>OW387146.1:33059387-34376005 GCA_936440205.1 Lepidonotus clava
CTACTGATATATACAAAATAGTAAAACATTTGGAATTCTCGATTTTATCAAATAAAAACTGATTTTTTAACTTTTATTTTTTGAACAGTGATATCTTGGTTAATATCAGACTGACATGTATAATATTTTACACACATCTTAACAACATTCATATGGAGGGAACCGTGTCTCAGATTCTTGATTAAGGCCTTAGATTTTATTTTATGATGAAAAACGGCAAAAAACGGGAAACTTTTTTAGATTTTTTTGTTATAACATTTTCTAAATTTCATTAAAATAAAACTAGGCCCTATATGAAAAATTTGAGACACTGTTCCCTCCATGTATATCCCAAGAAGATCTACCAAAAATTTAAAAGTTCTAAGTGAAAAATCAACTGAGATATTCATGTTCAAAAATAAAATTTAAATATCATGATTTTTGGGTTTGGAAACCATTTACAGAGGTATTGTCCTATGCATTTTTATATAAGTTATATCAATAGATAGGTTATTCATTGGCTATCTAATGATGCTTTCTGTCTTAAAATCCTTTAAAAAACCAATATGATGATTAGGATTAAAGGCAGCCACGCCAATCACGCTCCCATCACTGGGGTCTATCCTTAACCATTCAAAAGCTACATCAAGAGCTCACCATGAGATTTCTCTAAACAGTTCACCTATAGATATGTATGTATTTGTACACAGCACTGCATTTCTATTTTACATTTAAAACAATATAATTTCTAAGTTGATAAATAGAAATCATCTCATGATAAGCACTAAGGAATTTTCAAAAACACACAATGACATTGCATCAAAATTACATCAAAAGCTCAACATGAGATTCCTTAATTCTAAGCATTTCACAAAACTATACTTGTTTGTGTTTACTAACCCTTTCCTGACAGCCCCATAGGAAATCGATCATATATGATCGATGGTCATTAATTGTGCTACAATTTTTATAATTATTATATCTCAGTGTTGATTTTATAATCAAAAAAACATCTCTCTCTTGGGCATTTTTTTTAAAAATTGGCCTAGAAATGCTGATTATTTGGGAAATTTGACCATTAGCATAAATATTCCATGGTAACCATGGCAACCTAAATTTAAGATACAAATATTTTTTTCTGATCATGTGATAATGGACTGCATTATGGTATGAAACTTAATTGAACAGTTTAATGGAAATAAGTCAAAATTTTAGAATGAAAATCTCTCATACTCTCTTCCTACAGTAAGATCCATTTTGGTGCCTTCAGCAAAGGGTTAAACAGATACCTAAGGTGGTTATGTTGTTATCACAGCAGTTTTTTTTTTACACAAATGTAAGGATTGATTAAGGTGGATATACAAACATTTGTGGCCTGCTACTGAAAGTCACAGCTGAAAGGGGGAACATCTATGTAAAGAGACTCTTAAATATTATTTCTAATCAAGTAATGGAAGATCATTGTTCCCGATGAATGTGGTTGAATAAATAAAAAAAAAAATAAAAAAAAAAGCTACACCAAAAGCTCGCTGTGAGTTTTGTTTAAGAAGCTCACTATCATATAGTTGTATGGAACCCTTCATTTTACATTTTACACTTACAACAATTTCTAAAAGCTAAAAAATAGAAATTATCACAGAATCTTATTTACCCGATTGCAAACACAAAGCAATTTTCAATAACACACAATAGCATTGCACTAAAGCTACATTAAAAGCTCCATACGAGATTCCTTAAATCTACGAAGCTCACAAAACTGTACTTGTTTGTAGCCCTTCATTTTGCATTTTACATGAAAACAATTTCTAAAAGTTAGAAAAATAGAAAATATCACAGAATATTATTCACCCACCTGCAAGCTCCAAAAAACTATTTTCTTTCATTTGTGCAGTGCTATCTGTAATTTCAAAGGTCTAGAATAGTTTCTAGCTTCCTTAAGGATAAAGGGGTAATGTGGCAAGTCCAATGCTCATATAATCACATATTCTATTTTCTATTTTCACTGGTTTCCCACCTCTTCTATATATTTATATAGGAACTGACTTGCAGGAACCAGTAAAAACTCCACTCTCCAAGCAGAAATGGGTCCATGTAGAGTTCCCTGCTGGGAGACTGATGCCCTGCTGGGAGAGTGATGCCTGTTAATCATGTATGCTCATTTGCATATTAATACTTAGTTAAATTGTCTGTTCTTTTGTTTGGGTGATTTTTCAATTCCATGACATAAGTCTTAAATGTAAAGTCTTGGTATGAAAGAAAATAGGAAATTGAAAGTAATAATAAATTCACTTGTAGTTTTTTCATTTATATACCACTTGATATATTTGATAAATATATTTATGTAGAACATAGAAAATAGAAAATGTTTTACTATGAATATTGGACTTGCCACTTTGCCCCTTCATCCTTAAGCGCCATACCCACTAACCAATTTTGGTATGAATCGGCGCCAACATAATATACCAATAAGCAAAGAATAAGATGCTCTGATATGTAAAAGCAAACAATTCTGATGACTAGAATAGGAACACAAAGCTTTAAGGTGAAAAGCGACATTTATATTGAGCACTGCAATATTCGGCAATAGTTGCAAGTTTATCTTAATTTTTCTATATCAACAAAACCTTGAGGGAAGGTAATGTAAACATTCTAGGAAACAACACTAGTGTCAATAATTATGCATATAATAAGTTTTTGAGTATCAATAGATGTGTGCACAGGTTTGGGACTAGCTTCATAAATCATTATAAAATCTGATCCTAGCAGTGTAGTCATAAATGGCATTGTGGTTGAGATGAGAGATACACTATGTGAGTGAAACAAAGGACTTTATAAATGCCCTCTGCCAATGTGACACTTGATCTAATTATGTTTATAATACTGTTATATTGTTTAATTGTAGATTTTATAAGAATTGTCTGGTGGAATTAGAAAATAAAGTAGTACCAATGAAGTTATCTTAATCAGAAATATTGAATCGGCACTGAGTAAGATTTAACGCTGTCAGAAGGGATGTTCTGCCTCAGTGCACACACCATACACATCTCCAGCCACACTGTGCATACTCTTTGCACACTGTAAATAGCTCAGAACCTCTGCTTGGAGAGTGTATACCAGACAATGAACACAATACCGTATGCTGCATCAAACTTATTTAAAGCAATAACGCCAAAGTTGCATGGTGTCCCGAACCTGGTGCAAGAGGAAGTCAAGGACCTTCGTGGGTATAAGAATACAAGTATTTACCCTTGTATTTGCAGGTATCAGCAAAAGGGAAGGTTATCAGCACTTGCACTGCTAAAGGTCAAACTCATTCTGCAAACTCCAAAGGTTCAATCATAGCTAATTCAAGAATAATTTTGTCAAAAGGTGAAAAATTGGCCAGTTAATTATGCCGAAGGCTGGGTCATGTCATCATAAGAAGCTGCTGAAGGGGGCCTCTGGCCATTCTCTGCCTTCTGTCCCTCATACCAACCAAACCAGTTAGGGTCCTTGACATCAAGCTTACTATCCTTTGCCTTCGGATGAGTCACAGTGACTTTTTCAGGCTGTTCATAGGTTGTCTTGTGAGCGTTCTCCTCACCCTCAGCTGGGTTGTCCTTGTAGAGTGGAGTAAGGCGATGAGGTGGCACAGACCCTGTGAAATATTGCAGCAAAGCAAAAATGTTTAAGTAAGCACAGATTGATATATCTTAACATTTTGCAGTGACTGTCATGCTGGTAACGCCCCCTATGAGAGTCCATGCACACTGTTACAACACATGATCTCTTTTAATGTTTTATGACATCATTGGTGTTTGTTGATGTTATGGAAAAGGGTGAAAAAGACGCAGGTTGAATATTTGTAATGGTATGCACATATTCTCATAGGGGCTGCTACCATTGACAATATCATGAAATCCCATGGGTGGGAGTTACATATCTTAGTGAAGCCATACTACTTTTGTGGAAAGTAAAGCACATATTCCACTAGGCTATTCTGACTACCAGCTATTTGGTCACTCATGGTTGTCCTGACTTTCACCCTTGCTTTCAATGGGGATTTAATATAACATACAGAAGTAAATGTTGGATGTGTGCACATGAATGCATGTCAATGCATAGTGATTTATGAATTAGCTTATATGCAGACCCCTGCTTTAAGAAATCCTATATCACCCCTGACTACTAGCTTGGTTAATGATAAGTACGTCAATTCACCATATATCAGAGGAATCTCCCTGTGGAATAAACTTCATAAGGACATACAACATTGTGTGGATAAATATGTATTCAAGTTCAAGGTTATATTTTTAGATCATTGTTCAAACAATTATGTTGACAAATATGTGTGATCTGAACTTAATTGTATGTATAATATCTTAGATGCAATTGTCTTTACACTAACAGACATATTTCAATGCCCATAACATGGCTGACATCTGTATGCATTATGTCACTTCAATTATTTATCATTTAGTTTCAAATTTTGTAACACTGTAATAAAAACTTTGTCTTTATGCTGAAGTGCTGATTTGCACTTTTGGAAGACCCGGATAAGCTGTTAAAATGTGAAATGAATAGATAAATGATAATAAAAAAATATAGGGATATATGTAAAACTGTCCACCTGGTATGGTTGGAAGCTGCACCTTGTCCAGATCCATAGGGGTATTGGATCTGAACAGCGGGGTCTTCCGCTCATCTTCTACGTTGACCGTGTTGTAGTCGTTCAGGGGGTACGAATTGACGCTATCCTGTATCAGGTCCTGCTGTGAGGTAGACTTAGGGCACTTCTCCTTGTCTGATGATCCTGTTTGAAAACAAAAATGCTATTATGTTCAGTAGGAGAGATACAAGGCTGCTAGTCTCCTGGTTTGGCTCAAATGACAGTATGGTGAGTCCCTCCTCTTTCTAGCTGTCCTAGTTCTATGGAAGTCTATTGGTTCAGCTTGTATTGTCAGCATTGGTTAATAGGAGTGCCAGGCCGATGGTTGGTAAGTTGGGAGTAGTAATAGGTATGCTTGAGTTCACCTCATTGTGCTTGAAACAGGCTCGAATCCACCTCGTCGTGCTGAAAACGGGCCAGAGTTCACCTCATTTCATATCATGCTAGTACCCATGGTCCTAGTACCTAAGCTCAAGTTTATTTCATTTTGTGTGAAATAGACTCAAGGTCATGTCATCTCATCATCAGTAAAATGAGATCTTCTCCATCTCAACTCTTGATAGTTATTTGTTAAACTGCTTTCTTCAAATATTTTAAATTAAGCACTGCACTATTGGTTTATTGATATCTAGGAGTAATACATAGAGGTATCATAAACACTAGGCTATAGTACAGAACACACCAAGATAGCTTAACTATACATTTGTTTTGAATGACTAAGAGATGAGCAGCAAGGAATTAATGTTCAGTTCACCTCCTTGGTCAGCTCGCTGTAAACTTATTTTTCCTATCTATAAAATAACTAATCAAGAGAGATGTTTAAAATAGTGAGCTGAACAAGACCTACTTTTTGAGTCGAGGAGGTCAACTGAACATTAATTTTTACCACTGTTGGGCACATTTGACCACAGTCATTAGGTGTTGTGGGGCTAACCTCAGTGTGTTAGGGTATTTGGGTCATTGTGTCCTAATTAGTGGATTGTATATTTGATATCACACTTAGGCAGTATGTTTAAAACAGGTTTTTTTTATGGGGATTGGTAATGTTCTTAGTAAATTTTGTGGTTTTGATCTTTTATTTGTGGTTTTGATTCTTAGTATGCATTTACTGACCATACTCAGACCAGACTCGGTACCTCAGTTGGTAGGGTACGGGCATTAAGTGTTAGAGGTCATGGGTTCAAACCCTGGCTGAGTCACACTGAAGACTAATTGTAGTGCTTGCTGCTTGCCTGATACTCCACATGAAGTGAGAACCATGAAACATGACTGATTGGCCTGGTGTCAGTATAATGTGACTGGGTGGGGTATCATGTTGGCCTGTGACATGATATCTCAGTGAGGCAGCACTATGAAGAGGGCATTGGGTCCCACTGCTACAAATAGGCACTGCTCTTGATATGACCCAGGCAGTTAATTAGGGTGTAAAGCAGCCAATAGCCAACCAACCATCCCTGCTATTTTGGAAACATTATTTTTGAAGACAAAAATATGTTAAAGTTGCAGAAGAAGAGAGTGCCTCTGGCGCCATGAGGTTGAGTCTTAAAGAACATGTTTTGTGAAGCATACCATTTAGAGGTCTGCCAAAATCCGCCCAGCTCTGCCCAATGCAGGCAACCAAAAAGTAAGTTTTGCTGACAAAACAGTGTACTTTTGATTTATCATTTATCAAACTTTCTGCAAAAAAGTAATTCATGTTGATTGAAATATTATTTTTAAAATGAAATCAAATTATTACTAAAAGATCCAATTAGGCCATAACAAAGAACTAAAATACAGAACCTACTTCATTGAGTTGTAGGGGAATTTCCAAGATCATTTGGGAAAATAGGGGTGCCATATACAATTTTATTGGACATGGGCTAAAATACTATACTGTAACATTGTATTTATAAGATACAGTTGGCAGGCCTGCTTGAGTAACGGTTGTAACAGCTTACAAACTGAAGATATAAACCTGATTTCTGATAGATCTCTAGGTGCCAAGCCAACCACAAATTCTATAAATTGCATCTATTCCATAATTGAAACCATCTGGACAATCTGTGATTAGAGACTATTATCAGGCATCAGGCTATTATCTTTACTTTTGAATTATCACTTCAGTTAAAGAAAGTTGGGAAACATGATTATGGGCATGTCGCAAAATATGACCATAACTATTGTTCCATAGTTATGCACTTCTAATCAATATAATTGGGTCATGGACAGCCCCTTTGGACAAAAAAATTTGTTGTGTTCAGGTAACATAGGTCAAAAAGATTAGGGTAGGTAGGTCAACTTTATTCTATTTAAATTTTGCTTTTTTGATCAGACACAAAGCCCTGGGAAGTGTTCAAAATTAAAAAAAAGATACCGCAAACATCTTTTTTGTTCTCAGAGCATCTACTTGATATTCTCTGACCTTTTTATTAATTCTATTCAACTCCTTTTTTTTATTTTTTATTCCATAGCAGATCTTTGAGGGAATTTCCCTGATCTTCCAAAATGGCAGATCTTGGTACAATTTGGCCATTCATAGTTCCAAATAGTCTCCAAATATTAAAACAATGATAAAATTTTCCTGAAAGAAAGTCAGGGTAGGGCAAAAAACTTAGGACAAGTCAGGTTACCTGAACTCAACAAATCTTCTTTGACCTAATTATCTCAAGATGTTGGCTATTGAACCCTACTTTACAGTCTAATGCTGTTAAGACTCACCTTTCAGGTAGCAGACAATGATGATGACAATGACCAGCAGTATGAGTGCTATCAGCCCAAACACTATTCCAAGTATCAAACCGAGTGATGGACCAGATGGGGCAGGCTGAAATAGTCAAATATCTGCACTTAGAAATTGATGAAATATGATTGTAGTAATCCAATATTACAGAGTGTAGGTTTTATCATTATATTTTATTACCACTTTATATTACTAATGTGTGGAGATCCATAATATATCAATTAATGGATCCCTACTTGACCTGTAGGATCCCTCTCCCTGCTTGGTTCTGTCTCCGGATCAGGGAGAAGTGTGGTACAGGGAGAGGAAATAAATGTGTAGCCAGTAGGGCCCAGTGTATGACAGTGCAGAGTAACATCAGTCTGAAGTATTTTGGAAAATAATGCAATTTCACTCAAGTTCGCTCATCAACTATTCGCTCTGGTCAACACCAGTAACCCATGCTGAGAAAACTTATAGTCAACAATTACAGGTTATAGTTGTATTCCACTGGGTAATTTTGCTCACAATTTCAAAAATCAATAGGAGGAATTTTAGTTAATCATAGACATATTACATACCAATAAAAATCATTTTAAATTCTAGTCCTAATGATTATAGGATGCACAGCCTCGTAAGCGGCTAGTGGAATGCAGCCTTTATGCAGTAAGAAAACATAGAACATTGAATAGTAAGGCATGTGTGAAAGGCTTAAACTTTGCAAACTGATAAAGACATTGCACCCCTTCCCAAAATCCTGTGTCCACTGTCACATCTGGAAAGTCATCACATGTGAGAAGTTGCCAATCCAGATTGCAGATGCATGTTGAGGAAGATTCTAACCTCAAACCATGTTATTTTTTCAAAGAATTCCATCAAGTTGTAATGAGTAGCAAACTAGATATATATCCCATTCACCTTTTACTTATATTGGATTCATACCTAAATGGCTAACTCGTGCCTACTCCATGTCATATAGTGACAACACTAATAAGTCTAGGTTCCTTTGATAGCGTTTTATTCCCTACTTCTCGTTGTGCCATTACATAAAGCTCTGTCTAGAGGCAGTGCCAGCCTGACTCTCTCCAATCCCCAGTGGGTGAGCCACTCATATACAGGCCACCACATTCCACTCCTGTGTCAAATAACACAGGAAGGGAGGGGAGGGTACACTCTCAGGACCTGTCTCTACTAGGCCATGTTACATCAACAGTTTGTTGAAGAGGCACCCACTGCACAGACTCATGAAATACCTTGGCAATGGTGTACTCCTGCCCATCAACCAGGATGGTGCCGCTGGCTGGGTAGGTCTGGTCCTTGTAGGTGAAAACCCTGCCATCCTGGACATCTCGCTTAATGTCGTTCAGGGAAGACTCAACATTACCGGAGCTCCCTGCTATGTGTGTCACAAGGAAGGCTGCAAAGGCAGGTTGAATTTTTTTAAATTTATTTTTTTGTTTTGATTATTTATACTTGAACTACATCACAGAATACTGGTTTTCATTGTGGTACCAGTGTATTTTCTACAATATATGGTATTTAGGACTAATGACTCAGATTTCTTTATTAAATGACTCAGATTTCTTTATTAAATGAACTATCGGTTTTAAAACCAAGTTAATTTAATTGATGACATTTTTCTGGATTTACAGGAGCATTCTTCCTTTCAAAATAAGATAAGAATACTTTTTTGCTACACATGGAAAATATTGGCTTTATTTTGTTGGTATGAATTATGTATTGCATATACAACATAAACGTCATGACCTGAATGCAGGGACTATAGAAAATGTAAAAGTATTTGCTGTATATCTTTCTGTAATTGGTAAATATTCAAACCAAGTCAGAATATTTAATACGTTCAAATGTCTATGAAACATTATTCAATGATAATTTTCCATCATGTTAAAGTGCAAAGAATTAACAGATAATATGTACATATATGCTTTATCTTTGTGAGTTATTTACACATTTCCAAACATGCACCTTGATTAAGGCTATCCTGCAGGTTAAATAAACAATATAAGTAGCAAGATAATTACTCAATATGATATGATTATGCTTAGAATTTGTAGTACTTGAAGTTAAGTCTTAACCTACTGACCTGTTTGCCCGCTAGTGGTAGAGTTATCCACAGCCCGGCGTTTTCTGGAGGACGGAGTGGTCACTTTTGATCCTAGAATCATAGAAAAGATTATGAAAAATGTTTACACTTTCACTACACCATATGTCTTAAGGCATCACAATCAAAAACATGCCAAATGCATTGAGGCACCTTTTTAAAGAATGCCAAAAAAGAGTGTTTAAAGCTAATTTTTCAAGAAAGAATATTTATCAATGTTTCAAAACCTTGAAGTCATCTATGATATAGTAAATCTAACAATAAAATGCTTTAAAATGATCTGTATAATACCATAATTATGAAGCTTAAATGTGGTCTAGATAGAGCCATGTTTGTCTTATGTGGCATACTTTGAGTTATTTAATGAAGTAAAATGGCTGTTTTAATTTTTTTTGAATGAAATGTTGGTGCTGTAAGGAAATTATTAAACCACCTCATTTCTAATGAGGGAGGCAGCGAAAAGAAATAATACTGGATGAAAACGATCATGTTGTATTCGTGTACATCTTGATAAATTCAGCTGCTCAAGGTCAATCTCTTGTAATTACTTCCTTGGTGTCAATAAAGTATTTAATTATTATCTATCAATACTCATCATTATATGCTGTATTATACTGTATCTTTTTTAAGAGGGAAAGCTGTCTCAATTTTCCCTACCACGGATAGCTGATTAACTCTATTTTAGGCACCTGTAGGTTAATTTTAACTGATTTTGTCATACCTAAGTTTAGGCATGACATATCCTCCCTCTAACAACTACTACTGTTTACCAAATTATCATATAAAATATATTAATATCACAGTTCCCAAAACAATAATTAAAGGACATATCAAATATGTATGTACTACTTCATAGAGTTTATGATAAAACCTTTGTTAGCACTCCCCCTCCCCCTAGTGGCCAACTGGCCTAATTAAAGTAATTAGGTCAGAGGCCAAAGGTGAGGTGGGGAAGTGCACCCCTGCTGTGAGGGCAGTGGGGCTGGAGACACAGAGCTATCACTGGCTTTGGCCTGAGGCCATGCTCTAACCTGTAACTTAATACAACATGAATGAATCTCAACATTACTCCTCTCTTCATCTTCATTACTCCCTCAACCTCCACAATTAGAAAGTACTACCCTAAAACTTCACTAAAACTAGTACTTCAATTTTTTTGTCAACAAAGGCTCTGGGAAAACTATAGAAAATTTACAAATATTTGCTATATATCTTTCTGAAATGAATGGATTTTCAAACTAACTTGAAAAACATTAAATATATAGAGAGATAAAATGGAAAAATGGACAATGCTAGCTTTCCATCATATTAAACCACAAGTTAAGCCATGATTATTGAAATTCCCCACGCTTAAGTCTACTGGATTGTCTACCTATTTCCCGGTGAGCACCTTGATTCAGGCTAGTCTGCAGGTTAACTACAAAAAATATGCTGGTGGCGAGAATTCATCAGTGCATCCTTTGGCCCACTAATTATAACAATTTATTTCTTACATGATCTTGAGATATCCACAATCACATGCAGGCTTTATAACAATTAAGCCCCCAGACCCCCATAGCCACTAAGCAAGTTTACCAGTGACTAGCAACCAGCGAAAACTGGATATTACATAATCGGTGATCACAAGGTGCCCCACAATTTTTTGGGCCATAGTACCTGTTAGTATGCTGCATAGACTAGGTGACCAGAGAACAACAACAGGATCACTGGCAAAATTGCTAGCAATATCCAAAGGCAAATATTTATGTTGCTTAATATTCTAGTCACCAGACAACTTAACTGGTGATTCTGTCATTGATTGCCAGTAGCTGGTCACCATTCACTGCTAAGATCACCTAGATATGTATGGGCTTGAGGGTTCATTCTGTATTTATAAATATGGCCTTTGTTGAAAGTCAGAAATGTGTCACAATATTTAATAAATACTCACTGATTTCAAATGAGCAGTTTGTGAAGGTGACACCATCATAGTTGGTGATCCAATCATTGAGGATGGAGGCACAGAAACACCTGCAGGAAAAACAAAATGTCAACATATTTATTTACTGGGTAAAATAATGGACTCCATCTATTTGGCTTAAATATCACTGAAACGGCAAGATCCAAGGCCATGCTTCGCAAAGAATTGTCAATTTTTAATGTCTAAATAGAACAATTTTAAGCAAATTGTAAGGCTAATCCTGGAGGTTTCACATATATACATATATACATATTTATATACAAAAACAAATACCTGGTGTCCTTGGTATTCAAACTCGAATACAATATGGAATGTATATTTATATTATATACATAAACAAATACCTTGTTTCCTTGCTATCATTTAAATTGCTTAAAACATCTCTATATTGATTGTGTGTGTATACATAAACAACTACCTTTGCTCTTTGGTGTCATTGGCCATGTCCTGTATGACCTTGGAGTCCAGCTCCATTTCTACTTTGCTGACCCCCTTCCCAATGTCCTCCGAACCCCTGTGTCTGTAGATCACAAATGGGTCAGCTGTAGTTAGGTGGAGGTCATAGTCACTGGAGGGGGTGGTGGACACTTCTGCAGATATCCAGGTCAGGCCTGGAGCAGTGAACTCTAGGTACTTGACCACACTGCTGTTGCTGTTGAATGTAGTGGAGGCACCCCCCACCATGCTGCCCCTGTAGCCACATGTTGGGTGGATGTAGACGTTGACGCTGAATTCGTATCCCTGACAATGTAGAATTTGTAAAATGTGACGTTGAGTAACTGTTAAAGAGGGTGGTTAATTTAATGGGTTGCATGAAATTTTAAGGCGCTGATACAATGTGTGAGAGGACTGAAATTTAGTTAGATTAAGGAACAATTAATATTGACAAAAAATGAAATTAATTAGAGGGTATCAAAATTATTGAGTATCATCGTACAAAGGACATTTTTGACTGAAAATTAGTTTTTTAAATACACAGAAGATGTGGAAGAATAGAATAGATTTGTTTAACTTTTCTCGAGGGTCCACTCTTTAACAACATACAAGTGTACCGCTCGACCACAGTACAGAGCCATGACCATTTGAATGGGCAGGAATTCTCACTGACATCTATTCCTTGGCAAGCAGACAACATTTTCAGATTTTATAACCTGCACAACTGATGAATGGTGCATTTGAGAGTAGTGAGTATTGACAGGCAGTACATACTACTTTATGTTTCAATATAAGTTGAATGTTGCTTAGGTAATGAAATAAAGACCTTTGGGTCATGCTAGGGTGTCTGTATTACCCATGAAATTGTACAACCCTTGGGCTTTGGCATCAGGTCATGACGATCCCAGCTGTGTTGTACAGACACCCTCTGACTCCCCCTGTGGTTCTCCTTATTATAGTGTTGGTCTGCAATCCCCTTGACAGGATTCTTATTTAGTATTAGATAAAAATGTGTATAGACCCCATCTTACCTTCCATGATAAGTTTGACACCGTGACTCCTGTAAATCCATCCTGTATGAATAAGGACATGCTGAAAGACGTTGATACGTTAGCGTTGTACGAGTTGGTTCTGCCAGACAGTATCAGGGGTCGTGGCTTGACAGTGAGGAGTCCAGATGATATTCTGAAAAATCATATAGAACATTTTTGCGAAATCCAAACATATGTAGGAGGCATTGAATACCCACAATTACATCAGGAGGGCGAAGAGCTTAAAAGAAGTTCATGTATGATAGTACCCAATGAAGTAAATAAACAACAATATTATTGTGCTTAATTGCTGGTTATTGTTTGTCCAGTAGCAAAATTTAGGTTCATTATAATATCTCTAGAAATCTTCACCTATTTAAACTGCCTAAATAATCAATTGCCCCAGGGCACATCCCAGCCAAGGATATGACATTCTAATAATGTTCTAATAACATTCTGGATTGGTTCTTGTTACGTCACACTGTTAGGTTACAGCGCCGTTCTTGTCACATTATTCATAAGGCTGAGACCAAATAAGAATGTCACAATAACCTTCTGTTCAGGTGTGGTTGAGACCTCACTGAATGAGGTTGTCACAATAACATTCTGTTTAGGTTAGGGTGACACTGAACCTAATATGATGGTTACGGTAACCTTCTGTTTAGCTAAGGTTAAGACCTGACATAATCAGAACATCACAATAACATTCTGTTTAGGTAAGGTTGGGGCCTCCCCTGGTCAGGAGGTGACAACAATGTTCTGTTTAAGTCAGGTCTAGACCTCACCTAATCGGAATGTTACAATGACATTCTATTCTAATTTGATCTTGACCTAACCTCACCAGAATGTTATGATAAACATTCTGTTTTGGTTAGGTCACAACCTCACAGAAAAATAATGTAACAGTTACGTGACATTCTAGTAAGTAACAGACAAACCAAAAAAGTATGGTTGCATAACCTGACCGTTACATCACACCTTGGCTGGGAGTTGTGTCAATTAACACTGTATACCACTTTGTACCACTAGGGATTCCTTGCTACATGGTTGGTTGGTTGGTTATTGATAATGTTAAACGCTGTATTTACATCAATTGTCATATCACAGCAAGAACAAGGTTTTGACAATTCTGTCTTTTTGATGATCGAATCTATGAGAACGTAGAGACCATACCCCTACACTTTTACCGAGGCAGGTGTTCCTTTATGTGCAAGGTCCTATAGGGCCTCAGACACAACAGCCAGTGGTCTATTAAGAGACCTCTGATATCCCTGTCACTGTCAAAGGGGGAACACAAAGAGGTGAACAGTCCAGCCACCTGCAGCAATGAACCTGGCGCACATGGCACAGTGTGTTATGAATCATGATAAACTTAAGCAAATATTATAGTGCATACCTGTGCAAATATGACATAATGGACATGTGGAATCATACTTTTTCAATCATTTTCTGATTTTCTGATACTTGTTCAATGTTCACATAACAGTCACTATATTTTAGTTTATGTTGAGACCCACTAAACAAGAGTGTTATAGTAACATTACATTTTTGCAAAGTTGAGCCCTTACTAATACAGAATGTTATAATTTCATCTTTAAGTGAAAGAGCATAAAACAAATGGCACAATAATGTCAAATTGCAATGTCACAAGGTTAGGTTCTATAGATATTTCTGGTTGCCATCAAAATGTTACAAGAACCAAAACAGAACAAAATAGATTGTTGCATTCTTGCTTGGGTGATTGTCATTCTTACCTGAAACCAGTTGCAGATGAGGGATACACCACCCTAAAATCCAGGATATAACCAGATCCACTCTGGGATATCCCTGAAAAGAAAGGATTTTTTGAGATAAAAAATATGACTATATTTTTTATTAACTAAAACATAGATTCTTAGGAAATTGTTTAGAACTACCGTACAGCCCCTAATTTAAGCTGCGGCTTAAATAAGGATTGGTATAATAAATATTAGAGTAAATGAGGCCTCAACTTTAAGGGTGCAGCTTAAATTAGGGTTTTACCCAAGCTTGAATACAATTCCACCTCTGACAAATATTCATGATAAAAGTTAATGTCCGGAGACCAGAGTCAGGGTGCAGCTTGAATTAGAGTGCAGCTTGAATTAGAAGTTTGCGGTATTCATGTTTTATACTTACTGACAACAACTTGAATGAATTTAAAATTTACTCATGTCAATAAAGGTTAGATATAACTTCTGTTGATCACAATGACAAAGGTATGTTTACAGAATCTGTTATGCTTTAAATCATACTTATTCAACAAAAGAAATCTCTGACGATGAAAAGTTTTCTTTCTCATAGAGTCACCAAATTTACATTTCAGTATACATGACAATCAACACAATGTATTAGGATTCCATTGGTTATTAGTAGGAAAGAATTGTTAAAAAAGTCAAACCTGTCTGAACTTAAGACTAGGAGGAACTGTCTTTTATCAAACCTAAAATTTGCATGGAAAACTAGAGGAGTGTGGCATACTAGTAACCAAGTATCTGCTCAATTTCCAATACAGAAGCCATGCCCTGAAGAAGCTAAAAATCAATTTATTATAGGGGAGATTAATTATGATTGACCATTCTGAGACATATTTGTGAAATTGACAATATATATGAAACATAAAAAGATGATTATGAAAACTTTGATGTAATGCGTTAAAGAAATTGCATAAAAATAAGTAATTTAGATTATCAAAATGGTTCATAACCTTCTCAGTTCTTTGCCCAATCATACCATACTATCATAATCATCTCTATATCATTCATGTAAATAACAGAAACATTACTAGAAATGACAATTTTGGAAAATGAAAATAATATGCTGCAAATCAAATTGTAATGTCTGGAATATCAAACTATTGTGCAAATGACAAATAGAATATAAAAAATAAGTAAATGTTAGACACAGCTGATCTTCTAGTTATACCTAGTGGTTACTTACTATATCTATCTCCTCTCTTCTTACTAGATACAGTGATACTTCTCATACAAATCTTACCTAGACTGTTGAATCTTGCGACTCCCTGTGAGAAGGTAACCTCTTTGACCCCAATGAGAGAAGCTCGATTGTCACTACCGGATGCCTCTGGATCCCTTAAAGATACTGCTATCCTCCATGGGTCACTGCATGAGTACAGTAGAGTTACTGTCTGGTTCTAGAAATATCAAAATAATAAAAAGATTTTTCAGCATGAGCAAGAAGTTTGACACTTGATTCGAGCATCCTGATTGTCTCTGCATGTGTCTCTTAGAGTTGTACATGTTTTCATAAGAGTTGATGCAGACTGAAAGGTTGATCCCATTCAGCGATGTAACTAAATTATTTATCAAGGAGGATACCATTGTGATGTAGCTTAATTACTTGTCAAGGCAGATCCCACTGAGTGAAGTAACTTATATATTTGTCAAGGAGGATCCCATCAAGTGATAGCAAGTAATTATTTGTCATTGAAGTGATGAAAAATAATCAAAAACACTCAAAATGATACCAGAAATTTATCAGAATTTGAAAATCATCTTGAAAATTCCTGACCATAATTATTACATATTATTGTTTGCAATTAAACCTCAGGTTGACCAGAATTTTGGTCACTATGCTCAATCGACTCTCCTCCATAATGGTTGATAGCAAGACCAACCCATGACTTGAAACTAGATTTGTCAGATAGCATTGTACCCCTTGGTATTATAGCTCTAAATGAGTTTTTATGGTTTTAATTCAGATTTAAAACTAGATTGACAAAAACTATTATGATTTTCATTAATTTGTCGTCACTGACTGAATCTGAAGAACAACTTATACTTGAGACTGATTATGTCTCTAGATATTGATTATGTCTTTATTGGATAGAATAATCTCCATCCATAAAGCACATTAGGATCTGAAATATATCATACGGTAATTTGAACTAAAATAATTTAGCAATATAGAATGCAGCTGTACAAGCACAAATGTCAGGAGATAAATCTATTGTAGTCTTAACTTGTCAAAAACAATCTGAAGGTTCAGTCTGAGAGTTAAAAAAAGCCAGAGAGGTTTTTTTGACAGATCATAAAGGCTATATTCCACCTTGTGTTAGGGTGCATTTGCGGCCGCTATTTAAGGCTGTCGCAAGTAGTTCGTGGTCCTGATACCAACATGTTGGTATCTGGTACCTATACAAAATAGCAGGGGCCGCAAACACAGGCCGCAAACGCCTATACTCCACTATGTTTGTGGCGGCCGGAAACTTGTTTGAGGCCATTTGTGTGCGTCTGGTGGACACAAACAAGTGGAATATAGCAGTAGGTCCCAAGTTTGTGGCCACCGGAAACGAATTTTCAGCCATTGCAACACGTTAGGAGCCATTGCAACGTGTTAGCAGCAGTCGCAAATGCATAAGCAGCCGTTACAAACGCATTAGCAGCTGTTTCAAACGCATTAGCAGCCGTATGCTTGCATCTTTTAATGGTGCCGCTAGCAAATACCGGATAGTGGAATATGGCGTTAACTCGTCTAGCCTTCTTGCTTCTAGGTTACTTTTTATTGGCTATATTTGATAGAAAATAATAAAAGCTCTCACTGATGCGTCCACAACCCTGATTGATGGCACTAGCTGGAATGAGACCCCTTCATGCCTGGGCACAGGGGTGTAGTCAAAGATGAGTCGGTCTGGGATCAGTATTCTTTGGCACGGCTGAGCAGTTGTTGTGGATGTTGGAGTTGTTGGGGCTCCTGTTGTGGATGTTGATGATGGTGTTAGTGTTGGTGTTGCAGTCTGCTGGTTGGTGTTGGGGACTGTGGTTGTTGTTGTTGTTGTTGTTGTGGTGGTGGTGGTGGGAGTGGCAAGTTCCTTCCATTCTTCCGAGCCGACTGCTGGTAGAGGCTCCTGCAGGTAGACAAATAATGAAAGTATCATCATAGTTTCAATCACAACTTATTGTAAAATATTATCATAGTTCCTCCCCATTTTATTTCCAAAATGTTTTGTCCTTGTTATTATACCAGCTTTCTCAAGGTTGATCTAACTGGAAAGATATAGAGCAAACCATGAATATACACATTAAAATAATGTAATAGCCCTCATTCCATTGGAATTTGGAAATCAAGTGCCAAAAGCACTTGTATATTAGAGTTAGAGATGTTTGATCAAAAGGGAAGGGTGGTGTGATGAATTGTCCATTCATCTTTTGTGGTACGGACATATGAAGCTAGAAATGGGGTAAAATAAAATGATGTAATATAACGAAATGGGAATAAAAATGGACTGAAATATGTAATTCTCCCTACCATGGATAGCTGATTTACACTATTTTAACGCACATGTCATGTATACTGATGAACTGTAGTATTTGATGCCATTTGTGTGCCTAAAATTTTCTCTAAAGACGCCAAGGGCAATTGGTAAATATAATATTGATACATTTTATTACCTGATAAAAGAATATACTATAGTCCAGAGGCTTGTGTAATTTTTTACTTTTTTCAAATAAAAGCTCCCTACCAAAAATAATCCTGTTCTATGGAATGTGAGTAAGAAAAGTTTTGGTGGCATAATTTCTTTTGACCTTGAAGATGATCTCAAGGTCATTGAAGAAAAAAAGTATGAAGTTAGTTTTGAGAAGGTCTTTCAAAAAATATATGAAAATGAGATGCTCTTTAAATGACCTTGAGCATGCACTAATATTATACAAAAGAACAGCCATATGAGAAAGTTTAAAAGGTCATTCAAAGGTCAACTCTCCATTGGCCTTGTATTTTACATAGTAGTTAGGCAGCTAATGTCTCAGATAAAACATTCATAAACATGTTATGTACCTGTTAAGCATTGTGGCTAGTAGTAAAGAGTATATCCTTAAGTAAAAGATTGGGGTAGACACCAAACTAAAATTTGACCTTGAAGGTCAATAATATTTTATTTCAAATTTCAATTCTAATGTCAAATGCCTTTCAGGAAAACTAATAAATTGAATATTGTGATTAACCACTCTTCATCTACAGGCACTTAAACTTTCAAAATAAACATAAATGAACAGGAAATCTGAATTGTATTTGCTGTTTCCTCAGTTTACCTCCGAATGCATAAGCTTATGTCTCCAGTCATCAGCCATTCTCTACTCTGAAATATTTCGTATTAATGCAAATCACAAATTCAGAGTATTCAATGCAGAAAAAGCCCATGTTGGATATCCTTTAAGGTTGTGACCTTTAAGGTCAATTTCAAGGTCATAAAGGTCAAATTAATTTTTTCTTATGATTTTGAATTCACTATGTCATGTCTCAGAAAGACCATTGTTTATTGGGTTTCACTTAACTGTTTGCTGACTGGAGGCATTTTAAATTGCTATTCAAACATGTTTGTATAGCAATACTGTATGCAAAGTACCATTTTTCTCAGTTTAACTTAAAATGGGAAATGTTTTGTTTATAAGTGATGAGAAGTTGACTGAAAAACTATTACAGTTCTGTGGCACTTAAATGATTAACCTAGAAGTCATTGCATAATTTGAAACAAAGTTCAAGGTTATTGATAGGTGTGCTACATAACTGTTATGAAGCAAAATTAAAAGATTACAATTTTCCTTTTGTTTAAACCTCAGTGTTTTTTTTTTTTTTTTTTTAAACAATTTTTATTTATCCTGAAACCTTTTCAGGCCTAAGCCTGGTCTTCCTCCGGCTCCAGCCTCGGTCAGACATACAAGATCAGTTTACATATAGCAGCAAGCGCTTCTGTAGGTGTAATACACTATGCATGGTTTCAATATTACAAAGATGAAATCACATTGGGATGAACTGATGAGTAATACAAGAAACAAAATACTTATTTAAGTTGTATATATTATAAACAAATAAAATAAGGTAACGTTGATACATGTTTGGTTTTCTGGATTAAGAAAAAACAGATCACATATATTTATATCTATATCACAAGGCTCCACGATTTTACAGCAGTATCAACAAGAACAAGTATCAAGTTCTCAAGTTATGATTAAACAATATTATACCGGGAACTCCAATCGTATAGATCTGACCAATAATGATTTATATATTTTCTGTTTAAAGCATAACACAGATTCTTCTAACCTAATATCCAATGGTAGACTATTCCAGATCTGTGATCCCCAATAGAAGAGAGTCTTTCTGTAAAAGCGGGTACGAGGTACAGGTAGGTCAACAGTAACCATGTTATTATTTCTAATTTGTATTTCTCTATTTACTATTGAGATATCCCCTCTATGTATACTGGCACGAATTAATACTAATAATTTACAAATTAAACGGTCCTTGACCGGTTTAATATTTGTGATCCTATGTAACTCTTGCACGTGAATATCCATTGGGTCTTGAACGTTTAAACAGGTTTGAATAGCATGATTCTGTAGTATTTGTAGCTCGTCCCGCTTTGCTAATGGAACAGTAGTTGTAAAAACAATACCGTAGTCTAGTACACCAATAAACATAGATTTCAGAATCATCAAGGCAGCATTCATAGTTATATATGGTCTGATTCTACGTAGTAGTGATAATTTGTGCCCTGCCAGCTTACAAATATTGTTAAAATGCGGTTTCATACCAAGAAAGGAGTCTATCTCAACCCCTAAGTTTTTAAAGTATTCTACGTGTTTAAGGCTTTCATCATTTATACAAAAGTCTAAATGCCTTTCTGCTTGTTTCCGATCAATGAATTTATTTTTGGGAAAAAATTGGACGTTTGATTTAGAAACATTTATAGTAAGTTTGTTTATATCACACCATTTTTTAATATTAATTATGTCGTTATTTAACCGATTAAAGACATCTGGATCAGACATATCACAGGGCGAGTAGACAACCAAATCATCAGCATACATTATTACACTCATAGACGTAGGCACACATGCTATTTGATTAAAATAAATACTAAAGAGCTGCGGGCCGATAACACTACCTTGGGGAACGCCATATAAGATGTCAGCACTTTCAGATTGATGTGTAGATATTGCTGTAGTCATTTTCCTATGAGAAAGATAGCTTGTAAAAAAGATTTAGTGTCGTGGGGCCAAAATTTATGTCTTTTAGTTTCTGAATAAGAATTTTGTGGGACACCGTATCAAAAGCTTTTTTCAGATCAAAATATATGGCTATAGCATTTTGATTTTGATTTATTATTTAATTTAATTTTGTAGTAAGATTAAAGACAGCCATCTCAGTAGAATGCTTTGGTCTGATACCAAATTGTCTTTCATCTATTAAATTATTTTCAGTTAAAAAAGTCATCAACTGAGTGTGTATAAGGTGTTCCAAAGTCTTCCCCAATATTGGAAGTAGTGATAAAGGCCTGAGATCTGATGGTTCTCGAATATCCGATTTCTTTGGTATAGGCACTACAGTTGCATATTTCCATATGTCAGGATATGAGCCTGCTTCTATAACTTTATTGAACAAACCCAAAAAGATTTTGCTAAAACGTTGTAAAATTAGTTTCCATATATAACTAGAGATGCCAGGAGTACCACTTGACTTCGACTCATCGATATCTGCCACCCACCTATCAAATTCTACCATAGTGAAAGGAGCTAGTTCAAAGCGTCCCTGTATTTGTGGGCGTATAGGCAGTATGCCAAAATTAATATTCATATCATTCGGCCTGTCTGGTATCTTTTCTGCAAGAACAGATCCTATGTTAGAGAAATATCTATTTATCAAATCAGCTTATATTGCATCCATTTTCATCTGCTAAGCAGATAGGATCATTATTTTCTGGTGATATCAAATTAGTTAATATTTGCCAGAATTTTTTTGGATTCTTTGCTTGTTTATTTAGTTCTGCTTTTATGTGTTCTGATCTTGCCCTTTTAACCATGGCATTGGTAATATTTCTCAGTCTTTTAGCTTCCGATATATCTATGTCAAGTTTGGTCCTCCTGGCTCTGCTAAGTGCAGCATCTCTATCCTTCATAAACTCCATAATTTCGTTTGTTAACCAGTCTGATTTGGTTAGTTTAAAAGTAAAAGATTTTTCAGGTATATGTACATCAAGGGCTTTTCTAACAATATTGTCTACTTTACATGCAATATAATTTGTGTCGTTATTGTTTATTATTTCCATTAGACCATTTTGGGCTAGGGTTTCAATAAAGATATCAACATTAAGCCTGCGATATGACCGTCCTCTAAAACTAGTCTTGGGTACAGGTTTTTTAATCTTTTTGATATTAATAATAGTTGGTAGGTGGTCACTCAAGTTCCAGTCCAGCGTACCTGTGGTTTGAACTCTTGTACTATTGCTAAAAATCAAATCTATGATAGCTTTAGTATATAGTGGCCTTGTAGGAACTGCAATGTATTGATTAAGGGAGTTATATTTCGATATATTCTTTAGGGCCTTAGTGTTTTCATGATTTGTTTTCGCAAAATCTATGTTAAAATCTCCTCCAAGTATAATTTCACATGCTTCTCTCTTAGGTAGCCTATCTAAAACATGTTGTAGTGAGAACAGAAATTCTTGAAAGGACCCGTCGGGCGGACGGTACACAGATATAACATACAAAGGGCGCATCCCAGGTATCGTGAGGTGAACAGTCATAGTTTCAATATTATTATTTGATATACATAACTCAGTTTGGTTTAACAATTGGGTATTCAAGGCATTATTACAGTAGATAAGTAATCCACCTCCTCTTTTGATATGTCTGTTGTTATTTTTTACCTGTCTATCTAGCCGATAGGACCTATAACCATCTATATGGAGAAAGTTCGATTCTACATTTTCCTGTAGCCAGGTTTCATTAAGACATATAAACTGATATCCAGAGTTATTAATCAAAGCTCGGGCAGAATCTAATTTATTACATAGGCTTCTTATGTTCCAGAAAACAATCTAAAACCTTTAGATGAAATATTAATCATTTACATGGGGTAAAAGCACATGTCATTTCGATTCTTGTGAAGATGAGGGTGATGACCGCAGTTTTTTGCCTGCATATAGATGCTGGCAAAACATACCAAATATGTACACAAGAGGAAAGAGGCGTTCAATGGGGCTTACCTCCGATAATAAAAAATACAAGCAAGTTTTTTGGCATCAATCACAGTAGGTCCAGCGTCTATGCAGTTATCTTGGTTAATATCACATAAAATTAGTTCAAAAAAGGATTACACCCCTACAAAGCTGTTTAGGGTGCTTTCCAGTCGTAATATAGGTTAGTTTGGTAGTAATCAGTTCAGTTCAACGGGTGAGAGATTTTAGGTACAATGCCAGGCGGTGTTCACTATCTGCTGTGCCCAGAGGTCCAGTAAAACGGCTGTTGGGTGAAAGCCATCGCTAAGAAGCGAATAGTCATGTGTATATCTATGCTTACCCCTATGGCGGTGCATCGGCTTCGTTCAACAGAGCTACTACATGGTCTACACACTCATCAATTGAATTGAAAGGGAAACGGTACCTCTGGGTTGTACAATCCCATCGAATCAAGTCTGAAACACCCGCAAAGATGAGGCAGTTGTCGTATTTACTTATAGCACTGTGTCCGTAAGCTGCCGAGACGGCTCCTCTGATTCCTGCACCCAGAATATCTTTCACGGTAATCTTACACTCTGTGTCATTACGTACATCTATATATCCCTGCAGGAAGTTTGTTCTAGAGTCTCCGAAGACCGTCATTGTTATCATCTTGGCAGTGTAAACCACCCACAAAGGTATGTAATCGTCCGGTGCGTGTTTTGTCGAGCAAGGAAGTGGAAGGAGTTCTTTACGCATGCGCGTAGCTTACATCCGGGTTAGTTCCAAGATGGCGGCGCCCACAAATCTCACAGACTTAGATCAGAAACTAGAAAAACCGTAAGAAAAATAGTATTACCTCATTGACATTCTATTCTAACTATGTGACACGCTAGATTTTATACATCGTCCTGTGTTTGGGGGGGTTGGGTCGCCTCCCCATCCTGGGAAGGCTGGATATCGTCACCAGAGTCTGTCGTGTTTTCGCCGTCAGCTGTCTGCTTCGGTGTCAGTGACTTTGTTTTCTTTGGATTTGTCGCTCTCTTCTTGTTTCTTCGTGACCGTCTTGGCTCCTCCGGGGTGATGGTAGGTTGATGTCCTCTTCTTTGAGTTGGTTTTGCTGGCCTTTCAGTAGTTAGCGGGTCTTCTTGTAGGATGCTGTCGCGTTCATTATCCAGAATCTTCCCTAGCTTGTTTTGGCCAGTCCAAGTTCTAGTTTTCAGGGCTTTTGATCTGAGCGGTTCTCCACTTGCCCAGAGTCGGTCGCGAGTACATTCCACGAATTTAAGCTTTGCAGTACCTCGTCTCTTTTGTCTCAGTGTAGGATTCTTGAATTTTTCGTGGACAAGCCCAGCCATTTCAACGTATTGTTCATTTTCCCATAGTGGGAGTGTCGTAATGTTTTTGACCAATGCTTTACACCTCCTCGGGTTGTTTTCCTTCAGGACTTTCTCCGACAGCTCGTAATGTCCGTTTCGGAGGGCTTTCAAGTGGCTGAAACCCTGTTCCACGCTGGTATACGATACTCGATATGTTATGTCAGCTTTTGCAAAACTGGAGCACCAGCTGCTTTCGGACTGAAAAAAGATGTATTCACCGTCACAAATGGTGAAAGCATCTTCTAGTGTTAGGTCTGGGGCTAGCTTTTGCAGGTCATCTACAGAGTATTTTATACTATTGATAATCAAGATGTCCCCGACCACTCTGGCTTCCTTTCCATCTTCTTTAGCCAGGTCAGCCATGGCCCTCAGTTTTGCCCTATCGGTCCGCTGTTGCTCGTCAAGGCATTCGTTGATCCATATGTTTTTACACATGGGGTTATTCTTTATTTGTTGCCTATCTCTATACACCTTGTCTCGCATAGATTTGTTTTTAAAATCTACTACTATCTGTCTTGGTCGTTTTTGCTGGTCAGCTTTCTTACCTCTTCTGTAGGAATTATCGAAGTCACTGGCTGTTGTCGGGTTACCCGTCTCGAAGCAGATCTGTTTGGCTATCAGGTTGGTATCGTCACTGTAGCTTTCTGGTATTCCTTCGATCACTATTGTTTTCTACTGTGCCTCTCGTCTAAGCACTGTTTCCGCCGTTTTCGTGACTTGTTTATGGTCAGCCAAAGTATAATCTTTGGATGCCAGTGTTTTTTTGAGCTCCTTGTTTTCCTTCTCCAACACCGTCACTCGCAATAACAGGTCATCAACATTTTTTGTAGTTGAATCCACTGAGACTTTTAGAGATTTTACAGCAGCAGTATTATCACCCATTTCACCTCTCATTTTAGTTATGTCGCTTTGTATGGTGTCCAGGTTGGCCGTCCTGTCCAAAAGCAAGTTAATTTTTTCTTCTAGCGTCACCGCCACCGCCATTGTTTTGGTGGTCGATAATAGGGGTAGAGAGAGTTCGATGGTTATGCTTCCTGATCTGGTATAAAGAAAGTGGCTAACACGTCAAAATACATTCGTTTTTGTAGTTATTTCATGTTACCTTCCTGCTCGGGTCTTTCTTCAATTCCAAGGAGAAGTCTGATTTCATGCCATTGTAGTTGATCGTTTGTTATTCAGCATTTTCTGGAGGCCCCTTCTACGCCGCCTCCTCTCAGCTTGCCGCCATTTTAATTTCTCCTTAGTTTTGCCTTCACTACAACTGACAAGGATTGGTAAAAAATATATTTTCAAAGTATGAGAGACCTGCTATCTCATTATGTCAGCAAGGATACATTTATCTTAATCACATCATCTAGGATAACATCATGAATGGATGATGTTAATGAGGATGACATAACCAGCAATGAAGACGTTCCCTATTATGTCACAAGGAATTATGTGACCAAGAATTACCTATACATCAAAGACAAAAGGTACCATTGGGCCTAACAGCACTGAACCTCATTGAATATGATGTTATGATATCTAACCTCATTAAATATGATGTCATCATACATAACCTCATTGTATATGATGTAATGAGCAACGGCATCACCAAAACTAATGTAACTAGCAGTAACTCCACTTAGGGCAACCTTACCAAGGATGATGTCAACAGACATAACATAACTAGGAATTACATCACCAAGGATGACATAATCAGGATTACATCACTGTGTATGATGTTCAGGCCCATAGCCAGCTTTTCTCAGAGGGGGGTTCGATTTTCAGTTGCAGTTAGTTTCTATTCCAGGGGGGTTCGTTTTTTGAAAAAATACATATTTTTTTAATTTATTGTAATATTTTACATTACAAATTAGAGAAAAAATCCTCCAATGGGGGGTTGGTACAAACCCCCCCAATGCCCCCTGGCTACGGGCCTGATGTTACTGAGGTTGACATAAATACTAAAGAAATCAGAATAATGTCATTCTGGATGACTACACAGAGAGGTACAAATTAGTCTGTGTATGATGTTATCACTGATAATGACATCAATGGCAAGGCAAATACTGGGCATAATAAAACAGAGGATGACGTTGATGATGATAACATCTTAATTATTAGCATGATGTCAGCAAGGATGATGTATACAATGTCATAGAGGATGTTATGGATGGAGGCCATCAAGGAATGTTATACATTGATGGTTTCTATTGATACATTGAGTACATAGCTTTTGCGTTTGAACCTCATTGTTTTGTATTTCTAGTATTCATAATGAGTTAAATTATGTCTCAAACTTTGAGAATATATCCAGGAATATTTCAGAGTATGCATACAAATTGCATATGGTTGAATAATACTATATCTCTCTCAATCACTTTATAATTCTTAGATGCACTGAACTCACATTACAAGATATTATTGTTATTCTGTTTTTATTGATTAAATTAAGCATTCTATATTATGTGAATGATCCTGACTTACTTTAAGGTCATACGTTTTAAAAATGTGTGTAATTGAATTGTTTGCTGAATCTTATTTGGAAAGATACACAAGACTGAAGTATATTCTGTAATTTATGGATTATTTCTTTTTTCAATTATTGGTTGTTTGAGAGTACATTAATCACATTGCACCAGGTAGTCTTGTAATAATTTATAGATAACATTCATATCTATCATCCCCATTAAAAATGTGCCTTATTGCGTGTAAACAATTGGAATAAAAAAGAACTGTACATAATAAGTTTCATTTTTCTACCTATTTTCATCTATTAAACATTAATCAAATGACCTTGATCTTCACATTTATGGGTAAAAGTGATTTGGAAAAATGTATAGCCATAAAACGCTGCTTTGTACATGTTTTCTTGATGATTGAAGCTTTATTGAGGACACACCACCTAAATATAGCAAACCAATTAATTTCCTACTTTGTGACCTTGAGAGGTCAAAAAATTAACTTAATATCTAAAAGAAAAAATGCCACCAAAACTTTTCTAAACCAGCAGGACCTAAGGAACATATTTATGTATGATTGGAAGCATTTTGAATCCAAAAGTGCATTTGCTCAAATTCTGACACAAGCCTCTGTACTACTACTCAAAAATCATGAAAATCATAAAGTAAATCTACATGCACACTTTTCCCATATAGAAAAAACAAAATTTATGGATTTTGCAATTTATCTAGGGTTTATGTGGATATTGAAGAATTTTACAATTGTTGCATCTATGCAACTGGCGTCTTTACTGTGGTGTTGCATTTATGCAACTGGCGTCAAGAGCATGGTGATGCATTTATGCAACTGGCGTCACTAAAGGGTTAAGCACCTGCAGGCTAATTTGGGCTGATTTTGTTGACAAATCCCCTGTAAAAACTATAGAAAATAAACAAATAATTGTTACATATCAACCAATAATGAGTAAATTTTCAAATTCTGCTCAGCGTTGCGCTACCACCCTTTGAATGCAAGTGATGTCATGGGTTCCCAAAGTCTCAATCGACCAGTAGTCAGATGGAACGCATGAGACCAGCCTACACCTGAAACCACCCACCTGGCAGGCCTCCCCCACTCTTTTGCCTTCGTTCAAGCACAGTGACACAACCCCCTTGCCAAGGCAATGGCGTCCTCTTGGTGCCTCCAGCTGTGTAGAACGAACCCCAACCTCCCGAGAACTCATACCAACCATCCCATCTGTCCACCCTCATGCGTGAGGCACGACTCTTGATCTTGCAAGCCTCTGAGATCCCACCCAGCCTGAGACCAGGAAGCCTGAAAACTATCTTTCATCGCAGAGCACGGAAACCCCAACTCCTCGAGAAATACCACAGTGGGTAAAGGAGCAGGTGTCCCCTATGCCCCCTTGATCTGCCCCTGCCAAAACACAATGACTGTGGCCAGCCGAGGGGAAAGGGTACTCCAAGGTTTCTATATTTGCTGTCCTAAACCTAATATTTAAGGAGATATGAGTAGATTTATGAAAAATAGTGATACTTTTGTCTTAAACCAACTTTTTGTGTAGAATCCATTACCCATACCTAAAATATCCTATCATGATGGAATCCTTCCATATTTGGAATGTCAATGGAATGTTTTAATATGGGTAATTCACTGAATTCATTCTATTTGGTTGCCATGGAAACTAAAATTCATGAGGTTTTAATGAAACTGTATTTACTATGATTACTATGAGATCATTTTCTGGTCTCTACATTGAAAACAGAATACATTTATCATTTCTGCTTCAAAAATAATGAATCAAATGGTGTTTTTTTATATTTACTTACAATTATGATAATTAATGATAATTTATGCAAAATCTCAATAAATACAAGAAAATTTAGCTTTTCCTTATTTTCCGCTATCCTGATAGTGTTAGGTTTAAGGGCCAATAACTTGCTTAATAATGGTCGGATTTGGACGTGCTTGATATCATTTGAAAGCTAAGAACATGCTCTACAACATCAATTCGAAACAAAATCCCGCACAGAGTACCCTTTCCCCTCGGCTGTCCACACTGATATCTACAATGGTTCTTACCTCTATTTCAGTTATGACTATTTCAACTCCAGTAGCTGCACTCAGCTGGGCAGTAAGGTTGCCTGTCTGGACCTGTTCAACAATGTTTTTGGCAACTGCCTGCAGGTCAATTCTGTCATTTGTCGTCTCATTGCCTTGGTTTGTTTCATTGCCTTCACTTTTGGATGTACTTTTTTCAAGGGTTTGCTCTGGTGATTCACTGTTAAAGACAAGGGCCATTGTTTGTGAAATCAAATATTTTCATGATGCTTAGCATTTAGGGAATGTTCATACCAATTTTTATATCTGTCCTTGTGATGAATTTTATGGATTTTCTTCTCTAAATCGTTCTGGTTGGCACCTGCCTGCACCTGAGATACCATAGCATGTGTGACATCACAGATTGATTAAATGAAATATGTAGAAATGAAGAAATAGCAACATGTGATTTTTCTGATTGGTTTAACTGAATTCAATTCATGTTGGGGAAATTATAGTGAACCTATATTGAGGTATCAAACAATTGGAGGTGCCACTGGGGGTTGACCACTGCAGTGGACCTACACCAGTCACCTCCCAGGCACCGGACAGTGACGTAGGAGTTTTTTCTTTTGCCAGTGTGTTTAAGTTGCCTGGTCATTAAACATTATCCACCCAACCTAGTCTCATCATTATTATTACACATGTACCTCATTACTATTCAAGATAAACTCCATTGATCGATAGATGGAACAATGAATTAATTTATGCCAAACATTTACAGACTGAGGTTTTTCTAAGGAACTTCTAATTTCAACATTTTGGTAATAAAGATGTTTTGTGTGGTGCTACAAACAGATGTGTGTTTCCATGTGAATCAGAGAAAACGCTTCCCAAACTTGAAATATGCTTTCCATTTACAGGAGCTCATTATTGACAAAGTAATTTGGCATAATTCTGTTTTGGTATTAAATCTAATACAAAAAGGGTAAAATAACAAGATTGAAATTTTACTGGTTCTTCCCTTTAAAAGCAACCAAAATCAAAATTTAATTATGGTTAAAAAATCAAAAATTCAAATTACTCTGTGAATTCAGTAAATGAGCCCAATTCAGCCCAACAACAATTTATCAACAATAAAAATGGCATTCCTTCTTTAGAAAGATCCATTCCTTACTCAATTCAGTAATGCAGAATGAGAAAACATTTCCAACCTCTTTTGGAATTATAGCATAATTAAAGCTAGTTTTCATTATTAATGTGAGTATGATTTTCCCCACTGTTTTGTGTTGTCCCATAATCTGGTTGTTTTGTGAGGTGACTTTAACTTGTAGAAGCAATTTTTAGTTTTCATCATTAAAAGTATTTTACCAGTGACCAAAGTTAGGGTGGATCTACTTTTTAAATTTTGAGGGCAATCCATAAACGATAGCACACTTTTTCATGGTACTTCAAGGACCTACCCATCCGTCTGTCACACTAAACTTTTAACCTACCCACCCACCCCATTGTGTGTGACATCATTTATGGATGGCCCCCTGGCAGAAAGTTTATAATAATTTACCACTATTAATTTACCATCTAAAATTATAACTAATACAAAGTGAAAATTATAAATGAAAATTGAAATAATGCAAAGCAGTGAGTTTTTTTCAGTATGGCCCTTATACATAATTAAAAACATTTCTTAATTAACCACTAAGTCTGAGTGAAATCTAATCGATCTAATAATTAAAAAAAAATTAAACTATTTACAAGAAGTTCTTTCTGTCCTATCATTTACTTGATTTAAAAAGCACTGAGAAAAAACTTTAAAAAAAAAATTAGAATTGCTGCAACTCTGGCTTTGTCTCTTAACAACATCTTTCCTCATGCAAAAAGACGGATTAATTTATGTTGTCTCTTGACTCTATTTGTATTGATTAGAGCATCTATTATGTTATTACTTAGGTACAAAAATAAAGTACAAAAATAAACAACCACTATACCAAAAATAAATGGCAATTTCAAGCAATCCTTATCTTTAGTAAATATTGGAATTTGCTAAAGAGTGGAACAGTCTTCCATTCCTACTGATCCACAGCTTATACCAAACAATGAAATGTAACTGTGTGAATATCATATATATTAACCCATTAATCATCACTGTAATAACATAATAGATTAAAACTCAGCTATCTTAAAAGTGTTACTTTAACGAGCTACTTTTCTTTGATTAAAAATGAATAAAACTGGTTGATTCATATGTACCTGATTTCGAAAACAACTTTGATAGTTCCTGCATCTCTCTTGCGTCGCTTTTGGGTTTCCCGAACAATTTCTGAGTAACGCATTCGTTCTGGTAGTATACCAAGGATTGCAGCAAAATGTTTGATGAAGTTTTCCCCAAAGAACTCTTCTTCTGTTACAGAGCCAACCTTATAAAGATAGAACAGTGAAATAATGATAATCTATATTACACATAATAATTATGTTATATTCGTGTAAAAGTAAAAACTTTTTCTTCAATTTTGCACTTCCACTTGAATGTACAAAAAAGTACTCAATGTGTGTCATACAGTGACAACTAAAACCCAAATAGAAAATTTGAGACATCTATCTCACGAGGAGAAAGTTTTAAACATAGGTCCAAAATTTCAAATAAACAACTCGAACAATTGCTGATATAATCAGAGCTGTTAACAAAAATAAACAATTACATATATGAAATTTTGGCCCCTCCCTTTAGAGCAATGTAATCAGCTGTCAGATGGTTATAATTTCCATAAGCATGCCAAATTTGTAATGTGATCAATGCCATCATTGCATTACATTCCAAAACGGCAAAACACTGTATCAGTCCAATGTGGCTTGGTTAGGGGTGGAGCCCTCAACATTTGCAACACACAGATAATACTATAGCTTTAATACATACCTCTGTGCTGACAAAGATGAGGGGTGATGTAATAATGTCAACCAGGGTGGAACCGCGGAGCACCACCCACAGTGTCTCTGTATCCTTGATGTACACATTACTGCCCACAGGATCACTCACTGTGGGTTTGTAGTTTTCTAAAGAACAGAAAAAAAGTTTTCTTAACAGGTTAAAAATAATAAGACCAAAAGAAATATTCTGGTGTTTAGCTTTCCTGACCAACCCTATTATTAACCATATTTCCCCAACCCTAAAATTCTGTTCAAAGAAACAGGGTGTCATTTTCAGAAATTATCATTGCTCTGCGCAGTTAAAAGGCAGAATAATGTTATACCTATCATATGAAAGAATATATTTTTCTCTGTCTTTTAGTGTATAGTATATATCATTTTCATATTGCATAGGGAGAAAATAGAGGTGGAAAACATACTTTTTAATCTTTTTTTAAAACATGAATATCTCCTTTATAACTTGATCAACTTTTATTATTTTTTTTGACCATATATTAATAATATTACTTTTGAGGAAAGCGTTTCTCAGATTTTTTTTATTTATAATTAGGTCCTAGTTTTTGTTGCATGTGAAAAGATGGAAAATTTTTAATCATTTTTTTACAGTTCATTTCAAAAAATTACAAACAAAAACTAAAGCCTAAATAAAACTAAAAATTAGACCTGCTTTTTTTTTTTTTAGCTGTACTCAAACTTTCATGTATTTAAGTGGAGTAGTAAGGGATATATTCTTGTTCAAAAAATAAAAGTTAGAAATACGTTTTTTTGAATTGCCAGCAACCCTCCACAGGTATACATCATCACATTATAATATGATTCATAATGATTAGATGTGGTTATATAACATTTTAATGGCAAAGGAATTGCAAGGATTATATAATAAACCAAAAACATAGACCCATTTGAAAAGGGTACTGCAAATTTCCTGCTGAGAGGTGTTGTCTATCCTTAAATAAGCAAATGAATTTAATTGCTTATATCTTATCAGAATATGTAAAACAGATGTTATAAATCATTGCAGAGGGTGAATCAAGGAAGATTGTAATTATTCTTAAAACCGAACACATTGGAAATATTGTTCCAATAAGGTTTCGGCAAGCTTTTTGGCTATTATTTACCACTTCTCCCTTGTTTTAGATGATTTTGTCTTAAGTTAGGGCTTGAACAAAATTACTTTTGAACACTTTCTTGCTTTTGCCTTCTTTTAAATTTGTAACATTCAAACCACAACGCTGCCAATAATTTATAGGTTCAGCCCAAATACATATGAGGAAAGTATCTTAGTGCTAGAGCATCGGTCCTGAAGATCTCGCAGCTCAAAAAGGTCATTAAAATAATCTGTAATATCTGGAATCAATCAGTGAATAATGTTAAAAACTCAGACATTTCTACTCACCCGCAGGGTCTTGTTCATAGTCCAACCTCCCATCATTCAGAATCCCATTTTCTGGAAGGATGAAATATCCATGAGAGGAGCCAATATTCCAGACATCCAGTCTGGACTTTTTGGGAAGGATGTAGTGAATACCAATGACAATGACATCACTTGTCTCGGCGGCCATGAGGTTGCAGCGCATGTACTGGGGGCTAGTGCTGGACAAATACACATTGTACTCATGTCCTGCAAAAGATACAAATCATAGCTACAAGTAGAAAGATGCATCAGTTTCCATTTCTGATTTTCTGATTTTCTGATTTTCTTTTTTATATATGTTTGGCTTGTTATCCAGGGTGTATGGCATACTTTTGCTATTGAAGATAACTCTTAGTCTATCAGCTAGATAAGTTTAAATAATTGGTACCAACTCATTTTATTTTACTGCAATCAGCCACTGTTGCATGAAAAAAGTAGTAAAAAGTCATATGATACCTTATTGTGGTTCAGTTGGCAGAGAGAAAAAGTGATACATAAACTGTTATTGCCTTCAGAACTGATAATGAAAGTAGTTCTTTCTGTAGAAAATAGTTTTAATAGTCCAATCACCCTGCATATCTTATAACAATTAAGAGGTTCCTTTCACATTATTTTTACAATTTCCCATGCTGTGTGGAATTTACTTCACTGATGTATTCTTGTTATGTTTCAAACAGAAAAAATAGCGAATATCACAATAAAGTTAATTATTTAGGAAAGAAGATGAAATTAGGAAATTTCCTAAATTCTGGGAATTCCCTTAATTCTGGGCTTTTCAGTACTCCTATGTCACGTCATAATAAAGGGAATTCCCTTTTAAAATAGCTTGGCAATTCCTGGTTATTGAATGCATTTAAGTATGTATAAAATTGAATTGATTTTAGTCGTTATTGGGCTCTATATTAGAAATGTACAATAAAACTTATTTTCCTCTCTATACATCTTTGAGACTGAGGGATTCCGTTTTATTGAAGGATGGGGATTCCTAATCAGTCACCGTGTTATTTCACAAATAAGGGATTTCCTTTCAAAATATAATTTGGAACTACAATTTAAAAGTTCTAAATCTTTAGCTATATTTTTTCGAATATTCTTTTTTCCAACATTATTAGTTCTTAGTACAATGTCTACACTCATTGAATTTCCTTGAAGAATAATCCTTTAATTATATGCAAGGTTTCCTTTAATCAATTGATGATAATAGCATATAAATTAAATGTTTTCAGTGACGGTACTCTGTGATTACAACTTTCAATTAAATTTGTGTTTTAGATACCAACATGTTGGTTAACCTTCCACTGCAAGCATTCCATATAAAACCTATAACATTTGCAGTGGCAATTGCACTGACCTAATGCAAATGCTAACGCAAGTACCAATGAAAGCAAATCCTTGCGGTACCTAGTTTCAGTTACCTAGTTGGTGATAAAAACTACGAGAGGAATGCCCACTGTGAGCAAGACACTGGGTAGTGGAATATGACCTTTAACTCACCCATTAGCATAGGAATGTGGAAGGTAGAGAGACGTAGCTTGCACGGGTAACCACCACACCAGCCATGGTCTTGGGGTCCATTATAAAGGTCAAAGTATTTCTTTGTATTACCATTTTGTGTCGTTAGCCCTTGTATGCCAATTGGTGACAGTCTGCGGCTCTCAGTGTCACTGTCCATATTTTCCATGACCATCAGACGATAGTCTTGGTCGTCACAGAGTATGGCATGTGAGTCACTCATGTCTGTGCATTTTGACTCTAATCGGGTTATGCCTATAGTTAAGAAATATAAGAAGTCTTAGTCTGTGTCACTGTGAGGTGGTTATCTCCTGCTAAGGAAAATCTGTAGCCAGCAAGGTTTATAAACCTTTTCAAAGGTGTAGGCTCTACCCATAACATAGCATATAATATTGAAGAAATGACTGTTTTAAAAGGTTATGTTTGTCTCTGGGCTACAAACTCATTTTTGTCACATTGTGGAGACACAACCTCATGTATGTCCTCAAAGTATTGATGGTCTGTATTTTTCTTGTAGTTGGGGAATATGTGCTGGGTATTAGTGTGATTATGGTGGCAGAAAACAAGCAATGATAGTCATTTGTTGTTAGTTATCAAGGAGGGAGGGACCATAGTCTTACCTACAAAATAATGTGAATAAACCATATAAATACTTGTCATTGGGCCTGTGTATGAATATGCCATATAGTAAATTTCAAGTTTATGTAAACTGGGATGGGCTGATTGACTTTGACATACCTCTGACATTGACTACTTCATTTATGGTCAGATTCTCTCCAACTGTGTTGGTCAGGGCCTCTCTTGGAATACGATAATCCCCAAGGCCATACCGAGAGTCTCCATCCCACTGAAAGTCATTCTGTGAGAACAAAAAATCAAGTTAAAAAAAGACAAACAGTTTTTCTAATTGCGAATTAATTTTTGAAAAACAAAGTAAAGTGGAATACATTTATTTCAGCACATTGAGAATCTTGCCTACACTATTTATATAAGAATTTTTCTGAAAGCCTCTAATTCTGCTTCAGTTAATTAATGAGAACTTTAATCCAGTAAACTAAAGGCCATATTCCACTATGCGTTCAGGGTAGTTTGCGGCCGTTCCGACGCAAACGTACGTAAATGGACGCAAACAGAAACCGCTAATCCGACCAGACGCGAGGTATATTCCACTTTGCGGTTTGTGTTTGCGGCTGCGTTTGCGTTTGCGTTTTAGCATTAGCGGCCAGTGCTTGCGGCCAATTTCAGAACGAGGCTCGAGCAGACGACATGGCGGACGCCAACTTGCGAAAGCGTCTTGCTGCGGTGATTTTGCTCTCCGAAATGGAGGAAGATCGGGTAATTGCACCGCCTAAGAAGAAAAAAAGGAAGCATAAGTGTTGGGTGCGTCCCTGGTTGAAAAGACGCGAAGATGCGGACACTGATACAATGTTTACACTCCAGAGGGAGTTCTTACAGGTATGATTTATCATAGCGAATTGCTTGCGTTTGGTTTTTTTTTTTTTGTTTCACATGGTGTGTGGCGTGTGGTGTCTGTTTGCGTTTGTTTTTCCCCACCGTATAAACTGCATAGAGGTCTGTGGCTAGATTAGATGCAAACGTGAACGCAAATAAGGATGGTATTATATTTTTTCAGGAGGCCAACCACACCGAATACCGAAGGCTTCTACGCATGGATGAGGAATCGTGCACTTTTCTCTTGGAGAAGGTGCAGGCAGACATCACGAAAGAGAATACCACGTTCCGAGACGCGATACCGGCCGAGCAGCATCTCAGTGCTACACTTCACTTTCTGGCAACAGGTGAGACATGTAGGCCGTTACCGTTCTGAAGAAAATAGATTCATGCTGGTACATAGATACATATCTGCTATATAACTACATGCCACCAAGCACGTCCGTTTGCGGTATTTCAAAGTCGATGCCGGCTGGAGAAACGGTATTAGTGGGTCAAATGAATTGAGTAGGTAAAGTGAGTTATATGAAGGAGTTTTCAACAATCTTGCTTTTTTCAGGAGAGTCGCAAGGATCGGTATCGAGGCAGTACCGCATATCCCAGCCCATGATTGGACGGATCATCAAAGAAACTTGTACAGCTATCGTGGCCGCACTGGGTCCAGATTACCTGCAGGTGCGTCCAAAGAAAAGTTGATTATACGAACAATAATGTGACAGTAAAATATCTAGCCTATAATCAGTAGACTCAGTGCAGTTGAAGCAATATGTCAAAGTGTTGGTGTTGCTCCTAGACAATTTTTTCACCTTTAACTTTGCTTTTGAACCTTGCGTGTTGTTTACTTTGTTTTTAGACCCCACGAACCCCGGAGGATTGGACAGCGATTGCGGACGTGTTTTGGTCAAAGTAGAACTTCCCCCATTGCCTGGGCGCGCTGGACGGAAAGCACGTCCCCATTTTCCCTCCGCCCAATTCTGGGAGCTTGTATTATAATTATAAGGGTGGCTTCAGTATTGTCCTGCTGGCACTTGTTGACGCCAACCTAGATTTTATTTACATTGATGTAGGGCAGTACGGCCACCACGCCGATGGCGGAATCTGGCGGGATTGTAACTTCCAGAGCGAAGTGTCCGACGGCCGCATCAAACTACCAGATCCCTCCCCACTGCCAGGCAGTAATGTGGTAGCACCCTATGTCATCATAGCAGATGACGCGTTTCCGTTAGGGGAACACCTTCAGAAGCCGTACTGTAGGCGGCAGTTAGAAGATCGCGAGCGCGTTTACAACTACCGCCTGAGTAGGGCACGCAGAGTCTCTGAAAATGCATTTGGGGTTCTTGCTAATCGCTTCCGTTGTCTTCTATCAGGGATGAACATCCTTCCAGACACGGCCGAGAAGGTGGTCCACGCCGCCTGCCTACTGCACAACATGTTGCGGCGACGTTGCGGCCGTAACTACACAACGGATGCGCCAACGGAAGTGGAAACGTCAAGACGTCTATCCGCCCAAGATCACTTCCAGGTGGCGTTACAGCCGATATACCCAGCACGTGGCCGCAAGCCGGCACTCATTGGCAAGACGGTCAGGGAAACACTGGCCGACTTCTTCGTCTCAGCGGCAGGCAAAGTTTCTTGGCAACAAAAGATGATTGGCGCCACCTAAGTGCGAGTTGGTCCTTGTTGAAAGACCAGAACAGTTCTAGTTCAAAAAAATATTGTTAATTAATTTCGTTTTGAAAAAATATGTTCAGATTATTATTACAGAAGCATATATGGTACACTCCAGAACATACTGGAAAGACCTGACCTACCGTTCTTGCGTAAAGAGTATTGTTACTGTTATTGAATTACTCGTCCCAACTACGTGATATTTACTATTCTTGAAATAATATATGGTACTCTACGATTGACGTTTGATATGGGGAAGACCTGGAGTGAAGTTCTTCTGTAAAGAAGTATTATGACCGTTACCGAATGAATACTACAGAATATATACATGTACAAGTTGATCTTAAACGTTCATGTACGTAGGAGTTATTACTGTTTATTAGTGGGTCGGCCGAGAAAAGCAATAGAAGTGTATAAAATATTGCAGAAACCTTTATTTGGCACACAACTTCTGATTACAACATGCCACATAACTGTAAATATTATCAATCGCGCCGTAAGAAAATCCTCTGGCTGTCAGTGTTGAATAAAAAACGTTAATTATACTCTGTCTCTTGCGTTCTCTGGTGTTAACCTGAGTGGGGGGGGGTAAAACATTCTATAACACGCCAATTTGGCTCCATCTGCACTTTACCAAATCTCCAGAAAATAACAAACATGCTGGCAAGAAATACTACTTATATAGCTGCACCTGAGATAATGTCGACAAAGTTATGAGCGGAATTCTAACCTTCTAAAAAGCTGAGGTATTAAACAAGATTTGTATATGGCAATCGCGTGCAAACGAATCGATTTAGCAAGCACCTTTCAGTTAAAACAGATTAAGTTAATTAAACAGGTAAAAAAGAAATAGTACATGAACAAGGTCGCAAACGTTATCAACTATCGGTCTGTTAAGACAGTGATATAAAGTTAAATTTTGCTACACAAAGAAACCCAAATACTTGTAGCCAATTCCCATACACCAGCGGATGTCGATAGCTGGACTGGTCAAACTGACTCGACGCAAACAACAAGGCTATATGGCTTTAACATCTTGAGCCACCAAATCCAACGTCATCCATTCCTGTGAATAGGTAGTACTTTCAAAGATTCAATTACAATGTTTATACTTTTAGCTCGTCAGAGAGTATCAAACAGACTTTTCAAGCCCCTGCAATCAAACTGCGCACAAGGGTAAACAAGAACATTTCAATAAAAAAACCTCTTAAACTTTAACTATAACATCTTTTATGCCTGAAGTGGCGGTCAAAAGTTCGTTCCGAAATCAGTTCGGAGTGTCCAAAGCACGTGGCATGGTTTAGTGTGGTTGATATTTATTTATTACATAAGAAAGATCCTGTGTCAAACTCCATCATGGTGTTATCGAAGGGAGCGCAGTGAGGATCATATGGAATCAGCGGCTGCTGACCGTACATCTGGGTGCGCGAGCCTTGCGCTGCCTGGCTGTAATGTGAACCTTGGTTCCAATTCTGTGTGGACTGAGGTGCAAGTGACATTTGCGGTAGGCTAGATGTCTGTGGGTTGGCTCCTCCCATAGAACTCGAAGACGCTGACGCTGACGCAGACGCAGATGCCGGCACTGGAGGCGGCAACATTCGTCTTGGTGGAGGCTGGAAATACACGGGGGGATGTCCTCTAACAGGCGAGAGCTTCCATTTACCACGTGTGGCCTGGATAGCTAGGAGGTTCATGTGTTGCTTGAGGTCCTCCCGTGTTTCGTCGTCTTCGATTTTCTTCATACGTGCCACCAAGAGAGTCGCCCAGAGCTCATCCTCATCTGGCATTGACATCTGCGTTTGCGCTGGTGTGTGTAGAGCCGTAGAAATCGACTCAAGGGCCGCCACTCGGCGAGCTTCCACAGTGGCAGGCTCTTCCTCCTTGGATTTGCCTTTGGTCTTCTTAGTTTTCTTTTTCTTCTTTTTTTTGGGAGCCTTCACCTTGGGTGGATGTGAAAGAGGTGGCTGAGGTCGGGCGATATGCTGTACTGGTTCTTCAATGACAATGGGCTCTGACGACGCCAGGTTTGAATCATCTAATGGTTGGTTTGAGGCCTCATCTGAAGAATCAAATGAGAGGCCTGCGTAGTTCTCCGCGACACGTTTGCGGGGTTTCTGCACCACCGGACTCGCTTCAAGGGAGGGAGGCGTGGGGGAACGTGGTTCTTCAAAGTCATCGATCACTGCTGCATCTCCGTTTGTCTCAGCGACAATTTCCACCTCGCCATTCGCGGGTTGTTCGTCTTGATTTACATTTTCGGGTGTATCAGGCGGAGGCGGAGAAGGTGCAGTAGTGTCGTCAGCTATATCACCAGCCGCGTTTTTCTTCTCCTCAGCGACGGCCTTGTTATCCTGTGTCGATGGTAGTTTTACCACTAATTTCTTTGATGGTCTGCCACGCCTACCTTTCTTTTTTTTGGGGGGTGGTCCTCCAGACGGGCCAGGTTGAGGTTCAGTTTCCTTCGCCTCTGATGTTGTGGTAGTCGTGGTCACCTTGGTAGCCGCTCGCTTCCTTGGGGTGGACAAGGCAGGCTGAGCTGGCTTTGCATTAGAAGCGTCAGACCAATCTACGTTTGATCTTGGTGGCCGAAATGCACGTGTGACCGGTCCCGGCGAAGAATTAACAGGAGTTGTGTGCTTAGCAACAGTTACTGTTTCTGTGCTAGGCATTGCCGTCTTCCTTGTAGACCGTGATTGTTTGCGTTTGACTACAGGGCTTGCGTTCCCAGCCGTTGCGGCAGCGGTTGCGTCACCTGCTGCTGTCGATTCCGTTTCCTTAGCGCCGGCCGAAGACGCAGAAGTTGGAGACGTTTTCTTGGTAGGTACTGCAGGCTTTGCAGCGGTTGTGATGCTCGACTCGAGAGTAGTGGCACCGGCCGAGGACGCAGCAGTTTGAGACGTTTGTTTCTTGGTAGGGACTGCTGGCTTTGAGGTTGCGTTCATTTGCGGCTGAAGAGTAGTTGCGCCAGGCGAGGACGCAACTTTTTGAGAGGTTTGTTTCTTGGTAGGGACTGCAGCGTTTGCGGTATCTTTCAGTAGCGGCGCAGGAGTACTTGCGACGGTGGAGGACGCAACAGTTGGAGAAGTTTTCTTCTTGGGGGCCTGGGGCTGTGCGACAGCTTTGCTTTGCGGCGTAGAGGTATTTGCGCCCGTTGTCTGGACAGAAGATGAATTTTTTTGGCCCGCACCCGTGACAGTCGTATTTGCGGCTGATACCGACGTATCGTCCCCTGGTTCATCTGACTCACTACTGTCGCTCTCACTGCCGCTGCTGCTGCTGTCACCACTCAAGTCGGACGAGCTCGATCCACTAGAGGAAGAATCATCCTCTTCGTTCTGGGGTACCTGGAAAAGGTGAAAATAATAAAAAAATAAATCTAAAGAATTATGTGTTTGTATTTATGTTAAGCCAGAGACAGGACCTTTTTTTTCATGTGCGTTCTTTGTTTAAAACTATGGGATCCAAAGCAAAAGCAAGATATCACTGCAGATAACTGAAAGTGAAATATTTGATATCAGCACAAGTCTCTGTGGGTCACTGGCATGAGAATACAACCACCGCACAGACCAGAGGGAGTTCAAGTTTTCTCTTCTTAACTGAGTCTCCGTGGCGCAGTCGGTTAGACATTGAACTGCTGCCACGTTGAAACAGTTATCAAATCCCACTCATATCTTTTCTTTTTCGTCGAACGCAATTCCCCAACCTGTCCCAACGCGTATCGGCACAAACCGGCAGTCGGTTAATGAACTGCTGCCTTGGAAAATCAGTTATCGAATCCCAGACCTGGCGCATATCTTTTTCATGTTCGTCCAGTGCCCGCTAATATGCATTTTCGTCAAGCAGATTTGGGGAAAATGAAAAGACAAAGCTTCACCGGGCCGGAGAATCGAACCCAGACCGCTAACATGGCAGGCGGACACCTTATCCATTCGGCCACAGAGACCTGTGATGATTTCACATCTTTAACTGCCACTGGCCTGTCCTGGAGTTTACCCCACCCCCCTCTTGCAATAAAATATATTTTTATTTTCCTTACATTCGTCGAACGCAGAGGGGCGCTTGCGGCCGGGGTTCAATTCAGCCACAGAGACCTGTTGTGATAGCAAATCTATAACTTTCAGTTTGGCGAAAATGCAAAGGCAAGGACAAAGCTTCGCCGCCCGCCCCCCTCTGCGTTCGACGAAAAAGAAAAGATATGAGTGGGATTCGATAATTGAATCAGCGTGGCAGCAGTGCAAGGTCTAACCGACTGCGCCACGGAGACTCAATTAAAAAGAGATAACTTGATCTGCCTCTGGTATCTACTGATGTACGTGGGGGCGCGCAGGCGGCCGGGGTTCAATTCTCCGACCGGTCAGTTTTGAGACGCAAATGATCTGTATTCGAGTCCCTATGCGGACCGCTCGTCTCCCCTATCTAACCGACTGCAAATATCCCTCTGGTCTGTACAGGATGAGATGCTGACGAAAATGATAAAGACATTTCGTCCGCCGCCCACTACAGAAAAGGGACTCTACCAGGCCGAAAATGTATATTGCTGTTATATATATGTCGGGCGGCAGGGAATGCGGATATTTCTAGGAGTCCACTTCACTGCACAGACCAGAGGGAGTTCAAGTTATCTGTTTCTAACTGATTCCCCGTGGCGCAGTCGGTTAGACATTGAACTGCTGCCTCGGAAAATCAGTTATCGAATCCCACTCATATCTTTTCTTTTTCGTCGAACGCAGAGGGGCGCTTGCGGCCGGGGTTCAATTCCCCGACGAGGTGGAGGTTTTATCCGCCGATACGCGTTGGTGTAGACCAGAGGGAGTTCAAGTTCATGTTGTGGGCGGCGGACAAAATGTCTTTATCATGTGCAGGAGTGACCAGGTGACCGGGTGGGGTCGGGTATAGGCCACCAGCTATGGTTTGGTGAAAATGATAGCGGTCGGGGGTCAATTCGTGAGGCGGTTGACGAAAATGAAAAAGACATCTCGCCGGGCCGGGGAACTGAACCCAGATCGCTCACATGTGAGGCGCAAACCTATCCCCTCCCTGTCTTTTTCATTTTCGTCCAGCGCCCGCTGCTGTGGCCGAATGGATAAGGTTTGCGCCTCGCAAGTCAGCGATCTGGGTTCGATTCCCCAACCCGTTGACGCTTTGTCTTTTCATTTTTACCAAATCTGCTACAAATACCAAAGTATTTCCTGACCCGGTGAACATGTCGAGTGATATATCAATATCAATATCGTTTACATTTTCGTCCACTGCCCGCTCCTGGTTTGTGCCGATACACATTAGGGCAAAGTGAATCCGGTGAAGAAATAGTTATATATTCATTTTCCTCAGTGCTGGTTTGCGCCGATACGCGATGGGGGAAAGTGATTGCACAGACAACAGAGTTAAAAAGAGAAAATATCTTTGCCGGGTCAGGGAATTGACCTCAGATCGGACGCTGGACGAAAATGAAAAAGACAGGGAGGGGATTCGATAACTGAATCAACGCGGCAGCAGTTCAACGTCTAACCGACTGCGCCACGGAGACTCAGTTAAAAACAGAAACTTTAACTCCCTCTGATCTGCTCGTCATTGTCTTTCATTTTCGTCCAGCGCCCGCTGCTGGTTTGCTCCGAGACCTGTGGTGATAGCAAATCTATAACTTTCAGTGATCTGAGGTCATATTGGCCTGTTGCTTTTATTATTATTGAACTCAGATCAATACAGACGGCGTTCAAGTTTGATCTTTTTAACTCTCCGTGGCCAAGTCGGCAAAGCTGTGCACTTTCATTTTCTATGTAATATACCTTGTAACATGGGAGCAGGAAACCATTCGGCCACACGTTTGCCAGCTGTTGAAGTTTTTATTTGTGCATGGCAGTTCATATATGCAGAGCTTTGCTTGAGACAGATATCACAGATAGATGTTTTATTACCTTTGTCTTTGCCTGTGCCTTTGCAGAAGCGGCTGCGGCTGGCACTTCCTCACTTGCCTCCGCCAGGTTGGGAATGGATGATGTTGTCCTGCGTCTACGTTTGTGTTTTGCCAGGAAGCCCAACTTCTGGATAATAAACTTGGTGCGAGCTGACAGATTCTCAGGAGCGCTGTCACTTTTCTTCTTACGCGGATCAGTTTTTTTCATGTAGTGATCCCGCAGCTGCCGCAGGCGAGACTCCACCTCGTTGCCTGTTTTCAATGAAAAACATGCATCTGTGGTCAATTTACGGGCTGCAGTACATGCTACAAGCTTCATAGGAAATTCTGATTAGCGGTTCTGGCCATTATCTTCTCAAACGCAAGCAATATACCGCTTACAAAAACTGTTTCCCTGCGTAATGTTCGCATGTGTTCTGAGCGATAATAGGTGAAAGCAACAAACCTGGCATTCCGACCGCCCGTCCGAGTTTAGCATATACCGGCTCCCTCTTGTCGCGTTTGTTGTAACCCGGCACCTCCTTGTCGTATAAGATCGGATTGTCCTCGAACATCTCCATAAGTTTGTCCTCTTGGGCCACGGTCCACAAATAATTCTGGTCTGATTTGTCGTCCGACGCCGGCGTCTTTGCGTTTCCCTTCGTAGGCGCCATCTTGGATGCTCAAACTAGTTCCCGGCTGGTCCGGACTGACCAGCGAGACCACGTGACCCCTAGCTGCATTCTGATTGGCTCACGCGAAAACTTGGATAAAAGTAGGTCACTCGCCGCAAACACCTCCTGACCGCAAACAAAACACCTAAAATTCGCCTATATTCCACCTTGCGTTTCATCGCGTTTGCGGCCGTTTGGAACCCGAACGCAAGGATTTTGCGTTTCAGATACCAACATGTTGGTATCTGAAAACGCAAACGCAAGTGGCCGCAAACTCGTTTGCGGCCACTGACCGCAAACACTGGACGCAAGCATTTTCCTATATTCCACCTTGCGACACCCGGCCGCAAACGCGTTTGCGTTTGCGTTTTCGGCGATTGCGGCCATTTGCTTGCGTTTTGACAGGTGGCCGCAAGCCGCAAACACATAGTGGAATATGGCCTTAACACATAGTAATGCACCCATTATTTATAGTCCAACTGATTTGGGCAAATCAGTCAGTTATCAATATGTCTTTTGAGATCATATTCAATGATAATATGTTCAAATAGAAAATTGGTAGGGATGTGTTTCCAAAAATTGAATAACTTAATTCAGTGTTGGAAGGTGTAAAAACACTTTAACATGAAGAAGGTCACTACAAAATCATTACTAATTATGGTCACACACTGATGAAAGATAGGTGGAAATTACTCCCACTCTTTTACTGATGCTTTTATTGCAAAAAAAAACAAAAAAACATTTTTGATCAAGTCAAATTTTAGCTTGCCTGAGGAATTGCAGTAGCTGGGCCTGATTTGCTGAAAAATGAGCCATCAAGGTCTTCAAACAAGACCATCTTCATACCATCGCACGTCATATCCACACAGTCAGATGGGTTCACTTTCCTAGAATCAGAAAATAGCAATGGGGTTCTTGTCTAAAAGAAATATATATTACCCTGCTGAACTTGGTGTGCAATAAAATACTAGATATATATTAGACCCTATATTTCAAAATCAGTCTATTTTCTCATCTGGTCATTTCATGTTGAATGCATAGGTCGCTGACTCCACAAACCAACAGCACCTTATGCATAAGGGAATGCAAACAATCTTTTTGAAATTGCAAGAACGTGGTTCAGCCAAAATATGGGTGTATTCAGTAACCCTTTCTCTATGCTAGCAGCTTTTACTTTCAGAATATAAAATATGTCAATCCACCATAGTAAACTGTTTCAAAAGGCTCTACATAATAACATCCTGACCCTATCTACAATTAGAAGATCGGCTGAGAAAGAAATAAAGGCCCAATATGCCATTTTCAACATTTTATTGATAGATATATGTCACTCTGGATAAGTCAGTGTCTTGCAGAAGTAATCTTAACTTTATTCATAAGTATATGATTCACTATTATTACATATATTGAAAAGATCATCTGGGATCTTTTGGCCAGTAATGGTCGCAGGCATCTGGCATATCTTGGTGGCAAAGCCCAATGCATCTGGCATAGTGAAAGGGTTAAAAAATAACATTTTGCTGTCAGATATATACTGATAGTTGTGAGCATACCAACCTTATACCAACAACATAGAAAGTACTGGGGGAGTTCACAGGTTACCAATTAGGTTATAAGTGAATCAATATTGGGCTACGTGGAAATATCTTTGGCCTCCTCATCCCAGAGGTGCCATTTTCCTTGCCTTTGTAGGATTTCCTACTTTGGTTTTGGTGATTTGAGATTGAACAACCAATCTTTTCTCTTTAGATTTAATGTTTTTTTCAGAGTATTTTCTTGTCAATTTTAAGCGTATTCAAATAAAAAGATCATTGTCATGTCTCTATTCTTAAAGGATATTTTCCTCCTAGATGCTTCTAGAAAAAAAGTAGGGAAAGTGATTCCTACTTTTCCTACTTTTTCATCAGTTAGGGCTGACATCTGTCATCCCAGGCAAACATACTTTATAACATTGCAGTAACGTTCTGTTAAGTTCTATTTTTGGTCCTTGTTATATTATTTTAATGGCATTCAATAACATCCCTAGAATTTTTACATTGCAATGTTGCACTGTGAGGTTATTGCAACATTTTGGTTACATTTTCTTTCACATAACGATAAAGTTATAACATTCTATATTGTTAATGTCTCAACTTCATGGAAATGTATGGTTATTGTAAAAATCCGTTTAAAACTCATCTAAATCTTACTTATAATAATGTAACTGTTACAAGACAATTAATTAAGTAACAGACTGACCAAAAAAGGATGGTCACAGAATGTTCCCTTTAGGTTGTTGCTTGTCTAGTATTGGCCTTACCCTAAATCTGGACGATCAAAGAAGAGGCGATGGGCCATAGCCACAGTTGAAACGTCCATTTGTCGTGATCTAGTAGGGTGTTGGGCATCTTGATTAGCAGGGTTTGTTGCAAATACTCTGTCCTTTTTACCACACTTCTCTCCATAATTCTTGAAAGTAAGGTCTGAAATAATATAAAAATGACTTTGTGACTCTTTAATATATTCATAATGTCAGACTTAGGCATAAAACAGACGTGTACTGGTTAATTTATCCACAAAAATAAGGTAGGTTTCGTTAAATTTATTTTCTATCTAAAACACCATTTACGGACTCCAATTATTGACGTGTGGTTTTGAACATGAAAAAATTCCTTAATTTACCTTTTACAATATTTAAGTACCATCTTGAACGTTTCTTCTGATATAAAACATGTCTTTTTGGGTATAAGAAAGTTATTTTTATTGAATCCTACTAAAATTGTGAAAAGGAACGTCCTCCAAAAAAGTTAGGGGCAAAAATTAGGGTTGGTCAGAATACTCGAACAAAACTGGTCCAAGTGAAGCAGTTGAATTAATTATGTGAGGTACTTTCAAAACTCAGGCTTTGCTACTGAAGCTTTTTTGTGCTGTGGGATTTCTGCAGTTCGTCTCCAATTACCTTCAAAATTGATATTTTTTTAAAAAAAACTTTTCTTGTCCAGATGCAAAATATCTCTATGAAGATTTCAATTCAAGGTGAAGAGGATCTATTGGTCCTTACTTTTCAGCGTCATCAGTCCTATGATGGCATTGTAGCTCATAGTTCCGGCAAACGGTTTCTCAGGCGCTTTATTTTTTGATGATACAAAGTTTGGTCCTAATATGCCAATGTTTTCGGCATGAGGAGGACGTGCTTGTGAGGTAATTTTGACATAATCAGGTTGAGGGCTGAGAACATCCGTATTGCAGTCAAAGTGGTCAGATCTTCCAACAAAATAACTATCTTCTATTAGTATCTCCTTATTCGCCCTTTCATGTTTCACGGAAGGGGGGTCATATACAAAAGGAAACACCCCTACTCTGGAGTCCATGATGGCAACATTCTGAATGAGAAAACTTGTTTTGACTTGCATATAGATTGCATAGTCAAAGGCTTTATAGATAGTAAACCCACCAACATAAAGGACACCATTGGTAAATACAGGGGTTTCCGGATAGGGTACAAACAGTAATCCGATGAGGCATGAATGACCAATGTTATTTTCAAACTTATAGTTGGAAGGTTTTGTCATTTGTGGTGTTGATTCTATGGCAGGGATGATGAAGGCTGCTCTCTCTGTACCAGCCACTGCATTCCCTGTTGACAAAACAAAGAGACATAATATATTATGTATTAAAGGGTACCAAAACCAATATAATTGAAAAAATGTCAAAACTCAGATAATTATCAAAATATGTTAGAAGAGTCCAGTTAAGGTCAGTGGTGAAGTATTAACTGTGAAAACTAGCTGAAACCAAAGTAAAATTCTATGAGAGATTCCATTTGTTTGTAAACAGACCCCATTTTTGTGGATCCGCATAAATTGTGTTCCTCAAGGAAAACCGGCTTTTAACAATGACAGAAAATATTTGAGACTTTCCTTCACTATCATGTTGACTACTGAGGTGATGTCAGATTACCTTTCAAGGAAACAGAAGACTAATCATTCGTGATTGTTATCCTTAAAGTGTGGACTTATCAATTTCCTTAGTAGCCCAGGAAAAACATTGACTTGTGTTTTTAGGGGTAGAAAGAAATGAGATTCCCTGGAATCTATTCCTCACATATCCTAACATGTTTTAGTTATTCAGAAGTCTTGTCATTTTCAGCCATTTTGCCACATGTAGTAAAAATGGCAGTTGCATCGTTTGACGCTATTCAGACATTCATGGCAAGAACAGTTGAAACACTGAATTTTGGAATGAATCAAGAACATGAACGGCAGGGTAATGCAGCAGGGAACTGAACCGAGGATCTAGTTTTGCTGCCTCTATTTGACCCTGGAAGTAAAAAAGAGGTTTTGCAGCAGTGAATTAAGCCCTCATACTGCTTTTTTCCTGCCATGAAGAGGAGACCATATTAATTAAAGGGGAATCAAATACTGAAAGAATTATAATAAATATTCTAATTAGGAAAAAGTCATGTTAATTTGAAACACAAAGGTAAGGTATGCAAAATTTGGTGGAATGGACCAGTCTATGGTATTTATAATAATATAACAGATAATCTAGGCCAAAAATTGAAATCTCAAAAACATTTTCATGAAATATAGTGCCATTTCCTTTCTGTTTGAGATATTCACTTTTTTTCAAAATATAGCCAAGCAGTCCATTGATTCAGTATTTCAATTTGTGGAAACTTTAATTTTGTTCTGTGGTTACCATACAAACCCTTATTTGCATAGCAGTGGTATCAGCTCGCTTGGGTTGTCAATCAACATTCCAGTTACAATGGCAAGAAATTGCAAAAAAATCCACATTTTTCACCATTAATGAAAACCATGAAAGATGTCATGATTACATAGCATGTGATTTGCTTATTTTTCTTATTTTCTGGGTTTCTAAGGCTGGGAATCTCAGGGACAGTCACAACAACTGTGGTATCATGGACAACCTGCCTGCCTAGGGGTGGATCCAAGGCAGGTTTCAAGGGGGTCCTGACCTCCTCCGCCACTTTTGTTGGAGACATAAACTTGCCAAAAAGAAAAAGAATTGTGCACTTACTCCCAAATGCACAACATTAGATATTTATCTTGTTAAACCCTCTCTTTCTGTTATCATGTACCTGCTTTTGTTACATTTTATAATCAGGACAGAATAATGGAGACCTATTCTTCCCGAGGAGCCCCAAAGGGTGGTCCCAGTGGGAATGCCCACCCCAGATCCCCACTAGTGAGTGTAACACAGCCTTATTTTGATAAACTGATACTATTAAACTACTTACTAGTAAACACAGGTTCTACTGCCTCGCTCACATCAAAGGCTGCTTCCCAATTGAAATTTTTATCCTCATTCCTATCAAGTATTGTTGCCGGTGATACAGCATTGAAGACAACATTATGAGTAATGTTTGCACCATTACTCATATCTTTTACAACCACCCCTATGTAACAGAAATAATGACAGGTATTAATACAATATTATTGATATGATTGCTGGTTTTTACAAAATTAAGGTTTACAGTGTACTATTATCATACTAATCCTCATAGTATAAAAGTAATTCAGCTTCTTCTGATTGGTATGATGCACTATGATAAGTTGAAATTAGATAATTAGATACTTGCTACATTGAATTCAACAACAGACATGAAGTGGATATTTAAAATGAGAAAATAGACGAATAGACAAGTTTTGGCTTTTATAATACCTTCATTAGGATTCTCCCTGAGTATCTATGAGACAAGAGTGTGACATCTTAGTGTACGTACATTACTTCTGGTGTAACACATTTCCTTACCTTCTCCTACAGGACGGTGAATCACATTATTGCCAATAAGGATGTTGCTAGAATTGAATACTCCAATAGCTGGAGAAAATCCGTTATGGAAACTAGAGCCCTGTATGTAAAGAAAATGAACAATAGATAAACAAGTGCTCATGGACCTGGGATTTATTTTTCTTCAATGCTTATATGTATATAATTGAAAAGAACAAACATGGTAATTCTGTAAGTCTTAACTGGTATAGATCTTTGCTGAAGCAGCAAATTGTGCATTTTCAAATTTGATATACTTTGCTACTGCTTGTATAACGTAATGTTAATTAAATGTGCATGTAGAAGGAGTAAAGGCTATATTCCACTTTGCAGTAGGAGTATTTGAGGCCGCTATTTTAAGGGGCTGCAAGCAATTTGCAGCTGTGATACCAACATGTTGGTATCCCTGGCCGCAAGCAAACTGTAAGGGACGCTAGCAGAGGCCGCAAGCAAGTGCCGCAAGTGCCGCAAGTACCTATATTCCACCTTGCAGTACCCTACCTCAAACCCGTTTGCGGCCGCCAAAACTGCATTTGCAGCCGTTTGCTTGCGTCTGGTGGCCGCAAGTAAGTGGAATATAACAGTAGGTAAGTTTGCGGCACGCTACCGTCTTTTCATAGTGTCGCAAGCAAATACCGCATTGTGGAATAAGGCCTTTAGCAATGTAGATTTATACCTCATGAAGAAAACCACAAAAGATCAAAATTAAACAATGTTTTTATTGAATTGTTTTGAATAAACTGACAGCCAATTACAGTAAGAGCCATCAATCAATAGTTTGAAGTAGTTCGTTTTGATCCGAATTCTGACTGCTGCAATTGGGAGCTTGCACAATGGTAACATCTGCTTTCTAAGCACATTTGACATGAACATCTGCTCTCAAAATGCGTAGCTAATGAAAAAGACTAGAAAGATGTACAATAAGGATGGCATATTATGAGGAACCACTCTGAGATGACAGGGCAGAGACACAGAACAAACCTTAAACTACAGGAGCTTAGTCGGAAAACATTGGTAGTGTGATGGTTACACTTTTCTGGTCGGACTAAAACTGGACTGTGAGATAGGCAGTGTGTAGGAATGTCTACCAAATGCTAGGAGTGATAACAACTGACAAATAGCAGTCCAGTAGTGAGGGGCGAAGAAAGACCTTGAGAGGTTTGTCCATCTTATACATCTGGCATGAGGCATATGAGCATGGCATGTAAACAATACGGGTACGCAGTTCAGCCACAAGGCCAGTGTTATCAATTTGGTGAAAGGAAGTTCTCTTCAGCTGACACTGGTACTTGGATGTGATGATATGATAAACCTTATTGTGCCTCTGCAAGTGAGTGTCTTAATTTTGACTTGAACCAACTAGATGAGGAGGACTTTATCCTTATATCAATATTCCGGCTTAAAACATGAAGTTCTTTTGAACATTTTTTAGAACAAACAACAGCATGGATGGTAGACAATGGTAAAACTTAGGAAGCTATAGTAATTCCCTTTATCTAAACTTGGGTTAACACATAAACATTTAAAATAAAACCCATTGTGTTCACTATAAAATGTATACTTGCCTTTACATAGTTATCCAGATTACCAGGTATCTTCAAGAAGGATATAGAGAAGCGAGGGTCTAGAGTCGTCTTCCAGCCCTCCTGGCCAGTAAAGGCGAATTCAACATTACTCACGGTAGCTACACCTGTAATCATCATATTATAAATGTTGAAGAATATCTAAGAGTGATATGTAGAGGTTAGGCTTGTAGTTTGTGTTCCAGCCCTCCTGGCCTGAGAAGCTTATGGTGATTACAATGTAGCTCAAAGTAGCTCGCATTTACTATACCTATAGTCATCACGTTTATATAAATGTAGTATTATTTATGTTGTAAATGTTGTATTTATCTTTTATGTTGTAAATAAACAATAGTATGGAACTCAGTACCAGAGCTGTGGATTGGACAAGGTTCTGGTTATTTACTCTTTGGATATATATAAACTGCTCATATTAGACCACCTGAATTTTGTATATATACATAGTTTCAGAATACTGTTCATATATCTCAGTAGTTAAATTCTCTCTCTTTCTTTTGATACATGATTCTCCTTGTGCATGCATGGTAAATAATTCGCCCTACCACGGATAGCTCATGTACAGTATTTTAATGACCTGCAGGCTAATTTGGGCTGAATTTGTCGAAAAACTTATAGAAAAACTATAGAAAATGATCAAACATTTACTATTAATCCATCTACAATGAATGATTTTTCAAACAACTTAGGAAATGTAAATGTATATGGGTACTTATTCAAGAAATAATGATAGCTAGGTTTATTCAATGTTAATCTCCAAATAATGGTACATTTCATATCAATTTCCATGCTAAAACCTTGAGTTTTGTCGACATATTTCCCAGTATGCATACTGTTCTAGGCTAACCTGTAGGTACAGTTGAAGAAAATGGCTATCCGTGGTTGGGAGAATTCAAAGTAACTTAGAAATAATAATAAAATGTTTTCTATATATAGCTAGCCAATCAGGCTTAAAAGGGTATTCAGTATTAATAACAGTCTGTTTCTCTGTGCTCCACTAAGGAGTTTAAAGAAGATTTTATAAATGTTGCTGTATATCTAAAATGGATATAGAAAAGCAAGGGTCATATACTGTCTTCCAGCACTCCTGGCCAGTGAAAGTGATTTCAGCATAGCCAATGGTCGATCATTATTGTATAAATGTTGTAGTATATCTCAGAATGTTTTTAAGAGGACAGGCTTGCAGGTTGTCTTTCAGCCTTTCTGGCTAGTGAAAGCAACTTATATATGACTCACGGTAGCTATACCTTTAATCAATTGATTATAAATATATTTAAGAAGGAGGGGCTAGCCCACAGATTAAATGCTACTAAATAATTGACTGGATTCAAGTTATAATGTCACAACAGTTTAGACCTTAATTCCTTTAATCAAGGTATAACGTTTCAAGGAGGGGTTAGCCCACAGTTTAGTCATTGCTACGCCTACACTGAAATAAACCAGTGCTATTATTACCAAAGTTTTTAAGCAGAGTATTGTAGATTACAATCTCTATTGTGAACTGCTCAAGGCCGTATTCCACATACCAATTTTGATGCTGACGATTTTGCAATTGGTTAATTTTCTCTGAGAACATGGTATGACACTACATATGCTATATATTATTTCAAAGACAATTTTAAGATCTGTCTTACCATGCACAACATTTTTTTATTTCAACTTTATTTCAACTGCCGATTTTAAAAATCGGCAGCAAAATCGGCATGTGGAAAACAGGCTTTAGTGACATTTACTTTGCACTCTAACCCTCTTATATCAGTGGCGGATCCAAATAGGCCTATGCAACTTTCGACCTTTAACCAGACCTCCCCCCTCTCTAAAATCCTGGATCCTTTCCTGAATTGTTGGAAAAGGAATTGTGAATAACATCTTACTAAGTGTTCATCATAGTATCACTTACTGTTTATGTTACTGTTCAACCAAAAATATTGTAGGTACACAAAGATGGTCAAGTGGGGCTGGCGCCTACGGAATTTTTGTGACTTCGTTGTTAGTGGCGCCCCCTGCGAGAGTCCATGCAAGCCATTATGATGCGGCCGCTGTTATTACCATTTTTGGTGACGTAATTGCCCTTTGTTTACATTATGACGTCACTAAAACGGTAATAACAGTGGCCACGTTGTAACTGGTTGCACGGACTCTTGTAAGGGGCACCACCATCGTAGATATCATGGCAAAACGTACTCCAGTCATTAATCTTTCCTTCGTAGAATCATTGGTTCAACTGCCCATACCATATGACAATGGTAGCCAACTTGGAAAAATACATCTTAGGCAACATCTTGATAACTGAAAAGGTTAAACTTATAGGAAACCAAAATATTTCTTTAATTGTATGGAAAGCTTAATAATCATTTCATACAGTGCGACCATACAAAATAATGTATTCTAAGAAATGATATTAATTTTGAACCTCCACTGGAAGGGGTATTGTTAGAAACAAAATGGTATTGTTGGAAATAATTATATAAACTACCTCTCACCTGGATATACCTCGTCCCCATTCATAAGCATGTTCCCAACCACAACACGTGGTCCAAACAGTTCCGTATGTATGTCACCTTGACTGAGATCACTTTGAATCCTGATGTTCCGGGTGAGCAGCCCTACCTCAGCAGCCATAGTGGGCACTCCTGAAACATGAAGTCAGTAAAAGTTCTTTTGCACCGTGACAGTAGTTTGTTAAAGAAACTTAAGATATTTACTCTTAAAGGGGAAGGGGGTATATATAAACTAGAGCAGGTGTAGGCCTAATCTGAAATTGTTTTTATTTGGGTTGGTAATATCAGCAAAGCCGTTCTTTCATTTACTCCCATGTACAATCACAGTCCATAATTGTGGGTCAAGTTTAGACACTGTAGACAAATTCATTCATTCATTCATCTGCTTAGTAACATTTCTAATTATCAAGGTGGATGATGTAATGATTCAATATTTGAAAAAAAGCTGGAATACTTAACTCAACTACAATAGAAAGAGATACACTTACCTAAGTGTTTAAATTGCAGAGTTCTGTTTAGCGTCAGAGTTTTGTTGTCGTTACTCTTACTCCGAATTTGAAAAATCTCTGTTTCAGCTGGGCTGTATTGAAAATAAATGGAATCCACTTTTAATTAATGGTTCCCTAGTTACAATGAAATAAGCATGTCAGAAACACTAAATTCCAGGATGAAATGGAATATTGTCTTTGCATGATTGGGATGCTTGCTGATTCTTGCAGACAATTCGAGATTATTCTCTGATGTGAACTAATGTTCTTGCCTTTGGGTCCATCCAAACCCATTGCTTGTGACATTGCTAGAGAGATGCATACTCAAAAAATATAGTTTTCAATCTCCACAGCATTTTCACAATCGAAGGGTACCAATGGCATTTATGGGAATGGCAAAATAATGCTGCTAGTTCGGTTAGTCTTAGCTTTGCAGTTTCCCTTGAATGATTGTTTCTTTTGTTGGATTCAAGACCTTTTGATTGGTCTCAATACTGAGGTACTAATGCCACTCAGCCTAAGGTTTATTTCACCAATGGGTATCCCTTTTAGATCCCATGTGCAGATCTCTGGTGTAAAATGGATAATTCCGAATACATACTTGAAAGAGGTTGATCCTACTACAATTTCCTCATCTGCATCCCAATCAACTGTTTCCTTGAGAATTATTTGGTTGACTCCTGCATTAGCAGTTTGTGCCAGGTTGGTCCAGACTGGAACCCGCTCTTTTCCATGAAGACGAAGTGCTCCGAAAACTCCTGGGACGATTGAATTACACACGGCAATAACACATATAATCTGATTTTTGACAACATATACAGAGGTAATTTGACATTGCTTTCATTTCAAAGACTGTAAGAACCTTGTGACCTGCTGTTCGAGCTGTCATATTGTTCATAATGTTATTGAATAAATTATCTAGTTGTCCTGTAAAACAGTGTTGACAATAAGCCCATCCCAGTTTATACTACTAACAATGAAGTTTACCATGAAATATTGATATTTATTCCCTGAAGACAGTCGCACAATACTGAATTACCCAAAGCAATTTGCTTGTCAGATTGCTTCTAAAAGTTCTTAAAGGTGACCATACATTTTTGACTTTTCGCAATAGGAACAAATGGTAAAGGCTGTCAGTCTAACATCTAATGTCCAACCCTATTTTGCCCTGAAATACAGTATTTGGGCTGGCAAACCTGCATATCTGTCAATTGATAAAATTTAAGAAATGATAAAGTTTTATCAGTACTTTGGGATATATAAAAACACAATTCTTGCTTATTTAAATAATCCCAAGTCTTGGAGACAAGGATGGCATATATATATATGTCTATTTTGTCCAACCTTTGTCTGACCCCAGGATATACCCAATGTGGGATGGGCTTATTGTGGTTATCATCCTTGTAGCTGATTATGATAAATAATGATGGTAACAGAATTTGTTTTATGTGTTGTGGTTACTCTGCACTTGCTCTATTCACTAGCTGTTTTTAACAACTTGTAGTTCTAAGAGGTCATATAATATCATCTGCTGAGTTGGACAAAGCCACATTAGTTGTCCATGTAAACCTATGTCAATACAAACTAATTGCCTGAGTGGTACTCCTGACTTGATCTACTTTCCTTAGCTGTTATGTATCCTGTAAGTGTAACCACACCCCTATGGGAGTGGATGTTCACTCTCCCTATGCACTGTAATACAATGCCAAGTAGCAGAATAGTTGGGACTTGGGCACTGTTGTCAAGAGAACCATTATCCATCTGTTCTCTGAGATGGACTAAAATGAAGCCAAAATCAATGTAGGGTCAACATTTTGCAAATTCTGTTAACTAATGAAATATATTCTATTGCCACAACTTAGGCCTGATGTAAACTATGGACTGGGTATACAGACTTAACCCTCTCCAGACCACCAATGCAAATTTGGTACACATATACACCATAACTACTTTTAATTTCCAATTAATTCTTTCACTTTTTTCTGCCTAAATGATTGCTCATGTGATTGCCCAAGATGTGCACATATTATTTTGACCCATTTGATTTTATTATTATGTTTTTGCATTCTCTAAATATGCATAGGTTCAATGTTTCATTGTCATCACAACATTATCCTGAATTTTGAAGTTAACTTTTTTTCATTTTTCTATAGTTTTTTATGGATAAAATATAAAATATATCAAAATATTGTTTGTTATAACTAACCAGAAATGATGTTCATGCTATACTTAAATCATATATTGCAAAGTATCACTGATTTTTTAAATCATAATATCTTAAATATGGCACAAAAGATAGCATCTTTGCTGCGTATATTTTCTAGAAAGGTCAAAAGGTCACCAGTAGCCAAGTTAAGGGCTTCACATTTGGTACTTATTTTATCCACATGACTTCCAGATAATTACCTACAAATTCTTCATAACCAGTTTGTAATTAGGTAAAGCCCATCTCTTTCTGAATATATCACCTTGAAAATACTTTGCCTATATTTATTGGCCTTTTTTAACGTTTTGTTGTCCTAAATTGCTGAAAATATAGAAAAATTGTCTATTTACCCAAATTTTCATGTCAAACATGTATTCTATCATTGGCATTTTTTTATGATACAGCCTACATGCAGAAAACAAACTGATACATCATTCTCTTCCTTTTACCATGTACTACATTTTCTCAATAGTAAACTTGGTCAAAAAATCAATATTTAACCCTTTTTTGCCTGATTTTCAGAAAAATTCATCAATTTTTTCTCATTTTTCCTAAAATTTGTCAGGTCACATGACCCTGGTCACATGACCATGAAATCATAATTCTGTGATGAACGGCTATTCATCCAAAATACATAGAGGTCAAAATAATAGAAATAAGGTAATAGTAGAAATATATGTAAGAGAACGAAATATATGTAAGAGAACGAAATAGATGTAAAGGAACGAATATGTAATAATGAACGAAAGTATAGAAAGCCTGAAAAAGAGGCACGAATATGTAAAAGAACGAATATGTAAAGAACGAATATGTAAGGAACGAATATGTAAGGAACGAAAATGTAAAGGAACGAAACCCGGAAATATGTAAACCGGAAGTGAAATGTAAACCGGAAACGGAAAATATAAACCGGAAGTGACGTCAGTTGTAGGTCACGTGACCGAAAGCAGCCAATCAGGGCTGACCTCTATAGTATATAAAGGGGCGGTGAGGCCCGAATAAACAGAGTTCTTTAACAGTTCTCCTGGTGTCCAGACGTGTCCTCTTTCCTGAAACAACCGCTAAAGATGAGCCGATTAGAGTAACTAAGCAGAAGTTAGGACAAAACAGTCGAAGCTCGAGATAGGTAGTAGAAACACAGGGTAAGGGGCCCGACGGCCCGAAGAACGAGGAACGAGGGAACGGAGTAAGGCACGAAGGCCCGAAGTAGTCCCGGAAACCGAGGCGTAGTATGGCACGAAGACATGGGGAACGGAACGAAGGAACGAAGTCCGCGGGGACGAGGGCGCGGCATGCTCGGCCCCACGCTACCAAACAATAGGCGACCGTCGGCCCGTCGCCCCCGCGGACCGGAACTCAGGGGTGGACCGCCCGGTCGGGGTGAATGCTGGTCTGGGAGATAGAGCGAGACGAACCCCGGCCGACCCGTACCCCTACCATAATTTCCCTCCCCCGCAGTCCTCCGTTGACATCGAGTGCCGATTCCCGATCGATTCGCTCAGCCCCCCCCTCGTGCGCGAGGCACGACTCTAGAAACACATCTCGGTTCTTGGCCCGGATTCCCCGTCCGCCCCGAGACCCGAACAACCCCCACGTTCCTCTGTTGTAAGAATCGGCAACCCCGACTTACCAGAGAACGTCACACTGGTGGCAGCGGTGGTGCTGAAATAAGCACATACGGACTTGTGGATCTTGGGTGTTTCGTCGGTATTGGATACTCATGGCGACCGCGGCAGTCTTCGAGCAGATGGATTCTGACGTCGCCTTCAAGGAAGGTGGGGAGGAGAAAGGAGGTGCGAAAACCGAGACCAAAGGGGAGGACACGACCATCATGGGTAGGCAGTTTAATTTTATGGGAACGTCCACCCCGACGGATGAGCAGAATGCGCGGGCTCAACAACAACAGACCGGCCAGGTAGGAGCGAGTTTGAAGAAGTTTAGTTTACGACCGGAGAAGTATGACGGTAAACCGGATTTCGAGGGATGGATCAACCAGTTTGAGGAGTACGCAACATTGGGACGTTGGACGGCCGAGGAAAAAGCGGCGATGCTCTTTCTCTCGCTGACGGGAACGGCACGAATGTACTTTGTCGGACTCCCGGACAGGGAGCGACTCCGTTACTCAGCGAGGGTGGATGCGTTGCGCCGGAGGTTCGGTCAGGAGAAGGACACGTGCAATGCTCTGCAAGAGTTGGCAGGATTGAAACGTGTAAAGAACCAGACAGCGAAGGAGTTGGCTGATAATGCCCGGCGACTGGCATCGAGAGCCTACTTCTCCAACGACTACGCTAGCCAGGAAAAAGCAGCATTACATGCGTTCCAGGCTGCAGTTGGGGAAGACCTTCAGCTGAAGTGTGCAGAGAAAGGATGCAAGACACTAGAGGAGGCGGTAGAGGTGGTAGAAATACAGGAACGATACTCACGCCGCCTCCTGCGGGCAGTGAAGCCCGAGGAGGACGCCAATACACAGATCATGGCCTTAAACGGTAAGTTGGAGGAGATGATGAAAGAATTGGCAGAAGAACGGGAAGCTAGAAGACAAGCAACGGCCCGGAGGGAGGCGTTTAAGAAGCGAAAAGAAGATTTAGAGTGTCATCAATGTCACCAGAAGGGCCATTTCGCGAGAGAGTGTTCTCAGCGTCAGGGAAACGGACAGTCGCCGTCGCAGTAAGCGCGGGGCCCCCTTCGGGCGCGGCGAGAGAAGTAGTAGGCATGGGAGAATGTGGACTTTATGTGGCCGGGACGGTGGGAGAGAGTGTCGTCCGTTTTTTGGTTGATACCGGATCTATGATTAGTCTGCTGTCGGAACGCCTCTGGAGAGAGTGGGGACGAAAAAGGGAAGAACTGGATGGATATGAAGGACGTCTCTGCTCGGTGGATGGTAGTCCGTTGCGGTGCTACGGATGCACGAACTTGCCAGTAAAATTGGGAACGCGCGTGTTGCAGTGGACATTCATGGTGGCAGACATCGGTAGAGATGAAGGGATCCTGGGAAACGACTTCGCGGTGAAATACCGGCTAACAGTTAAGCCCCACGCGAGTGCTATCTTCCTGCCCGCCGAGGGGGAGGGAGAGGGGGAACGAATCCCGGGAGCAGAACAAAGAACGGATGGGATTCGGGCAGTTACCGTCGGAGGACAGGTCGTGCGAATCGAGGGAACGACGGAAATACCCCCACTCCAAGTGACCCGAGTAACAGTAGTAACGAGAGTAGACATAGGACAGAGTGGACAGCTGGCTGTCATCACCGGCGCTGGATTACCTATAGGACTGGAGGTGATCCCAGGAACGGTGACATTGGGAGAAGAAAATAGAGTTTGGGTGGCCAACCGAGGGACCGAGAGCGCGAAATTGGAAACCGGCGGGGTACTCGGAGAAGCCACCTTCGTACAAGAGGTACGAGGAATAGGAAGTGAAGTAAAAGAACCCCCTGGAGCGCTCGTTGAAATGATAGAGGAGGCTAAGAAAGACCTGACCACGGAGGAAGGCGGAGAGCTGGAGAAAGCCATCATGGCCCGGGAACAAATGTTTGCGACCTCGAAACATGAGTTAGGACGGACAGATTTAGTACAACATCGAATTAAAACGGGGGATCAGATGCCGATCAAGCAGAGGGTCAGACGGTATCCGGCCACCAGGAGAGAGGAAGAACGAGCACTGGTGGAGGATATGTTAAATCTAGGGATTATCCAGGAGAGCGGGAGTGCGTGGAGTAGCCCGACCGTTCTAGTCAAAAAGAAGGACGGAGGAACGAGGTTCTGTATCGACTACCGAAAACTGAACCAGGCTACGAAAGTGGACGCCTATCCGCTCCCACGGATAGAGGACAGCCTCAACACCTTGGGAGGAAGCCTATTCTTTTGCAGTCTGGATCTCGCAAGCGGATATTGGCAGGTGGAGATGGCACCGGAGGACCAAGAAAAGACGGCCTTCGTGACTCAAGGAGGATTGTATGAGTTCAAAGTGATGCCATTCGGGCTAGTGAACGCCCCAGCCACCTTCGAGAGACTGATGGAAAGAATCCTCAGAGGAATCGTGTGGGAGGAGTGTCTGGTATACTTGGATGACATACTGGTCTTTGGACCAACGTTTAAAGTGACTCTGGAAAGATTGGTACGGGTTCTGGACCGATTGAACGCTGCAGGAGTGAAGTTAAAGGCGCGAAAATGCAAGCTGTTCCAGAAGAAGATTCCGTTCTTGGGGCACGTTGTCTCATTCAACGGGATCGAACCCGACCCCGAAAAGTGTCGGCAAGTAACCGAGTGGCCGGTCCCTCGGGATCTCCACGAGGTACGAGCCTTCGTGGGATTATGTTCGTATTATAGAAGGCATATAAACGGCTTCACGGAATTGGCTGCCCCCTTGTATGAATTGGCAACGAAGGAGGAACCGTTCGTGTGGAGCGCGAGACGACAAGAGGCATTTGATGCGATGAAGAAGGCGCTAACAGAGGCCCCGGTGTTGGGATTCCCGGAGGAAGATGGACAATGGTGGCTTGACACGGACGCCAGTGACGTGGGGACAGGAGCCGTGCTATCACAGGAGCAGAGAGGGGAGGAACGGGTGATAGCTTACACGAGCAAAACCCTGGAGTCAAACGAACGAAAGTATTGCACCACGCGGAAAGAACTGTTGGCGGTGGTGCGAGCTTTGAAGCATTTTCGGTGCTACATCTATGGTCAACGCGTGATAGTCCGGACGGATAATAGCGCGGTCAGTTGGCTACAGAGAAGTAAGGAACCGATGGGGCAGGCTGCTCGGTGGATTGAGATTATCGACTCGCATGATGTGTCGTTCCAACACCGACCGGGCAGGAAGCATGGGAACGCTGACGCGTTGTCCCGGTATCCGTGCAAACAATGTGGAGAGGAGCACGAGAATACCGAAAAAGTGAGAGTAGTGACGCGGGCCCGGGGGTACGAGCCCGGATGGTCCCCGCAGGAGATGAGAGCAGCGCAGAGGAGGGATCGAGATATAGGGCCGATTGTCGCACGGATGGAAGAGAATGCGGACCGGCCAGGGTGGGAGGCCATATCTCCGGAATCCCGGGAAACAAAGATCCTATGGAGGCAATGGGAACGATTAAGCCTCAGGGATGGCGTGCTGCATCGGAAGTACTGGGAACTAGAAGGACATGGTTGGAGGAACCAGTTGGTCGTTCCCCGAGGGGAACGGGCCAAGTTGGTAAGGGAATACCATAGAGGCGCGGCAGGAGCGCATTTGGGAGTCGCCAGAACGACGGCCCTGTTGGAGCAAGGGTTTTACTGGCCGGGACTCCGGGAAGACGTGCGGAAGGAATGTCGAGAATGTGATTGCGCGTTGCTGAAAAAAGGACGAGGGAGACGGGAGCCGCTACATCAGTACATAGTGGGGGAGCCGATGGAACGGCTGGCCATGGATGTTTCGGGCCCGTACCCAGTCACCAAACGAGGAAATAAGTATTGCCTGATGGTGGGATGCTATTTCACCAAATGGTTGGAGTGTTTCCCGATCCCGGATCAAAAGGCAACGACAGTGGCGGACAAATTGGTTGAAGAAGTAGTAGCACGGTACGGCGCGTTTTGGGAACTACACTCGGATAAAGGCACGAATTTCGAATCCGAGGTGGTGGCTCAGGTCTGTGCACTATTTGGAATACACAAAACAAGAACGACGCCGTACCACCCCAGGAGTGACGGGTACATAGAACGAAGTTTCCGTACTTTGGGGTGTTGTTTGAAAGCCAGCTGCCGAGCAACAGGCCGGGAATGGGACGAGATGGTCCCGCTCGTGATGATGAGTTATAGAGCAACGCCGCAAGCCAGCACGGGAGTGACACCGAATATGATGATGCTGGGCCGACAGACCATGATGCCGCGACAGGCGATTTATGGGAGACCTCTAGGACCAGAGGAGGAACCCTGACGGGTAGGCGACTATGTGGAAAGCCTGGAGGAAGGGCTAGTCGCGGCCTATCGGGAGGCCCGGACGGGGCTGAAACGAGCCGCCATCCATCAGAAACACGAGTACGATGGGAAGGTGACTCGGCGGGAATACCACGCCGGAGAACTGGTCTGGGTGCACGATACGGTAGTGGATAGGGACAAAGGAACGAAGTTGCGATTTCCATGGATGGGCCCTGCACTGATCGTCAAGGTGCTTGACCGAGGACGGGTGGTAGTACGGAAGAAACGAGGGAAATCGGGGGGGGGTAGTCCATGTGGACCGCCTGGAACCCTACCGAGGACACGCTGCGCCAGCCTGGATGGTAGCTGACCAGCAAGGATACGAGGCTGCACAGTAAATGCTTGGGGTGGGGCGCGCTAGGGCACGTAAGGAAACGGGGCACCCCTTTTTGTGATGAAGTCGTTTTCGTGTCTCGATTCCGCAGGTGGAAGAGGACCAAGGGAACGACCAAATCGGCGCTACACAAAAAGGCTTTGGCCAAAAAGGACTGATCAACCTGGGGCCATTGAGTCGGGGCGGTGCGTTGACCACTACAGTAGGAGTGCAGGTCGTTAGGCTGTAGAGATTTGCTACCTAGCTGAAGATTGGTTCTCTTGCGGATGTAATATAGGTGGGAAATGCGGGGTTGGAACGAAAAACGGCGTTCGGGAGCCACGACGGCCCGAATGTCTAAAGTAGTCCCACGGAGCCGCTTTCCGGTCAGTTCGGAGGAACCACAGCGTGGAAAAGATGGTTGGATTACAACAGAAGACAGACCCGGTGGCAAGCTGGTGAAGACTTTTGAAGTAATGCCGACTTGGTAATACCGCTTTACAGCGTCCAGGAGACCGGAGGAGAGTAGATGCAGCACTCTCGGGAACGCCGGAGGAACGAACGGACGGTTGTAAAAGGCGAGGCCTGAAACGAGGACGGGCTTTAAAGTAGGTCGTAAAAGGAGTAAAAGAGGACAAAGAGAACGGGGCGGCGGCGAGGAGATGATAACGTCGAGCCCCTGTGTTCTCCGGGAAGTGTGCGGAAGGACTGTGAGGGCCAAGATGAAAAAGGCAAGAGAAGGCGACGGAGGATGAAAAGACCGAGGACGTCCGGTGGGGCAATAAAAGGCCTAGGAAAAAAACGCGTGGACGGGCGAAGGGCCGCGAGGTAAAAAAGCAGGCGAGGCGGTGACCAGCGGCGGGCCCCGGGGACCGGAAAATAGTAGGGGGCGCCACCGTAGAAGTGGATGGTGAGTCTGACGCTAGGGGTCGCTAGCGCAGGCCACGCCCACTTCCGCCTGCGGCGGCTATAAAAGGCAGAGCGCTCGCCGGAGCAGGTCATTCTGGTCAGCCGATCAGGATTCATCAAATCGCAGACGAGCAGACTGAGCTAAGGAGAAGAAAACAAGAGAAAAAGCAGAGAAGCGAGACGAGCAGCATCACCACGAGACAAAAACGGAAAAGGCTGACGGGACGAGCTTCAGGATTGGAACGAGCCCCGAAAGCCCGGAAAACGGACACGATGAGCGGACAGTGCTGGGAAGGACATTGCCGCGGAAAGGAGTTTAAGCACTTGGTCAAGCATATTAAAGGCCAGCACGATGGATTACGGAAGCAGTACTACATGTGCCCGGTGTGTTCGAATCGAGCTTATTCGACACACCAGGACTGGAAGAAGCACATGACGGACTCACACGAAGGGAACCTGCAGAGGGGGATGCCGAAGCAAGACCCCCTTCTGAGGCTGGAGTATGCTGCGGCGTTCGCCTTGGACCCGAAAGGACGACCGCCGTACACCAGTTTCGCTACTGGGGATGAAACGGCGGCCCGGGTAGCCAACTTGGAACGGGACTACGCGGTGCGCCATCCGGAGGGGTTTCAACCCCCTGAGAGGGCGGTGGATAAGGAGGCACCAGAGAGGCCGCGACGGCATATCCGCGTACCTTACTACCCGAGGGCGTCGAGAGGGTCCGATGACAGCGACGCCGAGCAGCCGGAGCAGGTAGCAACCGAAGAAGGATCAGAGGCCGACGAGGCCGGCGAGGGAGCCCAAGCAGCCAAAGCAGCAGGGAAGGGACCCCTGGCCGAGGTAGCGGAACGATCGACGCCCACGCGTCGTTCCCCTCGGAGGGCCGCGAAAGAAGTACGGAAGGAAGCCACCGAGTCGCCGCGAAGCGCGAGCCGAGCCGTGGTCAACCCGAAACCACTTCTGACAGAAGACCAAATAACAGGGTTGGTACAGAGCCGAATTAAGAAGTTAAACGCCCAGGGAGAACCACGGGAACCGAGAGGACGAGGACTCCCGGGCAGAGGAAAAGGAGGGAGATCCACACCCGCCCCGAACCCGGGTTGCTCAGGAATAACACCGGGGGCTGAGGTGGTGGAATTGGTGAGCTCGTCCGACGACCAACGTCTGAAAGTAAAAGAGGAAGAAGAGCCGCTCGCTTTCAAGAGGCCCCCGACGCAGGGATGCCCGGCGGAGGAGCCGTCGCGAAAGAAGAAGTGGAAAAAGGTCAAGAGAGTCCCGAGGGAATTGGAGGAGGGAACGAGTTCGGACCAGTCGGAGTCGGGCAGGAGTATGTCGGTCCGAAGCGATCGGTCCTTGATTATTGCCGAGTCTAGTAGCACGGGAGAGCTGGGACCATCACAGCCTGAGACCTCGACAGGAGTCAAACGGACCACGGGACTAGAACCACCTTGTAGCGACGCACAATTTACTATGATGACAGTTCATAAGAAATCGGTGATATACGAATCGCGACACCCGAGGTACCCCGGATATTTAAAAGGAACAATGAACCGGGAGGGATTGTTCAGGGGTTACCACGAGGCAAGATCCGACCGGGAGCTGGAGGACAGCATTCGGGAAGCGCAGGGAGGCCGGCTGGTAGAAAGAGAAGCACTGTACCTGGGGAGGTTTCTACGCGAGATGGCAGAAAGGCAGGGACTCAAACCGTCGGGGCGAGTGGAGAAAGTAAAGTATGTTCGGCATGCGGCCAGACCGGAGGACACGGCGTCGATGGCCTCGACACAGCCGCTGTTCTCTACCCCTACCCCGACGAGAGCGGATTCACCCCTGGAGAAGATGGTATGTAAGCAGCCGGTAGTGCCGCCCCCGGGACTGAAACGAATGAGAGACATTACGGTAGCACCAGACACGCCAGAGACACGGGCGGCGGTTGACAACCTGACTCGAGCCAGTTTGGGGAGCTCGTTCTTCGGGTCGCAAGGATCGGAGGAGACCCCGGGACCGCCGTCGCCCGAACGAATGGGATCGCCGCCAGGACCGGATACCCCACTCAAGGACGAGGATAAACACGGGCGAGCGCTACAACCACGGGTTGTGATACACAGACTACAAATACCGGCTGCCCAGTCCATGGACGCGGAGGTGGAAGACTCAGAGGACATGGAGTTGGGGCAGGCCGAGACCAGAGGATACGAGCCGGAGAAGCAAGAATTGGACGAGTCGGGAGCGGATTCAGTGTTCGGGTCCATAGGAACGGAGATACCGACGGCAGGACCATCTAAAGAAACACCGAGACTCAAGTTATTACGGACACAGGCCATTCACCAGGTCTTACAGGGACACTTTCCGGTGACGGCGCGAGCAGTACGAGACTGGGACGCGGAAGAGGCCATTCGGGTGCAACTGGTGTGGCCCCCGAGGGAGGTGCGAGGAATGACGGCTAAGACAAGAGCAATGGCTTCGGCGTCTATGGCGTTCCTGATGGCACTAGAAACGGGCCGCAAGCCAGAGACATTTGAAGAAGCGATGGCGCAGTTCCCGACGGCGGCACTGGGGCCGTTGACCAGGGAGTTCCCGGGAGTCGACCGGCTGGTTAACGAACACAACCGGACCGTCCAATTGGCTCAGACCCTAGTGATGTACAAAAACGAAGATCAACTGGATGACTTGTTGAAGGCGACAAGAGAGGCGGAAAAACAGAGCGGAATGGTGGATCAGCTTCTCGGGCTCCCCGCTAGGGAGGAGAGGCTGTTGCTACCGATCCGACGCCAAGAAGAAGGGTGAAGTAGATGCTGCTCGAGGTCTTGCACGGAAGAGAGAAAGCGCGACGGAACCAGAGGCGGAATATGGCGCGTCGCGAGTCGGGTGGGGAGGGATTACGGGGCGTTGGCTCCTCACCCATAAGTGTCAAACCCCCAGGGAGAAAACCGGGCCGAGGCGGAGGTACCTGAGCCGCACAGGAGGCCGAAGCCTGGATAAAAAAACTCTCCTGGAGACCGCTGGACGGGCCCGAAACTTTACTTAATTCATCGGGAACGGACTGGCGGGCTCGAACATTTTTGTCTTAATTTATTCCTACTAGTTTCTTTATGGGAATCTTCTTGCGGAAGTGAACGAAACCACATGTGTTAGGAGGTGTTGAGTGTAATCAGCGAGCTGGAGGGTCCATGACTGGAACGATCTTACCAAGCCTGCGGGGCGAATACGGAACGGGAGGAGGCGCTAGGAGGAAAAACAAGTTTGTAGCTGTTCCTCTTCTTCCCTGAAGCCCGCTGCGTTGGTTGGGACCGAGCAGGTGGAACGGGATCGTCCGGTCGCGGAAATCAAATGGATAGCGGGCCGGGCGGCCCAGGAGCGAGAGTGAAAGTTGGGAGGCGGAATCGAAGAAAGGAAATCAGAATGGACAGATAGTGTTGTCATTGTAGTCTTTGAGTCGACGGTCGTGCCGGGGTAAATAAGGTACCGGTGGGCCGGCGACTCGCCGCTGGAGGAAAGGCTGGCGCGGGCCAAGACTGAAAACCCTTCTCCCGTGCTGCCTTGAGGGATCTGGGGGCAAGGAGGAGACGACCTCTGTCCTCTAGCGGCACTTCTACTCCCTGCAACTTAGTCTTCTTGATCTTGGATGGATCGATCAGAATGTGGATGAGCCCGGATTCATGTACCATCATCTTCTGAGTTTCCTTGTCTTCAGCCTCTTACCGCATACGAAGAGCGGCAAAATGGAACTTTTCAACCTGAATGCTGGTTTTATCGTGCCAGAGTTGATGCAGCGAGTCGTGAAAGGATTACGGCGAGTCGTAGATGTCTCCCGGAGGACCAAGGCACGAGCAGGGACGATAACTTAGGGGCCCTGGCTCGTGACTGACCGAAGCGATACATGAACAAGAACGAAAATTAATAGACTTACTAAAAACTTATATTAATAACTTACCTCCAGTAACGGCAGTAACTGCTTCCATGTCGTACTTCCTGGTATCTTCTTCTCGAGGAACGGAACAAAATAGTCTTTGAAACATATAGGGAAGTAGTCTTTGAAATATACAGGGAGGTGGTGCTTGGAACGTCGGCCGCGGATGCCTCGATAGACGCCTCAAGAGGTCTGCAAAGAGCGACGAGGAGCGATCCTTCTTGGAGTTCGACATCGGATGAGTTCTTCTTTATATATGCTATTTGTGAGATGGGCTCGTTCCGGATCTCAGAGGTTGACGTTGGGTGCAGATCCCAGTTGATGTCGTCCATCTTCACTTTCTACGGCTTCTTCCTCTCCTTCTCACTAATATCTTCAACTTACCAACTTCGAACCGCCGTACCTAGGAGCAGCCCGGAACGGCTCGGAGCTGTTGTCTCGGCGTTCGTCATAGGCATAGTGGCTTCATGCAAGGTGACATGGCACCGTGGACGACTGTGGCCTTACTCCAGAATCAAACCAGACCAGATCTTAAACTTACCTCTATTAACGAACTATTTGTTGGTATTACAGTCTCACGAAAATCGTCTAAAAGCATGGTCCTCCGGGAGGACGAAGAGAAAAACTTAGTAAGCAGAGCGAGGCCCGAGAGCCTAGGAGACGAACGAGGGCCCGAGTGCCCGGAGCAGGAATCCTCTTCTTAGGAAAATCATCTCATCAGTGGAACGAAGGAGCCTCCCTCTCGCCCCAAAGAGGATTGTCTTCCTGCCGTTGCTTACGGAGGGGGGGAGGGATGAGAGGCACCGGCTCCTGTCATCAAAAGAAACTTCATCAAAATTATCTTCTTAATCGGGTCTCCGTTCCGGTTGTTGTCATGCCACTTGGGCCCGGAACGGTGACGGAAATACTTTACTATGGTGGACTCTCTCCGACATCTCTTTCTGAAATCTTCGAGTGTGTCGACGTGGTCGAGGACTGAACGTCTTGGTGCTGGGTTAACCACGAGGACATGTGCCGTAAAAGTCAAACTTCAGTTCCTGTACGGAAAACGGACACCTCATCGATAATTAATGATTCTAATCTTCTCAGTCTTACCTTCACCCGGACTCCATCTCAAAGTTTCACTGTGACAAATAGCACTAAACCCGCGACGTCGTCTGCTGAGGCTTCCACTCTAAGCTTTGATGCATGAAGTTAAGTTCCTTTCCACATACAACGCCATTTTCTTCTTTGGGTACCTTGGCCTCTGGCTCGAACATGTTGTCCTTGCCAAACGTGAAAAAGTCACTGGAGGGCTCTGAATGCCGAGGCGACCGAGGGTGCGAAGTCCAAAAAGAACATTCTATCTACAAAAACTTCAGTCTTTCTTCTTCAACTCATCCTTAAAATCATCATCATCACCTAAGAGAACGCAGAGAAGAGTAATAGTTACGGAAGAACGAGGGGTCACGACCGACCGAGTGGGAGAATCACGACCGATTCTCTACCCAAAAACAACGGAGAACGTCTGGACGACGGAAGAACGGACCGAGGGTCGAGAGGACTAAGGGTCACGACCGGCCCTGGCCTCTGGGTGGGAGAGTCGCGACCGATTCTCCACCCGAACTAGGGGAGAACGTCTGGACGACGAAAAACGAAGGGAACGGGGGCACTGCGGGTCACGACCGACCCATGGCCCCGGGCAGGAGGACCACGACCGGTCCCTGTGTCCTAATGAGGGTAAAAGGCGAGGAAAAACGCGCCGAGGGGCTAAGTAAATAGAGCCCAGAGGAGAGGAGCGGGGGCGACGGGGTCACGACCGACCCCCAGTCCCGGGTGGGAGAGCCACGACCGGCTCGCTCATCCTAAAGACGAGAAAAGAAGAGGAGGTGTAGAACGGGTCCTAATAGATCCAGGATAAGAACTCTGACGAAGATAAAAAGAGACTAGGATATATAAAACGAATTATATGAACTTTCACTAAGAAGAGAGAAAAACGAAGAACGAAAAACGAAGAAAGAAGAGAAATAATAATTAGCCGGATAGGCCCCGGGGGCCCTCCGAAGTAGACCGGGGAGGACAGAGGGTGACACCTCCTCCTCTGCCGATAGGGAGCGTAGGATTGAAATGTTTCTGGTTCTAGAGTATGTTCTGTTGTCGTTGCTGTATGAACTGTTTTGAAATTTTGTAAAACGTGTTTTCCCACCTTTCAAGAAGGTGCGGGAGGGTGTGATGAACGGCTATTCATCCAAAATACATAGAGGTCAAAATAATAGAAATAAGGTAATAGTAGAAATATATGTAAGAGAACGAAATATATGTAAGAGAACGAAATAGATGTAAAGGAACGAATATGTAATAATGAACGAAAGTATAGAAAGCCTGAAAAAGAGGCACGAATATGTAAAAGAACGAATATGTAAAGAACGAATATGTAAGGAACGAATATGTAAGGAACGAAAATGTAAAGGAACGAAACCCGGAAATATGTAAACCGGAAGTGAAATGTAAACCGGAAACGGAAAATATAAACCGGAAGTGACGTCAGTTGTAGGTCACGTGACCGAAAGCAGCCAATCAGGGCTGACCTCTATAGTATATAAAGGGGCGGTGAGGCCCGAATAAACAGAGTTCTTTAACAGTTCTCCTGGTGTCCAGACGTGTCCTCTTTCCTGAAACAACCGCTAAAGATGAGCCGATTAGAGTAACTAAGCAGAAGTTAGGACAAAACAGTCGAAGCTCGAGATAGGTAGTAGAAACACAGGGTAAGGGGCCCGACGGCCCGAAGAACGAGGAACGAGGGAACGGAGTAAGGCACGAAGGCCCGAAGTAGTCCCGGAAACCGAGGCGTAGTATGGCACGAAGACATGGGGAACGGAACGAAGGAACGAAGTCCGCGGGGACGAGGGCGCGGCATGCTCGGCCCCACGCTACCAAACAATAGGCGACCGTCGGCCCGTCGCCCCCGCGGACCGGAACTCAGGGGTGGACCGCCCGGTCGGGGTGAATGCTGGTCTGGGAGATAGAGCGAGACGAACCCCGGCCGACCCGTACCCCTACCATAATTTCCCTCCCCCGCAGTCCTCCGTTGACATCGAGTGCCGATTCCCGATCGATTCGCTCAGCCCCCCCCTCGTGCGCGAGGCACGACTCTAGAAACACATCTCGGTTCTTGGCCCGGATTCCCCGTCCGCCCCGAGACCCGAACAACCCCCACGTTCCTCTGTTGTAAGAATCGGCAACCCCGACTTACCAGAGAACGTCACAATTCCATAATAACAATAACATATTTAGAATCCTGAGGTTATCAGCTTTCCATTGATATATGATATGCTTTGATACATCTTGGAATAAAAGTTTAAAGTAGCATTTTCATTTCCCTTGTCACTGTAAAACAGGTGAAAAGTGGCTTCTCGGCGGTCTGGAAAGGGTTAAACTGCATTAAAATACATAAAACCTGTCCCTGGTCAATGTTGGTGACCCGCCTAAATTGGTTTGTTTACAAACATTGCTGTTTTCAGGCATAAGTGACATGATTATTATGGAACTCAAGTAGGGTTACTGCTACTTATCCTGATTTGAACTGTACCAATGGCTAAAGTTAGACTCTTAGAATAGATTTTTCTTAGCTATTTGAGTTTGCAAACTTTTGTCATAATATTTTGACTCAACATTGCTCATGACTCCCTTTAAGTGAATAAAACCTTGCCATATCGAAGAACCTGTAGAAGTACTTGTATTGCATGTCATGACTATGTGACAGTCCACCAGAATATTGTTGAATGCATATACAGATCAAGAGAGTTGGGGTTGAGGGGGAATTCCCAGCCATTTGTGCATCATGCTCTGAAGATCGCGACAGGAAATGATGGGGGCAGCTCCAAGCAGATCCTTCCTACAATGCACTGAATTGTACTTACGAAAAACTCCACCTAGAGGGCTTCCCCAATAATTCTGAAATACCTAGGCTTTCCATGTTGATTTTGAGGGCTGTTTAGGATTCCTTGCATCAGTGCCGAATGTTTTCTCACTTAAAGTGAAAAATGCAAGTGACACCATTCATTACTTTTTTTCTATTTTTGATTAATATCTCACTGAATTTGTAAAATGTATGACATATAAGTAATTATCATAGTAGGGTGATACAAGTTTAGCTGTTAAGAGTTTAATGCATCACATAGAGGGTGATTAAATTCCTGTCCTTTAAAGTCTTTAAAGACAATCGCTCCATTATAGTTCTAAAATTGAGATGTCCTTTGAACTTTATTACATGGAAGCTAAGTGTGTATACATGCCAGAAATGCAGAAAAAATAGGGGGGTCACCATGGTCACTTTTGAATAAAATGTGTCACAAAATGCAATGAATTACAACATTTTAGTATTTTTCACGATTTAAACTATATGCAAATGTTTCTAAATTAATTTGTCAAATATGTGCCGAATCAACTCGAATATTTAACCAACAAATGAATCTTCTTAATGCATTATTTCACAAAAATAGGAAAATACAAGGATTTTGGCTTATTTTTATTGGATAAATATTACAATAGAAAGGTGAATTTTTTCATTAGAATGATAATAATGTTTTTTTGAAAATTGAAAGTTTCTTTAGAATTTTGCATTTCATGGGAATAAATGTCAGCTCTTATTTTCTGAAGAGATCTAGAAATTAGGGGCTCACCGTTCTAACTGTTTCAGGAAACTTACTTATTCATTACAGGGTTTAGACACAATTTTCTAAAAACATTAGACAATTTCAGAAATATATGATGTAATTATGCTTTGTTATAGACAAAATTTGTCTATAACAAAGCATAATTACATATAATGTATTTCTGTAATAGGATAAGCTATATATTTAAGATATAGGGTAATGCACAAAGGTAGAAATTAACTCATTTACTTTGCGCATGATAATTGAAATAGTGTAAAGGTCACCAGTTGAATACAGGGGGATAATAAGAATTCTTCCAAATTACTTAGCTTATGATAATACACAGTATAAATATGGCAGGTGCCGTTGGTAGGTGTAAATATACCTGATGGCAATGTTCAGCAGGGTACACCTCCCAACAGGCGTTGATGCCTGGGGTAAAAATCAATACCAGACTGCTATAAGAAGCGGGAACGTGGTGTAAGAGCAGAGAGAAATTCATTAACGTTTGGACAATACGGATCGAGAGATTCGAGGGGTTTTAGATAGCTACGCAAATCACAGGGACATCTGGTGACTCACACGGTACTACCGCACTACGGCTGGAGGTGAGATTAGGCGGACTCCGAGGAGAAAGCTTACTGTATACTGAATTGGAATTGTAACACCTAGGAACTTATCATCTCTTCACTGCCAATTGTACGCATCACCGTATCCATCAATAAACTTACCCTAATGCCAAGCGTTGTTCATGTTATGGATTGAGCGCCCATCTTGTGGACTCACTTACAACTCGACTAGCACCCATTAGGAATAATATTAATGACAGTGATTATCTCGGACGATTCACTATAACTATAATTAACCATAAACCTACAAAAGCGTTCAGTAAGCTATATATTTGATATATAGCTTACCCTGGCCTAAGCACATATAACTCTCTTTATATTGTTAATAATTTTCATGGTAAGACGTGCAGAAACCTTGTAACACAAATTATTGTCGTTTTATTCCAAAGAAAATCACAATCAATTAGCAATTAAAGAACTATCAAATATGACAATTCCCATGGATTCATGAGGTTGTGGACTACAACTTTGTCTTTTATTGTATGGCAATTGGATGATTATTAACAGAGCTATGAGCAAAAACGCATTTTCCCTCCTTAGACTTCTATAGTTAATCCCTTGTTTCACCCTTGTCATGCTCCATGCTCCACTGCACACCCATACAGCCAGGCTGTGCAGTATGTGTGCGCATTAACAAATGGGGTGATTGCCCTTAAACTTAAAGGAATGCACTCCAGTACTACGAAATTGCAGATTTACTCCTCCTTTAAACTTGAATCTAAGAATTGGTTGAAATCTAACATCTGAATTCAATTTATCATGTAATCTGTCATGTGATAAAATAGGCCTAATGTATTCTATATATGTCAATTGCATAAAATATCATATTTTTGACGTCAGCGAGATATTGATTTGCCAAAGCTGATGCAATTGGAAACCAGTCTTAAATAGACTGAATTGTATGAACAGTTTTAGATAAACTTATCAAAAATTGAAAAAAAATGGAATGTACCCCTGTGTCGCAGGGCAGGTCCTCCCTCCCTGCAGATGACCTAGCTTGTTTTGATTTTTAAGATTCCCATATTATCTGTTCAAAAATTGAAAAAGAAATTCCAAGAAAAACATGGAGTATGCACATATTGCAAGGTATGATTTAATGACATGCTGTGGTATTCTGATAATGTGTATGTTGGGAAGTACCTTCCTTCAAGAATGTGGTAATACTAGGAAGTTTTGACAGGTTTTATGGACTACTTGTCACTCTCCCCCTTAGACCTGTATGGTCAGGGTGTTTCAGAGTAAAGTGGCACTGTGATGGAGAGTGCTCAAAGGCCCACCCTTTCTTATATAGTGAGATTATGTCATCACATGTAACATACACTTTGTTGCAGAGCAAAACCCTAAACCTCCCTAATGTCATCCAACCACCAATCAACACCAAAAGTGTTATTGTTAATTATATTATATTATGAAGCTCACCTATTCCCTTGGCTCCAATGTCAACTGCATATATATCGTCACCATCGAACCTGTCACCATCATCATTGTCAGCGTGAAGTCCACGCAAGGTTATTGTGACCTGTAACACAGTTTTTACACTTACTTTACATTTTCTATGCTTAATTATACACTTGGGTTAATATATGTATAATTTTTGTCCCCAAAGTAGAGATGCAGCTTTAATTTAAACGAACCTGATCATTGCAAGGTGCATCCGGCCAACCCACAATAAGTCCTCCCATTGGATAAATTATTATCCGGTCTGCAACAAGGTTTGCTCCATTGTTAGTTGAGCGTTTCTTCCTCGAGCTACTGGATGAGGAACTTGCACTTGGTGGGCCTGACAACTCTAGGATACCTTCTTTTATGTGGAGTGTTTTCACTTTAAGTGTGTCATCAGAGTCCATCACCAAGTCTGAAATAAAATTAATGCATTAATGTATTATTACTATTGTCTTGAGGATTTATGCAGATTGTTTAATAATTTCCAATGTGAATTATTATTATTGCATTTTTGTCACCATTCAGGGATGTCGGGCCCTTGTGGTCTGTTATTCCTGAACCTAGGTTGGGGATGTGCCTACTGCTCATGTTCTATATTTGTGACATCCTCTGCGAAAAGCAGTCTTATGGCCTGAAATATTAATCTAAGAAGGTGTCTTGGGGAGTCTAATACTGAAAAAATTATGTAAATATTCTTATTAGGAAAAAAGTTATGTTAATTTGAAGACACAAAGGTCGGACATGCCAAATACGCTAAATTGGACCAGTCTTTGGTATTTATAAAGATATAACTTATATATAATCTAGTCCAAAAATTGAAATCCCAAATATGATTTCAGAAAATAAACTGCCATTTCCTTTGTATTTAAGATATTCAGAATCTGTTTTTTGCTGAATATAGCCAAGCAGTTCCTTGATTCAGAATTTCAAATTTTGAAAACTTAATTTTTTTCCATGGTTACCATGGAAACCCTCATTTGCTTAGAAGTAGTGTCCGTGGGTTTGGACGTTCCATCAACATTCTGGTTACCATGGCAACAAAATAGAAAAAAATCCAAATTTTTTCACCAGTAATGAAAACTATGAAAAATTTCATTTATAGCATGAATTTAGCTTGTTTTTATGATTTTTATGATTTCTAAGCTAAATAAAGGCTCTAGAGCCATGAATAGGCATTTCCATAAGGCTGGAAATCCCAGAAACTGTCACATTTACTAATGCCAGGTTATGCCTAGCCTTATGCTTAGTGTATAGGCGGCGCTCCTAAAGATAAAGTGGTAACATGCACGGGAAGAATTTGAACTCATACATTAGACAGGCTCGGGCTTGTCTGAAACCACTTGCTCTAAAACGTGTCAAGGAGTGTAAGTCTTACTCCACCATTATCCCTGACACAGCAAAGTATCATTATACCACCCATAGCAGTGGGCGTGTTAGGTAATACTTTTGCGCCCACCTCAAAGTTTCCCTTGCCCTTCTGGCGTGTATATAAGTGTAAGTCAGGGGGTGTTAACTATATTGTGTCACAATAGTCCCATCCGCTCATAGTTCTCTTCACACGCCCAACCTTCTCGGCGTCTTAACGTACCCACACTCCATTCAGGCACCAATATAATTGCCAGCAGTGGCGTATCCAGTTCCCCCCCCCCCCCCTCAGGTCGGGAGTGGGGGGGGGGGGGTCCCCATGTTTGGTTGACCCCCCTCCGATTTCTCAAATTTTACGCAATTAAACTACCAATAAAGGGAATTATCCAAATTAGGGGGTCTCTGGAACCCCTCAGATTTAGCAAAGTTTCTATGCCTATAGACCTATACGGGGAATGTGGGTTGTATTTGATGGCCGCGCTTTACCAGTGTTCTACTCTCACTGTACTTAGAAGTTAGTAGGCATTAAAAGACTGTGTTTCACTCCGATCTAGTACATTTGTAAATTTAGATGAAACATATATTATGACTCACATTATCTGTTCAATATACTCTGTACGATCGGCCGGAGACTGCCAGGTACACACAAAAAACATAGTTTAGCGTGAAGCTGTGATTTAAGGTAAATTCTAACCTATAGCTATCATGCTCCCGAGGTTAACTAGTGTTACTATATAAAAACAAAAATAAAAGGACATTTGACACAAAGTGTAGTTAAAATCTAGTGTACTATTTTATTGCTGAATCGATTCTATTAATCTTTATCCTCGGCGCACCACTCGCACAACACCTCAGAGCACATGATGCTGGCAGGCTCGCCCCCCTCACAGTCGGCGTGGTAGCACCGGCCGCAGTAGTTGCAGACCAAGTACATTCTGAAATATTACGGAGGCATGTTTAAATACACATTTTTTTAAATTGTGTGCACGAACTAATCGGACCATCATCAATCACAATTTTTAGTAACCGTACGAAATTCGGCGTTCACTCCAACGTCAACATTAAGATTCTATGCCCTCGTTATTTTTTGCCTAGTAGCATCATCGAAAATCATTGTCGCTATATAATATTATTTATTATGAAAAAAAAACCCGGCGTACCTGTAGTTGCCATCCAAGAATATGGCCTGCGGTTGTGTGGCGTGTTGGTCTTCGGCAAACGTTTCCATCGCCTTCCACCTTTGGTCCGTTAAGTACTCCTCCTGCTCCTGAAAAAAATTGTGTGGTTATAGTTAAATGTGCAAAAGTCAATTTTGCACTTACTACATACCAGCGTGTCCCTCGTAATATTGGCAAATTTCAGAACAATTGTACTCGTGAAATCGCCCCACTCATCATTTTGTTTTGTTTATACATATTTCCCTTCATACGCTTACATGTTTTATTTCCCACTTAGCTTCATCGTGTAAATACAAATGTACCAACCTGGGTCGGATCCTCCGAACAGTAGACGCACGTCCACTCTGATGGGCCGTCCGGGAGCTGTTGTTGGTCGTGCGTCCTGGAAAAAATTTCAAAAATCATCACACCGTCCATCATTTCAACATAGGTGGTCGAAACTACCAAATCATCGGCATCTCAATTTTTCTCATCCAATCTCTATTTCATGTTATTGTGCCAGTCTGACAAATTTGCAATTTTTAAATTGTCCAAAAAAGAGCCTGTTGTTTCAGCATGTTACATGAATTCGAGCGACCACAACTATGTCCGACCGCGAGTCCGTCGTCGGGTTTTAGACAGTGTGCATTATTTGGCATGACGATAGTCATCCTACCAGATAGTAAGTTAATAATTTTCTTTCCATGCTTCTCTTCCATCCCTGTCCATCAACAGTGTTGAACAATTTAAACCTACTTAGGGGTGAACAGGGGCGCGCACTCGGTCCATTGGGGTTCCGTCCAGATCGTTTCCTCCTCTTCAATATTTTTCTCCTCACGCGGTGTCCATGCCTGGGATTCCTCTTCCTCCTCCGACCGCACATGGTTGCTTGAATGAGCCAAAAAAAACAACCTTTAAGTGTCTGGAATTGGTTATCTACGTGTATGGGGAGAAAACGAAAAAAAATGGAAAATATCTACCAAACGTAACAGCTATTATCCACACAATTATACATTTGTTAACAAACACTCTATATATGGAAGTGTAACCCCCAAGTCATTCTCCCGCAAAGCCTGAAAAAACACTACTTCTCTATATAGGCATGTTATCTTATCAAATTATAGGCAAGTTATCTGATTCACCTACCGGGTTTTCTGCGCGGTCGCCATTGTTCACAATGTGGTGCTTGTGTTTAATATCAGCAAACTTCTGCGTACGTACGGCTTTTATGGTCGTGAGGCTGGCGCGGGACTGTGTGTGTGCACGTGGTGGGCACCTCCTTATAAAGCTGGTGCCCCCCCCCCCCCCACCCCCCCGGGGGGCAGGGTAATGAGGGGCCATCTAGGTCAGCCGAGCAGCCTGAGCGACCGGTGTCAGGTGTTACATAAGGTGTCGCTCGCGCAGCGCAGCCCTGGCAGCTGGAGGTGCACGTCCTGACACCTGACTCAAGAAACCACCCGTAAATGCACACAGCCCCACACCCCCAGCCTGTGAAATAACTTCAGAAAACGTACCTCAAAGTCGCACATCCTGGCACCGTAACCTTGCGAAGTAATTTCCTACCTTTTATTTTAAATTTGAAAGTAGTCACATTATAAGGTTTAGGGCATAATATTATTATTCCTAATAAAAAAATGTTGCTTTTGTTGGCAAAAGCGTCTAAATCACATAATCCTAACAATGCATATAAAACACCGGACATTGTCCGAAATTAAGCTGCTGCACCCTATAGGCCGGGCCTATAGGCCTTCACCCGGGGATCACACTCACACTCGTGAGTCTAGATCTGCACACTCACACTCGTGATTCTGCACACTCACTGCCAGGTGCGTTATTTTTAAGTTTTGCACTTTTTTTTATTCCCATATATCGGGGGGTGCATATCCAATATTTGTGGTGCACAATCTCATTAATGATGCATACGTTTTCAGCTTAATTTCGGACACTACGTGCACGAGTTCGATATATCTATAGGTCCTCTAGATCTACAAGAAGTCGTGGCGCCGAAGGGGACATACGATCATATTTTCTTGTTCAACCACATATCCAAAATGTCCACTTATCCGCATAACAGGCAGGAAAGATGCCCATGAAGGTTGCTCGAACTTTTCCTTGTGCCACATTGTATAAGGACTTATGTATCTGGATTCGACGGTGCTGGGTCGGTACCACTTCACAGCTGCAAACACATGTTGCCTCTTCTGCCCGGTTGCATTACATTGTATGTAATGTTTCATGTAGTGGGTGGCGATGCACGGTCGCTCCCGGGGGTCAGTCTGTCCGTCTTCGTACCAATTTGCCATTAGTCTAGACAACTTTTTACCACTGCTGGAATTTGTGCTGGAATAAGTCATGGGGCCATATTTTACGACTTTAGACTTCACGTAAACTGAAGGCAGAAATGACTTCTCTAGGATCTCCTGTTCTGTGGGGTACATCTTTTTGTATGTTTTTTTGAGCAGCTCAAGATCGTCCGAGTCGATCCACACATTTTCTTCTCTAAATGTCTCGAAGCCGTCGGGGAGACTCCATAGGCTCTCGCACTGCGCGAAATCTCGCTCATTGGGTACATCGAGTGTTTCCAGGACCGTTCTTGCTTTCTTCTCTCCTTCTCCCAGCTGGCAGTGTTTGCCAAATTTCCCCTCGTGTTTGGACGGCATTTCGGCGCGCGCCTGACTGACACGACTAATCCTGTGAAACCTCTCAAACAATTGTTTCTCTATCTGGCGATTGTTAGTCGGCACATCCCCCAAGTAACCATTATACCGCTCAAAACTGAACAGCCAAGTACTGGGAGCTGGACCATACTCCCGGAGACACTCCTTTAAATGGAGATGTAGATGCATGTTTGGGGTAATGAAATCAGAACCGAACTGGAGCTCTGTGCTCTTGCAAAAGTGCAATAGTTTCCTGTGTGCCTGTTCTATCTCGTGGTGTGTAATACAAGGCTTGCACAGAAGTCGAGTGGCTTCTACGAAACGCTGCCAGCTATGAAGCATATTCTCCGGCAAAAGGCCCTGGAGGCAGTATCCAGACGAGACTGTAACCCAATTCTTCCACTCCTTTGCCGTCCACATCCCAGCGTTCAATTTGATGTTAGTTACCACGCAGTCATCCGGTAGTCCCTCTTTAAACTGATTCAGACGAGCATCAATAGTCAACACCTGATTAGCGCTTAGTACAACGTCATCTGTTGAATTCTTCTTCTTCTTTGACAACTCTTTGTCGGTCCACCTCTTCCACATTCGCTTGGCAGTCCCTGAATCCCAATAATAAAAGCACATATGTGAAATCGGTATTGAAACCCCAATGAACTAATAGTCCAAATTAAAGGCAAATGCAAGTTCCATTTCAAACACATTATCAGTGCTAAACATTAATTAACGTTAGGTCAAGCTTCAACACTTACCCAACAGTACATTATGCATCACATCGATCGAGAGGAACCTGAAGAAATGAATGTCATATAATACAGTTACTGCTAATGGAAACATTTGTATTAATGTTTATTCAAATGTCAAATTAAAATTGTTAATATTTTGGTATAATTCTGTGTAAGATTGGCCTTTAAATTTGTTCGGCCTGGAGATTGAACTTACCTGATGGGATTGAAGTAGGGCAATTCTAGGAGGACACAGGAACGAGCTCCATACTGTTTCTCAAGTTTACTTTTCTCTCTCGGGGTGGATGCAGCTGTAATCTCACTCACTCTCTCCTTGTGTTGGTCCAGAGTACGAGGAGTCCAATTCGCCATGTTGAATCCTCCACGGTTTGAATTCTTGAATTCCTTCAGACATTTTGAACAACCCATGATAGCATTAGGTAGCAGGAAACCGCAGGTCTTCCTCCCTGCAGGCAGGTCGGCAGCAACGTTCAAAAGCGCCAACTTAACGGTCTTGCCATTTGGGCAATCGTTGGTTATAAGCCTTTTTCCCTGATGCCAGAATTCCTTGAGTTCGTTGACTAGGGGCCTCAGAAAACTGGTAAGGTCGGCAGGTTCTTTACTTAAGTTTGGAATGATACCGTATAGTATGACGTTCTCAAGTCTGTACCGCTCATTTCTGGGTAGGTTAAGTATTGTTAGGTAAATGCCCCCTACTGACATCGAAGCTTTCCGAGAGAATGGTTGAAACCAATCGATATTCATCTGAAGAGCCAAGTTGTTTTCATTATCAAGAAAGCCGTCGTTGTTCGCGTTAAATTCTTTCCATACCGAACCGTCGTAAATGTCAGCAAACACTCCGTTGGGTATCCTCCTGCCCTTCCACTCTCTACATTTCAGCTCAAAACCTGGACGTTTCATCATAACCTGCAAACTCTTCTCGAGCGACTGGTAACAGAATGTCCTGACTGGAAGGAAGGTAATTTCCCCCACAATCTTGGTCTCATAAAACAATTTCCTGTTGCAGCGTTTTAAATCATCACCGATGGTTGTACACCTAATGGGTTGCTGATTACCATTACGATCCGTGTAAAAGCCTCGACCTCGCACACGCTCAGTGGTGGACAACACAGAATGCGACAACGTATAACAGGCCGGGCAGCATACACTGATAGAGTAATTAGTCATCGTTAGGTCTGTACCCAACCATTTGTACATCATCCGCATCGTTTTGGGGAATACTGCCTCCGCTGCTTGTGAAACCCGGTCATTACCTGCTACCATCAATAATTCACAAATGAAGCACATAACTTTAGCCATTTGCGTATCACTGGTGAAGGTGTGGATCTGCCACTGCAAAAGAAAGAACAGAACCCATGAAAATAGGCTTTGGATATTCTTATTAGGGGTACCACTAACAAGCCTTGCCAATGGGCTAGGACGACCCGTCCCGTCACCGAAAACCACTTTTAAGTGACGGATGGCCCTGTTGCGAATCTTGACTGCCTCTGGATCAAGCTTATCATTTTCTTCCGTTTCTTGGGAATCTTCCATGGTACCGTAATAGTCTTCCATATCATCACCTGACTCCTCATCGGCTTCCATGGGTACCGCCTCTTCAACAGGCTGATTGCGACCCACAGGCTGACTGTCTGCTTCTCCCGGATTCCCGACTTCAGCCTGCCGCTGATTAGCAGCTGCAGCTTCTTCCCGAATACCAGCTCCAACCTGGATACCACCTTCAGCCCGAATTCCCGCTTCAACCTGCATACCACCTTCAGCCTCAATACCCGCTTCAGCCTGGTTACCTGCCTCAGCCTCAACACCCGCTTCAGCCTTGTTACCTGCCTCAGCCTGAAAACCTGCTTCAGCCTGGTTACCTGCCTCAGCCTGAAAACCTGCTTCAGCCTGGTTACCTGCCTCAGCCTGAAAACCTGCTTCCGCCTGGTTACCTGCCTCAGCCTGAAAACCTGCTTCAGCCTGGTTACCTGCCTGAGCCTGAATATCTGCAGCTTCGGCCTCAAGACCCACTTCTGCCTGATTGCCAGCGCGTTGAGGTAAACCAAATGGGAGTGGTTCTGCAAGACACATGTATAAGAATAAATTAAATGTACAGTCGGGTTTCAGAGTACAGACTTTCCCACCCAATGTTGTTTCTCTGACTCAAAAGCTATGATAGAAAGATGCATGGAGGGATACATATATATAACGTCCATTGTTCAAGTCATTCATTATTTGAACAATTGTTTAATTGTCAAGAAAAGATTTAGGCTGGCGATAATTTTCCAAACACTAACTGATCATTAAGAGTATAGTAGGTATTTGAAAATAATATCTATGCGCGCAAGCTAGCTAGGAAGGTTTTGAAGGATATCGATTTCAGGTGAAAGTGACTTTATCCTAGTTATACTATTTATCTGGTACTCACCATGCTCCATAAGATGCTTCCTGTTATATGTACTTTTTGAAACTGCACGTTTACATGTGTCGCACCATCGGTTTCGGCTAGTGTCCATATTTCTTCTGGTTTCTGCCTGGTCACTGGTCAGACCCTTGAAACACCACGATCGCGAGGCCATGGCGAACTTGAGTTAGACAGCAGCACTTCAGGGCGATGAACCTTCCCCATTTGCGACCGCGACACAAGTATTTATATATGGTACAGACCGACGCCTATGGTCCCACCAGCTGAAAGCCGCGAATTGCCGCGACATGCCACAGCCCCGACCCAGGGGTAGTTGCACTCGAGCTCCTAACCTCAGACACCCGTGTGAAATTAAAGCCGAGAACAGCCTGCCACAGTATTACCAGGAGATTACTGTCGCCTCCAGCCTGGCCGTCACGGTAGCGCGTTGTCGTGATTTGTCGGGCGCGTGAAGTTTCTTCAGCTTTCGAAACGCATCGTCCGCCGTCTGGACTGGTGAGGGCATGACACCTGCCATTAAAACCTAGGGTCTATCCATTAAAGGGCGGTGAAGTTTCCTCAGCTTCCGAAACGCATCGGCTGCCGTCAGGTCGACTGGTCATAGGATTTCATCTGCCTTGAAAACTGAGCTCGAAGTTTAGCTCGAAGGTCAAACCTTAAGCTTTCTGCTACTACTTAGGGCCAGCTTATTTCGTTATATAGTGCGTTTGGTGTACGGCTACGTGAATATCATGAGTGTCAAAATCCTGAGTGCCACCCTTGGTGAGAATCTTCTTAATTACTTTTGTTCTACAAGTGATACGAGTCGATGGCCGACTTTCCAAATTATTCAAAATAGGTAAAACATATGTATTCATTCTGGGGGTCGCCCTTCCTAATTAAATAATATGGCCAGTTTTCTGAATTCTAGGGTGTGGCCATATGGCAGTTATAGTTTATTCTGTCTGTTTGAATAGCCTGGCCATGGTAATTTGGAACGAAGGTGTTTGTTTAAAGTTGAGATGACAACCTTCATGTTCTCTTCTTTCTTTTTTTTTCAATATATAGCTGCCGCGTACTTGGTTCTTGTATCATGCGTGGAATTTGTTCGAGCTGCCAGTGGCGGACACTGGCCTAGGGTCGTTCACAATAAGCCTGGAGTAACCCGTACCCGGTTGGTCAACCTCACTGCTCCATTTACCGGTCACCCTCCACCAAAACACGATGCGATGACCGGCCTCACCTTTCATGACACCCTGCAAGCCTTGTTGGACCAGGACCATACCGTAACTGACACTGGATCTGAAGCCAACCCAGGAGACGGAAACATTAAAGAATTCCCAACTGTGGTACTTCTCTCTTCGTACACTCTTCTTCTTATCCTCGCCGTAGCCATAATTATTAGCATATTCTTTGTTTGCTCCGGAATTAATCGCATCTTCGCAGATGCTCGTTTTCGTGTATACTTGCTTGTCTCGGGCAATCACAGTGTATGGCTTAAAATAGGCACGTTCCCTGGACATTTTGGAGATTATATCTTTCAAACAGACGATCCTATCACACTGACTAAAGCCGAAAATATATGCCTAGGCGCACGATACACATTTAACTGTGTCATCCAAATGACCGACTGCTATACCGGCACATCGACACGACTGCCCACACATTTAAAGGTTAATAAACTGAAGGACATCATGTTGACAAGATTGATGACTAAGGACATTATACGCTACCAGTTGGTTACCATGGGTATAGGCATAGGAGAGCCTGTTCTTTTGGGGAAATACCGGCCCGGTGAGCTTGCAATTAGTACTAATACTTCAGTCGACTTAAGCCGTGTTGACCTTGATTAAGTCTTGTGTGAAAAATGTTGTATTTTTGTGTGTTTACTACCAATATGCTGCCGAACGTGCGTCAATTGATACAAGTGTTATGGTTATAAATTGAATTTGTAGCTAAATAAAATTTCGGTTTTGGAAAGAGCAGTATGACGCTGACAAGAGCGCTTTTACTCTGGCTCGGGCTAGGGTCGACCCCTTAGGTAATCTGTGAGACAGGCCCCTAATTTAGGGGCCTGAGGCTAAACTAGGTCTGCAACCAAAACTAGTAGTGGAATTAAATGTGGTTAACGCCACAATCTGGCGATCGGGCTCCAACCGAAATTATGGCTATAGCTAATTAAGCTATCGTCCCTTAATAAATCTCGACACCTAAATTGACTTGTTTGTTTTTTAAATTATTAATTTTGCAATGTCACAGAAGCTCCAAGTTACCTATACATAACTCCCGGAGAACTCCCACTTTAAAGGGTTACACTATATGCAAGAGGTTTTTTTATTCTCTCACAGAAAGAATATAGGTCACCGTGCCATACAAATCCTAGAAAGTATTTCGGGTTCATCAGGAGACTACATGGTCACTTGTAAATTTTGATAGGTCCTACTGGCAGCGATGTATTTGATCATAATAAAATTTCTGAAAAATTACTTTTGCACCTTACTGCATGGAATCTAACTAAAAAGGATCCACTAGAAAAGAAGTAACAGTTCTTAATTAAAACCGGCTTCATGCAACATTATTTTTTCATGACTGCGAAATAAGTACGAAGAGATGATTCATGTCGCATCATTTTAAAAATCGTATATCGAGCTTATGTTTGTTTAAAATACACTTTTTATGATTGATTTATGTTATTATTGATAACAGGCCTAGGTGTCATTCCATTGCTCTTCTAATGGTAGAGACCTTGTACCATAACACTCATCAAAAAAGTGTTGTATTGTAATCGATTTCAAGTTCGTGGTCTATCTTCAAGAAATAGCACATTCGGGTTTTCAACAAAATGACAGGTCATTATAGTTAAATGCGTTTCGTATCGTAAATAAAAAGTATTCATGAATTTAAGATTCACTTATGAGAAGGACCTGGATAACGCGTACGGTTTTAGACTAATATAAGGCGAGTCTTAGGCAACCAACATATCTATAGAAATACTTCCCTGCTTATCGAGCATGCCACAATCAAAACAAGAAGCGCAAAGTTCTTTGATAAAAGTTTATAAAACGACTATACAATTGAAGAAAGTACAAAGACCTAACATACAGCGTGACACAGACCATACAATTAAACGTAGTGTAAAGAAAACATAAAGATGATAAACATAAACATCACATAAAATAGAGCTTTAAACAGACCCTTTAGAAATAAGTTAAATTGGCTGTGCATCGGCGATACCCGACCGATACGCGGGCTTCACCGCCCAGTCTGGGGTGTTGGGAGGAGGCTGTTGGCGTTTTGGATTATCGTCGGGGACATCGTTCCGCTTCTTGTCCAATCTAACGCCCCGCTGACGGCGGCTAAGTTCTTTTTTCTCAATTTCGTCCAGGTGGGCTTTGTAGGCACTCAGCTCATCGCTCTCCCACACGAGAGGTTTGACGCGGCGGTGATATCGCTCGGTCGTCTTCCCGTCTCTGTCGACCGGAAAATAAAGTCCGCGCTCCTCGTCGCTCGTGTAGTCGGGGGTGAGGAGGCGCCTCACGGAATTCTTTCGAGCTTCGTCCCACGTTGTGACGATATTTTCCAACCCCACTATACGTCTTCTGAGCTTCTGCAAAGTTAAAAAGACACTTTTTTATTTTAATACAGTTACGACATACTTGGTCAAGAACATCCAATAAACACAAACAAGTTTTTCAATATTTCAGTTGCCTTAATTTAAAAGCTGGTCACTGCAGTTAATTTCAAAAGCGTTGCTTTATCCTTGGTCTCTATAACATACAGGCACTTTTTATTAATTGTGTCATATCCATTCTAATTGTATGTCAAGATTGTTGTCCAAGGAAGCAAGTAAGGTTACAGTGCTCTATAAAAATTCATAATGTAAAAAAATTATAATTGTTTCCCAAGTTTCAGTGTTACAACCATAAGATCATTTCACAGCCGGGCCCCCTGTTTTAAGCCAAATTGCCGATTCACAGCTACAGCCCCCGGTATAGTTCCGACCGCAGTTCGTACGTATACCCCTTTTTGAACCGAGTGGGTCCCCGGGAAGTCACACCCCCTATACCATAGACCCCCAGTCTGTCTACTCAGATATCAAAGTAGGACATATCATCGTTCTTCAAAATAGAAAACAACCCCTTTCCACTGACATTTATACCAAAAAATCGACCCCTTATTCTTCAAAACGCAGACATTTTGTGGCCAAGAAATACCCTTTTTTCGTGAAATTTCATATTTCCCAGGAAAAAAAAGACCCTTATTTTCATATCATGGATATTTGGGATGAAAAAGTAACCTTTTTTCTAGAAACAAGGACATGTGAATGTTGTCAAAATAGACCCTTTCTTCGCGTTTTTTAGAACAATGATGCGTATCCTTCCACCCAAGGAGTGGACAGACTGGGCATAGACCATAGACATTACTCTTTCTCCTCGGATTTGCACTTGAAAAGTGTAAAATTTCGGCCTGCCTGAATCGAACTACGTCAAACAATGTTGAGAACAATAGTCCGCAAAAGCCATGATATCAGGCGGGCCCCTAACGGTCACTGCACGCTGCTCCCGTGCCTAAACATGGGCCGGGCTGGGCCGGGGGTCCCCTCTATTAACTTTAGTAGGACCCAGCTGTCAGATTTGCTATTTCCACTAATAATGCTCGCAAACTTATGAAAACATGTATTTTCATAGGGGAACTATCAATGTGCATTATGATATACTTGAAAAGAAAAAGAGTTAATAAATATCAAAGTTATAGGCAATGTTATTGTCTGTGTGTACGGGTGACCGCGGTCCAGCCGGGTGTTATCGGTGCCCCCTCCAGGGCGGGCCGGGCCGGTGACCGGGGGTGTAGGGTTACCGGGGCCGGTCGTAAAAGGTTTAGGCCCAACACGTGTTGCGGGAGGGGTCCGTGACGTCAGACTTTTGTGGTCTATAGAGGAAGTCTGTAACAAAAATTTATTTACCTCGTTCACGTGGTGACGGATGATAGCCTTTTCATTGTCAGCCTTCATTCGGTTCTTCCGGATTCTGTTGGCCCTGCTTTGGAGGGTCTTGAAGTAGGTGTTGGCAGCAGCTAGAAAAAGAGGAAGGACATGAAGTATGCTTAAAACTGGAGCCATTAAGTAGACAAAGGCAATATAAAGGCAATAAATCAAGGGAATACATGTTAAAAATGCAAAGTGAGGGTCAACATATTATTCACGAATTAAAACCATCATTACACCGGTATTATATTTCTTTGTCCAGATAATAGAACTTACGTTTTTTTCAGATGACTGGGAGGATAACTTAAATTATAAAAGTAACAATTTACAATGTAAGTGGAGCCTATTTAGACACTAAAAACAGATTTCCAGCATTTCAAGCATGTTAAAATTTGTGTTAATTGAAGGACCAATACTTTGGAATCATGGACATTAGATGCATGAAATGTACAGCTGCAGGTTAGTTAACAAAGAAACTTGCTACCTATGGGACTTACCTAACACCTCTTCTCTGGGGGTATCTGGCCCCAGGCACACGTTGTCAACAACGGCCTTGATGATCGCAACGTTATCGGGGTGTTTGATCCCCGCCCTGAATGTTGGAATATATTTATATTGTTCAATTCATCGGCATCACGTCAAGTGCTCTATGACTCTATTAACATGAAAAAAAAAACAGCAAAACTTATATTCAGCTGCAGCTTCTGTTGTTCAGGAACACATTACCCATTGCTTACTTAAAAACAATATTATTTTCTGTACTATTCATGTTGTTATGACGTAATCAACTTACCCAGGGTTCAGGTTGAATCCCCAAGCAGGCTCACCTCTCTTGGCCTTGTAGGCCGAACGAACGAGTTCCTACAAACAATATAATAAGCCAATAATTAATAGTGGACTTCTGTGTCAGTGTACGAAATCATTACGGATTTTCGTTGTTTTCCGGGATGTTCCCTGGCGGCGCGGCAAAAGAGAAGAACATCAGGGCTATACTAGGAATGAGATCATTTCTAAACAAACCGAGAACTATATTAAACGGTAACGTTTTCAAGGTGAGATTATTAGTTAATTATAAGCTGTAAAAACAAACTTTAGAACTTACACATATTTCATTGCGTGGTTTGGGTGGTTTGTCAGCTGCAGCTGGCTTCGCTTGGTTCACGAGCACCTCCACCTGGGCCTTTGCCGCAGCCGCTTCAGCCTCCGCCCTTCGGCACTTCTTCTCCAGCTCCTCCATCCTGGCCAGCAAATGGGCCATGGACGGTTCAGCTGTAGACGTGGAGGGGCCGGACGAGGACGAGTATTCGGGCGTGAACGACCTTTGGGACGTCGTCGACGAGAACGACCCTTGCGATGTCAAGGGCCCGGGCGTGAACGACCTTTGGGACGTCGTCGACGAGAACGACCCTTGCGATGTCAAGGGTCCGGGCGTGGACGACGTTCTGGACGTGGAGCTGGGGAACCATGGATGGGATTGCGACGTGGAGGGCGTCATCCCCCAGGGCGTGGATCCGGAGGGCGTGGAGGGCGTGGAGGGCGTGGAGGGCGTGGAGGGCGTGGACGACGATGCGGATGCAGTACCGCCTTGGGAACCACCAAGGCTAAGGTCCACGTCGTTGAGGGTGGATCCCTCTTCCGCGTACAGGGAGTCGTGAAGAGACTGATCCGCAGAGAGATCCGGAAACCCATTCTGAGACCCATACTGACGCGCATCCTCAGACATATCCAACAGCAGAGTACCTACGCCTGCTGATGAATCATGATCGGTTATTTTCTCGCCACCCTGTTTGGGGCTGCTGGTCAAGATCCTGCATGAGCTCGTAGACGGGTTTGACAGAACAGCGTCACTATAATCAGTTGACCCGTTCATGGTGGCAGCAAGTTTTCAAGTGATCTATATAGCCATATGCCACGCCGTATTTATACATGCCGGGCAGGCCCCCCTGTGGATACATGATCTGGTGAAAGCGATCTTTTATCGATGAGGCAAGACTTTGAACATAAGTTACGTGGTAGACGTGACGGGGTGTGGACGGGGTAAGAGAGACTTTTACCATAAGTTACGTGCTAGCCGTGACGGGGAGTACATGGGGTATCAGCGACACCCTCACCGCCGCCCCTTGTGAGGCCTGTTACGTGTCAATAAGTGTTAAGACTACCCCGCGGGCCGCGTGCCGCGGTACTCCTGTGAGGGACCTGACACAGAAGCTAGTTGACATGCGCCGCCTCAGATGGCCAACAGGTGGACGCGGTCATCACAGACGCGTGTCCCGGTGTCAAACGCGACAGAAGTCATTTCAGATGAACCCCCTGTCGATCGGCTCTCTGAAGAAAATAGCGGCCTATTAGACGTGCTTCGCACTACCCAGTGTAAAAACTTGTGAAGCCCCCGGCTAGAAGAAGTCGTTTTAGTTGTACCTTACCTAGCGTTTAAGTTGTCGACCGAGGGTTAACTTTTCGCTAAAGACTAGACGAAGCCCTTACAGTACCTGGGGGGTTGTGATGTCGTGTGGGGTGGGGGGTATAAGTATGTGCCTGTACTATACACTGGTTCAGAACAGCCACTTGATGGCCATGGACATCGAGCGACTGTTAAACGCAAGTCTGCGTCTGCGTCTTGTTCGGGAGGAAAGGCCAGTGGTGAGACCTAGTCACCTCCAACCCGCGGACCAATCCGACCATCAGTGGCTGCTTCTCTTGTTAGTGATATACCTGGGGTGGAAATTTATCGGTATCTTCTGGAAATTGGCAGCAGGCTGTCGCTCGTTGGCGCAGGGTCAACGTCGGAGGGCTACAGTGCAGTGCTGTCTGAGAATCTACTGCCGATGGGAAACGCTCCTATTTCCACTGGCTCCCATTCCCGCCGAAATGGAAGCCGTAGGAAGTGCTGCCTGCCCACGAATGATCATCCAAAGACCGAGCATCCTGTCCAAGGCCCTGACCGTCGCCTGGTCGGGCCCACTCACGGTCCATCTGAATGGCAGTGACGAACCCTTGACGTTGGAACTCCCGCAAGAAGTCAAGATTCCTCGTACGGAGCGCGTGCGCCTGAACAAATTTTTCAGGCACAGACTTTGTAGAGCGAGCGTTTGCCTGATAAACAACAGGAACAACATGGCCCAAGAACTACTCCCAGCCGAAAAACTGGGCTGCATGCCTGACGTAGACTCTTGGGTGTGATGAACAGTTATATAAAAGTGTACGATATGTTTGAAGTAGATATGGGAAAATTTTAATTGTGAAATGCATATGTTCACGAAGCTTTCGAGTTACATATGTACATTAGTGTATGGTCAGTAAATACAATTATGGGAAAATAGGCGAAACGTTGACACGTGGACATCATAAAACCTTTTCCGCATGCATAACAATAAAACATTTTGATATCATGAACGTGTGTAGTCTTATGTGGCTGTGACTAATTATAAATGGGAATTCATGAGGATAATGTGAATGAATTGCAGCTGTACATGTGTGACGAAATTATGAGGGCGAGTATATATTCTAAACAACAAAAATCGAACATGAATGAGAACTGATAACTTTTGAGCTGCAATAAAAGGAAGAGTTAATAGCTAATGTATATATAACCAACTCAATTTAAAGTCAAGCGTCTGCATGCGCTTTGAATCCTACGTTGTCTGAAATACAGAATTGAGATGAAAACAAAAAGTGCTGGTACCATTATAAAAGTAAGTCCAATGTTCAACAGGTAAACAGTACCGTGCACACTGGGGGGGAGGAATGGTACGTGGGGAAGATGCAACTCACCACGAAGTTTCTTGTATTCGACCTCATTCAGTCGAATCTCTTTCATGTATGTACGGAGGGAAAGGAAATTGTCTTTTGCTCGCTTAAAAATATCCTCTTGGCGGACTCGCATTTGCGGGCTAAGAGGTAAAATTGGGAATGGTTTATCGTACGAAAAATCCGGGTTCACAAGTCGGCTAAGTGACAGGTTGAGGTGTTGAAGACTAGCAAGGTTGACGGGGAAAACTGTTCTTAAGGGGCCTGCTGTAGAAGGCAAACAGTTAACACTTGAGACTGGAATTTCCCATTCTTTGGCGGACACAGAACAACCACATTCAAAGGCACGAACGCACGATTCACATCCAGGATGGGTTGTTGTTCGGTTGGGGCAGCGCACAACGACCTCGTCTATGTGAGAGAACAAATAGGTCCCTGTTGCAATGACTTGGATGTTCGACCTTCTGAAATTAGACTGAATGAGTATTTTGAAATCACAATAAAGTTTGACAGACTCATGATCACGTAGATAGATAGAAATGAGGCACGACGAGGGAGAAAGCCTGCGAATTGGTAGGTCATAATGACAAAACGGAGAATGGCAATTATCCAGATCTGGGTTGGAGGATACCGTGTATTGGGTTGCGGACACCAATAAATAAGCCGGTGTGTTGGAGAGGCGAGTATAATGCCCATGGAAGGCTAGAGGGAAGGTGTTCACTTTTAGAACCTTGAATATTTTGTCTAAGGAAATAACGGGAATCTTCAAAATAGTTTTCAGAACATTTTGCTGTAAAACCGGGGGGACTAAAACAGTTACACTTCTATACATGTCGCGAGTGTTTGGAATATAAATATTTGAACGATTGGACTTGGAAAGGAAAAGGTACCGAATCTTCCTCATATCAGTCTCCGATATCAAAGAGTTACTCAGCCTGTTCTCCGTTAGGTCGCGAATAGCCTGTAGCAAGACATCAAGGGAATAGTCCAGTTTAAAATCCAGTAGACGCAATTCTTGCAAATCTTGCATCAACCTGACCATCAATTCCCGGTTACTAATGTAAGCCTGGAGTCCTCGGGACAAATTGTATATGGAATGAGTGTTCTCTATGATGGCCTGGAGTTGGATTTCCAAAGTGCAGTCAACTACCTTTAGGACTGCATTTATTTTGCCATCGAGGAAGCCAATTTCATCGGCATTTACCTGGTCAGCACGAGTCTGTTGCTTCAAGTCATCGAGTGTGGCCGTTCCAAATAAAGTCTCGGAGAACTTGCCGATTTCTGGAATCAGAGCCCGCTGCTTCCTGGATTTTGCTGATGGAGGTGTTGGCTGGGCCGTCGATTCCAAAATTGATTGCACTTCCCGGAGTCCGTTGGTGACCTTCGCTGCTATAGTCTTCCCAATAGATGTTATGTTATTCAACATAAGTTGGATTTTTCGACACTGTTCCATTGAACCGGCTGCCAGGGTAGCGCCGTGTCTACAATTTAGTGTGGCTGCCTGTTTGGGAGAAGGAGGAAGTGGTAAAATGATATCGACTTCGGTAGTGAAGTACTCATTACCTATGTGGATGGACGGTTTACTCTCGAATACTACACCATAGTTGGTACGAAAACGGTTTACCGTACTGGTGCATAGGCATGGCTTAGCTGAGACAGTGCCCAGGATAAAGAGTCCACGAAGGAGGAGTATGAATACTGTTGGAGCCATGTCTGATGCAGGCTAGAGACCGCTCTAGTCTTTTATTACTTTTTCCCAGTCACGGGAAGGAGTAGACAGACAGTGGCCACGTGCACCTGGGATCTAAAGGTTTTGACCTCCGTGCAGAAACCTTACGTTAATGCCAAAAGAAAAGCCGTGCGAAGAGTATAAGCTTAGGCGTATGCTTGCTAGTAAGCTTTCGTTGGTTAGGGTGTCGGCTTGTTCTAATTGAATTGGAAGGCAGACTTCAAAATGAATTGTTGGCATGGGGTTCCTTAACTTGTGGATGAGAAGTGAGAAAGCCTGTAAATGCCATTACTGCCTGATATTTATAGGTTTTATTTGCAGGTGGTTTATATGGAGTTCAGGCCGATTTAAGTCTGGACTGGCTGAAATTAGTCTCAAACCTTAAGGTCGGCTTTATATCTAACCAGCTTAGACCCAGTTTAAGGTGAATTATTTAGGGTAGTTATATAGGCCGGGAGGTACCTTTTATCCATACAGAAAATGTTTAATGAATTTTTAATGAATCTCATCTCTCACGGATGACTTCAAAAGAAGTTAATTTCAAACACTTTTAATACTCCATCTATGGATGGTAAGGGTAAATGGTTTTCCGGGTGGGAGGGGCGATGGATGGTAGGGTGAAATAGGCCTGTCAAAGATTTAGCTACATGTGCTTTGCAGGCGAACGTAGGTTGGGTATGGAAGTGCCCAACCCAGCAGGTTCCCTGCATGGGGCAACTCTGGCCCGTGTTAACTCGATAACTAACCCCTGATTAATGGCGGGGAGTCCGTCAGATGACACCCAGCATGATACCTGTGTCGCTCTTGAGTGGGTTTGGTGTGAGTTATGTGATTACCAAGATTGTGCCCCTGCCCTTGTCAGATGTCAGAGGGGGGTACAGATTAGATGGGGTGCTTCCGGGTACTTATGGGTGTTAATGGATTAAGGCCGGCCATGATGGACGCTTCCAAACTTTGCCGCCGTTAGGAATGGACCTGGTTTATTAGGAAATGTTATGCACAAGGGAACAGGGGAGCGAGGGATAGCTGCAGAATCGCGAAAATGCTTTCTGTCATGTTACTTAAAAAGTACATGGAACTTGTTAACTAATGGTCATATTTAACTGAAACAATTAATTTAAATGAAGTGTGATGCCCAGTGTCTCCTGTTTATTCAGATGCTAAGATCGGGAAAGAAGGTTATTTAGAATGTTTGCAAGAAGTATATATAATAAATTTATAATATTCGGAATTTAAGCCGGATCAGTCTCATTACCATTAGGACTATCATGTTTAAAAGTAGTAGTTGAGGAGAGGGCGGGTTCGAGCAGGTTTTTTTTTTTTTTATAATTTTCCAATTTTTTTTAGGGTCTTTTTGATTTAACAACTTTTCGATTACAAATGGAGAGTTCTCCTTTAAAAAGCGTAACGTCCCGATCCTGTTTAAAATAAGTTAACAATCAACCTCCTCTCTTGACATGACGATTAGGGTTCAGAGTAGTCCTATCCTTATCATTAATTTGATAATACAAGTCTGATGGATGAACGAAAAACGTAAGGCATGAAGGGGATTCGAACCCGGGGCCGGGAGAGATAGCTGGTAGCCAAAAATCCACCGGGTTCAATAATACGATGACGTCGGAAACCAGCGAAAAGCCGTCTAGAGGTCCTTCCGGTCGCAGGACCAAATACGTCGAAACTACGCTGGGGAAAACGATGACGGGCAATGTAAATTGAAGTTGATAGAGACACATCAGTGACAATTGAGGGCGATCAAAATTAATAACTTGTGGTATTGCTTGTTTTCCAAATCGGAAAACCCACTGAAACACAAGGACCGAAGCTACAAAGTGTCTCTTTTTGGTAAACACCTTTCTGGTTGCCCCGATTACACCCACGGTATATATATGTCGCAAACTCTGTAGGTTAGTGGGTCTGGTTGTGCAACCAACGATGAAATGCAATGAACTGAATATGGCACAGATGAGTTCGCCAGACCTGGGTGGTAGGATCTAATCGAACTTGATGCACTCGATTAGCTCCTACCACTCTAAATTTTCATTTTTTTCGGAAGTTTTATTTGTAATAATGGTGTTAAAATGACCAGATGGCCCACGGGCCGGTCAGGGGGGTTGCAGGGGTGGACCCAGGAATTTATAGAGGGGGGGGGGGGGGGGGCTGGGGGCAAAGCCCGTCTGCCCCCCCCCCCCCCCCCCCCCCCCCGGATCTGCCCATGAAGGACCTTAAAACAAAGTTAAGGTGGAGAGTTCTAGTTGAAATGGTAAACAATAAATAGGGCGAAATATACAAATTTAGAATAGGTTTATGAGGCTATAACTTGTGAATTGTATTAGTTAGCGTGTTTTATTCTGTTACTGAGTTCAGTAGCTAGGTTGGGAAAGGTTAACGTTGGGACCAAATTATTTTTGCCTTATAATGCTTACACGAGTCTCACAAGCGAGTTTAAGAAATCTGGTTTAAAACAGGCTTAAACCATATTTGCTTTTTGGAAATACGCCCTTGAAATTTTTAGCTACAAGTTTGGTTGAACTAACCCTATTTTTTTTTAGAAATAGGCCTATTGGACATCACTTTCATGGGATGGAAAACCATTATTGATATGATATATGTGATAAGATTTCTCAAAAATATTACTTTCATTTCATGATAAGGGTTGTACCCAACATCATGGGAGACAATTGCTTCATTATTGATTAATCATAGAGGTTATAAAGTTAAATCACGCTTTATCGCTGTTTTTACGCATTTGATTAATTATTATGAATTATTTTGATTTTATATAACTTTTGTTTCTATATGTAAGGGCTATTAAAACTAAATGCGCTAATGATATAGGCCTACCAATGTGAGCGATACAACCCTGTTTTACCCTAGTTGTGTGCACACTATAGGCTACTCCTTCTGCGCTTCAGCCTCATCTATTCTTATTAGGTCAGGAAACTGAGTATTATTTTTGTTGAGCTTGGAAACCAATATCAACCGGCGTTTATAGATTATATGCACAAATGTGGGAAGGCCAGTGTAGCCCTGAAGTTGCCCTTTTTAAAGGTAAATGAATAAGAATGAACGGTCGGTGGTTATGTCGCGCATTTAAACTTTGTATGGCGGATTTTTATAGGCTCATTTTTGATAGAACACGAGAAGTAATATAATAAGAAATTCCAAACGAAATTTTCAGATTGTGGAGCCAAATTCCTTAATCCAATCGTGAGTGGGGGGGACTGGGTACGCCACTGCTGGCAATTATATTGGTGCCTGAATGGAGGGTAGGTACGTTAAGACGCCGAGAAGGTTGGGCGTGTGAAGAGAACTATGAGCGGACGGGACTATTGTGACACAATATAGTTAACACCCCCTGACTTACACTTATATACACGCCAGAAGGGGAAGGGAAACTTTGAGGTGGGCGCAAAAGTATTACCTAACACGCCCACTGCTATGGGTGGTATAATGATACTTTGATTTTTCAGGGATAATGGTGGAGTAAGACTTACAATCCTTGACACGTTTTAGAGCAAGTGGTTTCAGACACGCCCGAGCCTGTCTAATGTATGAGTTCAAATTCTTCCCGTGATGGCAGCCACTGGCCAGACATCTCGTGTCTAATGCCTTCCACATTTGCCTGTGTATTCATGTCAGCTCGTCCTCCTTGTGTTGCATCTCCAGGCTGTTGTGCCTCGTGTCATGCCCCGATTTTGTTGTACCTAGTGTTTCGTGTCAAGATCCCCCAATTATCCCCCGAACCTCCTGTTTTAACCATAACTTTGGGTTGATTTCCAACTTTGTGTCTCATGTTTCGTGTTTAAGAAGCTAGAACTAGGCCTTGAATAGCTGAAGCCAAAGAAGCAGAGGATGGTTACACAGTGAGGTCTAGATCAGGACTGTTTAATCTTGCTTATTATCACATGCTTTTATAGGTACATTCTAATACAATTCTCTTTGATCATTGTTCAATCAAATCACACGGTTTCTTGTGATGTCACTTCCTGTATTCACATAATTTCGTGTATCAACCTACTTACTTTGGATCTCGTGTCAACATGAACACTGCGCGAAAAAAGAGCTTTCCAAAGGTTTCCATGCATAGTAAAGGTTTTGTAAAGGTGGATACAGCTAATTATGAACTTTCACTTTGTTTCAATTAACCTTTCCATTCCCTAAAGGTGGTACATATATTTACAATTTGTAAATCCTTAGTAATGGTTCATTAAAGAGCAGCATAAACTTTAGTGACAACAAATATGTATTCAAGGTCATGCATCAAGATGACATTTCCACCAGCTTTCCATTAGTCTGAGAAAGAACACCTTTGATATCAGTGAAGATCTTGGGAAGGTACACAACAAAGGTCATATTTCCATCATGTTTAGTTTTATTTTGGAAAGGTCCACTTCTATGGTTATGAAATGAACGTAAAGCCCATGGGTCAAGGTCAATGGCTAGCACATTTTTTTTTAGAAAAGTGGTCTTTACAATTTGTAAGTAACCTTTAAATCAAATTGTTCAAATTGTTCAAATTGTCTAATTGGTTATCTTTACATTCTAACACATGTCTTGTAAAGCTTGTGGGTCAGATTGACCTATCCATAGTTTCAGATTTTCTATTGAAATTACTTTTAGATACCTTGGTGAGGTTATTGAACACCAACATTGCCCACAATCTTTAGCGTTTAAGAAAGTTCATTGGGGGTCTACGACTAATCATTTTGGGTCTACTTTCCAATACCCCTGAGCAGCCTGTCTCTTGATCAGTGAAAAGTGTAGATGTGTTTGGAAAGGCCAGGCTTCTGTGATATTGTAAAGGTACTGAGAGGCCATATTTGATGAGTTTGGAAATGACTCAATGGTCATCTTTCCAATACCTCTGAGATGGTTGTCTCAATAATAAGTTAGAGTGCACAATAATGAGTCTCTTTCCATTATATCTGAGGTATATACCTGAGTGATGAGTTTGGAGATTACCAAAATGGTCATCTTTCCAATCACTGGGAGATCTATCTCTCAGTTTGTCTCATTTCAAGTTTGATATGGAGTTAGAGGAAGAGCACCTAGTCACTCCAGTAGGTTTGAACAGAAAAGGTGTCTATCAAAAGGATCATTACTTAGAGACATTATAAAAACTATTACAAATATTTTAGTTTCAAATCTCTAACCCCCCATGTAATGAAAGTAGTTCAAGGTATTTTAATCCAATTTCCAAAGATCAAACACAAGGCAAAGATGATTTTTGGATATAACATTACAACAAAACTGATGATGATTTACTCATGTCCCCTCTAGTTGTTTGTTTAGAACTAAATACTTAAAGACAACCTTTACAAGCAAAGTAAATTTAATGGAAATGTCACATTTACAAGGTATTTACATCCTGTAAAGGTCATATTTCCTAATTATGCTATCTTTATGCACCAGGTGGCAGCAGCATTGTTCTCATCAAAATGTATATTTACTCATATTTCTTGTGTTTTTGGCTCTATAAGCCATCAGAAAACAATTTTATCCCATACCATTTATAAACTATCACATCTAGGCAAAATATATACAACAATTAAAGTAGGAATAGATCTCCTAGGCTGAAAAGGGCTGAACCCATCTACTATTCTTTTTCATCAACTCTCCACCACATGGACAGATGATGATATACACCTCAATAATATGAATAGAACATGACCTTATGCCTTACTGTGATCAGATTCTTATATAGATATATACATAAACTGACATGCACAACTAAACCCTGATAAGAAAAGATGCCTGATGTCAAGTTTAATATTTGGACTGCAATCTGCCACTGCAGAATGAAAATAAATGGAACTCTTTTAATGCTTTACAACATATCCTCAGTATTCACTTATACAATGCGTAGTTGTCGGTTGGTTCCAGTTCTTTTTTTAGCAGACAAATATGATATCTAGAATGGGGTTAAAGTGATTTCTAATGGCAAATAATTATTAGATGGCTTCAGCCCTTTCTCTATGACTGAGAGATCTATTTATACCATAATAGTCATGTACATTTTGCATTGATGTGATAGTTTATAAATGGTATGGGATAAAATTGTTTTCTGATGGCTTATAGAGCCAAAAACACAAGAAACATGAGTAAATATACATTTTGATAAGAACAATGCTGCTGCCACCTGGTGCATAAAGATAGCATAATTAGGAAATATGACCTTTACAGGATGTAAATACCTTGTAAATGTGACATTTCCATTAAATTTACTTTGCTTGTAAAGGTTGTCTTTAAGTATTTAGTACTAAACTAACCACTAGAGGGGACATGAGTGAATCATCATCAGTTTTGTTGTAATGTCATATCCAAAAATGATCTTTGCCTTGTGTTTAATCTTTGGAAATCGGATTAAAAGACCATGAACTACTTTCATTACATGGGGGGTTAGAGATTTGAAACTAAAATATTAGTAATAGTTTCTATAATATCTCTAAGTTATGATCCTTTTGATAGACACCTTTTCTGTTCAAACCCACTGGAGTAACTAGGCACTCTTCCACTTTCTCTATATCAAACTTGAAATGAGACAAACTGAGAGATAGATCTCCCAGTGATTGGAAAGATGACCATTTTGGTAATCTCCAAACTCATCACTCGGGTATATACCTCACATATGATTGGAAGATGCATCATTATTGTGTACTCTAACCTATCATTGAGACAAACTTCTTAGAGGTATTGGAAAGATGACCATTGAGTTATTTCCAAACTCATCAAATATGGCCTCTCAGTGCCTCTGCAATATAATAGAGGCCTCGTCTTTCCAAACACTCCATTTGTATTCATCTTTATAAAAATTATATTCAAGGCATTTCCAGATACTATAAAAGAACTTGAAATATCACATCTACAACCTTTACTTTGTCAGTAAATGTGGGCTTTAGTACTTTTCCAAATTCCATCAGGGACGACCTTTACTGCACTTTACAAGGATCATTGAATTTGGACAAGGTGGCCATTATAGCAATTTATATGTTTTGTAAAAAGAGCCATTACATTCAGTAAGGATATGGAGAATGGCCATCTTTCCATATTTTGTTATGGTTTACTAAAGACCATCCTTGTGATATTTGATTTTTCATGTTGTGTGACCTTTGCTGAAATTTACAATGTTCACAAAAGAACAATAAAGGTCATCTGACAGGACCAAAAAGAACCTTTGGAAAAAGAGCCATTACAAAATGTAAATATCATGGAAATTACAACTTTTACTGTTTGTTCAAGCTCATCTCTCATGATTTGGAAATGCCCTTATATCCAATGGAAATGTAGCCATTTATGTATCTTTCCAAGAGAATTAATATCTTGTAAATGCCTATTTTCGCGCAGTGGAAGATATTTGCCAGCAAGATGGACACATCATTAGACTTTATGACATGACATTAAACCAGTTATTCTATTATTTCATCTATTATTCATACCTTCATCTTTTAACTTTAAACTAGTGTCGAACATGAATCACCCACTGATTCATAACAAAAGTATGTTTATATATATTTTAAATCGTTGGAATAAAACTGATTTCGACCTGCTTTGTGCACTATCGAAAAGGCATTTCTGAGTGGTTCAAAATTGTAAATTTTCCTTAAATAAAAGAGTTAACCCTTTATCGGTTAGATTGACCTTGTATGTTCTGCTCGGAAAGAACTGAATGATTAACCTTCCTACACAGCAATGTGCCATCAAGTTGAACTTTAGGTAGAACAGCAAAGCTTGTGTGTTTTTATCGAAAACAAAGTTTCAAAAATCGGCTTGAAATTGTCCGTTGGTGTCAATGCATGTATATATCTCTCTGGCAGCATAAGATCCAATAGCAAGCTATAGGCCCAAGCAAGACCAGTCAACACTAAACACCCTGATTTACTTGAATACTTACTGTCTGTGATTGTTAAATCAGCTGTCTCTGTTGGCAGGGTCCATTGATTCTGTGATAACAACTTCGCATCTTCTGGTCGTTGGAGAACCAGATTAGCTCGTTCTTTGGGTGGAGGGCCAGCACATGCCGGATAGTCACAGGTCTTGACCTTTAGTTTGAAACAAGGATGATCAGATTTGTGGCATGTGGTTTATTGTCTTTGTATAATTATTTTCCAAATTTTTGACCCCTCAGTGATTTGAGGCATGTTTGCCATGGCAACCCAAAACCACATTATGTGCCAAAATGGGCTGTGGTAAAATCACAAAATGAATATCTATCCAATTCATAACATTACTATCATTTTTTTATGGAATCGTAATTATGATTTGATTCTAAATGGCCCTACATCCATACCAAATTCATTTAAATTGGATGATAACTTTTAGAGATATTTATGATTTTCTTCAGCCGTCCTACATGTAGGACCTTAGTATAATCCACTACTACAAAGTAGGGTTAAGCACAGTATATCACAGTGTATTATACTATGCTATTGTGAACATTACATTGTCACAAAGCATTATGATTATTTTCTAAAATATAGACTGTGTTGTTATATATGCCCAGAATATCACGCATTAATGTGCACAAACGACTTAAGAATGGAATTTAATTTTGTTTTAACTCTTTAGTGACCCTTTAAGGCAGATGCTATAAAAGAAAAGTGCCTGCTTTGTTGCCATGGCAACCAGCAAAATTGATAATCACTTATCTTAAAAAAATTCTGAAGCTTTGAATGATTAAAGTATTTCTCTTTCTAGTATATAAAATGCTTGAACACACAATTTGTTGATTATCATTATAGGTTTTTAGATACTATTTATTGGCTATATATATATATCTTTAGCTTATACAAAGGGTTAAATATCACGGTAATTTCAGTAGTGGATTATACTGACGTCCTACCAGTAGGATGCTTCATATCTCAGGCCCTACTATAGGTGGAGACCTTAAATTTTATATGAAGATTACAACCTTATATACGGTCACAAATATGAAATCTAGAAAACTTCTGATTAATTTTGACACTTCAGCATAATCTGGGTTAAACGGTTAAGGATTGACTGGAGTTGTTGCTTAACGCTATATGTGGACCATTTCCAATTTGAATTTTTCAAATGATATTGATATTCACACTCTAAAAGAAGCCCATCTATGATACATCAATTCAAACCACCTTCATGTATTCCTATAATCAGTAAAAAGACTCAAAAAAACTCTATAATTGTATGAGGACAGTTTATTTACTGGTAACCACTATATCATTCCCATATATGTAGTCCACTCAAGTGAACCACCTGATTATCTGTTATTCAACCAGTGAAAAAGAAATAGTATTTCTTTTTCACTGGTTTACATTATACCATAGCTATCTTATGTCTTTTACTATACTGAGGAAGGTCTTTATGAGACCGAAACCTGTTGATTGTATGAAAAGTTAATCCCTAATCAACATTAACTGTTGTCCACCAGTTTGGGAGTCGGCTTTGATATAGTCCACTTTTAATTATATTAATTATTATAATATTGAAGTTTTATTCTATCTTTCTGCTTTGCATGAGGTATTTTGACATCAGTGCAAGATAGTCTGCATCTATACATAGCCCACTGAGGGGGCTAGGTGGTCATTCTGGGCCACTAATCAGCATACCTGTATACGGTCAACTCTCAAAAAAAGCGACCAAGTCTGTTTTTTTTTGCCTATTTAAAGGCTACCGGTGTCAATTCTCATTGTATGATGCTTTTTATTGTATCAAATTATGTGGAATTGCAAGCTCTATCTTGCGCGTACCACTTTTACTATTGTAGAATAAAAAATAAGTACACCAGCCCCAAAAACATGATTTTTCTGTCAATTTCCCCCCAAAATAGTTTTATTTTAAAAATATAAATCTTACTGGCATTTTCCATAACCCTATTTCCCGGTAACCAAGTGACATTTTTCACTTCCTTTATGTGTTGCTGTATTAATTCTAAGTGTTTTCCACATTTATTTGAATGACAGTGTCAAAACATTTACACAAGGTAATCTAGAGAAATATATTTTAACAAATAGGTAACTATGATATCTTAATTATATACCCATGGTAGGTGCATATTTGAAAATATAAATAGTTCATGGTAGTCTGATTAAATAAACTCATCACAAGGTCCCAAGTTCATCAAAACCAGTCTTGTGTAGGTACAGCCGTTACCATGTCAAAACAGGTTTTTTTAGTGGCATTTAGCCATACTTCAATATTAGTAAATGATTTTTTGGTATAATGTGGAACTTTATTGGTCTGGAATGGCATAATATCAATTTAATTATTATTCCTGTTCTAAGTACCCTGTATTGGCACTAATGTGCCGTGTCACCATGTCAAAACAACATGTCGTGTCAAAACATGAAAATCTATTACTGTAATGTAACTATAGTGTTTACCCCTTGAAATTTTTAAAAGTTTAAAGCCTCTAAGACTAATATAACCTATTTAACAAAGATTTCACAGTCATGTAAAGGAACAAGTTGATTCTTACACACATTTCCATTGTGCATGTCAAAACGTGTCAATACATGAAAAGTCCATACTTTAATGTAATCATAGCAAAATTTCAGAGATTCTTTTAAATTTGTGAGGAAAGGATGCCCAAGGGCAGCTTTTAATAATGTTTTTGTATATTATGTATAAAAATAGAACAGTGAAATGTTTGTCAAAACATGTCAAAACATTACAATTTCCATCTTTAAGCTGTCAAGAAAGAAAAAGTTCCACCTCCTGCACGGAAGTCAAAGTGCATTTCATTTATTAATATTATATAATCACATATATCTGCATAATTATTGTAACACTCTCAAATCTAGACAAGAGCACATTGTGAACCATTAAAGCAAGTGCTCTCATAAACTGCCAGATGGCAGGTGTAAGACATAGTAGGTATTGTAAAGTATTTAACCATTTGCGCCCCCGTGTGGACGTCTTGATAACTGACTGGGTTAACAGATAAGGCAGAAGAGGTGAGATAGGTAGACACAGGCATTGGGGGAAGTTGTGCAATAGCCAACCTGTCAAGGCTATCTGAGGGCGTTGTAAAGGTCTCATCAGCTTCGAGTCATAAGAGGACATTATGGAAGACCAAGTTTCCCTAAATAAAGCCTAATCCTGAGAGGGAGTCAATGCCAGATACTTTTGACCATAGGTTCTGAAATGCTGGAACATAGTTAATGATATCAATGAACTAAACTGTTAGTATTAGTTAATAACATTAAAACATATTGTGTAAGCTTGGGCTGATGCTTTATAAGGGCAGGACCCTAGAGCAGAGTGAGCAGACTACGTCAACCATTGAGAAGAACAGATGGGAGCAATAGTGAATACTACCTAAGTATAGCAAGAATATGAAACATTATGGGTAGGCTTAGCCAGGTGAACATAGACAGGAATTGATAATATTCTTTAACATAGCCGTTTGGATGGATAGCACTTAGACTGGGAATACATACAGGGAGATAGCTGTCATGGACTTAGACAGAGCAACAGAGCGATGCTCCAGTTGAACACAGAGTGGTATGGTAGGCATGAAGTGGATAAGTTCCTCGACAAACTGTGCTTCTCATGAATAGTGATTGACGATGACATAAGTATGAGAATGTAGATATGATGTGTAAGGAGGTCGATGAGAACAAGTGTTCTTAGTGCGGGTAAAAGTCCCCATATAAGGAGTCTCTACCACGAGAAGATTTCAACTACGTTATAGACACGGCAAATTTTTGAACTCATACATTAGACAGGCTCGGCCGTGTCTGAAACCACTTGCTCTAAAACGTGTCAAGGAGTGTAAGGGATGTGGTCACACTCTTGCAGTGTCAATGGTATGGGCCATTACATAAGTGTCTCACAGGGGGTCCCCCCCCACCTTGCCTGTAACCCTGGAGCTGCCACTAAACTTTCACCTCCTTAAGTTGACCCAATGCCCTAGATAATATAGCAAAAAAATCCCGTGCATTGCTCTGTGGTGCTGACGGCATTAGGAGGGGTAGGGGGCCGGGGAGGGCTCAGGGGGACGGCCCTGGTCTCCCCGTGCGTTGCTCTGTGGTGCTGACGGCAATAGGAGGGGTAGGGGGCCGGGGAGGGCTCAGGGGAATGGCCCTGGTCTCCCCGTGCGTTGCTCTGTGATGCTGACGGGGTTAGGGGGAGTAGGGGGCCGGGAAGAGGACAGGGGGACGGCCCTGGTCTCCCCGTGCGTTGCTCTGTGGTGCTGACGGCATTAGGAGGGGTAGGGGGCCGGGGAGGGCTCAGGGGGTGGCCCTGGTCTCCCCGTGTGTTGCTCTGTGATGCTGACGGGTTCAGGGAGGGTAGGGGGCAGGGAAGAGGACAGGGGGACGGCCCTGGTCTCCCCGTGCGTTGCTCTGTGGTGCTGACGGCATTAGGAGGGGTAGGGGACCGGGAAGAGGTCAGGGGGATAGCCCTGGTCTCCCCGTGGGTTGCTCTGTGATGCTGACGGGGTTAGGAGGGGTAGGGGGCCGGGAAGAGATCAGGGGGATAGCCCTGGTCTCCCCGTGCGTTGCTCTGTGATGCTGACGGGATTAGGATGGGTAGGGGGCCGGGGAGGGCTCAGGGGAATGGCCCTGGTCTCCCCGTGCGTTGCTCTGTGATGCTGATGGGGTTAGGAGGGGTAGGGTGCTGGGAAGAGATCAGGGGGATAGCCCTGGTCTCCCCGTGCGTTGCTCTGTGATGCTGACGGGGTTAGGAGGGGTAGGGGGCCGGGAAGAGGACAGGGGGACGGCCCTGGTCCCCCCGTGCGTTGCTCTGTCATGCTGACGGGGTTAGGGGGAGTAGCTCCTTGATAATCTTAGGATGAAAGGAGCAGATGACTTGTGGAGGAAATGAATCATTTGATAGGGTTTTTAGGCCGATTTGAGCAATTTGAAAAAAATTCAAATTTAAAACATTTATGACTCCCAGTAGGAGTCAACTATGGGTCAAATGTGACTCTTAGGTTGTAGCCCCGAGTGAGAAGGACAATTCTATACATGTCAGAAAATTCTGTGATGATTACAACATTATCTAGAAATTTAGAAAGATTTTTCACCTTATTTTTATACTGAAAGACTCAACCAATGGATTTTGCTAAAATCTTTCAGAAAAGATAATTAGGCCCATCTTATGCCAAAAATGTCCCCTAATTGATGGAAATCCTTTTACATATTTCCCAGCCTTTACTCCATGTCCCTGACCATCCCTCTATGAATAGCCACCTCTAGCCTCCTGATATTCTCAGGTTGCAAAGAGCTGATGACTTGTGGAAGAAAAGAACCTTTTGATAGGGTTTTCATGCCCATTTGAGCACTTTGAAAAAAATCCAAATTTAAAACATTTATGACTCCCAGTAGGAGTCAATTATGGGTCAAATGTGACTCTTAGGTTGTAGCCCCGAGTGAGAAGGACAATTCTATACATGTCAGAAAATTCTGTGATGATTACAACATTATCTAGAAATTTAGAAAGATTTTTCACCTTATTTTTATTCTGAAAGACTCAACCAATGGATTTTGCTAAAATCTTTCAGAAATGATAATTAGGCCCATCTTATGCCAAAAATGTCCCCTAATTGATGGAAATCCTTTTACATATTTCCCAGCCTTTACTCCATGTCCCTGACCATCCCTCTATGAATAGCCACCTCTAGCCTCCTGATATTCTCAGGTTGCAAAGAGCTGATGACTTGTGGAAGAAAAGAACCTTTTGATAGGGTTTTCATGCCGATTTGAGCACTTTGAAAAAAATCCAAATTTAAAACATTTATGACTCCCAGTAGGAGTCAACTATGGGTCAAATGTGACTCTTAGGTTGTAGCCCCGAGTGAGAAGGACAATTCTATACATGTCAGAAAATTCTGTGATGATTACAACATTATCTAGAAATTTAGAAAGATTTTTCACCTTATTTTTATACTGAAAGACTCAACCAATGGATTTTGCTAAAATCTTTCAGAAATGATAATTAGGCCCATCTTATGCCAAAAATGTCCCCTAATTGATGGAAATCCTTTTACATATTTCCCAGCCTTTACTCCATGTCCCTGACCATCCCTCTATGAATAGCCACCTCTAGCCTCCTGATATTCTCAGGTTGCAAAGAGCTGATGACTTGTGGAAGAAAAGAACCTTTTGATAGGGTTTTCATGCCGATTTGAGCACTTTGAAAAAAATCCAAATTTAAAACATTTATGACTCCCAGTAGGAGTCAACTATGGGTCAAATGTGACTCTTAGGTTGTAGCCCCGAGTGAGAAGGACAATTCTATACATGTCAGAAAATTCTGTGACGATTACAACATTATCTAGAAAATCACAACGATTTTTACTGTTTTTTTCACACAGGAAAACTCAACCAGTAGATTTTGCTAAAACCTTCCAGGAATAATAATTAGGCCTATCTCATGCCAAAAATGTTGTTGAATTTACAGGCATTGAATTATCAGGGGCCCACCTCAGGGACCAAGGATAGGTGCAGGTACCTGGCCCATTACATTATAGTGGTGGTTGGTTACCAACCGTCCCCCCTCCTGTATTGTTTCTATCTTGATTTGAGGCTCAGGCCTACCAGAAGGACACATCCAATCCCACTATGATGTATTAGGCTGGCCACCTGCACCCATCCTTAACCCATGAGTTGTCCCTGAGAAAATTTGCTGCCCATATATCCGACAATATTGTTGGCATGAGATAGGCCTAGATATCATTTATGCAAGTTTTTAGCAAAATCCATTGGTTGAGTCTTTCAGTATAAAAATAAGGTGAAAAATCTTTCTAAATTTCTAGATAATTTTGTAATCATCACAGAATTTTCTGGCATGTATAGAATTGTCCTTCTCACTCGGGGCTACAACCTAAGAGTCACATTTGACCCATAGTTGACTCCTACTGGGAGTCATAAATGTTTTAAATTTGGATTTTTTTCAAAGTGCTCAAATCGGCATGAAAACCCTATCAAAAGGTTCTTTTCTTCCACAAGTCATCAGCTCTTTGCAACCTGAGAATATCAGGAGGCTAGAGGTGGCTATTCATAGAGGGATGGTCAGGGACATGGAGTAAAGGCTGGGAAATATGTAAAAGGATTTCCATCAATTAGGGGACATTTTTGGCATAAGATGGGCCTAATTATCATTTCTGAAAGATTTTAGCAAAATCCATTGGTTGAGTCTTTCAGTATAAAAATAAGGTGAAAAATCTTTCTAAATTTCTAGATAATGTTGTAATCATCACAGAATTTTCTGACATGTATAGAATTGTCCTTCTCACTCGGGGCTACAACCTAAGAGTCACATTTGACCCATAGTTGACTCCTACTGGGAGTCATAAATGTTTTAAATTTGGATTTTTTTCAAAGTGCTCAAATCGGCATGAAAACCCTATCAAAAGCTTCTTTTCTTCCACAAGTCATCAGCCCCTGTGCGTTACTCTGTGGGACTGACGGGATTAGGATGGGTAGGGGGCCGGGAAGAGGTCAGGGGGATAGCCCTGCAGGTCTCCCCGTGGGTTGCTCTGCAGTCTAGGCCTTTACCAACACCTCTGGTCAGACATAGAAAGGGCTGGGAAATAACTAAAATGAGACAACCAAACATAGTGCTAATTATAGATGTCCCCAGCTGGGCGGGGGTGGGTGGGTGGGGGACCCCCTGTGAGACACTTATGTAATGGGCCATACCATTGACACTGCAAGAGTGTGAACACATCCCTTACACTTCTTGACAATGTTTGGAGCAAGTGGATTCAGACACGGCCGAGTCTGTCTAATGTATTTGATCAAAATCTTCCTGTGAGAGTAGTATAAATATGTTATACAAAAGACTGCAATCATGACAAACTAAGCAACAAAAATCATAACGAAGGGCTAATTCTAACTCCCCTTTAATATATCACAATCCAGATCATATTAATGAACAATTGAAGTCAAGCAATGAAGAATATAATGACTTTAATACAAATACAAATACTGACGGATCGCATATATACATATGATAATAACTGAAGCCCTGCAATAGCTCACTGCTATACTACCCACACCTCCGACTCCCAAAGAATCCTGTATTATATAACCATTGACCAGTTTGATGAAGATAGGTACTCCTAGGTGGAGGAGGTAGAGTAATCAGAGGATGCAGGAATAATGTTTAACATATTGTAGACATGTTTCTAGAGAAAGTTATTTCTAGGGTAGCTGAGAATATTGCAACATCCAAAAGGGATACCCTTCAAGTGCTTAACCCTTTCAAGACGCCACAAAATTTTCATATAGGCCAAAATGAACACCAATTTACTCAGGGAATATCCCCAAAAGGCGCCACTGATAGAACAAAGTTAAGAATTAGAGCATTAAAAAGTTAAACATGAATAAAAATAACTATTTTCCATATGGCAATAGTTAGGTAGAGCATAATGCGCACCATTTTGGTGTTTTGAAACAGAAAAGAATATATTTGATGTACATTGAGCATGAAATTCACTGTTCTGACATATGTACTATGTATCTCTCAGGCATCTGGCGTCTAGGCCTGGTCATGCCTGAGGGATACAGGAGTCAATGGATGGTGATGCCTGAGAGATACTGGCGTCGACGTCCTTAAAGGGTTAAGGAAATGAAGGTAATAACTACTGTTCAATGTCTCAGGGCTTCATTGCCAATGACGCTAACAGTTAACATAATCATCCCCATCCTCACCTTGTCAGAAAACCCATAGGTTGATGAGGCAGTTGAACCCTTGATCACTCTTATGAAAAGAAAGTCCTGCGAGGATGAGGAAGTGCAGAAAGGAGACTGTGTGGTTGTGATATATGACAGCATGTGGTATCCTGTCAAAGTTACAGAAGTGGAGGGAGACACACAGCACATAATGTACATTGCCAAGTATCATGGCCACTGGAGGTGGCGTGGTGAAGATCATGGGTCAGTTGATAAAGAATTCATCCTTCCTGACATACAGCCACCCACAAAAGAGGGCTCTGTGTGTAATATCCACAGAAAAGACCGGAGACATGTAGAAAAGCTGTACCAGGAATTTTTGAGGTCCAGGATAAAGGCGTATAGGACTATTTCCAGTCTCTATCTAGTAATACTTAATGAGATCTGTAACCGTGTTAAAACTTGTCAAAACAGTATGAAGTGACCTAAAAAAACAAAAGAAAGTACCGTATATTTGTTGATTTAATATCAAATTATTTTTATTACATATAACCATTTAATCAACCCTGCAAAAATAGAAAAATTTGGGGAAACTCATAAAAAAAACAAAAAGATTAGTTGAATTACCAATTTTAAAGTGTTATCTGTTATGAGAAACATGTTTCCGGTGAATATAGCCTTTCAAAATTATTTTAGAAACGTATTTGCATTTCTTACATTGCTGTAATTATACCAATTTACTTGAAAAAAACATGGGAAAAATGTGTCACCATGTCAAAACCTTTCAAAACCACATATATTATAGATATGATAGAATACATATGGCAAATTACCATGTATTTGTAGGTTCATGTTTCTACTTTTCACTAAAGTGCTCAAAAACAATACTATTTTGATAACAATTGAGAAAATTAGTTTGTTTTAGAAGGGAAAATGGGAATTTTGGTTCCTTGAAAAGTCTCAAATTTTAATTTGGCATTACAACACTTAAATTCACTTGAAAGGAAAATCAAAATACTGTTTCAAGATCTTCTAGAGATGCTTTCTATAGAAACAAACAAAAAAACTACACATCTTTAAATATTATATTGTAAATATTAGCCTAAACTACTAATGTCATGTTTTGACACGGTGACGTTTTTTTTTTTCATATATCAAAACTTGTAGGTCAGAAAAATACATAAATTACAGAGATTAATGTACGCAAATTTAGGAATTTATAGTCCAATAGTGTGGTAACAAATGGGCAAATGGGAATTGACTTCTGAGAAGAACTTTTTTTAATCACCCCGCCGCGCAGCGGCCCCCAGGCTCGTAGTCACTTCACATACTTGATTACGATGGACGTTTCAGAAAACTTGAATAATTCTCTGATATTGCAAGCAGTTGTTCAATCTAATGTGATAAAAGTGATAAGATAATGGAATTCACAGCAAATTATCAATAGAATATTTTAAATTGTAAAAAGAAATATAAACTAATGTTTCTTGATGTTGTAAAGTGAAGACACGCACATCGGTAGAAACAAATTCCGGCACTTCGTTTTGGTGACTGAGCGTTGCCTAGCTCGGCGCATAGCAACGGGCACTTGGTGTCACAATCTCCAAGCAGAGAGCCAAGCACAGAAAAGCCAAGATCCTGTTTTGCTTGGGGAGTGGAAATGGGTGACGCCAAAAGGGGCATTTCACTTGCACTACCCTATGAATGGGCCTACATCCTGGAAACAATCTAGCCAGAGGAGGATACGACGCAGTGGCTGAATTATCATCCTGCATTGCAGGATAAGTTGGCCAGGTAAGACCACGGCCAGGGCCGGGGCCAGGGCCGCCATGGCGGCAGGTGCGTTGTCACTGTCAAAGCAGGGAACTACGGACATCCTTTTATGCTTGAAGAGTGGAGATGGGTGGCGCCAAATCTTAGTGAAGAGAGAACAGCCCTACCTTGAAGCCCCTGAAACTTTCCCTTCAATTGTCAGAGTATAGGGGATTGTTATAAAACGTAGGGTAAAAATGGCTAGCCTAATATAGAGCATTTAGAATGTACAAATAACTCAAAAACGTTTAAAACGGCACAACAGCAACATATTCTGGGGTGATTAAATTATTCTGGGGCAATTGCCCCATTTTCTTGTTTTACCCCCTATTTTGGCCATAGACTCAAGGTTGGTCGATTTTTTTGAGAGTTGACCATACATGTGTAAAGCCGCATACAGGCTGGGATCTTGTACCAGGCATTTTATGGTTAGAAGAGCCTGCTGGTCGGCAGCCCACATAAGCTGCCTGACCCTCTCATTGTCTAGTCGTGGGACAATGAGATTTCTGATGTTTAACATAGACTTTACTCACGCTAAATGGTATCCAACGTTCCACTAATTTGTCTGAATATGCTTGTGTTTCAATTTTCTTCCCAGACACTGAAGAAAAGAATATATCAATCAGGAGAAAGGCATAGTGTAAATGATTAATATAGAAAGTCCAATAGCATAAATACTATTACGAAAGAACACAACAGTTTGTCTAAATTACTTTTTTAAAACCAATAATTATCTAAACTCTGTATGATCATGAAAAAAGCAGACCAGTATTGTTTTGAACATTACAGGATTTGTAACAAAAAAGGTTGATGAGCTAAAAACCCTGAAAAAGTTCTAACATTTTCTTCCCATAATGGAATCTTATAAAGATTTATCAACAGAGGGGTGGTGAGCCAGTTTGATATTCATGTGGTAGGGTAATACATTTTACTTGGAAAAAGAGTGATACGTTCTATCAGTTGGAACTTCTTTCTTTATTTTTCTGCCATAATTTGTTAGGTGTGTGACCATACCATCAAACTGTTTGCTAATCAACCTCAAGATGGCTCTTCTCTATATGTAAGACTTTTATATAACATGTAATAAAGTTACCATTCATATCAACAATTATGTCTAAGCTATATCTTTTCATTTTTAAGTTTTATATTGACTTATAATTTTACTTTGACCTTACCAGTAGAATAATAATATGAATTTGCACAAAATTACAAACTTCCTAAACCTATCTTCCATTTATTTTTGTGTTTTTAGTCCCTGAATTCATATTTCCATTGGAACACACAAATCATTTACGCATTATCATACTTGACCCTTTAGGCCCCACAGATTGCAAATACGAATTGTTGTCTTTCCCTAGGATTTCTGTTGATTTCCCTTGGGATTTTCTTAATCCTTCATTCATTGAAGAATTTCAAATGCTCACACACCAATAGTGATGATTACTTTAGACATCTGATTTGAAGCATTGGATAGAGATTGAAATAAGCTTTTTAAACGATATATTTGCTATTTTTGTACGTTGAAGACTTAATAAATTATTCTAATTGGAAAAATATGGAAAAATTATGGAAAAATAATCATTTTTCTGGGCGGATACGGCCGGATTGGGGAGTATACCCTTGGGCGACTATGGCCTGAGTGGAGTCTAAAGGGTTAAATGAGATGTAGAGAGACAATTGAAAACATGAATACATAACTTACCCTTGAAACATACATTTGATTCATTAACGTTGACAAAGAAATCACCATGTAAGTTATTGTCAGCAGTAGGCATGTCAGTTAGACTTTCCCTGGTGTCTCCATTGACAACCTGAACCTTAACATATGGTTTGCTTTTGGTGTCTACTTTTACACAGATTATCACCCAATCATAATACTGTATAAAGAAAGAGAATGACACATGTACATACTATTCTCATACTTAATTTATACTTGATTCATTTTTGATTTATTGATTATTTATTTAAGCAAAAACCAACAAAAAGTGATTAGTACCCAGTGAACAGGTGTCAAAAGACATTATGTTTAAACATTTGTTTGTGACATCACCGCTTGTCTAGCACATAATTAACATCTGTTTTGACCTTTATGTTTTTGTGAAAAGCTATTCAACTGTACTGAACACAGATTTAACACATTATGTCTTATGGTCCTTAGCACATGTTTGACAAGCAATTAAGAGGTATTGACAATATTTCAGAATCTGATTCACTTCGGGGAGAATTGAAATCTTGTGGAAACAATGTAACTGTAAGAAATTATAATGATTACCTTAAGTTCATAGAACTTTGCAGAAAAACTGGTGATTGTGAGCTGTTCACCATCCTTAAAGTCTATTTTGTAGGTTTTATTTACAGGTGGCAGCCACACCCAGCCACTTTTGTGAGTTGTATCTGTCAAAGAAATACAATTTTAAGCAGAACAGTTGAATCTGGTCAGCATCTGGTTCTTATTCCATTAAAAAGGGATCATATAGCAGTTATTGCTCACTGGCCAAAAGGCAATTGGAATTTCTCTGACATTAGAGGCTATAAAAAGGCAGCACTAGATGTTGGCAAGGATCAAAATTTAGCATGGCCATTATTTGTTGACAAATCCTCAACAACTAGTGAGTCGGTTTTTCACCATCACAGTGCCATTATAACTATAGACCATTGTCACAATTGCAATCAAATCCTAATTATATTTTAACAAATCTTGGTAAATTTAAATCATTTTTCAAGGCTAGTAATACGTAAAATACGGATCGGGACAACTTTTATTTTACTAAACCTTCCAAATGATTTGTTGAAATATTTCATTTTTATTTAGTTCAAACCAAATTGAATCTGCAATTTCCATTCTTTTTCAATTCTGTCATGAAGGTATTTAGATAAGAATAATTTGTGAATTCATTTGGTGGAAAATGGTTTAAATATCTTAAATAAAAAGTACAATATGTTTCCTTCTCATAATGTCTGCCAATAGTTGATGATGCTTGGTTCTTTCCCAGTTTAAAACCTTGGAAAATCTCAGTATGTGTGTTGATTACTATTTGCTGGAAACATCTATAGGTACGGGGAAATGAAGATGGTTGGCAGCAACTCAACCACTTTAAATACTATTTGTGTTGTAGAATCTGGCCATGATGTACAAAATAGATAGCAGAAAGTGAGTTCTTAAAAGTATTATGATTGAATAAATTCAGATGGTGATTCAAAATCTGAATTCATTTACTATTTTTGCTATGTATTAGAAATGCATATAAATAGTTTGAAACATACCTTTTAATATAAAGGGTGTTGTTGTCATTTTACCATTGCTCATATCTGTAAACTGTAGAGTTTTAAATTTCAGAGTTGTTGGTTGTATATGGTTTAGACCAACTCTTATAAAGTTCAGTTCATCTTTACAAACACTGCCATTTATAAGTGGACCATTGGCACTTAGTCTAACACTGAACTCCGGTGCTATTTCACATGTTGAAGGAAGAAGTGGATCATAAGGGAGAACTTGGGCACCTGGTGTGCCAGTTAGACTGCCATCAAGGTCTTTCAAGACATATTCGTGCTGCCATCGGATGGAGGCTATTAGAGGAGAATTGATGAATGTGAGTGATGAGAAATGATATTGGTGTCCACTGCAAAACTCAGAGCAGGTACCTTGTATGGAAGTCCCTATAAGTGCTGACTGGCCCATTTCATTGAAATGAACAAATTTTACATTTTTGACTGAAAGAAAGGAGTCAAGAGGAAGAATTATACCATGTTTCATAACATAATCAGTATGCTCAGTTTTGGCAATGTTCAAGGCGTCTTTAATGTAGTCTCCCCTTGAGTTGTATTGCGCTTTACTGCCTGCTCTCTTCATTTCAATGGATGTAATCTCATTGGCCACACTGGTGAACCCCCAGAATTGTATTGCACTGCATTCTACTGATTCACCGCCCTTTTCACAATGCCAAGTCAAAAGGTTCTTGAATACTGCAGGCTCTTCTTTGTTACTGTTGCAGGCAGCATTTTCTATGGGAGTATACTTTTGGAAAATCCAGAGGCCAAACCAGCCACATGAATGTACAGTGTTGTTATAAAACACTCCTAAAGGAGTATTTTGTGGACAGACATTCTTATCAAAACTTGGGCCATCAGGGTGTTCATGCATACGATACCAGAAACCAAAGTGGGTTCCCCCAGCGGCATGGTTATGCTGCACCACATTGTCTGGGTTGGTCACCCAGAAAGAAGCAGGAGTAACATCATCGTTCAGCAGGCTTGAACTTGCTTTTACAAATACAGCCAGGTTATATTGAATTACATTTTGTGTCTCATTGCCATCCTCCAGAAAGAAGGATCCACCCATAATATTGTAGATCACAGTATGCTCTACCAACACTTTATGAGTTCCATGGATGTTTACTGCACGGTTGAATGATTTGTGAATCGCACAGCCCTTAACATAACTTGTATAGTTGACATCACCTAATAGATGGAAATGGATGGGATAGCGTCCCAGCCGAAAGGCTTGTCCTGCAACATTAACTTCTGTGTAGGATATCCTTAGTGTCACTTGGCATTGGTCCTTCTCAGCAGGGTGCACTAAGATGTGAGCGCCAAACTGATCTGTACCAGTCTCCTCCCCAAATCTTCCTTGGAAGCAGGTTTGTGTTGCAAACTCTCCAACATTGAATCCCGCTGCACAGGCCTCAATGTTACCGCGTTCATTAATATTGCCCCGAACTTTGACGTTGTGAGATAACAGTCCAACCTCTCCGCATAACTCAACATCTGTGTTAGCCTCAGTAATTGTTACAGATAAATGCTTGTAATTCAGTTTTTCTGTCAGGTTTATTGTCTTTCCATCTGCACTTATACTTTCTATAACTCTCACCTCTGATTGACTCTGGGATAACTTATTTCCTGTTGTCGCAATGACAACCTTGGCTCCGACTGGCCAATTGACTGATTTTTTCAGTTTGATCTGAGTTGTGTCTATATTTGCAGTCTCAGAGAGGCATGTCCAGGTGACTGGAGTCACAATACCTAGAAAATGAAAGCAGAATGCCTTGAGACACTATGCATGGAATTCTTTTTAACTAATCTATTAGATGAATAAAGCTTATGATCCACAATACAGTTACAGCTGGATTTTGAACCAATTATAGTAATTGGTTTGTGAATATGTAATTCATCATCAACTATTAATCAAGTTTCAATTCTCCCTGCCAAGGATAACTGATTTACAGGATTTGGAGTATGCAATTCTGTTGACAAAAACAACAGGTAAACTACGGAAAATACATACATCCTGACTATATATTTATACAAATTGAAAAAATAATAATGCTAGTCTTCAATTATGATGAACCACAAATAATGCAATGATGAAAGAAATATTGTATGTGTCAGGCGTTTGGATTGTCGACATATTTCCCGGCATGGATCAAGATTGAGAATAGCCTGTAGGTAGAATATAGGAAAAATGCTGCTCTTGGTAGGATCTGATCAGGAAATTAATATAGGAAATGTAACTGTAATATCTACAACATCCTGGTCTGCATAAAACTTTTATTCATTTTACATTTTTTTCACATATAGTCATTTGGGAAGGACTTCTGGCTGATTAATGATTAAGGTCCCATCAGCCAAGTATATTATGTCGTACAACATTCTAATAGCATCCTGACATAAAATCAGGCTTGAGAATATTATAGATACAAATTTCCTTTTATTGTTATCTTTTTGAAACCAGGCAATTATAGCTCAGTTACGTTCAGGTAAAATTGTGTCTTCTGTTTATATGTATCTCATTATGATATAGGTCCCTGTACTGATTACATGACTGTAATTTCTTTTATTTCCTGTCTGAAAACAGTTCTCAAAATTGTATGTTTTGATCTCAACCTCATCTTTAAGCAAATATATATGGTTGCACAAAGTACCTCCAAAGAAAAAGAAAGATTAAAATCAGATGGTTGTAGAATGCTATTGTTATGTCACAACATTGATGATATGTGACTGCTTATTAATTTAGTTTTTGTGTTTGAAGCACACAACTGCAAGAAAAACACATAAAACATGGATTACCATGAAGATCCAAACGTCCTGAGCGAAGAGCGAGTACCTTAGTCCCATAGACAGGTAATGTTTTACTCCGAACATGCCCGTGGAGGGTGATGGTGGCTTTCTGTGTGTGTGGCTGTGCCTCTGTTCCTATCTGTTAAAAGAAAATGTAAATTCTCAAAATCAATAACCATTTCAAAGTTTTAAACAGAATACATTGAGTTTTCTACATCAGCATTGAGGCTGTAGTTAATGTAGGGTATTGAGTTGGAATTCAGAGTAAATGGCATATATTAAATAATCTCCCTATATGCAGGTGTATTGATTGCACTTACTGAAATAGTCTGTGAGTTTGAAAATGCAGTTTCACAAGTTCACTACAAACCCAAAATACCCGGAAATTCAACCCAAACTCCCAGAAGCATTTCCTAAATCCCTTTAAGATGAAGGTAAATGTAATCATACAAACTACAAACATGAAGAAATGGAAACTCTCATACCTTTTTCAGGCTGCTTTAAGCGCCATACCCACTAAACGATTTAGACGAGGGCTGACGCTGATGGTCATAGGCTGTTGGCATCGCCATTGGCGTTAAATTATCAAACATAGTTAATATGGATTGGAGTGGTCATCAATGTGGCCATTGGCGTTGCCATCAGCCCGCTCTGATCGTACAAGCCATATCCACACACAATTGACGATGCTGATTCCTACTCCGATTCATTAACTGATCCAGCAAAAATCACTTAGTGGGTATGGGGCTTTATCTGAACAGTATTGACTGTCTCTGTCACTGTTTATTTAACTGATTTAACTATTACTTTTTTCAAACAAAGTACACAATAAAATTTCGAATATTCATTTATACATGAACATGTTTGAATTCAGATCAGGAAACATGTCCTGAACAGGACCAGTAGTGAATACACTTCATGTTTGTCTCAGTGGCTTACGATAGATGAAATTAGAATTGATAATAATATCCAAGAACTGCCATTTTGACATGAGAAAATTGATACCTGAAAGGGGGCACTCATTGAGCGACACCACTGAGATACAGGGTTGATAAAAAACGTTGCACCTAGCTTAAGGTGGCGGGGCTCAAAGGGTACCTATCATGTAAATTAACTCTAAAATCAATAAAACTACATTTTCACAAGATAAATCTGATGGATCACATATACCTAATATTTAATTTAATCACTTCTTAGAGTATTAAATTTGAAAATAGGATTTTCTTTCTAAGGGAATTCCCTATATTCTGAGACGTCACAAAGAGACATAATTATAAGGAAACTCACTCCTGAATATCAGTGAACACATTTTTTTTCCTCTTTGAACTAGAGTGTTTACATTCTGATGTTATTTCACTCAGGAAGATAAAAGGTTAACTTCCCACACATGTTGAGTTTACTGTTGAGTTCAGATGCTACTTCATTATAACTAGTCAAGGGTATAGAGCTAGTCTCTGATCGAATTTTCTGATCCAAACAAACGCTTTGCAGAGGTCAAGTTTATTGCAGAAGATGTTTGAAAGCATTACAGGTATGCTGGTGTAATTAGCAGGAGTAACAATGCTCTTCATACCTTGGGAGTTCCCTATCGCTAGTATACCTACTCCATGTCATTCTGCGAGGTAATAGAGTTCCTATAAGTGTCACTAGATGTTACCACTGACTAGTAAGTCTTTACCACCATGCTCCTAAACCACAAAGGCTCGTATTGATCTCTACCCAATACCGGTTCCTACTATATCCCTTTTATACTAGCCTATTATTGATTTGTGCATAACTGCGTTCCCATTGCAGTGCTGCTGCTGGCAGACCAGACTCCCGTGTGATCACTGGGTCTAGGGTTGTCTAACCTGTTGTTGACACTGCTTATGGTTATCAATGAACCATTCTATTGAATCTGAGTAGGTGGTTCCTCAAATGTTCATGGTCAGAAGGTACGGTTGGTGCCTGTTTCATTGTAAAGCTCCATAAGGTTACATAAGGCTACATGTTTTGCATTTCATGAAGTTATGATCACCTTTTTTGTCGTTGTAGCTACATCAGTTTCAATATTGCTTATGTAAATTTAGGTGGAGTTTGGGGTGGACTTATGAGAGTTTGGGGTATATATTGATGTGAGTTTTATTATGAACCCACATTTCAGGGGACAGTACAGTACATAAACTCCCGTTTTTACAGAGGTTTCTTATGAAACAGGCCACAGATCTGGTAGGTTTAGTATGGCTTGAAGGGTATTAGTACAAAAGGTCATAAAAATGGCCTTAAAACTGTGGAAGAAATGTGGAAAAACTGCTAAATTGTAGAAGCTACTGTCCTCTAGAACAGCTGACTCTTTGATATGACCGCCCACTGGAGACCCCACTGTGCTGAAAGGGGGTGGCCTTATTTACATTAATTACCTTCATGCATTTAATGAATGTCTAACCACATCTATGGGGTTAGGTAATATGTTTGATTTAGAATAGCACGAGCGGGGGATGGATAGAATTACACTTTTATGACTTCAGACAACTAAATTCATGATCTACCCTCACAAACCAGGCCTAAAATATGCATTCACTGCACTTAGACCCCCTTAATTTGGCCCTTTAACCACATGATGGGCTATTTTGGAAACCCCATGAAAGGTGTGCTTTGGACCAACATCTAAAGCCCCATACCCACTAGGCCACTTTTTGCTGAATCGGCGTCGGCGTCGGTGCTGGCGTCAGCCGTCGGCGTCGGCGTCGGCCCACTCGGTGTCCATACCAACACACAATCAGCGGTCCCATCGGTGTACTCGTCGGCCGTCGGCGCCGACGCGTACGCCGATCCGTATTAAGCATGTTTGATAATTTTACGCCGACGAGTACGCCGACAAGTGCGCCGACGAGTGCGCCGACGCTGATCGCCGTCGGCTGACCCAGAATCTCCTAGTGGGTATGCCGCTTAACACTGTAAGTTATTTTCAAAGCACTTCCACACGCTTTGATAGAATTTTGGTTGCCTTACTTAATAGGAATTTTTCTGACATCCCACTGAGTATAGTGGGCAGTATCCCAATGTATTGATTATGCACACAATTTGACTGGTGCCAAGCAGTTTTCTCTAATATTCATATTAAATTTTTCTCTTAGATTAAGACTCTATCATTACCTCTATTTAACCAGATGCATTATTTTACCTGACATTAAAAAAATAATCATGCAAATCCATTCAGAATTCACAAAATAAGGAGAAAAACAGTCTACACAGTAAAGCAAGGTGGGCAGCATACTGTCATATTGCTAAAGTCATGATGTATAATTTCTATATAGAATTTGTATTATTGAAACTGAAATGTAATAAGAAGTAAGGAAACATAAAAGATATTGCAACTCGCGATCCACCCTCAACCCGGATGTAGGGACAAACCCATTTATCTTATGAGTGTAACAGTGATGTGACGCACAGACTCCAGTGACGTAGCAGTCTGCGTCACAGAAACAACCCACAGAAGCTGGGATTCCCCATGACAAACCAGGGACATGCTGACAAGTCATGACTGGTCAGAGACTGACGTAAACATCCTGTATCAAACGTATAAGAGCTCCAGCCATTACCCATCGGGATCAGTATTTACAGGTCAGTCATAAGGATTGGTCAGGAACGACGGAACGTTGAGACAGAGACAACCCAACCACCAGTAGGTCTTGCCGAAACACCATCACCATGTAGCCGTAAGGACACTAGGCTATAGGGCCTTTGCTCTCCATGCTCCCAAAGCAACAGCAACATTCAGGACAATGTGAACTCAAAGGACAATAAGATTCAGGACCAACATTATACATTTGGATAATTATTGAATATGTGTTCTATGTGTATACCTGCAGGATACAGCTAAACTTGTGTGTGAACTTCTGAATAAAACCTACATCATATCCTACACAACAATATCTCACTATTTCTCATCATTCAACCATCACTATTATAAATGGTAGAGAACCCTCAAGATCCCCACCTCTACAGCCAAGTGAGTGTGACTCCCAATGGACAGAACTATTTCAATCTTCGAATTGGATATAAGGAGCAACTTGGGACAGCAACGTGAAAATACAAAGGTCTAAGATGCGGCAACATGACCGTGGCAGCTATTCCCCCAACCCTTAGTGGACAAGGGAGGGACAGTATTGATCCACAGCCGACGTGTGCAGCGACACCCATAAAACCCAAGAAGGCACAAGGAGCCGGGACAAGCCCCATCACCACCCCACCCACAGTGCGCACGTGGGACGTCCATGTGGTGATAACAGAGCAATGACAACAAACATTAATGAGTGCAGAAATGGACAATTCATCAGCAAAATGCCTAAATCTAAATGAAACTACAACATGAAAGAGGTGAGTGTAACTTACATTACAGAATGCTAAGCTCATGATATTTCTATTTTGAGATAATAAAATTTTCAATGTATGTAATATAATGATCAAATCGAAAAAAGGTGCATTCCCACCATGAATATGCCAGTCCCAGGTATAAAATTCTAACAGCAATTAATATGTGATGAGGCTAGAAGTAATTTACAAGCAATTCTAAAAAGAGGCAGTAGATGTAACTGTATAAGGATGAATTAATACAGAGGTCTAAAGAAACTAATGATAACTTGGAGATTGATATGTATGAAACCTAAACGATGATACTATACAGGAAAGAGGTATAACATGTTCATTCATTACTGAATGCTGTTTTGCCTAGTGACCATGATTATCGCAATTACTGGCATGAAATACATGCTGGTCGCCCAAAAGGGGCATACACATACATGAATCGCACTGAATGTGCTTTACGCCTACAGAGGCTTGATGACTTGCGCTGGATGAGCGCTGGATGCCAAATGAATGGCATTACTTGAATCTGGGTACCATGCAAACCCAATGCGATGAATCTCCGATTTCAGAGATTGTGCCAGGAAGGCATGTCATATGGTCAAGGACACAGCACAATGTGTAAGTGACATGGAACCCTATACTCACACAGTACTGTAAGAAGGAGAAACACAACAACTGTGACATGAATTCAAAAATAAAACAGGATTAACGTAATGCATGTTATATAAGATATGGAAATCAAGATACAGGGAATAGAAATGATTAGATCAAAATTGATAATTGGTTGACAAGGAGAGTACAGATAAGCTGATAGATGAATGTAGAATCAAAATTTGGAAATAAATCAATGCTACAGATTATGAAAGACAGAGCCTCAAGTATAATACAAGTTCAAAATTGAAAATGAAAAACAGAAATTAGCATAATGATGCTCGGAGCCTATGCATATGTAATGGTTGCACCATCCTATATTCATTGACTAATTGACACATTTCAATGACTGTTAATTGCTATTCATGAATACTGTTAAGATGTGATTTATTGTCTTTTATATGTCAATTTATGTTAATTGATACCATGAATAATGATAGTATATGTTCTACTAACTTCACATGTATTAGGTTTAACCAAAGTTTGAGGACAAACTTTTTCAGATAAAGGGGAAAGTTGTCATATTGCTAAAGTCATGATGTACAATTTCTATATAGAATTTGTATTATTGAAACTGAAATGTAATAAGAAGTAAGGAAACATAAAAGATATTGCAACTCGCGATCCACCCTCAACCCGGATGTAGGGACAAACCCATTTATCTTATGAGTGTAACAGTGATGTGACGCACAGACCCCAGTGACGTAGCAGTCTGCGTCACAGAAACAACCCACAGAAGCTGGGATTCCCCATGACAAACCAGGGACATGCTGACAAGGCATGACTGGTCAGAGACTGACGTAAACATCCTGTATCAAACGTATAAGAGCTCCAGCCATTACCCATCGGGATCAGTATTTACAGGTCAGTCATAAGGATTGGTCAGGAACGACGGAACGTTGAGACAGAGACAACCCAACCACCAGTAGGTCTTGCCGAAACACCATCACCATGTAGCCGTAAGGACACTAGGCTATAGGGCCTTTGCTCTCCATGCTCCCAAAGCAACAGCAACATTCAGGACAATGTGAACTCAAAGGACAATAAGATTCAGGACCAACATTATACATTTGGATAATTATTGAATATGTGTTCTATGTGTATACCTGCAGGATACAGCTAAACTTGTGTGTGAACTTCTGAATAAAACCTACATCATATCCTACACAACAATATCTCACTATTTCTCATCATTCAACCATCACTATTATAATACACAAATACTGCCCACTGTACATGTGCCAATACACCAAAAATACTGAATGGCAGTGTCCAGTTAGTGATCATAACATGTTTCAGCATTGGTATATAATATTTGGGAGTACCCAACATAAACCATTTTGAGGATTTTAAACCTTTTTCAATCACCTCAACAGATTTCACCAACATTTTAGTTAAAATGTCAGTAGGTCCCCCTTTTTAGTGCTACTTTTCATGTCATTCAGGCTTTCCTTATATCTAACAAAGCTATAGTGTAATGGAGGCAGACTATTGTAAGGAGAGAAATGTGATGAAACTATATTGTAAAAAATATCTGATACATAAGAAAATAATGGGTGTGGTGTTTTTATCAGTTTTAGTGCAGGCTTAGAATTGAGCCGTGTGTCCACATGTTAACACCTTTTAAAATATTCGGGTGCCAACAAAGACAAGTATGTTATTCAAGCACAAAAACCAGATATCTTTCACACAGGTGGACAGGGGTTAGCCAACTTTTGAACTTCCAGAAACTAAAATAACTTGGGGGAAATCTGAGTTGAAATAGGAAAAATCAAGTGATTCATTAACATGATCTGAGGATTCCAAAGGGTTGAAGGAAAGGTGACTATCTCCAAGTCACAGAAAAATATGTCTGCTAGAATTGAGCTCCTACCTGCAATACCCCACAGTTGTGGATAAAGATGATATTAGCCTGCAGATGTACTGGTTTTGTGTCATCAAAAATGAGCTGGCCACCTAAAAAAAACACACGGAGACAGATTTTCACTAAAGTGATATATCAGTGAGTTGATCTTTTTATATCAAACCAACTGCCTCATTAATGCAACAAATTGCTGGTTTTTGTTATTACTTGTTCTACCCTATTATTCAAGAGACTATTTTAAATTGTTCATAGAATTTGTCAGAGTCTCAATATCTGTCTTTTGACAGTTAAGGGAACTGATAGGCATACCCACAATTTCCCTAGTTGGTATAGGGCTTAAGGAATAAGGCGAATAAGTTGCTTAGTAAAGGGATTGTTAATAATATCATAGAGATTGCTGAATTCATGCAATGGACCTGAACCAAGTGATTGAGATATACTATCCGAAGGGCCCAGGCTTCAATGGTTAAGAACAAGCCATCTATGAGAGTGATCACTGTGCAGATTCATAAAAAGGGTCAATAGTACATTGAAAATACTCACCATTAATGATAAACAGTTCAAATCTGGGTGGGTCCACATCTAGAAGTATGATCTGACTTTTGTTAATGATAACCGTGTCACCTTCTATCGGTGGGTTCGATCCACCCCAAGTCCAAGTAGAACTCCACAGATCAACATATCGGAATGAAGCCTTTTGGGGAAAAAATACAAACAGAATCTTGTAATATACATTCTATATACTTAAGTATTATATAAAACTTAGGTGTGCCTGAAATAACAAGGCTAACAGCTAGTTGGGCAAAATTCCCAATTTGTGTTTAATTATACGATGAATAAACTGGGAACCTAACTGGCTCTGTACATAATGAAGAAAAATTGTAGTATGCTCCAGCTCTGAAACTTAATTATACCTTAGGGTGATACAAATTTAGTAGTTAAGAGTTTAACACAGGGTGATACAAACCTGGGTGATAACCAGCCTTGGTGATAACCAAACCTGGGTGATAACCAGGCGGTTATCACCCCTTGCCGGTAATAAATAAAGATAAGAGATATCGGAAAAATCCCCATGACAATGCCATAAAAATCCACTTAACAATGCCATGACAATCCAAATCACCTGTTCCAGCGAAAGTGATGCAACTAGGCCAAAATCGGGTTTTTCTGACCTGCAAGTTTCCCAAATGCTTTTGGATTATTTTTTTTTATCCTATTGGGTCCGGCTCGATGAGAGCTTTCAAGGTAACAATGGTTTTACATATCTGTGACCGATATTTAAGGAACTGTGGGCCAGAAACATGCCAAAAATGACCTTTTTTGACATTTAGAACACCTTTCTTTCATTTCATGCACTCAGTACATAAAGAACATGCCGTGCACATTGTTTTTTTAATGTTTATATGCTTGGAAATTACATCAGGTTTCATTAATACCCGGATTTATTAAAATAAACCCAATATTTTAGGCACAGGACCAAAATGAGTGATTGTAAAGTGGAAAATTTCCATTCTCAGCATTAATGCTTTGAAGCACCACAGTATTTTAGGAATTATATATACCCTTACCTAATGTAGCACATAAGAAGCGGACTAGTACGCCCTACCTCCACAATTTTTATTGTGACTTTGAATATGATACCTGGCTTACAGTACGCTCAAGAATGCATCCAGAGATCCCCGTTTAATGCGCGTCTCAGCAATAACAGATTTCTTATTTTCTGTGCCATTTCCACAATTAATATATTTAACTATATACTCTATATCCAACAAGGGCCAAACTATATAGCCGTAATATGAATCGAAGTACTTACATGTACATACATTACAGTGGCTAGGAGAGGCATTTTTCATGTTTCCTGGCAATGCGCGTCTCAGCAATAAGCATGATGCGCGTCTCAGCAGTAAAATCGCCGGCGGGAAAAAAAAGCGATCTGCGCGCTGCCTGCACACCACTGTTGGAACTAAAAGCACCGGCGTTCCTGGCTTGCTGCTGAGGCGCCCTCTAGCGATATACCGGCGCCATCTTGGATTTGCGAGTAATGCTGAGAGGTAAGAATATCGAACAATTTCTCCAAATTTTCGTGTTTCTTATGTATACCGTTGCATGTCATCCATGAAATATGAAAGAATAACATACAGGGAACTCCCATATTACATATTTAGCTTCCCTATTTGTGAAATGTCCTTGTATTATCGGTAAACATCGACGCATAAGTGCCGATCGGTAGAGACGCTCAGCGGACCCATCCACTCGTAGCTCTCAGCAATAACTCGCAATTTATTGCTGAGGTTATGTAAAGTTCTCTGCTACAGTCCTTTCTCTTTGTATATTTGTAGACTACACTACTACTACACTACAATCGACTACGCTACTATGGCAGACGATGGCGAAGGGAGTGAAACGCCATCCAAGGAGATACATAGACGGGCTCTTAAGCATATGACGCCGGAACAAAGAGTGGAACATAGGAAGGAACAGAACCGCAAAGCTTCCAAAAAGAGGTACGATCGTCTGAAGGATGACGAAACCTTCAAAGAAGAAAAGGCGAAGAAGGATGCTGTAAGTACATTGATGCAAAACATAGAAATCTACTTCTCTCCTAACCCATTCAACATCCTTCAAATAATTTTTTCATGTGAAATTTTAGCAATGCGTACCTGTCCTCTATTATATCAGGGTATTTTTTATAATGTTAGTAAGGCTGCCCTATCTTTCTTCCAGAAACATCGTCCCAATGTCGCTACGATGACTGATGCGCAGCATATTAGTCAACTGAAACGCAATAAACGTGCATATGGTACTAAGCAAGGTATGTACTGTTCATTGTACTCATGATATATTTATTTCATCTCTTGGGAAGCGGCAAAATACGAATTTCATAATATCAGCATTAATTGGTAAGGCACTTTGAAACCACAGCAATTTATCTCTCAGCAATATCACTCTCAGCAATATCAGTCTCAGCAATAATAATCAGCAATAATAATCAGCAATAACATTCCCTGTAAAACTTTAGAAATACATTTCTAGATATTACCAACATCAAATTTTGACACAACATGTCACTATCAATATGTTTTTCATATAGCATACTTAAATTAAATTTACAGAGATCAAGGCAAGGCGGTGTCGACAAAGGCCACTAAACAAACCTCTGTGCCTGAGCCAGCCAGGAAGAGCAAGCGGCAGAGAAATCAGAAGGCAGACAACCCCCTCCCCCTGCCTGCCAAAAGAAAAAATACATCGAGTGATGGTGGAGAGCCAACTTCAAAAAAGAAGAAATCATTTGATTTACGTGTTGTTCTCAGTAAGTAAATCTCTGTTAATTTTTATTTTCGTTTATTTGAAAGTATTTCCTATGATAGAATTGATAGAACAATATTTTATATCATCGTTCTCTCTCAGCATTAATCCATAATAATTTTTCAGCATGTAAATAATTTAGCACAGTACCTACCTAATATTTTACTTGTAAGTGAATCACATGTGTAAATATATTTTATTATCCCAACATCCAAATTAATATGATAATCATCTTTAACTTCCCTTCCACACTCATTATTGGAAAGTAAATGCTGAGAATTTAGTTTTGTTAATTTTTTTCAGAAAAACCCAATCCCCATGATGGTAAGGAGGCCGACGACGTACCACCCCCATCCCCCTCCACTAGTGGTACTGGCGCTGGAAACACTCCCACCAGGAGGACCAGTCCCCGAAAGGCAAAGGCAGTTGCTGCTGAGGCTGAGGAGGTGCCAACTCCATCACCCTCCACTAGTGGTACTAACCCTGCAACGCCTCCCACCAGTCGGACCAGTCGGAGAAAGGCAAAGGCAGTTGCTGCTGAGGCTGAGGAGGTGCCAACTCCATCACCCTCCACTAGTGGTACTAACCCTTCAACGCCTCCCACCAGGAGGACCAGTCCCAGAAAGGCAAAGGCAGTTGCTGCTGAGGCTGAGGAGGTGCCAACTCCATCACCCTCCACTAGTGGTACTAACCCTTCAACGCCTCCCACCAGAAGGACCAGTCCCCGTAAGGCAATGGCAGTTGCTGCTGAGGTTGAGGAGGTGCCTCTCACCATTGAGGCAGACGGCAAGCCTGAGACAACAGACCCTACTCCTGTTGCTGCTGAGGGAGGACCTACTCCTCTTACTGCTGAGGCAGGCGGCGAGCCTGAGACAACAGACCCTACTCCTGTTGCTGCTGAGGGAGGACCTACTCCTCTTACTGCTGAGGCAGACGGCGAGCCTGAGACAACAGACCCTACTCCTGTTGCTGCTGAGGGAGGACCTACTCCTCTTACTGCTTAGGCAGATGACGAGCCTGAGACAACAGACCCTACTCCTGTTGCTGCTGAGGGAGGACCTACTCCTCTTACTGCTGAGGCAGACGGCGAGCCTGAGACAACAGACCCTACTCCTGTTGCTGCTGAGGGAGGACCTACTCCTCTTACTGCTGAGGCAGACAGCGAGCCTGAGACAACTGACCCTACTCCTGTTCCTGCTGAGGGAGGACCTACTCCTCTTACTGCTGAGGCAGACGGTGAGCCTGAGACAACTGCTCCAGAGGGAAACGACGCCCACTCTTCCCCTACTCCTCTTACTGCTGAGGAAGAGGGTGTGCCTGAGACAACTGACCCTACTCCTCTTGCTGCAGAGGGAAACGACGCCCACTCTTCCCCTACTCCTCTTACTGCTGAGGAAGAGGGTGTGCCTGAGACAACCGACCCTACTCCTCTTGCTGCAGAGGGAAACGACGTCCACTCTTCCCCTACTCCTCTTACTGCTGAGGAAGAGGGTGTGCCTGAGACAACCGACCCTACTCCTCTTGCTGCAGAGGGAAACGACGTCCACTCTTCCCCTACTCCTCTTACTGCTAAGGAAGAGGGTGTGCCTGAGACAACCGACCCTACTCCTCTTGCTGCAGAGGGAAACGACGCCCACTCTTCCCCTACTCCTCTTACTGCTGAGGAAGAGGGTGTGCCTGAGACAACCGACCCTACTCCTCTTGCTCCAGAGGGAAACGACGCCCACTCTTCCCCTACTCCTCTTACTGCTGAGGAAGAGGGTGTGCCTGAGACAACCGACCCTACTCCTCTTGCTGCAGAGGGAAACGACGCCCACTCTTCCCCTACTCCTCTTACTGCTGAGGAAGAGGGTGTGCCTGAGACAACCGACCCTACTCCTCTTGCTCCAGAGGGAAACGACGCAAAGTCAAAGTCCCCTGACACTCACACTCCCAAGAAAGGGAGGAAAAAACGTAAGGGTGTTAGTGCTGAGGCGGAGCACCTCCCCACCAAGTCAAAGTCCCCTGACACTCACACTCCCAAGAAAGGGAGGAAAAAACGTAAGGGTGCTAGTGCTGAGGCGGAGCACCTCCCAACCAAGTCAGAGTCCCCTGACACTCACACTCCCAAGAAAGGGAGGAAAAAACATAAGGGTGTTAGTGCTGAGGCGGAGCACCTCCCCACCGAGTCTACCTCGACCCCCAATAAGAAGTCAGGGAAGAAACGCCCAAAAAAGAACACACTTGCTTCTGAGTCTGACGTGATAACCCCACAGTCCCTATCCACCCCTGACACTGGCGCTTCCAAGGGTGGAGAGCTCTCCAGCCATGTTGAGCATATCGTTACCGTTAATGCTGAGGTCCACCACATCCCTGAACAAACTGTGGACACGCCCCCCAACCCTGGACATGAGCAAGATAACATTGTGAGTGACGTGTTAGTCTACACACCTGATGAGTCTGCATCCACTCCAGTCAGGGAACGGGAAAAGAAGACGTCTACCCCTATGCCATCCGCAGTTAATGCTGAGGACAATAACATGGACCCGCAGTCTCCTGCTATTACTGAGGTGGTGGGCACTGCAGTAATTCAGTACTTCGATCACGGCGAGAAGCCCAACAATGAGGACATGGCAGAAGACACCGTGATCACCTGGGAGGATTTCCGCAAGCAGCTTGATGGTAATTAATCTCTAATAATGTTTTATATTCTTATTAGTCTCAGCAGTAATGTTGTAATGCACATGTACAGGTGTCTCAGCAATAATCCCATCACAGATGTGAACGTATTCATACTCTCAGCTTTAAATTCATTCCTGCCATATATGCTGCCGTATATAAGAAATATTTTAATTCAACATACATGTATATTTTAGTTTTTTATTAATTTGGTTACCTTTTGTTCTTGTACACAGGTAATGCCGTCACACTCGAAATATTCAGCGGTGAACGCATGGTGGGGGAAGCTCAGTGCAGCAAGAATGACGTGCCTAGTCTCTTAGCAAGCCTTCCTAGTGAAGAGGCGTTAGTACCAACAGGTAAATATCAACATTAATGGCAGAACATATATATTCTGTAGAGTGTTGAGAATCATCCAACTGTTATATATGTTTGTGGATGTCTGTAAAAACTCAGATGAAGTAACTTTTTAAATATATATATTACAACAGTGTTCGTAGTGAATGCCTTCCTTCCTCACATTCTCATATAAAAATTCTTTTTAATACTTTAAAAATGATGATATATTTCTAAAATTTCAGCATCCTCCCAGTCAGCCGTTGCAACAGGTAGAGGAGGCCCAGCCGAAACACAACGCTCTGTTCGAGGTAAGTGATATTTACTATGAATTTCCACACACCCAAATACATATATACAACATGCAGTAGTTAATGCTGAGATAATTTTTGTGAATTACAGTGTTATGTACATTTGTTTCATATATATATATATATACTTGCATGTACATATATATATAAATGAAACAAATGTATATTGCAGGCAGGAGAAGGAAGGGAACCCCACGCCGGCTATTTGTTCCAGAGTGTGAGGACGAGAACCACCCCGATGAATTGTGTAGAGAAAGTTCCACTGGACACCAAAGGAAAAAAACCTTCCAGGTATATATATAGTTAGAAAAACATTCTTGACGTTTGTGCGAATTTTACCATACACAATATTTATAAATCTATAAATTTAAAGTAACATATAATTTACAATATTCTGATTTGGGAATATTAGCACATATCTAGCTTAACTTACATGAATCATAACATCTCTGTTATAACAACACTTAGAAAACCGCAAAAGATAAATATCTATTTCAGTACTTTTGGCAAGACATTTTAATTAATCAATGTTTTCAATAGACTCAGAACTCGTTATTTCTCATTTCCAGGAAGACTCGTTCAACTAGGTCATTGAAAAAGAATTAATGCTGAGGATGATGCTGCTATCCAGATGTTACTGTATTTAAACATAAGATTTTTCTAACCTCCGGTATACATTTTTGATAGAATTTTACTTGACATGTTGAGAACATGTAATACCTGGAGATAAGGACCACACATGTGAGAAGACTTTCTGAGTAGATGATGGAGAACACAAAGATCTGGAACTTAGTTACTTAAGATGTTATGTCGTTTCCTGTTATTTATAAGTAAATAAATTTAACAATTTCTGATTCGATCAAGATTGGACATTTACTATCCAATAGATGGATTAGGACTACCGGACACAAGAATATCCTTGGACAATGTTTACCCTCCCAGTAATTTTAATGATCATCTTCACATTGCTTCAGATTACCACTGTTCATGAGGACCAGTTCTGTTTGATATTAAAAAATTTCTTAATAAGAATCTGGTGTTATTGTATTATATCTAGATTACTGAATGCTATGTCATTTCCTTATTCGCGGCAACAGTACTGAGTATTGGCACAGTCAGCATCCGGCTACGAGAAAACTTAAATCAGCCATGCGTTCCCTGGAGAAAGAACTTAGTGCAGAAAGGAACCTTAGGATTCAGGCAGAAAAGAAGGTGTCTAATGTAGAAGAGGAGCTTCATGCACTAAAGGAACAGCTTAGACAGGTGCCTCCTGCAGTCGACTCTCCAAGATCGCAGCAGGAAAAGGTCAACACGACTCATTCTCAGCAACAACCAGAACCTCAGCAAGAACTCAATTCTCAGCAACAACAGCTTTCTCAGCAACAACGGGAGTCTCAGCAGCAACGGTTCGACTTGTCAAACCTGTCTACGAATTCCCCTAGGACAAATTCCATCGACATTATGCATGACATGGGGGTAACACCAACAAAAGAACGACTCTTTAATGTGCAGGTGCTGTGCGAGGCCGTGGGACAGGTAGCACACCAACCTACCTCCATCAAAAAGAAGCTGTACCATCAAAAAGTCATGAAAACCTACTATGGTTCTGCAAGTGCCATATCCAAAGCCATAGGCCTTTGCAGAAACAACGTCTATAAAGCACAGAAACCAAAGTCAACGGCAAGAAAAGAAATATCCCTGTCAAAGAAAGCTGCCATCAAAGAGTTCTTGCGGAGAGAAGACAATTCCTACAGCATGCCAGATAAACGCATGAACAAGGAAGGTCAAGAGCAAGTCGTAGCCCTCACAGACACCCTCAGAAACCTCCATCAGAAATTTTGCATGCAGACATCCCTTCAGGTTTCTCTGGCCTTGTTCTGTTCTGCCAGGGAGGAGAACAAAAAATCTATAAAGCTGTGTAAGTTCCTGAAGAGGCATGTCTGCCTATGCATCTATCATGCTAACATGGGATTGATGATAGAGAGTGTCCCCACACTTCCATCCTCTACAACGGCACTCCTGAGGATGGATAATGCTGAGGTGAGAAGCAAGATCCAGATGTCAGAGAAGGACAATATCTCCTACAAAACGTGGGTGACTGAAAAGAAAGAGTACATGGACAAAAAAAACAACAAGATGATGACGACCAGACACACTGAACTCGTAAAGAAGGAGGGTACGAAAGAACAAATGGAAGAACTCATCATGAGTGCCTTGCCTGCATTCCGTCAACACGCTTATCGGGTGCAGGCAAAGTACGATGCAGTCAACCTGTTGAAGGACAACCTGCCCGAAAACCACTGCACGGTCCAGGTAGACTACGCAGAGAATTGGAATGCAGCGTATATGAAGGAAATCACGCGTGTCTTCTACGGTAAAGCACAGGTGACGATTCATCCCATGGTGGTGAACTACATCAGCAAGTCTGAAGATGGAGATCGAGTTCTCAGCAATAAGGCCTTTGCTGGAATCTCACCTGTGCTGTGCCACAATTTCGCCACCACGCTGTCCTTCCTCGAGATGCTAATACCGAAAATTGAAGAAGACCTAATTCCTGATCTGCAGCACCTCCACGTCATATCAGCCAGTACAGGAACCGCCATGTGTGTAACTTCCTGCGCGAGGCTCCTGACATGTTCAACCTGAGAGTGACATGGAACTGTCTGGAGGCTGGACATGGGAAGGGCCCTTGCGATGGGGTCGGAGGTGGCCTGAAAACGTTGGCTGACCGCATTGTGAAAACAAGCGGTGCAGTGCAAGATGCTCAGGATTTTATGGAGCAGGTTAGCATTGAAACAAAGAAGGTGCACCTGATCTATGCAGACGAGAACAACGTGAAAGATGCAGAGCATACGATCAAAACCTGGAGCACAAAACCAGTGCACGGCCTCATGAAGGCCCATCAGGCCACCTACCACCGCGGGGCTGTGTTCCTACGGCCAACCTCCTGCTACGAGCCATGTTGGTTTAAGGAAACTGGGCAGCTGCTCCCAGTGGACGCGCAGTGGACGAGAGAGACGGGAAACCAAAGGAAACCGGTGGTGGAGGCCTTCTCATACAATGCAACCCGTCAAGATGAGTCATCATCTGAAGAAGAAGACTCAGAAGAGGAATATGATGAGGATGATGACAGCTATTATAGTGAAATGGTGAACTTCTCCTCTGAGGATGAGGATGAGGATGAGGATGAGGATGACAACGAGGAACCGATAAGTAAAAAAAAGAAAACAACTACTGAAGCAACTGTAGAAGCGTGAGCTGTGGAACAGCCAAGAAAAACCAGCCAAAGGTTGAAGGAAAAGAGGAAAGAAAAAGATCATATGCAGACCTCTGTAAGACATATCTCACGAGGAGAAAGTAAGACAGAGGTGGACAGAATAATGGCTTATTATCAGCACTGAGTAATTACACAGGTGGACAGAATTATCAGCAATAATTTTTCTCAGCACTAATTTTTTCTCAGCATTAACAGATGCATGGTCATTATGTACCAGACTCCAGTGAAGTATTATTGTCTGGAGTAAGTTTTACTAAAGAAATATGAAGATTAATGCTTTAAATACTAAATCGCATAATTGTATACATATTTCTTAGCATTAATGTAGAGGTGCTTAGCAGGAAAACCAGAATTTATCACAAAATTAGCACCTACATCAAGTTTTATAACCATTGCCAGGAAAGATAAGGAAGACAGAACTTGTAGATATATGTGCTTTTATTCCTTATACATATATACACAGAAATACCATCAATTTATCTTATGCGGACTTGCACAGAACTGTCACTGAACTCAAATGAATTCTCAGCATTAACTAAAAAATCATGCGCGTCTCAGCAGTAACAGATTCCATACATTTTGGAGTGCTGGTAGTGACAATTTTCATTGATTAATAATTTTATGGGACGCCCATACCACGATTAATATGTAAAGAATGATATAAGACTGTGAAAAAAGCATTTCCACAATGATATGAATGATAGATTTTATGATACCGTGAAATGAACACCTACCTGTGAAGAATGATGGAGAAAAAAAAAATTGAATGCATAATTAAGGAAAAGTTTTACAGTATTCAACTACACAAACATGTTGTCTGATGATTTAAATAGGAATTATGAACATATAAAGGCATTTCCCATTGATAGATGACAAGAAACCAGGTGGGGTCTATTTGGTACTGTAGTCCGGGGTAATGCGCGTCTCAGCAATAACGGGCGTGCCTCATCAATAACGTTGTAGTCAGCTACGAACAATGCATAGGATACTTATTTATGGGGAAATAGTTCAAATACATCATAAGGTATTATTTAGCGTATAAGAAACCAGTTAAATATGCCACATAATTAAAAACTGCAGGAGATATTGGTAGAATTGAGCTAATTACTAAGACAAAACACCCATAAAAGTAAATTGTTAGGACATATACATACATAAATCGACTGTCATATATAGGCGAAATATGTATGTTATTCATAACATGCAAGGTATAGCAGATTCAGATACAATAATACAGTCAAAAACAGTAATTACTGGACATAGTTAGTATTTGTCTGTTGCATTGGCGTCTCAGCATTAACGAAAACATTCTCAGCACTAACAGCGAGATTCTCAGCACTAACGGTGGCATACATAGAGTCCCATCTATAGAAATATGTATGAACCTAGAACCAAAAATGTTTTTCCGAGTTAGAGGCAACACTTATAAGAAACAAAATATGAATGCATACCTGGTAAATGCTTATAGTTATTAAATGGGAGTATCTGATATGTAGTGTAATGTAAAAGAACCTAAAAAACCTGCAAAATACAGTAAAAGTGACATATTTGTACCTGCTGCTTCTCGAGGACTTGTACAGATATTCTTAATCTTTCTTATTTACATCGTAGCCTTACATAAGTAGATTACATATATGAAATAATATTCTGAAAAAGTCGATAACATATATATATATATAGACCATATATCCATATCTGGGAGTTAATGCTGAGACGCGCATCACACCCCATCAGGTGACCGACTTTCCTCGGTTACCATGGCAACGGATATCATATTTAACGGATTTCACCTATATCATAGGTTGCCCCAACACCTAGCCTATATGCACACAATAGGATTTCATAGTATTCCTATTTGGATATTTTGGCCCCTGGAGGCCTAGTTGCATCACTTTCGCTGGAACAGGTGAAATGACAATTCTGTGAAATCACCATGACATCAACATGACAATTGTATGACATCCCCATGACAGTGCCCTGACAATGCAAAGACATCCCCAGACAATGCCATGATGTCCCCATGAAAAGGCCATGATATCCCAATGACAATGCTATGACATCTCCATGGCAATGCCATGACATCCCATTGACAATGTCATGAAATACATACAAGTACTATAATTGCAATCAATATGGGATAATGATAATTTGTGTGCAGCACCTTTTTGGGCAAGTCCAGTTTACAGGTAAGTAATGATCTCTAAAACCTGCTGCAAATTCACCTAATACATGTATATGCTAGCAAATCTAGCATCATTACAATGAATATTTGAAAACACCCATATGGCTCTATGTTAAATTTAAAGTCACCCTGTCACACCTTGGCAATGTGTGTCTTCCTCTCTCCAATGGAATCACAACTGATGGTATAGCCTCTTTCTGGGAACCTATATGACTGTATCACTATGTGTGGCTGTTAGATAGTTTAAGCAACTCAAGTACTAGTGCAAAACCAGAATTCTATGATGGCAGCAATGATTATGAAGAATGGATAAATCTTACACTTACCGAATTTTCCAAAAGTGCCACACCTTCACCAATGACCTTTAGGATAATTTTGGCATCTAATATGACTGTTCCCTTAGGTGAATCACATGAACAGGCACCAGGAGTAGAGTCATCGACAGGTGGTTTTGCACCCGTTGTGCAATTGATTTGCGTATCAGTTACAGTTTCCACCACACAGGTGACATTATCGATGGTAATGGTCACACCGCTCTGAACAGTACTACAGAAACAAAAATGTAGTGATATTAGTTCAGAGATTATACATGAGATGTGAGCCATTTTCTTTAAGGACAATCAGAATTTGCACCCCATACACCTAGACTCTTTCTCTTGAAGGGGAGGAGAAAAGTTCCCCCTCATCCTCTTGAAGCACACCTTTCACTCCCTATTATACTTATGCTTTGCTCATTTGGTGAGGGATTTCGCTTCAAGAAAAAGAGAATATATATGCACCCCCTGGTGGTATACATCAATACTAAACCTCTATGCTTCAAGAAGAAAACCTCACCTTATGAGCCTCATGTGAGATATAACAGGGAGAATCTTTGCTCTTAAAGAGGAAGAGGGGAAACCTTTCTCTTCTCCTTAAAGAGAAAGAGTCTAGGTGTATAGGGTGGAATTTTTGAGGTATCTCAAAAATGAAAGGTCTTCAATCTTTCTCAAATCTTACCATAATATCCAAGAATGTCTGGGCAATTTGTAATATACATAGAGAGCTTAACTGAAATACTTTTAGACACAAAGATAGTCAAAGAAGATTGATATTGAGGAAACTTGACAAATACTAAAACACATTTTGTATGGATGTTTCTTTTTAAATCATGACTTGTGTACCAAGATATGATGCTCAAGTGAACTTCATAGCATAATATAGTTATGTAATAAAGTGAGGAGACTCCTTTTATGTAATATTATTATGTTATAAAGTTCAACTCACTTCTAAAAGTTCTATTAACTGGAAATGATTTTTATAATTTTCTGCACAATATGTTATGATTTTCTGAGTATTCCCAATTTTTTCAAGCTTACATATTGTCACAATTTCTTTTTTATTCTGATGGGAGTACCTTGACAATGAAAATTCATATTGCCCCTATGCAAATCTTACCAAATACTCTGTTTCACTTGCCCAAACTAAATAACAATCATTAGTATAATATTATTTTAAATCAAAATTATTAGGACTGACGAAGGTATTTGAAAAACGAGACTGATTCAGTTGAAAAGTTTCCATGGTGATATTCAATCAATTTTTTCCCATTTTTTTTTTATAGGTAAGGCCTATAACTTGTGTCCTAAAGGTTTTTGAGAAAATGTGAGTACTAGATCATTTTGTGTTATGCTTCACTCATCAGGTTACAATATTAGTAAGGGTTGTCCATTAATCATATATGCATTTTGATATGTTCAGGGGCTGATAGAAAATTTTGAGAAGGAGTGTGTCTACAATTAGGTCAAGTACTAAAGTGTTGCTACTTTTGTATGCTCACACATTTTTATTTTCTCTATGTGAAGTAAAAGTCTCCACTAATAGAGTGGGGGATCAGGAGCCCCTGGACTCCCTTGGAACTGCCCCTGGTGTCTACATCAACTTTTGCTTACATAATAGATAGATATAGCCCATAAACTGATCTAACTCAATTCCTATCTTTGAAAGATATTTGTTATCAAAACATCTTTAGGGTTGTCTTATTGTGTATCTATTGTTTTAGTACGAAATATAAAACAAAGAGATATTTATGGCTGCATGGCCAATTCATTGATTTCCTTATTTTTAAAGAAATATTTCATTTGTTGCTTGTATTTAGGTTTTCCTGCACCCCTTAAAAAGACTCTGTAGAGACATGTGTGTGAGGATGATTCTAAAGGTAAAATATACAGAGGGATTTTGGGAGAAGGTAGTCATTATGTATAAATCCACAGTGTTACAGAAATAAAATAGCTCAATAACTAGAAAAACAAACTTACCCAAACCCTGTGCCATCGAATGTTAGTTTTGTGCCTCCACCAGTCCCAGCTTGGTTGGGGCTAACAGCCGTTATCCTAGGAGTAAGGTCTGGGTCATAAGTGTACTTATTGCTTGTGGTGAGATTTTTATCATCAGGTCCATGCGCACTTACAATACACTCAACTGAATTGTCAGTTGAACCTGAAAATGGATTAAGGCAGATATTATTTTTCCACTTTTCTTTCATGTTGCAATTTATCATCTTTTAATTTTATTATCTTTTCTGAACAATATCCCATTTCTACTATGAGTGAAAGGAGTTTTATTATAATCCTGGAATGATACAGAATACAGAAGTGAGTAGTGCAGCCCTGTTAGTTATTGAGATAGTTTAAGAGTATTTTATAGTTAGAATGATACAGGGTGTATTTTGGTTAGATAGCAGTCACCAGCTTTTTTAGTTCAATCATAAAGACAAAAGAACTGGAGAGCCATATCTCAAGAATAGAATACAGTAGAAACCCACTTAATGCCCACTTCATTAAGGAGACCACCCCACTTAAAGGAAATTGCACATAAACTCAAAGTGTTGAACGCTAGTTGTTGTTATGGGTGGTTACTTATTAAATGGGAGCATATTTGGGAAAAGGTACCTAATGACATATTTGGCAACTGTGGACCCTAGTTCTGGAGGTTTGTTCATATCATGAAACAATTACTTAATGTTTCTGAAGTCCCAGGGATTCTTATACTCTTTGCTTTATCGTTCTACGATATTTAGTTCCTTCGCAATCTTACGTCCAATATAGGCCATTATGCTCAATTTGGACCAAATCTGGCAGTATCTGGCAGAAATTGACTCTCTGTTACATTTATCATAAAATATATGGGGAAAAACTATTTTCTAAGTTATTTTGTGAAAATTTTTGACTTACATGAAATTTTTTAAAAGATTCTCATGACATTTACTAAAAATCCAAAATTTTCATAAGCAATGTATCATGGGTAAATCAAAATGGAACGTTTTCAGCAGAATTTCTACGTATAATCTAGGTTAGCGAGTTACCATAGTTACGGTAAAAAGAATATCAAAAATGAAAAGAACAATTTTTCACAGGTAATGTAGAAAATGTTTTTATGTTCTCAAAACTGAAAACAGTGAGTGGAACAAGCGCTCCTGTCAATAATTATGGCACTTTTAATATTCTCAGAAATAAGAACTAATACTTATAATTAATTTCTTGATAAACATAAGAAACTTTAAGTCGCAATTACATGGAAGTAACAACAGCAATTGGGAATAAGGGGTTCTCAATGTACAAGAGGTAGGTGGGTTCATACATCTTTATCTCAGGTTCTATCAAGAATATTTCTAAATGGTTTGCAGCATTTGAAAGAGTAGGTTCTCTACAATAAGAATAATGCTGATACATTTCCCCATGTTTCATGTGATTTTGTGACCTCATTAATTGGCAATAGGTACCTTTTCCCAGATACACTCCCGAATGGGGAACTGCTATCACTTTACTGTCCAAATAGCCTTAGTTTAATCTTTCTTTTTCCGCACTAGCCAAGTGGTAGACTGGTCCATGAGATGGACGCTCATATCCATAATGCAGACAACGTTCATTAGTGGATATATCAACTGCTTCACAATTGCCAGTGTAAGCTTCCTCAGTAAAGTCTGCCTAACTTCGTACGGCTATGCAACATTACAGTTCCGTTCCTAGTCACCAGATGTCACACATATATGGCTATCCAAACCCCTGAATCCTTAAGACTCAAACTGATCCAAATGTGTATCAACTTGCTCTGCCCCTCAACCGCAGATCACTACCTTAAATATTAGTTTAGTAATTGGTTTTCCCCAAGCAGTGCTGCTTACTAGGAGACGTAGCCTGTCTGCCGTAGCTGAACAGGTTTATCACGCCTACTAGAAGCGCCTACCATATTTACACTACATAACGCAGTACTCTATATAATTTCGAATATTTTCTTCATTTTGTTTATGCACTACTAAAAACATGCACAAGGTGTCTTGTTAACTACCTTTGTGCAGTGTTATTTTTTGTGTAACTACCTCGACTAAAGTATTCTAAAAATATTTCAAAGTAAAAATATAAAAATGTTGAGGTCTTAGGGAATTTTTCAGGTAAGGAATTTAATTTTGGGAATTCCCTGAATGCTGGGCTGCTCAGTACTCCCCTTGCTACGTCACAGCTATGGGAATTCCTTCTTAAGTTAATTTGAGATTCCCTGATTAATGAATGGCTGTAGATGGATATATACTTCAATTTATTATGAATTGCATTAGGTCAAATATATATGATATATAGGTGTATAAGCTGAGAATATCAGACAAAATGTACTGAAATTTCGATATTTTGAAGGTAAACTTTCTTCTTTTTTTTTGTAGATTTCATGCCTCTTGGATGATGGTTCAAGAAATTTATTAACTTGTTTTCTAATGGTGAGGATTTGGTTCGAGTGCAGTTTTTGTCAGGCTTGTGTGAATTAACCACTACTAGCCCAATGGACTAGTGGCATTATTGTCCCCCAAAGTCCACTGCCATTTAATATCTGCTCAGGAGCTCGTGGCAGCCCAGGTGCTCAGCAGGTGTTATAATATCTCACCTAAGTTGCTTTTGCATTCCTCAGACCCCTCAAAAGCTCAGAGCGGCACAGGTGCTCACCAATTGATATAATGTCTCACGTATGTCGCCCCTAAACTCCGCAGCCCCCTCAAAAGTTCAGAATGTTACGGGCGTTCACCAGGTGTTTTTATGTGACAACAATATCTTTTATTCAAACAGTGTGTGCTGTATTATGCAGATAAGATAAACTACAATTTACTATCAAAATAAAGGTTACTGTTGGCAACTAAGTGTAACTGACACTTGGTGTTGTAGTGCCTGGCAAGATAGCAGCACAAAACCACCTCTGGCTTTTTCATAATGTTCATTATTAGTTTCATTCATATAGAATCTGCAAACCTCAAAGAGGTCTATTACATTGTCCTTTATATCAAATGATTTGAAGATGCTTCATGATCATTCTAGCAGCAACAAGTGTCTAAGATAAGAAATACAGCTCATGATGCTACATTTTGAATGTAGCTATCATAGTACTTCCTATGAGAGTCCGCAAACTGTTACAAATATCTCACCTGTGTCTCTTCCATCTTTTCTGCAATGTCAACAAATGCTATCATAATGTCATGAGAATGCCAAAAGAGATCATGTAGTAACGGGCTGCAAAAATTCTCATAAGGAGTATCACGAGAACTTGAGTAGGGGATGATCTGAGTTACTTATCTTAGTGTAGCTATGATATTGTTTGCTAGTATCATTTACCGATGTATGGTGGAGTGTCACAAACAATAGCTGTTGGCTGAATGGGGTCTATGATTGTGCAAGATTCCCCACAGATTGTCACTGTAGTTCCTGCTGTCAAGCTGGTTCCATTGACTGTGATTGTATGGCCTCCTCCCATACTTCCTGTGGGAAAATGGCAGCCATGATACATTATAGATGTTATGTAGAAGATGTCCCATCACCTTAGTAGGCTGAGAGCCATATTGGTGATCATTTGATAATCATTATAATTATTATCAATTGATAATCATTATAATTATTATCATTATAACTTGATTTATATCTTATGTATATCTTATGTATTGCAATTTCATACGAAACAGTCTTGTTAAAAGTCAATTTTTATGATTCTATTACCTAGAATTAACATACTTTTAATTCATATTCATATATATGAATTCAGATGTAACAAATAGACACATGGTCAAAGTAATTATATGGTGATTACCAATAGTTGTTCATGGGATTGTCTCTGGACATAGCCTTGATTAGAACAAATATACTAAATCAAGAACTAAATGATAGATACTACTAATGGAAAGATTTATGGTCAAATTCACGTAAAGATGCACTAAAATGAAATCCCAAAACTTGAAGTAGCATAACATCATATATTTTCCCTCTAAAGTCTTATATCTTTCTGGCAATTTTAATGATCATTGTCAGCCAATGATTGTCAACTCATGAATTGGCCAACTTTACAGGCAATTTGCATCCCCACTTGGTAATTCCGTATCTAGCTGACCAGTGCCTGTGGAATTGCCCATTGAATTGGTGATAAAATATAAAACTTTTACTGGTAACGTAAATGTCACTGATTGATGGTCAGAGGACACCTTTCACCAGTAGAAACTGCCCAGTGGGTTTACGGCTTTAATCATCAGCTAAAACTTGTACATCTGCATATTTTAAGGGATGATCAGTGAAAATGTGCATCAGTCTAAAAAAAAGAAAATGACCAAGTTACTAACCTGCAGATGGGGAAACTGTGGTGACAGTCCAGGTGCAGTTTAGGGTAATGTTAAGGGTATCAGCATAACCGTAACTGTCAACACTAAAAAGTAAGTTGTAGACAGCAGGTACAATGGTTGACTCTATGTCACAGGTCACTGCTTCTGTGTTTGATCCAATAACCATACAGTCATAGATTTCTTTACTGGAGGCATCTGCAAGAGATCAAATAGGTAAAGAGTGCTCACACTTTTTTGATTTAATGTATATAATAATATTATATACATTAAAGTAAAAGTACAGTTTTTTAAAGTGTTATTGTGGCAAGCGATTTTAATATTAAAATCACTTGCCACAATTACACTTTAAAAAAACTGTACTTTTATATCCCACTTTTATGCCAACCTTTTGGTAACCAAAAGGTTAATTATCCACATCTTTAATTCCACAGTACTAGTGTAAAGAAATCAATATAACCCATGATTATTGGTATTCCATCTATAATTTTAAAATTATAAATGTAATAATATTTACAAGATGTACATAAAATAAATAGCATGAAAAGAAACAACGAAAAATGTCAAATTCATGTAATTTAGGTTGCTAGTAGGCTAAACGATTATTAATGCAAATCAAAAGGAAAAAAGTAGACTCACCTTTCAGCGTAACTTTGATTTTTGTGGTGTCATTTAAGTCTACTGTTCCAGAAGTTTGTATTGTAAGTGTTGCCTCAGAGCAACTAGGGCTTTCTGTTGGGGTTATAGTGTCAACTGTCAGTGAATCAACAAACGTAAAATTATAATCACTGAATGACTTTCCATTAGCAACAATAAGAACAGGGACAGTTCCGGCTTCATGGGGTTGTGTATGACATGAAAGAGAGGAAAGTGTTCGCACACAATCTACTTCCGTATCATCTACTGTGACAGTGACATCCTCTGGGAATCCTGTTCCAGAGATTGTGACACTGGTTCCACCATGGATCGATCCAGATGTTAGCGTGCAACCAGCAACAGTTGCAACAGCATTCAGAGATATGCTGCTGTCTACCTCTGCGTCACCTAGTGTGTGGCAGTTATATGAGATTGGTAGATTGGACTGTGCAGTAATTTCAGGTATATCACAGGTCACGTTTGTTGCGGATGCAGTCTGAACAACACAATCATGTTCTCCTATCTTGATGGTAATAAGTGCTGAATCATCACAGAGATTTTCACCGGTTAAAGTCAGACTAGTTGATGATCCACTAACCTCTAGTGGGCTCACATCAGTAATTGGCATTGTCAGATTCTCATTGTGCACAAAAATGCAGTTGTTTGAATCAAGACATTTGATTGGTTCCCAAATGTTCTCCTTGTCTTTGTCTACTGCTATTTCAAATTGATTCCCTTTATCGATACAGGTACCAGTGCAGCGACTGGTGGTGTACATAACAGTAGTGTAAGACTCAGAATCAATTTGAAAAGGGTGTTCATGATCAACATAAAGTAGCAGTTCTCCTGCAAGACACAAACCTGTTATGGTAACTTGTGCCCCTCCTGCTATAACTCCCTCTCTTGGACTAATGCTGGTTATTTGTGGAACTGGTTTGAATGCATCTGAGGTACTAACAGCAATCTTGCCCCTATTGTAAATCACCCCATTAGGATACATCTTTTCATAACAAGGCATAGTACCCAGATGTTCCAGAGTACACTGTATAAAAGTCTCGTTCACAAATGACACCACACAGGAATAATTGCTAAATTTCAAGTCCACATTGCAAATGTCTGATCCGAAGCCATTGCCAGTTATTGACATGGTGGCACCAGGATATCCCTCGACTGGGGAGAACAAAGTGATTTCTGGGGTGCTACATTGGTCGAAAGCAAAGTTTGTTTCAGTTGAGCTCAGGTTGTGGATGTTGGTGCAGCCTGTGATGGAGGTTATTGTCCCGGAACAATTGGAGTTATAATCTAGCAAAGTCTCATCTGTAAAAGAAAATATGAGAAAATCTTAGAAGTTGTGAGAGAAAATGTATAAGTGATTAATTCCCCCGGTACATACATACTTAATGGGAAGCCTCTTTCAGTGCAAATATCATTGGATTGTCTCCCTGACAGCTGCAATTACTATCAACATGAGGCTTCAGTAAACTAAAGAAGGTCCTGACCACTTGATTGGATAAATCACTTCAACCCTAGAAACAAAATGCACACATGTTTTAAGGGGGGAAAAGAGATGGTTTTAACAACATATTGATAACACAATTTCTTGTGATTTTCCAATGTTTTTGTGAATCTCATGTTTTGTGTGAGTATCTTTTGCTTGGACCAACATGTGTTATAGTGGAAGCATTTCAAGAAATAAAGCAGGAGAGATCTCATTGGGCAAACCTGTCAATGCAAAGTGTGCCATGAATCCATTCACTTTGACCTGAAGGCTGGCCTCAGTGTTGTCCCTCTCCAGCACCTCAATCATCCCATACATATTCATGGTGTCTTCGGAATCGTTCCCTGCAGTATAGTAGTACTTTCCTGCTTGTCTGAATGTGTAACTGAAAGAACCTGAAAATTATAATACCATTTAACAACTCTTCTTCCTGAACAATAGTGTTGTGTATTACCAATGTTCATAATCGGGAAACAATAAAGGCTATTTAGTTAATGTTGTAAGTCATTACCTTTGAATATTTGATTAATGCTAGCCAAGGATAGAGGCAAGTCTCTGCCTGTGTTGTTCAAATCCAAACACAGAAACTCGCTTTGCAGAGGTTTCAGTTTTATTGTATCCAAAACAGGTAGGAGATGTGCGTTGTCACATGCAAAACAGCCCAGCAATATTGGGTATGGAATACCCCACACCAATTCAGGAGTTAGCCTTGCATAGACCCATAGGTTTCCTTATCGATAGTCTGCCTATGTTAATGTTACGCCTGCCAAGGTATTTATATTTCAACGTATGGTCACCAGATGTCACAACTGAACCAAGTTAGGTTATTTCCTCCCAGCTCCTGAACCTATAGGTTCATCCAAGTCCAAATTGTTTTTCGCTCTCCCCTTTCAAGCTGGGCTGGGACCCTTTACACTAACCTTTTTTGATTTTTATGTACACCCCTATTCCCCTTTGCAGTGCTGCCACTGGCAGGCAGGACTACCGTCTAGACATTCTTAATTTTGTTAAAGTTTTGTTCTTATTTATGGCAGTCTGCAGCTGATGACCTTCTCCTTTATTGGTTTCACATAGTTTTTACTGCAAGTGTTCTAATGATTAAAATCTGAACCGTGATAGAATGATCTCATCAAATTTCAACATGCACGAGGTATTAACCTCAGTGCATTCCTTTAAAGCAACAAACCACACTAGGGTGGTCCGGGTCCTTTGAGGAAAGTGTTTTTGAGTGATGGCCAGACTGTATATGATGTTGAAATGCACATATTTGGAATGAATCTCTGTGGTCTCATGGGTTTGTTAATATTAGCCTGTAGGATATACAAAAACATTGGACCCTAACCTTTGGATGTTTTGTGCGAGAGTATTCCTCCTGTCAATGGTTCCACATTTGAGCAGTTGGTCATCTGGGTGATCTGTATATTGATGATGAGTTCCAGCATACAGAGTTGGCAGTGCCACTCCCAGGTCACTGTATCACCTTTATATATCTGGGCTATCTTGGGCGTCCAGTCCCGACAAGGGCGCTGGTCTGAAAGAGAATAGTTATTATAATAATGCGACCCATGTGGGGAATCAAAAAGGTGCTCTACAAAATATACTCACTAACCCACAAGCCTCTGACAGGACCTACAAACCTCTGTCAGGACCCACAAACCTCTGTGATGACACACAAACCTCTGTTGAGAACAACAAAAACCCTTTCAGTACCTTTAAGTTCTCTGTTTGATTAATATAAAAGATCTTTTAGGGAAGCAAACACCCATATGCAAGAGGGAACGAAAGTTTTAGTTTTAGACTATAAAATGCAAATTTCAATTTTTTTTATGTATTATACGATATATACTAGAAAGTTGGTGGGTAAAACATGAATCTACACGGACAGGCCTGTGTGAGCCTACAGAAAATGAAAACTTATGAAGAGTTCTTCAATATTTTGTGTAATTGTTTATACCATTTCAGATATCTAGAACACACTATTAAAACAATGCACTTGCAATTACTGAAACAACCCTTCCCTTTTTATGGATAATATCACAGGCAAGCAATGAGATTATTGGCATGTTCTGTGACCACACTTTTTTGGCTGGTCCGTTACTTGTTAGATTTTTTTATAACAGTTATGTTATCTTAAGTTAGATTGAGGCTTAATATCAAAGAGCATTATAATAAAATCAACTTTTAGTGAAGTTACGACCTAACTAATTCACAATAATAAGGGCATTTTCACATCAAAGAACACAAAGATGTCACAAAAACTTTACAGTGCAATGTTGCAATTTAAGTTCTAAAGACGTTTTTTGGTCGCCATCAAAAGGACATAACACGAAACAAAGCAGTCCTAAAAAAAACATTGCTGCATTATCATAACAACATATCATTCTTGCTTGAGGAGACCCTTCCCCATGGGGATCTGGGATGGGGGTTCCTTCAAGAGCATACTGGAAAGAATGTGTCCTCAGCAGCCCCCTTAAGCTTGCTGATTGTAGAAGGTGACAAATATGGAGACCAGACTCAGTAGAGTGCCTGCTCTGAGTCTGGGAGGGCATGGGCTCTAACCCTGGCCAAGTCACACCAAAGACTTTAACAATGGCAGTAATTTATGCTTGACTGGCACTATGTATGAAGACAGAACCATGACATGTAACTGGTCAGCCCAGTGTCAGTATAACATGACTGAGCGGGATATCATGGGGGCCTATGATAAGGTATCTTAGTGAGGCAGTACTATATAAGAGGGCATTGGGTCCCACTGCTACAAATAAGCACCTCATCTCTGCCCATGTGGTGTAAAACTAGTTGAAAAGCATTACCTTGTGCAGTCAGGAAAGAACCATGAAGGATGGAGAGGTGTTAAAGTAACCCAACCAACAAAACAAACAGATGGGGATGCCTTTGTGACTCACAATCTTAAATTATCATGCACTCTTCATAGCCCTTAATTTTCATTAGGCATTGTGTAACAACTTTAATTTGAATCGTTTTCAATAGATATGTTTCAATGCCATAGTTTCCACTATTTTATTTCTTTCCTCAGTCAGTCTCTTTTTATCATGTTTACAAACACTAGGGACACTAGAAGAATCACATGGTATTACATAATGATGAAGGGAGGCATATCATAATAGCATATTTTGTAAAAGTAAGTGATTTAAAGACAATCAATCCATTATAGTTCTTAAGTTGAAATTTTCTTTAAACTTTGGGAAATGGGAGATTTGGCTGTGTACATACCAGAAATCATGAAAAAATGGGGGGTCACTTTTGAATAAAATGTACCACAAACTGATAGATTATTCAAAATTCAGTATTTTCAACTTTTTCATGAACAATATTTACATATTTTCAAAAAACAATGACAAAGTCAACCAAATATACTTTTTAATCTTCTTGAATATGAAGCCAATATGATATATCATGAATCTTTACAGTGTATCCATAAATCGGCAAAAATCAGGAAATTTGAGAAAATTTCAATTATTGAAATATTGCAGAAGAAAAGCTAATTTTTTCATAACAATAGTAATACAAACATTTCTAGGTTGATATTTTCTTGAAAATCCTACATTACATTGGGGTAAGTGTCAGCTATCATTTGATAGTAAAAAATAGGGAGTCACTGATCTAACTTTTTCATGAAATTGAATCATAACCTATAACATTTATGTAAAAGAAATATTTGGAAAATGTATAAATTATTATTGATGCCTAAACAACATTTCTAAGATATATAAAACTAGGCATGATCTATACAGATGTATTCTCAAAATAAATCAATTTTATATAGATAGGACTATAGAAACAGTCCCACATCAACTCATAGATGAGCATTACTGTTTGCCAAAATGAAGTGTTTGGTCTAAAATAACAGTTTTATTACGAATAAATTCATAATTCAAGAGTGACAACCTGTCAAATCTGAGGACATGCATAGATTTATAAGGTTCTTACTGTATGGCAATTGAATGAATATTAACAGAGATATAAACAAAAACGCATTTTCCCTCCAAAGACTTCTATAGTTATGTATTTTCACCTTGGTCATGCTCCACTGCACACCCATACAGCTAGGCTATACAGTATGCATGCACATTAACCAATGGCATGATTGCCATTAAATGTTATGCTTTATAGCTCAAGAATTAGAGGTGATTGTAAATCATTCAATCGTTAAACTTGCTCAATTGTTCTCTTTAAATACTGAGATTAAAGAAAAAAATGTGTATCAAAATATGATTGATGAAAATCCAATACCTAAATCCATTCCATCATTGGTGATTTTGACAGTTTTTTCTGGTCCAACAACACGACAGTAAACCAATGTTGGAGTTATCGCAGTAATGTTTGGACATGCAAATTCTTGGTTCAAAGTCTTTAAGGTTACAAAAGTGTTGCTGGTATCGAACCCATAACCTTTGATGGTTAGTATAGTCCCTCCAAATAGGGATCCTCTCTCGGGACTAAAGCCAATGATTTCTGCTCTGTAAGTGATGTCAGCAATTCCGTTGATGCTAGAATATAAAAGATAACTGATATTTCATTCAATTTTGAGCGTAACATTTTGTTCAGAAGCTGGAAGGTAATTTTACAAGAATGTCAACATTGAGGAAGGTAGACCCTAAATAGCTCTGGCTTACTTATCTTAACTCCTTTCAACTAAAAAAACTTAGTACTTAGTGGTTCCAACAAAAGGCCCAATTTATTACATACAATTGAAAATAATATTAATTGTTAGAACTTTGTAGTAATTATGTGATTAGATGGGGTTGGTCTAGAAAATTCAACATAGGTTGCAATGACACCTGATGAAGCTTATGATGAATTGTTAAATTCTAGTACCACTTTTATCTGGAATAGACTTACCTGACATCCAGATAACCAAGTGTGCTACAGACTCTTAGTGGGTAGGGCCCAGGGGCCATAGCAGGCAATGTGCCCATTATTTTTGTGTCAGTCCAAGATTCAATGCTAGTAAGGCTGACCCCACCCTGTATCTCTCCACAACTACCTGCCGCAGGCTGGGAAGCACCAAAATTGATGCCATCAATTTCAATGACACCGCCTGAAAAATCATATTGAAATCATCAATAGTAACCTAAAGATGTTCATCATGTACTGAGGGCAAAGCTTGAGGTACATAGGATCCCGTGGGTTGTACAGACACCCCAGGACAACCCCAAAGGGTATTCTATATCTTATCACTTAAGCAATGCTTCAAATATGTTTAAAATACTGAAAATAAGGAGCAGTGCATTCAGCCTGTCACTATGCACTACCCCTTGTATGTACCAGTCCTCTGTGGTGCAAGTCAGAAAGTATTCTATATACCTGCAGGTAGATTAAGTATTTGCTTCATGTGTACAAAATATGTCCATATTACTACATATTTTCCCATTATGTTAAGCTAGAAATAATTTTAAGATTAATAACAGATTATATGCTAAACCCTGTGACTTGTTGACATAATAAAAATTATGAAGCATGTATCTTGGTCTAGGCTAGCCTGTAGGTATAATAATATAGGAAGTTGTCTGTGGTACGGGTAAATATTTTGTCGCTATTTATGAACACCAACACTTACCTCCTACCATAAACTGGGTCGGGCTGAGGCCAGTGATGACAGGTGATGAATCATTGTTCAGAACATACTGGTAGATTACATTGGATACACTGGTCATGGGATTTAAGCCATATGTAACTATGACCTCAGCATCCAGAGGGTCAGTTTGGGAGGTCTGCAGCTGAGAATGTAATATTGAAAACTAATGTATAATATTCTCAAATTGATTGAGTAATTGTAAGTTAATAGACTCCTGAAATAAACACTGTAACAAGACATTTTCTGCATCCTTGGATTACTATGACAGTCCTTATCAAGTCCTTATCAAATCTTAAAAAAACAAACAAATACAGAATAATTTGAAAATTAGTAAACGGACAAGACTGATCTCTTAATCACCCCACCGTGATGAAGCAACCTGGCCCACAGGGCCAGGTGGGGGGATTATGCCATAGTCACTTCCCATGGTTTGTTACGACAGTCTGCAAGATTTTGGATGGTGGGCGGGATGTTACAGTGTAGACCTACGATATAGAACAAACAACATCTCTGCCCTTTTAAGAAGTAGCTATGTTGCCTGTCCCTTCCTTTTCAAAAGCATTGTGTTGCAAAGCTGTTGCATTTGTTTTACAACCTCTTTTGATTTATTAGCACTGTAGCATAGCAACAGCAAGGGTACAACATCTAAATTTATGGTGACATGCACCCTTTATATGGAAAAAACAACTAACCTTAGGAGGCACAGTACAGATGAGTTTGTTGTCTGCCATTGAAGATACTGGGCAGTCCTGACCATCTACAGTCACTGAGGCATGGTTACGCATTTTGGTTGCCCCAAAGCCTTTACCAGTTAGGGTCAACAGCTTGCCACCTGGAGGAAAAGAGTAGCACTTCATTCATACTTACATTGATATATTGACAGTTGTTTTGATAATTAACTTACAGTATAACAGATAATTATGTTTTCTTAACATGGGGACCTTTAGGGGACACTACAAATGAGCTCCCAGCTTTTCTTCAGACCGAAAGACCCCTATTGCATTTTCATTTAGGGAATTCTTACTTTCATACATATATTCATAAAACTTACCCTTGACACACTACTGTCATACCTAAGTTTAGGCTTGGCATATCCTCCCATTAGCAATTACAAGAATTCATCATGATGAATCTATTATATAAATATATCAATATCATAATCTCCTTTAATATAGATATTTTTATGTCTAAATTACAATAATCAAAAGAAATATCATATATGCATATCAATCATTACATCATAGAGTTTATGGTAATTAGACAGTTAGCACTCCCCCTGCCCTCATTGGTCAGTTGTAATTAGGTCACTGACCAGAGGTCAGGTGGGTAGGTGCAAGTATGCTGTAAGGACACTCTGATAGATTGTTTAACATTTAACACCTGCAGCTTCCTTTAGGTCAGAGTTCAATTCTCTAAAGCTAATATTTTCCTATTTTACTCCATAGCCTTTCACTAGACCAAGTTCTTCGAGGCATTACCAGTTGAAAGACCCCTTATGCCTTGAGGGGTCATTTCATAAATATCATGATAATGAATTTAAAGCTAACTCTCCAAGGACTCTTTTTTCAAGAAACTCAAGACAATGAAATCATCATCTATATGATATATCTAGTAGTATGAGTATAACAAATTATTAATCATATTTCACAAAATAGGTTAAATATGTTCTAGATAGGGGCAGTGGCTATCTGGGCCCTATTCCACAAAATGTTCATAACTCCCATGCCTGTACTTTGAATATGTTCACAAATAGTAATAAAAATGAGTTACGAACATTGCAATACCTTTCTCAGCTTTTAGAGAGGTATGCACACTTTTGCATACCTGCATACAGTACACAGACATGGCATTTTTGTTCATTTCTTGTTTCTGCAATGAAATATGAATTTTAAAAGTTTGTAACTTTTTATTGAATGGCCCCCTGGTAACTTTCGAGATTATTTCCTCTGGTCAATTCACAGTTTTTAAATCCTGCATGAAGTTTCATTGATGTGAGGAAAGTATCTGACCATCCTTCCAAAAGAGAAATCATTACCTCCTGGGTGTCCAGATGCAGGATTGATTGAAGTGAAAACATTTTCATAGGTGAACATGATAGAATTGGAATCAGCGTAACCCAGATTGTTATGCAGGGTAATATTGTAGACTCCGAACAGTCCACACTCCACATCACATTGTATAGAAGTAGATGATTGGGTGTCCACTGTACAGTTGAAGCGATCATGCTCATTAGAGAGGAAAACAGTGACTGGTGTGTCTGCTGTTAAAGTCCCTGTTAGTTGTGTTCCAGTGATAGTTATCTTTGTTGTGTCTTCACATGAACCTGAAAGAATGGTGGGTACATATGAATAATTCTTAGACCTCTTAATCTCACTTTTTGAACATGTTATACACATATACAAAAGCTCTTGACTTCCCCTTACCCCCTTTGTGAGATGAAGTGCCTTCAACATGCACTTCAATAAAAAAATACAGTTAGAAAAGACAATAGATGAGTCATTTATCATTTGACCAATTTTGGTACAATGATCCATAGCCAAAAAGTTACATACCTTAATCTAGACTGATATTAACCTTTTTAATTAAAGTGGTGCCCCACTTGAAAAGGATGAATACTAATTGCCTGGTGACTAAACTCTTTGTCACCCTAGACAACTATGGAAAAGACGCAAACCAATGAAAAGAGTGTATAAAGCTCATATTTCAATATGCGGTTGGGGATTACGTGCATGGGCATTTTTTCCACCACAACTAATTTACGTGGCAGATACCAACATGCTGGTATTCCCGACAGCAAGCATTCCATAGGTAACATAATTATATATTTTCATTTGTGGTGGTACTTTCGCTGGGCCACCTCAAGTACCACAGTTAACAAATACCTATATTCCACCTGGGAGAGGTTAGTATTACTCACAATGGCAATTGAAATCACCCACCACAAGAAAAACACTGCATAGTGGAATATGGCCTTTACTCACCTGATATAGGGTTGATGGAAGTTATGTTAGGAGTGTTTGCCTGAAGGGGTTCGAAGATACAGCTACATGCATTTACTGGTGTGGTTGAACTTGGAGAACCCGCACATGCAGAGAGGATGCCTTTCGAATTTATCACCACCTTGATTGAGATATAGATGAATTCTTACATATTATATTTGTAGTGTGGTCAACAAGGAATTGTACTGCAGATGAAGTTTTGTATGCATTCTTCACATGAAGCTGAGTGAAGTTGATTTATACTGCATATTGCTTTGTGTTTAACATATGCTTTTTCAGAATAATTCAATGAACTTTGAGACACTGTATCATCAGAATGAGGTTAATTTCATTCTCCCAGATATAGTTGTGTACAGGTTGATGGTTGGTTTGGTTTTAAGGTCATTTTCCTAATGTTATTGACACCAAGATCCTAGTTAAATGAAAATGCTAGGTGTCTTGTCTGTCCTACTTGATAGCTTGTTTTAAGCTATGTGTAAATAGCAAGGGACTGAAACCCCACCAAGTATGCTTAAATTAACATGAGCCTTTGTACAGTACACACAAAAGCCTATATGCCAATTTTGCTGCTGGTTTCAAAAATCTGCAGTGGGATTTAAGATTAAATGAAGACGTCACTTGAACGATCTTACAATTCTCTCTCAAACGATATAAAGAATGCATGTTTTGATATCAATGCTGTGTACAGATCTTTGGAACAAATTGAACAAAATTTAATACAAAAATTGCCCCATCTAAAATCGGTATGTGAAAGAAGTTTAGTTTTTTTATTGGGTTTTAATGCTGTAGCAACATCTAAGGACATATCATGGTGAGAACAAGATTTTACAATATTTTTTTTTGATGATCACATGTATGGAATCGATCTATGAGAAGGTAGAGACCATACTCTTAAATATTTTACTGAGGCAGGTGTGCAGGGTCCCATAGGCAGGGCCATACAAACAAAAGCTGATGACCTAGGGGCCTTCGATATCCCTGTCGTTGTCACAGGGAGACATGCAGAGGGACACTGCAGGCAGCCCACTCAAGCCTATTCGGAAAAAGCTGTCAAGAGAGCTATTTACCTGTGGCTTGGTGCAAGGGACACGGAAGTTGTCCCCAAAAAGACGCTCCATCAATTGACTGCTCAATGTGATGTGACTCACGTTGCTGCTGACTGTAGTTCCAGAAGCTGAAAGTCCTGATTCATCCACCTGGAATATGATGCATTAATTTATCTTTTAAACAATCTTTTTCAAAGTACCAATAATTTGGGATTCCTTAATGTATTGTAATTGCTAAGTTTAACATAATCATAACATTAATTTGTGATCCACAGTGTTTCCCAAAAATGTACATGTGACTAAGAATGATGCTTATATAATATTTCATCAATGAAAACTAAAGTATGCATTGTCTTTCATATCTTTTCTGTCCCCCTTGTTATCTATATTCAGTAGGTGATAAATATCGCCCGGTCTTTAAGATGACAATCATTTTATTCAATATCATAGACAACATGCTAAGGTTTCTCAGAATTTCTCAATTGTCAATTAAGATTTCGTTAGAATATACGATAGGTGATACAGACATATAAAGCTTTTCTGAGTTTTTATTCTTTCTGATCAGTTTTCAATTGGAGTGTGAGTTTGATTTGAGTGAGATTCTCCTTTTTGGCGGGTTTTCATTGGGAAAATATAGAAAACCAGCCCTCTTTCTGGGTGGCAATGGTCAGATGAGTGGTTTAAAAGGTGAATTACATTTGATTGTTTCCACCTTTGGTCAACCATTCTACCTGTCAACACTTCTTAGTAACTCTTCCTAGTCAGAGCCATGCATTATGCAAATGATACTGTTGGATGACCCAAACTTATTTTTGGTCAATGATGAATCATTTTGCTTACTGTCAACAGTGGGCGATTTCCCCCTTTGGTCAACCATTCGACCTCCCAACACTTTGATGCGCAATCACCCTCCTCAGTCACTGACACTTTGCCGTTGTTAGGGTCAGACGACTCAAAGCACCGAGCCAAGTTCTCCGAAGTGATGTCAATAGGTATACCTTAAGAGTAAAAGGTCATTCATTACAATTTGATTGAATTTGGTTGAACTTGATTCATTTAAATTTTGTGAAATTATTTTAAAAAATCTGTTATTTATACTGGAAATATAGTTTGGTGCAAGAGTATTGTTCACTGAATTCCAGTCTACAAAAAAATATATACACAAAAGAATTTTATACACAAAAAAAGGTATATATGAAAGATGAGTAATGAAAAAGTACATGTTAATTTAGTTAGGTTCAATAATAAACCATTTTTACAGACAAGGAGGTGAGGTTATACAACATTGTCAGAAGTTGCACACTAGATGCTATCAGAAGCGTAGAAAGAAAATGAGAAAACACAATCATATAGGCCTAATGCTAGAAAATTAAAATTCATCAAATATCAATACTCAGCATGAAGATGGACACAGAATGTCATGTTTATTCCAATGACTAGTGATTTATATGTAAAGGCACTATGAGATTTTTTAATGTAGCCACTTTTTTTAGCTATACTTAATTGACTGATGGTTTCAATGTTCTTAACCTGTGCATAGTCTGCTAGGAGCAGATTTAGTCTGTAGTACTGACCCAAACCGCTAGATTTAGGTTAGCCCTCTATAGACCATTGCAGCAAATAGCGATCAAAGGACATATTAAGCTATTCTAAGCTTTTGAACTATGATATGAAAAGCTATCATCAATAATTGGCATATATTATGAAAGACAAATGTACTGAGGAACTTTCCCTTGAGTTTGAGATATTTTAAAGCATTTTCCACCCTTTAAGTTGACAATTTATTTTTGGAATACATACAAGACTTGGTCAATTAAGCACATTATATGTGAAAAGTACCATATTTGAAAACTAGTATTCTCTATCTCAAAGCCCGATTGATGGAACTATGAACTAGTATTGATGAGCCTTTAATAGAATAAAGGCAAACATAGCATCTGACCTTTATATGAAACTAAATATTAACCTTTTGATATCCATAAGCATGAAAAAAGGTTAAAAATAACTACAGTTGACACCTGGGAGCAACCCAAATACATCAATTATGCTGTGTTTGGTAGGACGCAAGCACACAGTTGGACATTATTTTACTATTAAAAACTTTTATAATTGAAATATTTTCTATGTTTTCTCATTAGAAAACCTATCAAATAGTAGTAATAGATAATTGTATAAAAGGATAAAACAGAAATAGGTAAGAAATAAACAAACATTCTATAATAGAACTCAAATTGCTGCTTAGCGCCCAGATGGCTTATAGTCAAAATTTGTGCAAAATGCTGATATTTCATAATTTCACCTCAGTCTTCTGACTGTGTTCATTTTCTAAATAATGTTTGTATCTAGGTAAATGACACATCATTAGATTCCAAATTTAATTCTCTAAACTCCCTTTTGACAGAATTAAAATAAAATGTAAATTGAAGATTCTATTTAGAATTAAGTTGATGGAAGTCAGGAAAAATACAAAATTTCAGCAAATTAGGGAGGACATTCCAAACATTCCAAATCATGTGGAATGTTCTGTTGGAACAATTTTCTTACAGATTCATATTATACATATTCCTAGCTTTACTAACCCATGGTTACACAGCCCTGTTTAGGGTTCAGTGACATGTCATAATGGATTTTCGTAAAGGGAGGGGCCAGTGACTTTGAATTAACATATTGCCATGACCGTGACCATCTGAGTAGCCACTATACCAATTTTCATACATTTGTCTCTAACAGTTTTGATTTTATTAAAACTTTTCTGAATGTTAATGAGTCTCCCTGTGTGCATCCTGGTGCACCTTGCACAGAACATTGTCTTGATAATTACTTTATAAGCCTACAAGAGAAGCCTAAAATCACCAAATTAAATGATTTATAAAAGCAAATGTGAAAAAATATGGTTGTCATGAAATTTAGGCATTATAGATTTGAATATAACTGTCATCTGTTGAATAGACAAGGTATATATGTCATCTGATGTATAGACAAGGTTTTCTATGCAATATATCAATTTATAGTTATAGAATTCTTTGTAATTGTGATGAACGGCTATTCAGCCAAAATACATAGAGGTTAAAATAATAGAAATAAGATAATAATGGAAATATGTAAAGAACGAAGAACGAAATAGATGTAAAGAACGAATATGTAAAGAACGAATAACGAATATATAAAGAACGAAGAACGAAATAGATGTAAAGAACGAATATGTAAAGAACGAATAACGAATATGTAAAGAACGAATAACGAAAACGTAATGGAACGAAACCCGGAAATATGTAAACCGGAAGTGAAATGTAAACCGGAAACGGAATATATAAACCGGAAGTGACGTCAATTGTAGGTCACGTGACCGAAGGCAGCCAATCAGGGCTGACCTCTCTAGTATATAAAGGGGCGGTGAGGCCCGAATAAACAGAGTTCTTCAACAGTTCTCCTGGTGTCCAGACGTGTCCTCTTTCCTGAAACAACCACTAAAGATGAGCCGAATAGAGTAATTAAGTCGAAGTTAGGACAAAACAGTCGAAGTCCGAGATAGGTAGTCGAAACATAGGGTAAGGGGCCCGAAGGCCCGAAGAACGAGGAACGAGGGAACGAAGTAGGGCACGAAGGCCCGAAGTAGTACCGGAAACCGAGACGTAGTATGGTACGAAGACATGGGGAGCGGAACGAGAGAGCGAAGTCCGCGGGGACGAGGGCGCGGCGTGCTCGGCCCCACGCTACCAAACAATAGGCGACCGTCGGCCCGTCGCCCCCGCGGACCGGAACTCAGGGGTGGACCGTTCCCCGGCCGACCCGTACCCCTACCATAATTTCCCTCCCCCGCAGTCCTCCGTCGACATCGAGTGCCGATCGATTCGCTCAGCCCCCCCTCGTGCGCGAGGCACGACTCTAGAAACACACCTCGGTTCTTGGCCCGGATTCCCCGTCCGCCCCGAGACCCGAACAACCCCCACGTTCCTCTGTCGTAAGAATCGGCAACCCCGACTTACCAGAGAACGTCACACTGGTGGCAGCGGTGGTGCTGAAATAGGCACATACGGACTTGTGGATCTTGGGTGTTTCATCGGTATTGGATACTCATGGCGACTGCGGCAGTCTTCGAGCAGATGGATTCTGACGTCGCCTTCAAGGAAGGTGGGGAGGAGAAAGGAGGTGCGAAAACCGAGACAAAAGGGGAGGACACGACCATAATGGGTAGGCAGTTTAATTTTATGGGAACGTCCACCCCGACGGATGAGCAGAATGTGCGGGCTCAACAACAACAGACCGGCCAGGAAGGAGCGAGTTTGAAGAAGTTCAGTTTACGACCAGAGAAGTATGACGGTAAACCGGATTTCGAGGGATGGATCAACCAGTTTGAGGAGTACGCAACATTGGGACGCTGGACGGCCGAGGAAAAAGCGGCGATGCTTTTCCTCTCGCTGACGGGAACGGCACGAATGTACTTTGTCGGACTCCCGGACAGGGAACGACTCCGTTACTCGGCGAGGGTGGATGCGTTGCGCCGGAGGTTCGGTCAGGAGAAGGACACGTGTAATGCTCTGCAAGAGTTGGCGGGCTTGAAACGTGTAAAGAACCAGACAGCGAAGGAGTTGGCTGATAATGCCCGGCGACTGGCATCGAGGGCCTACTTCTCCAACGACTACGCTAGCCAGGAAAAAGCAGCATTACATGCGTTCCAGGCTGCAGTTGGGGAAGACCTTCAGCTGAAGTGTGCAGAGAAAGGATGCAAGACACTAGAGGAGGCGGTAGAGGTGGTAGAAATACAGGAACGATACTCACGCCGCCTCCTGCGGGCAGTGAAGCCCGAGGAGGACGCCAATACACAGATCATGGCCTTGAACGGTAAGTTGGAGGAGATGATGAAAGAATTGGCAGAGGAACGGGAAGCTAGAAGACAAGCAACGGCCCGGAGGGAGGCGTTTAAGAAGCGAAAAGAAGATTTAGAGTGTCATCACTGTCACCAGAAGGGCCATTTCGCAAGAGAGTGTTCTCAGCGTCAGGGAAACGGACAGTCGCCGTCGCAGTAAGCGCGGGGCCCCCTTCGGGCGCGGCGAGAGAAGTAGTAGGCATGGGAGAATGTGGACTTTATGTGGCCGGAACGGTGGGAGAGAGTGTCGTCCGTTTTTTGGTTGATACCGGATCTATGATCAGTCTGCTGTCGGAACGACTCTGGAGAGAGTGGGGACGAAAAAGAGAAGAACTGGATGGATATGAAGGACGTCTCTGCTCGGTAGATGGTAGTCCGTTGCGGTGCTATGGATGCACGAACTTGCCAGTGAAATTGGGAACACGCGTGTTGAAGTGGACGTTCATGGTGGCAGACATCGGTAGAGATGAAGGGATCCTGGGAAACGACTTCGCGGTGAAATACCGGCTGACAGTTAAGCCCCACGCGAGTGCCATCTTCCTGCCCGCCGAGGGGGAGGGAGAGGGGGAACGAATCCCGGGAGTAGAACAGAGAACGGATGGGATTCGGGCAGTTACCGTCGGAGGACAGGTCGTGCGAATCGAGAAAACGACGGAAATACCCCCACTCCAAGTGACCCGAGTAACAGTAGTAGCGAGAATGGACATAAGACAGGGTGGACAGCTGGCTGTCATCACCGGCGCTGGATTACCTATGGGACTGGAGGTGATCCCAGGAACGGTGACATTGGGAGAAGAAAATGAAGTTTGGGTGGCCAACCGAGGGACCGAGAGCGCGAAATTGGAAACCGGCGGGGTACTCGGAGAAGCCACCTTCGTACAAGAGGTACGAGGAGTAGGAAGTGAAGCAAAAGAACCCCCAGGAGCGCTCGCTGAAATGATAGGGGAGGCTAAGAAAGACCTGACCACGAAGGAGGGCGAAGAGCTGGAGAAAGCCATCATGGCCCGGGAACAAATGTTTGCGACCTCGAAACATGAGTTAGGACGGACAGATTTAGTACAACATCGAATTAAAACGGGAGATCAGATGCCGATCAAGCAGAGGGTCAGACGGTATCCGGCCACCAGGAGAGAGGAAGAACGAGCACTGGTGGAGGATATGTTAAATTTAGGGATTATCCAAGAGAGCGGGAGTGCGTGGAGTAGCCCGACCGTTCTAGTCAAAAAGAAGGACGGAGGAACGAGGTTCTGTATTGACTACCGAAAACTGAACCAGGCTACGAAAGTGGACGCCTATCCGCTCCCGCGGATAGAGGACAGCCTCAACACTTTGGGAGGAAGCCTATTCTTCTGCAGTCTGGATCTCGCGAGCGGATATTGGCAGGTGGAGATGGCACCGGAGGACCAAGAAAAGACGGCCTTCGTGACTCAAGGAGGATTATATGAGTTCAAAGTGATGCCATTCGGGCTAGTGAACGCCCCAGCCACCTTCGAGAGACTGATGGAAAGAATCCTCAGAGGAATCGTGTGGGAGGAGTGTCTGGTATACTTAGATGATATACTGGTCTTTGGACCAACGTTCAAAGTGACTCTGGAAAGATTGGTACGGGTTCTGGACCGGCTGAACGCTGCAGGACTGAAGTTAAAGGCGCGAAAATGTAAGCTGTTCCAGAAGAAGATTCCGTTCTTGGGGCACGTTGTCTCGTTCAACGGGATCGAACCCGACCCCGAAAAGTGTCGGCAAGTAACCGAGTGGCCGGTCCCGCGGGATCTCCACGAGGTACGAGCCTTCGTGGGATTATGTTCGTACTATAGAAGGCATATAAACGGCTTCACGGAGTTGGCTGCCCCCTTGTATGAATTGGCAACGAAGGAGGAACCATTCGTGTGGAGCGCGAGACGACAAGAGGCATTTGATGCGATGAAGAAGGCGCTAACGGAGGCCCCGGTGTTGGGATTCCCGGAGGAAGAAGGACAATGGTGGCTTGATACAGACGCCAGTGACGTGGGAACGGGAGCCGTGCTATCACAAGAGCAGAGAGGGGAGGAACGGGTGATAGCTTACACGAGCAAAACCCTGGAGTCAAACGAACGAAAGTATTGCACCACGCGGAAAGAACTGTTGGCGGTGGTGCGAGCTTTGAAGCATTTTCGGTGCTACATCTATGGTCAACGCGTGATAGTCCGGACGGATAACAGCGCGGTTAGTTGGCTACAGAGAAGTAAGGAACCGATGGGGCAGGCTGCTCGGTGGATTGAGATTATCGACTCGCATGATGTGTCGTTCCAACACCGACCGGGCAGGAAGCATGGGAACGCTGACGCGTTGTCCCGGTATCCGTGCAAACAATGTGGAGAGGAGCACGAGAATACCGAACAAGTGAGAGTAGTGACGCGGGCCCGGGGGTACGAGCCCGGATGGTCCCCGCAGGAGATGAGAGCAGCGCAGAGGAGGGATCGAGATATAGGGCCGATTGTCGCACGGATGGAAAAAGATGCGGACCGGCCAGGTTGGGAGGCCATATCTCCGGAATCCCGAGAAACAAAGATCCTATGGAGGCAATGGGAACGATTAAGCCTCAGGGATGGCGTGCTGCATCGGAAGTACTGGGAACTGGAAGGACATGGTTGGAGGAACCAGTTGGTCGTTCCCCGAGGGGAACGGGCCAAGCTGGTAAGGGAATACCATGGAGGCGCGGCAGGAGCGCATTTAGGAGTCGCCAGGACGACGGCCCTGTTGGAACAAGGGTTTTACTGGCCGGGACTCCGGGAAGACGTGCGGAAGGAATGTCGAGAATGTGATTGCGCGTTGCTGAAAAAGGGGAGAGGAAGACGGGAGCCGCTACATCAGTACATAGTGGGGGAGCCGATGGAACGGCTGGCCATGGATGTTTCGGGCCCGTACCCAGTCACCAAACGAGGAAATAAGTATTGCCTGATGGTGGGATGCTATTTCACCAAATGGTTGGAGTGTTTCCCGATCCCGGATCAAAAGGCAACGACAGTGGCGAACAAACTGGTTGAAGAAGTAGTAGCACGGTACGGCGCGTTTCGGGAACTACACTCGGATCAAGGAACGAATTTCGAATCCGAGGTGGTGGCTCAGGTCTGTGCACTATTCGGGATTCACAAAACAAGAACGACGCCGTACCACCCCAGGAGTGACGGGTACATAGAACGAAGTTTCCGTACTTTGGGGTGTTGTTTGAAAGCCAGCTGCCGAGCGACAGGTCGGGAATGGGACGAGATGGTCCCGCTCGTGATGATGAGTTATAGAGCAACGCCGCAAGCCAGCACGGGAGTGACACCGAACATGATGATGCTGGGCCGACAGACCATGATGCCGCGACAGGCGATTTATGGGAGACCTCTAGGACCAGAGGAGGAACCCCGACGGGTAAGCGACTATGTGGAAAGCCTAGAGGAAGGGCTAGTCGCGGCCTATCGGGAGGCCCGGACGGGGCTGAAACGAGCCGCCATCCATCAGAAACACGAGTATGATGGGAAGGTGACTCGGCGGGAATACCACGCCGGAGAACTGGTCTGGGTGCACGATACGGTAGTGGATAGGGACAAGGGAACGAAGTTGCGATTTCCATGGATAGGCCCTGCACTGATCGTCAAGGTGCTTGACCGAGGACGGGTGGTAGTACGGAAGAAACGAGGGAAACCGGGGGGGGTGGTCCATGTGGACCGCCTGGAACCCTACCGAGGACACGCTGCGCCAGCTTGGATGGTAGCTGACCAGCAAGGATACGAGGCTGCACAGTAAATGCTTGGGGTGGGGCGCGCTAGGGCACGTAAGGAAACGGGGTACCCCCTTTTTGTGATGAAGTCGTTTTCGTGTCTCGATTCCGCAGGTGGAAGAGGACCAAGGGAACGACCAAATCGGCGCTACACAGAAAGGCTTTGGCCAAAAAGGACTGATCAACCTGGGGCCATTGAGTCGGGGCGGTGCGTTGACCACTACAGTAGGAGTGCAGGTCGTTAGGCTGTAGAGATTTGCTACCTAGCTGAAGATTGGTTCTCTTGCGGATGTAATATAGGTGGGAAATGCGGGGTTGGAACGAAAAACGGCGTTCGGGAGCCACGACGGCCCGAATGTCTAAAGTAGTCCCACGGAGCCGCTTTCCGGTCAGTTCGGAGGAACCACAGCGTGGAAAAGATGGTTGGATTACAACGGAAGACAGACCCGGTGGCAAGCTGGTGAAGACTTCTGAAGTAATGCCGACTTGGTAATACCGCTTTACAGCGTCCAGGAGACCGGAGGAGAGTAGATGCGGCACTCTCGGGAACGCCGGAGGAACGAACGGACGGCTGTAAAAGGCGAGGCCTGAAACGAGGACGGGCTTTAAAGTAGGTCATAAAAGGAATAAAAGAGGACAAAGAGAACGGGGCGGCGGCGAGGAGATGATAACGCCGAGCCCCTGTGTTCTCCGGGAAGTGTGCGGAAGCACTGTGAGGGCCAAGATGAAAAAGGCAAGAAAAGGCGACGAGGGATGAAAGGACCGAGGGCGTCCGGTGGGGCAATAAAAGGCCTAGGAAAAACGCGAGGACGGGCGAAGGGCCGCGAGGTAAAGAAAGCAGGCGAGGCGGTGACCAGCGGCGGGCCCCGGGGACCGGAAAATAGTAGGGGGCGCCACCGTAGAAGTGGATGGTGAGTCTGACGCTAGGGGTCGCTAGTGCAGGCCACGCCCACTTCCGCCTGCGGCGGCTATAAAAGGCAGAGCGCTCGCCGGAGCAGGTCATTCTGGTCAGCCGACCAGGATTCATCGAATCGCAGACGAGCAGACTGAGCTAAGGAGAAGAAAACAAGAAGAAAAGCAGAGAGGCGAGACGAGCAGCATCACCACGAGACAAAAACGGAAACGGCTGACGGGACGAGCTTCAAGATTGGAACGAGCCCCGAAAGCCCGGAAAACAGACACGATGAGCGGACAGTGCTGGGAAGGACATTGTCACGGAAAGGAGTTTAAGCACTTGGTCAAGCATATTAAAGGCCAGCATGATGGATTCCGGAAGCAGTACTACATGTGCCCGGTGTGTTCGAGTCGAGCCTATTCGACGCACCAGGACTGGAGAAAGCACATGACGGAATCACACGAAGGGAACCTGCAGAGGGGGATGCCGAAGCAAGACCCCCTTCTGAGGCTGGAGTATGCTGCGGCGTTCGCCTTGGACCCGAAAGGACGACCGCCGTACACCAGTTTCGCTACTGGGGATGAAACGGCGGCCCGGGTAGCCAACATGGAACGGGACTACGCGGTGCGCCATCCAGAAGGGTTTCAACCCCCTGAGAGGGCGGTGGATAAGGAGGCACCGGAGAGGCCGCGACGGCAGATCCGCATCCCTTACTACCCGAGGGCGTCAAGAGGATCTGAAGACAGCGACGCCGAGCAGCTGGAGCAGGTAGCAACCGAAGAAGGATCAGAGGCCGACGAGGCCGGCGAGGGAGCCCAAGCAGCCAAAGCAGCCGGGAAGGGACCCCTGGCCGAGGTGGCGGAACGATCAACACCCACGCGTCGTTCCCCTCGGAGGGCCGCGAAAGGAGTACGGAAGGAAGACACCGAGTCGCCGCGAAGCGCGAGCCGAGCCGTGGTCAACCCGAAACCACTCCTGACACCAGACCAAATATCAGGGTTAGTACAGAGCCGAATTAAGAAGTTAAACGCCCAGGGAGAACCACGGGAACCGAGAGGACGAGGACTCCCAGGCAGAGGAAAAGGACGGACATCCACACCCACCCCGAAGCCGGGTTGCTCAGGAATACCACCGGGGGCTGAGGTGGTGGAACTGGTGAGCTCGTCCGACGACCAACGACCAAAAGTCAAAGAAGAAGAGGAGCCGCTCGCTTTCAAGAGGCCCCCGACGCAGGGATGCCCGACGGAGGAGCCGTCGCGAAAGAAGAAGTGGAAAAAGGTCAAGAAAGTCCCGAGAGAATTGGAGGAGGGAACGAGTTCGGACCAGTCGGAGTCAGGCAGGAGTATGTCGGCCCGAAGCGATCGGTCTTTGATTATCGCTGAGTCTAGCAGCACGGGAGAGCTGGGACCATCACAGCCTGAGACCTCGACAGGAGTCAAACGGACCACGGGACTAGAACCACCTTGTAGCGACGCACAATTTACTATGATGACAGTTCATAAGAAATCGGTGATATACGAATCACGACACCCGAGGTACCCCGGGTATTTAAAAGGAACAATGAACCGGGAGGGATCGTTCAGGGGTTACCACGAGGCGAGATCCGACCGGGAGCTGGAGGACAGCATTCGGGAAGCACAGGGAGGCCGGCTGGTGGAAAGAGAAGCATTGTACCTAGGGAGGTTTCTACGCGAGATGGCAGAAAGACAGGGACTCAAACCGTCGGGGCGAGTGGAGAAAGTAAAGTATGTTCGGCATGCAGCCAGGCCGGAGGACACGGCGTCGACGGCCTCGACACAGCCGCTGTTCTCTACCCCTACCCCGACGAAAGCAGATTCACCCCTGGAGAAGATGGTATGTAAGCAGCCGATAGTGCCGCCCCCCGGATTGAAACGAATGAGAGACATTACGGTAGCACCAGACACGCCAGAGACACGGGCGGCGGTTGACAACCTGACTCGGGCCAGTTTGGGGAGCTCGTTTTTCGGGTCGCAAGGATCGGAGGAGACCCCGGGACCACCGTCGCCCGAACGTATGGGATCGCCGCCAGGACCGGATACCCCACTCAAGGACGAGGACAAACACGGGCGGGCGCTACAACCGCGGGTTGTGATACACAGATTACAAATGCCGGCTGCCCAGTCCATGGACGAGGAGGTGGAAGACTCAGAGGACATGGAGTTGGGGCAGGCCGAGACCAGAGGATACGAGCCGGAGAAACAAGAATTGGACGAGTCGGGAGCGGATTCAGTGTTCGGGTCTATCGGAGCGGAGATGCCGACGGCAGGACCATCTAGAGAAACACCGAGACTCAAGTTATTACGGACACAGGCCGTTCACCAGGTCTTACAGGGACACTTTCCGGTGACGGCGCGAGCGGTACGGGACTGGGACGCGGAAAAGGCCATTCGGGTGCAACTGACGTGGCCCCCGAGGGAGGTGCGAGGAATGACGGCCAAGACAAGAGCAATGGCTTCGGCGTCTATGGCGTTCCTGATGGCACTAGAAACGGGCCGCAAGCCAGAGACATTTGAAGAAGCGATGGCGCAGTTCCCGACGGCGGCACTGGGGCCGTTGACCAGGGAGTTCCCGGGGGTCGACCAGCTAGTTAACGAACACAACCGGACCGTCCAATTGGCTCAGACCCTAGTGATGCACAAAAACGAGGATCAACTGGATGACTTGTTGAAGGCGACAAGAGAGGCGGAAAAACAGAGCGGAATGGTGGATCAGCTTCTTGAGCTCCCCGCTAGGGAGGAGAGGCTGTTGCTGCCGATCCGACGCCAAGAAGAAGGGTGAAGTAGATGCTGCTCGAGGTCTTGCACGGAAGAAAAACAGCGCGACGGAACCAGAGGCGGAAAATGGCGCGTCGCGAGTCGGGTGGGGAGGGATTACGGGGCGTTGGCTCCTCACCCATAGTGTCAAACCCCCAGGGAGAGAACCGGGCCGAGGCGGAGGTACCTGAGCCGCACAGGAGGCCGAAGCCTGGATAAAAGACTCTCCTGGAGACCGCTGGACGGGCCCGAAAACTTTACTTAAACTCATCGGGAACGGACTGGCGGGCTCGAACATTCTTATCTTAATTTATTCTTATTAGTTTCTTTATGGAAACCTTCTTGCGGAAGTGAACGAAACCACATGTGTTAGGAGGTGTTGAGCGTAATCAGCGAGCTGGAGGGTCCATGACTGGAATGAACTTACCAAGCCTGCGGGGCGAATACGGGACGGAAGGAGGCGCTAGGAGGAAAAACAAGTTTGTAGCTGTTCCTCTTCTTCCCTGGAGCCCGCTGCGTTGGTTGGGACCGAGCAGATGGAACGGGATCGTTCGGTCGCGGAAATGGATAACGGGCCGGGCGACCCGGGAGCGAGAGTGAAAGTTGGGAGGCGGAATCGAGGAAAGGAAATCAGAAAGGACGGATAGTGTTGTCATTGTGGTCTTTGAGTCGACGGTCGTGCCGGGGTAAATAAGGTACCGGTGGGCCGGCGACTCGCCGCTGGAGGAAAGGCTGGCGCGGGCCAAGACTGAAAACCCTTCTCCCGCGCTGCCTTGAGCGATCTGGAGGCGAGGAAGAGACGACCTCTGTCCTCTAGCGGCACTTCTACTTCCTGCAACCTTGTCTTCTTGATCTTGGATGGATCGATCAGAATGTGGATGAACCCGGATTCATGTACCATCATCTTCTGAGTTTCCTTGTCTTCAGCCTCTTACCGCATACGAAGAGCGGCAAAATGGAATTTTTCGACCTGAATGCTGGTTTTATCGTGCCAGAGTTGATGCAGCGAGTCGTGAAAGGATTGCGGCGAGTCGTAGATGTCTCCCGGAGGACCAAGGCACGAGCAGGGACGATAACTTAGGAGCCCTGGCTCGTGACCGACCGTGATATATAGTAAAAACAATACATGAACGAGAAACGGAAAAAAATTTAATAGACTTACTAAAACTTATATTAATCTCTCACCTGCTGTAACGACAGAGACTCCTTCCATGTCGTATTTCCTAATGTCTTCTTCCCGAGGAACGAAACAAAATAGTCTTTGAAACATATAGGGAAGTAATCTTTGCAATATACAGGGAGGTGGTGCTTGGAACGTCGGCTGCGGATGCCCTGATAGACAAATCAAGAGGTCTGCAAAGAGCAACGAGGAGCGATCCTTCTTGGAGTTCATCGGATGAGTTCTCTATACATGCTATTTTATTGTGAATGGGCCCGTTCCGGATCTCAAACGTTGACGTTGGGTGCAGGTCCCAGTTGATGTCGTCCATCTTCACTTTCTACGGCTTCTTCTTCTCCTTCTCACTAATATCTTCAACTTACCAACTTCGAACCGTCGTACCTAGGAGCAGCCCGGAACGGCTCGGAGCTGTTGTCTCGGCGTTCGTCATAGGCATAGTGTCTCCATGCAATGTGACATGGCACCGTGGACGACTGTGGCCTTACTCCAAAATCAAACCAGACCGGATCTTAAACTTACCTCTATTAACGAACTATTTGTTGGTATTACAGTCTTAAGAAAATCGTCAATAAGCACGGTCCTCCGGGAGGACGAAGAGAAAAATTTAGCAAAAGGAGCGAGGCCCGAGAGCCTAGGAAACGAACGAGGGCCCGAGTGCCCGAAACAGGAATCCTCTTCTTAGGAAAATCATCTCATCAGTAGAACGAAGGAGCCTCCCTCTCGCCCCAAAGAGGACTGTCTTCCTGCCGTTGTTTACGGGGGGGGGGAGGGATGAGAGGCACCGGCTCCTGTCATCAAAAAGAAACTTCATCAAAACTATCTTCTTAAATCAGGTCTCCGTTCCGGTTGTTGTCATGCCACTTGGGCCCGGAACGGTGACGGAAATACTTTATTATGGTGGACTCTCTCCGACATCTCTGTCTGAAATCCTGAAATCTTCAAATGTGTCGACGTGGTCGAGGACGGAACATCTTGACGCTGGGTTAACCACGAGGACATGTGTCGTAAAAGTCAAACTTCAGTTCCTGTACGGAAAACGGACACTTCATCAATAATTAATGATTCTAATCTTCTCAGTCTCACCTTCACCCGAACTCCATCTCAAAGCTTCACAAGTAGCACGAAACCCGCGACGTCGTCTGCTGAAGCTTCCACTCTAAGCTTTAATGAATGAAGTTAAGTTCCTTTCCACATACAACGCCATCTTCTTCTTTGGGTACCTTGGCCTCTGGCTCGAACATGTTGTCCTTGCCAACCGTGAAAAAGTCACTGGGGGGCTCTGAATGCCGAGGCGACCGAGGGTGCGAAGTCCAAAAAGAACATTCTATCTACAAAAGCATCAGTCTTTCTTCTTCAACTCATCCTTAAAATCATCATCATCACCTAAGAGAACGCAGAGAAGAGTAACAGTTACGGAAGAACGAGGGGTCACGACCGACCGGGTAGGAGAATCACGACCGATTCTCTACCCAAAAACAAGGGAGAACGTCTGGACGACGGCAGAACGGACCGAGGGTCGAGAGGACTAAGGGTCACGACCGACCCTGGCCTCTGGGTGGGAGAGTCGCGACCGATTCTCCACCCGAACTAGGGGAGAACGTCTGGACGACGGCAGAACGGACCGAGGGTCGAGAGGACTAAGGGTCACGACCGACCCTGGCCTCTGGGTGGGAGAGTCGCGACCGATTCTCCACCCGAACTAGGGGAGAACGTCTGGACGACGAAAAACGAAGGGAACGGGGGCACTGCGGGTCACGACCGACCCATGGCCCCGGGCAGGAGGACCACGACCGGTCCCTCTGTCCTAATGAGGGTAAAAAGGCGAGGAAAAACGCGCCGAGGGGCTAAGTAAACAGAGCCCAGAGGAGAGGAGCGGGGGCGACGGGGTCACGACCGATCCCCAGTCCCGGGTGGGAGAGCCACGACCGGCTCGCTCATCCTAAAAGACGAGAAAAACAGGAGGTCCTAAATAGATCAAGGATAAGAGAACTCTGACGAAGATAAAAGAGACTAAGATATATAAAAACGAATTATATGAACTTTTAGAAAAACGAAGAGAGAAAAACGAAGAAAGAAAAACGAAGAAAGAAGAGAAATAATAATTAGCCGGATAGGCCCCGGGGGCCCTCCGAAGTTGACCGGGGAGGACAGAGGGTGACACCTCCTCCTCTGCCGATAAGGAGCGTAGGATTGAAATGTTTCTGGTTCTAGAGTATGTTCTGTTGTCATTGCTGTATGAACTGTGTTGAAATTTTGTATAACGTGTGTTCCCACCTTTCAAGAAGGTGCGGGAGGGTGTGATGAACGGCTATTCAGCCAAAATACATAGAGGTTAAAATAATAGAAATAAGATAATAATGGAAATATGTAAAGAACGAAGAACGAAATAGATGTAAAGAACGAATATGTAAAGAACGAATAACGAATATGTAAAGAACGAAGAACGAAATAGATGTAAAGAACGAATATGTAAAGAACGAATAACGAATATGTAAAGAACGAATAACGAAAACGTAATGGAACGAAACCCGGAAATATGTAAACCGGAAGTGAAATGTAAACCGGAAACGGAATATATAAACCGGAAGTGACGTCAATTGTAGGTCACGTGACCGAAGGCAGCCAATCAGGGCTGACCTCTCTAGTATATAAAGGGGCGGTGAGGCCCGAATAAACAGAGTTCTTCAACAGTTCTCCTGGTGTCCAGACGTGTCCTCTTTCCTGAAACAACCACTAAAGATGAGCCGAATAGAGTAATTAAGTCGAAGTTAGGACAAAACAGTCGAAGTCCGAGATAGGTAGTCGAAACATAGGGTAAGGGGCCCGAAGGCCCGAAGAACGAGGAACGAGGGAACGAAGTAGGGCACGAAGGCCCGAAGTAGTACCGGAAACCGAGACGTAGTATGGTACGAAGACATGGGGAGCGGAACGAGAGAGCGAAGTCCGCGGGGACGAGGGCGCGGCGTGCTCGGCCCCACGCTACCAAACAATAGGCGACCGTCGGCCCGTCGCCCCCGCGGACCGGAACTCAGGGGTGGACCGTTCCCCGGCCGACCCGTACCCCTACCATAATTTCCCTCCCCCGCAGTCCTCCGTCGACATCGAGTGCCGATCGATTCGCTCAGCCCCCCCTCGTGCGCGAGGCACGACTCTAGAAACACACCTCGGTTCTTGGCCCGGATTCCCCGTCCGCCCCGAGACCCGAACAACCCCCACGTTCCTCTGTCGTAAGAATCGGCAACCCCGACTTACCAGAGAACGTCACATAATCATATTTATTCATCATATCTACTGTATAAGATGAGAATTTTACAAAATTAAAATTTCACTTGCCCCTCTCTTTAAATTAAACATGGCAACATGGATGTTTCTTAAATTCAACAAGGCAATATGGATGTCTCTTAAATTTCAAGGGCCCCTGAATGAGAACTATACCAAACTATGATGGGGCAAAAGTCCTAGGAGACAAAGGTCCTAGGGGGCAAAAGTCCTCTGTGGCAAAAGTCTGGGGGCGAAAGACCTAGAGGGCAAATGGCTAGAGGGCAAAAGTCCAGGGGGCAAAGGTCTGGGAGGCAAAGGTCTTGGGGGCAAAAGACCCAGATCCATCTAGATACTTACCTTTACAGGAGCCAACGTCAAATGTTCCTGTGATGGGTCCCGAAGCTGTGCTAGTTCTTGCCACATTGATGTGATCAGCTGAGGATGTAGAGATGTCTGTAAATCCATACCTTTTGGTTGCAGCATCTCCATCAGAATCATCCAGTTCCTGAAAGACCACACTTTATGTCTAGAATATCCATTTTGACAAAGACTAAAGAAAGATATTTGTATTCAGGTAATCCATGTTTAACTTTCAAGACTGCTTGGGTCAATGTCTGTAGTTAAGAAGAAAATGAGGCACAATCACCAAGGAAAAAAACAACAGATAATGACTGTGAGATATAATTTGTATCTTGGGACAATCATAGTCCTCTACTGTCACAAATTAGTTAGAATTTTGAAACTGATCAGAGGCATGTGAGTGGGGGGTGACAGGGCTAGGCCTATAGCTAAGTCAGGCTAGGGGCAAAGATCAATAAGAGCTACGTGCTAAAGCCCCATACCCACTAGCCGATTTTTACCATCACTGGGCGACTGGGAGAATTGACGTTGTTGTCCCAAGTCACTGGGCTACTACCCATGGGTATGGTGCAAATTCTGGGTGATGGGCGCCAGGCGATGCGATCAGCGGAAAAATCAGCAGAAAATTACCAAACATGCCTGATATTGCAGTCGCCCGGCGATGACAATGACGACAATCTCCCAGTCGCCCGTCACCCATAGCTGCTTCAGTCACTTAATGGGCATGGCCCTTAAGATGGTCCAGTACACAACCTCCATTATAGAAATGCACTGTAACCCGACAAGTCCATGTAAAAACACGTTTCTTACCCGTTTCCACACACTTGTAACCCTAAAGAAGCTTAATTGTGACAGTACATCGCCAGAAACAGGTTAGAGAGGAACCATATGACTTGATATGAGTATGGAGCTAGTTCCCAACATTAGAGTGGTGCAGGACCACAATACACTATCCATTCGGACAAAAACACTGTGATTCTAACTATTCGTTAAGGGAGAGTAAGCAATGTTTTGAGTGATTTCGCCCTAAAAAGTTGTGATTAATGCAATATATCATTTATAAAGCTGAGGTTTGAACAAAAATAGCAAGAAATTAGCAGGTTTAGTTTGGACCCCCTATCTCACCAATGCTAAAACATCTACCGCTGCCTGATTGTCCCTGTGTTACGGAGTGTCCCGCAGTGAATGGTTAGGCATAACAGTTTTATCATAATGGATTGCCTGACTTTTTCGATTGGAAAATAATATGAAAAATTTCTCCACCATTCTGTAAAATTTTACAGCATTCCAATATTCCAAAAGAATGTTGGTGTGGTGCTTTCAATTATGCATTAATATGAATCCATCAAGGGGAGGGGGTTCTGACACTTTTGAAAATATCTCTATGATCCTGTACAAATCTAATGCACACTTTAGTCCAGGGGTGGATCCAGAGCCAGTGCTCTAGGAGGGGCAAACCCTGACCCCCTTATAAAATTGAAAATGAAAAACACCTTTATACACAGAACTTCCGATTTTGAGATGCCAACATTTTCTCTTCAGGGTCTGGAGGGGGGGGGGGGGGGGGGGACAATTACCCCTTTTGCTCCTCCCCTAGATCCACCACTATAGTCCAAGAGGGGGTGGTGTCAGAATTTTTTGAAAATGTGCTTGCAAACTTGAGGGAGCTTCAGGGCTAAAATCCCAAACTGATTTAAGATTCAAAAGTGTTTTACTATTGGCATCATTCCTGTTTGTAATTTGGACACGGAGTTCTTCCTAGAAAAATATTTGAGCACCAAAAGCCTTATTTTCTTTATACTTAAGGGGGACATTTCTTTTTTAAATTTTGGTCTATTTTTTATGAATGGCCCTCTACAAATCAACAAAGTGCAGGAATTAAATTCTTACCACCATTTCTAGTGTCTTCAGGTGGGGAATGTTTCGGAGGCAGTGTAAGACTTTCATGTTGATGCTATATTTATCCACACTAGCATTTGGTTTCACCACATCAAACTCTGAGATCCTATATGGTAGTCGCTGCTTGCACATCTTAGGTACAACTTAAAATTTAAAATTTTGAATATCAGTATACATATTTATAAAAGTTAAATCTCATGTTACTATAAGAAAGAAAGGTTTTCATCATAAGCCAATGAATAAGCCCCTCATTTAATGATATGTGGTAGCTGTTAATCATTGTTATTCCCATTTGATATAAAGGCACTTTGCTATCATTAAATCTTTCATAACATTAACTGAAAGTGAGTGATTTTATGATTGGTCCTGTGCAGTTGTATCAGAATTACTGTTGAAACAGTGAAATATCATTATCAAAACAGCCACTGTATGCAAAAACCCAGAATCAATCTTCACCTATTTACTGTCCCTTCTAGATCTGGGCTGAAAATCTCTGAAATTACAGATGGAAATATCTAGTTTTCAGAACAGTTTACAGAGATAAAATTGGCCTTGTTGAACCATCAGGCTTCAACAGTGAGAGAGATCACAAGAAGGACGTCCCTGTTGTAACACATCAATTTGTTTCATCATTGTGTGATGAATGTCCATTCATCAGTGTCAGAATTAGGTATTGAGAATAACAGAATGCCATGAATTAAAGTATATATTTTGTTAGGGCCCGAAAGCCCAAAACCCGAAAGCCCAAAACATTGTAAACCAGATGTGATGTCAAAACGATCACGTGACCTCAGATGGCCAATCAGAGCTGAGTATTATGGTATAAAAAGGGGCAGTGAGGCAAAGAATAAACAGTTCCCTCTTGGTACTCCTTGTGTTCACATGTGTCTTTTTCCAATAGAACAGCCCTCCAAAAGGGTTAAAGACAATAGGATGATAAAATAGCATATAGTTCCCTAGACAACTCAAAGTGATTAAGGTAAAGTTCATTGATAATTAGAAGAAAAAGGAGAACGGGGTACGTGAACCTGAAAGACCGAGATATGGTATGACGGCCCGAAACGACCCAAGCTACGACCCGGAATAGGTAAACCCGACAAATTTGGAAGCCTGAAATAATCAGTGGCCGCCCCATGACTGTGGGTACAAAGGCGCGACCGGCTCACCCCCACGCTACCACCCACTAGGCGAGCATCAGCCTGAAGCCCACAGAAGATCAGAGTGTACCCCCATCCCTTGGACGAGCAAGAGAGCCCATCTGGTCTCTACAGGCCCATCCCTACCATTTTCCCCTTATCCTCCGTGTAATAACTGGAACCCCAGGTCCACCGTGTCCAATGTCCAGAACACCTCAGGCCCGACTGACTGGCGTACACCTCCCCCCTCGACGAATACCAATTTCCTGATTGACCCACTCATTCCCCTGCTTACGCTAGGCATGGCTCTTTATCTTACACCTTGGCTTCTTGCTCCGACTCCTCGTCTGGTTGGAAACCAAAATAACCCCCACATCCCTCTGCCATAAAAATCAGAAACCACAAACTACCGAGGAACATCACAATTGTATTAAGGCTATAAACCACTATGCTGTATTTACTTGCATTACCACAAAATGATGAATTTGCGTGCAGTTCTTGGGTAGTGCAAGGTGGAATATAGGAAACACTTGCAGTACTTGCTTGCAGAAGGTCCTACTGCAAATGATTTTATACAGGTTTTCTATGGATTGCTTGGGGGGGATACCAACATGCAAGTTGGTATCTGAACCTTAAACTACTTTCGGTGGCTAAAAAAGAGTGTCGCAAATACTTACTAGGGTCGTCCATGATACTCAGGTCACTAACATTAAGTAACTTGAGGTCATCAAAGTACACAGCAGTGCCCTTCGGTGTCACATCATATGAGATGCTGATTGGTTTACGCAGAACGATAACAGGAATACCTAGGTTGTCATTTGCAGCAATTTTAGCATCATTGTGCACCTTAGTGCACTTATAGTGCCAGCTGAAAGAATAATATCGTTGCATGTTTAAAATGGTAAATGTGTATTACCAGCTGAAAACATGACATTGTTGGATGTTTAAAATAGTAATTTTTATATCCCAGCTGAAAACATGACATTGTTGGATGTTTAAAATAGTAATGTTTATATTGACAGTTATAAAAATGATATTGTTGGATGATACCAGCTGTAATTGAGTATGATATTGTTGATGTTTAAAACTCTCTGTGGCCCGTTGCACAATGGATTTTCGTTGTGAGGATCAAACAAAGATATCTTTAACAAAGATTTCGTTGTTACGATTTTACAACAATAGTAAAATCTCTGGTTCTAATGAATGAAATTGAATTCTGTAAATTGATGTATAACAGTAAAAAATTAGAGAAAATTCAGTAAAAGTTACAGCTCTCTGTGGCCCGTTGCACAATAGAATTTCGTTACTAAGATAAAACAACGAAAGCACAACGAACTTTTGCTTAACAACGAAATGTTTAGTTGTTATGAAAATGCAATATCTCGGGATCTAATGAATGAAATTAAATTCTGTAAAGTGTTATGAACTAAGAAAAAGTTATAAGAAATTCAGTAAAAGTTACAGCTCTTTGGGAACATTCTAAATATAGAAAAAAAATTGTGCAAAACCATCGTTGTTACGATAAAAGTAACAACGAAATGTTTCGTTGTTTACAATATTTTCGTTGTTACGAAACCCATTGTGCAACGGGCCACTGGGGGCATTCTAAATATAGAAAAAAATTGTGTGGAAACCATTGTTGTTACGAAAATATTAATTTAGTTAATAAAATTATTTTTGTTGTTACGAAACCCATTGTGCAATGGGCCACTGGATTAGCCCATCCTACTTTACAACAAGACTGAAGTTAATCATGTGATATCATTGTAAATGTTTTTGATTGCATCAATCGAGAATAAAGGACATCCTATTTGGGAACATGCTATATCTGGCAGTGAATTTGCCCTTGTCATAATGTTTTGATGCATGATCATAAGGGCATATGAAACAGTGGAAGTTAAAAACAATGGCATTCTGTTACTACATTATAAATAAATATCTCATAGAATTTTTCTCAATTTATTCTCTCATGTACACATCATTTCAAGCAATTATTTCTAACTGACCATCATTGTGAAATTGTGCCATTATAAGATGGTTCAGTACTTACTTGGCAGATGTCAAGGGTAGAGTAATCTTCATTGAATTTAGTTTATTAGTAACGTTGTATTCCATTTCCAACTGAAGTGTTGTCTTACCATCTTTAAATTCACCAACTCTATATGCAATGCAGACCTAGAATTATATGAAGGACATGGTGACTAAGATATCACTACGATACATAACGCCTATTGCTTATGCATTATTTATGAAGTTGTTTCTGGTGGTGCCCCCAATGAGGGTCCCTGCAAACCATTAATATTACTATGTGATCTCTTATGCCTTTTTTGAGACATCATACTAGCTTTGTTGATGTTACGAAAGAGATGCAAGTCAAATATTAGTGTGCATGGAATCTCATAAAGAGGTCACCAACATAGCAATGCTCATGCCAAATTGTCACGACTGGGCACTCATAATCTTGGAGTCTCATTGTTATGTTTGTGTTCTAAACAGGCAAACCTTTAGCACACATATTTTGAAGTTGGTGGTGCTACAGGGCAAATTCAATGATGTTTGAATGCTATTCGGTAATCCACATATATGTTAAATTGGTAATTTTACAATGTTTACATAGATTTGTGCTTACTGCAAAATCCTTTTTAGCAAGGTCCACCTTGCTGTCGGAGTCATCAATGTATATGTATTCTGGATTTTTCAAGACATATCTCCCATTGTAAGGGATAGTTGTGTCATCAGTTCTAGCAGACTCATTCCAATGGATTTCATCAGATTCCTCATAACTAGTAGTGAATCGGGTGTCATATTGTGTAACAGCTGGAAGAAAGTTGGGACAGCGTGCTCCGAGTGCTGCTGAGAACACTGTTTGAATCTGAAACGTAAACAATGCAGGGTTCCTTATTAACTACTATATTTGGTAGGTTATTCCTTTGATTGCGTATGCCCAAATTAAAGACCCTTTGATACCAAACACAAATAGGGAACCAGCTATGGCTGTATGAATCAGAACCGTAAACCCCTCATTTAAGCTGCGACTTAAATAAGGGTTACTTTCAGAAACTAGAACTAATTAGGCCTCAACTTTAAGGATGTGACTTAAATTAGGGTTTTACATAACCTTGAATACAATAGTACCCTTGAAAATATAATTATGATGAAAACATGTCCAAACTAAGACCTAAAAGTTAGGATGCAGGTTAAATTGGGGTTCGGTCTAAATTTGGGGTTTTACGGTAATCACGACAATGACAATCTCATCTACTTGCAACAATCAAAACAAGATCTTTTGATGAGCAAGATGACTGAGTAATACCTTGGTAAGATTGGTGACATCATTGATGATGTCGAAAGTGTGGTTTTCATGCATTGTCGGGATGACCTCAGTTTGGCGAGTGCCAGGGACATCATTGTCGGAGACGATGATATTATAGTCGGTTTCATCAAGGTCTGGGATGACAACTCCTAGTGACCCTAACAAAAAAAAAAAAAAAAAAAAGTAAGTGTTTACCCATATGATTCATTTACCTATTAGTGCAACCTTTTTGATTATCATTCATCATCAGTCAGTTCTTCTTTTTCTAAAAATACAACATTAGACTCATGCCTAGACTAGATAATTACAGTCTAAGACAAACTAGAAAAAAGAATTAGTCACCTTGTATTCCCCCTCTCAAGTTTATATTGGGGGAACAATACAATAATTAATATCTTCTAAACCTACGCAAATATATCAAAATATTAGATGTTATTGATAAAAGATCTATTGAAACAAAACACCATAATTACCAATTCCAATTGTTACTGAGGCCTCATAGGTAAAGATTTGGCTTAGGTTAGCTGAGTTATCAGTGCTGGCAGTTCTACTGAGTGTAACTCCAGGGTCTTGTATGTTGTACTGTATTTTGAAGAGATTAGTAAGTGCTTGTTCAACGTCACCTGCAGTCTGGGAGGTTCTTACTTTGCCTGCAAATGGATGATGTAAGTTGGTAGAGTTTTTTAACAAATACACAAAGATTAATGAACACCATGAAATGACTAATGGGCAAAAGTGGTCAATATTCGCCAGTTTTAATAAATGACTGATAAAGACAATTGAGGCTAATTGCAAATTGGCAGTAACTAACTGAGGCGTGACAGGCACCCTCAGGCTATACCACCACACAGCTGTAGGTGTTTCCCACCCTATGGTCACTCACCGGTCAAAGACTACAGACTTATTCTTTGGACCTACTTTACCCAACCCCACATAATGCCAATATCAGTTTATGAATATGATTTGCGATTGGACTACAAATTTTCTAAGTGCATAAAAAATTGTTTTTAGTCTTCTTAGGGGAGACGTCAAAATTCAACACAGCAGGTCGCAGCCAGTGGTCAGTGACAGTACAGCATGTAGCCACCACCCAGGGGATCTAAGGTCACAGCCTGTTGCCATGGGGCTGCAGCATGATAGGAACGGGTGGTGACACTATCTTGATGACCCTAAATGACCCCATTAACTAATTAAGTAATCAATTAATTAGCCTCAATGAGGTACTTAGTATAATGTAATGTATACAAACATGAAAGACAAGTTCCATTTTATCATTCATCTCAATAATACACTGATATAGTCTCAACACTGGCACCCTTAATATCATTGCAATAGGGTTTTAGAATGCTGCAGCCAGTCATGGCACACAGCGGGTAAAAGTAACATCTTGCTGCAGCCTGCCGCAGCTTCTCAGGTTCACAGCCTCTGAATTTTGACATCACCCCTTATCCCTGAGGTGTTAGCAACAGTTCTGTAAACATGTAAAGATATGTAATTCATGACGTTTCAGGTAGAACATCACTGTGCTAATGTCCCAGATACAAATAAAACAACAGTCCGTCTTTTTTCATCTGTTTCAAAACATAAACAAACAACGATGACATTACAAAAATGACAAAACAGACGACACATTTTATCTGGTTTCACAGACTCACATAGGGGGCACACCTATTGACAATCATGTAGGTGCTAGTCCAAGTCACCTATCTTAGTGTAGCTATAATATCATTGGTGTTACTATGGAGACCCTTACCTGAAAAGGTACCAAATAGGGTAAAATAGAAAGGGACATCAGCTGTCTTTGTTTGCACAGTAACTGTCCACTTCTTCAGGTCAGGATCACTTGAATTAAATGCCTTCAATGTAACAAAGTCAATGGTCTGCGAAGAGAAAGGCAATGTGAAGGTCTGAGAAAACTAGTCAAATATTTTTGCAAAATGGTTATCAATGCCAAGTGATGGCAAACATGTTATGATTTGTTTCTGATTCAAATGCATAACGAGAACTCTATTTCTGCTCAATTTAAATGATTTTGGATATTTTCCCCCTGTCTTTTTAAATGATGTATAATCACTAGATAGGAAAACATAAAACAAGTAGTTTAAATCCTTTCAGATGCCTGGTGGCATCACCAGCATATACATAACAGATACCTTAAAGCATCCTTTCAATAAATGTCAAATATGTCAATTTAGAGCTTTCTTTTCAAGAAAAATCTAAAACTTTTGTTTTATGACACTATGTTGCGATATCATGTCATCAAACATGATTCTGATCATAAATAACTAAAGGAAAAATGATAATAGAATTTACCTGCTGTTCAGTGAGTTGTTCAGAAGCCACACAGAATCTCTGACGTGAATTTACAACATCACAGTTTTCAGGGTTCCTTGTTTTGGGTACATCATAGTAGCGAATACCTAGTCCATAGAAGGAATCCCAACTGTATTCTCTATGAAAAAGGCTGAAGTAACGCCTGAAGGAAAAACAATTATTGAAAACAGATGAGTTTGACATTTTATTGTCACGAGAGATAGTATATGTATATATCTTTGTGTATATATGGAAACCTATATTTCTGAACAACCGAAAACAAACTGTGAAACACAGGCTTAATGACAATGGCGACATTTTCCATAAATCCCCAAAATGGAAGTTTTTCAATCATGATCATATGTAACTTTTTTTCTAAGCCACCACTGGGGTCATCTTCTATTGTGGATTAGAATACCATACCGCATTGAGAAAGGCACCGTTTCCCGAACCTGATATATAACATCATTAAATTTTATGAAAGTTGTTCTTTCTCACTTGAGAAAACATGAGGACATTTATCAAAAGCATTAGACTGGTCATTATATTAATTTTATCAAAATAAATAAAATCAAATATCAAAATCCATTTTGGAAGGTGATTCATCATATATCTAAAACATTTTAGCTGAAATGTTAGCACAGTGACCCATGATTATATTTTAGATTTTGGTACCTACCTAACTTTCGATAAATGTAAATTTGAAAAAAAACAACTCAACACTGGTTCTTTCATGGCGCAACTGTCTTTAAAAACTAATATCGCATAATCATGCAAATGGGTACAGAATTTTCAAAATCTTATATCAAATGCTATAACAATTTTCCATAAAAAATTGTTACCAGTTTTAGTAAATATTAATTCCATTTGCTCATTATATCTGATCTTAGAAAGATCACAATTTTGATAAATACATAAAGGAAATGCGCTTTTATTTGTATGATAACATTGTCAGAATCTATAAATTTCCAAAATAAGAGAGCATAGCTTGTAGGGAATGACATTATACATAATAAATACCAAGGAGACATGAAACAATTGTTGTTGTCCTGGTTTGCACACACTGTAGAGAACTTTAGTCTTAGACAGAGCTGTGTGCAAACTGGGGCAAAAATAATTAATAAGTGTGCCTACATGTAATTGATTTATTTTATATCAAGAACTGAGAGAATGCTTTTTTGTGTGATGAATCAAAGACCATTCCATGATTATAGGCACAAAAATGAGAAGGCTAGAAGTTGGCCATAATTATAAGGAAAAGATGTAGAATGAATCCCTGTGATTGAATTTTTGAATGGTATGGCAAATTGCCTAGTAGGAATGAAATACATGTTAGTACGAAATTGAGCATGAAAGCATGAAAATGTAAAGAAAGAATGAAACCGGAAATGATGTAAGGGTCAACAAGGTCACGTGATTGTAACTGACCAATAGGGAGCTACTTGAGGCCATATAAAGCATGAAGTTGCGTGAAACAAACAGTCCCTTTATGGTACTCACTGTGTTCACGTCTCTTTCTTCCGGGAATGAACAGCCTCTCGACTTAGACAGTTAAGGACTATGGGGCATGAGGCACAAATAGCAGAATTAGGATCAAGTTAGGGTTAACAGACTTATGGGAACCCACTGGCACACACATGGGAACATGAATTGGGCTACCTCGCGGATCGATGTCACAGGCAGCCAGCCAGCATTTGGCGACGACCCCCCAGCATAGGTCCTTGAATAACTTGTAGCAAGATGACATGAGATCTAGCAGCAAGGGCCCCCCCCCCCCCCCCTTCGTCATGACAACTGAATGGGAGAACCCATGCCAGACCCGTCCCTGAACTATCCTGAGTTCCGTTCACCCTTGTGCGTGAGGCACTGCAGAGACAAGCATTATTGCCCTGATCGGCAATAGAGCTTTAATTACTTGCTTTGGGGAGTGCAGGACAATAGCGAAGATATAGGGTTGGAATCCTGATGGAAAATTACTTTTACTTACGGAACATTGCTCTCAAGCGTGTAGAATGCAGACCGTGCATTGACACTTGACAAGCCCTCGTAGTATGACTTGTGGCTGCATTCGGCCGCATGTTCCTACCAGCCACCATACATGAAAGGCAAAAAAATGAGATGTGTAGAATAATTATATATCATTGCAATAGTGATGATTGGCAGCACATCTTCTTGAGTGGGCTGTTCTTTTTCAGAATTCTTAAACATTTAGAAAGAAAGGTCAAGGTCAAATACCAAGATTTTGATAAATACAAAGAAATATCCTTTGATCTAGGGTTTTTAACAATCCTTTTCACAACTCATAAAATCATGATCAACGATTATCACTATCAAAATTTTAAAGTCTTTATGTTATCTTGTAGTCAAATCATTATAGTGACCAAATGGTAATCACCGGAACCACCTGGCATGTGGGTGACCCAGGTTTGATCATTGGCTTGACAAAGCAAGGCTGCTTCATCCAATGACAAATCCAAGATTTTGAAAAGGGGGGAGGGGGGTGCGCTTTTTGGAAAAAATGTCAAATTACTTTGTTGTCAAATTTGGCCAACAAAAAATAGAAAAAAAAGGGGGGGGGATGCGCCTCGGTGCTTCGAATCCCTCCAAATCCACCACTGACACTTGACCGTATTTTCCTTCAAGGCAACAACATTAACTGGGTTGTGAAAGGTCTTAAATTAGAGCCACTGGCTGTTGTTTGTCTGGTCCTGTATTTGGGACTGGTGCATTTAAGAACACCTGCCTCGGTTAAGGTGTAAGAGTATTATCTCTACCTTCTCATAGATTTGATCACCATCACCACCCTTGATATGATCCTGACAGTTAATTATGGGGAAAGCAACTAATAACTTATAAACCATCAGATGTATACAACTTTCACACAAGCTTGGAAGCTGGCAAATTCTTTGCACAGTGGACACACACCAAACAATTTGATCATTTGTAGACTGATCTGACAGTAAAAAGCATACAAAACTTCTTTGTATCTTTGGGATCTTTGAAAAAATTTATGATACTTTTGTTTGTGTTAATTTCTGTAAATGAATTAGTGTATTCTGTTTGCAATTTCTTACCATATATGTGTCTGTCAGTGATTTTTTTTATGGGCTATACATAATTAATTCCTAAAATTTCTTTGTGGACAAAAGCTGGACTGCTGTTTGTGTTCCTGAAAATAAATTCCATGAATATTTGTAGACTTTTTGTGGTCAATATTCTTGGTCATAATCAATTGCCCAAATTCAGAAAAACACTCACCGTTGAATTATCGATGAACAATTTACCCTTGTCATCACACTTCAGCTCAAACTTGACTTGACTGGTGGTAGCCACACTAACATATCCTGTTAATCTGGTACAGTAATGGTTGTTGTCTCTGTCTGTATCCATAAAGAAAGCATCCTCAGCCATAGAGTGTGTGTGATTATGATCCGTGCTGAATTGGTCAGGGTTCAGACCATTGTATTCGCAGTCTGGCCAGATTTCCAGACTAACACCCCGATTCCCTAAAAAATAAGTTTATCTTTAAGGTTCAGGACATTTTTTTCTTCTATTTCAGTGTTTCCTTTGGTTGCAAGATCTTCCAACAGATCCAACAGATTTTGCCTTCTTGTTTAAGGATAAATGCAGGTTTTGATTCTTTGGAATGATTTCTTTTTTATCTGTCTCTGTATCATATAATTATGTTTATTTTTATGTCTGTATTCATGAGTAAATCCACCAAGTTAGATGGGCTTACTTACACATAAGCACAGATATATAGTCACAAAAAGACACAGATACACACAGACACATTGGCAAATACATTCAATGTACAGACCAAGGGAGCACAAATCAATTGTTATTGCCCAGGTTTGCAGGGATTTAACCAAAGACATAGGGGTTTGCAAACTGGGGTAATAACAACTGCTTAAATGAGCCTGTGGTCTGCGCTTGATTTATTCTATATCAATTAGACAGAAAATTTTGAAAAGTTTCACTGGCGACACAAAAAGTACATTAGTATCCACAGTGAGGCATTATTGCATTATTGTATTTCTGCATTATTGCCCTCTGAGCCAATAACATATCTTCTAATTACCAAAGGGCAGGAAAATGGTGAAGGTATAGGGGATGAAATCCTGATGAAACACAGACATATAAACATTATGCATCTAAGAGACTAAGGCTGATGTCACATAATTTTCTATGAATAGTTGCTGTAACTAAAAACCACCAATATCAGACACATCTGATATCTATGGAGTTAACTTTATCCCTCAAAATGAAGTTTGTTGGTACCTGGACATGTATTCAGTTTACAATTTAGGGAGCCAAAACGAATAAATGCAACAAAGTCTTTCAAACTCAAATAATCATGGAAATCCATTCCCTGTACTTTGTCGCATAAAGAGTTTCACTGTTTCAAACACAGCGAGAATCATTGCTTAAATGTCTTCAAAAGATGTGCAAAACCATCGATGTTCTGAGGGTTTGCATTTTGAAGACCTTAAGGATATCGCTGTTGCGAGACTCATATCTAAAACCTTGTTATGCTCTAGCTGTTGAGAGGGTTTTGTTATGCTATGGAATGCTGAGTGTATGTCTAGCCCTTGTTAAAACCTAAAACATGAAATATGGTATAAAGTCATTAAATAACACGTTTTCTGTGCTGAACTTAATTAATGTGGATCCTCAAATATGGGGTTTGTCTACAAACAAAATAGAAATATTACCATCTCTCGGGGAATTCTACTTTGGTTTGTACTAGTTATTTTAAACCACTGACCTTAACTAGACTCACTTTACATATTTCTATACTAAATCTTATCTTAGTTTTGAAGATTTTGTCAATTACATTGGTTTTGGCTCCTCTTAAGTCAAATTTATTGGCAAGCTTAAGGGGTTTGCTCAGTGGGGACAAGGCTGAACTTACCTGGAAAGTGTGCCCCTGTTGGATTCATAGGAGGGGTCTCAACAACAACAGTAGCATCTGATACACTGACCACCCGGCAAGGCCGTTCTGAAGAATGAGGTACATACAAAGGGCTATCTTAAACAAGTAAAGGGATTTTTTTCTGTTTATTTGTTATTTCAGTTTTTTGATACCTCCATTTTAAACCACACAAAGATGGGGAACCACCAAATGATTTAAATATAAATACTACATTATTTCCTTCAACAAGAATAGGTTTCATGCTTTCATTAAGATACAGTCTAAGCAAATTCAATATAATTTCATTTCATTTCTTAGTTTTAGTATCTCCACTTACAATTATCTTTTCCCCACTATTCCAATTTTGATGTAAACCAATTAACATAGCGTCATGATGAAGATGAAATATAACATATACTGTGGTTGCACTTGAATAACAATTAATTTTTAAAAAATGGAAAGGAAGAGGTATATCAGTTGGACATATATATATATATATATATATATATATATATATATATATATATATATATAATGTTTATAAAATCCTTCCTCTATAAAAAAAATTCACCATCTAAATGTAGTATGATGAATGAAGGTATGGATTTATATAGTTCCAGATCCACATAACTAAAGTGGCATACCCACTGGTTAAGTCATTGGATGGTTTGAATATAAATCAGATTGATATTTTAACTGGTGAATATGCTGGCAATTTTACTAGCGATCCTGTTGTCCATTGCCTGTAGCCCTGTGCTCAAAACTAACAGGTTTTTGGGGGCACTAATCAGTCATCGGGCAACTGGCAACCACCGATTGTGTCACCACCAGTGGTTACTGGTTGCCAGTCAGTGGTAAAATTGCTTAGTGTGTATGGCTTTAGGCAAACAACCTATGTGAATGATTGCCCTAGAAGTACATAATTTGCTAGGTCTGATTTTATGAAATTCCATATAAGATAACAGGACCCAGCCAAGCTGCAAAATAACAGAACCGTTCTGCAACCATACTAATTTGGTCAGTCCGTTACTTACTTAGATGGCTCATAACAGTTATGTGGTTGATGGTGAGGCTGAAACCTTGCTGAATCAGAATGATATTATGATGTTATTTATTGGTGAGTTAAGACCAAACCATAACAGAATGTTATAAGAACATTCTGTTTGGGTTGAAGAACATAACCAAAACACTGTAATAAGTTTACAGTGCAACGTCATTGCAGTGACCTTACTGGGAGTCTTCAAAAGAACGCAAGAAGAACCAATTCAGATCTAGAACTGACCAGAACATTGCTCCAACATTATAATAACGCTGCATCCTTAGCTGGGAAAGTTCTTAGCTTACCAGCAATATTTGGACCCATTGTGATGGCAACCTCCGGCAATTCATCAGTCAAGAAACCTTTGCCTGTGATAGTTACCAGTGTCCCCCCAAAAAGGCTTCCAGTCTGAGGACTCACAGAAGTAATTTCTGGAAAGAAAGATTTATTCTTATGAACCACAGAATTTTTTTTCTTGTTTTAAAAGAGATCCTCATATTTGATTTTTAATAATTTTGTTTGTGTGTCCAGAGTTGCTGTTCTGAGCATAGAGCATTCCACAATATCAGTACTCTAAAATAAGAACTGAAATAATTGATTTATTATTAGGGTTATTGTGAGTGTTAACAGGTATGAATAGTATGATAAGTTTTGTACTAAAAGTCTGCTCAGTATCAACGATCAAACAATCTTATTGTTGGAATCTCAAAAAAAAAATTGTTTTTTCATTTTCCAAATGCATGTATGCATTCAGACAAATGCATATACAAACTAAAGTATACAACACATGCATTTCCATACATGATTTCTGTATGGAAAGTGAGAAATTGTATGAGAATGTCATGGTTGATGGCTGTATTGATTATTCAAAAAAACTTACTTGGATATATTTGAAAAGTTCCTCTTTCCATTGTTCTTGAGTAGTAAAATGCATGGCATGCGGTTTTTGACCTGTCCAGAGGTATTATTAATAAGGTTATATTATGGAGTTACTACTAAAATGTGAGGGCATCAAGCCTAAGCACAGAGAACAACACAGACTTGTGAAATGTATAAGAAAACAAAGTTAAATTTGTTCTATTCTAAAGGATATAGCATGTCTAAAAATTTAGTCTAGTGAACGCTAGTGTTTGTTTAGGGTCTTTATATAAAGGTCTTGGGGTAACTAGATCTCTATCTCTTCATGTCTTTCTGGTTCATAGTCCTTCTTGTATGCTAGCCAATGAAAGAACTAGTCCAGGATTTGGGCGTTCAAATCCAAAATGCAGACAACACTTTGCAGAGAGTAAGTTCGTTGTGGAATATCAGAATGCCTCACAAATGCCGTTGTAGTTCACAATAGATGTAAAGTTCCTATGTACAAGTATTATTCATAGACCGTGGGGTCAGGCTTCCTTAACATAAGTCCGCCTGTCTCTGTGTGGTCTCACAGACTGTCATTATTCCAATGTTAGTCACCAGATGTCACCAGACGCTATATGCGCTTCACTACCGAAACCCACGAATCCTCAGGAATCGTATTGTTCCAAACACATAGCACTTCTCTGCCCAATACTACTACTGCCGTTCTTTTATATCCATGATTATTAAATTCGACCAGGTAGTGCTGCTGCTGAAAGACTAGGCCCATCTGCTGTAACCCGGTACAGGTACTGAGGCGCTACCCATAGTTATCATCAAACCTTATAGAATTCCTTTTACAATTTTGAGGTGTTTATGATATACTTTTTTCGCAGTCTGGCAATCTACTTAAATATTGCTGCCAATTATGTGCACGAGGTATTTGATTACTGTACCTCAGTGCACTAGCCCCTTTCATGTAGTAAAATGTTAAACAATTCACCCTACCATGGATAGCTAATTTTCTGTGTTTTAAGCACCTGCAGGCTAATTTGGGCTAATTTTGTCGACAAAACCCAATCAAAAACTATAGAAAATATACAAATAATTGTTTTATATCTATCCATAATGAAGGAATTTTCAAAAAAACTCAGGATTACTAAATGTATATAGATACTCATTTGAAAAATGGTGATGAATTATTTTTACCAATGTTAGTCTAAAAATAATGTTACATTTCATGAAAATTCCCATAGTAAAGCCTTGACTTTTGTTGACATATTGCTCATCCTGCACCCTGTTTTAGGCTCATTAAAATGGCTGTGGTTTGGAAAATTAATGTATTTTCCTACATTAAATGAGAAAATAACCACAACCTATAACATTTGAGAGATACCTAGCTACATGCATCAGACACTTTGAGAGGTTTCATATCTATTGAAGAATTATTAGCCAAATCCAGCATGAATTATTTTCACCCACTAAGAGTAATTTGACTGATCCATTGGGTCACACTATTATAAGAAGGCCCACAGAGGGTTGCTGGACGGACCGCAGGGTAGCAGGATGGACCAAGGGCAAAGCCTGTGGGCCATCTGGCTACCCGTAGGTCCGTCCTGCTACCTGAAGACAACCCCTAAGGCTCTTCTATATTTTACTACCCAAATGAGATTCTAAATGGGTTGAAAATCCTGGAAACAAGGAGTGGTACATACAGCCTGTCTGTATGCCCCTCCCCATATACATACCACTCTTCGGCCGTGCAGGTGATAAATGTTGAGTTGTTGGGAATCTGGAGTTGGGTCTTGCAGCACATTAGAAATCCCAAGGGCGCATATGGATTGAGGAGGAGAACAACTTGTCTGGACCACTGAGTATCAGCGATAGGCTTTTGGTGGAACTCCTCAAGAAGCAGCAGCAAAGAAAGCTCCAGCATGGAAACTGATAAGCTATTTCTGTCACTGTAAGGCCCAGAAAAGTAGCTCTCCTTCTCATTTTATGCAATTATTTGTGGTTATATTAGTGGTTTTACCTTCCATACTCATCCTGGATATACAAGCCCGCCTCATAAGTTCCTGTAAAAATTAGAAAAATCCTTTGGCATACTGGCTTCCTATTTTCCCCAAAATTTCCCCAACAGTAAGTGTTTAGATGGTGACATTAATTTACTCTTTTGCAGAACTTTTGAATTTTTTGAGAATTGTTTGAGTATCTTCATTTTCTGGAAAAAGTCAGGGGTATTTGCCAATGCCTTTAAATGGTTTGTAAAGAACACCTAATGATCCAATAAAGTTTTGAGTTAGTTACAGAGGTGTTGGGCATGTGGTCTGTTGCAATTGCATAAGCAAACACCCTCAACTCTGATCACAGACATTGTGAAAGCTTAATAGGGCTATTTGCCTTGTGTTGGCAGTATTGTTAACAAGTTAATACAACAATAATGTAGATAATACATTAATCAGATTGTAGACACCCAAGCAGCAGGTATGGTAACAGCTCTTCCCTCTATAGGTCTCCTTACCAATCTCCCTAAATATGAAACTGATGGGCCTTTTAACTCAATGCTGTAGGTTATAATTTAAAGTTTAAAGTTGTGTTGCACTAGACTGTTAAGCCAAGGGCCACTGTGGAAAATCCAAAGGGCAAATTCTTAATTACAACATACATCTGTCAACTATATATCATTTATAAAACAAAAGCTTGTATGACCCAGATCACATAGTGAGGCATAAGTTGCAGATATCTAAATTAGGCTTTATTTAGATTGTGTGAAAGGATGCCTTGATCTTTAGAGTGATGGCACAACTATGTTTCTAACTGTATTATAGCAAAGGTTGTGAATGTTTCATGTATCATGAATTGGACACTATATTAAAGCAAAACTTACTACAACTTCTCATCATTATAATGCAAATTACAGTAAAAAGTTATTCACAACTGCCGGGGAAAATCATTAACATCAGGATTAATCGCAAATTACTGGAATTGTGACCAAAATGGAAAGTTGAAGTGCTTTCCATGTCATTTCTGTGTAAAGTAAAATTTCTGACTTCTTGACTTTTTAACCTCTTATTTTCACCATTTTACTCAGACTTGTTCTGAGCAACTTATGCTTCATTTAGTAGTGAGAAGTTAATTGCTATTTTGAAAAGAATACCTCTGAGAAGCTTCATAAACAAATACAAGATATTTACCAGGTGAAAATGGTTCTGGTAAGGTCACCTTCATCCAGTTTGTTGTGCCCAGGTGGAGTGGTTTGTCATTCCTACTGATGTTAATCCAAGCTCTGAAAAAGAAACACATGTATATGTCAGGTTAAGGTTATATTCCAATTTGTGGTAGGTTGCATTTGCAGTCGCTTTTTCTTAGGTACAGCAAACAATTTACAGTGTTTATACCAACATGTTGGTATCCCTGACTGCAATCAATCCATAGAAAATCTGTATAAAATCATTTGTGGCAGCAAGTTCCACAACCAAGTACTGCAACCAAGTACTGTAAGTACCTATATTCCTTCTTGCGTTACCCTACTGCAAGCAACCTGAGTCTTTCATGGTACCACAAACAAATACTGTATAGTGGAATAGAGCCTATATATTCTCTTAAACCCAAAAGCCCCATACCCACTAAGTGATTTGACCAGTGACCGGTGACTGGTGATCATTTATTGTGGCACAATTGGTGGATGCTGATTACCTAGTGCCATTCACTGCTGAGGAAAATCTATAAGCATGGAACCTAGATTGGGCAACCAGTGATCGAGGATAACTGGTAAATTTGCCAGTAAAATTGTCTAACAATTATCAAACTTGCTTGATATCCAAGCTGCCCGACTACATTACTAGCAATTCTTTCAAATCCTGCCAGTCGCGAGTGGGTATGAGGCTTTATTCCCCTGGGCTGTATGTGGGAATTATGTAAGTCTAACAATAACATTGTACTAGGAATTTCACAGGAACTGTGCTTGATACATACCATTTTAAAAATTGAGTTAAAAAAAGAAACCTCATTGGATTATTATGATTGGCAGTTAAATTTGTAATTGCACTTGTGCCTGATGTTAAACTAACTTTATTCATTGATCTAGAGGTTGATCTCAGCTATAGTCTAGTGGCTGAAATAATCGAAGCATTATGTAATTTGATTTATTTGTTACACCAATATGGAAGATCATTTTCGTGTAAAATAAAAATGGCAAATAAATATGTAAAAAGAAAATCTGAAATCCTGACTAACACCATATGTACTGTGTGGATTTTCTGATCTCTACTTTTCTTTTTGTTTCATTTATCTGTGTTCTGTACACACAAGATCTTCCAACAGACGATACACATTGATAGTTTCATAATATAAATAAGATATAAGGAATACAAATATAACACAATATAAACAAAATTGGTCAATTTTACAAACCGATTTACAACATCTGAAATAGCAAGTAAAAATTGAATACAATTTTGGTTAAGAAATTCTACATGATTGCAATCAACCATAAATGATTAATTTTAAATGAGCACTTAAAATTGACTAGTCGTTGTAATAAATATTAAAGTCTTATCAAAGCCTTTGAAAGTTCAGTTGGTACCTATCTTGAAGGGGAGAAACCATTGAGCCATGCCAATGAAATTGTGATTGTGATCACAAGTTTAAGCCACCAATACATAAAGGGGGAACCCATTGAAGCATGCAACTAAGATTCTGGTCAAATACGAGATCACTAGCAGCCAATGTCAGATTTTTTTAAAGCATGTCACCATTTTTCCATAGATTTCTGGTTGAATCATCCAGTGGAAACACACTTTTTGATAGTTTAAAATGTATTTTTGATAATTTTTGACTATTCCTGATTATTTAAGGATGAGATTTGACCAGGAGTTTGGTTGGATCACTCAATTGGTTTTCCCCTTTAAGCGTCATACCCACTTGCTGTTGGTGCCGGTGCTTATGTTACAACAAATTATCAAACATGCTTAATATGGATTGGTGCAACCATGGGCGTTGGCGTCAGCACTGACATTAGCTTCGGCATCAGTGTCAGTGGTCATAATTATCTGGGTATGGGGCTTTACACTGTCAGGTATTTTCTAAGGGATTGACCATGTCTTGGTAGCACTCTGATTATATTGTGACGTTCCTCGGTAGGTCGGGGTTTCCGATTTCTACAGCAGAGGGACGTGGGAATTGTTTCGGGTCTCGGACGGACGGAGAATCTGGGCAAGAAACCGAGATGTGATGTTTCGAGTCGTGCCTCGCGCACGAGGGGGGGTTGAGCGGGTAGGTCGGGAATCGGTGCTCGTCAACGGGCGGAGGACTGCGGGGGAGGGAAAATATGGTAGGGGTAGGGGGAAGCCGTTTGTTATCTCTCTGCTGGTATCCGTACCTACGGACGGTCCACCCTCGGTCTCGATCTACGGGGTGTCGGGCCGACGGTCACCTATTGTTTGGTAGCGTGGGGCCGAGCTGGTCGCGCCGTTGTTCCCCTGGATCCTGGGTTTCCGTCCCTAGTTTTGGGCCCTCGTGCCATTCCGGGCCTGCGTTTCCGGGACTCCATCCGGGCCAGTTTCGGGCCTTCATGCCCTACTTCGGTCCTTCAGTCCTTCGGTCCTTACTTCCGTTCTTCGGGCCTTCGGGCCCCCGTCCTAAGTTTTCGCCTAATTCTCTCAAACTTCTACTATTTTACCTAAACTTCTAGTTAATTACTCATATCGGCTCATCTCGGCGGTTGTTAAGGGAAGAAGACACGTGTTGACACAAGGAGAACTGTGAAAGAACTCATTTATTCGGGCCTCACCGCCCCTTTTTATACTCTAGTGGTCAGTCCTGATTGGCTGTCTTTGATCACGTGGTTACAATTGACGTCACTTCCGGTTTACATTATCACTTCCGGTTTACATATCACTTCCGGTTTACATATTTCTCGGGACTTTCGGGTTTCGGGCTTTTACACTTTCGGGCCTTTACACTTTTGTGCCTTTTTACATTTTCGGGCCTCTTTCGGGCCTTTCGGGTTTCGGGCTTTTACACTTTCGAGCCTTTACACTTTCGGGCCTTTTATAACATATATACTTTATTTTTGTCATATTACCTTACTTTTCTTATTTTGGTCTTTTACCTATCTGATGAATAGACATTCATCACAATATCAATGGTAACACAATTTGTGGTAGTTTTGAAGATTTCTGATCCCTTAAAAAATTAATATCATCTAATACAAAAATCTGGCTCACCTTTCAAGGTTTTCAAAAGCTGGGTGACATACATAATCACCAACAGAAATGTTTCTGATGAAAGGGTCGTCTGTGTCCCCAGACTCTACTGATGAGTAGTACAGTGACTGAAAGTAACCATAAAACTCCAGTGTGGTTTCTGAAATGAAGGATAAAGTGGCAAATTTATGATAAGATTTTTGTAACCGAGTATGTTGATTGGACATTTTTTATTGCAACATTATTGGGAGCCATTAAGATAATATAAGAAGAACCAAACCAGAGCATTACTGCAATGTTATTAAAACGTCACACCCCTGGCTGGGTCATATACAGCCTTTAAGGTTGGGTTTCTGACATACGAAAAGAGCTGTGGTAAACTCACCATCACACCCAGATGGGGGAATGACCCTCAGAAATTTTGGAGTTCTATCAGCCTGTAAAGATATAAGTTATGATTAGTTATTTTACCATATCCTTCTGACAATTTAATGCGCATCCCTCTCTTGTAATTTTAAAATGCAATGTTTTAGATACATTTTGATGTTCAGCTCTCAGACTCTCATTCATTTAACTAGTACAGATGTAATGCGATTCAATTTGACATAATATATCATTCTATAAAATGTCTTTTGTCAAAACACAATACATTGAACATTTTGGTATTCTCATGATTTAATTCAACATGGCTTAAAAAGGTTAATGATATCCATCCCTTAGAACGTGTTTTTAAATCAAATTCACAAAAACATTTTGGACTGACTTTCACTTTTTTTCTCAGGAGAGGTGTTAGGACGCTATCCTACAAACAGATGCTATCCAACAAATGTTTGTGGTTTAGTGACATTTTGTAGGATAGCATCCCCACAAGATGCTAAGCTACAAACAGATGCTAAACCAAAAATATTTTAAGGATAGCGTCTTTCCAAAAATAGACACTAAGCCATAAATATTTGTAACTTAGCATCCTTTTGTGACTTAGCATCACCACAAGATGCTAAGCTACAAACAGATCTGCTAAGCCACAATTATTTGTGGGATGGCATCTCTACACAAAGCTATATTAAACTATTATACAGCAAAGTTACCTTTTCTGTGGGATTGATAGGGGGTGTCAGGTCTTCAGTTTGAGTTTTGTATAGATGTACACTCTGTTACTTTATTTTCAGAAAAACAAATATGAATATGAATAATATTTGACAGGTTGGTTGATTGGTAAAATCTAGCAACAGGATCAAAATGGTGGTATATCATAGTCATAAATATCCTTATGTTCTAATGAATAACATTAACGGTGTGTTTTATTTTTTTTTATAAATAAATAACATATTTGTGAAATGAAAAAGCTTAGTCCTATGTCCTCTAGGAGTTTGCAGTATACCTCTCTTCCAAACCCCAACAAAATGTCCTTGAAAACTGGTTGGCTATTTTTCAGCAATTTGTACTAATGCGGGTCGTCAGTCTATACTCCATAGCTTAGCAGCTGTGTGTTTACATCAGCGCACGCTTTAGCTATTACTCTTTGTCAAAGGTGAAGAGAGAGGAGGAGTCTAGTAAATGACATGAGTCTAACATCCTGAAAAGGTTACAGACTGCTTAGATGTTGAGAGTGTTGACTGAGTGTGGTTGAGTGGATTCTATCTTTGGAACTGTTCACTGTCATTGAGATCTTGTCAAGAGCATGTCGCATACACAGGATTATGATAAAGGAACATCCTTTCATGCGAGTGTTATGTCTTATATGATGCGGAACTATTATTATGTATTGGACGACAGCAGGTAGACAGAGGAGATAGTGATGGGAACTAGCTATTATCCCATGGCATATCGGTAACACAAATGAGACCTCAACTTTAATGGAAAATTAACCTACTATAGTTCAAAATTTCTGTAGGATAGCATCCATTGGTAGGATAGCATCTTGTCGGATAGCGTTTGTTTGTAGCTTAGCAGCATAAGGGTGGTGCTAACTGACAAAGTGCTTTGTGGTTTAGTGTTCGTTTGCATGATAGCACCCTGACATGGATGCTAAGTGACAATTAGGTGGTATTTGTGAGATAGCATCCATTTGTGGTTTAGCGTCCTAACAGATGTGTAGTACATTTTTTAGATTAAAGTTCTTACCTTCAGGATTGTATCAATGCTTATATCCTGGTTGTTGCATCTCACTTTCAGTTTGTAGTCTCCATCGGGCAATCTAAGGTAGAATGAACACTATTGAAACGATATCTAAGTAACAATTATTTATTAAGGTTCAGTACCATACAAACTAAAAAAAGCCTTACAGTCAACTTAGATAAAAGCTTGATTTTTGTGGATAGCAAACTCATGTGGGTGTATTTTGCAGAGGCTGATCCAGGGGGGTGTCTGAGGGGTTCTGATTCCCCATTTTAGTGGGCCTCTAAACAATCAAGAGAGGAGAAAATGTCATTTTATTATTTAGCCTATATGCTGACCCATCCCTTTCAGAAATCCTGTATCTACTCCTTTTTGGTGTTCCCAAAAATGTTCTTGGGGGATTCTTTAAAATGGTTTTGAGATGTGAAGTCCTTGGGATAGTATGGGGACATTGGAAGTTCTTGAATTAGATATCGGTTTTGAATGGTCATTTCACTAAAAGTCTCAACGAGATGTAGAATTGTAAGTGACATGAACATCACTACTAAATTTATAAATTTGCATGTTGTGTGTGATTCCCTTTCTACAGAACCCTGCACAATAAAGACCACCAGCCTCAGTAGGGGCATGGTCTCAGACCTTCTCATAGATTTGATTACCATCACTACCCTTGATACGATCCTGGTAGTCAATTAGGGCATATCACAACCATAACCAACCAGCCAATTATGTATGTGACTTATCAAGAACATCCAGATACTTTAACAGTTTTAACATAAAAGAACTACCCATTAAAACTTTTGTGTCTCAAGATAAAGATTTGCCTCAAAGAATAACCCAATTCCTTGTTTACCTCACAAATGTAAAAATATAGAATAATTGAATGAACACTGATAGGTGTGTAACAAATCATTTTGATATGATCAAACTGACATAATTTACCACATTCTAATTCTACTAGATAACAATTTTTTTATGAATATTATGATTTTGCACTCATCTCAAATTATCTCAATGAAATATTCAGGCTCGTACCTAGAGGGGATGGTGTGGGTGGCCCCCCCAGAGGAAAGTTCCACTTTTCCTTGCAGAATTCATTGTAAAAACCCTAAAATAGTTGAAGAAAATGTTGAAAAGTTTCACCGGGGGAACCTGGCCACCCCCCTTTTTAAGTCAAAATTTTTGAAATTATAAGCAAAAGTTCAACCAGGGAACCTGGCCATCACCCCAGCAGAACCTGAATCTATTTCCTATCAAATGCCTATGAATCATAGTTTCACACCAAAAAGTTCTAATTTTATAAATCAATATTCATTATGATTATTATTATCTACAAATGTCAATAATATATGATAAAGTAGTTCAGATATATTTATAAACCTACTTTGGGGCAAAGCAGAAGAAGTTGTTTTCGCCAACCCCATCATCCCTTATATCGCATGGGGCGCAGTATTTATCCGAGACCAGGTGTATCTGGCACTGGGTCTTGGCCTGCATCCCCTCTGGGAAACCTACAGAACCAGATCACAGAGTTAAAAATACAATTAATTTTGATGTGCAGAGTTAGACTTACATGCAATGTATTGGGTACTTCACTTTGAAATATCAGTGCAGGACCCCTACAATCATTGCGATCTCAAAATCACAAGCACAAATCAATTTGCTTGAAAGGTTTATTATATTAGAAATTGACACAGCCATGGTAAGTTATGGCAATGTTGTTCCAAAATTATTATTTTACTCATGAAAGATCAAAGAAAAGCCTGGATAGCAATTACATTTCAAAGAAAATTTTACATATGGAAATGTGAATTTGTTTGTAAATGTTAGCCTTAAAGCATCCCAAAACCAATATAATTGACACAATTTTCAAAAATCTGGTAATCATAGAAATATGTTTGATGAGTCTATTTAACATCATTGGTAAAGTATAAGTTGTGAAAATTGGTTCAAACTGAAGTAGAAATCCAAGAGAGATAGTGATATTTCCATCCATTCGTTCTTAACATAGGTCAGAAATAGACTAATGAAATTGATTTCCTTGATTATTACGGTTTGAAAGTTTATTGGTTTTGGCTCCCTTTAAGCATTGGTTTAGGGTATGAGGTTGAAGTATTCAAATTTATGATATATCTTATAATTCTATTTATAATTTAAAATAAGATATGATTTTGAGAGTTACTAAGATTTTTCTAAATTATGCCACTTATGCCCCAACACAATAGTTTTGGTTCCCATAAAGACATGACAAACACACAACAATGCTTTTTTCTAATAAGATCACTTACAGAAAACAAAGAAAATAAATAAACAAATTAAAAAAATGAATTCTGTGACCACCTACCCTGTCCTCTTATGGTGATAAGTGTCCCACCATCTGTGCCTATGTAAGTGGGTTGTATCGAGTCTACGGTTGTAGCTGAAAAAGAAAAAGAGGGATACATTGTTATATGTAATGAACAATAATCAATTTATAGCAGAATGAAGTTCTCACCTTTCTAAAGCTAGAGCCAGTTATAAACACTACTCTATATTTACTATTTGTATATGAGGCTGGTAGTAAGATGTACCATCGGGGTAGCCATTGTCCCCCAGTTCAGGCCTGTTGGAGGACAAGCTAGACACCCTCACTGCTGATAAGTTTCCCAAAACCCACTACCATCAGTTCTCTATTGTAGGACAGCAATATCTGAATGGACAACTTCAGCATTGTATCTCAATAGCTACAGTAATAAACCCCACAACCCTTTTGGAATTTTAGGATAAGGTTGAATGATAAGGAGGTTATAGATAAATTTGTTTGTTTTATACTCTTTTCAAACTATGCACATATATATGTAGTCAGTGGGGAGCTGTTTCAGTATCCTTCTCATTATAAATTTATAATCATATTTACACGTGTATATTATTGAAATTTACAAATTTTAGAGTGGTGTCACAAACCAATTCCGCTAATGAACATTTTTAAACATTCTCTGATTAACTGTATGAGGATCCTCATAATATAAATTGTATAGCAGAAACACCATAGACAATTCACCATAATGTGTATTGACATTACCTGTTATCCAGAAAGTTATTGCAATTGTCTCGTATTCAAAGAGTTGATGTTTTGAACACATATAGATACCTTACAATGTACATACTTAGGGATGCCATGATATAATTAAAAATGACAATGGAGAATGATTATGGTAGCCACATATAATTTGTTTTGTCATAACACATGTTCAGAATGCAGAATATAGGCTTGATGGCAAATAAAATGGTGTATATATTTCTATTAGTTTATCAACGTATGTACAGTTCATGTTCTTCCAGCTGATGTAAGGTATGATGGTGAGAGAAGAGTTTAATTCAACACATTATCTATAGATCTGGGACACAAGAAACAACTAAAGAATCTGAACATTTATTGACAACTTCTACAAGTTTATATTTTCTTTTATTCTTCTTAGCTCAACAAATTGGAACACTAATGTCGAATGCAAAGTTCACTTACAATATTCAATCATATGATATACAGTTCTTTATACATAATAAAACAAATTATATCAAACCAAATTTCTCACCATTCTCATGTCACTGACAAGAAAGAACACAAAATGAGCTGGTTTTGCAGACTAGATCTATAATCAATAATGAACATAGTTACAAGGATAATTTCTCTTCTTTTAATCAAACAAGAACTAAGGAGAATTCAAGAGAAGTATGTACTGTGTGAACCCATACACAATTCCCAAAGATAGTGTACTTCTATTCATTATTTATTTTGTAAATTATTTAGCCATAGCTGGTTGGGGGAGGCAGAGGATGATTAAATGGCATTGCCACTATGACTGGCCAAGAACCAAGATAGAATAGAGCACGGACTTGGGTACAATCATTAATAATCTACTGCACACACCTTTACTATTGAGACACTTGAATAACCAAATCCATTTCTTTTATCACCAGCACAGCCGACGAGCAGTGCATATTATAATAAGAATCAATGTGGGGGGAATCTGAGGGTGGCAATATGAGCCATAGGCGATCGTCACATACTGAGGGTGACACCCAAGGTTTGTATGATCCCCATGGGTTGTACGTCCACACGATTACGACCCCAAGGGTGCTTCTTTATTTTCGCTCCCAACCAATATTCAAAATATATAAATATCAATGAAAATAAGGAATCCACAGTGAGGATAATGTACAGCCTGGCAATATGCACAGCCCCTAATACAGCCCCCAATATGTTCCGCTCACCATTATCATGATTTTCAACATCATTTAGAATTATGTTCTGGTGATGAAATATAGAAGACCCGTTGGGGTCATCCTCGAGTGGCCATAAGACCGTGGAAATCATACGACCCTCATGATTTGCCCTCAGGGCATGACAAATCCCTATGGGTCGTACGGCCAACCTCAGCTGAATTTTCTGGTAAATACCATGGGTGCACATTATTTGAAACTGTTAGTAGTTTTTTTTTAGCAATTTGTTGAAAAAACATATCATCATACGTGGTTTAGATCTTCCTTCTTCTGAGCATGACAATCTAATAGGAAGACCCGGGTGGTATCACTTAAGTTGATTTTTGACAGAAAAAGAAAGAAGAAAGTATGTATAGCTTGAAAAAGTATCTCTCCGCAGTATTTTCTTGTTAATAAGTATGTGATATGAGAGATTATAGACATGTCATGCTAATCAGTATAAGACTAAGGCAAATAACATTATTAGAACTAAATGGAAGAGTTTGAATAAACTTTTAAGTCTATTGCGTTATAGAGTAAAACGCAATGCTGCAAATAGACTTAGAATTCACCTAGCACCTGGAAGAACTTGTATTTACCTGAAGATGTTGATAACACTCTTTTAAAAAATGCAATATTGTGACATCCGTGCTTAATCATACTTTAATGTAAAGGATGAGGAAAGGGTTTTTCAGTTCAATGTACATATTCTATGAACTAATGGTAGTTCAAGGAAGTTCGCAATAGCTAAGCACTGTTCAAAAATGCATGATGTTTCTAAGTTCATCCATTTGTATTGCACCAGCACCTCAATAGAAAAGTCAAGTCAATGAATCCGAACAATGCGGGTGTTTCACACTAGTGGTAACTCTTAACGGATTCCTTTCACATAAATTTCTAAAGGGCTATTTCTTATTTAACTTATGTCTGTTGGGCATTCTCAAAATATTTCAAAAGAAAAATGGGAAAATATTTAAGTATTAGTGAATTATAAAGGAAAGAAAGGAAAATTTGGGAATTCCCTAAATTCTGGGCTTTTCAGTACTCATCTTGCTACATCACAGTAACGGGGATTCCCTAAATCAATTTGTTGGGAATTCCAGGTTAATGGATGATTGCACATCAGTAAATGGTATAGTTAATAATAGCCAATATGTGGCAAAATACATGTTTTTTGTTTTAAAGTACATATTTCTTTCTGTGCATATTTCATATTTTAAGATGGGGGAATCCCTTTATGGATAAATTTACTCGCCATGTGATGTCGTTGATTAGGGATTTCTCTAAGAAATTTAGACATGAAAGTTGAGTTGAAATCATACTAAAAATAGTTCTAAAAATATGGGTATTCATACAGCATAGCAGAAATGTGTATTGGAAGGTCTTTGTAGAAGAAAAAAATGAAAACAAATCAAAGAAAATTTTTGGGAATTTTGCGGAGAATTAAATCTCACGAGAGCAAATTCACCTATTTTAACTCTAACTAATTGTTTCATTTAGTGAATGCTATTTTGTCTGCACCCCTGCACCATACAATGAGGAAAAATGTTATTGTACAAACATGCAAGATTATGTAATGCAAGCTGCTCTAGCTTCTTTAACATTTTCCAGTAAGTTCTCCTGAAACTGATGATCAAGGCAAGCATGCTTAGATAAAAATGGATAATTACCTGTTGAACCTCTGTAGACCAGAGCCAGGCTGGTCAGTTGTAGAAGCAGTGAAACTGTCATGGTTACTTCATCTCCCTACTGCTGAAGGAATAAATAGTTATGCTTCTGTCACTTCTATATTGCTGACAAATTGCTGACAAATTGCTGATGAATTACTGACAAGTTCACAAAACAATACTTCAGTTCAGATATAGCAATCAGATTCTAATCAGTCCACTGTGTCCAACAGCTGAGTAGGATAGTATATTTGACACTGTTTAGCTTTGAGAAGCTCTCAGCATTCAAACATCTGTCATTGCTGCCTCTGTAGCCAAGTGAGTATTCCGCACAAAGAGCAGGAATTAATCAATAATCTCCAATTCTGGTCATGGTGCCCTCTGGGAGTGGCCGTGCAAACCGCTTTCGTGACATCATCGCTGTTCGTTTATGTTTAAAAAAAGACATAAAGAGATGAACTGTCGTTATATTATTGTATCTGGTAGCATGGAGTCTCATAGGGGGTGCCATTGTCAGCAATGTAATGGCGAACCATCAAAAATCATTAATCTTTGCTGGCCTATATTATCATCGCTGCTATTAAGGATTTCTGGAGATTTGAAGTTCATCCCATCATAGAACCGTACAGTTCTATGGTTGGCGCTTTATTGCATAATGGATGCCAAAAAAAAGGCTTTCTATGCTGAAAATGTGGTTAAAGCAGCGTTCTCATCCATAACAACATTAATATTGTAGTTTGATACATTGTAACTCCAGATTACGTCCTTACGGTGAAAAACATGTTGCCGGCTGTAACATTATTAGGTTAATGTCAGTGAACGTAAACTAAACAACAAGGGGACAAGACTACAGCTTTAATGCTAACAGTATATAGATGTATACAGCTTATTCAATTGCTGATACAATTTTACAATAGCTTTTAGTCTTGAACCCATGGTCTTTGCACCAACTAAGATACATTCAACTGTCAGGTCAGGTCAGAACAGTGTTGTAGCCTTTACTTCCTTGTTTTATGGCATTGACAACTGCTTTAATTGGAAAGTAGCCGTAATTGTAAATTATTCATACATTTTCAGCAAACTGAATGACGATCAATTCTATTACATCATAAAATACAATGGGTAGGCACCTAATGGTTAGACATGGTCACTTCCTTGACGTCATATATGTCTTATACCAAATTATTTATAGCTATCATAACCATAACAGATAGTGAATTGAAATCATCTATGACTTTGAATCAGTCTTAAAGAAGACGTGAAAAGACGAATTTGAGCTCTATAATATGTTTCCTTTGTTCAAGTTTTAATGTGTAAAATAAATAAATCATTATCTTGAAGATAATTAATGAGATAGACAGAATTTAAATGGCCTATCTTTTCGCACTGGTCTACAGCACTCTCTATGCTAGCTCATGTAAACAACGGCTCATGACGTCACGGGAGCCATCAGCCCTAAATTGTGCATGGGTATGAGTCCTCTTTGAAAATTCATAAGTCTGGAACAACTGCTTGTAAGATTAAGTAAAATTTCAAGGGGGTTACACACATATCTAACATTGCATTCTAAAATTATCATGTGTCTCTCAAGTATATATTTTGAATACCAAGCATTTTAATGTTCTCCATTGGTAACAATAGTGAATATATGGCGCCCATGACGTCATGGGTCATGTCCAGGCTTGCCTCCTCCAGATTCGCACATCAGGTGTTAGGCTGGCTTCACACTTACAAAAATAGTATGTTAGTCTATTGTTTGTGTGCAAAAGTCGCGTAACAGCCTATTCTCCTTTGGTATAGACATCAATTGAAAAATATATGAGGTTGTCTCAATGTTGATAATTTTAATATCGCGTGAGCTTTAAAGGTCTGCCCGAAAGAACATTTGTCATATAAAATGTGTTTAAAGGTACTTGGGTGTGTTCTGCCTGATTTTCATTGACTGGCAATATCTCCAAGACATTTTTTTTTCAGTCAAAACTTATATCTATAGAAATAAACAGAGACTGAAATTTCCATCTTTTACCATTTGTGCAAAGAGTTACAGCCTGAAAAGAGACTCATTCTTAACTTCCATTGGTTTCTGAAGGGAAAATGAGTTCTATTTTCTTAGATCATTTTATGTCATATTGTCCATTCAAAGAAAAATCGTGGAAACTATATCTTTCTTGAGAGTCCAAATACCCATAATTATATTTAGATAGTTGTAAAAAAGAATATCCTTTTTTAGGTTTTTATACTCTGTCCAGGTGGTACCCGGAATAATGGTGAGTACCTTTAAACAGATGCTTTTTTGGAAAAGAAAGAAATGGAAAATATATGTTTTATTGGGATAGGTAGAGTTCAACTGTTACTACCAACTGTTTATTTCTTAGATTGGACTAGCACCTCAATATTTGAAATATCCTTAAAGTAATTGTAGCATCAATAGTTCTTGATGCATATTTTATGCTGAAAAATTTCCTAGAAAAATATGAAGCCATTAAAATGAATGGAAATGTCAAGTTTAAGTGAGTTAACATGAGTTCCTCAAGATTGCTTTTTGATGTAGACATTTACTTAACATCATTAATGAGTTTGAATAAATTTCAGAAACTTAATTTAAGAAACATTTGTAACTTTTAGAGAGGCGAGCACCAATGGCAACTTTATCTGAACAATTATAATATGGGTCACACTTTCTAGAAATCTACCAAGAGGTCTGAAGAGAGAAAAACATGAAACCTTTATCATTATTTTTTTTTAGGTTCAAATCTTTATTTTTGATATGAAATCTTACATCACTGCTCAGTGTTATTTCATACCAGTGTAAAACAGAAAGTTAAATGTATAGTAGGGTTTAACCAAAATAGCAATCTTGCCACATTAAAGTATTTATACATAAGACAGGTGATTATCACAGTCTTATCTTTTAACCCTATTTAGGGTTAAATGCATATTCTGATTCATTGTTTCTTTAAATGGCAGAAGAACAAGGCTAATGACTTGTATAAGCACTGTAACATATCTGCATGTTCCAATAGTAAGTATGACTAAACCATGATTAAGAGAAGTTTTAAGTGGCTTCAAGTACCAAGTGTAAAATATTACTAATGTTTGCGAAAAGATTGCAAACATGCCTGGCAAGACACATTTGAGAAAAATAATCCTGGTACCATAGTTACAATGAAAAACTTCCTAATGTGAACTAATATGAAATTGTCATTTAACAGGTATATTATTTTACATTAGGTTGAGACTCACCAAAACAGAACATTGCAACAATGTTACATTTTAGTGAAGTTAATACAGAATGTTACAATAACTTTGTATTGGAACAAAACCCATTTTTAAATGAATGAACATACTATAGAATATCTCAATAACATCATAACCCAATGTTGAAATAAAAGGTTATAGAGATGTGATTGGGTGTCATAAAAATAACATAATGAGAACCAAAACAGAACTTCAAAGCTTTAATGATCAATTTTGAATGACTCATGCTTGAAGCCAGGAGGGACTGCATCATTTTCCGGCATTCCAACAGATGTTTTGCACTGAGGTACAGTGCAAGAAAAACTAGAATAGTATATAATAAAATATTGTAAACCCGTTTGTATTGGCAAGAATATTATAGTGGAACTTGTAACGCTGATACGTGTGCTAAACGCCAGATGGCGACATCGTTTAGTGGCATAGTTAGAGTATGTGCAGTGTGGCAAAGTCCCCAGGCGTAGGGACTGCAGCCGGGCTAAGGTACGTCCTGCAGGTACGCACAGGTGCGACGAATGACGATGGAGACCTGTAAGGGTACGCTATGGATTGAAACACCTAGCTAAAAGATATTAAGGACAGCAGGCCTCGTCGTCAACATTAGTTTATATGATAGCTAGAAATAGAACTAGCTTATGTTAGTAAGAATGTGCAGTATAAAAGATAAGTAAGACTTTATTAAGTAATAGTGTAAATGAGCATAGCGACAAGCCTTTTGGCTGTCACTATATAAGCGGTGTGAGACCTGAGATAGACGAGCAGACCAAGATAGAGTTCTAACAGAACACATGGAGCAATAGTCCTACATACGGATCCTGCGGGTAGTGTTAAGATGGTAGTAACCATTACAAACAGGTGATAGTAAGGATTGGGACGGCTTAGGCTTAGCCTTACGATCTGCGTGCTGGAAGTGACGGAGATCCTACCAATGGTCCTCGTCACAGGTAGACGGGAGGTGACTCTCTCAACAGTGTAAGAGCGTATATACCTTGTGAAAGGGGAAGCTTGACCAAAGCTATACCTGGTTGGATTGTTACTAATGTGTTTGACTTGTGAAATGAAAGAAAGAACTGTATGGATGGAGAACTGTATACTTGTACCTTTGGAATATTATGATGATTGTAATAAACTGACCTCTTGCCAAGCGTGTGTTCTTTGTATAGGATTGAGCCCCTTTACTTAGAATCTCTACCACTCGGAATTGAATTATGATCCAGGATAACATCTGTCTGGAGAAGGCTAGCTACTTCAACGAATAATTACTAAGAACTCCCAATTAACGTAGCACAACTTCTTTATCAACGTCTCAAGCAAGCAAAAGATCTTCGATCAACGATATAATACCATGCAGTCGAATAATGAATAAACGAATCAGTACTAGATGTGAACAAGTACGAACTTTATTAGTGATACTCCCCAATAAATAAAGGAACATTAAAATATATAACCACCCAGCTCAGTTTAACTGAGACTAACTGTTGCAAAATAGATAGCGTAAACCTGTTAAGAGAATAGAAAATACAAGATATGTTATCTGAAGGAACCATGATTGCTAAACAACGAAATTGCAGCACTTTATCAATCTCCAGGTGCTCGTTATTCAATACTTAAGCCCCATACCTACTAGGACACTTATACACAACCGGCCAACGAGTCTGCGGTAAAATCAGTTGATTTTAATAGTAGAATCGGCCTACTTTAGCGCTGACTCATATTAGACATACACATTTCAATATGATTGTTATACTTACAGGCAATCATAGGAGTCGGCTGATTTTAATTACTGCTGTTGAGTCAGCTGACTGTAAAAGTGTCCTAGTGGTCATGGGGCTTCACAGAAATGTATATTGATGACTTTAGTGGAATGTTACCCAACTCACCCCAGGTGGCAGGTTAGAAAGGCATAACTCACCTACCAGGCATGCTACTAGGTGGAGCTAGTGTTCACACCCATTGGCTGAAGGGGTGGCATACAGCAGTAGGTTGGTTAGTTGGTTAACGGGGTTTAACGCGGTAGCAACATCTAAGGTCATATCATGGAGAGAACAGGATTTGACAGTTCTGTCTTGGATGGTTGCACTCATGGAATGAACAAATCTATAAGAAGATAGAGACTATACCCCTACACATTTACTAAGGCAGGTGTTCTTAAATATGCCTTGTCCCGTATTCAGGGCCCTACACACAACAGCCGGTGGTCCTAAGACCTTTGATAACCCAGTAGTTGCCACTGGGAGACATGTAGAGGGGGGTAGCAGCCAGCCCACCACAGACCACAGCAGTAGTGTTGGCTGCAGGCAGTTTTTCTGTCCAGTCTGTCCAAGTACATACATAACTTGATATAAAGATTAGTTGGTGATCATGACTTATCACTGTGCTATGAAAAAATTTCAGAATTCTTCTGACTGATGAGCGCTGACATCTTCCAGTTCCATACAAACAATCTTCTGACTTGTGCGCTGTGGCCCATTTCATAACAAACCTCTGTATGATTTCCATTTCAAAAGGTTATGATCACCGATCACCCTAGTCTGTAGCAGCCAGACCCACCGTTTCACAAAGTGAGTCTGTACACCGGCAACCATTTTAGGTGGGAATTCCCACCTAAATCCCAGCATGCTTTGCAGCCACTGGTTTATGGCAGGGAGAACCATAAACCAGCAAGCAGGCCAAGAACCATCAAAGGGATTCCCCATGCCATTTATAGAGGGCCAATAAAAGAATTCCTTGCAAATATTAATGGACCAATAAAAGCCATGGTTTGTTGTGGGTGTATGGACCTATTATGTAAGAGTTAAGTAGGTCAGGGACGGACTACAATCACCCTGAAACCTGAATTCTGATCAAAATAGAGATCACCAGCAACCAATATTATAACAATGTTGGATATTTCCCAGAGGAAAGCCAATGAAATTCTCCACCTCATGGTATGTATGATAAGGATATCTCTAGAGTAACCCCAGGAAACAAAATCACGTTGTGACAACGTCACACTTTCGTTGTGATAATGTTGCAATTTGTGGGGGGGCCTTCCAATAAACCCCGAGGAATGTACCCTTGTTTGTGTTGTGTCCCCCGGCCGTCTGGGGCTGACAGTAGCCGTCCTGTGTTTACTTTTCATTTTATGGGGGTTTATTTGCTAAGTGGTTGCCACCAAGAAATACATGAGCCCCCAGGAGTACATATACACCCGGCTGTACAGCCTTACACCTCCGGTGTACATAAGCTTAAGGGGCGATGTGCGACCTCTGTACCCACTATGACCATTATATATGTGGGAATTTAATCCCGCGCAGATAGAAGTACATGCGACTTCAAGATAACTGACCATAAAAAACATCCCTCTGCATACAAGGAATTATGGATGCGTGCCATCACAAACTTTACTGCCCTTATAACAAATTCATATAATATTATCAAGGCTGGAATCTAATCTTTCTAAAATATGTTACAAACCTTATTGTTGCTGTACCTATAAATTAACATCCCCTATATATAAGGAATACTATAGACGCGGGAATATAATCTTTCCATATGTTACAGACGTTACTGTCCCTATAAAATAAAATCCCGCATGTACAAGGAATATTATGGATTCGGGAATATGTATTTGTATCCTCGCGCTGGTACTAAAATCCCGGGCTGTAAAGTCCGCCACCCCCAGTGTACATTGGGGGTGGCGGACGGCCTCTGTACCCCAACGCTAGACTCTCATTTAAGGGGCGTTAAATGTTTACATTTAAGACAGTTTAAAAGAAGTAATTTGCAGGGGCTCACCAGCGGCCCCCCTAGGGACACTTTACATGCACAGCCTCTAGTCAGTAACCCTGGGTCAGTCATCCAGTGTCAATGTAGTAAAGTACATAAAACTGTTAAAAGTTTGATATGCGAATGTTTCTCCAAAAAAGAAATAAAAAAAGATTTCTTTGCCATTCCTTGAATTTTCAATGAAATTATTCACGGAAAGGAGTTGTATTGCATTATCTCATTACAGACACGTGTTTTAACGTTTTTGTCTTAATTGATCATGATCATTTGTTTCGGAGTTTGCTGAAAATAAACCAATAAATAAAGTATCATCATTTATGAATATAAGTCTTATGACGATTGTTAAATTTATGATAATGACTGACACACATAATCATAAACATTTTGGCATCGTGCCAGACAAAGTGCTGACTGACATACCAGCACTCATCATAAACCAAAGAAATGTATTTGCTCTCTTTGCATAAACCATCGAGTTTATACATAAGAGAGGTACAGCTAGCAGGTCAACCATCAACTGAGGAATGCTGGACCTTATCTGGTTCTATTCATTTGTCCAACACCCTGACCACGAGCCAGGGCTCTACCAAGCGGTGACAGGACAACTACCCCTGGGACAACTACCCTTGGAACAACTACCCTTGGGACAACTACCCACTATAGATCTACCAGGCAAGAAACAGCTGTTTTTGTATTTTGATAATACAGACAAAAATTCAATTGTTCAGGACATGTTGAGAACCCCCATTAGTTTTCAACAGATTATATATTTTCTGTGAAATATCAATTGTTTACTTGAGATCTATTCTTGAACTGTTTATATTTCAAAAATCAGTCAAAACATCCATGTATGTATGGATATATTGAAAATTGCCCCTTGGACTTAATACTGGCACATAATGCCGATATCTTCTGATTCTCGGGGATTCCCCTCTGGGTGTAATCTCACATGGGTAGCTTTGATACCCTCATGTATCTTTCTCCAAGCAGACTATACATGAGTTGCTTGGAGAGTGGAGCACACAGTGATGGGATTTTAACAGCTATTTAAGAAAAATGAGATCATCCTGCATTCATCTATAGTAGAGTATTGTAATGTGCAGTGGGAATATCTTTACCATAATTTCTCATTAACGGTATGCACACTTTTAAAAACTTATGTGACTTCATCATATTTAACATCAAAATATTCCTAAAATCAATATGATATATGACCATACTCTTGATACCAATAGAGAGGAAATAATGTGTAGTTTCTATCGATATAAAGTTCATTGACAATGGATAAAAAATGACAATTTAGCGTACAAAAAACATGCAGAGGGCCAGGATTTTTCTAGTTTTTGAGTTGTTTCTTGCCTGGTAGATCTATAGTACATCTACCCTCTAGGACTATTTCCCCCATAGGACAACTACCCCTGGGACAAATACCGCTTAGGACAACTACCCCTATGGATAGGACAACTACCCCTATAAGACAACTACCCTACAGGACAACTACCCCTCTAGGTAGGACAATTACCCCTATAGAAATGCTCGGATGTCATCGTACTTGTGTTTTTCTATACAAGCATGTATATCGCATTTGTCAGCCTGATTTGGTAATTTGCTAAGGCTATTTTTACATGGTTGAACATAATATTGTCTAAATACTTGTATGCATATGATACTATTCAATTAACAAATATTACTGCTATATATTTATGTATAATGTACCTACTTGGAAGATCACATTAATGTGAAAGCGGTTTAATAAAAAAAAAAAAATAAAAAAAAAAGGACAATTACCCCTTTAGGACAATTACCCCTACAGATAGGACAACTACCCCCAATTGTAGGACAATTACCCCCAATGGTAGGACAACCACCCCTATGATAGGACAACTACCCCTATGATAGGACAACTAATAAGCCAGCTGTAAGGACTCTCATAGGGGGCGCCACTACTGCAATGTTCACGGCGAAACGTCACAAATTGTATCTCTTATATTATAGGCTGAGGGTGAAGTCCCCCATCTCTGCGCACACCATTCATGCTCCGGCCACCACCACATCAACACCACTCACCTGTCTCTAAGAAACCCGGGGTGATACAGCTGGTACTGCCAAAGTTTGTATGTATACCTCTTCTTTTAACTTCCAAATATGTTAAATTGTTTATCTTACTTGTGTATACACATTAATACATGCTTTAATTGGTAATTATCTCCCATATGATTGTTAAGTCATTTGTTTGGGAATTTAACAGATTGCAGGATCTATGTGCCTAACACTTAACTTAAGTTGTCCTCAAAGAGTTATATCCTCTCATTGTGAAGCGTTCTATTTGCGGGGTGTCTGACAGCTGTCCTCGTGAACCTGTATTTGTTTGTTATCCCTTTAGCCCCCAATCCAGCCATAGCCGCCAGAGGGTGTACTCCCCAATCTGGCCGTAGCCACACCAAAAAACAGGAATGTTTTCGTTATCTTTACATATCTAAGGAGAACACTATTCTGAGTATTCAACATACAAATTTGGCCAATATATCATTTTAAAGCTGATTTAATTTCCTATCCAGTTCTACAACCCCCATGTCTATGGAGTTCATTGAGAGGTTTGTGTTAGTCTTTGAACTTTCTCAATTAAAAGGCATTTAGGGAATTCCAGAGGGAAATTCATGGAAATCCTAAATCAAGCAATTCATGAATGCAACCTGTGGGATCTAAAGGGTTATTGTCGACAATGTAAGAAGTTAATGTTGAAGTAATGAATCTAAAATTAATTCGAGTCTGGGATGTGACCTTACACAAGATGCTGGTCGTCCAAGTGTAACCATGTATAAAACTAGAATAGACGTGTTCTGAATAAGTGGACAGTGTGTATAATATTGAAATAGGTTAAAAGCATACCAGTCAACAACTTGTATAATGGTATAGAAAATGAATCAATCATACCCTCGAACAAATGAATAAAGTCAGGATAGAGCAATATATTGTGCTGAAAAAGGATTAACATTGGGAAGTTTTAGTTCACCTGGTGGTAGAAGGTCTGATATTTTAAAAGACCCTCTTCAAATAGCCACATTAGCGTGTGGTGAACTCATCTGGCCAACATCCAGGGCTGGAGAGAGATATCAACCATCCCTTAAGGGGCCTTCCATTTAGTACATACACAAAAATTATCAAATTCTAGACCCACCACCCCCCCCCCCCCTCAGGCTAAAATACGCATTGGATTTGTATAGGAACTTACGCAAAATTTCTAAATTCTCAGACCCCCCCACCACCCCCTTGGTGCGTACGTACTTAATGGAAGGCCCCTAACTCTGTCATCCCTGTATTCAAAGTTGGAATAGCCAGTATGTATTCTAAAAGCCTCTGTGTATGTGTCACATTACAGAAATCAAAGTGAAATTTAGTTCTAACCATCATAATGTTAAGTCGTTTGTCTGGGGAATTTAACCGATTACCAGGACTCTTGATCCTGGCCTGGGATCTCTGTGTATAACACTTACCTTAAAGTTGCCCTCGAAAAGTTATCACCTCTCATTGTGAAGCATTCTATTTGTGTGGCCTCCTATGGCTATCATGGTGAACTTCTATTTGTTCATTATTGTCGACAATGTAAGTAGTCAAGTTGTGGGACTGGGCGGAAGATCGGCAATGCCGAGCCTGATTTACCCAAATAAAAACAATTCAAAAAAAAAAAAAAAAGTTGTGAAGGGAAAGTCTAGCTGTTAATGAAGAAAATTTTAAAACAAGGGCAAAGAACACATGCAAAGCTATGAGGGACTATCCATAATGTTAATACACTCATTTTGATCTGACACAACACAAGGCATAAATAGCTTTCTCAATATTGTAATACTAATTCCTAAGTCCAATGATCATAAAATTAATGTTAGACTTTGAAATGATTCTCTGAAGTCCAATGTCCCAAACTGTATGAACCTTTCGACAAATTTAATTATCTGGAGGGGTTGGGGGGAAGGTGAATGGAAAGGTGAATGGCATGGGACAATTATTATAATTAGGTGAATCCATTAGCGCACCCTTAACATTGTAGTTTTACGCCATCAGTGGTGCATTTTGGAACTAATCAGTCTCTGTTTGGTGTTGAAGATGTAGGTAATCAGATTTCTTTAGTTGTATAGGAATCTAAAGAATTGCAAAATTCAGTTAGCAAATCATTATTAATAAGGAAATATTATAGTAATGTCATCATCATGAACTTCAATGTACATTTCATGTTTGAAAATTAATGTAGGCATGGGTTGTTGATAATAAAGCAACTATATATTCACTCTAGCTAGTATATCATTTATGTATAAACTCTGTCTTCATTCTCCTATACTTTTACTTCTAGAGACTGGAACAACGATGGAATACAAAATCGCCAAAATGAATCTACAAGTACTTTTCAAAACTCTGTTTCCATACTTTATTGTGGCAGTTCAGATCTTGTGTGATGTCATAAGCACAGCTTCAGTTCAGGCCCTGAAAGGAGCGATTCCAGATTTCCAACTCAGCACTCTCCGACTTACCATGCAGTTCATCATCTTAAATATTGTTTCCACCATTGCTAAGGAGTCAAGAAAAATTGACCTGGGATATGTGGGTTGGATTATGGTTGATGGTATGGGATATGCAGCGTATAATGCTGCTTTCTTTGGTTCAATCAAATGCATTCCACTTTCTGTGGTAGGCTCAGAGTTTTTCCTAGTTAGTTTTGTGTGTGTAGCTGTACTCATGTTTGTATTTAAATCACAAGCACCTGGGAAGATCAACCTGATTGCCATGATTATTTGCCTGACTGGATCAGTGATGACTTCCCAGCCATGGTATAGAAATGTACAAGGCAAAACATCTCCGATTAAATCCATCCAGGCCCACAATATTTCTGATGCTAATTCAAATTCATCAGATTGTTCCTTGATAAAGGAACCTACTCACTATGAAAGATCTTTTGAAGAACAAATTTTCTGTCATATCTTATTAGTGATTGGCAGTATTGGTGTGGGTATTCATCGTTACAGTCTGGGACACGAGCTTTATAAAATAGATATATTCTATGCAATCTCATTGGTATCATTGTTTTCATGCATACTATCCACTTTCCTTTCTTTATATACTGAAGAAATAAACATACTGTTTATCTTTAATCGGCATGACCTAGCATTAACTTTAGGACACTGTTTGTCAGCTTCTGCAGTGGCTGTTTTATATGTATATGCTCTCCGAATGATAGGTGGAATCAAATATTCCATTTTACAATCATTGATGATACCAATGCAGCTTGTCTTTCAGTATACACTTCTGAAAGACATTCAACCAGGACACCACAATGCCTTAGAATTAATAGGTGTCATTATAGTCATGGTTGGCATAGCAATTCCAGCTACAGTTGACATGTTCAGTGAGCACAAAATGTTAAAATCTAGAAGGTTTGATGATGTTTGGTAATGTTCATAGACAGTCCTGAACCAGTGAATACAAGTAGAACACTGCCAAGTGCTTTCTAGCAGTCACTTATGATTCTCCTGAAGTCTCAAACCCACTTTCATAACCCACACTGCACAAGAAGTGGTACACAGGGACGGATTAATTGGGGGGGGGCGCCCCCCTAATTTTGGCCAAATTTTGTTTTTTTTTAATGTAAAACTCTAGCCTCCCAAGGGGGCCCCTAAAATCTTTACGTAAGGGTGCCCCTTACTAAAATCTCTGGATCCGTCCCTGGTACATACAGAGGGTAGTCTGCACTGACAGGCCATATGTACTGCTCCTCATTTTCAGAATTTTCAACAGCTTTTGTTTGTGTGATAATAGAAGAGCTTCATCCTCGGGTCACTGGACAAGTTACAGTGTAGCAAGATGGCATGCAGGCTTTACACTTGGACAATTTGGATATGGTGAAATTGTGTCACCCTGCAATGGTATGTTTTAATGAAATGAATATTTTTGATAACACCAGTTTTCAAACTGTTAGAGAAATTTTGTTGTGATTTGGATAAAACTATAACTATAATGTAACTTGTCAGCTGTAAATGTGTGTTAAGATAAAGATGATTACTCCTGAGAAAAAAATGAATATGATGCAGTTGGTCATTTGTTACCTTCATAATGTTTCAAACATCAAATTCATAGGTTTGGGAAACAACCTGATTTTGATTTGAAATATGATTCAAATTGACACATTTAGTATTCCCTTTTTTCATTAATCAAAGATTAACTTCAGGATAACAGATTATCTACCAAAAGATCATGGTCTATACAAACAACAGCAAACATAATTACACAGATTGAATTGACACACAGATACACACCTTATTCAATGCAATAAATCTACATAATGTTTGTTTGTCATTTTGTTGCATGATTTAGATTCTAATAAATTGTCAGCAAGTTATACATAATCTGGTAAAGCATTCTATAATTCAGTACCAAAATAAAAAGTACTGTGATCATATTTTGGAGTACAATTTCTTTCTATTTTTCTTTTTCAAATTGATAATTTGATATTGCACTTGTCTGATATATAACAGGCATTGTTCTGAACTTATCAAATGAATATCTTAATGCATTTTATCAAAATGTACAAAGTCAAACCAATTTATGTTTAACATACTCTCATACAATATTTTAGAGTTCTTTGAAGCTCATTTTCATGCTTTACAGGGAAGGTTATTCAAATAAATCCCACATAAACAAAGAATGGTAGTATAATAAAATAGCATTTGTGTCATCAATTCAAGTTTTCTTTTTACCTTACAATAAAACAGCATATCAAAATGTCACATAAAACAACTGTAAAGGAACATCTTACATCGGTGCTTAGTACGTCAGTATCATTATTTGCAAAGTCATTGTCCTAACCTGATAAGAGTTGTGATATTGGGATTACCCTTTTGAATCTATTATGCTTGACAAAGTCAAAGCTCCAATGAAAAATTGTATGTGATTGTTAGGGTGAAGTCTAACATAGTATGTTCACATGAATAAATGAAGTTGTGAACTTTCTTAATCCAACTCCAGTTTGGTGGACAAGTGTTGTACATGTTTTAGCTATCAAGAGCGGAATTAGCATGTTTCATCTAGATAAGTTAAAGCCTTTATCAGGATTAATTTACAATGCCGTAGAATTCAGTTAATGCAGTTCAATTTCATGTGAGCTGTAGTATCAAAAGTGTCCAGCAGGTTTAATATTAAGTAATTAAGTCTGTCTGTGGTGTCATGGATGCTACTACTCAAAACAAGGTACAGCAAAACAAACCTTACCCCTCTCAAAGCTACAATATCAAACCAGAATGACTCCTACTCACAGCCAGGTGGCAGGCCAGAAAGGCACGACCTACCTACCTGTAAGATGATAGATGGAGCTGGTGTTCACACCGGTTGGTTACAGTGGGATGGTCTCATGGAATTAAAGATTTGCTGTATAGTTTAATGTAGCATGGCATGCAGTGATCAAAATGTGTAAATGGTCCCTTCTCATGAAAGGGAGCCAAAATGAGACAAAACAGGGTAAAAAAAACCAAAAAAACAGTGATTCTAATATCTTAAAGCAATTCATATGGCTTGTTGGATAGATATGTCAAATTTCATTTGAAATAAATTGGGAACAATAATATTCATAATGTATTGAGATATTATATGTTGTTGTACCATGGTATATGTATGGTAATGCAGTATAATATGTATGGTGACCTAATTATTTGTTAGAACCAAGAAAAAGGCTAGAGCATTAATAGCTTCATGAGCTGTGCCAAAGTGTGATCATGCATTTTTTTTATTTCCTTTGAGAATATTCGATAAATTTGACTTTCACTTTTTTCTTGAAATGTGAATATTACCTCATTAGATATGTATCACTATTGCAGTATATGTATGGTCACACAGTTATTTTAAGTCATAATTGCTCTTTTTGGACAAAATTATTTATAATCATTATTATAAAATGCAGGTGCAAAACTCGTATCTCAATATTATCAAAATATTATATTACAACACATTTCAAAAGGGGTAACTGTGTATACTAAATTTTGTGATGTGACTAGAACTCTATTCAAATTACAGACCGCTAGTGACCAGAACTAGTCGAAAATGACCAGAATTAGTCAAAAAATGACTAGAACTGGTGTACCCATTGAGCAATGTGACCAGAAACCTACAAGAAAACGGCCAATCATAAATATTTGAAAAGTTTTATATTGGTTGCCAGCAATTTCTAATTCATCGAGAATCCTAGTTGAATAGCTCAGTGGATACCCCCATTTAAACACCTGAAGGGAGTGCTGGGGTTATCTCAGCTCTGCCCTATATGATTTTTGAGAGTTAAGTCATGTCTCCACTTTGACGATAAACCTCAGTGACAAAGCTCGATCACCAGACAGCGGGGAAAATAATTGTCATCTGGCGATGGAACCATGACACCTGTCAACGGAACAATGGTGCCCGGTGATGGAATAATAGTCCTCGACACCGAAAAGTTTATTGTCAACCATCAACGGAATAATTGTCCCCCGTAAAACGGAATAATTGCGCCCGGTGATGGAATAATGGTCCCCGACGACGAAAGGTTTATCACCTTGTTGGGACACAATAGGTGACCAAAGGAATGGCAACAAAGATGCATAAAGTAGGGTTCGGCACTGAAGATTGGTACCACGATGTCTGCAGCTGGTGACAAATGTTGTTTATTGCCAGGTTTATTGCCCGAGTTGCCATTTTTTAACAAGTCACTGAGGTTTATCACCGACTGCTTCCTTAATTATCCAGCGCCAGCCTGCTAGCACCTGGCTTCAGAGCTCCCTTTGTCTCCTGTGCATTCTCAAAACTCCGTCACTCAAGTGGAGACATGGCTCTAGCCAGCCATTTTGAGCATTGAGCTGAGAGGTGAGAACCTATTGAGTGATGCGACTGGCGTTCTGGTTGAAATAAAAACTGCCAACATCCAATATATTATTACTCTCAAAATCATACTGTATATTCTTTTTGAATAATAAAAAAAATATTGATGGTCAATTGCTCGGGAAATGTCTATCATTGTTTTAATAATATTATAACAATGGTAGACATTTTTAGGTAGACATTTCCCAAGCAATTGACCATTTTTGATAGATATCTGGTTTAATCAGTCAATGGGAATACAAATTTGTTTACAATCAGTTTTGGCTTCTATGACGAGAACTAATGAGCATAACTGGTCAAAACAACTAGAATTTAAATTTTATCACTCAATGTGTTGCCCCCTCAGTTACATCTGAGTATGCAGTCAGCGATTCTAAAGCCCCGTAACCACGTGGCAAATTTGACTAAATGTGCTGGACTATCATCTTCTCTCAGAATCATCAACCTACGACTGATTCATATCAAGCACAATAACTTCAATGTTGCATACTGACTGGTGATTGCAATAGGCCCTAAAACTGGACAATTCATTAGGTATTATTTGGCCAATTTGTGTACTAATTAAGGCTATAACTAGGTTTGGGGACTAAATAGTACATTTCTGACCTTAAAACATGCAAAATATAGTAGCACACTAAGTTATCAATCAAATGTGATAAAAAATCATCTACCTTGTGATATGTATTATCATAATATCCATAGAGTATCGAAGTAAATTGAAAATAATATTATGGTAAAATACCTAGGTTATGACCCGGTCATGATAGATATACTGGTAGCACATGCTGATTAGGATGGGTGAAACCAATGGCTGGAAATGTAATTAAAATTTGTCTTTTATATTTCTACTGATTCAGATGTTTTACAAAAACTGTTCCTTAAGATATGCTATCATTTACAAGCCCTATAGTTACTAATAAGGAGACCTGCAGAATGTTTATAGAGTATTTCCCATAGGATCATGAGACCATTATTAATATATTGAATCATTAATTTTATTGGATGGTACCAAATATGAGGATGATAATGTGCTCTAGAGCCTTTATTTAGCTTAGAAATCATAAAAGTTATAAAAATAAGTTGCTTCATGCCATAAATGACATTTTTCATATTTATCATTACTGGTGAAAAAATTCGGAGTTGCATTTTGTTGCCATGGTAACCGGATTGTTGATAGAACATCTCAAAATTTGTAATTCTGAATCAAGGGACTGCTTGGCTACATTCAGTAAAACAGAATCTGAATATATCGAATAGAAAGGGAATGGACAGTATATTTCCTGAAATCATGTTTGGGATTTCAATTTTTGGCCTATATCATATACAAATCATATCTTTATGATAAGAAAGATTGGTCTTTATTAGCATATCTAGCATATCCAACCTTTGTGTCTTCAAATTAACATAACTTCTTTTCTAATAAGATATTAACCTAATTTTTTTCAGTATCAGATTCCCCAAGACACCTTCTCAAGTTAATATTCCAGGCCATAAGACAGCTTTTAGCAGAGGGCGTTAAATTTACTTTTGAAAACTGTTTTTCTTTTTAAATATGCATGTTTTAAATATGAATGCATCCAGTCTAATGTTCCCAATGTACTGCTCCAATCCATAGTAGATATGGGGTTAAGGCACCCAGTTGACCTACTTTCAATCACATCCCTTACCTAGATCATTGGTAAAGCCCATTACACACAAGGTGATTTTAACTTAGTCAGTCTACTGATCAGCCAAATATACTATGATAATTGACAATTTTTTTGTAACCAATTCAAATCAAGCACATTTCAATAACATTATACTATACTGAAACTGTGACAGAGGACCATAGAAATCAGCCAATACATTAGCAAATTGTTCCTAGTTGGTTTGGGGCTTAACTGATAGGATACAAGCTGATCAACTGTGTTCGTACCAAGACAGCCAATGCTTAGTTGGCCAACTTAAGCCGTATTCCCACTAGACCATCTTGACAGAGTCAGGTGACTGATCTTTGCTCAAATCAGCCAATTCTACCAGAATAATCAACTGATTTTAGCACCAAATTGAGCACCATTTCTACCTAGTGGGTATGGGGCTTAAGCTAGGGGATTGGTGTAAAAGCATTAAGCTTGCTTGATAATTATGGATAGCTATATAGGTCCTGGAATGCTGGCTGTTTGCCAACTCTAGTTTGGCAAGGCATACCTACATAAAAACAACCTAATTGTTAGTGAATAACTTGGATATACCTCTGATTTGTGTGGCAATAAGTGGTCGACTCTATGAAAATCATTCTGTGGCAATGTTTATGAATCACCTGAAAAATTCACAGATTTGAGTTGGCAGACCCTGTGAAGCTTATGCTGTGTGTAACCAAAACCAAAATACTGTTTGTCAGATTGCTTGAAAATGATTCCTCAAATGCACACAATTATTCATTAGATTAGCTCATGAATCTGTTAAAAGTTAAACACAATGTTAGCAACTAGATGTTGCCTTTTAGTGTACTTAGGGCTTTAGTGGATAAGGGTATTGTCCAATTTTGTAGTTAGACATTATTGTGCAGTGTTATATGGGCTTTAGCGGATGACGATGATACCCACTTATCATAGGCAGATGTTGTCATGTATTCAAAGAGTAACGTCGCCCACCTCTGCTGACACCATTCACGCTCCAGCCACCACCACATCGACACCACTCACTAAGACACCTGTGGTTGGTTGGTTGGTTATTGGGGTTGAACGCCGTAGCAACATCTAAGGTCATATCACAGCGAGAACAAAGTTTGAAAATTCTGCCATCGATAATTGTATCTATGGAATGAACGAATCTATTAGAAGATACAGACCATACCCCTATTACATTTACCGAGGCAGGTATTCTTTAATGTGCAGTGTCCCATAGGTAGGGCCCTACACACAACAGCCAGTGGTCCTCTAGGGACTTTTGATAACCCTGTTGTTGTCACAGGGAGACATGCAGAGGGGAGTAGCAGCCAGCCCACCTCAGCCCAGACTTGAACGCAGGCTGACAGACGGACACTCTGACCACTACACCACCCCACCCGCCTAAGACACCTGTGGTGATACAGCTGGAATAACTCAAGTGTGTATGTATACCTCTTCTTTTAACTTCCAAATATTTTTGATTGTTCTTTATTTATCTTACTTGTATATATCCACATTAATACATGCTTTAATTGGTAATTATCTCCCATATGATTGTTAAGTCATTTGTTTGGGAATTTAACAGATTGCAGGATCTATGTGCCTAACACTTAACTTAAGTTGTCCTCAAAGAGTTATATCCTCTCATTGTGAAGCGTTCTATTTGCGGGGTGTCTGACAGCTGTCCTCGTGAACCTGTATTTGTTTGTTATCCCTTTAGCCCCCAATCCAGCCATAGCCGCCAGAGGGTGTACTCCCCAATCTGGCCGTAGCCACACCAAAAAACAGGAATGTTTTCGTTATCTTTACATATCTAAGGAGAACACTATTCTGAGTATTCAACATACAAATTTGGCCAATATATCATTTAAAAGCTGATTTAATTTCCTATCCAATTCTACAACCCCCATGTCTATGGAGTTCATTGAGAGGTTTGTGTTAGTCTTTGAACTTTCTCAATTAAAAGGCATTTAGGGAATTCCAGAGGGAAATTCATGGAAATCCTAAATCAAGCAATTCATGAATGCAACCTGTGGGGTCTAAAGGGTTATTGTCGACAATGTAAGAAGTTAATGTTGAAGTAATGAATCTAAAATTAATTCGAGTCTGGGATGTGACCTTACACAAGATGCTGGTCGTCCAAGTGTAACCATGTATAAAACTAGAATAGACGTGTTCTGAATAAGTGGACAGTGTGTATAATATTGAAATAGGTTAAAAGCATACCAGTCAACAACTTGTATAATGGTATAGAAGATGAATCAATCATACCCTCGAACAAATGAATAAAGTCAGGATAGAGCAATATATTGTGCTGAAAAAGGATTAACATTGGGAAGTTTTAGTTCACCTGGTGGTAGAAGGTCTGATATTTTAAAAGACCCTCTTCAAATAGCCACATTAGTATGTGGTGAACTCATCTGGCCAACATCCAGGGCTGGAGAGAGATATCAACCATCCCTTAAGGGGCCTTCCATTTAGTACATACACAAAAATTATCAAATTCTAGACCCCCCACCCCCCCTCAGGCTAAAATACGCATTGGATTTGTATAGGAACTTACGCAAAATTTCTAAATTCTCAGACCCCCCCACCACCCCCTTGGTGCGTACGTACTTAATGGAAGGCCCCTAACTCTGTCATCCCTGTATTCAAAGTTGGAATAGCCAGTATGTATTCTAAAAGCCTCTGTGTATGTGTCACATTACAGAAATCAAAGTGAAATTTAGTTCTAACCATCATAATGTTAAGTCGTTTGTCTGGGGAATTTAACCGATTACCAGGACTCTTGATCCTGGCCTGGGATCTCTGTGTATAACACTTAGCCTAAAGTTGCCCTCGAAGAGTTATCACCTCTCATTGTGAAGCATTCTATTTGTGTGGCCTCCTATGGCTATCATGGTGAACTTCTATTTGTTCATTATTGTTGACAATGTAAGTAGTCAAGTTGTGAAGGGAAAGTCTAACTGTTAATGAAGAAAATTAAAAAAAAAGGGCAAAGAACATGTGCAAAGCTATGAGGTACTATCCATAATGTTAATACACTCATTTTGATCTGACACAACACAAGGCATAAATAGCTTTCTCAATATTGTAATACTAATTCCTAAGTCCAATGATCATAAAATTAATGTTTGACTTTGAAATGATTCTCTGAAGTCCAATGTCCCAAACTGTATGTACCTTTAGACAAATTTAATTATCTGGAGGGATTGGGGGGGAAGGTGAATGGAAAGGTGAATGGCATGGGACAATTATTATAATTAGGTGAATCCATTAGCGCACCCTTAACATTGTAGTTTTGCGCCATCAGTGGTGCATTTTGGAACTAATCAGTCTTTGTTTGGTGTTGGGGATGTAGGTAATCAGATTTCTTTAGTTGTATAGGAATCTAAAGAATTGCAAAATTCAGTTAGCAAATCATTGTTAATAAGGAAATATTATAGTAATGTCATCATCATGAACTTCAATGTACATTTCATGTTTGAAAATTAATGTTGGCATGGGTTGTTGATAATAAAACAACTATATATTCACTCTAGCTAGTATATCATTTATGTATAAACTCTGTCTTCATTCTCCTATACTTTTACTTCTAGAGACTGGAACAACGATGGAATACAAAATCGCCAAAATGAATCTACAAGTATTTTTCAAGACTCTGTTTCCATACTTTATTGTGGCAGTTCAGATCTTGTGTGATGTCATAAGCACAGCTTCAGTTCAGGCCCTGAAAGGAGCGATTCCAGATTTCCAACTCAGCACTCTCCGACTTACCATGCAGTTCATCATCTTAAATATTGTTTCCACCATTGCTAAGGAGTCAAGAAAAATTGACCTGGGATATGTGGGTTGGATTATGGTTGATGGTATGGGATATGCAGCGTATAATGCTGCTTTCTTTGGTTCAATCAAATGTATTCCACTTGCTGTGGTAGGCTCAGAGTTTTTCCTAGTTAGTTTTGTGTGTGTAGCTGTACTTATGTTTGTATTTAAATCACAAGCACCTGGGAAGATCAACCTGATTGCCATGATTATTTGCCTGACTGGATCAGTGATGACTTCTCAGCCATGGTATAGAAATGTACAAGGCAAAACATCTCCGATTAAATCCATCCAGGGCCACAATATTTCTGATGCTAATTCAAATTCATCAGATTGTTCCTTGATAAAGGAACCTACTCACTATGAAAAATCTTTTGAAGAGCAAATTTTCTGTCATTTCTTATTAGTGATTGGCAGTATTGGTGTGGGTATTCATCGTTACAGTCTGGGACACGAGCTTTATAAAATAGATATATTCTATGCAATCTCATTGGTATCATTGTTTTCATGCATACTATCCACTTTCCTTTCTTTATATACTGAAGAAATAAACATACTGTTTATCTTTAATCAGCATGACCTAGCACTAACTTTAGGACACTGTTTGTCAGCTTCTGCAGTGGCTGTTTTATATGTATATGTTCTCCGAATGATAGGTGGAATCAAATATTCCATTTTACAATCATTGATGATACCAATGCAGCTTGTCTTTCAGTATACACTTCTGAAAGAGATTCAACCAGGACACCACAATGCCTTAGAATTAATAGGTGTCATTATAGTCATGGTTGGCATAGCAATTCCAGCTACAGTTGACATGTTCAGTGAGCACAAAATGTTAAAATCTAGAAGGTTTGATGATGTTTGGTAATGTTCATAGACCGTCCTGAACCAGTGAATACAAGTAGAACACTGCCAAGTGCTTTCTAGCAGTCACTTATGATTCTCCTGAAGTCTCAAACCCACTTTCATAACCCACACTGCACAAGAAGTGGTACACAGGGACGGATTAATTGGGGGGGGGCGCCCCCCTAATTTTGGCCAAATTTTGTTTTTTTTTAATGTAAAACTCTAGCCTCCCAAGGGGGCCCCTAAAATCTTTACGTAAGGGTGCCCCTTACTAAAATCTCTGGATCCGTCCCTGGTACATACAGAGGGTAGTCTGCACTGACAGGCCATATGTACTCCTCCTCATTTTCAGAATTTTCAACAGCTTTTGTTTGTGTGATAATAGAAGAGCTTCATCCTCGAGTCACTGGACAAGTTACAGTGTAGCAAGATGGCATGCAGGCTTTACACTTGGACAATTTGGATATGGTGAAATTGTGTCACCCTGCAATGGTATGTTTTAATGAAATGAATATTTTTGATAACACCAGTTTTCAAACTGTTAGAGAAATTTTGTTGTGATTTGGATAAAACTATAACTATAATGTAACTTGTCAGCTGTAAATGTGTGTTAAGATAAAGATGATTACTCCTGAGAAAAAAATGAATATGATGCAGTTGGTCATTTGTTACCTTCATAATGTTTCAAACATCAAATTCATAGGTTTGGGAAACAACCTGATTTTGATTTGAAATATGATTCAAATTGACACATTTAGTATTCCTTTTTTTCATTAATCAAAGATTAACTTCAGGATAACAGATTATCTACCAAAAGATCATGGTCTATACAAACAACAGCAAACATAATTACACAGATTGAATTGACACACAGATACACACCTTATTCAATGCAATAAATCTACATAATGTTTGTTTGTCATTTTGTTGCATGATTTAGATTCTAATAAATTGTCAGCAAGTTGTACATAATCTGGTAAAGCATTCTATAATTCAGTACCAAAATAAAAAGTACTGTGATCATATTTTGGAGTACAATTTCTTTCTATTTTTCTTTTTCAAATTGATAATTTGATATTGCACTTGTCTGATATATAACAGGCATTGTTCTGAACTTATCAAATGAATATCTTAATGCATTTTATCAAAATGTACAAAGTCAAACCAATTTATGTTTAACATACTCTCGTACAATATTTTAGAGTTCTTTGAAGCTCATTTTCATGCTTTACAGGGAAGGTTATTCAAATAAATCCCACATAAACAAAGAATGGTAGTATAATAAAATAGCATTTGTGTCATCAATTCAAGTTTTCTTTTTACCTTACAATAAAACAGCATATCAAAATGTCACATAAAACAACTGTAAAGGAACATCTTACATCGGTGCTTAGTACGTCAGTATCATTATTTGCAAAGTCATTGTCCTAACCTGATAAGAGTTGTGATATTGGGATTACCCTTTTGAATCTATTATGCTTGACAAAGTCAAAGCTCCAATGAAAAATTGTATGTGATTGTTAGGGTGAAGTCTAACATAGTATGTTCACATGAATAAATGAAGTTGTGAACTTTCTTAATCCAACTCCAGTTTGGTGGACAAGTGTTGTACATGTTTTAGCTATCAAGAGCGGAATTAGCATGTTTCATCTAGATAAGTTAAAGCCTTTATCAGGATTAATTTACAATGCCGTAGAATTCAGTTAATGCAGTTCAATTTCATGTGAGCTGTAGTATCAAAAGTGTCCAGCAGGTTTAATATTAAGTAATTAAGTCTGTCTGTGGTGTCATGGATGCTACTACTCAAAACAAGGTACAGCAAAACAAACCTTACCCCTCTCAAAGCTACAATATCAAACCAGAATGACTCCTACTCACAGCCAGGTGGCAGGCCAGAAAGGCACGACCTACCTACCTGTAAGATGATAGATGGAGCTGGTGTTCACACCGGTTGGTTGGTTGGTTGGTTATTGGTTGCTTTACGCCCTAATCAACTGCCAGGGTCATATCAAGGGCGGTGATGGTGATCGAATCTATGAGAAGGTAGAGACCATACCCCTACACATTTACCGAAGTAGGTGTTCCTTAATGTGCCTGGTCCCATAGACAGGGCCAGACACACAACAGCCGGTGGCACAAGGCCTTTGATATCCCAGTCGTTGTCACTGGGAGAAACACAGAGGGGTGTAGCAGCCCTGTCTGGCCCAGCCGAGAATCGAACCCGGCTCTCCCGCACGCCAAGCGAACACTCTAACCACTTCACCACCCTGTGCCCCTCACACACCGGTTGGTTACAGTGGGATGGTCTCATGGAATTAAAGATTTGCTGTATAGTTTAATGTAACATAGCATGCGGTGATCAAATGTGTAAATGGTCACTTTTCAAGAAAGGGAGCCAAAATGGAACAAAACAAGATCCAGTGATACTAATATCTTAACCCTTTAAGGACGCCAGATGCCTCAGGGATACATTTGCAGTGGTTTTGATAAACCCTAACAGGTCTTTCCTAGGGAATTATAGCCCAATTCTCACTCTTTCCTTGCATATATAACTTTAGACATGCTCAAGTGAGTGGCGTCTTGAAAGGGTTAAGACAATTTTTATGGCTTATTGGATAGATATGTCAAATTTCATGTTTAAAGAATTGGGAACAATAATATTCATAATGCATTGAGATAGTATATTTCTTTACACTGGTATGTGTATGATGACGCAATATATGTACGATGACGTAGAACGAAGAAAAACGATCATGCATTTTCTATTTCCTCTGAGAAAATTACAATAATGGTTGCACAGATAGATGATATATTAATTAAATTTATTCAATTTGTTTGCTATTTTTGAAAAGTTTAACTTCTCGATTATCAAAATTATAGTGCAGTATAATTACTATGTAGGGTGACGCAAGTTTAATATTCCTGCCTATATTTCTAATAGTGTTCTCATATAAATTGATAATTTTTTGCACGTTTTTTGTTTAAATCTAATCATGTGACATTGGGGCATAGTTGAGACCAAGTCAAACCCCTGGGCCTGAGTGACATCATAAACTTACTATTACCATAATTCATTGAGTATATCATTATATATATATATATATATATATAAACACTCTCGAAACATGGATGATTAGAGACATGTAATTAAGTAAATAACATGACACACAAATAAGGTTGGCCTGTAGCCGGTGCCCAGAAAGTCCGCCTTTTTTTTTCAAAATGGCCATTTATTATAGGAAAAACAGGCAATGGAAGTATGGTGAATGGGGAGATCCTGCCAGGTAGGCATGCAGGCAATGGAAGGCTGACTGGTAAACAAACAGTGGTTACTATGCCTACTAGGACCTGGTTCAAAAACAATTCACCAGTCGGCAGTACTATCCATTCCCATGTCTTATATCTATATAAATGCAAACATTGATTTATTGACATATATATATATATATATATATATATATATATATATATAATGATACTACTGTATAGTGAATGTACATAATTGTACACATCAAACACGTTGTAATGTCTAGAAGAGCAGACTATATCTGGAGACGTCAAATAAAAATATTAAACAAATAATTTTAAATTAAATCATTAGAAATGTAGAAATGATAAAATCTGATTATACTAATGTGTTTTATTCAATCTTACAATTTTTTCAATAATACAATTCTAAACTTGCAATCCTTATGCGTTATTGAAGAATATCATGACTTTAAAAATTGATAATACCATCTTTTATGTGTCACACTATACACAGATTTGTAATATATCTGGAGGATCAGAGAAATATTTATTGAAGCTACATTTTTCACAAGAAAGAGTCAATTGCTACCTCAGAAACATGGGGTACTTCTAAATTGACATGAAATCTAACGTATATGTGTAAATTACCCAAAATTCAAATTTTAGTGACCCTTCTCTTTAATGCCACATACGTCAGTGTAACTACAATTTTTTTTACTTTGACTCTCTCAGCAGCAAGAACGGTGTATGTATCGACTATTTCACCTGTAATAGAATATGCAGACTTTATATATGACTTAGGAATCAAATACATAAACAAAGAAATACAACTATTACAAAACCAAGGACTAATGATATATAACCAACATAATAATCATTATAATATCAAAGATTCTTCAAATGTTTTACATAGGAATGCGAGAATATACAGGTGAATACATAGGCGATAAATGTACCTTATACAATACGCATTTTCCCAGAGAGGAAGACAGGATTGGATTGATCGCAGGGATATAAGGACTAGGCAGCATGATGGTATACGCCTTATTTTACCAAAATCTAATCATTACAAGATTGTCAATTTGTCTGTATATAGTTCGAGATTATTACCTAGTAAAACAACATTATTACAGTCCAAGGAAGAATTCAAAACCTGTATCAAAAGTTCGATTGTAGACCTGTATAGAAAGGTATTATCTTAAAAATGGTGTAATTATTTTGTATCATCTCATTTCATCTCATTACTCTCATAAGTCATGTCATCTTGATCACTAACGATAAATAATTTGGGTTACTACTTTAAACTTGCTCACACATTATGAAAAATGAATGAATGTCAAGTGGGAGCTGGTGGAAGAACGGCTAAGCCGAACCTGTTAACCCAATAAAAATCAATTTAAGGAAAAAGAAATGTACAATGACGAAAAATCCAGTTGGAACGCTTGTATCTCAATATTATTAAAATATTACATTACAACACATTCAGAAGGGGTAACTGTGTATACTAAATTTTAGCAAAATGTACTGCAATGAAGACACAAGAGCGATGTGACTAGAATTCTAGTCAAATTACAGACTGCTAATGACCAGAACTAGTCGAAAGTGACCAGAATTAGTCAAAGACGACTAGAATTGGTGTACCCATTGAGCAATGCGACCATAAACCTAGCAGAAAACGGTCAATCATAAATATTTAAAGTTGTATTTTGGTTGCTAGCAATCTCTTATTCATCAAGAATCCTAGTGGAATAGCTAAGTAAATACCCTTCTTCAAACACCTGAAGCGTGTTGGGGTTATCTCAGATCTGCCCTAAATGATGTTTGAGAGTTAGCCAACCATTTTGAAAATTGAGCTGAGAGGTGAGAACCTATTGAGTGATGCAACTGGAATTATGGTCGAAATGAAAACCGCCAACGACCAATATAATATAGTGGTTGTTGGCGGTTGGCGGTTGACCAGAAATCTATCAAAAAATGGTCAATTGCCCGGGGAATGTCTGCCATTGTTATGGTAATATCATCATAACCACGTGGCAAATTTGACTAAAATAATTGGCTGGACTATCATCTTTAAAATTGCCCAATTCTATCAGAATTATCAACACCTGCGACTGATTCATATGAAGCACAATAACTTCAATGATGCATACTAACTGGTGATTGCAATAGGCCCTAAAACGGGCCAATTCTATTGGTAGTATTTGGCCAATTTGTTTGCCAATTCAGGCTATAACTAGGTTTGGGGACTAAATGGTACATTTCTGACCTTAAAACATGAAAAATATAGTAGCACACTAAGCTTTCAATCAAATGTGATAGAAAAATCTCTACCTTGTGATATGTATTACCATAATATCCATAGAGTATCGAAGTAAATTGAAAATAATATTATGGTAAAATACCTAGGTCATGACCCGGTCATGATAGATATACTGGTAGCACATGCTGATTAGGATGGGTGAAACCAATGGCTGGAAATATAATTAAAATGTGTCTTGTATATTTTTACTGATTCAAATGTTTTACTAAAACTGTTATTCAAGATATGCTATCATTTACAATGCCTATAGTTATTAATAAGGAGACCTGCAGAATGTTTATAGAGTGTTTCCCACAGTAAGACCATAAGACCATAAGACCATTATTGAATCATTAATTTTATTGGAGATGATAATGTGACAGTTTCCGGGATTTCCAGCCTAAAGGCTGTATTCCACATACCGTTTTTAATGCTGCCGATTTTGTGTGTGTTTGATTTCCTCTTAGAATACCACATGTGACCTTTAATCCCATATACAATTCAAAAGACGATCATAAGACATTTCTTTTTATGTATGACACATCTATGTTTGACCTTTATTCCCACTACCGATTTTCAGAATCGGCAGCAAAATCGGTATGTGGAATACAGGCTTTATGGAAATGCCTATTCATGGCTCTAGAGCCTTTATTTAGCTAAGAAATAAAAAAAATCATAAAAAATAAGTTAATTCATGCCATAAATGAAATTTTTCATATTTTTCATTACTGGCAAAAAAATTGGGAGTTTTCGCATTTTGTTGCCATGGTAACTGGATTGTTGATAGTGCACAAAGGTAGAGATTAAATCAGTTACTTTGTGCATGATCATTGAATTAGTGTAAAGGTCACCAGTTGAATACAAAATAATAAGAATTCCTCTAAATTACTTAGTTTATGAAAATATCTAGTAATCACGGGAAGAATTTGAACTCATACATTAGACAGGCTCGGGCGTGTCTGAAACCACTTCCTCTAAAACGTGTCAAGGAGTCTAACTCTTACTCCACTCCTAACCCTCCAACAGCAAACTATCATTATACTCTCGCTCGGTTTAAAACGACTATCCTAAACTTTTACAACGGGCGTGGAAGTTCTACCCCACCAATTTATGCTTTGATGTGCGTTCATGTTACAGGCCCCCATGCAGGAATAGTATTATACACACCTTCCTACCCCATAGTAGAGTTTCACACTATTGCATTGCAGTAGGTGCGGCTTTAACAAAACAATCCCCCTTTCCAGCTTCAACGTGTTAATTCCATTAATGCACCTACCTCTAATCTGACAACCTGTATCCAAAGGTATGCTACCCCGGTACCCAGGTACCCCAGGTACCCTAGCTAGTGATTTTTTTTTTAAACGTGTTTATTTAGCTGGATGAGTTTCTGTTTAAGCCACTTGTTTCCGGCCCCGCCCAGCGTGTTGGTTTTTACATTGCGGCGGTATACAGGAAAACAATGGAGATATATACATAAATAACTGATCATACCGTTTGTCAGCATTTGTCCTATGTGCGTTTTGAACAGATCTTTAGACTCAATTTGTCTAATTATAAGATTTAGGGGAAGTCCTCCACCCCAAACCATATTTGTCAGAAAAGAGAAAGAACAAGACTGATTCATCTCCTTTCCTTCACTTAAGGCCAGTTCGAGAGGTATCCTGGTTAGCATAATCGGGTAATAAAAAACAAGTTGTCAAGATTAACACACAGCCCTATCAACGTCACAGGTGTTGACAGCCCTTATGCGGGGGTGCTACATAATAACCGTAACCAATTCTCTTTAACACGCTGAGAAACTTATATCACATATAACAAGGCTGCTCTAGTATGATATAAATGGTTTAGAAGTAGCCCTATCAACGACACAAGTAACATCAATCCCTGTGCGGAGGTGCTGTATGGAGCCATCCGCAGACAAAGAGTTTACCTTATCAGGCTGGGAATTTAAGTATCACGTGAAAAATGTTTAGAAATGATATCAGAGGTGTTGTACGGAACCATCCGCAGACAAAGAGCTCTCCTTATCAGGCTGAAAATCTAAAATTTCACGTGAAAGAAGAAATGCTTAGAAATGGTATCAATGACTAAAGCATAGCCCTGTGGCACCGGTAACATCAGTTTCTTATTGAACGATATCAAGCAACTTTTCCCTATGGGATATGCGATATATAGAATTATTCATTAAACCAAATTGATTCCTGTCAATTTCAATCTACACACAAATCTTGGCAGTTTTGGGACTCCCCCCCCCCCCCCCCCCCCCCCCCCCCGGCCAGCGACACATGTAGGCTACATGATTACAGAAATGCCAACATTCTGTAAGTGTAATTAATGGAGGAAAGCGGGGGGGGGGGGGGGGGGGGGGGGGATATTAGAGATTTTTTGCAACACACCCCGATCTCAGTCCCCGTTCCCTATACGGATCTGCTGGGTTCTAGATGAATAGCCCCTATGTAAAATGACAGTTAAAGTGAAAATGATTATGAATTACATTTTCCTGCAATCTTATCCATCAGAAATGTGGATTTCATTAATAAGGATTTTTTCATAGGTAAATCTGAAAATAAATAGCAGTATCACAAGTTGAAGCTGTGTATGTATATTTTGATTAAAGATGATTTAGTCAGTGAGGGTAGACCTGACTAGCCCTGGGTCACGGTCTGCTGCTCCCACCTGTGTTCTCACTGGTCAGGGACACACAGGCAAACAGTGTATGAGGGTCTGCGAGGGGGGGGGGGGGGAGCAGAGTTAGATCCGTAGGGGCACTGTGGTCAGCAGGGCCAGTGCTGAGGCCTCCCCTATCATATGAATGTACTTTTCCAATGAATCCTTTATGTTAGTTTCTTAATCAACTTTCTTGCACCCATCATGAATATAGACATGTAAATTACAAATAAATATGAGATTAGTTTTCTTCTTATTTGAGACATTATCTACTGGTAAGTAATGGGTAGGAGATCCGTGTTCCTGTGTGTCCCTGATCAGACGGCCCACAGCTGGGAGCAGCAGACCATGACCAAGGGCCAGTCAGGTCTGCACTCAGACACATTTATATTTATCAAAATATACAAACACAAAATCAACCTGACCGAGCCCTTTCTTTTCAGATTTATATCATAACTCATTATTCTAAAATAAGTTACATTTCTGACATATTTGATAAAGGCAGAATTCAAATAAATAATATTGTTTCCCTTATTAATAACATTATCCATGGGGACCATTCATCTATAGCCCCAAGATCCGTTTCGGGATCGGGGGAATGAGATACGTGTGGTTTGCAAAAACTCTCTATTGACATGTTTTGAATCGTACAGATTTATGTCTCAAACTTATCAACGTATATATATATCTGGTTTCAATACATATTATAGTAAAAACTCACAAAAGTGGTGAGTGTCATGTTGACGCTGGGGAAGGACAATCGTTTTGTTAGGCCGGGCCTAACGAATCTAGTGGGGGTCGAACCCACGAGGGGCTCGAATAATTCATTAGTCGCCGAGCGTCACGGCTCACCGGACGGGTGTGGCCGATAGAGGCCTTTTATATCAGAACCACAGGACTGATGCAATACACGGCGTCCTACTTCTAGTATAGTGTAGACAATCTGCGGCGAATAACCCCTCCGCGCCAGAATCGACATCCATGATTCGCAGTTAGCGAGCGTCGAGGTGGCAGAGTGATAGTGTAGACTGATCTTTCCTCCAGCGACACCTGGTGGAATAAATTGAAACAAGGACGACCATGAACGAAAAAAATGTACTCAAATGGGGATTCGAACACGGGCAGGCCACCATCCAAATACCAACCGGTCTCAATGTTGCTTAACTTACCCGGGCTAGGGACCATCCAAGCAGAAACCGGTATGAACGGGGCTTAACTATGCGGTTAAATATATATATGAAATGGGTCGAGTGATTCCCCCATCGTGATCAGATCATAACTTATAGATTAGTGTTCACTGTAATTGACTGTATGGATTTAAACATATCAACCAAGAGCCATCAAGAGATAAGGGGCCGTGCATAAATGATGTCACACTTTTTCAGGGTATTTGTAGGACCCACCCACCCCCCTGTCACGCTAAATTCTCTGATCTAAACATGAAAATAAGGCCTGTTTCAGGCAGTGTCACACTTTTCACCCTACCCACCCACCCCCTAGTGTGTGACATCATTTATGGACGGCCCTTAAAGTCTAGTATTGATAGACTTGGATACCTGCCAAACTGAATTAAACCTTCTGCATACCGAGGATGATTATATTAAGCAGTTTGGGGTATTTAGGCATATTTCCTGGTACTGACATGTACAGAACCGTCAACGGTCAACCAGTTTTTTTTTTTTTGGGGGGGGGGGGGGGGCGGTTATGTGAGTCTTCCCTGACAAACAAGGGGTGCACGTGGTCAACCCTGACCCTGAGACATACCACCCGTGGTTTATGGCTTATCAAAGGGCCGCCTGGAGGCATCCTCGCACACCAGTCCCCCAGCCGCTCCCGCGATCAGTAGGCCCTGGTCTCAAAGGCTCCAAAACTGGGGGACCTCATGAATATTTAATTTATTTCCCTGTAATCAGAACACCCTTCTCAGGTTTCCCTATCTCCCCCAGATTGGGCGCCCTTGAGGTCAAGGCACTGATAGAGCGGTAGCGGCGACAGGGGCCTTGACTTGAGAAGATGCCTGGAGGAGGCAGGGACGGATTTAGGGGGGTGCGCCCCGGGCGCGCGCCCCCCCTATTTTTGGCCAAATTTAGATTTTTTTAATGTAAAACTCTTGCCCCCAGCTGGGGCGCTGGGACATTTTTAATATGGGCGCCCCCCCCCCCCCCCTTTCTTGAACTCCTGGATCCGCCCCTGGGAGGGGTGTGTGTAACGGTCAGTGGAGGCCCTCAGACACCAGCCACACAGGGAAAATGAATGAAGATTTCCTCAGATACACGCTATTTTTGAATGATTCTCCTGCTTTTATTTCTGGAGACCTACGGGGACCTTTGTAACAAGGGGTGCACGTGGTCAACTAGAATTCAGGAGGGATCGGTGAGAAAAAGAAGGGGCGGGCGGTAGTTTGGCAGTGGGTAGTAACCTTGAAAGAGCCCCCTTCCCAGTATAAATTGGAAACGGAGAAAGACAGTTTAAGTGGAGGATCGGATTCATATGGGGAGTCCCATTGGTATTGCAAATATAAATTTATACAACATTTTGTTCACACTTTAATGTCAGAAACAAATTTCACATCACAATGTACTGAGCATTTGTATATATTTTTCATTCTTAGTCTTAACACCAAGGAAAATGTACTTATTATGTGTTTTTTCCATATGAAATATTTATAGTTTTACATTCTGAAATTGTAGTCTTATCCCCGTCATGGGTAGCGCTGTGGGTGTCTGGTGACCAGCTGCAGATGGTTATGTGATATGGGGGAAGAACGGGGGTTGGGCGTGTGGTCTCTCTTCTTGTGGAGCATTAAATTATTCCGACAGTGATGATAGAAAAGTCTTGAAATGATAAATGAAAGTTGGATTTTTTCTAAGGAAAACATTCTTTAACATAATTGTGAACAAATTGATATGTTAAAAGTCAAAAATGAGCAATAATTATGATAAATACAAAATTCGGAGAATTAAACAAATAATAATATTTTAGTACTCGACCCTCCCTTTATGCATGCAATTCTTCGCGCATGAATTTACTGGTTTTTTTTCTCATGGACCACTTTCATCTCTGGAAATCCCCTTAGCTTATTACCGGGGTGCTAAACACTGGCTTTCCCTACCAAGACATATTCGTGAATTACATAATATTGATGTAAAATAGTACTGACGATGACAATTAAAAATTATGAAAAGAAAAAAGGCGCACGTGGCTTATTGCCGTATGACGGACGATACGTCAAGTTTACCAAGGCATTTACAGGATTCGAACCCACGGAGAGAAAACACATCAGGTCGTCAATGAAATGACTTATCCATTTCACCGCCGACCTGATGCTGCAGGTGATAGATTTTCAGACGGGTAGGTTCCTCCACGGGCCTTACAATGGGGTCAAACATTGCCATTTCTCCACGTCTTCACAAATCAAGGCTCCTGCGCCGGTAAAACTAGTTATCTGTCAGGATAGACTGGGAGGGAGGGAGGGAGCGAGACAGCCCTGCGTGATGGAGGATTAATCTCTAGGGCCCGACCCGGGGGCCCGACCCAGAGACCGCCGGATGGTGGAACCCTTACCGGGCCACGCCCCACCACGCCCCGTTGCACTGCGTAAGTTATCCCCGGTCTCAACCGATGATTGGGACGGAATCTGAGGTGTGTTGCAGTTTGCCCCATGAGTTTGCCCCAGTCTGAGAGGCGGTCTCTGTGGGTCGTTACAGGGGTGACAGGGCGGATCCAGAACTTCGTATAGGGGGGGGGGGCACAAACATGAATGTACAGGGGGAGGTGGGGCCCCCTAAACATGATTTAATAGGGCAAGGGGAGGGGGGGGGCTGCCCCCCCCCCCTTGAATCCGCCACAGATTGGTAACTATAAACAAATAAAGGCTCCCCCCCCCCCCCCCCGCGAGGGTGGTCCCTTCCAGCCATTATATAATTTAGGGTCATGACTTACCGCTCCTGAATTTTAGGCGACCGCCACCTATTTTTGGACACCAAAAATCACCGCCCTCCCAAATAAGAGTGTGTCAATGGAGGGGGGTAGACTGACCCCAGGGGCGGATCCAGGGGGGGGGGGCGGACGGGCCTTGCCCCCCCCCCCCCTTGCCCTGTTTAATCATGTTTGATTGGGGGGGGGGCCCACCCCCCTGTACATTCATGTTTTTGGGCCCCCCCCCCCCCCCCCCTCTACAAATTCCTGGGTCCGCCCCTCTCACCCCGAACGTTTCTAACGGCTATCATAGAACAGACCAGTATGGTGATTCCCCGCCAATTATTTTGTAACATGAAGTCGATAAGATGGCAGTTTAAGTAGTTATGCCTTTTAACTTATCTCGAGCTCTTTGGTCTGTGAACATAATCTTTGAACAAGAGATTATATAAAACCAGTGTATCTTTGCTGATTCCTTATTGTGTTTCGATAATATGTTTTTTAATTGCGCTATTTATCGCGTGTGAACGTAAGTGTGTGAGATAAAGAGTGTTGATTTCCGCTAATTAACTAAGTTCTCACGCTCGCATCGCGCTAGCTTCTACCTGACGTCGTACGTCATGACGTCAGATATCAGAATAAGTCGACGTCTTGGACAAACAGATAAGCGGAATTTCAACCGGGGCGCAGAAGGCTCCAGACCCCAGACAAGGAAACACCTTGATTTTGAGTGTCTAGGATTACGGTTCAGGATTACCACACAATATGGCACATAGACCCGCGGCCGGGCATCAACAGTAAGTCTTTATTTGTTAGTTATGTTCCCTATTTTCCCAAGAACAAGGGTCTATAATATATAGCAACCCGTTGTGTTTTCGATGGTTTTTAGTTGGCCGTTTGGGCAAAGAGATGATCTGGCGGAGGCAGTGGCTGATTTAGAGGGGGTTGCGCGGGGGCCTTTTTGGGACCAATTTTAAATTTTTTTAAATTTAAAACTCGTCCAAAAGGTAATTACAGACATGTCCACTCTAGATCCCGTGAGTCTCCTGACCTCCCCTAGCGCAAAATCGACCCCCCGCCCCCCCCCCCCTCCTCAACTGGATCCGCCCCTGGACAACGCAGGGACGGGAAGGTGGGAGAATGCCCGGGGAGAATGTCTTATGCCCACCCCCAGCTACCGCCAGGCTGAATGGCCGGCCTAGGTGGCCCTGCCCCTTATTTACCCCTCCTTGCATGGTTTAATGACCCTTAAAGCATTGGCGGATCCAGGGGGGGGGGGCAGACGGGCCTTGGCCCCCCCCCTCCAAAAAAAAAAAAAAAAAGAGAGAGAGAGAGAAAGAAAGGGAGAGAGGGAAGAGAAAGGAAAAGAAGAGAAAAACGGAGGGGGCCGTTCCGGGGTAGGTTAGATCTAAAATAATTGTTGTGTTCAGGCGACCCGACCTACCTTATTTTATTTTTGCTCTACCCTAATTATTTTCATAATTCTTTTTCTAAAAGATACTAAAATTCAATAGAAATGACCTAAATGACAGGGAAGAGCATATATTTTACCAAAAGATGTATTTAAAACTAAAGATAAAGTAATTTTTTCAACCTAAGTTGCACAACTATTTTTTTTTTGCCTTAGAGGGAGGGGGACTGACATGTGAGGGCTGGTAGACCTTGGATGGGTTCAAGGGAGGGGGCCGACCTATAAGGCTGGGAGACCTTGATTATGTATTAGAGGGAGGGGGCCGACCTGTAAGGGCTGGTGGACCTTGGATTTATGTTAGAGGGAGGGGACCAACCTGTTAGGGCCGGGAGACCTTGATTATGTGTTAGAGGGAGGGGGGGCCGACCTGTGAGGGCTGGTAGACCTTAGATGTGTTAGAGGGAGGGGGCCAACCTGTCAGAGCTGGTGGACCTTGGACAGGGGCGGACCCAGGAATTTTCAAAAGGGGGGCGTGCTATAGTAAAATTTTCCCCCGGGCCCTCCGGGCTTAGGAATTTTACATTAAAAAAAAATCAATATTTTGGCCAAAAAAAAATGGGGGGGGGGGGCATGTGCCCTGCATGCCCATCCCTTAAATCTGCGCCTGTTGGATATATATGTTAGAGGGAGGGGGGCCGAACTGTGAAGGCTGGTAGACATATGCTTCCCCTGCCAGTCCTTTGGTTCCCCTCCTGATCCTGTGCCTCCTCTGTTGGCCCTGAGGATCCCCTGTCAACCCTCTGCTGCCCCTGTCGACCCTGTACCACCCCTGCAGAGTGAGACCTTGTGCCTCCCCTGTCCAAAATGCCCCAGAATGCCTCAGATTACATGAATGATAGGTTATCTTTTCCAAAAGTTCCTGAGAGTTTAGGGGCATTGGATTTGTATAGGAACGTACGCAAAATTCTTAAAATATCAGACCCCCCCACCCCCCCTTGGTGCGTACGTACTTAATGGAAGGCCCCTTATCCTCCTGGGGTTATCATCATGTACACAAAAATTCCCTGGAAAAATTGGTATTCAAATTAAAATAATTATTAGGAAAAAAAATTATCCCTTAAGGTTACCAAAGTACCTCAGAATGGCTCAGATTGCATGAATGAAGGGTAATCTTTTTAAAAATTTCCTGGGGGAGGCCCCCCATACCCCCCCAATGGGAGGGGGGACCCCTCCCATACCCTCCCCGTGGACGGCTACGCCGTCCACTAATTAAGCCTTCATATACTACTAGGAAAATTGCAAATCTTGGCCCCCCCCCCTAAACAATTACTGGATCCGCCCCTGTAAAGTACCATTTTAAATAATTTACACGATAAAATTAATGTTTTGTCATTTAGCATCTCTTTGTAGTTCAGCATCATAAGAAGTCGCTAAGTGACAAAATTAATGTTTTGTCACTTACATTAGCAACAATTTTGCGGCTTAGCAGCTTGTACATGTGCAACCGCTATCCCATAAAATATGGTTCTAAGTGACAAAGTTTTGTTGGATAGTGTCTGTTTGTAGGATAGCGTCTTCGGCTGGAGCTGATTACTATTGATAGACATGAAATGACCTTAAGCTCCGCCGCCGCCACCCGCCCACCCCCAGCTGCCACCGCCGTCTCAGCCCCATGGCCAGGCACCATCACCACCACCACCACCACCGCCACCACCGCCAAGCCCTGCCTCTGTTTACTCTCTCTCGTCCGACTCAGGGTCTGACTCAAATAGCTAGACCAGAGAGTCGGACGAGATAGAGTAAATTTTTTTGGTTTTTTTTAACCACACTCTTAACAAAGTTCTCGATGTTAATGTGTAAGGGATATTGTGTATGTTAAGAATTTATCCCGGTTTATATTATTATAATAATTAAATATATTATGTCACTTGAAAAAAGTCAAGTAGTTATACAAAACGAGTAAGCAGGACTATGCTAAGCCTGCCTATCTCAGGTGTTAGAGTCACGTTACATATTCCTCAATACATATCTTTACCATGGTTTGAATTGTTGTAGACTTTCAGCTTGATATAATGTGCATGGCCAATTGGTTCCATGCCAACGCCCCTATAGAATAGGGACTCTTACGATATAATTGTACAACCACTTTATCTAAATGGAATTTCAGGGCAATAGTACCTCGTGTTACCCTCGTTGGTTGAACTTTCCATGCAATATTTGTTAATCCTCGTCTCCATGGCTAGACCTTACACATGTGTGTGTGTGTGTATGTGGGGGGGGGGGGGGGGGGGGCAAGGGGGACAGGGGTCAAGGGGGACAGGGAATGGGGGGCAAGGGCAAGAGGGGGAGAGAAGGTGTTTTTTTTTGTACATTTTGTAAATAGTTTAGTTTAGTTTAGCTTAGTTTCTTAATTTATAGTATTATACATAGTTTGTTGTTTTTTGTTTGAGTTGTTGTTTTTTATGGGATTTTTGGTCTGGGGATGGGGGCAAGCAGGACAGGGAAGGGGGAGGGGGCAAGAGGGGGATTAATACCAACACCTAGCTACCTCCTGGTCTTCAAGGTTTTGACAGCGATGCGGAACCAGTCCTCGTACATTTACCGATCCGATGAACCACAGACGCAATTAGGGCCGGTCTGTGGCGTCGGATCGGTAGCTGTGCGAGGTCTACCAACGGCAGCTGGGCCAAAAAGTTAGTTGCCAACACTGTATACATAACATGTCGCAGGGAGAAATGCATCCATACCAACACCTAGCTACCTCCTGGTCTTCAAGGTTTTGACAGCGATGCGGAACCAGTCCTCGTACATTTACCGATCCGATGAACCACAGACGCAATTAGGGCCGGTCTGTGGCGTCGGATCGGTAGCTGTGCGAGGTCTACCAACGGCAGCTGGAAATGACCGCTCGAATTCCCCAGACCGAATGGGCCTATCCTAACAAGTAAAAATCAGGGCTGTCAGAAAGCTCTCAGGACTGACAATACTTGGCATAGTCGGCCCTGTTGGCCCACAGGCCAAAAAGTTAGTTGCCAACACTGTATACATAACATGTCGCAGGGAGAAATGCATCCATACCAACACCTAGCTACCTCCTGGTCTTCAAGGTTTTGACAGCGATGCGGAACCAGTCCTCGTACATTTGCCGCTCCGATGAACCACAGACGCAATTAGGGCCGGTCTGTGGCGTCGGATCAGTAGCTGTGCGAGGTCTACCAACGGCAGCTGGAAATTACCGCTTGAATTCCCCAGACCGAATGGGCCTATCCTAACAAGTAAAAATCAGGGCTGTCAGAATTCTCTCAGGACTGACAATACTTGGCATAGTCGGCCCTGTTGGCCCACAGGCCAAAAAGTTGGTCGCCAACACTGTACACCTAACATGTCGCAGGGAGAAATGTGTTTAATCTGCAAAGTACAGTCTTGTAAAGTGTCAGACCTAGTCCTATCATAAGTATACACGTGCACTGTGTTGTATTCGAAATTTAGTTTTTTCTGTATGTATTATTAGCTGGTGCATTTAGAGCCGATGTTTGTGTGCACGTGCACAGCACGTACGTGTATGGTGTGCAGCCGACTGGGCTATATCTATTACAATTTACATATATAGGTTGTCGTGTGCAGGTTGCAATTGAATTGTTGAAATGTTTACTAGTACTCGGTCTCTGGTACAGCTGGTACACTGTACCTAATTGTCATGCTATTTTACTTTTATATAAACCACGGTTGACGGGGAGAACAAAGGATCTAGGCTGTGAATATATCACGTATTGGTGAGTTCAGTGAAGTGGAACGGTATAATCTCATAGCGTACACCTTGCTGCCACAGGGGATGTGGCCCTTATTTTTACACGTTTGCATCTAAGTTTTTTAATTTTCATTATAAATGTGAACAGTAAGCGAGTAGATGTTGCTAGGAACCTTCTGAACATAGCCCATGTGTCACATATCTTTTGTCTAGTAGATTTCAATTTTGTATGATTTATTGAAAAATAAAAGTAATGGGAATGAACCACTTTTACTTTCCATTAAATCATAAAAAATAGAAACCTTCTAGAAATTAAAGATTTGACATATGGGTTATCCTCACAAGATTCCTGACTGCAAGTCACTCCATATTGTTGGATGATTCAATGAAGATTTCAAAAGTTATGATGATAAATGCCAAAGAATGTCCCGTGGTTTATGTTAGATACAACACTCGTGTGTGTCTGCACTTGATATAATCACTCGGCTAGCGCCTCGTGATTATATCGCGTACAGACACACACTAGTGCTGTATCTACCACGTAGCACTTCTGATAATATATCTAAAGACCGACAGAGGATCCAATTGGAAGTTTATTCCTAAATCATGGTAGTCGGCTAGAGTGATGTGATATTTATATTTACAAATATAGTCATCTTTTGAGATAGAAGTTACTCTTTACTCGTAATTTAAAGTGTGCTCTATTCTATTTCATTATTATATACATTCTAGTCAAGGAAAAAATCATGTCATCAAGCTAGTCCTATTAGTCTTGTTAATTGTGGTTTTACGATAATAATGGAGTGATGATGTGAAACATTTTAAATGCCTTTATATTGGTAACCTATAGAGTGTACCTAGATTGTACCGATATATTTTTAAAAAGTCAGTTTTACATTTAAACAACCCTGCTTAGCAGGCAGGGGTAAATAATGAGATCGAAGTGAAAACAAGAAGTGCCAAGTACTTTGGAGAACAGTTTTTATAACGAATTGAACAAATTATGGCAAAATGGCTGACTGGCGGGGATAATGTCTGGGCAGCTGGGGTGTTAGGCCTCGCCTCCCCCACACCGATACGCAGGCTTCACTGCCCAGTCTGGGGCGCCGGGAGGAGGCTGTTGACGTTCTGGTGCTGGGTCGCAGGTCGGCGAGCGCTCCACAGCTAATCGGACGGACTGCTGACGTGTGGTGGTGACAGAGTGCTCTTTGTCGTCTAGGTGCGCTTTAGAGGATCTGAGGGCGTCACTTTCCCACACCAGGGTTTTGATTAGGCGGTGGTATCGCGGGGAGTGTTCATCAAGGACGCGATCCTCATCACTTGTATAGTCTGGTGTGAGGACGGCCCTCATGGCCGACCTCCTATCCTCGTCCCACTCCTGATGAACAAGCTCGTCCAGTGCGACACGCCGTCTTTGTATCTTCTGCAAAGTTATTAAATATATAATATAGTTAAGACATACTTGGCCAACAACATCAAACACAAAGAAGTTGTTTAGCATTGGATCTTACTTGCTGGAATTTAAATAGCATAGTGCAACTCAGTATTAACAAGGGTTGCAATATTAATTGGTCACTCTAGATCTAATAATAAGTGTAAGTTCAATTGTGAGATGGCAACTATAAGAAAAGTACATGCTTAATAGGATCGGGGCTTCACGAAATAATGCCTGCACGAGCGCGCATTCTCTTTCGACCAAAATTGATTTACCTGGGTTATATGGTGACGGAGGTTGGCCTTTCTGTTTTTCTCCTCGATCTCCCCGGCCCGCTCTCGCCTCGCCCTGGTTTGCTGAGTGCGGAAATACGTCTGGGTAGCGACTATATAAATAATGATTTGAAATCAGCTTACAATTCAAGCCACTACTTGAGAAAGGATATAAGGGGTTCTTACATGTTAAATCAAAGCACGGGAAAGGACAAAAACGTTCTATAGGAATGGTAGAGGAAATATATATGAAATACTTTGACATTGTATGGAATTATTCTACCAGGTTTTTAATTAGTGTCAAAGCGTATTAGCCCTAAGCTTTCTTCTTTGTGATACACACTCAGAGGTGTGAAAACACTGTGATAGGACTTTTTATGAAGAGAGACCGCCACTGTCACATTTGTTGTGACCCTTTATATTTTGTAATACCTTATGTTGTCATACTTTATATTGTGACACTTTACATTTGCAACACTCAATGTATATGATATTAGTTCTACATTTCCTATTTGTAATAACAATATCTCCTCCGGGAGTTAGCCTTTATTAATAAATTATGGATTAAACCTGTATTAACTCTCCAAGTCATCTTTCATTTAATAGACAATTATGGACACGCATAAGCCAAGCGAGTAGTACAGTTACATCATAATTATAATATTTACATAGGTATATCAACACTTTTTCCGATAACCTGACTTTAGGTATTAAGTCAAGATGACTAGGAGGAGCGTGATCCATCCACTCATGTACCTGTACAGGTAATTAGTTAACAGGGAAACTTGCTACCGATCAGACTTACCTAATACCTCGGGTCTGGGGGCATCTTCGCCGGTGCTGACGTTATTAACCAAATCCTGGATAACCGCAGCGTTTTGAGGATGGTTCATCCCCGCCCTGAATGTAGGAATATAATCATATGTATTATAGTCATGAACGGCATCGCTTGGGGTGCACGTGCTCTATCACTACAATTAGATTACAATATTAAGGGAAAACAATATTAAGGTCTCCACTATACACATCGATCGTTATCACCTTATATGATCTTCGAATTCATAAACCTACCCAGCAGTAAGCGTGAAGCCAGCGTTTTCCCTGCACCTGCCCTTGTAAGCGGAACGAACAGAATACTAGAAACAACAAAAGAAACCAAGCATTAAGCAGTGAATTGTAAATATATTTAAGATGGAATTCGATTACTTACTAAATGATATGTCGATAATTGATAAACCAAGACTATGTTTAATATGTACAGTTTTATAATATAAGGAGCCGTTGAAACATATTTCGCAACTTACAGCTATAGCATTACTCGGCTTCGGTTCGTATGCCAAGGATGTTTCGGCAGGCGCAGGCTTGGCTTGCTGCATACTGGCAAACTTTTCGGCCGTTGCTCTTACCGCAGACGCTTCACACTCGACCTTTCGGCACTCCGCCTCCAGGCGATCCATCTTAGCCAACACATCGGCCATGGTTGGTTTTGAAATGGCGGAGGTGCGTGAAGAGTCAGACGCTTCCAGGTTCTCGTAAAAAATATTGCTCACGTGAAACACATCCATGGGGAACAGGGAATCATCCGAAGACAGATCAAGATCTGTTATTTGCGCGCCACCCAATTTTGGGCTGCTGGTGATCATCCTGCACGGGCTGATACTCGGGTCACCGTTGGACAGGACAGAGTCAGGACAGTCATTTGATGCGTTCATGGTGGCAGCAGGTTTTCCAGTGATCTATAGCCATATGCCACGCCGTATTTATACATCCCCGGCTGGCTCTCCTGTGGACACATGATCTGGCAGAAGCGATCTTTTATCGATGAGGCAAGACTTTTACCGTAAGTTACGTATGTCCCAGGGGTTTCAGCGACACCATAAGTTACCATAAGTTACGTCCTAGGAGTATGAGCGACACCATGACCGCCGCCCCGTTTGAGGCCTGTTACGTCACGTGTCAAGAAGTGGGCCGCGGTACTCCCATGAGGGACCTGACACAGAAGCTAGTTGAAATGCGCCGCCTCAGATGGCCAACAGCTGGACGCAGTCATCATAGAGGCGTGTCCCGGTGTCAAACCTGTCATTTCCTGTCCCATCAGTTTCATTACTTATTCAACTGCCAATCCCTTGCCAAAGAGATACCGATGTACATATCTCTTACTCACACATGCCTGTGACGTGAAAATGCCCTAACCATGGAAGCGCTCTTCTGAGCTCAAAACCATGCAACATTATACAATTTGACAGAATTAATTTTGCAGCATTATGATGGCCAAATTCAGACAAGAACGTGGCAGAAAAGCTGGACCACAAAACAAAAAAAAAACTAAATCCTCTAAAAACAAAAGCATGCGGCTCCATGCCAGAGAAGAGCGCAGGCCTGAAGCCTAAGGGAAAAGCATGAAATGCACTAGCCTGCGATGCATCCCCTCCCCTGCTGCTCAACCACCTCCGCTGTATAGGAATGGCAGTATCCAGGGACGAATACTTTGTCTACAACTATGGGTAGTGCGGCAAGGTACACCTCTCGGGGCGTAGAATCTCAGCTCTAAACAACTTAGTCGACATGTTAAAAGTATTTTAGTCTCAAGGTGCTACCTCAAAATAACTACGCTGCCCAAGCCATGTCACTATATGTATTCAATCCCCATCAAAGGGGATACTCTGGATAACCATTACACTTAATTATTTTATGGTGCGGGAGGAGATTTCCAAAATAGCACGCCCCTCCCCCCCCTTTTGAAAATTGATCTGTTTCATAGTCTTTAGTGTTATCATCAAGTAGCTAGCTGACTCTAGATCTAGATCTTTCTATTCTTAATCGGGGATTCCAAGTAACTATATATCGGCTAAACGATCTCTTTCCTTTGCCTGAATTAGGGCTGTGAATAAATTATTGTATTGTATTGTTGTATTGTAAGTCGTTAACGTTTGGTAGGAACCCCCCATCTGATGTGGGCTCGATGAAGTAATAGCATATAGGACTTGAATAATATTCGCCATATCGCCATAGACAAGTCAGGAAAATGAACCCTGAATTCTAATATATTGAATACAATATCGTTCAGCCCGGCAGGTGCTTTGTCTTATAGAATGAGTCAAAATTCATGGCTAATCAATAATTGTGAAGAAATTTCTAGTTATCAACAGGCGGTGATTCTGTTAAGTATACGCTAGCTGGCATTTCATTTACTCACTAGATGGCTCAGACTTCAAGTACTTGAAAGATAACGCTAATTTGGGTCACGTAATTAAGGTTAACGCTATCGGCAAAGTTAACACAAGATGGCACTATTTACTGCAAATGACAACGTTGATGAAGTCGAAAGGTATATATGGAATGGAATATGTATATTGTTCTTAAAACATTTAGTCTACAGTAATGCCTAAAGACTCTTAGCGTTTAATAATATGATTTAATATGTCAGGATGTAAGCATAATATTCTGAATCTTTGTACTTGAAATTGAACTTTTATAAACACCTTTTCCATAAAGTTAGTGTTTCACTTGAATTCCTTGATGATAAGACAATTCCTTTAACAATCAATTACACTCGATTACCTCTCTTTAGCCAACCGAGGTTCATTTTTGTAGGCTTATCATGCTGGAAGTGTTGCAGGACTCCACTTGGTTGCCCTTTACACAACCCATGAGCCGATAATTAATCAAAGATAATTTAAAATAGCACTCTTATTACTAGGTAAACACTTCACAGTATTATGCACAAATCAATGCAGTGATTGATGAGAAAACAATGATAAAAGGCACTAAATCGCGAGAATACTTTCTTTTATTACGATAAATTGTTTACACTAGTACTATGACATATGTTGAGAGAGTTGATGAGGTAAATGAATTGAAATGTACCACCGAGAACTGATGATAAAGGGCCGATGACAGGGGGGGGGGGAGGGGAAGGGGGAACTTCACCCCCCCCCCCCCACCTGTACATATTCCGGGATCCGCCCTTGGCCCTGATCCACCAGGTAGCGACCAAAGGAACAATTGCAAAGCGATGTCGACGAGGACCAGCCAGGTTCAGAAGAACTAGATATTCTGATCAATTCGGAAGCCCTGACCATGAAGCGCTATCTCAGAGGACGGGCGCCACTGAAATCATTAAATAGAAGGTGATTAGGACTAGACGGAGAAGGAAAGTCGATTCTGGCACAGACTGCTCGGTACCGGGAAAAGATGTAATTAGGATAAAAAGTTAGCACCCGATCAATAATTAGTAGGTTATTGAAAATGCAAGTATACCAGAAAAGGAATGATGAAACGGTTTATTAGATAATTAAAAGAAACATGTACACGCTTTACAGGGATGTTGCTTAAAAAAAAAAAGGGTTTCTTTCTTACCTCACTTGGATGGAGGGGGTGATGGGTGGCCACTCTTTTGGGTATGGGCTCCCAGCTGACTAGATAATGCCCGCAGCACGAGCGGAGAGAGGGAAGCCCGGGCCAGGGGAACAGACTGCCGACGATCATACACGGTAGTGGTGCTCATTGCGCGACAGTATGGATGAACGGTTACGCGATGTCTTTTCAAAGGAGGCCTAGTGTCAGCACAATCTTTAGTGATTGTCGCGGGAGGATTGACCTCCCGAGAGGGTCCCGGTGACTGTGGACTTTCGATGGTTTCCAGAGGAGGGGTCGACACATCCTCCATCATGCAGGGCTCTGTCCCTCCCTCCCGGTCTAACTGACAGAGTGGTAACGGCGCAGGAGCCTTGACTCGTGAAGATGGGGTCGACATGACTCAGATGTTTCTTCTCTAAGTTTTATGTGTGAATGGGCGCTAGGTCGAGTACATTCAAGTTGAAACGAACGCAATGTGCCTGCACCCTAGGCCTGTTGATGAGAAAATGCAACACATGCTCCGAAACTGAGGGTCACGTTGTCGGTTACGTGAAAAAATGTGCCCTGGTGAGTGGAGCAGGGTTGCGATCGATGTAACTCATGATCATAGAGATATACAGTGAGTTGGTAGCTAATCACCAACAGGATGAATAGCTCAAGGATAATTATTTTAATTTATTCTATACCAACTTCGTAGCGCCTATACGTTCGAATTCATCAGTGTCCTTTCCCGCTAGCAAATTTGGGCTAATGCATATGGTCAGCGTTATTTCCCTGCAAGAACATAATCCAAATTTTTTTCCCCCGCTTTAATCCCCTCTTCATGGGTTAATAGGATATTTTCCTGGGTTATTGTATACAATAAAACAAAAACAGACCTCGGGGATGACACAGCCAAAGCCGAAGCCCTGAAGGCATAGAGTCGAGTAGACTGACGTCACACAGAGGCCGCGCGTGGCGGGTGGTTCCATACTCCAGGGCCGGGTCTCATTAACAGGGCCGGCTACTGACCCCCCTGCCAGCCCTGTGGCCAGCTAGACCAGGGGGGACCCCCGACAACATACTGGAGGGGTGTCAACAGTCAAAATATTTCACTAATTTATCCTATTTTCATAATATTTTCTCAATTTCTTTAGTATGATGGTTTTCGATATGATATACCCAATGTGTAGGTGGCTCCGTTTCTAAGTGCAGTACCTTGGGTTTGAAAAGGTAACCACTGCAAAACGGAACCACCAAGCGGGGGCGGGGAACGTAAAAATTTTGGTTATTTATGTATATTTTCTGGTATTGACACACTCGTATTTTGGAGGGCGGTGATCTGTGGTCCCCAAAATTAGGGGGACCTAATTCAGGAGCGGTAATTTTGGCAGTGGGGACAACCTTCAAAGAGTCAGTGCCCCCCCCCCCCCCCCCCCCAGGAGCGGGAGGGACGGGCCCCGTTGTGGGAGGATGACCCTAGCTAACCCAGGGGGGGCTGGGGGATGAGGGCTAATCAGTTAGACACTGACCACCGCCTACGACACACGAACTAGCTCCCGACTCATCAACATGTCTACAAACGCACCTTCAACCCCAAACCAAGGGGAAACTGAACCGCATAACGGCCTCTCTGCTCAAATCCCTAAGAGGAAGAGGAAGAGGAGCACAGTGGCAATCAACGCTGCCTCGATTGACTCAGTGAGGGAATCAACAACAGCTCAGTTCACATCACTGCACGACCGTTTCGACCGGCTAGAGGCCATGCTCGGGCAACTAGCCCCCACCAACGACCATTGCTGCCGGGGGGCTTCCCCGTCAACCAGCCGGCGCACTTCTTCGGGATGTGACACCTTTTCTGACCCCCTCCAGTCCGAAGAAGAGGAGGTGGAGGATGACCGGGACACCCAGTGGGCGCGCTTTCTCCTTATGAACCTTCAGGACATTGGTAATCACGACGTCAAGGAGAGGCTTAAGCGGCACTTTGACAACCTGACAGTTGAAGCGCTGCGGACTGGGCAGGCGCCGGCAGCTGTAATAGCTGAAGAAAAGGACTGCGAAATCCCCCAGGCGTGTGCACGTGGATTTTTCCAAGGCATTGACGCCGATGGATATCTGATAACGGGGGAAATTGACTATGAGTCAGAGTGACCAACGGGATCTACTTAAGGTAATTGGGCTTAATTGCAAATTGAGCCCGCTCCCAGGCTACTGCCCTCATCGTCTATGCCGTACCTCACTCCCCATACTGCCCAGTCTCAGCATGGAAGCTCGCCTGCGACCAGGTCCCTGCTCCACCAACAGCCCCGGCCTTCCTACTGCCGGGACCACGCCCCCTCACAGCTCCCCCACTAGTGGCAGTGATGGGGGAGGCCCTAACACGTGTGGGCAGCCCCCATGCTGCTCGTGTGACCATGCACTCCCTCCGCCGGGGGGCTGCGTGTGTCGCCGCACAGGCCGGGAGCACCCTGGAGGAGCTGTGCCATCACGGAACGTCGGGGGCGGGGCGCTCTGGCCTCTCAGCCTATGTACCACCTGAGCGCCTTACCTCTGTCCCAGCCCACCTCGCGGCGGCCCTTGGCCCCATAAATCGGGACAGAGACGGCACCACGGCCAGGACGGCCAATACCGCCTCATAGTGAACACTTAGACTTAGGACTCATATTTACTCGCATCTACTCACTTTTGCTCGCTCCTACTCGCATATAACCATGTCTCTTAAGTAATAAAATGCCAAAACTTGTATACCATGTGTTGCTCTCAATTACTCAAACTTGGTAGCTCTAATAGCTGAAGAAAACGACTTCGAAATCCCCCAGTCGTGTGCACGTGGATTTTTCCAAGGCATTGACGCCGATGGATTTCTGGTGACGGGGGAAATGGACTATGAGTGACCAACGTGTTCCTTGGAAAATTCTGTATAAGAAAAAGTAGACTTTAAATATGTAAGATAATACGCAGCGCTTCATATAAAATGCACAAATTTATGCATCCCAATTGCCACAGAGCCTTTTTTTTGCATGTATGTTATTGTTTCACAGTATTTTTAAAAGCTTTTTTGGTTAATCTGACTATAAATAGCATATTGCAATGGTGTATTGAAGATATATATAAAAACCTATGACAATCGTTTGGAGCAGGTATATTAATTTTCTAATCTCCATTTTCACTTGTTTAGTGACATTTTATAGCCTAATCTCTGACGTTGGCAAAAAAATTTTGTCCAAAATGCAATTATTGAAAAACAGGATGTGGTTCCTCTATAGGCTATAGAAGAACCAGCTGTCAGACTCAATCATTTCCTTATCAAGTATTGATTTATAAACGGAGCTACCTAAATATTGGGGATAACATATAGATAACCCTCATACCCTGGAAATTATGAAAAAAAGGGTTGATAAGTGAAGTATGTCGATTGTTTACACCCCTCCAGTCTGATGTCGGCCCCCCCCCCCCCCCCCCCCAGGCCCGGCCGGTCAGAAGACCCGGCAGGGGGGTCAGAGGACGGGCCTGTAATGAGAACCGCCCCCCAGTGTGGAACCACCCGCCACGCGCGGCGTCCTGTGTGACGTGAGCCTACTGGAGTCTTACACCACAGAAGTGCCGCGTTATCGGGGGCCGGACACGCGTCGGGTGATTCAAATTAGCCCCCAGTCCCCAACCACTGGAGTGACGTGGTCACTCCCGGCACCCGGTGCCCTGAGTGCCGACAATAGACCAGGGCAAAAAACCCAAGCCGATTATGTCCAAAATAAACCTATTTATGAAATTTTGATATGACCATGCATGTTATGACATGCTTCTTTCTATATGTTGTGAGTTTCATATGTAGGAAATGAATATATTTAGAGAAAAGCTAATGTTTACAACCGATTCCCTATGGTGCAAAGAGGGCCCACATGGCACCGTTTTGAACCATTGGGACCCTTGAATGACATTTTTAAATGACATTTTTACTACAGAAGGTGACTAAGAGACCCTTGAATAAGAAAAAGGATTAAGATAGAATAATAGGTTTCTGCACAAAGCCACTAAAACTGGAGGGCGTACGTGTACACGAAATTATGGTGACGGAACAACATATACGAATTTGTTTTGGGTAAATAACTTTTTTTATTACAGAATATGAGTTAGATGCGCTCGATAAAATAAAAGGAATATGATATAATAATTGTTTGGTCGTTCGATATGATTTACAAGATTAGGAATTATTAACAGATTTGAATTGTTGCTTGAATAAAAAATAACGCCGAAAATTTGTAGCGAAAAAATTGCCCTCCCCGGGGACAAGTCTTTCTGCTAAGGCTCCAATCTCAAGAATGGTACTCTCTGCCTCGTCCTCCGTCAAATTGCACGTCTTATACGGCCGCCTGCAATTGGTGGTTGGGGACGTCAACGGATTGCCAAGGTTGCAACTGAAGGTAAAAAAGACGAAGCGAAGGGGTAAAACAAGGAGAAGCATCCAGAGATTTTAAAAAAAAAACGAAGGGGGGGGGGGGGGAAGGTGCCTACTTAATTGTAAGAATTGAGGAGCACATTCAGGGATTAGAATTTTTACATTAAGAAACGTTAATAAATTAATTAATCAATGTTTATTAATTTTTGCATTTATAACGAATGTTATACAGCCGTAAACAGATATATACATATGGGACATTTGGCTCAAAGTTTAACTGATTTAGGGTAAAGGCAGACTCACCTTGGACTGGTTTCCGGGTTGCATTCGGCTTTCTTTTCATATTGAGCTCCCGCTCCCGCGGGGGGCTGAACATGGGTGGCAATTGGACGATTATCATCCGAGATGACCATCGGTTCGATGACCATTGGTTCCTGATCAGAGAACTGAACTTTGGGACATGTGGGTGCCTGGCTGGGACTTGTTTCCTGGTTGCAGTCCACGGCTTTCTTTTCTTCCCCCTTTTGACCGTCATCGTCCAAGATGACCACTGGTTCGCGATCAACTACTTTGGGACTTGTGGTTGGCTGAATATAGATCGGATATATATAGAGTGCGTGAGTGTGTGACAACTGTAAATTAAATGAAACTGAAAAACGCTACAAAACCCACCCAACGCTACGGGATGCGGTGGGTAGGCGGTAACAAAAACAGGCTATTACAAATTATCTTTTAAATATCTTTAGCAAAAGAGAATGAACTATTGAAGTGGTGTGATTTAAATGTAACTTACACGGAGCTTAAGCCTTAGGCTGCGCTTGCCCTTAGTCGGAGTAAGATTCCAAGAGCTCGAGGTCATCCTTGCTCGGCTGTTGATAGATGGATGAGCTACTCGCTGTGCTGAGTGCTACCAAGCGCCATTTGCATAAGTGCAGAGATTACACACAAACCAACCTTTGTTCTACTAGATTTAGGGGAAACCAATCTTTCAGGTCGCACCACACATGCATATGGCCAGAGTCAGGAGAACTGCGGAAAGACGCGCCCATTAAATTGGTGCTTACATGGAGTGTAGACACATTAAGACGCCGCCAAAGTTGAGGGTCTTAAAAGTATTATGAGCTACACGGACTTTGGTGGAACAATATAGTTAACACACTCTGATCAACACTTCTTGACACCCCAGAAGGCGTAGGGAAACTTAGAAAGTAGGAGTAAAATAGTAGCAATAGTACAATAAACACTGCGTGTGCAATAAGTCAGATTGTAATACTATGCATTTGCGGGGTTAATGGCGGGGGAAAACTTACACTTATTGAGGCGGTATAGAGCAAAGCGATTCAACCAGGCCCGAGATTGTCTAATGTATGAGTTCAAATTCTTCCCGTGAATGGCAGGTGCCGCTGGTAGGTGTAAATATACCTAATGACAATGCTCACCGGGGCACACCTTCCCGCAAGCACCGACGCCTAGGGTAAAATCAATATCAGACTGCTTTATAAGCAAGAGCGCAGTGTAAGAGAGGAGGAGAGACCATTAGCGCTTGGATCATACGGATCGGGAGATTCGAAGGGGTTTTAGATAGCTTTACAACCACAGGGACATCTGGTGACTTACGCGGTACTACCGCACGTCGGCTGGAGGTGAGACTAGGTGGACTCTAAGGAGGAAGCTTACTCTACCCTAAACTGGAACTGTTATACCTTGGAACTTATTACCATCACGAGCAACTGTACGCATCACCATATCCATCAATAAACTTACCGTACTGCTAAGCGTTGTTCATGTTATGGATTGAGCGCCCATCTCGTGGACTTACTCACCACTCGACTAGCACCCATCAGAGACAATATTAATAACAGTAATTATCTCGGACAATGCACTATAATTATAGTTAACCCTAACAACACAATAGCGTTCAATAGAACATCTCAAAATTTGTAATTCTGAATCAAAGGACTGCTTGGCTACATTCAGTTAAAAACAGATTCTGAATATATTGAATAGAAAGGGAACGGGCAGTATATTTCCTGAAATCATATTTGGTATTTCAATTTTTGGCCTATATTATACATAAATTATATCTTTATGGATAAGAAAGACTGGTCTTTATTAGCATATTTAGCATATCCAATGCAACCTTTGTGTCTTCAAATTAACATAACTTTTTTCTAATAAGAATATTAACCTAATTTTTGCCAATATTAGATTCCCCAAGACACCTTCTCAAGTTAATATTCCAGGCCATAAGACAGCTTCTCGCAGAGGGTGTCAAATTTACTTTTGATAACTGTTTTTTTTTTAAATATGCATGGTTTAAATATGAATGTGTCCAGTCTAAAGTTCCCAACGTACTGCTCCAATCCATAGTAGATATGGGGTTAAGTCACCCAGTTGACCTACTCTCAATCACAGCCCTTACATAGATCATTGCTAAAGCCCATTACACACAAGGTGATTTTAACTTAGTCAGACTACTGATCAGCCAAATATACTATGATAATTGACAAATTTTTTGTAACTAATTCAAATCAAGCACATTTCAATAACATTATACTATACTGACACTGTGACAGAGGACCATAAAAATCGGCCAATTCATTAGCAAATTGTTCCTAGTTGGTTTGGGGCTTAACTGATAGGATACAAGCTGATGAACTGTGTTTGTACCAAGACAGCCAATGCTTAGTTGGCCAACTTAAGCCGTATTCCCACTAAACCATCTTGACAGAGTCAGGTGACTGATCTTTGCTCAAATCAGCTGATTCTACCAGAATAATCAACTGATTTTAGCACCAAATCGAGCACCATTTCTATCTAGTGGGTATGGGGCTTAAGCTAGGGGATTGGTGTAAAAGCATTAAGCTTGCTTGATAATTATGGATGAGTCTGGAATGCTGGCTGTTTGCCAACTCTAGTTTGGCAAGGCATACCTACATAAAAACAACCTAATTGTTAGTGAATAACTTGGATAAACCTCTGATTTGTGTGGCAATTAGTGGTCGACTCTATGAAAATCACCCTGTGGCAATGTTTATAAATCACCTGAAAAATCACAGATTTGAGTTGGCAGACCCTGTGAAGTTTATGCTGTGTGTAACCAAAACCAAAATACTGTTTGTCAGATTGCTTGAAAATGATTCCTCAAGAGCACACAATTATTCATAGATTAGCTCATGAATCTGTTAAATGTTAAACAGAATGTTAGCAACTATTATAGGCCCGTAGATAGGGGGGTTTGGGGGGTGGTATGTCATGTAGTGGCAGATGGTGTCACATAGTATAATTCAGGCTTTAGTTGATGCGGGTAATGTACAACATATCATAGATAGAAGTTATTGTGTTGTGTAATAAGGCTTCCATAGGATGAAGGTAATATTGTTAGATGATGTCATGTAGTGTAATTAGGGCTTTAGTGGATAAGGGTAATGTCCACATATTGTAGTTAAATGTTGCCTTGTAGTGTAATTAAGGCTTTAGTGGATAAGGGTAATCTCCACATATTGTAGTTAGATAAATATTATTCTGTAGTGTAATAAGGGCTTTAGTGGATAAGGGTAATGTCCAAATATTATAGTTAGATGTTGCCTTGTAGTGTACTTAGGGCTTTAGTGGATAAGGGTATTGTCCACATTTTGTAGTTAGATATTATTGTGTAGTATAAAACGGGCTTTAGCGGATGACAATAACACCCACTTATCATAGGCAGATGTTGTCATGTATTCGAAGAGGGTAACATCCCCCACCTCTGCTGACACCATTCACGCTCCAGCCACCACCACATCGACACCACTCACTAAGACACCTGTGGTTGGTTGGTTGGTTATTGGGGCTTAACGCTGTAGCAACATTTAAGGTCATATCACGGCGAGGTTTGACAATTGTGTCATTGATGATTGTATCTATGGAATGAACGAATCTATGAGAAGATAGAGACCATACCCCTATACATTTATCGAGGCGGGTGTTCTTTAATGTGCAGTATCCCATAGGCAGGGCCCTACACACAACAGCCGGTGGTCCTCTAGGGACCTTTGATAACCCTGTTGTTGTCACAGGGAGACATGCAGAGGGGAGTAGCAACCAGTCCACCTCAGCCCAGACTTGAACCCGTGCTGACAGATGGACACTCTGACCACTACACCACCCCACACACCTAAGATACCAGTGGTGATACAGCTGGAATTACTCAAGTGTGTATGTATACCTCTTCTTTTAACTTCCAAATATTTTTGATTGTTCTTTATTCATCTTACTTGTATATATCCACATAGATACATGCTTTAATTGGTAATTATCTCCCATAAGATTGTTAAGTCATTTGTTTGGGAATTTAACAGATTACAGGATCTATGTGCCTAACACTTAACTTAAGTTGTCCTCAAAGAGTTATATCCTCTCTTTGTGAAGCGTTCTATTTGAATCCTTGGGAAGCGTTCCATTTGACTCTAGATCCTGGCCTGGGATCTCTTTGTATAACACTTAGCCTAAAGTTGCCCTCGAAGAGTTATCACCTCTCATTGTGAAGTATTTTATTTGCGTGGCCTCCTATGGCTATTACGGTGAACTTCTATTTGTTCATTATTGTCAACAATGTAAGTAGTCAAGTTGTGAAGGGAAAGTCTAACGGTTAATGGGGAAAAGTTTAACTCAAGGGCAAAGAACACGTGCAAAGCTATGAGGGTGTACTCCCCAATCTGGCCATAGCCATCCCGAAAAACAGGACTTTTTTTCGTTATTTTTCCATATTTCTCCAAGGAGAACACTATTCTGAGTATTCAACATACAAATTTGGCCAATATATCATTTTAAAGCTGATTCAATTTCCTATCCAATGCTATAACCCCCATGTCTATGGAGTTCATTGACAGGTTTGTGTTAGTCTTTGAACTTTCTCAATTACAAGGCATTTAGGGAATTCTAGAGGGAAATCCATGGAAATCCTAAATCAAGCAATTCATGAATGCAACCTGTGGGGTCTAAAGGGTTATTGTCGACAATGTAAGAAGCTAATGTTGAAGTAATGATTCTAAAGTTAATTCAAGTCTGAGATGTGACCTTACACAAGATGCTGGTCGTCCAAGCGCAACTATGTATAAAACTGGAACAGACGTGTTCTGAATAAGTGGACCGTGTGTATAATATTGAAATAGATTAAAAGCATACAAGTCAACAACCTGTATAATGGTATAGAAGATGAATCAATCAAACCCTCGAACAAATGAATAAAGTCAGGATAGAGCAATATATTGTAATGTGCTGAAATAGGATTAACATTGGGAAGTTTTAGTTCACCTAGTGGTAGAATATCTGATATTTTAAAAGACCCTCTTCAAATAGCCACATTAGCGTGTGGTGAACTCATCTGGCCAACATCCAGGGCTGGAGAGAGATATCAATCATCCCTTAACTCTGTCATCCCTGTATTCAGAGTAGGAATAGCCAATATGTATTCTAAAAGCCTCTGTGTATGTGTCACATTACAGAAATCAAAGTGAAATTTAGTTCTAACCATCATAATGTTAAGTCATTTGTCTTGGGAATTTAACAGATTACCAGGACTCTTGATCCTGGTCTGGGATCTCTGTGTATAACACTTGGTCTAAAGTTGCCCTCGAGGGTCATCACCTCTCATTGTGAAGCATTCTATTTGTGTGGCCTCCTATTGCTATCATGGTGAACTTCTATTTGTTCATTATTGTCGACAATGTAAGTAGTCAAGTTGTGAAGGGAAAGTCTAACTGTTAACGGGGAAAGGTTTTACTCAAGGGCAAAGAACACATGTAAAGCTATGAGGTACTATCCATAATCTTAATAAACTCAATTTGATCTGACACAACATAAGGCATAAATAGCTTTCACAATGTTGTAATACTAATTCTTAAGTCCAATGATCACAAATTTTTAGACAAATTATCTGGAGGGGTTCAGGGGAAGGTGAATGGGAAGGTGAACAACATGGGACAATTATTATAATTAGGTGAATCCATTAGCACACCCTTGATATATTTTTTTGCACCATCAGTGATGCATTTTGGAACTAATCAGTTATTGTTTAGTGTTGGAGAGGTAGGTAATCAGATTTCTCTAGTTGTATAGGAATCTAAAGAATTGCAAAATTCAGTTAACAAATCGTTGTTAATAAGGAGATATTATAGTAATGTCATCATCATAAACTTCAATGTACATTTCATGTTTGAAAATTAATGTAGGCATGGGTTGTTGATAATAAAGCAACTATATATTCATTCTAGTCTCATATGGCAGAGACTCCAGGGATTTTTATAAAAAATTGCCAATTTGGGTTATTTCTATGTTTCTTAGTAAAAAAAAATATATTATCAAAAATTCCATGAACACACATAGAAATAACCCAAGCCCATTGGCAAATTTCTATAAAAACCCATGGAGTCTTTTATGAAAATTTATAAACATAGTTGTATTCCCTAGAGTCTCTTCCATAATATTATGATCACATATGAACAAAGCCACCAGTCTACAAAATACATTGGGACACAAATCAATGCAAAAAGTTGCCTCTGGGTTCCCAAGCTCAACTGATGAGCCCCAATCCACATTGAACACTGTGCAGAAGTGTACATGAAATACACAAGTATAGTATATTATTATTTCAAATTATATCCTAACTTCTAAATTAATTAAATCAAATCAATAACACAGATACACCAAGAGGTAACATGTCCATGCATGACCCAGTTCTGGGCACTGGCCATTGAAACTGGAGCACACAACACAACCGGGTCAAATAACAATAATTGACCAATCACAGCACAGCGTACATCCCCAACAGGGGGACTATGGGATATCTATCCCAAAATGGAGGAAATTTGAGCTAGCTTTCTTCATTGTGGTCTTGACACTAGGAACCCCTTAGCCATGTCCACACAACCTATATATTCACTCTAGCTAGTATATCATTTATGTATAAACCCTGTCTTCATTCTCCTATACTTTTAGTTCTAGAGACTGGAACGACGATGGAATACAAAATCACCAAAATGACTCTACAAGTACTTTCCAAGACTCTGTTTCCATACTTTATTGTGGCAGTTCAAATCTTGTGTGATGTCATAAGCACAGCTTCAGTTCAGGCCCTGAAAGGAGCGATTCCAGATTTCCAACTCAGCACTCTCCGACTTACCATGCAGTTTATCATCTTAAATATTGTTTCCACCATTGCTAAGGAGTCCAGAAAAATTGACCTGGCATACATTGGTTGGATTATGGTTGCTGGTATGGGATATGCAGCACATAATGCTGGTTTTTTTGGTTCAATCAAATGCATTCCACTTGCTGTGGTAGGCTCAGAGTTTTTCCTAGTTAGTTTTGTGTGTGTAGCTGTACTCTTATTTACATTCAAATCACAAGCACCTGGGAAGATCAACCTGATTGTCATGAGTATTTGCCTGACAGGATCATTGATGACTTCCCAGCCATGGTATAGAAATGTACAAGGCCAAACATCTCCGAATAAATCCATCCAAACCCACAATATTTCTGATGCTAATTCAAATTCATCAAATTGTTCCCTCATAAAGCAACCTACTCACTATGAAAAATCTTTTAAAGAGCAAATTTTCTGTCATATCTTATTAGTGGTTGGCAGTATTGGTGTGGGTATTCATCGTTACAGTCTGGGACACGAGCTTTACAAAATAGATATATTCTATGCAATGTCACTGGTATCATTTTGTTCATGCATATTATCCATTTTCCTTTCTTTATATATTGAAGAAATAAACATACTGTTTATCTTGAATCAGCATGAACTGGCACTAACGTTAGGTCACTGTTTGTCAGCTTCTGCGGTGGCTGTTTTAAGTGTGTCTGCACTCCGATTAATAGGTGGAATAAAATTTTCCATTTTACAGTCGTTGATAATACCACTGCAGCTTGTCTTTCAGTATACACTTCTGAAAGATATTCAACCCGGCCATCGCAATGTCTTGGAAGTATTGGGTGTCATTACAGTCATGGTTGGTATAGCTATTCCAGCTTCCATTGATATGTTCCGTGAAAACACAATGTTAAAATCTAGAAGGTTTGATGATGTTCGCTAATATCTATAGAGAGTCTTGAACCAGTGATTGTAAATAAACTCCTTTCAAGTGCTCTTAAGCACCTAGGTAGTCACCTTATGGCCTTAAGCTTTTTAATGATATAAATATGCCAATAATTCAAGTGTATTTCCACTGGGCATTTTTAAGATTAGCATGTGGGATGCAGGTTTTAGGAATCACTTTGTCATGACAGACACATGTCATACATTAATTTGTAGTTGGCAATTAATGGAACATAAGGAGTGTAAAATCTACAAAATCTTAATTTCATATTCCCTCTGTTTGAAAAGATGGAAGCGAAGATATATATAAATATATATCTATATCTATATATGAGTGTATGTGTTATGATGCCACCTAGAGGAACACTTTCTTATTGTTACTAGGGGTATGGGTGATGGCATACTATCCACTTTCCTTTCTTTATTTACTGAAGAAATGAACATACTGTTTATCTTTGATTGGCATGACCTGGCACTAACTTTAGGACATTGTTTGTCAGCTTCTGAAGTGGCTATTCGACCCGGTCATCGCGATGTCTTAGAAGTATTGGGTGTCATAACAGTCATGGTTGGTATAGCTATTCCAGCTGCTGTTGATATGTTCAATGAAAACAAAATGTTAAAATCTAGAAGCTTTGATGATGTTTGGTAATATTCATAGAGAGTCCTGAACTAGTGATTGTTAATAGAATACTGCCAAGTGCTCTTTGGCAGTCACCCTATGGTTCTCCTAAAGTCCCAAAACTTACCTCTATCTCCCACACTGCTGAGGAGTGGACCCTACAGGGGGTAGTCTGTACTGACAGGCCATATGTACTGCTTCTCATTTTGCAGTTTTTTCAACAGCTTTTGTTTGTGTGATGAAAATATAAAAGCTGCTGGGTAGGAAGACGGCATGCAGGCTTTACTGTTGGGCAATTTGGATGTCAAATGTTTGTCTTCCCCTAAAACATTATGTTTTGATGAAACGAATATGTTTGATAACATCTGTTTTCCAACCGCTAAAGACATTTTTTTGTGATTCAGATAAAACTATAACTTGAATGTCACAGCTGTAAATGTGTTTTCATATAAAAATGGTCACTCTTGAGAACAAATTCAATATGATGCACTTGGTCATTTGTTACCTCAAAATGTTTTTAACATCAAATTCATAGGTTTGGGAAAGAACCTGATTTTGATCTGAAATATGATTCAAATTGGCACATTTAGCATTCTTTTTTTCATTAATCAAAGACCATCCGTATTACTGTATTGTCATATTTTGACTATAAAAGTATGTTTTTGCTATGCTCCACTCTAGAGCAAAAACGTGAACTTCAAATTCTTAAAATTAATGCTCTCCAGTTATGTTTGAATATTAAACGGACAGATAGATGTACTTGTAACTAAATGCACTGCATTTGTAAATTAAACTCACTTGAACAATGATAAATTTGTTATGTTTAGATATGTTTACTGATGTAAGGCCTAGATTGATGTTATGTTTAAATATGTTTCTATCTCAATGGGAGCTTCGCAAGGTTCACAGATTACAATATAGTAAAAAATGACACAGTGACAAGACAAATATGATTAAAATATCAAATATCAAATAGATGTGACCACCACAAATGCTTTTACTACTGCTCAATATAAAATTAGCAGTCACCCTATGGTTCCCCTAAAGGCCCACAACTTACCTTTATCACCCACACTGCTGAGGAGTGGACCCTACAGTGGGTAGTCTGTACTGACAGATTATGTACTGCTTCTCATTTTGGAATCCCCAATTTAGATTACTTGAACTAGTACGTGCCTAAATCTTACTAGTAACCTCTGCTCCTTTTCACTGTCTGTCACTGTGTGTCGATTTCACGGCTGCCCGTACCTCTCCCAGTCGGTGGTGGGAGGGGGCCTCCTGGGCCACCCAACCATGACTGAGAGGGAGGGGGGGGGGGGTAATGACTGTGGATGGAAGGGTCTAGATTTTACCGGAAAAAGTCCCCCATGTAAAACCCTCAAATAAAAATGTTATTATTAACCTAACAAATTGTACAAATCTTGAGAGAAATGTATAAACATAGATTAAACAATCAGGCTATTAAATCTTCTGTTCATATAACTAGACAATTTAAAAAGAAAGTTTTTGTAATTCCATTCAATAATCATCTGTCTTTCAGGAAAAATCAATTTTTGAATGTTTGAATGTCTTTATAAAATTGATGAATAAGGACTATGTTAATCTTGTGGTCATGTGATTGTAACCATTAAATGATTTGAGTGCATATCTTCAAAGCCTAGAAAGTCTGAATGTGATCATAAAATGTATAAAATTGTTGAAAATTAATCCTTGTGACCCCACAGATTGCATTCATGAATAGCTTAATTACCCAAGATTTTTTTTATTTTTGAAACATCTTTATTTATACTGCAGACAAGATCAAATTATACAAAATCTGGTCTCCCTCTTGTAAACAGTTTCTATTAGCTTAAATATAATAAAGGAGCGAAAAAAGAGCCTGCTAATGTGTTGAATGATTATTACAATGGGGAATGGTTAATGTTTAATGGTTAATGGGAATGTGATGATCAACGAGAGACACATATTCTATGTATATATGAATAGTATAAGAAAGGTACACTCAGAATGTTATTGGTCCCCCCCCCCCAATATCCCATTAATTGAAGATTTTCAAAGGTCGACCTATATCTAACTGTTTGAATCATATACATGTGGTCTTTAGAATCGAACAAAGTACCAAATCTGGAAAAATATGGGGAAAAATTATGGAAAAATTATGGAAAAAACAGCTGTTTCTCTGGGCAACTACAGCTGGATTTGGGAGTGCACCCTCAGGCATATACAGCAGGATTGGGGTCTAGAGTGTTAACCTGTTTCATTTGGTTAAAGCCCTCATGAACATTAAATTGGTGATTATTTGAGCTAGGTTCTTTAAATTTCAATACTGTGGAATTTGCTCACACACTTAAATTCCAAGTTAGTCTTTATGGTATCAAAAATGTTCAGCAGGCTAGATATTAGTTAGGTCCTAACAAAAAGGATACACTCACCCATCAGAGTTCTTTGTTACATACCCAGCCAAGGTGTGACATAACAGTCACGTTATGCGACCATACCTTTTTTGGTTTGTCTGTAACTTACTAAGTTGTCATGTAACTGTTGAATTATTTTTCTGGGAGGTTGAGACTAAACCAATACATTATGTTCTCATAACATTCTGGTGAGGTTAGGTCAAGATCAAATTAAAATAGAACGTTATTGTGACATTCTGATTAGGTGAGGTCCAGACCTCACTGAAACAGAACATTGTTGTGACCTCCTGACTAGAAGAGGTCTAAAACTTCACCTAAACAGAATGTTAGTGTGATATTCTGATTACATCAGGTCTTAAACTTACCTAAAAAGAATGTTACTGTGACTATCTTATTAGGTTAGGTGTCAACCTAACCTAAATAGAATGTTATAGTGACATCCTTATTAAGTGAGGTCTCAACCACACCTAAACAGAATGTAATTGTGACATTCTTATGAAGTATCAGCCTCATAAATAATGTTACAAGAACATTATTAGAATGTCACAATGTAACGTCAGAACAGTTGGTTGCAGCGATGTAATTGGGAGACATCAAAAGAACGTTGCTGTAACCTAACAGTGTAACGTAACAAGAACCAATCCAGAACGTTGCTAGAGCGTTATTAGAATGTCATATTCTTGCCTGGGTACCTGCCTCAGATTGCACCTCCCCTTTACACTGCTAAGGAATCACTCTAAGGCATCAAAGCTCTCTGTTATGTACCTGCCACACATTACTGGTCAGTGGCGCCACCTATTTTCATTGATATGGACTACATCACGAGAGAAAGATGCATAGATTATATCATTTGTGCATGTATGATGATGCCACCTGGAAGAACACTCTCTTACTCTCTTATCAGGTTTGGGACAAGCTCCAAATTGATACCATGGTCAGAAACGACGTCGGGGCCACAGCTGGTGCCAGTGGTGTATTCATAAATGGTATCGTTGCTAAAATGGGTGTCCTTAAGGCACGGGAACAAAGGGATTCTTCAAATGCACTTGCAAACTTTATAACCAGTCTAGATCTATTTCAACCTCAACTATAATAATCTTGCACAATTTATGATGATTGTCCAATGGGATTTTATGCAAACATCAAATATATAAAGTTATCCTGCTAAGAATGGACATTCAGTTAAGTAATAAGTATCACAGGGAGCGTTCTGCCCAATCTGTCCACTCCTTGTGTGAAAGGATACGCATCATAGTTCTAAAAAACGTGAAGAAAGGGTCTATTTTTAGAAACATGGCATGTCCTTGTTTCTGGAAAAAAGGGTACTTTTTCCACCCAAATGTACGTGATATGGAAAAAAGGGTTGTTTTTTTTCCTTGATAGTTTGTAATTTCAAGAATAAAGGGTAATTTCTAGTCACAAAGAGTCAGTGCTTTGCAAAAAAAGGGTCATTTTTTGGATGTTAAAAGTCAGTGGAAAGGGGGTATTTTCTGTTCTTAAGAACAATAATAAGTCCTACTTTTATATCAGAGTAGCCATGGACAGACCGGGGTGTTCTGCTCCACTGCACAGACTGTACACGTCTCCAGTCACACTGTACATTCTGTTTGCACACCTTAAATGGCTTAGAACCTCAGCCTTGGGAGTGCACAAACATAGATTGACCACAATGTCATTTATGCTATTGACCTTATTTTTCACAATAATACCAAAATAGCATTGCATCCCTCACCTGGGGATAGTGAAAGTGATTAAGATATTAACGTACACTTTAAAAGTGCATATGATTGTATATCTTTCCTGTCTCAAAAAGTGTATTTTACTTCCAACTTCCTAAACTCCCCTATAGTAATTAAATACTATAAATTAAAAGCTCTGTCTTGTCCACTGTAATCAAGAATGCAAATATGGATCATGGATATGTGCCTTGTGCATTTGTATGTAGTGGACCACCTTGGGAATAAGATGCATGGAAAATGACTGGCCTAATAATGATTTACAGTATCTCAAGTACTTGCAGGTTAATTTGGACTCATTTTGTAGACAAAATCTTTATGAGACATACAAATATTTGCTACATCAACTAATAATGGGCATTTCTAATGCTAACTGGAAAGTAATTAATATGTACATGTACAGGTATAAATAAAAAACTTACTCCATGCTGGCTTTTCATCAGTTAGAGTTCAAAGACTGCTTCAATTAATGGAAATTTCCAGGGGGTCCTGACCCCCCCACCCTTTTGGTGGACCCCTAAACTATAAAAATAGGGGAAAATTTCATGTGCATATGCATAATATAAGCCGTTTTAGTACTTAGCCTATATGCTGACTCCCCCCCCCCACCCTTAAATCCTGTATCGGCTACTGTTAGATCATGGCCCTCTATTTCTAATATTGTCATTTAGATTCCTGGCCCAACCTCCCATTAATTCATAGAAAATATATGGCCAGTCACTAGTTGTTCATTTGGTTCTAATATCACCATTTATAAACTTGGTCAAGCTTCAAATTGGATCATAGATTTTGACCAGATGTTGTTTGTGCCTCTTGTCTCCAAGCAGTCTGTGACTTTAATACCAACATCAATGAGCGTGTAGGATCCTATATCCTGGTCATACAGAGAGATTTGAGATTCCTATTTCGATTACTGGAATTATGGACCACCCTGGAGAAACTGGTTCCTCCTGCTCTACAATACAGTGTTAGCATACCCTGGGGTAATAATATCATGGATTTAGTAGTTACAAATTCAATGCATCACTCAAAAAGGCAGGGTTATGACCAAAGTATTACCAAAGTATTACTGGAGGGGGATACAGGGAAGTAGCTGTGCAGCAGAAATTAGTTTCCCAAGTTCAGTGGGTCTTACCTTTTAAATTTTACTCTAAAATGTTGCCAGGGTTTGATAAACAAATGATGATTGTAGTTAGTCTTGTGTGTTTCGCTGTACTCATATATATATCCAATGGGCTGATTCTACCAGAATGACCAGCTGATTTTAGTACTGATTCATATCAAACATGTCCATTTTAATATTGCACACTCATTGGTAATCAGAATCAATGCTCAAATTAACCAAATCTTTTAGTAATATCAATGGATTTGAGGAACAATTCAGCCTAGTGGGTATAATGCTTTAGCTTGGTGATTGGTGTAAAAGCATTGAGCTTGCTCGATAAGGATGGGTGTTCTAATGACCAGGTTCGGGACAAGCTCCAAAATGGTACCGTTGTCAGGAATGACAACGGGACCAAATCTGGTTGCAGAGGTGTACTCATAAATGGCATCGTTGTCAGTAATGGCATCCCATTGAGACAGGGGAACAAAGGGATCTACAAAAGGTGCCTGCGAACTTCATAAGCAGTCTATTTCAATCTAAAGTATCATAATACTGTACAATTAACTATTTTATGATGATTGTCTGATGGAATTTTCTGTAAACATCAAATTGATCAAGTTATTCAGCTAAGAAATGTTGAATAGGCAGTCAGTTAGGTAATAAATCGTATGAGGGGTGTTCTGCTCCAGTGCACACACTGTACACATGTCCAATCGCACTGTGCATCCTGTTTGCACACTATAAATAGCCCTGAACCTCAGCCTGGAGAGTGCACATGCACAGAGTAGCAACGATGTCATTTATGGTATCGACCTGATTTTTCACATCAACACCAAAATAGCATTGCGTCCCTAACCTGATGACACATGACGGGTAATTCTAATTTGGCAAGGCATACCCACTTATAGATGACCTAATAATTAACGAATAACTGGGACATACCACTGATTAGAGGATAAGAGTAACGTCCCCCACCTCTGCTGACACCATTCACGCTCCAGCCACCACCACATCCACAACACTCACCTGTCTCGAAGACGCCTGTTATGATACAGCCGATACTACCAAAGTGTGTATGTATACCTCTTCTCTCAACTTTCAAATATTTGTTGCATACACACATAAATACAAGCATTCATTGGTAAACTATCACTCATAATATTGTTGAAAACGTATGATCCTTCCTCCTCTGACGGCTTATATCACTCATAATAGTGTTAAGTCATTTATTTTATTTGGGAGTTTACTGGCACTCTTGATCCTTGGATATATGTGCCTAACTCTTAACATAAGTAACCACTTCCGTTTGCAGAGCCTCCGATGGCTGACCTGATGAACCTCTATTTGTTGGTTATTGTTGACAATGTAAGAAGTTAATGTTGAAGAAATGAATCTGAAGTTAATTTGATTGTGGGATGTGACTGTACACAGGATGTAGGTCAGCCAAGTGCAACCATGTGTGGCGGAAAGTATGGACAAAGTATATTGGGGTCGATTCTCGTGCTGAACAGCTTTTGGGATTTGCTCCTTTTACACACGTGCCCAGTTGTGTCCCGGGAATGGTGGCACGGCTGGGCACAGAGGTGCTGAGGGGGAGACATGTCTTGTGTGCAAGAGGGTGGACTGGTCATGGTGATTAGGGGATGGGCAGGTGTGTGAGCTCATCGTGGTTCGGGAGAGGTGTGTGCCATACTTTTGTGTCATCTTTTTCCTAAACACTCGCGTCAATACTTTCAAGGAAGGCATACTACTGATTGTGTGTATTTCGAAGAGCTGGTGCAAATCGATGGATTTTAAGCTGAAATCTGGTGTTACTCACAAATGATTAAGACGGGGAGTGGGAGGGCCTTGGGTCAGGTGATGGGCACTTGAAACCCCTGTGATGCTCCCCATTGCCATAGTTACAGGGAAAAAATCTCCAGAAATAATGGAATTTTGACTCTTTGCTTTGTTGTGTAAAAAAATTCTAGGCATTTATGAAATTTTCTAACGATTTAGGATGATTTAAAGCCAAATCAAGCCAAATCTTATGGGGTGATGCTTGAAAGCATCGGGCGTGTTTTCAGCGGCGATACTTCTGAGCATCTGGCGCTGTTTCCGCAACGATGCCGCAATGCATTCGGTGGGTGGAAAGGGTTAGCATGCGGTGAACCCACCTGGCCAACACCGGGGCTGGAGAGAGAGATCTACCATTCTTTAACTCTGTTGTCCCTGTATTCAGAGTAGGAATAGCCAGTATTTATTCTAAAAGCCTCTGAATATGTGTCACATTACAGAAATCAAAGTGCAATTTAGTTCTAACCACCATAGTGTTGCGTGTTTGGAGAATTTAACAGAATACCAGAACTCTCGATCCTGGCCTGGGATCTCTGTGTATAACACTTGGTCTAAAGTTGCCCTCGAGGGTTATCACCTCTCATTGTGAAGCAATCTATTTGCGTGGCCTCCTATGGCTATCATGGTGAACTTCTATTTGTTCATTATTGTTGACAATGTAAGTAGTCAAGTTGTGAAGGGAAAGTCTAACTGTTAATTGGGAAAGGAACCAGTGCAAGGCTATGAGGTACTATCCATAACCTTAATACACTAATTTTGATCTGACACAACACAAGGCATAAATAGCTTTCACAATGTTGTAATGCTAATTCCTAAGGGCTGTGTTGCATAACCAAATGCTCGCAACAGGGAGTGATTAAGGTTGGTTTAGTTTTTCTCTCGCTGTTGTGCACACATTTTGAACACATTTAATTGACATATAAACACATTTCCGCCACTCACCTCCTATATATTTCATAAGCTGAATGAGAACACTATCATTTGGTGAAAAAAGAATATTAAAATTCATACCCGAAAATGTTCCCTCGGTTCATCAAAATCACTCAATTTTAAACAGGGACAGGTCTTTTGAAATGTGCCAATCCTCGCAACAGAGAGACCCGTTATGTGACACAGCACAGCCCAATAATCATAAATGTAAGACTTTGAAATGATTCTCTGAAGTCTAATGTCCCAAACTGTATGAACCTTTAGACAATTTTATCTGGAGGGATGGGGGGGGAGGTGAAAGGAAGGTGAAAGGTATGGGACAATTATTATAATTACGTGACTCCATTAGTGCACCCTTGATGTTGTAATTTTGCGCCATCAGTGGTGCATTTTGGAACTAATCAGTCTTTGTTTGGTGTTGGAGAGGTAGGTTATCAGATTTCTTTAGTTGCATAGGAATCTAAAGAATTGCAAAATTCAGTTAGCAAATCGTTGGCAATAAGGAAATATTATAGTAATGTCGTCATCATAAACTTCAATGTACATTTCATGTTTGAAAATTAAAGAAGACATAGGTTGTGGATATAAAATAATTATATATTCACACTACTATATTATTTGTGTATCAACTCTGTCTTCATTCTCCTATACTTTTACTTCTAGAGACGGGAACAATGATGGAAATCAAAATTCGCTAAAATGACTCTACAGGTACTTTTCAAGACTCTGTTTCCATACTTTGTTGTGGCAGTTGAAATCTTGTGTGGCCTCATAAGCACAGCTTCAGTTCAAGGCCTGAAAGGAGCAATTCCAGATTTCCAACTCAGCACTCTCCGACTTATCATACAGTTCGTCATCTTAAATATTGTTTCCATCACTGCTAATGAGTCAAGAAAAATTGACCTGGAGTATGTGGGTTGGATTATGTTTGATGGTATGGGATATGCAGTGTATAATGCTGCTTTTTTTGGTTCAATCAAATGCATTCCACTTGCTGTGGTAGGATCAGAGATTTTCCTGGTTAGTTTTGTGTGTGTAGCTGTACTCTTATTTGTATTTAAATCACAAGCACCTGGAAAGATCAACCTGATTGCCATGATTATTTGCCTGACTGGATCATTGATGACTTCCCAGCCATGGTTTAGAAATGTACAAGGCCAAACATCCCTGATTTATTCCATCCAAACCCACAACATTTCTAATGCTAGTTCAAATTTGTCAGATTGTTCCTTGATAATGGAACCTACTCACTATGAAAGATCTTTTGAAGAACAAATTTTTTGTTATATATTATTAGTGATCGGCAGTATTGGTGCGGGTATTCATCGTTACAGTCTGGGACACGAGCTTGATAAAACAGATATATTCTATGCAATCTCATTGGTATCATTTTTTTCATGCATACTATCCACTTTCCTTTCTTTATATATTGAAGAAATAAACACACTGTTTATCTTAAATTGGCATGACTTGACACTAACTTTAGGACACTGTTTGTCAGCTTCTGCGGCGGCTGTTTTTAGTGTGACTGCACTCCGATTAATAGGTGGAATCAAATATTCCATTTTACAGTCGTTGATAATACCACTGCAGCTTGTCTTTCAGTATACACTTCTGAAAGATATTCAACCCGGCCATCGCAATGCCTTAGAAGTATTGGGTGTCATTACAGTCATGGTTGGTATAGCTATTCCAGCCACCGTTGATATGTTCCGTGAAAACACAATGTTACAGTCTAGAAGGTTTGATGATGTTTGGTAATGTTTATAGAAAGTCTTGAACCGGTAAATATAAATATAATCCTGTCAAGTGCTCTTTATCACACAGGTAGTCACTTTATGGTCCTAAGCTTTTTAATGATATATAACATGCCAATAATTCAAGCGTATTTCCACTGGGCATTTTTAAGATCGGTATGTGGGATGCAGGCGTTAGGAATCACCTTGTTATCATAGGCATGCAGCATACATGAATTCATAATTAGCATTAGAGATAAGAAAATCAATGTAAAGTGTACACAATTCTAAATTCATTCACCCTCTGTTTAAAGAAATTGAAGCAAAGAGAAAATCATGTAAATATATATGCATACATGATGATGCCACCTAGAAGACCACTTTCTTATTTTTACTAGGAGTCCTGAACTAGTGATTGTAAATAAAATACTGCCAAGTGCTCTCAAGCAGTCACCCTGTGGTTCTTCTTAAGTCCCAAAACTTACCTTTATCACCCGCACTGCTGAGGAGTGGACCCTACAGGGGGTAGTCTGTACTGACAGGCCTTACGAAACGCTCTTCATTTTGCAGTATTTTCAACAGCCTTTGTTTGCATGATGAAAATATAGAAGAACCTCATCCTCAGGTCACTGGACAAGCTGTCGGGTAGCAAGATGGCATGTAGGCTTAACACTTGGACAATGTTGATATGCAATTGAATGTTTGTCTTGCCCCACAATGTTATGTTTTAATGATATAAATATGTTTTTTAACATCTGTTTTCAAACTGTTAGACAAATTTTGTTGTGATTCGGATAAAACTATAAATATAACGTAACTTTTCAGCTGTAAATGTGTGTTCAAATAAAGATGATTACTCCTGAGAAAAAAAATCAGTGTGATGCACTTACTCATGTGTTACCTTCAAAATGTTTCGAACATCAAATTTACAGGTTTGGGAAACAACCTGATTTTGATTTGAAATATGATTCAATTTGATACATATAGTTTTTTTTTCATTAATCAAAGATCAACGTTAGATGACATCACAGGTGATGAGATCCTACTCACCCTGGATGTCAGCTCACTGTACACCAACATCCCAAACAATGAAGGTTGCAATGCAGCATACCAGGCCCTGTGCAAACATAGGGCACTAGGTCAACAACCAAGCAACCTCTCACTATTGGAAATGTTGAGCCAGGTCCTCACTATGAATAACTTCCAGTTCAACAACACCAACTACCTTCAGATAGGTGGCACCGCAATGGGCACCAAGGTAGCCCCTTCATATGCCAATATCTTTATGAGTGATTTCGAAGATAAACACGTCTACACCCACCCCCTCCAGCCGAAAATATGGCTTAGATACATAGACGATATCTTCTGCATTTGGAAACATGGTGAACAGGAGTTGCATAAATTCACAGCGCATCTAAATAAGGCGCACCAGTCCATTAAGTTCACGGTTGAACAGTCTACTTCCCAGGTCAACTTCCTAGACACCACAGTATCACTAGAGGGCAAGTCACTGACCACCAACCTCTACTGTAAACCAACGGACAGGAACAACTTCCTGTCGTTCAATTCCGCCCACCCCTACCACTGCAAGAAGGGTCTCCCATATGGACAATTCCTACGATTACGACGTATCTGTAGTAAGGATACAGACTTCGTGTCCAACTGTACCAAGAAAGCTGCCCTCCTCATCCAGAAAGGATATCCGGATCAACTCCTGATCGAATCCTTTCGGAAGGCAACTGACACAGATAGGGAAACCCTTCTTAGCCAACTCCCTAGAAAAGCCATGAAGAAGGATGAACTTCCCTTCTTCCTCACAACAACCTACAACCCCACAAACAAACAACTCGGAGACCAAGTCGGCAAGACCTGGGACCTCCTGGACAGGTCCGCATCTACCCGTCACCTACACAGTAGAGACTTCAAGATTGGACATCGAAAACCAAAATGCCTGAAAGACATCCTGGTCCGGTCCAAACTGAAGGACCCACCCGACGTTCGGGTCCATGATGAGTCGAATCACAGGAAGACATGCGTGACCAAAACGTGTAGATATTGCCCTAGAATAAATAAAACCGGGAAAATCAAATCACACGTGACAGGGAAGACATACTTCACCCGCCAGCACGTTGACTGCAATAGCAACAATCTGGTCTATGCAATTGGCTGCAAAAAATGCGGAAAGCAGTATGTAGGTCAAACAAACAATAGCGTGAAGAAACGCTTCCAATCCCACTTCCACTACATCATGAACGACCCAACGAAGACGGAAGTCTCCAGACACTTCAACTCCACAGGACACAGCCGCCTGGACGACGTTGAGATCTGGATTCTACAATTTTGTAAAACGACCCCGGACAAGCCGGTGGCCCTCCAACAAAAGCTTAATGTTGAGTTTGATTGGATCCACAGGCTACGTAGCCAGATACCGATGGGCCTCAATACCATCGACACGGGCTACTAGAACCCAACCTCGAGGGGCACGCCTCAGACACCCATTTGTATCACCCACGACCTAAACCGTCACATGCCCACTCACTGAGCCGGCCCCCCAGAGCACACACACTTAAGGATGGATACAGCGACACTGCCTAGCTACTGACCACCGGCATTTTAGGACTGCAAACAGCTTATCACCATGCCATTAGCCAATGCAAATACACTCAGTATACCCTAAGATCCTATGTGGACACCGTGAAATTCAACCATAAAAACGGCCTGATGAGGTATTTACCGAAACCGTGACAGCCACTTGACATCGCCCCTCAACATTAGGGTCTGGACTGTGTAAGACGGACCTGGGGTGGATGCTTTGGTCAATCCCAAAAAATTCAGCCCATCTCTCCCCTCAGCCGGTCTGCCCTTAGGGGGACCCCAGCCCTAGACTGGACCGTGTAGGACAGCTAGGGGGCAACACCTAGCCTGTACAATCTCTGATGCGACCTGGACCGCGTAGGGCAGGCCCCAGAGTTGTTAGGCCTCCCTCCACGATCCGGCCCCCCCCCCCCCAGCCTCTTCCTTCCGGCCCCCCCCTACCCAACAACTATCAACAGAACCGGTCAGGACCCACGAGAGAACTGTCAAGCAGAGTGGCCCCTGCCGCCGCTTGGAACAACCACGACCACCCACCACATCCACCAGACTGGATAGTGTGGCCCCTGCCACCTCCGTCTGTTCTCAACTTTTCCTATAGAACTCCTAACCGGTTCCATTTCCCAATACCCCTTATAGACCCAGTACCCCACCTCCCCTTGACTCCCAAAGTTACCCCGCCGGACCTCACTTGGGCCCCACACACCCCAACATGGATATGAAATAGCCCCACCTGACCCCAACTGACCAATCAAGTGAGCCATACTAGGCAGAGTGCTGTGTTGGAGAGTGAGACACCCCTCACTTCACGGTTGCCGTCAGAGGAGGAAGCACCATACGTACTCAACAAAGATCAACTTCAGGATTACAGATTATCTTCCAGATGACCGTGGTCTATACAACCAACAGCAAACATTTTACACAGATTGAATTGACATAGAGATATACAGCTTATTCAACGCAATAAATCTACATACATTTTGTTTGTCATTTTGTTGCATTATTTAAATTCTAAGACATTGCCAGCAAGTTTGGATATGGCAATTGTACGTAATCTGGTGAAGCATTCTATAATTCAGTAACGACATAAAATGCACTGTGATCATACTTTGGAGTACAATTTTTTTTCTATTTCTTTATAATTAATATTTTGATATAGCCCTTGTCTGACAAATAACATGTTTGTGTGCACCTCCAATTAAACTTCGGTTATACATCAATGTTAATAACTGAATATGTCTACCTTGTTCCGAACTTATCAAATGAATATCTAAATGTATTTTCTCAAAACATACAATGTCATACCAATTTATGTTTCTATAAACTTTTCTTATACAATAATTTAGAATCTTCTGAAGCTCCTATTTATATTTTACAGGGAAGGTTATCAAACTAAATCCCATATAAACGAAGAATGGCAGTATAGTATAATAGCATTTGAGTCATGAATTTAAGTTTTCTATTTGAATTGGTAATAAAATAGCATATCAGAGTATCCCATAATACAGCTGTGAAGGAGGATCTTACTTAGGTTCATGGTATGTCAGTGTCATTATTCGCAAGTCATTGTCCTAACCTGTGATATTGGCATCATTGCTGTTTTGAATCTATTATGCTTGACGGAGTCAAAGCTCTAATGAAAAATTGCATGTGATTATTAGGGTGAAGACTAAAGGCTGTATTCCCCATACCGATTTTGCTGCCGATTTTAAAAATCGGTAATGGGAATAAAGGTCACAAACAGAAATGTTAGACATCCCTAGAAAGGTATTATGATTCTCTTTCAAATGATATATAGTATGTAAGGATTCATGCCATATTATCAAAGAAAATCAACTAAATGCAAAATCGGCAGCATCAAATCAGTATGTTGAATACGGCCTTAACAAAGTATATTCACATGAATAAATGAAGTTATAAACTGCCTCAACGCAGCCAAGTTGTGACGTAACAGAACCATTCTTCAACCATACTTTTTGGTCAGTCTGCCACTTACTAAGAAGGCACGTAACAACTACATAAATATTATTAATGGTGAGGTTGTAACCTAATTGAATCAGAATGTTATTGTTATGCTATTCCCAGGCTATAACAGAATGTTAAAAGAACATTCTGTTTGGGTTAGAAAATGTGACCAGAACCATCCAGAACGTTGCTGCAACGTTATAATAACGTCACATCCTTGGCTGGGAAATCTAACTCCAGTTTGGTGGATAAGTTTTGTTTTATCTATCAAGGGTCGAATTGATTATCAATTAACCCTTTAGACCCCACAGATTACATTCATGAATAGCTTAATTTCCTCAGAATTTTTATGGGTTTCCCTCCAAATTTCCTAAATTTCCCATTAATCGAAGATGTTTAAAGGTCGACCTATATCTAACGAATTATAGAAATATGGTCTGTAGAATTGAATACATTATTAAATCAGCTCTAAAATGATATATTGGTCTTTTCTGTATGTTAATTACCTTTGAAATTGTTCTACTTGGAAAAATATAGAAAAATGGCTGTGTTTCTAGGCGGCTACGGCCGGTTTTGGGAGTGCACCTTCGGGTGGATTTGGCCGGATTGGGGTCTAAAGGGTTAAACTGTTCCATTTGGTTAAAGCCTTCATGAACATGATTGTGATGATTTGAACTAGGTTCCTTAACTTTCAATACTGTAGAATTGCTCACACACTTAAATTTTATGTGAGTCTTTATGGTATCAAAAATGTTCGGCAGTCTAGATATTAAGTAGGTTCCAACAAAACTGACACTCTCCCTCATCAGATTCAGAGTTCTCTGTCATCTACCTCCTTCAGATTGCGCCCTCCCCACACCCCAAGATACACCCTTAAAGGGATCACTTTAATGCATGAGTGTTCTGTTCCCTGCCATACATTCTGGTCGGTGGCGCCACCTTTTTTCATTGATAAGGACTACATCACGAGAGAAGGATGCATAGTTTATATTGTTTGTGTATGTATGATGATGCCACCTGGAGGAACACTCTATTATTGCAGGGATAGTTGGAGTGATTAAGATATTTACATACATTTTAAAAGTACAAAATATGATTGTATATCTTTCCAGTCTCAAAAAGTGTATTTTACTTCCAACTTCCAAAACAGTCCAATAGTAATTAAATATCTATTGCCCAGACCAAAAAGTCTGTAAAATCCCCTGCTATCATGAATGTAATTATGGATCATGGATGGAAGTACCTGTAGGTTTATTTTGACTCATTTTGTAGACATTTTAGCGAACTCATTTTGTAGACATTTTAGTGGACTCATTTTGTAGACAAAAACTTTATTAAATGTACTTGTAAACATTTGCTATATTGACTAATGCACTTTTTTTAATACTAACTGGAAAGTAACTAATATATATACATGTACAGATACAAACTGAAAACTTACTCCATGCTGGTTTTTCATCAGGTAGAATAGAAAGAATGCTTCAACTAATGCAAATTCCAGGGGGTCCTGACCCTCCCCCCCCCCCCCCTGACCTTTTGGTAGAGCCCTAAACTACAAAAATGAGGGGAAAATTTCATGTGTATGAATATAAGCTCTTCTAAAATTTAGCCTATATGCTGACCCCCCCCCCCCCTGAAATCCTATATCCACACCTGTTAGATCATGAACAGGCGCTAGTTGGCTCTCTATTTCTAATATTGCCATTTTAATTCCTGGCCCAACCTCCCATAAATTTATAAAAAAATATATGGCCAGTCACCAGTTGTCAATCTGATTCTAATATCACTTTGCCAAGCTTCAATTTGGACCAAAGATTTTGACCAGATGTTGTTTGTGCCTCTTGTCTCTGAGTGGTCTATGACTTTAATACCAAAATCAAAGAGCATGTAGATCCAGGCCATATATGCAAAGAGATTTCAGATTCCTATTTGGATTTCTGGAATTATGGACGACCCTGGAGAACTTGTTCCTCCTGCTCTACAATACATAGTATTATCAGTGATGGATCCAGGATTTAGAAAAGGCAATGGTCATGCAATAAAACACTTCTATATGACGTTTCGACAGAATTTTACATTTGAATAGTCTAAATTGTTCATCACCGGTTAATTATATATATATTATTTATACTACTCATGAACTGTTAAGGCTATATTCCACGATGTGTTCAGGGGCACTTATGCCACTTCAAACAAGGAAATGCAAGTTGCTTGCGTTTCTGTAATTAAGGGAGCACAAGTTGAACTGAACATATCATAAGATATAGCCTTATAGTTGTGTTCATTCTTGCGTTGCATGAATGCGGGCACAATGCATCGAGAAATATACCTTGCGTTCCTTGCTAGTTGCGTCGATTGCTTGCGTCATGGAACATTTCACTTGCGTTGTCAGGGTGCCTGAATGCAAGCTGACAATGCAAGTGACCGCAACCAGCGTGGAATACAGCCTTTAGACCTACACTGCGATGTCAGGCAGACACATTCTTAAATATGCCTTCCATTAAGTAAATATGCAATTTTACACAAATTTCTGACCCCCACTCCCCTCCTGATGTACTTAAATAAACTACTTAATGGAAGGCCCCCAATGAAAGCAAGTCAAGACCTAACATTTTGGTTGTTTTAGAAATGTGATACTGGGTTTTGGGCTCATAACTGCTCTTTTCAGATGTCAGAGATTTAATACTTTTTATAGATATCAGTTAACCCTCAGGTTAAGAGCTCTGCTGTGAATCTAGTCCCTAGGGACATTACCATGGTCGGCTCTTAGTGTAAACATCCCGATATGAGGATAAGATAAGTTGTTTGACACGGGACTGAATAGGAAAACAGCTACTTAAAAACAGCTACGTAAAGACAAATATGAAAAAAATATGAAAAGTTTCATACTTCCCAGAATGCGTCATATTCAAAAAGAAGTCAACTAACTACATAATACATCGTCATTTAAGTTGTCTGTAGCTAGGCTTTTATATTGTTATTCTATATTCGTATATGACTATGTAAGGGCAATATTAATTATTGAATTAACAAATCAAGATCAAAATTTAGAATTGATTAAAATTGAAATAAATTAATATCAAAAATTAATAAATTTTGTTATGATTTCATTAACAAGTATTGGCATATCTATAACAAGAACAGGCAGCACAAATTAAAAGTTCAGTTTTGACACAGTTTATTGTAATAAATGATGGACATATACAATTCACATGTTGTAATCATAAAAAGAGAGTTTGTATAAATGACTAATCTTAGGCAATTATGAATGGCCTTTCAACAGGGTTGTGCAAAGTAGCGGCATGTATAAAACTGAAACAGTACATTGAAGTTTTAGTTGTGGTAACCACTAAAATCATTAGTTAATGTCATAGTTGGTCAGGAATCAATTGGGCATTTCTGCCTTTTAATTACATCAAAAAATACATTCAGAACAACTGAGAGAAATGCTAGATTAAGGAAATGCATTCAGTAAATTCAAATATATGTTCCAATGAGTCGTTTCTGGAAAGTTATACATTTTTCACAATGCAGTATCAAAAAACGTACACTTTTTTTTATCAAAATTAATTACATAAATTACATTGCTTGTCGTTGAGACAATAGTACCTGCTGGCTTCATCTATGTAGGTAGTGGCAGTTAAAGCCTACCTTGCGATTTTAGCCTGCCTAGAGACCACAAAAGCATTCTAAATTACACTTATTTGCGATAAGAGCCTTTACATCATTAATGCAAAGAGCCTGAATGGAACTGTGCATCAAGCTAAGATGATCTAACTAACTGCTATTCATATTGACACTTTATTTAATTTTCAGTAATGTTGCATAGAGATGTGTAAGTTCTATTCACAAACTAAGACTATAGCGACATAGCAGAAAGTACATGTATGTATGCGTATGGGAGACATGATTCGAAACACCTTTCGGGGTCTAAATCGGAAGAGGCAGTCCGGCTGCCTTATCCATTAGCACCATTCATTTGAGATCATTGTGACGTCATACATGACGCAGACTGTGACATCACAACTGCGTCATGACGTCACTGTACATCTGGGACATCGAACACTTATACGGTCGCTGCCCTGTTGTTAACATCAGTATTGTATGAGTTATCCGGAATATCCGGCCAGCGGATAACATCCGTTAAACACCATTTCTATACTTGTGGATAGGGATAGCACTGGGGTATATGCAGTAACTAATTATTCCGAAGAATGAAATTCGGGTTTCAAATTAACTAAGTGAGGGTGTTATACTACCATGTGCAAAGAGGAATTTATACTTCACTGTAGTTCTACAATGTAATAAATGGTTCAAATTAGGACCCCAATATCCCCTAAATCAGTATAAAAAAAATCAAAAGATTGCTAAACCATTGCACTTCTGGAATAAAAATCTATGAAAAGAGATGTTAATGTACAACACTATAAATTTCAGTTATGAAACAGTAAAAATAAGAAATAAGGAACCAACATAGTAGGCTACTGTCAATTGTGAATATAGGAAAGAGTATGTGAATTGCAGCAAATAGGGCTTGAGTATTCCATGACTGTTGAAAATACCCTTTCTCAAACCACTTAACTCTACTTAGAATAGTCTTAGACTCTGCTCTGGGAGGTACAGCTTTTAAGACTACTCGGTCATACTTAAGATAGTGCAGATATTTGACGCTAAGTATTGGATACAACTTTATCCGTGTATAAATGCATGATTATAATCAGCACAGCTGATACATATATATGATATAAAATTGTCACTTGTAGGCACAGCCTCTTAGTATATGGCACAAGCAAAGATTATATATCATAATACTTTAACATGATTTTTATATTAACAATCATAACTGTCTTTTTTGCACTTTCGTCAAATAATTGGGACAACAAAAGTCATCGCATTTGCAACTCCGGTTTGCAATGCACAACATTCCCTTGTGACATCATGAACTGAGAAGGGGCATACTCTGTGACATTCTGTGACGCCATAGAGAAGGGTTTGACGTCATATGACGTTGTATCCTGCCAGCCTTGAGCCATTTGTGTCGTGGATGCTGATTGGTTCAGCCGTACACTGCCGCCATTGCCCGAATATCCCATTTGGCTGGGATACTGAGCGACATTGTTGCTATAGTCTCGAAACAAGTTGCCATTGCCATATTGGTCTGGCACCAAGGGGTTCTGCCTGGACCACGCTTCCATAGGATACAGGTTGTAAAGATATGCACTCAGGTCAATGTTATCGTAAACTTGTTGGAGTGCAGGAGCAGACCCTCTTCGGGCATGTCGGATAAGACCGGTCATGTTGAATCGGTATGTATAACGCCTTCCGGATACCTTTGTCAGAAGCATCTTATCATAGTAGTATCGCAGTGCCCGCGATAGTTTGTCATAGTTCATGTTCGGGCGATTCTTGCGTTTACCCCATCGCCGGGCAACCTCATCTGGATCCCTCATTCGGAACTGTCCCGGTCCTCCTTCCCAACCGACAACTTCCTCATTGCCCGACTCGCTGAGAAGTTCTAGGAGAAACTGCCAGAGTTGGACACTACCCCCTCCTGCAAAAACAGATGATAACATTAAGTATGAATTCTTCAAATGTATGAACAGGTGAAGATAATGCATATGATATTGAAAATATCAATTTCTCAAAATTGATGAGTAGAACCCCATCTTTTGGAACTCAATACGTAATTGTGACTTTGATTCTTCTAATTGCAAACATTTGATCAACTTTAAAGACTCCGCAAATATATTTGAATAAATGTTAATCTATTAAACAAGTTGTTTATGAGATATTCCTTTATACTAATCCTGGAGTAAAAACGCAATGGAAATACTTCTATACTGAGTATAGAGTCAGTGTAGGTTTGTCATAATATTTCAACGTTACATCAGTAGAAATAAATGGGAGTACAGTGGTTGAGCATTGGTCAATCAGTATGTCCGAAATATTGAAATGAGCTACTGAAATGCTATTGAGAGCTCATTTAAATATTTAGGACATACTGATTCAGGAAGTGTCCACTGCTATTTGTTCCATGAATTCGCTTTCTTAAAGTCAGTCCTATCATTTGAAGGCAAAAATAATCTTAAATATCATAATTCATTTCATTATGAATTCTCACCTGTTCCATTCATGGTCAGCTCTTTGGCGTACTGGACGAAGGCATTGTGGCTCGTGACGTCATCCTGATGGTTGAGCGATGTCATCATATTATGCATGTTCGACCTCATATGTCCGCAAGGGACATGTTCATCGAGACGTTCCTGCTTGACGACGCAGTACCTCGCGACATGCTCTGAATATGACGGAGGGGCCTTGGTGACTTGTGACGTCACTGTGGATGACGTCATTGGTGACGTCATTGGTGACGTAGTAATATGTGAGGTCACTTCCGGCGTTGGGTGAAAGTCATTGAGGGTGTTGTTTGCGGAGTTTATTTCCCCGAGCAGTGTCAAACTCGGCTTGATGTCGACCGACGACGCCATGTCTGACGAACATGGGCTTGCTGCGTCACTGTAGCAGGGACTGCCTACGTCATTGAGGCTGACGCTCAGGTGGCTGACGTCACCGCCTGATGACGTGACGTCACTGGCAGTGTCGGTGTCCAGGGAGGAGCATGTCGATAATGTCGAGATGACGTCATCGAGGCTGATCGGGGGAAGGTTGTCGTCCAACATGGCCAGGTCTTCCTGTTTCATATTCTGAAAAGAAAATGAAAATAAAAGTCAATTAAGTTTTATGACTTATATAATTAAACATAATACATGTTAATTATAGTGTAAATAATCGCTGTTATTCATAAAGAAAAGGGAAGATAATAGAAGGACCAAAGAACACATCTTTTTGATTAATGACCATTGATGACATCAGAAAATAATAGTAATTCAGTGGAAGTTTATGCCATATATAGCTAATAAAAACGCCATGGCACTCCCCTCACAAAAGATGATCTATTAAGTCGGTGAAATAGGCTTAAGTTCTACCAGTATTTTTTACCATTTACTGTTTTGTTTTAAATCTCACCGGTTTGTGTGTTCAAAAGATTCGGGCCACCCTTTAGGCATAACACCTCTTTGAGTAAATCAAAGGCCATGGTCTTTCCTTAAGGACTCCTTTTTAAGTTGTATTTTTAGCATTTATTTTCCTTCGCATGTGCCATCCTTTTGTTTTGAGCATAGGACCTTTTGATGACGAAAGAGCCTACACAAATAAGTAGATTCACCACATGGTGTTTTATAAGTAATTTGTTTTAGTCTAGTGGTACCAGGCGAGGATGCGACCCCTCTGTTTGTTGAGTCTGCCCCCTCCCACCCCTCCCCACCCCACCCACCTATCCCCCTCCCACCCCTCCCCCTCCCACACAATCCCACCTTCCCAGTCCTACCCATCTCCCCCTCACCACCATATATGTCAGCTACCACCTACAACTCTGCTTCTATTGCTACCAAACTAGGGAAACATCGATTCAATGGCGAAAAAACAATAACAGTTCTGTTCATGTGAACAAGCCCATATTTGGTATCCTGAGATAAATATCAATATTTTGGTTTTTCATGTGTTTTGTCATAGTATACATTTCACTTGGTATCCTTGCTACTTTATTTATCAATGTGAGAAGTCCGTCACTTTATGCTAAAAAGGCGTTTTTTCTTTAGCACAACTTTTGTTATGGTCATACTTTCAATATTATTCTAATGTTATGGCAACATTATGGTGAGATACGATATTATCAATAATTGATCATGGCTATGGCAAGTTTCTATGATAATGACATTGGACAACTTTTAACCAACAGTATTGGAACGCTACAATGAAGTTATATGGGCTATGAACAAGACAATAACTAATTAAACTAAACAAAAACCAAACTAAAAAAAATCAATTATATCTAATATCATTTAAAAAAAAAAAAAAAAATGTTAATCATATCAGACGCCCTTTTGTCTTAAAATGGGCAACCACAACCACAACACAACAACAACACGAGCAACAACAACATTACAACAACAATGGAAACCCCAACCAGCTCCATTGTCCCGTCCCACTGTCTCCTCCCATTGTTTAGAGTGTCATCTAACTCAGTGGTTAGGTCCTGGCTGGGAAAATATTGACTTAGGGCTTATTTACACCCAGTATGTCCACCAGGTGGGGGTGGTGTGAGGACAGTGGCGCCACCTGGCCACAATCTGCCTCAAGCCTATATTCCACTGAGGGATTTTTTTTTCAAAAACCTTGAAAATGTTAGTTTTCTTAAAAATGTCATTGCTAATGTAAATGAAACATGCCCATGTGACATATCATTTGAAAGAGAATTTAAAATCTTTTCTAATGATATGTAACATGTTATAGTTTATGCTCATTCCTAGTCGTGTTTTGGTAGTAAAATCGGCTAGTGGAATATAGCCTCTAGACTGGTCTTCAAGGCATATCACTCCCTCCCCCTCCCCCTCCACCATTATCCTCTATGTCACGAGATGGGGAGAGGAGGGGGAGGGGGTCGTGCCATGTGGTGGAGGGGGGAGGGGATGGAAGGGGAGGGGAGGGAATTAGGGGCGGATCTAGGATTTCAAAAACAGGGGGCGGATCCAGGATTCAAAAATGGGGGAGTAAAGGGGATGCCCTAAGGTGGACTAAGTAATGAAACAGCGCGCATGTACACGCGCTTGCACCTTTCCCGTGCCATAAGTCCCGGCTAAAAGGGGAACGCCATTGATGGATCCAGGGGGAGGTGCAGGGAAGCCTAGCTATCTTTCCCTTTCTTTGGAAGATAATCTACTAAAACTGAAAAGCATAGGGAAAATATTGCTTAATGGAATCGTTATTAAACAGATCTAAAAATATCAAAATATGCAAAATTGTGTCCGTCCATGCATTGTCCCTCAGAGCAACGAGGGAAAAGTGTTTTTTTCTCCAAAAGTCACCCCCGAGGCATTTTTACAAACTAACTTTATAAAAACCGCACTAGACAACCCAAAGGTACTTATATTACCTTTACACACATGTATATCATACAGACATACAAATAGATTATGAGTAATATGAAGGGAAACCCAGACAGTACATCCACAATATGCATGGTAGTTTAACCACTATATTAATATACAAAAAGTCTCAGTCAATATTTGAAAAGCTGACTACATATAAGCACCCACACAAGAGGCCCCACTTCCTCTGGTGGATATATATGTTTTTGGTGTTGGATCTAGACTGAATTGTTACAAATAATGTTTTCACGTCAATTGGATGGAGAATTTGAAAATACATTGCACTGGTATTTCTAATCCACTGTAGGTTACTACTTGATGATGAAGTTCTATAATATTTTTAAATATATCAAAATACATGGGAACATATACATATACGTTATGGATGAATATATAAAGAATATATATATATATATACGTATATATATATATATAATATTATATATATACGTATATAAACATATAAAGATGTACATATACATCATGCATATACATGTATATAAACATTTCATATGTATATGAATATACATACACTAAATACATATAAAACTTACACACAAGTATATATATATATATATATATATATATATATATATATATATATATATATCCCTCCTAATCTGTCCTAGATTGTCACTGGTGTAATCCAAACCTTCAGCCCCTATGATGTATACCCCCTATTTCCGGTTGGCCCCACTCTCAAAATGTACTTAAGGATAAAAACCCTTTACCTAATTCAGTGTTACCTATGTGCCCCTTCCGCTTATGAATGGATGTATTGAAAGATATGTAAGAATTTACTACATTTAACTCCGTATCATCTTCCACCTTTTCCTGCCATGAAAAGACATTTTTATGTTTTTGTTTCTAATAATAAAGTAAAGTCATTTTACATGCCTGCTAGAATTTATAGACTGATTGTATTTCTCATGGCCTGCCTCTATGAATAAAATAAACAGTGTTTGTGAGTTTCTGAGAAATAAATGTTCTTTCATATCAATTTCTTTTTTTTTACTAAATATCTATATTCTAGTTATTTCTGAGTAAAGAAAATTTGTTTTCACACGGTAAGGGTGGTGTGCCAGTGGCTATACTTTTATGTGAAGGTTATACCCTAAACTCATTTCATATGTAAATTACATACCCTAGGGTACAAATATAAATGACCCACCAAATGAGAAACATGGGGTAATAGTAATTACACTCTGCCAAACCACCCACCACAAGCCTCAAGGCCAAACACATGGCCACTTGGACACGAGTTAAAGTGGTGTCTCGAAAATTAAAAAAAAATGTAAAAAAAAAAGAAAACAAGAAAAAACAAGGGGAAAAAAAGGGGGAAAAAACGTATTAAAAAGGCCCCCTGGTGGCTGTAGTGCGGGGGTGGAGAGTGTTTACAAGTCTGACACGACTCTAGGGTCAGTGGGGGTAGGGGTAAATCGACCTGTGGTAGAGAGGGGGGAAAGTGGGGTGGGGGGGGGGGGCTAGTAGTGGGGGATCAAGGAGGGGGGGGGGTATTTAAGCTTTAGAAGAAATGTTAGTTGGTTATTGGTTGCTTTACACCCTAATTAACTGCCAGGGTCATACCTAGGCTGGTGATGGTCATGGTGATCGAATCTATGAGAAGTTAGAGACAATACCCCTACGCTTATACTGAGACAGGTGTCCTTTAATGTGTATGGTCCCATAAACAATTGAAAGGTCTTCATGATAAGATTAGAATATTTATTACTTTACATGTAATAGAAAAGAATAAGGAGTGGGAATATTAATTAGTTTGAGGAGTGCCCCTTTTAATTTTGAACGCATTTTATAATTAATACCTGTCAAAATCAGAGGGGAATGGTCTGGAGTCACCTTGACCTTGGATCTGTATAATTATGTTTTATTTTACTTCATAATATTTTACACTAGCTAGTTTGACTGCTTCTGGAGGAGGGCTTGTACAGGGCTTTTTGCAAACATCCTCAATGCTTATTTCTTATTCAAAGCTCATTTGATAACCTTTTTGAGTCCCCCCCTCCCCCACACCAAGCCAGGGTTGGTTCTTTGGTAGGTGGTGGGTGGTGGTTTGGGGGGGAGGGGGGAGGGGGTGTTTTACAGTGGGGGTGGGGGGAGGGGGTGTAAAGGAGGCAGTGTAGAGTACAGGTCACTGGAGCAGCACTAACTCATTCTCTATGACCCCCTGTCTGCAGGGGGCTCTAGACGGTGAGGATATCGCGACATATTACCGCATGTCAATTATTGAAAATAGCAATATCGCATGGCATTACCAGTATTTTCATCTAAATTACATGTAACATTTGGGAAATAATAATTCCACATGTCATAATAGTGACTTTTAGTATTATCCATATCTCACAGCCTTTTTTGATGTATCAAATTAAAAAAAAGAGATTCAGTAGTGTCGATTGTATGGGTCTATGCCTATTGTAAATGGCATCTGGGAAAGGGGAGGGGAAGGGGGGTAACTTATGGAACTTTACTGTTCAACACTTCAAGGGCCACCCAAAGAGTTGTCTAGTCTACTGGATCTTCTGTTGGTTTAGTGGTTTAATAGGAATTGTGTAGTTTGAATGGGAGCCGCGAAAGTAAAGTAGTTGAACGGTTTATGTGCTTTTAGTACTGGTGATTCTACTTTCTACTTGTTTGGATCAGATTAAAAGTATTTAATAGCAAATTGTTCATTTACTTCTTAATTGGGAGCACTTTGTATTTTGATTAATGGGCTTTCACAGGTCTAGAATATTTACAGTAGCTATGGAATTTTCAAGAAGGTTCCATGTGTCCTATCGTGAGAAGCTTAACCTTTATTGTATTATAAAATAGTATCAAACTATATAATATTCACAATAGAATTTTTGTGTCACATTTATTTGAATCTCGCCTTGCATTTTCAAGATGTCAGGCCTAGTGCCTTAATTCGCCACGTGCCTTGTTTGCAAAATTAATAAAAAAATTATATCCATGATTAAAGAAATTAGCTATAGATGAAACTTGGATTGGAACAGTTGTAACCTGTGGACCCTGCATTTCATGCCTTACTAACACTTTGCATTGTTGGTTGGAGCAGTACGTGAGTCGTGAGCCACTACTCGTGAACTCCGTCCTCTGGCCCCTGGGTCAAATGGTCTGTATCCATGCCATATTATTCAGGTTATTATGTGCGGCTATTATCGGGGCCCCCGTTTTTTGCCAAAAACAATATTTCATTGTTGATCTTGGGGTGGCACGATGCACACGTTGATGAGTCAAGGATGGTACAAACTAACACACTCGATCCATCATGATTCATGTCACCATATGTTTAAAAGATGTATCCACGATGAGTTTTTTCAGCCATAATTATGTTATAAACCCTTATTGATAGACAGTATCCACTTTCAATCATAAAATTGGATGACACACTAGAGTATTATGCTAATTAATGTCACCAAAAAAGATTGTGATTTAAATCCTTATTGATATCCAGTATTCACTTTCTTATTTAGGGTTGATCCATAAAGATATTAATCATTATATAGATAGCTGAGATGGAATAGAATTGCATGAGTAATGTTATAAATGAGATCTTTTCCAGTTAATATAGAAACCACAGGGAGTACTTGTCTAAAAATAAATTCTAACATTTATAAACACAATTTCACACCCAGTCATAGGGAACACTTGTAGAATGTAAATTCTTGCATTCAATTTCATACTCAGTGCATTGTATTCCTCTATTGACAACCAGCAAAAAAAAACACAATTCAAACAATGTGCAAAGCTATTTTACGCTAATATTACCAGTGGCTGATAGGGGAAGCCCCAGCCACTGGGCTTAGGGGTCGCGGAGTCTGCGTCTACTATCCAACACCCTGAGTCACTACTACTACCCAAACCCACTGTGCACTGTCTGTGCACTCTGTGGTTTTTCTCTGAGACAACTCGATTTGTGATTCGCGCTAAACCAACCAGGAGCTTTACTTTCGGGATCCTGGGCCCAGTTGGCACTGCTAGGTCCTTTATAAACAATTACTCGTCTGGTAGGATTCAGACTGGATGTTTTTTTAAGTTTCTTCAGTGGGAGGATATAAGCTAAACAGTGAGGTCTGAGGACTTTGAGAGTGCCATTGACTTATTTGGGTGTACTGGGTTAAATTTGGATGACATTGATACTTGGCCATGTTGCCAGTAACATATTTTCAGCGGGTGCAGGGGCCTGCACTCCTCCCTTTTTTATGGAAAATACGTTGCCCAAAACCCATAAAAAGAAAGAAATTTATAATAGCATGCAACTTTTTAATTGTCTAGATTTGCCAATGTTTGCTCGACGTGAACACTGTAGTGTGTCATCCAATTTTATCCTACTTTTATATGTTCTATATTACAACTAAAGTAACTGACTGTTTTAAGATAAATCCGATGCCTCTACTGTAGTTGGAGGCAACGAAAACGGTAGGAGATATCCAAAGCAACGGTAAAATCCACTTTCGCCCTTCAAAATACTAATAGTACTACTTATTTCAATTACAGTTTTGCTCAGAATGTACTAAACGTAACTGCGTTGTTTCATGGCTGTGATGCTATAAAAAATATGCACAAATATATAAGAGAAAAGAAAACAAATACTAGGCCCAGACTAACCGTATTTATAAAGGTTAGCAGTCGGTGAATGTTGATCTATTGGAGGTACTCATAAAAGCAATGTAGGATAATGCTATTATTTATTCATGATTTTGTAATTTTTACACTTCTTTTTCCACCGGGCCCATCCAAGCGAAATAAGTAGAGATTTGTCCCCCACACACTGTGTGCTTTAGAGTAGATGACTGCCTTTATCCTTTCTCCCCCTCCTCCCTCCTCCCTCCCCCTCTTCTATGGATCTAGAGCACTAAATTCGACTGCCGCAACAGGACCTATTTCTAAACCATAGAGTACCATGACGGGGGCGAAGCCGGTCCTGAAATCAAAGGAGGTTCCAAGCAAGATTGATTGTTTAAGAGGAAAAATCACAGAGGGGTCCATCGTACAAATATTCTCATATTTCATTTATATTTTAGAAAATCAAGGGGGTGCAGACACCCAGGAACCCCCGCCCCCTCCTCACACCCACTTCCTATACACCACTGCATAACCCTTATCAACACGACAGGGTGGTTATTTTTAAAGTCGTGACATGTGCCATGAGCATATATATATATATCAAAACACTAAGACCTCGCTCTCCTCCTTGACGGGGGTGGGGGTGTCCCAATGTCGCCCTGTCAAATATAAGAAATGACCCTGTTGCCCTGTTGAATATTATAAGAAATGGCATGCATGTCCCATTTCACTAATGCATGAAATGACTATGTCGCCATATCGAATTAAGGGGTCTAGGGCCATCTCCTACCATCTAGAGCTCCAACTATCCCCGCCTTCCCTCTAAGGCAATGCCCTTGAACCATTGCCTACCCACTCTCTTACTCTCCCCCACTAACCCCCACCACTAACTCCCCCTCCACTCCCCCAACCACCACCCACCACCCACGCCAACAGCCATCCAGTCACAACAACCACTGATGTGTTCGTCACGACTCGGGCAGGGTCGGCCACCTTCGGCAGTTTCCGGAGACACTCGGCGACTGGCCGGAAGTGCCAGCTTCCGCCTCGTGTCTTCTCGCCCCGACCACGTGGGTGCGTCTTACACTCTCCCAGCTGAGGTTTGGTAGGATTGTTGGGTTTTTTAAACTAGGAAGGTTGCGGTGGAGAGTGTGGGAGCTACTGTTTACGACTTGACGTGTGTACATGTGTGCATGCTGTTGAGAGAGCTCTTCTGGTTTTTATTCAAAGACAACTTTTCTGTTCCTGATATTTGATAGTTGTTGTTCTTTCAAGACATGCCTAGGTTCACTTTGATGGGCACCTTCAAAATACACACAGATATTTTTTCGCTTACTATGCACGTCAAGGAAAGAATCATGAATGGGTTGAGTAAAAACACTCAAATAACATACAAGTGTATGTCATTAGAATGTAATATGTACAATTATGCAATACTCATTAAATTGCTTCATCACTGAAAGATGCACTATTCATTTTATGATTTATAAGCAGTGTCCATACACCCCAATGCTATATATTTTTCTAATTTGGTATGCATATGCACATAGAGATCAATACATGTCTATGATAGGCATAATGGTAAATGCAGTTGGTGAAATAAAAAAGCTTTTCGATATAATAACCATGAATAGGCTTGAGTGGGGGAAGAATACAATTCTCAAAATGGATGAAATGGGGCCCAGCGCCCAGGGGCCACCCTAGAGGTGTCATTAAAAAAGAACCACACCAAAAAAACGGCTCTTTTTGGTCACATCCTTCAGGGCCCTGAAAAAAGGGGGGTGGGGGATATGGCCCCTCCCCCTCCCTGTACCTAACCTAAAGGGATAGCCTTATTCCCGGCCCACCTCCCCCTCAATGTTATAAAGTCAACAAAACATTATTTTCACCATGTTTGTCTCACTTCCCGAATCAAGGAAGTATAAAGTATATTCATTGGAGAACTTTTTATAGGATTGAGTGGGATGAGGCCATGTTTAATAACAAACTGTTTTTGAGTAGTTTTTAGCAACTCATTTCCATTCCAAATAATTACACTGGATAAACGCCAATAAATCACTCGCCCCCGAATAGGCTTGGCACTTTGAATAAAACAGAGTTGATGACCAGGGTATAGAGCGGCCACTGCTTATTTGTAGTGTTTTAACCCTTTTTGCTTTCAGGTTTTCCTTATTTTGTCATATTTTCTTTTATCCCTCCAACTACCTTTCACCATTTTATTAAACCAAATTTGACCCTCACTAATCAGCTTTTAGCATTAGTATCACCAGACTAACAGCAATGCTTTCACTTTGTCTTTTATCCTCAGTTTTGGTTTCTACACCTTTTAGCTTTTTGCTTTTTTGTAATTTTTCGACTTCTCCCTTTTTGCTTTTTTCAATTTTGTACATTCAATCTAATTATGAATATTCAATATTTCACCATATCCTGCTCCTAATTAACATAACTCCTCCTCATACTGCTGGGATTCTAAACGCTCGTGGGCCGTTTGCCACCTATCTGTTGCCCCAGGGTATACTTCCTGGCCATACCCAGGGAATGCTACAGAGCAGCCAATCAGAAGCGAGCATTCCATTTGGATATTTTCCTACACACAGCAGTGACATGTTGCCATTCTAGAGGTGGGCTAGAATACCTAGGGTACAGAGCAGATAAAAATGGGCTGAATACCCAGGGTATTTAACTATTTATAGGTTGTATGGGTCATTTAGAGGGCATGGAGGGGTTGTTGATTGGAGGGGGTATTAGGGGGTAGTGTACCCAGGGTATGGAAGGGGTAGTGTACCCAGGGTATGGAAGGGGTAGTGTACCCAGGGTATGGAGGGGTTGTGTACTCACGGTATGGAGGGGGTAGTGTACCCAGGGTATGGAGGGGGTAGTGTACCCAGGGTATGGAGGGGGTAGTGTACCCAGGGTATGTAAGGAGTATTAGGTGTAGTATACAGTATATAGTTGATAAGGCCATGATAAGGGAATAGGGCTCAATCTTTGGAAGTAAAGCCAGGGTACAGTCAGCAAAGTCGCTGGGTCTAGTTAGATTTCAACTTTAGACCCAGGGTATAATCTGTAAAGACCCAGGATATGGTAACTCAAGGCAGCTCCCCAAGGCTCTATCTGGCTCAATTCTGGAACTCCATACTCTGAGTACACTACCCCCACCAAACCCTAGGAACACTTTACCCCCTCCATATCCTGGGTATACAAACCCTCCATACCCTGGGTACACTACCCCCTCCATACCCTGGGTACACTACCGCTCCATACCCTGGGTACACCACCCCGGGTATTCTAACCCCCATACCCCCTCCATACAACCTTTTTTCTATTAGAATACATATTTAAATTTAATGATTTTCCAAATTTTCTATGGACTATATTTTTGAAGTGGTGGGATACATTGACATACCCACCTAAGGACTGCCTTGATTCTGATTGGCTGTCCTCCTTACTATAGTGCTGTATACTGACCCCTGGTGTGTGAAAGCAGAAGGACTATATCCTACTTACTTATGAATATGCATAAATGGGAGTGGCTAAAGTAACATGGATGATGCAAAAAAGCAAAAAGCCAAAAGAGTAGAAGGTTAAGGGCTTTGGGCTTTGGGCTTTTTGTTTCTCCAAAAAAAGGCAAAACCTAAATAGGAAAAGTTGGGAAATTAAGAGGTGGGAAATAGGAATAATGTGTTAAATACCTGTGCGAATGTGGGTACTTTATCCTTTAAGCAATATTTGAAAAAAATGCCTTTTTCCTGGTAAAGCCAAAAGGTAATTGCTCAAATTGAGAAAAGCTAAAAGCAAAAAGGGTGGTGGCCGGAGTAACCCCTGACCGTTGATCTTAACTCAAATCAGACATGTTTAATTTCATGAGTGGCTTGGTTTAAAAACAATGATAAATGAGAGCATATTGCGATTCAATTTTACCTTGATTTGTCTCAACTTTAATTGAATTCTCCATTGGCAAAATGAAATTATTCTAGTTATTTTACAGTTTTTCAAATTGATATAAATACCGATATACAGGAAATAATTCAGCACTTTTATATTTACCATAGCAATTTCAAAAATTGATGTATTAAATACAAGTCAGTACGCATGCACTGGGATGGTAATTTCATATTCTTGAGATCACCCTTATATTTGATTGTTTTTCTTGGAGTATTTGAGGATCATCCAGATGTCAATAATAGTAGAGGGAATAGTATGAAGCGTGGAGTTGGAAAAACTACAGAAAATACGTAATACAATCGAGGGGGCGTTAGTGTATAGGGACTGAACTGAGATAAAAGTGGATGATTTATTTGAAATTCGTGCAGGATCTGAGCCAGAAATATTGAGGACCAATTTGGATGTAAAGTATCGCAAGGGAACTTGAATTAGACAAACATATTATCAGGAGCCTTCTATTAAGTACTGGCCCGGGGGAGGCAAAAGGTACATACGTTCCTGTATATTTCTATATTGCTAAAGTATTCTGGATAAATTTTGTGTATAGTAACTGAAAGTTACTTGTAATTGCAATATTGAATGAATTTCTTATATTAGAAAAGGTAGTCTTTTAAATGCTGCTTGATAACTCTATTACAGAGAATCTTTATTACTTATTATAGAAATATCACACATTGGCTACTAAACTTATGTATAGCACTTATAAAAGCCCTAGATGCGATTCAGAAAGGCTTTTGAATTAAAAACTGAAGCTTTTAAGAAATAATCAACAACATTTAAATGAGATTGCAGAGGGACTAACCAATGAAAATTTACCACACTATTATATTGATTGCATTGGTATCAACATTATATGGAGCTAGATATGACTACGGAGACAGTAATTAAGGTACGGGATCTAAATGAACAGGTTATGCACATATTGGTAATGTGGCGTGATGCTAATGATTTAAATGTCAGGCCTATATTGATATAAATAAAACAAACAAAATCTTGAAAGTTCTAAAATTTATACTCCATACCAAAAAAATAAAACTGACGGTGGTGTATACGTACGCATTCACATCTGGTGTAGGGACGCCCTCGCCCCTTCCCTCCCCGCCCCTTCCTAAAGTTTTGTATCAGGTATCTTTATATGTAAAATAAAATTTACACTAAATGTACAGAAGAACAATGGCGCACCCTTACCCAGTGAAAACGTAGAAGCTTTGGTGGGGGCGGTTAGAATAGAACCGCCTGTTACTAAAGTTCACTGAAGTGCTTCTCTTTTTTCGTCTTTTCTTTTTTTGGCTGTGGTGTTCTCTTATTTTGTTTCAAGGGGTTTTATTAGAGCTGTTGGGCTGTGGTTGAACTAAAGGCCTCCTGTTAGGAGTATCATGCGATAGTGGACAGTCGTGCATGTATAATATAAGTAACCCTCCCACGGGTAAACTTAGGTAACCAAGACGACCTATAGCTTATGTTATACTAACTTTTGGTGGAACTTTCTAGAAAACATTGTTTCTGGTATAAGTGTGGGTGGGTAATATCATAAGTTATGACTGAGACGTAATATGCCTTTTTACCATATGATTAAAACATGTGCTCAAATATCTATTGGTATTACGGTAGCCAGGGGTGGATCCGGGGGGAGGGGTCCAGGGGGTCCTGACCCCCCCCCCCCCCCCCCCCTTTTGGTGGATATTTAAACTTGCCAAAGAGAAAAAAACGTTGCGCATGTGCACTCATATATATATGCACACACTTTTAGTACTTACCCTATATATGGACCCCCCCTTTTTGAATTCCTGTATCCGCCCCTGGGTAGCTATAATGATTGTAGTATATTATTACTATAAGTTGGTTGGTTATTGGTTGCTTTACACCCTAATTAACTGCCAGGGTCATATCAAGGGCGGTGAATGGTGATTGAATCTATGAGAAGGTACAGACGATACCCCTACTCTTTGAACAAGGTAGGTGTTCTTTTATATGTGCAGGGTCCCACAGACAGGGCCCTACACACGTTATATATATACATGCACAGAGTTTGATGATAATTATAGTGACTGCAATAGTACTATAGTTTTGCATGAGAACTTACAATAATGTTCTTACACAAATACCATCCTCAGATTATACATAATTTACCTTGGCCTGGCTTTCATATAAATTGATCTCTTTGGTTGTTTCCATGGCTATCGCCCACCTTAAATGATTACCTTAATTTCTAAGCTAAATCTATTGAAAATGTACCCAGCTTCTGTAACCTTAAAAAAAGGTATCTCAGAAAAAAAACCATCGCTAAAAAGAGTAGGGGAAAACACTTGGAGGGGTTTCTTATAATATAGCTTCCTAGAAATTAATCAAAAACCACCCAACGATTGAATAAAGACTCTAGCTAAGCCATACAATATCCGAATCACATAGGGAATCTAATGTACATATGTATACAATTACGTGAAACTGTTCTCCTAGTTACCTATTTAACCTACGAACCATTGCCTCCCTACTGGCACCCCTCCCTCCCTCTCTCCCGTTCCCCCTCCCCCTCCACTCCTCCTTCGATCCCTCGCTGATCTCATCCTAACTATTAAGTTTACCATTCTACTCTGTTGTGTGCCAATTCGGTAGCTGTTTTTCAACTCTTAGAACCGGGAAATTTTCAGTTTCATCCAGATTGATTTTTTGCCATGTTTAGACATGAGTTATGTCACAGACGCGTGTTCATGTCATGTTTTATCTAAGGTATGATCTAATTGCATCACTTTAATCTATCAATAAAACTTCTTTTTTGTCTAGTAGGACATTGAACCATGTTTATCTCAAGAGTTTTGTATCTACCATCATGTATACCATTTAGATCACTAGTAAATGTTATGCAGTTTGCAAGACGAAAATGTTAGTTATTCAAATCTTTTAGACTTGAAACAAGGATCTCAGGACGATACTCAAAATCTTCCTTGAATTTGAAATAGATTGTCAAAGATTACATGGAAGGTTTGCGTCATATTCAAACATTGTTGCTAAAGAAATAAGCCTTATTGTTAAGACGGTATGGTTCTGAATTCAATTAAAGCTTTTTCTATGGGCAAATGATCATCTTCTGAAATAGGCTCATCAACTAAAGTATAAGAATCATGAAAGTTGAACCTACCTCGCCGTCACACACCATTGAAGCAGAAAGATCGTCTGCTCCAATCGAACACCTTCACACATGCGCAGTCAGCTCCAAAAGAAATCGAACTCACAGAGAAGTCATCTGCAGTGTCCAAAAACTCACAAATATTGTGTGTCGATATCAATAAAGTCTTGGGACAATCCGGAATCAATCAGTTTTGATTGAAATGTCGTCTGCAACTTAAATAAACTCACTATCTTAATAAATACTGTCCTGATGTTTTGATAAGAAGTGAGTATGTTGATTTTGATGTAGCAGACGACAATTATTGTCAGCTGTGTATGGAAGATCTAAGTAGTAGTGGAAGTAGTAGTGGTGATCGTTTATCCTGCTACTACTCTAGGCTCCTGGCCGGGTGTGCTTCCATACACCCACCGCCTCCCGCCTTTATAATGGAGGAACGCGTACGTCGTGATCACGTGACCTCCCGTGACCTCGCGACCTTGACCTCCCGGCGTCGGCGTGACCTCGCCCTGGTGCCCAAATCGGCAACCTGACTTCTGCCGGGGCCGCTTACGACCACGTAAATACAAACCGCAAAGTGTTGTTTAGCCCCCAGACCCCCTTTGGATCCTCCCCCTCCCTGCCCCCTCCCTCCCTCTCTCCTAACCCGCCCACCCTGCTACCACTCTTACTTCTAACTAAAACGCGCATCCTGGCTGGGTTTGTAGTCCCTTGTCGATTTGCTTTCTATATGAAATGTGTTTTCAATCAATTTTGTCCCGATTATTGTTGATTTTCATCATTTTTTTCCAACTAAGGCAAAGAGACAAAGATGTACATGGGATTTCTATGCTCAAGAAAAGGGAAGGTTATGTAACACAGCAAGCGCAAAAGCTGTAATTTCTGTTTTTTCTTTATTTGTTTCTTTATTTTTTGTATTCTTGACAGAAGCTCTTTATTTCTGTCTTTTTGCTCTTCTTGGTCCTTCTGAAAAGGTTAGATTCCGCAAGAGAGGTATAGGGGAATTATCCTTAAATATGATTATGTAATTTAAAAAAAAACTATTTTCATATATCTTAGATCCTAAACTTCCTTACAAGCATGGCCTCTTAAAACAAACACACATGATCTCTCTACTCCGAGGCAACGTTGATGCTTGCTGCATTCTACTAGACTTCTCTGATGTGTTTGCAAAACCTATTAAGAGTGGGATGAGTGAGGGGAAACGGGAGAACATAAAGAAAAACTTGTGAAAAGAAGAGACACAAGTCTAGCTGCTGCTTGAAGAGGCCCTTCCGGAAGTAGTGACGCCGCCTGTCCCCGGCGGGTAGCACTAACTTGTACACAGAGGCTTTTTTCATGACTGGAACCAGTCAAGCGAGAGAGAAATACATGGTGAGGAGAAAGTGTGAGTGATTTCTGGCGTAATAGTTTTATATGGTATATAGTGACAGATCCAGCTTATAGAAAAGGTTAGGGGCATGCTGTATAGGAGAAAGGGAGAGAGCCTCCTTTCCCCCCGAATTTTACGTTGAAAATATGGATTTTGACCAAAAGAAGGAGGGGGCGCCCCCGCACCCCCTCCTAAATCCGCCACTGGTATAAGTTTTAGTGTTGGACCCAGAATTCTGAAATAGAAGAAGGCGCTTTTCAGGGACAGATACACAAATTCCGAGAAAGGGGTGGGGCAATCAGCATATAGGCTAAGTACTAAGCAGCATAAATTTGTGCGTATGTGCTCAACATTGTCCCCTCTTTTTGTAGTTTAGGGGTCAACCAAAAGGGGGTAGGGGTGGGGGTGGTCAGAACCCCCTGGACCCCTCCCCGTTCTGCCTCTGCTTTTGAAATTAAAAAAAAAAAATCGCAAATGCTTTTCTGGGCTTCTGGGTCCCGGCAATAGGTTATTGGTGTACCATACTGGCAATTTTTTTTGCCATTGGTTCACGGCAAGGTAGACCAATAGCTCCTCATTACATTTGGACCAAGTCAAAGGTGCGCGCCGATGCGCCCGTCTTCAAATCCACATACAGGTTTTCAACTATTGTGACATTTAATCATCAGCAACAATTCAATAACAGAAAGATCCCAATTTATTTCGTTGGGGAATTCCCGTCATAATGATGCAGTAGAAAGAGTAATGAAAAGCCGAACAGTTACGGAATCCCCAAATTTAATTTTCTTTCCTTAATAGTTAATTTATGTTTAATAATTATTTTCCTTTATTTCATTTGAAATAATATTATGTTAGGAACACTTATGTGCAAGGAACCCTTAAATGTCATATTGCTAGACGTAGTTTGATGCATTTTAGAAGTTGATTGGCATTGGCCGAGTTTCCTTAAAACAGAGAGAAAACAGTGGAGGACAGAGCATATAGTGGTTTATATGTCAGTTACTTCTGGAGCCAGTTGAGCTGCTCCTGTCCCCCCCCCCCCCCCCTTTCTTTTTATATTTTCTTTTACAACTCTTTTTCTTCTTATTTGAATAATACTATATATAAGGAACATATCTCAGCATAGGGTGTTTTTTATCATTTAACCAGTGGTGCGAAATCTAACATCAAATTGTCAAGATATTCTTGTTGTCAACAAGACTTGATATTAACAAGAGTTTGAGATCAACTTTGTGCATTTTACGACCAAACAGCATGGTGAATTCATGAAATAAAGTTTATCTAATGTCTACATTAGATTTAGAAATGATATGTTCAGATTCATATATTCACAGATTCTTCGGATGTAAATGAAATATGAATAACAATTCTTCCTCACGGTGTATTCTGTGGACCACCTTCTGTGGTGTGTGTTTATGTGATGGTCATGACAACCACCCCCCCTCCCTGACACCCCCCCCCCCCCTCCCAAGTCAACAACCCAGGGGGGTACAGGGGTACATACTTACACCACTGCCAGCACATCTGGTGGGCGAATGGTGGGACACCAACTCACCTTACGAAATAGCCTGCGCGGAAAAAAGTAGTTCCCGTAGAAATTTATCAAAATAGAAATTTGCATTTCAAAATGTACATTTATTTGAAAAGAATGATAAATTCATTGATTGGCAGAACTTTTATAGTTTGCTGATTACAACTATTGGTAATCATTGTACCCAATGGTACCAGGAAAAGGAAAAGTTATCATCTCATGACTAATTATAGTTTTAGCAATGGCAGTTATGAATAATTGCTAGTTTGGGCAACGGTTTTGGACGGCTACCATTTTTCTTTTCTTAACTTTTGTTTTCTAACCAAACAATAAATGAGCGTGGATATCACAAACATTCGGTTATTTTCATAAAAAAAAATAATTAAAAATTAAGACTTTTTAAACCTGTGGTCCCCCATTTGATCCACGGCTGTAGCTACCTTTATGGTCATTCATTTATACTAAAGTGTTTTTGAGAACGTTTTGATAATTTTTATGTACCAGGACAGTATTGTAAGCTACCTTTATATGGTCATTCATTTATACTAAAGTGTGTTTTGAGAATGTTTTTGCGAACGGTTATATATCCATACAGAATTGTTTGCTACCTTTATATGGTCATTTATGTACATTAAAGTTTTTTTTGCGATTTTCCTTTTGAGAATTGTTATACATATAGCAATTCGCAAAAATAAACATGTATGTCAATACAGTATTGTTAGTTTATTAGGATGCAGCGGTGACAGATCAGTGGGTGGTTGGGGACGTTTTTGGTCAAATAGTCAACCCACAAATTGTGTGCCTAGGCAGATTATAGGAGCTTCTGGAAGCACGGAGACCACGACGAGTTTGTTTACTAGTGACTCCCACACTTAGAATCGACATAGGTCCCTCTGTGCTGCAAAAAATACGTACTTTGTTGTATAAAAACTGCGTACTTTGTTGTCCAAAAACTGCGTACGTGTCTTGTGTGGGCTACTTTGGCTGCTGTGAGGAAGATCTGGGCTATTAATTGTTACTGCGCAAATAGAAGGTAAACAAAACACTGAGAATATTCTGTTATCCATGTGCTTTCTATATTCAATATCTGGGTTGAAGTGTTAAGTAAACAATACATTTTTTGCATAAATGCGTGAATTCTACGTAGTCCAATGATAAGAGGTATAAGAATATGGGAAATTTTAGCAGTCAATGTACAGCGGGCAACCATAAAGGTTAAATTTAAGAAAATGTTTAAGTTGATTCGTCGCTGATGATGAAAGCACATTGAACCTCGACTATGTTTTGAAGAATCTGTAAATTATTCATTGCTCCTCAATCATGTAAAATTCATCCCATATTACTGTGCTATATTATTGTATTATTATTCATCTAACCTCTGGAAGATCATGTGTATCGCGCGAAGAAGTTGATAAAATTTCACACACAAAAAGAAAGATTCTGAATATCATAAAGGTGTATAGCTACTCATGTGATTACATAATCATAATTTCATATTTGAACAATTGCAAGAGGTAGAATAAGTGATGGACCTTTACATATAGGCCTACTGCTAATGTACATATATGTGTGCATTTGATTTGTGCACATCAAACTGCTAAAGACATTGTAGTGCAATAATGATACCACGTTTAGAATCATAATTATCTTCACAATTATCCCTAATCTCCTAAGATAGCGCTCATTAAAGCGGAGTTCTATATATTTTTTTTTTTTTTTTTTATTTGACATCTCTTCAATTTACAGGAAGTTCTTCCGATGTCGATGAAGTAACATAATGATATATATACAGTCATGAACAATAATGAATATACAGTTGATGGTACCTTTTAACAATACATTATATAACATTTCTACTATAACTATACAATTCAAGCAAACACAATTATTCGTTTTTTAAATACACTCATATTTTCGGATTTTTGTACACTTTCATTTAATTCATTCCATAGTTTAACACCTCTATAATAGGGGCTCTTACGCACCCTCTCCTTATTTGAATCATCAATTTTTAACAAAACTTTCCCACTACTCCTTAAGACTTTACCAATATCCCTCTTCATTATATTATCTGGTCTTCTACTTAATTTATACATCATTCTTAGAAGAATTAATTTCCTTCTTCGCTCCAACATATCTAACGATAGTTCATGATGTAATTCTAACATTTCCGCAGTTGAAATGTATTCATTGCGCATTAATGCAATTTTCACCACCCTATTTTGCATAGGTTGTAACCTGGAAACCTTTCTCTGGGTACTTGTATCACAGATAAAACCAGTATAATCGAACAAGGGTAAAATCATTTGTTTATACAATAATACAGTCGTAGTTTTATCTATAAATCTCCGTACTTTCGCCAGTGTAACTATCCTATTATTTACTTTCGAAATTACATTTGAAATCATTTTTTCAAAGACCAAAAATTGATCTATACATATTCCCAAATAATTATAACTATCCGCATTCGTCACAATGTTATTATCCATCGTAATACAACAGTTATAACCTTTAACAATATGTCTGGTTAGTGCCATATTTGTGAAGGAAATTAAACAAGTACAAAGTCACCAAAATCAATATCGGAATATGGAATACAAAAACAAAATAAAATAACAATTTTCTGCATCCTGGATCCCATTCTGTAAGCTGATACACTAAGCGCCATATTAAATAATTATATTTTAATGATTTCATAGAGTTTATAGTCATCATGGTTTCTCTTGATTTTCAGATGTTTTATATTGTTTCATATCATTGTGTGTATCAAGGTTAGCAGAAACCAACTATTTCTTCACCCAAAGTCACTAAACCACTTTGATGAGGGAGGTCAATGTAAATGTTTTCTATAACTTGAGAAATACGGAAGAACCCTGGGAAAATATAGAAATATGAATAAATATGAGTTTCAGGGAAATAGAGGGTTTTGGGAGTGGGGAGGAAGGCGTGGGGGTAGCGTCACATACCTGCATATCTTTAGATATCTCAATATTGAAACTGGAGTTCAATTCTGAGAAGTCACGATCTAGCTTGCTGTATTGATCGATTGCCTTTTCTGGAGAGCTTGAGGTTTCTTAATCAAAAACTCACTGATAAGACGAATTTGGATTTCAGTAAATCGTGGACGTAAACTACAAGAAAAACTTGTGAAAGGGTGTCTTTTTGGGGGCTATAAAGCGCTACAACTAAGAGTTCATATTCACCTGCAGCATTGATACATTGATTTCACACTTTGTGTTTGTTCAATTGAAACATTAATAATGCTTCTTTAGGTTATTGGTTTTTTTTTGCATATTCTACAGGTTCTTGATATCCTGATCAAATCAATTGCAACTAATTACCCATCAGGTCAAGATATTTCATATACAATATAATTCAATTTTACATAAAAACATTTTTGATAATATTCCCTGTTTTTTTCATATAGACTGCCCAATTACAAGATGTCTATTAAAATTTAACATCAAAATATCTTACAAGAAAAAGTAAGATCCACCATGGAAGCATAAGTTATGTAACATCACGAATCTTTATTTTCTGGTGACAGACAGTGATTGTCTCCCAGTGGGAAATTTCTTCCATCATCAATACAAGTAATGAGGAAGGGTGCTTTACCTGGAATAGGAATAATCATAATCAAAACATATTAGGTTGTTGTGTTTTAATGCAGGTTTAGGTCATGCACGTGTAGTTTGCATAAAGAAACGTTTCCGTGTTCCTGTTCAGTTAAAAAAGAAGTTAAGGTAAATTGATAGGTGACATAATGCATGTTCTTTGGATAGATAAATAATTATGTCAGTTCCTGTCATAGTATTACAGTGGAATATGTTATAATGTATATATATATATATATATATATATATATATGCGTGTGTGTGTGTGTGCGTGTGTGTGTGTGTGTGTGTGTGTGTGTGTGTGTGTGTGTGTGTGTGTGTGTGCGTGTGTGTGCGTGTGTGTGTGTGTGTGTGTGCGTGTGTGTGCTATGTGTGCATGTGCATGTGTGTGCGTTTGCAAATAATGCATGTGAGTGTGCATAATGCAGCTGAATGTGCATACATGTGGTGCATTATTGTTTGTTTATTTATCTATTTCTATCATATAATTATGTGTTTTATTTGTGATACTTGTCATGCATATGACCCCGGTGATATACAAACTGAACCGTACACATTGGATGAGGTGAATACTGTATACGGTTGTAGGTACCTCTCCCCCTTATACAATAGCTTCCATATAGTTTAGATAATAACAAAATATAGAAACACCTAAAGGAATGTACAAGGGTGCCTCGTATGTCCCATATGGGACCTCATATCTTCATATCATTGCAACCATGAAATAGGAGAGAGGTGAGGAGAGGAATCCCCTTGGCACAATATCTCAATGGCTATAGCTATTTCATTTCTGAAAACATAAAAAGATCATCATTGAGCATTATTTTTAATGTCACCACTTGGAAGAAAATGCCAAGTCACCATGTAACATCTTCAAGGACAAATTGCCCGTGCCAAATGTGTTTCGTTTTTTTTTTGTTCTTTTCTCTTTTTTTTTGTTTTATAATTTTTCTCTAATAAATTTGGATTTTTTTGGGTACAGCTTCCCACTTGTAAGCTGTCAACACTTGTCACAGAGTGACACAGAACTATGGTTCCTTTATTTTCCCCACTCCCTGTTTCAATGTCTTTAATGACCAGGAAGTGAAACTGTGGTTAAACTTTTGACAAATGAAATTATGATTCCAGTGAAGTTGGTTAGCCATGTTAACCAGGGCACTAAAAAAAGAATTGGAGAAGCTTATAGTTAATTCAAAAGTTGTTATCCTCACTTGTGCATGTAATATATACCTTTCCATAAATGCAAAACAAACATGTGCATCTTTTGTGGCGTTGTGATAAGCATTATAACGTGAGTGTGCTATCTAACATTGCAACCAATATACCAATGTTATCTAACATTGCAACTAATATACCAATTTTACTCAAAATCTGCAACCAGTTAGGGAAACAGAAATATTTATGTGCAACAAAACCAACAGATAAAATGGTTAATCTTGAAAATCCCTATTTAAAAAAATATAATTTGGTTACAGCATTCTCACAGATAGTCGCCACAGTTATGGTTTGAGCCTTTTGGGCTTCGATCTTCCTTATACCGATGTGATGTATGATGCCATCATTTCTTCCAAAACATACTTTACGATCCAGAGTTTAACAAACAACTCCCAGTTAATGTGGAAACAATGGTAAGTTTTGCAGATCATCAGTAAAATTTCCCAAATACATCTACCTCATCATGTGTGATATTGATTTTCAAGCAGTAAAAACTGAATGGTGGTACAAGGCACGGAAGAAATGATGGATGTCTGGATTTTCCCACCCCAGTCCAGTTCTGTTGGAATAGACTCGAGTATTGCTGTGATATAATAATGCTTGATATAATATCATTATGATGGGTGATATAATAACTGCTGTCCTTTGGTTATTATTTCTTCATAATCACAATGTCTGGGAAACAAATTGACTTTAAACTTTTTGACGAAATGAGTATGACTTTTTTTCTATTATTATTATTATCAACTTTTATCTAAACTAGTCAAATCTCGGACAAATGCCGGTATTCCTCATTGTACCAGTACATACATATGATTTCATAGGTAATCAGATGATAAATCTGACTTGTAATCATACTATTTGGTTTTGCACTATATCGGTTTGATTATCCATATATCAATATCGTGATGAAATGCCATACTGTAAATGACTATAGTTTTAGTTTTTCCCCAAACAAACCCTACCTTTATTATTTGGGTAAAAAGTTTCCATAATTGTTTCGGAAATGATAAGTCATGTAATTCCAAGTAAAGAATTTTAGAGATCATCGGTAAATTCCCAGATTATGTTGACCTCGCACTAAGTGACATCGATTTTCATCATTAGAGTGGTAAGAAATGAATGGTGGTACAAGTTACGGAGGAACTTATTAATTTTATGTTTGGACTTTCCCATCAATGTCTAGATCTGTGGGAATATACTTTAGTATTGCTGTGATATAATAATTCATTGATACGGTATCACTGACACTCGTGATATAATAACTGCTGTTCTTTGGCAATTACTGATTCACTATGTCTGGGAAACAATTTAAATTTAAACATTTTGACAACCAGCAATCAACCCAGCCAAATGTATGTGACGTTATCATTAATGTTGCAGCCACATTCTGTATTGGTTCTTGTTACAGTATTTTGATGGCTCCCAATAATGTTCCTACACCATACTGCTGTGACATTGCACTGCAATGTTATTATAACATTCTCGTTATGTTCTTCAACTTTTTCTGTTTTGGTTTCATTCTAACCACACAAAAAAGTAATATAATAACGTTCTGATTTGGTGACGTTTCAACCTCACTATCAATAATGTAATTGTTACGTGCCATCTTACTAAGTAACAAACTGACTAAAAAAAAGTATGGTTGCAGAATGTTTTTGTTATGTCGCAGGTTGCCTGGGAATGGAAAAGAGTGTCACTATAGATATTGGTCACTGCTGACCTCTAATTCGTCCAGAATATCAAGGCCTATTTGCGCTAGGCGAAGAAGTTTGCTGCGATCTTGGAATGTTGTAAATATTAGATAATAGTAGCCCAGATTGCAGAGGTTCCAAAATCGCAAAGAAAAAGGGAAAAAACAAACTTGGTCGATCCATGTTGCCCTGCATGAGATTTTAGAGAGGGAGCTATTGTAAAAATAATCGCATCTGATCGCAGACTTAAGGCCGTATTCCACATGCCGAAAGTGAGCACTGCCGATACTAAGCATCTCCCTGGTAACGTTCCATATCTGGATCATCTAGTTTCGGCACAATTTCGGCGGCCGAAAGTCCGTAATTGGCGGCCGAAAGTCCGTAATTGGCGGCCGAAATTGCGTTATTGGCGACCGAAATTGCGATATTGATGGCCAGTCCAAAATCGGCCAGAAATATTTACCAACATGTTCGTAAATTTTATCAGCAATGCCACCGAATATGTATCGTCAGTGCCGAAATTGTATCGGTTGCAAATCGGTACAGCACTTTCGGTATGTGGAATACGGCCTTTACTTATCCCTAAAGCCCCAATTGCCGAGGTGAAAGTGGTTTGTCGTAGGGTTTTACGATCTGCGAACGTAGGAAACGTTGCATTATCGTAGCCCTCTATGACCTGATACCTTGCGAAATTGTTCAACATGTTTAATATTTTTGTAAAGAACCTGTGCAATTCTCGATAACATTGTTTAAGAAAATGATTGCAAGGCAAGCCACGTTATCAGTGTGAATGCTATACGATCAATTTCTCTAGCTTGCGATCGTTTTTGTCTTACCTGAAGTTATTTGCGAATCCTTAAGATAATTTTTTCATGGATCTCTGCAACAGAAACATCGACCAGTGTGATTGGGCCTTTAGGGTGTCTGCTTCTTCTTTATTTTCTCATGCTTGCTACAAAAATCGCGCCTATTTATATGCGACCATCTTATCGCAGCTAGAAGGTAATTGTTACATCCAAGAGACAGAAGTTGTTGCGGCAAAAACGGAATAAAACAAATATGACTTTAGCCAGACTGTAAACCAGAGGTAAATGGTTGGTTGGTTATTGGTTGCTTTACACCTTAATTAACTGCCAGGGTCATATCAAGGGTAGTGATGGTGATCGAATCTATGAGAAGATAGAGACCATACCCCTACACTTTTACCGAGGCAGGTGTTCTTTAATGTGACACACACAGACACACAACAGCCAGGGGCACAAGGCATTTGATATCCCGGAGGTAATGTGTGAATGTGTAAACCCCCTTTGAGCATGCATGGAGACCTTCCTTTACCCGGAACCTCCTAGAACCCCCCCCCCCCCCCCCCCCTGCAGGAAGTTATATATATTATGTGGTAGCCTGTAAAGCTGGCAGTGGGTGGGTGGTGTCCCCCCCCCCCCCCTTCCTCCCGTCAGGTAGTAGTGTACCATAGAGGTGGTGGGTGGGAGGTGGGTCACACAGAGAAACACCTGTGTTCCGGGCACACCTTGTCAGGTGTAGAGAGTCTCACGTCCGGGCACCAGACCGTGACGATTAGCTGGGGCCCTAGAAGGTCCCCTTGCATTGAAAATAAGCAAATTAAGTAAATTTTGGAAATCCATATATTCCCAGCAACAATGACGTTAGCAATTCCCATCCCTAAAATGTGCAGTTATGTTTTCATGCGCTATCTGAAGGGCTATTGTAATGTATTTGAAAGACTTTAGATTAAAATAACGCCTACATGATTATTCCACAGTGATTGTGGGAGCACTTTGATGTATAAATGTGGCTTGGCAGTGTTGTGGTTTTTTGTGGCCTGTGAACTGGTTTCGGGACTAATGTATGAGTTGTATAATGTGACACGGACATGTGTACCCTGACACGTGTAGTCTAACACGAGTCAAACTAAAAAAACACACACATAAACGGTTGTTGGGTGCGGGTATCATGGGTACGAGAATCGGTATTATGGGTACGAAAGGCTAGGTAGATTTTTGTTTTTAATTGTTTTTATTACGGGTTGAGGAATTCGTCATAGACGATCTTCCTGCCTTTACATATCCAGCTTTCTTTAAAGGTTCTAGGCATGATTACATTTTATCTTGTAATCTATATTAACACAACTGATGATTGACTATTTTTAACATAAGTTATGAACATTACAAATTTCCTCTTGACAATAATTTTGCTATCTGAAAGTCTCTGTGATAAACAATATTTCAAATACCATAGATGCATTTATATCAAATTATGAAATATTCAATTCAACCACAGAAATAGAAGTTGTGTACTGGTTAGAATAACCAGCATGCGTGTTCAATCAGTCTCCATGTAGCCACATGTTTAAGGGAACGCAATTTACACCAATCTAATGGCCCAAATACCATTAATAGCCAAAATAACTAAGGATAGGGACAAATGTGTGAAGATGTACACGTGTTTATGACCTATAGGTCATGTGCTTTCGGATGATTACTAGTTGCAGAGAAATCCGTATAGTAAACTCGGTACAAATATAGTAAACACTGCTCCTGCGTGTATCCTCATCACTCAGGATGTTAGTATCGAGTCTATAGGCTCTTTACTACTCTCCGATTTTACTCGCGATTTCACAAATTATTGGTACGAATAAGAACCAACTATAGCCATGTTACATATCAAAAGAAAGGATTTTAAATTATCTTTCAAATGATATGTAACATGCATGGGTCCCTAATGACAACTAAGAAATTTCCAAATATTTACTTAGTTAAAATCGCCACGTCGAATATGGATTTCATCCTGACTTATCGTGCCTTACGGTAGACGCGTAGGTTCCGAGGTATCCCCTTACTGTTCTATGAATCAGTGCCCAGCATCCCCAAACTTATAGGGATCCGAATCCTGGACGCTCGCGTCTTTATTCATACACGTGCATTAGTGCATTTAGGGCGTATATCACGCAAATAACAGTCAGGGATGTCCTAGAAATATATATTTATCAGAGCCAGACACGCTACAATAAGAGGATGTTTCTTTTTTTTATTTTTCTATTCTGCATCCTTTTAGATAATGCCACAATAATGGTTTGCATTTCAATGTTATAAAATAACACTGAAGATCATATAGTACTGGTATATCTGTGATGTTTATGAAAATAAAACCGTTAGCATGCTTTATATAGAGTTACAAGAGATGCTCTTTCATGTATACAAAGAAATTTATATTTTGAATTGCACTCTAATGATTTACATTCAGTGAATTTGGTTATGTTTCCAATCTTTATGCATAGACCTTTCATTTTCATAAAGAAAGTATCTAAGATTGCTCTGTGACAAAACATGAGAGTAATATAGATTAGTATAAGTCTATGAGATCATATACGATTACACAGTCTATAATTAACTACATTTAAGAATCTAAGAAGATGTGGGACACTTGTACCCCTCTAAGACATTTGTCTCAAGATTATTCCATAACCGACACGTTCCCAATGACATACACCTTCCCTAGACCCTCCTCAAATTCCAACATCAACAGTCAGCAGAAAACAGACTCAGTTTGTTGTGAAACTACAATATCCATAAGGAGAAATACACTTGTCTGTTTCCAGCAGGAAATGATCAAACCAGAGTCTATATTCTCTGTACTCCCTGACCTTCCCGACCCCGACTCGTCTTAGGAGTTTCTCACGGCTTCGTCTTAAGGCGTTGAGTTGTTCGATGATTGAGTGGGTGTGTGGCTCCTCACTGAGGGGGTGAGCAGATAGCTTAGAGCTGAGTTTATTCGCAAGGTCCTTAAGTCACTTGAATAGGATGTCAGGAACGACGGAAATGATAATAAAAACAAACATGTATATATAGAAGATATTTGGAAGAACATGTACACGAGGGATGCTAATGATGAACGGCGTTGAAGATGGTAGTAACACTTGTGGGACAACGGATGTGATTAAATCAGTACTGAGTGAGTGAATCAGAGACCTACTGAAAGACCTATGCACAGACCCACTCACATATCCAGTAACAGACTCATAGACCCACCCATGAACGTACTCACATACAACTCATAGAATTCCCACAGACCCACTCATGGGCCCACTCACAAACCCACTCATAGGCCCACTCACATATAACTCATAGATACTCCACAAACCCATCCACAGACCCACTCATAGACCTGCTCATGGATCCACTCACATACCCACTTACAGATATACTCATAGAAACAGTCACAGACCCACTCACAGACCCACTCACAGACACACTCACAGACACACTCACAGACACACTCACAAACTTACTCACAGAGACACTCACAGACCCACTCACAGACCCACTCACAGACCCGCTCACAGACCTGCTCACAGATCCATTCACAGATCTGCACACAGACCCACTTACAGATCCTCCCACATATCCACTAACAGAACCACTCACAGACCTGCTTACAGTCCCATGCCCAGACCAGCTCTTAGGCTAATGCACAGACCTGCTCATAGACCCATAAATACTCAATACATACCTTCTAATAGACCCACTCACAGAGTCTCTCCTAGACCCACTCACAAACCAGCTCACAGACCCCCTCACAGACCCCGTCACAGACCCCCTCCCAGACCCACTCATAGACCCACTCACAGACAAGCTCACAGACCCACTAAAAGACCTACTCACACACCAACTCATAGACCCACTCATAGACCAGCTCACACACACAACCACAGGCACCTCATGGCCCAATGCACAGACACACTCACAGACACGCTCACTGTATCTGTGGTTATTATTATTATCTTTGTGGTCAGTAGAGCTGCTCTCTCACGAGATTCAGATTTCTGCATACCTTCCTTATGAAGAAGCAGCATACAAGAGTCTCGTCATGGTTGAGTGGTTCCAAGAAACCCCCGTCAACAATGAGAGACAGAGTCTGAATGGTAGCAGAGGTCAATGGAGTTCAAAGGTCAAAGCTCAAAGGTCACGGAGCAGGATCCAGACTGTGTCATTTGTATATCAATGTTTGTTTTATTGTTTGTATAATTATTAATATGTTTTTGTTTCGTGTTTGTCCTTTTAACGTCTTCTGTTTGCTATGTTGTTGTTTTGTGGTGTTAGGAGAATTCAGGGAATAAGTTTACTCAGAGGAGAAAATGTTTGAAGACTTAAATTTGTCATTATGATTGTATGTATAAAGTAATTAATTTATACTTTTTTGGTAATCCATTCTTTTGCAAATGCTGCCGTGTTTGGGTGGACAATTTTTGTTTTGAGTTTGGTCTAAATCGTCCAAGAAACAAATGAAAGATTATAGCGTAAAATGCATTCATAGAATGGTGAATGTGTCCATCTGACAACTAGGATGGGGCAGACTTTGATACCCTTTACAGACAAGCCTCAAAGTGCGCTCATAATGAGTGTTCAATGCAGCCATAATACGCATTCTTGGAGTAGTTTTTAATAGACTTATTCCCTTTTCCATAGAGATACATAAGATCTTATATATGTCTATGCCTTTACAGACTAGAGTCAGAATGATTATATTATTTTTCCTGTTTTGGAATGTCAGCATGATACATGGATCCGCATTTCTAGGTAGGTCTGTAAAAGGAAGCATGGACGACAAGAGAAATCTACACAAGCGTTTCAAACCATTTATGAAAATAATGAAAAAGCAATGTTAACTTATGTATCTATTGTTATGGATATGGTACATATTGCAAATTGAAGTAAAAATAGTCTTCCTAGAAGATCAAGGGGAATCCCCATACGTTTTACGGCCATTGTTGCGAGATCTACTTCAGAGACGTTAAGGAGTGCTAAAACTCTGACGTTTAATGGACACATTAGTGGTCTATAGGAGTGTCATAAATCTTAGCATGGGATAATCCTAGATACAGAGGTCAAACATAAATGTAGGCGATAGAAGATCCATACACATATTAGTGGCGGATCTGGGTGGGGTCGGGGCAAAAGGCAAGGGCGGATCCAGGATTTTGAAAAAGAAAAAGAAAAAAAAAAGGGGGGGGGGGGAGGGCGGCGTGCTATCGCAAAATAAGCGGGTGCATGAATTTTACATTTTAAAAATTTTAATTTGCCAAAAAAAAAAGGGGGGGGGGGGCGCACACCTAACACGCCCCCCCCCCTTAAATCCGCGCCTGAAAAGGACCGTTGCCCCCCCCCCCCCCCCCCACCTCCGACCAAGTGGTATTTCCTTTTTCTTTTAGAATAATCTGCGCTTGTCAATTCATACAAAACTGATGTTTTTTATTTTCACTTCATTATGGGGAGGGCGGGGATGGTTTGCCCCTCCTAGATTACTGACTCTGGACCCGTCCCTGGTTATATATCCTTCTTCCTTTTCCCTTTTCCCGACCTGTTTTAGTGTTTTAGGTATAGAATACTTGTTTAACTGGCTGTTAGAGTAAGACAGAGCTATATCAGTATAGACCCTTAAATTTGACAGCGTTACTCAACTGTCTTTTATATTAGACATGCTATATGACCATTTTTAAGGGTCATTGACGCAGGGGCGTACCCAGCCCTAAAATCTGAGGGGGTTTCATGCAAAAGTGAGGGGGTTCTGACCAGTTATTTCGATACAATTTTCCTATATTTGTACTGAAAAATCTGAGTGGGTTCCAGATGCACCCTCGAAACCCCCCTGGGTACGCCACTGATTATTATGACGGATAACTGGGTATCATCTTGATTTGACAGTGTAACGTTTCTTAAGTTCAAGGTACATGTCTATTTCTCGAGACAACGGCAGGTGAAGTAGATATGTCTGAGGCATGGAAGGCTTTATTTCTGGTTCGTAATATTTCCAGAAAAGTGTAGGAAAATGAGAAAACTCTATATCGTTGTTTATCCACAGCTAGTCGCAGCCCTATAAAACCTCAAAAATGAATTGCAAGCATATTCTCGAGAACTGCTCAAATACGCCTAACAAATATGTAGGACACATAAAACAGTTCGTACCTAACCATATCTTTACAACTTAGAGACTGCCGCATTTGTATTCTTTTCAAGTCCGTTTATGTAAAGCTAAATTGTCCTATTATTCAATCCCCTCAAAAAATATCTACTGAAAATGCTGACAGGCATTCCCAGAAAACGGCGGCGGTTTGGGCATGTATAAACTATGACACCAAGTCAAACCAAGGCCACTCCAAAAGTCTTGACTCACTCGCCGAGCCTTGACTTCTACGGAACAAAAACTAACAATAAAAAAAAAACTTTCATGCACCAAAGACCAACGTATCCGTGCCGCGCGGTCATGTAGTACTAGTCCTTTCATGACCTAGATACCTCTTGCATACTTGTTTGTGCGCCGCGCAGACCTGGACTTAACTACAGTCTGACGTAGTACGAAACAGGCATCCCATAATAATACATCCCATAATGATACATCCCATAATTCGCGCGCCCCCTGGTGTGGTTTGGCGGAGGTACAAGACTTCCGTAAGTGTCTCAGAGAAAAGTGCCGACGATGCAGCAATCTTTAGAGCTGTCAAACAAATACCAGGATCTGTAGAGATAGACTCTGCGCATTTAAATTCCCTGGACATGCCCTAAACAAGAGTTCTTTTCTTTGGAGTTCTTGTTCTTGGAAAGCAGCGAATACATCGTTCCTTGTATAGCAAATAGACGGTAACAGAATGGGACAGGGAGTGGAGGAATATATTTCATTGTGGAATTCAGTGGGATTCGCGCGCGTCTATTTTGGGAGGTTTCTAAAAATAGAGTATAGGGCTGTATGTTGAATGAATAACAAGCTTATCAATAGTGTTTTTTATGCCAACGCTCTTATCACTGTTTAGTGCAAGGAGAACTTTAAAGCCCTTATTCCACTATACGGTATTTGCTTGCGGCACCATGAACAGACGCAAACAAAGGTGCCGCAAGCTAGATAAGGCTATATACCACTATGCTGTATTTGCTTGCGGTCACCAAATGGCTGAAAACGTGTTTGCGGCAGGGTGCCGCAAGGTTGAATATAGGTACTGGCGGCCACTGTTTGTGGCCTTTTTCTTGTGGCCGCTGCTATTTATATAGGATTTCTAAAGTTTGCTTGCGGCACCAGATACCAACATGTTGGTATCAGAACCGCAAACTGCTTGCAGCACCCTTAAATATAGCGGCCGCAAGTGAACCCTACTGCAAGGTGGAATATAGCCATAATAACGGCATTGAAATGGTTTATGTACATGCACTATAATTATGTTTAACATCCCACCTACAATAATATAGCCTAATATTTTATCACTTCTGGGAGCGGACTCAATTGTGAAAATAATGAGAGGCGGCGGCGCTCCTCCTTCTCAGATGGACTTTTCCAGTTTTTCACTTTTATGTTTTTCTAATAATAGCTAATAATCGTCAACATCGTCCGCGGTTTTCAGATGTAATTTCTGATACGGAGAAAAGGAGTGTTTCTTTGGTCAAGTACTATGATTAATTTTGGTCTGGTGTTTTTAGGTGGGGTCAATAGTTTCTTACTGTGGTTGTACATAAAATCATACATACATAACAGCATGTATGTCTATGTTATGTATGTCTATGATAAAATCAATGAGAGTAATTACATCAAAGATTTACATCAAAGATACCGTTTACAGTGCCAACTTTTGACAAATGCATTGCCAAGTTTTGGTAAACATAATGAAAGAAAACTATTTTTCCAATATTCTCTTTTCTTTTTTAAATCGTCATAATGACCACTGGTTATGAGTGATCATTTCGTGCGAATCAATTATTCAGAAAAAAAAGTGCACTTTCTATAGTTCGCATAGGTCTGCTACTAACTACCAAAGGCAACTTGGTACAGATATAGTACACTACTCAGACATAATTACCCTAGGTAATTATATCTATTAGTTGTGGTTTGTTACGTACACTTTCTTCCTGGTCGCTGAACCGGAAGTAACATTTCCTTGATTGTCTGGTGGTTTGTGGGATAGCTCAACACACCTTTAAGCTATAGGCGGTACTTAGGTTCCTTTTTAGTATTTCGGGGTACCTTCAGGCTATTTAGAGTGCAATATGGTTATTGATATGTCGCTAGTGTATGTTTTACTTAAGGGGAGAGGGGAGTTGGCTCAGTACATCTGAGATCGAGACTAAAAAGATCTATAGTTATGCAACTAATTCATCATTATGATACCTTTCAAACACTCTAAAAATAACGATGTGTATAAAACTATATATGCAATGAGTTTGCTTGTCAGGTGTAAGAAAGGGAGGGGAGAGGGTATAGGTCAATAAATTGAACCAAGCTACAAGCATAGCGTTGAAGTCCATAGATACAAGCACAACTTCGCCCATATTTAGGAATGGGTCCAAAAGAATGTAGAAGGGGGGGGGGGGGGAGACCGTTCAATTGTCAGAGATTTTAACGCCAGATAACTTTAAAATCGAACAAAAAACTGTCCAAAAATCTGTCCCAGTAAATCCCCATCATGAAAAGTTAATCAGATCATAATGTCATTTACCTACCTATCTATATATCTACCTATGATATATACGTTTATATATATATATAAATATATATATATGTATATATATATATATAATTATATGCATATGTATGACGGTTTATGTATAAATATAATATATTTATACATAAACCGTCATACATATGCATATTATATACATAAACCGTTATATTTATGCATATAATTTTATATAAATATATGTATATAAACCCACTGTTCCCGGATCTCAGCCCACCATGGGTTTCTATAGTTGTTATTAATCCAACGTCTGACACCACACTCCTAGAAACAGGGAACTAAGTGGCTATTAACCATTAATCATTCATCACCAGTCGACGTGTGGTGGTCCCAGGGTCTGGCGGTTAGTGGTGAGGGGCGACACCACCCACTGGTGGCAGGTATACAGGATACCTGGTGCATTGTACCCTGAGTGAGTGAGTCAATTAATCCTTTGTGTGTGTGTGTGTGTGTGTGCGTGTGTGCGTGTGTGAGTGCGTCTGTGTGTGTGCATGCTTGTGTCTGTGTGGGTGTGGGTGTGTATGTTTGTGTGTGAGTGTGTGGTGTATGTGAGTGTGTGTTTGTGTGGTGTGTGTGAGAGTGTGTGTGTTTGTGGGTGTGTGAGTGTGTGTTTGTGTTTGTGTATGTGTGAGTGTGTGTGAGTGTGTGTGTGCATGCGTGGTGTGTGTGTGTGTGCATGGTTTGTGTGTGTGTGTGTGCATGTGTGTGTCTCTGTTAGTGTCTGTGTCTGTGTGTGCGTGCATGTGTCTGTGTGTATCTGCGAGTATGTCTACATGTATGTATTTATCTCTGTATATATCTGTGGCCTGTCTTTGTGGGTGTTGGCTGTCCTTAAATGTGTTTCTTGATTGTCCTTGTGTTTGCATATATGCCTGTTGCTTGTGTCAATGTGTGTGTTTTCTTGTTAAGGGGGGTATACCCATTGTGGCTGTGTGTTCATGTATGTGTGCCTGTATAGGGGGTATAGATCTAGACCCTTAAAATCGACAGCGCGACATGGCCATTTCTTAAATTTGACACAGCGACACAGCCGTTTTTTAAATTCGACAGGCGACATGGCAAATAAGGGACAAATGACATTGCTCTTTTCTTAAATTTGACATGCGACATGAGCTTTGTAAAGTGACATGGAACAGGGTTATTTCTTAAATTCGACATGCAAAATGGGTGTGCATGAAGATGTAAGGACAGGCGACACAGCCAATTTTTAAATTCGACATGCGACATGGAACAACCCCCCCCCCCCCCTCCGTCTATACCTAGACTCCGTCTATCGGTAATCTGAGTGTGTGAGTCAAGTTGATTGAGTCCAAGTAATCATTTCCATTTTTTATAATTATGTTTATTGAAGGCCTTCGGATAAGTTTAATCTTCCGGACATTACAGTGTATATCAATATTTACATATCTGTGAGAGTACTACTTCTATTTGAATGCCTCCTGTTGGGGTGGCTACCTGACACTTCTATCATGTTTCATTTGTTCAGATCGTAATATACCGACATGCATACTATACCTTGAAGTCCGACAAAAAACATATATTTCTTCATCTTTATTTTCCTACTAAACTCGGTAAGGGGTAATATCAATGTCAGCTAACGCAGAAAGCATTATAATTATATCATCAAGTTGATATTTTCCGCAGACGTTAAAGAAGAACATCTTCAGAAAGAAAAACATTAAAATACTCGGAAAGGAATAAACAAATTTTCTTCAGGGGTATATTGAGAAGTGATTCTGACCGCAAAGCCCAAGGCAGCCGGCTGCCGGAGGCCAATGGTTTTCTTATACATCTAGAGTAGTATCATATCATATCTCCAATATACCTTGAAGGGTTCTTATGGTTATACATGTATTCAATTATGCATTCTCGTTTTCAGCAGGGATAGTATGTATATATGCTTGTCTAGGGCTTGAATAAGGAGCCTGCAGTGGATCTCATATACATACAAGATGTTTTGGAACATTATGAAACACTACTCCATACTCCCACTATGGTCAGATATGTTTCAACAATCTCTGATTGCTTCAAAATTGAGATTTGACCAGAATCGCTCAATAGTTCCATCATTTACATTTCGATCTAAGAATGATCTTGGCATGCGGGGAATAGTGCCATAGGCATCATCATGACACATTCAATGTGGATATATTAATTGTGGGTAGTAGCACAAAAGTTATAGACCACAGGGATTTGGGTTACTTTTGCTTATTGAAAGGTGACAGCGATGACAACATCGAGTCCACATGGTTTAGACTGATATAGTGTCTTCCTGTTATAGTACACCCTACCGGATGGTGATATGTGGGTGGGTGTACAATTTAATGGATTTGTGTGTGTCATATTTTTCACTAAGGTATGCAATAAAGATAGAAAATTGTATCTTTTGACTCGAAATAGCTACTCCATGCATCTTGTTTGTTTCTTGTTTGTTTATTTTGTTGCACTAGGAAAATGACAATAGTCCACAACGAAACTTGACTACTAATTACAAATCTCTTCTTTAGAACATTGTGAGGTTTTGGTGGTATATTTTTCTTTTGACCTTGAAGCTGAATCTAAGGTCATGAAAGAATAAAAGTATGAAATACTCTAAGAAATAAAAGTACAATAATGGGGAAAATCTAAATCTGAATGCGTTGTAAACAAAATTCCATCACAATAACATACTTGATGAAGGAATGCTGACCACATACCATCGTCCTAAACACAACAAATACAGATCCTGGATGGTGGAAAATTAAGATGACTTAGAAGTAGGTTATCGTTTGAAGGGTAGGTCGAGTTAGAAATCCCACACAAAAGCACCCATGACAGTAATAAATAATTACCATCAAAAGGACCCACCCAGCTAAGTGAATTGTGGTTGTGAGTCAGAGAGTGGGAGGTCACTTTGACGGATAGTTGTTCACATTAGGTGGTATTACACTACGCAACTTGAGCTGCAATATTACGGCAGTGAAGGCCATGATCCACGTTGCGATTCTGGGCTGACCGATTTTCTTCTCATGCATTTTTAATTTCACATATTTGGAATCAATTTTCCTGATGAAAAAACAATTTTTCTGATATGTATTATTCTAAACTCTTTGGAAAAGTATATGTTGTATAAGAAAAATGATCATTCAATAAACCGATTTCTAAGGGCACAAAGCAACCAATAACCAACCAACCAACCAACAAACCGATTTTCAAAATCGGTTCAAAATCGGTCCAAAATCGCAATGTGGATCATGGCCTTTAGTGGTATTATGGATAATTCGCAAACAGGAGTGATATAATTGTTAGGAACTGGCAATGAAGAGTATCTTACATACATGTGTAACAAAGAATGATATGTGCAACTTCTCTGTAAAATTGTCATATCGCAGCTCAAGTTGTGTAGTGTAATACTGCCTTCAATTGTACTACCCTGGACGTAGGCGGGTTCTAGGAAGGATGGCATCATTTCAGGAGTGTTATAATGGTTGTTGCAATAAGGAAGTATGTGCCATTTTGGGCTGCCATTAACAGTCTATCGATCAATAAGCCAATCCCACCAATACATCATATAGTCCTCCCAGCCAAATAGGTGGCATTATTATAATGTTGCAGCAACGTTCTGGTTTGGTTCTTGTTACATTATTTTGATGGCTCCCAATTATGGTGCTACAACGCACTGCAGTGACACTGTGACATTATTATAATGTTCTGCTTAATATGTTCTTCAACCTAAACAGAATGTTTCTATAACATTCTGTTTTGGTTCATCCTAATCACATCAAAACATGATATTATAATAATGTTCTGATTTGGTGAGGTTTCGACCTGATCATCAATAACATAATTGTTACGTGCCATCTTAGTAAGTATAACAAACTGACTAATAAAGTATGGTTGCAGAACGTTTCTCTTATGTCCCAAGTTGGCTGGGCTAAGCCTTCAGTCTCCACATGTTACTGTAGCTCAAACAGAGATGAATTTTATTTTTCTACATCTTCAAAATCCTGCTAAAACGTTAGGTTTTCCTAACTGATGTATCAAAAGGTTTGCCAGCCTGTCAAAATATGGTATTTCACGGTAATGAATGGGTTCGACCTCATAGCTTCAGTCGACATGCTTTGGTTGAATAGGCGAAAGGCTGTAGTCTACTTATTTTTAATATTACTGTCTTTTGGGAATAAACCATGGGGCAATTGGAACATATCAATTAATGGTAAGCTTTGACTTTTGATTTTAACGCCAAACAATGAAGAATCAACCTATGAATTCATATATAAAAAAAATGATACAAAGAATTAATCAAATTAATTTTCTTGATTCAACGGAAGACTCTAACTGCCTGGGTGTGAGAAAAGTCCATAGAAATAACACATAAACTATCCATCACTTTGTTTTCCTGGTCAGGCTTATGTCGGCGTCATGTCACTTTTGACGAAGGACTGTTATCTCAAGATACCACAATGACCCTGGCCAGTGACCTTATCCAACCCGGGTTGTTTCCAGTTAACGTTTAGCCTGTCTAGACCTCCAGATGCACGATGGGAAGGGAGGAATGTGCCCCTGACCACAACTTTTTTTCCATTATGGGCGTAAACCGCTAAAATCAACACGGTAATGTGGCCATTTTCTAAATTCAACATCGCAATTTTTGACCGGGCGACAGCGGCATAAAATGAAAAAAGAGTAATGCCCCATACCCACAAGGCGATTTAAATGGCAACGGGGAATGGGGAACTGGGATAATCGGCTGATTCCTATGATTGCCTGTAAGTATACCATATTGAAATGTGTGTGTTTGATATGAGTCGGTGCTCAAATCGGCTGACTCTTCCAGTAGAGCTGGCCGACTTTAGTGCCTATCCATAGGCCGACTCTGTAAAAGTTGCTTAGTGGGTATGGGGCTTATCACAGAAAATGGGTGTGACATGGGTAATAAAATATCGATTCACTCTGGGACTGGGGATTTGTTTTTAACATAAAAAGAGATTTCACAAGGGGACTCCCATCAAGGGCCCCAATAGCCTCCTCTGACCACAACTTCTATTTTGAGACACATTCTCCTCCCTACCACCTCCCACCCCCCCCCCCCCCCCCCCACTACCCGACTCTAACCCCCTCTCTTCCCACACCCACGCATACAACATCTTGTACTGCATGTCATGCTGCCCAAGGGAAATAGCTGGTTAATTTATAAATGATCATTTTCATTTGTAAAGCTAAAAGAAAATAAGAAGTGGGAAGCTTTACATGCAAGGAAAATAATCACTTTATACTGTGGGGTGTAGTCTGTAGAGGTAAGTTTTGTGTAGCTGAGAGAGTAAAATACTTATAACGTCAGGCACTTATTGCGAAAAATAATTAGTTGTTAAAACCATAAACCCACTAGATCTATGGTTCAAGTTTTCTGTCATCTGCTTGCTTGGAATAATCGCAAACAAATAAAAATTTGATTTTGTTTAGAAATTCTATTAGGATCGAAAAGCGAACCCAAAATATACATTATTGATTTTCAGTAACCTAGACAGGTCCATCTGCAGGTTGGTGTATTCACGAGAAAAAAAAAGAAAAGAAAACATATTTGCCGTTGCATAAACAATTAACCAGAGAAATCGTCATCTCGGATGATTTTCCCGCCGAAATACCACCATTACACCTTAAGCTTACTCAGAGTTTTTTTTTTTTTTTGATAATTCGCAAAAATACTAAACGCAATCTTAAATCAATCAAATGAAGTCATCACGACCGAAGGATTAGTTTGTTTTCTTCCCGCTACGTGTCGCCAGTAGCACACGCGATTTTGGTCACTCTGACCAAAGCCTTTTGGAATTTAAGAGGCAGCAGACGACATTTTGAAAGGGGGTTTACGCCGGTTCCGGCGCGCACACTACTCAAGCGTAAGTGGAGTGTATCATGCCAACAACCAGCGAACATGACGAATGAGCGTGAGCGTTGTCAAACTCTCCAAACACAGTTTCAGTCATTCCTAAATCATCCAAGCTAACTAAACAACTGCCCGGAGATTGACATGAAACGCCGCATTTGGCATTTGCCTCAATTTTTACGCTTTTCTCTTTTTCCACGAACTGGGGCGGTTGATTTGGGCCAACGAGGTCTTCAAAGGAATAGTTGTCTTGTTTGTGACTCGCCCATTATGGAAATTGGTCGGGGTTGTGGTCGTGTCCCCAAATATAGTCTGGTGGTCTGGTCAATTATTCGGCATCACTTGTCTGGTCCTGCTAGTCAAATATTTCTCCTTTATTATTCATATAAACGTCTGTATTTTTTGGGGGTTCCAGAATAATAAGAATGAGAGATACATACCAATGTCAAGAGCTCCTTTTTCATTCGGATGTTGGATAAAATAATGTACTGATTCAGATTCCTAAACTTAATGTTCATTTACTAAGGTTGAGGGTTAAGTAAAATGATATTTTATTTAGACCCTTTTCTTATAGCTTTGACTCCAGGACGAGATTGGGGAGGGAGTGTAGGTATATAATTATACATATGCCGCTTATTTTTTCCAAAAACACCCAATAAGGACCCACCCGCCCTCCAAAAAAACGCAGTATAGTTCTCAGCTGAAACGCGTCGATTGTGACAGTATTTCACATTAGACAACACCATTTGTTCTTGACTTTTGACATTGTTTTGTTATATATTCATAACCATATAGAGTATACCAATAACATTTCATATTTCAAGTGAGTCCTCGACATAATTCCACTGAAAGATTATGACGAGCGTATATTGGTTTACACACACCCCAAATGAAATTAACACCATCAGCTTAAAAGGATATGTCCAGGATTTCAAAAAGAAAAAGAAGAAAAGAAAAAAAGGGCGGCTTTAGGCCTATGTATACATGTACTTAGACGTTGCACACCCTGGAGCTGTCAAAACAATAATAAAAAGCTGTCAAAAACAAGACAATTGCTTCAAGAAAACCGTCATTTAATTGTTGAATGTGAACATCCTGATTGACATCTAATCTGATAGAAGTTCGAGAATAGCAGCAATATTTTTTGCTGTGGGTAAATTTATTGGAATGTCAGATATTTCAAAAAGACGGCCACAATTTGGATCCCTTTTTGTGAAATTTACAAAGATATACTATCGCTCAACATAAAATAATATCGAAAGCATGCAGTAACTCTGGATGCAAAAGCAGGCCAGTTCATTCAGATTTTAAAGTATATCATCACTGCACAATGTCTACGTTATATACTAGCATATACTAAAATATAATCTTACAAAAAGAACTTAAGACTTGTTTTTCTACAAACTGATCACCGATGTCTTGTCTTTTTAGAATCGGCCGCACGGGCTATTATTGCATTTAAGATACAGCAAGACAACTCCATTTCATATCATTAATAGCGACGTTCTTTTCATAGAAAATAAAAAAAGGTATAAGAAAAAATAAGAGTAGGGGAATCAACGGTAGACACTAAATATTATGTATGACATCCATGTATTTACTGGTGTATTGTGGCTGGCTGACAGAGTAAATAGGCGATGTTTACCGATAACAAATGAAGCATTTCTGTGGGGGGCTCACATATCTCCATGGAGACCTATTGTCTGGGATGAGACGGATCGCATGACTCGATCTATTGTCAGCCTTTTAGTGGTTTCAAAGGATTTTTTTTTACAGATAAGAATAAAGTTATTCAAATCATGATCAGATGGGGTTGCCCTTTGAGGGATTCATTCAGTATTCTGGTTGAATATCGTCATTAAACTTTAAAGTGTCCAGAAATCGTCGAAAACGTGTTCCCACTGAGCTACGTGGCCAGATATTTGATAATGGTTAATCGCACAACAATTTCAAATGTTATTAATACACAAAACAAGGTCGAAAATTTCAGTACAAAAATCGGGCATTCATAGCACCCTCTTCCTAAAACTTTTGATTCCGCCACATATTATGCCTATTGTTGTATAGTTTGGAAGTGCGTTCCATACTAATAACAATAAAGGCCAGTAAACTGCTACAAAAGCTACTGTATTTAGAAACACAGCCTTTCTACAGCTGCTTCAATTTGAATTATGTTAATGTCAAATTGAAGAGGCAATAATAGCAATATTTGGTAAAGGAAAATAAAAAGTAAAATGAAGGATACAACTCCTAGAGGGGTTTGATTTATCAGTTTGGTTGAGAGAATGTATTTAGAATAACCTTAGATATTTGTCCAAATTTGTTACATATAGTCAACATCTACGTTTCTGAGTACAATATACATTTATGGTTTGAACAGTCAATTAGATACAACTCGCGGAATATTGGAAGGATCAGGATTGAAACCAGAAACATCGTGTTCTGAACTTTAAATATTATGAAATAATTATCCAATCTTTTAATATTTTCTCATGTGGTAAACCAGTTACTTCTCTTCACAGAACCACAATAGGGCTGAACGATAATAAAGGAAATGTTACTTGGAGTCAATCCAAAATGGCGGCTTCCTGTTTAAATCATTCCCGCGCCAAACATCCGGGCACTGTTGAATCTGGGAGCTGCGCGCGCATCCATATTGTGACATGAGAAAACCACCGGCAGACTCTATAGAATCAAAGTGAAAAATGATATGGATCTGAAAAGTCACATGCATCGTGATTCGACTTTTTGAAGTTCCTCTCTATTCTCTGGCGAAAACGTTTTGTGAGAAAAATAATTATATGTACCTGGTAGCAGCAGTGGCAGATTTAGAGGGGATGGGGGAGCACACACCCTCCTTTTTTGGCCAAATTTATATTTTTTTGATATAAAATTCTTGAAAATAGGGGGTGCGCCCCGCCCCCTCTTTTTCACTAGCACGCCCCCATTTTTTTCAAAAAGCTGGATCCGCCACTTTGGTTTCCATATTTCGTTTACACATGATTTACAGAATCATCTAAACATGAGAACAATTGTCCCGCTCAAAGCTTACGTTGGTTCCTTATGATCATTTCCTTTATCGTATCTGAAAAGCTATAGCAATTCCAATTTTCTCTTCAGATTTTCCCTTTGGACTATTGTTGACAAGAATGCTCTTGTAGACATGCATACGCACAAGCTCGCGCATGCACATTCACATGCACGCACACACATACGTACACAGATGTGATTATTATCATTCCGGATGAATGTACACATTGTATACCTTATTAGAAGTTGAGGAAGACAGTAATGTTTAACACGCCGAAAACAGATGATTCGCTACTGAGTTGAATGTATGATTCATAAAATCAAATCAACAATAGTTCTTTGTTGTGTTTGTTCATAGACATATCTTATGTATTTTTTTTGACTATGGTTTGGTGTTATATAGTATCAACATTTTAAATTCTGATTTGCATGCTTACAACCCCCCCTCCCAACACACACACACACACACACACACACACACACACACACACACACACACACACACACGCACCACCACCACCACCACCACCAACCCTCACCCCAACACCCCCAACACCCCCAACACCCCCAACAACTCCCCAGATCCATGTTATCTAACTCCTGTGGTCCCCCCCCCCCCCGCCTCCCGTATCGGAGGTCACGTCGGTATGTCCATTGATACTCCGGTCAGATCACGACATGTCGTGAAGCGGGAGCCGACTGTTGGCACCACGTGGGAGGAGGGGTTGGCAGCGAGCACTACCGGTTAGGGCCTGTCTACACTACATGACTTTGATATTCCCAGCCAAGGATCCAACCTTATCATAACGTTATGGGCAGACAGGGCGACAGCATCATTTCTTAAAATCGACCCGCGACATGGGGTTTAGTGCTATGAAGAAAAAGATAAACGACATGACAATGGCATGTTTCTTAATTTCAACATGGGACATGAGGATCTTTTAGAGGCGACATGGGACATGGAGAATTAAGTGACAAGCGACATGGCATTTTCTTAAATTTGACATGCAACATTAGGGACCCCCCATCAAGGAGTTCTTGTTGGTTCTGTATTTGGTTTTTGTTATGTTCTTTTGATGACTCCCAATTACGTCACTGCAACGCAGTGTTGTGATGTTGCACTGTGACATTATTACAACATTCTGGTAACATTCTTCAACCCAAATAGAATGTTCTTATAACATTGTGTTTTGGTTTCATCCTAACCTCATTAAAAACAATGTTATAATAACATTCTAATTTGGTGAGGTTTCAACCCCACCATCAATAATGTAATTGTTACGTGCCATCTTAAGAAATAACAAACTGACCAAAATTGTATGTTCACAGAACGTCTCTGTTATGTCGTAAGCTGGCTGGGTGGTAGGATATGATGATGTTACAGACAATCTGAACTCAGGACTGAAATGATTGTGTGAAATAGGCAATTCAGACTACTTTTGCACATGTGTATAACAATGAATTTTGTCTCTAACGTGCACAATTTTGCTATCCCTTTGCTACGACATATGGTAATATCACATCTCAAGTCGTGTAGTGTAATAGGACCTTTATAATCAACATGGCATGATGTAGGCTACTTATAAGGGGTATATAGTGGGTCTAGGGTAGGGTTATTATATAATTATATGAGGCCTGCATGAAAATGCCCGTGATTGCCCAATTTAGATATGGCCCCTTCTGCCATCCCGATCCCCACATGGAAAATAAGAGGGAAAAAAGAAAAAAGGAGCATGAACGGAAATGCCGGGTTCCGTCTACCACAAGGGTAGATTTACTGATTAAGGTGGCACTAAGACAATTGTTTATTGTCTCCTGTTTAAGGTGCCGATAGCTGATTTTCTGTATTAAGAACACCTGCAGGTTGTATATGACTGTTTCCATCAACAAATACACAATAAAAACAAGATAGATTGTGAAATTATTCTTCGTATTAAAGATTCAATAAGACAATTGTTTGTTGTCCTCTGGTTAAATCGATAAATAATTTCCTGTGTTTGGGACTTAGGTTGCATATGACAAATTCTATCGACAAAGACACCATGAAAGGAGCAAAACTAAAATTGTTAGTTTCACTGTTTAATTGTAAAAGATGTTTCTTGTTTTTGAAAATGTATAGACACATATTTTATATAAAATTCTAAGATTTAAAGATACAGGAAGACATGAATTCGAACTTAGGATCCCATCATTTCAAAGATCCAATAAAGCCAAGCTGAAGCAAAGAGCCTCAAGCCGTGCATAGAAAATGCTTTCTCGAGATGTTAGTAATGCCCGGCCCCACTTGGCCGACTAACGACGGCGATTAACTTTAGTAGCCGGACGACTAAGGAATTAGTACCTCGTCGGGCTACTATAACTAAGTGGCTGGTAGAAAAAAAGGTTAATCGCCACGTTGGGACGCTCAGGCGACGAGACAAGACTCTAGTTCATTGCCTGGCGATTAACTTTTCACTGGCTTGCATAGAAAAATATTAAACATGTCAAATATTTTGCCCTAAACCCTCGGCGACTAAAGCCTGGTCCCCACAGGGCGATTAATATGCACCAAAACGGTGGCGACCAACGTGATAATCGGTGCTCTAGTCGCCCGACGACTTAGCATTCAAGGGCGCCGTGATGTCTGACTAAACCACTAGTCGCCCTGGTTTCTGGCCGAAATATTTGACATGTTTAATATTTCTCTCTAGTCGCCGGCGATTAAGGCAGTTAATCGGCGGGTAGGGCGACCTGTGGGTCCTCTAGTCACCGTCAGTTTGATATCAAGAGCGTCCCAACGTGGAGATTAATTTGTTGGTACCCCGGCGATTAGTTAGTCGACCAGCGACCAATATTTCTTCCTTGGTCGCCGCTGAAATGCTCTAATCGCCGGGGTTTAATCGCCACGTGGGGACCAGGCTTTAGGGTTTGGTCGCCAGACATCAAGGCGCCAGTGAAGAGTTGGTTGCCCGGCTACTAACAAGTTTAATCGTCCGCCGACCAAGGAAATTTAGTCTGCCAATTGGGAACCAGGCATAAGAATGAACCTTTACAAGTCCACAATATAATATCCATGGTCGAAATAATTGCTTACAATTATCCAATGCTGCGAATTGACAACTTCTGCCCTTTGGTTTGGGTTATACGATAAAAAGTGTACAACGATACTATGATTTAGAACTACATTTACACAGTGAATGAAATATTCCTTTAGTAACATAATCTCTATAATTATATACAACAAACTACATTCAGGATGCATAGAGATACATAAAATATATTTATGATTCAGGAAAACGGTAGGGAAGGGTTTCAGAAAAATGTTCTATTAAATAAAGGCGCATCTTGATAACAGTTTGAGCACGAGAACACAAACACTTCAAATGAATGCTTCTGAGATGTTACAAAAGCACTTTCCTGTTTTTGTTGTGATGTTGTCTCTTTTTCTTTATGTACAACTTCAGGGAAGCCCCTCGGTTAGATAGATGATATATATAGATTGGTTGTGAGAGAAAACGAAAGTACAACACCACATAAGCAATATTCCAATGCACGCATTCTCGGAAAAGATACGCCTATTAACGTATAAATAAGTTACAACGACGACCGCACTATTTCCGTAGACAAGGTGAAACTCAAGGAACCTTTTGGCGTGCTCTTAAGGATGGTAGACCAAAGATTCTCTTTTTATTAAAGATCAAGCTCTACCAAGGATGTCATGTCGCAAAACGTTATTAGAACGTTTCTGAAACTAAATTGATTCTATGTTGAATAGACCAAATATAAGTAAAGGCATTTCACATAATAATTTAATTTAATGTATATATTTATAACAAAAAACCTAATATGGGTATGAATTATTTACTGTATCCCTTGATTATGGGTATGTGTTACAGAAATATCAATATCGGTCCTTCAAAATGGGTCTGTTTTCAAACCCTTGACACACGCATCCGGGCATAAAAAATGCAAGTCGCACCCCATGGCAAATGACACTTGTATTTTCGACTTGGTTTCATAAAATATTGACGTTTCATAAGACAAGGTTTAATTCATACATTTAAAGTGGGAATGTATTGTGTTAAAGGAGCAGTCTCGCCCTCCTGTCGTTAGGCTCACGTCCAACGACGTTAGCCTAACGACGCAACGGCCGATGTCATTTTTTGCAATTGTTAGAAAGTAATCCGGCGACGTTATTGGTCCTTTCATGAATTTGGTGCAACTTTAAGGCAGTTGCAACGTCTCAGTTTACATCCACCTCAAGCACGATAATGTACTAACCACAGGCAACAAAATGGCAGAACCCAAATTGGTAAACCATCCAAACAGCGGCTGATCTTAAGTTTGTATCAACAAGGGAAACCTTTCTATATTATTTCTTTTAACATTATTAAAGTGTATATGAATTAGTTTCTTATGATAAGTGATTTTATTAGCTAAAAATAATCAGTGACGTCTTTACAAAATCACTTCGTTAAGTATTGATACTTTTACCATTGATACTTAAAGCATTGGCACTTTTGGCACCGAAAATAACAGGAGATATAGATAATATGTCATACGATAGGTATCAAAAACCACCCAAATATCCTTGCTAATCAGATATAGAAATATGACCCATCTAGTTTCATTAAACGAAATCAAAGATCCATAATTTTTTCTTCAGTAACATTCATTTTCGAAACAACAACTCTTAAAAGTATGATAATATTCAATTTTTGTTTGCTGAACGTATGTGTAAGAAAAGGAAATATGTAGACAAGTCACAAGGAATAGGTAAGACATTTTCATTAATCGTGGTATTATTTGTAGTTTAAGATGGGGGAACAGTATGAAGTATATTTTCAATTTGTTCGTGTATATTCAATATGTTTTCAGTTTGTTTAAGATGCATTAGTGATAGATGTATTCTATACTTTTTATGATTTTTCCTGTGTTTTTGTCTAGGATAAATAATCAAAATTAACATGTATGGCTTATTATACCGAAAATTATCTGTCCATGGTAGGAAGAATTGCATGCTCCATATATAGGATTTGACCTACTGTAAGCCTTACCAACACGCGAGTGAATAGAGAAACAAGTAGTGGAACAGGGGCGTTTCCGTCGTACGATCAGGTGTGGTTTGACTCATACTGAAGGTGAGGTACAGGTGGTGGGTGGTTCTCCTGAGGTCTGATATTTTCTTTTTTTTAAAACCTCAACCGCGGTTTGATCACCAATAAGGGCACCTTGGACTCATTGACCCAGGATATTACATTAATCTAATACAAAGTCACATTTAGAAAACTGAGATTAAGTAATATCAACCCTTAGCTTAAGATTTGTAGTTGATGTTGGACGCAATTCGTTGAACATTACAATTGCTTCAATTTACTATTAATGGTGTTTGACAGCAAAGCTATATTATTTGGCAATAATGAATTCCCGTCCCTCTATCAAGCACCTTTATTTAGAAAACGAACGAAACTAAAGGCCATGATCCACGTTGCAATTTTGGGCCGATTTTGGACCGATTTTGAAGATCGGTTTGTTAAATAATCATTTTTCTTATACAACATACACTTTTCCAAAGAGTTTAGAATAATACATATCACAAAAATTGTATTTTCATCAGGAAAATTGATTCCAAATAATTATGTGAAAAATGCATGAAAAGAAAATCGGTCGGCCCCAAAATCACAACGTGGATCATGGCCTTCAAGTGAATGATGTACCCATTAACTAAGTTTATATTGCTCGCTGTTGTACATCTTTTCTTAGGATATGCATAACGGATCCATAGGAAAAACGCATTATTACTAAAAGAATAGTGGAAATCTTAGTGTTGTGCAATCCAATGAACAATTTAGGTTGGTAGGTTATAAAATCCATTGAAGCTACAATACATATAGGGCTGACAGAATCATTATAGAGCGGATGTCGAGAGCCGTTAAGTCACAAGAACAGAAATAGTATAATTCTAGTGGAAATTATTATAAGGATTGGTTCTGCATAGTCAGCCTCCGGTTCAGGATATTACAGATATAATGGGAACATGTTTTGAATCTTTGACGCAGTAGGAAAATTCGTAGAGGTCCAAAATGTGTTTTTGCAACACGTTTGTTTTTCTTTGTGAATGTTAGCATCGGTTAAACTGTTTTTCATCTCCAAACCAGCAGCAATTTTACATAACTAGCAGCCGCTGAGAGCTTTTCATTGTTTTTTTTTCTTTATCTAAACAGCGTGTGTAGCTTAGGTAAAGTCAAAACTACGCTACAAGGGATTTTGAAGTTCAAATCAGTGAAAAGGTAGATTTGAAGTTTACGTTGGCAAAGTAAGTGATCCTATCTATCGCTTTTGGTATATAGAGTCGACGTCTGACTAAACATTTTTCAATATTTGGGCCCGTGATAGGGGCGGGGTTCTAACGTCACATGTCGAATTTAAGAAATGAGCATATCGCCATGTCAAATCTAAGAAATGGGCATGTCCCATGTCACTATCTTTCAAAAATCCCCTGTCACATGTCGTTAAGCCTCAAAAACGCCCACGTTGCCGTGTCAAATTCTAAGGTCTAGGGTCATCTTATTGTAAACTGAGATCTGGAGCCTCAATGTTATAAACTTGAGGCTTTAGCCTGAGGCACTGCTCAACCTCAAGACAACGGCAACAGACGAAGCCCCCGACCCACGACACCGGAAGAACAATAAGTCATAATATTATATATTCGCCATGGCAAAGAAAGCTCTCTGATAACATAACATTGACAACCAAAATACAAAGTCCTGATTGCACAGGTGCTCGGGGAAATATCCAATAGGTTCAATATTTTCTTGTTTTTGCCTTGCGAATTTATAGCATATTACTTATGAAAATAATTGCATTAATATTAAATTTTAATCACAAGGGCTCAACCTCACCAGCAGCTCCTTGCGACAGAAAAGTCGCCCATAGCGAATTTGGTTAAACTGCTAAGAAGGTTTGGAAAACTTGTCTTATATCTGTTAGCGGCGGATTTAGAAGGGGGCGCTCCCCCCCCCCCCCCCCCCCCCCCACACACACACTTTTTTAAATTTGTTGACCAATTTTACATTTAAAATTTAACATTTGGCCGGAGGTCATTAAAGAATTTTTTTCCCAAATGCGCGCCTCCTCCTTTTCAAAATCCTGGATCCGCCACTGTCTGTGTTGTAATACTATAGAAATCATAAGGCCTGAACTTGAGGTTTCAGACTTAGACACTGTTCAACCTCAAGACAACAGCAACGAACGATTCCCCAGATCCCCCCCCCCCCCCCCCCCAACCACTGTCTGCGGTCATCTAAGACAACACACACCCTGTGACCCCTCCATAGAAAACCTCCGCAGACAAAATATAGTCCCCTGACACCCCCCCCCCCCCCCAACAACCACCCCCACCGCGTGATACCTCACCCACGCCGTAAGGGGCACCGAAAATAAATAACTGACAGCCGCAAAAATAAATACTCCCCACTGAAGGGTCTGGTGTAATGACTTGTGTGGATTGCTTTTGTGGATTGGTGTAGGGGGTTGGGTGTGGGGGGTCTGGTGTTGCGTATGCAATTTATGAAATGTTCCTGTCGCGAGTCCATGTTGCTTAATTATTGCAATGTCGCAGGTCAAGTTTAAGAAATGGTCATGTTGCATATCACTCATATTTTTTAACCCCTGTGTTGCGTATCAAATTTATGAAATGCCTCTATCGCTAGTCCATGTCACTTAATTCTTGCACTGTTGTATGTCAATTTTATCATATTGTCATGTTGCGTATGACTCATATTCTTGAATCCCTGTGGTTTGGATATGTTACTCTCACATGTCCATGTCGCATAATTGTTGGTAATATGTCACAGGTTATATTTATTAAATCGCCATCTCGCATGGCACTTGTATAATATATAGTTGGTATGTTTGATATCCCATTTTGAGTGTCAAATTTGAGAAGTGACCCAATATTGCTGTAGAAAGAAGGCCTTTGGATATTAAGATCCTGACAAAATCAGCCTAAAAAGAGCATTGAATATATGTGATTAATTGGTAGAAATTTCACACTGATTTCAGCAAAGATATCATTTACTGTTATTCAATCTCCTTCATTTCATTGTGAAATTTAAGAAATGCCTATTGACTAGATGTCTTATTTAGGTGTCTAGACCCTTAAGGATAGGTGGGGGCTGAAAGGTGAAAGGGGGGGAGGGCAGTTTATTGTTAGGGGAGGGAGGTGTGTGTGTGGGGGGGGGGGGGGGGGTTGTGGCCAGGAAAGTATCTTTTTCCGAGAAGTCATCCTTGAGTAACAGTCCACAGCCAACAACTCCCTGTTGGAAGGTCATGTGTTGGTTTTGTCCTCAGAACTCGTTATGAAACTGCAAGTACCTCGCAATTGCAAATCCTTTCCTTTTTGAATGGTTTTGCGTCTTTTTTGTATTGTTGTGTAGTAGTTAATAGGATGAGGCTAACTCGACAGGACAGGATTCTCTTTAAAGATCATATATAGCGCCCATAAAGATTGGGTATGTATAGACATTGTACAGATGACGTCACTCCCCCTACACATGTATTGACCACCGCATTTGTGATAACTTAGCACATTTACGTCGTGGGTAGATAATTGAGAGTAGATTTATAACAAGGAACAACAGGTAAATTTGGTTTGGACATTAATAAATGGGAATATTTATTTTTATCCCTCCTAATTACATCGACTCTAAAATTTAAAAATCTGCTGTGATCTGGTCAGTGTGGTGGATGGAATGCGAATGACCAACAGTTTTGTCCTAGCGATTTATATAGTGATCATACAACAAATCGCTGTAGCGATGGTTACGGGGGCGATGACGTCACGCCTCTCCAAAATAAATAATTTGACATAGGTATCACTTTACAAATTGAAAACATTTTTATTATTAACGATTCTTTATACTAAACCTAACCCTAACCCTAACCCTCCACGACGGGCTGCATTTTTCGGCACTCACTGCCGAGAAACTCATGGACCGCTTCATGCTGAATATTCGACAACACCTTTTCGCTTAAATTTGGGCAATGGTATACATACCCATCCTTTTCCTTATAATTATATATGGGAAATGGTAAACATACCCATATGAATATCTAAGATTATTTGCACTAAAAGTGTGACATGTTTATGGCGAGAAATTCTGTATATGGGAATTGGTACACATACCCATACATATGTTGATTATATTGAAAGCATGTCATTGTTTTTCTCATCAACTACTATATATGGATAAGGTTTAACCTATCTGAATTAATCTTATACCAAATTTATGGGAAACGGTAGACGTACCCATACCCTGCATTGAATATGATAAATTTAATATAGTATGGATGGGGATTGGTATACAATCCCATAGCTACATAAGCTAAGTGTGAAGATACTGGTTCATTTGATTGTGGAATTGTATTGTCTTGACGTGATTGTAATTTTCAGGGATATTATCTAAAAATGACCATTGCTGGGAGAGATAAACTCCATTTCCTTTTGATGCTATTGTATTGTACAGAATTGACCATGCATTATATGCTTCTGGTCGCCTTAATTGTATTATTTGATATTTTTTCTATCTATTTGATATTTGTTGTTTTTCTATCGGAATGTGTATTATTGTTTAGTTTGTTTTATATATCTACTTTTTGTACATATTTTCATCTTTACTATGGGTGTGACTTCAAATCTTTCAGCGACACTCACATAATTAAACCTCAATGAATGAGTACCCAACATTTAATAGGGGGTTACATTTAGCACACTTAAATTTGCAAAGCCTAAATAATAAATTTGATTTAATTAAAGCACAAGTGTCTGATTTGAATTTTGATGTATTTACTTTTAGTGAGTCGTGGCTTCATGATAAGGTGTCAGATCAAATGATTGAAATACCAGGTTACAACCTAATTAGATATGATCGAAGTTGGGCAGAGCTTGACAAAAATGTATACAAATCTGGTGGTGGTGTTGGTGCTTATATCAAAGAAGATATCAGTTTTTCAACTGCCTTATATGAACAATACAAGCTGAGCTGTGCTTTTATTGAATGCATGTGGTTTCGCATTCATAGAGATAAGGCCAAGGATATTGTTGTTGGAATTATAAATAGACCGCCCTCAGGTAGTGTTAAATTGTTTTGTGATTACTTAATTGATACTGTTAATAACATTACCATTAATAACACAGAAATCTTTATCCTCGGAGACTTTAATATTAATTATTTAGACAAAAAATCTGAACCCTTTAGACTCCTGACTACATTCGAACAATTAACTAATTTGAAACAATACATTAAGCAGCCAACACGTAAAAATAATTGCTTAGATTTGATCTATACTAACTCAGATGATGTCTCTAATTTTGGTATTTTAGACATACTTATAAGTGATCGTGAGTTGATCTTCGTCTCAAGGAAAAAGGCAAAAAGTACTAATCATAAACAAATGTTTGAAGGAAGGTCCTATAGGAATTATAATTATCAAATATTCCAACGATCCTTGGATCAACATGATTGGGCAGAATTTTGGAATCTTACCTGTCCAAGTTTGTGTTGGGATTATATCACAACTACTATTGAATTGTACATAGATGATATGTGTCCGATAAAACGTTTTCATGTGAAAGGCAAAAAAGAGGATTGGATAACCAATGAAATTCTCGAGGCAATACATGATAAAGACATGGCTTGGAAACAAGCAAAAATTACTAAATTATCCGATGACATTAGGTATGCCAAGAGATTGAGAAATGATCTGGTTAGAATTATTAGGAATGCGAAAAGAGATTTTGTTCAAGATGTGCTGAATAACAATCAAGAACAATCTCCTAAAAAATTCTGGGAGAAAATAAATTATTTAACTCCCAAAAAACCATCCTCGAGCATGATCAATTTATTGGACACAGACTCCCATGAAGTTGTTGCTACTGAAAATACTGCTGATTATGTAAATAATTTCTTTGTTAATATTGGTAGTAAATTGGCTGAAAATATTGATGTTCCTATTGATGTACATGACTACCCTACTGTCCCTAAAGCTTATATGAATGATTTATTAACAAATGAAGCTGATGTCTTGAAAGAGGTCAAAGCTATTGATATTTATAAGTCATCATCTGTGCCAAATTTATCTTCAAGAATACTGAAAGATGCTTTTCTCAATATTATACCGCAATTAACATATATGTATAGCCTATCATTAACTACATGTATTTTCCCAGACAGTTGGAAAATTGCAAATGTTATACCCTTATTCAAGGGTGGAGATAAATCCAGTGTAAATAATTATAGGCCCATTTCTCTCCTACCTTTGCCAGGTAAGATTGCTGAGAGAATAGTTCATGAACAACTGATAACTTATCTGGAACAACATAATTATTTGGATACCAAGCAAGGAGGCTTTAGGAAAAACAAATCTACTCTGAACACAATAGCTGAATTTACTGACGATATTTTATTGCATCTTAATCAGAAAAAATATACAATAGCATGTTTTATCGATTTAACAAAAGCCTTCGACACCGTGAATCATCAGATTCTTATCAAAAAATTAGTAACCTTTGGCTTTTCCACAAAAACAATATCTTGGATTCAAAACTATCTATTGTACCGTTTTCAAAAATGTACAGCTAATGGTATCACATCATCTAAGAGGCCTATTACTTGCGGCGTACCCCAGGGTTCGATCCTCGGACCCCTACTATTCTTGTTGTATATAAATGATTTGAAAAATGATTTATTATATACTGATATTCATTTATATGCGGATGATACCGTTTTGTACAAATCCCATGATATTGAAGCAACTGCACATGCCTATGTAAAAAATGACTTAAACCTGTTGGTGGAATGGTGTGCACATAATAGATTGACTATCAACAGCTTAAAGACTAAAATGATGATTTTTGGGTCTAAACGTATGATTAAGAAGGCTAAACTGTATGATGTTGAAATTGATAATCACACCTTAGAATACGTACATGAATTTATCTACTTAGGGGTCAAGTTGGATAGCAAAATGACTTTTGAATCTCATGCTAAAGAATGTATTCGGAAAGTTGTACACAAAATTTATAATTTTAGCAAAATAAGGAAATATATTACTAATTTCCAAGCATTGACTATTTATAAAAGTAAAATTTTACCTTATTTTGACTATGGGGATATTTTTCTACTTAGATTATCAGCAAAAACCGTTGATAAGCTACAAAAATTACAGAATAGAGGACTGCGCATAGCCATGAATCGTGATAATAGATGTGCTGTTGCACGTCTGCATTATGACTGTGGTACTAATTATTTATCTGACAGAAGACACATACACTTATTAAATTTTATATTCTCGAGGCAATTTAATGATTCATATGTTGAGGTACAGCCTAGAGATCTGAGAAGGTACAATGCTCCAAAATTTAAAAATACTTTTAGTAATAATAAAACATTTGAACGGAGTATTGTTTACCAAGGAGCAATTGCTTGGAACGCCCTACCTGTTGATACTAGGCTTATTCCTACTCATGATCAATTTAAGAATTACAATAGAAATTATTTAAGAATGCAATTAAGTACCTACTTAGACTAAGATTTACTATGAAATGTATTTCTTCCCCCGTAACGGATTATTAGCAATTATAGCAGTATGCATTCATGAAGTGTTTACTTATAGTGTTTGAATAGTTTGTATGTATGTATAACGAGATGTTCGGTGAGGAATTGATTGTCAACACCCCCCTTTTTTCCAAATTATCTGATTGTAAATTATATCTATGTTTGTAACTGTCTTTATTATGTTTTTTATAGTCTCTTTCTTATCGTCATATTGTTGTTTTGTACGTTTTGTTTAGTTTTTTCTAACTATTTCGTTGTACTTTAACAGCTTAACTGATTTAGTATGTGGATTGAAAGCTATGTACGGCATGCTATCGAATTGATTTTGATGTATACAGAATGAATTATTGTATATGCTGGAGAGCAATGAAAACTAGCTCCTGCTAAATTGTACTCTTCAGGTTAAATAAACGTTTCCAAAAAAAAAAAATACTGGTCAATATTCGGAATTTAACTCCGGTTTTCATTATTGATCCAGTTCATACATCTGTTGTTTTTTTTCATTTGAAGTTTCAATACAATCTCTTTGAATATATCAACATTGATTAAATCTTAAATCTTAAATCTAGTATACAATAATACATTTTCTATTATTTTGTATGCTTATAATGAACTTTACTGAAATTTTAATTACCAATTGTCATCTTGGTTGAAAGGAGTTCACCCTTTTTTGCTTATAAGAATCAAATAATGTATTAAAAAATACTTTGATTAAATCACTAGGCCATGTAATAAACCAGTGGCGGATCCAGAAGGGGAGCGCGGGGGCATGCACCCCTCCCTGTTCCCTGAAAATTTTGCATATTTTAAATGTTAAACTCGGCCAAAAAGCAATTAAGGAAAACATTTCCAATAACGTGCCCCCACCCCCCTTTTTTTCAAAAGCCTGGATCCGCCACTGTAAACAGTATGTATTTGTGTTCATGTGCAAAGCATTTTCCACTCTTTTTGTAGCTTATGGATCCACCAAAAGGCGGTCTAGTAGAATGATATATGATGTCATTTACAACCAAGACGTGTTAAACAAATAACAGGGGCGGATCCAGGATTTTGAAAAAAACAGTGGGGTGTGTTATAGCAAAACTTTGGCTGGGCCCTCTGGGCACATGAATTTTACATTAAAAAATAAATTGGCCCAAAAAGTGGGGGGGGGGGGCACATGCCTGGCATGCCCCCCCCCCTCCCCCCCATAATCCGCGCCTGAATAATACATGACCTACGATAAAAATAAGGTTATCACACAGTCCCCAAGAGGCAGCATGCTGTGACATCACATTTACACACCTGCAATATTTTCTGTATTGCAGTGGTCTGCAACTTGCTTGTGATGTCTTATATCACAGTAGTATCGCAACCTAGTCGCCAATACGTCAGACCCCCTTGGATCTAGAGGTCTGATCAAGCCTTTCATCAAAAGACTCGGTTTTGACAGAGACCTTGCATGTATATATATAGGATATATCAAGACTGGAAAGCTTCTCTTTGGGCCTATGTACCCATTCCCCTAGTGGCTGGTTGGATCAACTATGACCAAGGTATGGTCATTACCAATGTAATTTTGGAATAGCAAGTGGCACCTCACAGGTCATTTCACCACAGGCATAATGGTCAATCCAAATCCAATCCAACCAGCACCTAGGTGGCAGGCCTGTAGTGCATAACAGGTTTACCCCTGGCTTTCCAGTCTCAATATATCCTATTTATACATACAAAGTCTCTGGTTTTGACCACAGCGGCAGGACTAGGGCTGTGGCCACCAACCCTCGGATTTTGAATCCCACACTCTACCACTGAAAGCATGCATATACCTGGAAAGTCATTACTTGTTATATAGGAAATCGTACTTATCCTTATTGTTCCCAGACAGAACTTCCATCCTTCTTCAAGATGTACATAATTGATCGACACTCCTTGATGAATTGTGACTGCTAAGTGCTTAAGAAAAAGGTGTTTTTGCAAAGTTGGCTAAAGTGGAACAGGGTATTACCAAGTAATTGTCTAGACTAGTGAGAAGGACAACATTGATTTAAACGTAACTCATGAATATCTGCCTTTTCAAGTTTTAGTCCCGATGCATGACAAAATCGCCTTCATTAGAGCTTCTACCACAAATAGTAGAATAGAGTTGACTTACAACTATTAAGAATGTATACATATCAATGTAGGTGTATATACATACATATCATAGTTTCATTATAATTATTGGGATTATTGTGTTAAGAATTTATTATCCCGCTAACAAAATTCAGAAAACTTCATCGCTGTTCATAGATATCTTTTTATCTGTGGTAACTGTACGATTCATTGGAAGAACTTGAATGATCATAAAAGAAATTACCCTGTGGTATGACCAGACTTGCCCTAAGAGGTGAAGTTATTTAATTCTATTTGGGATAATTCGCAATGCTGGCGCTTGCCATTGAATTTAAAAATGATTGCTGTCTACGAGTTCTTACCCACAGACCATGAAAGACCACTGTTTAGGGGCAAACCATCAATAAGTAAAGCCCCATACCCACTAGGCGATTTTACCGTCGCCGGGCAACAGACAATGGGAAGAATGGGTGTCGTCGTCGCCGGGCAACTGTCATATCAAGCAATTTTGATATTTCTCCGGCGATTTTCCTGGGGATTTTCCTGTTGATCAGGCCAAGAACTCACCCTATACCCACTAGGAATCACCCAGCGATCAAAATCGCCAGGCGACCGTTTACCACAGATTATGTAACTCCCAGTGTTCGCCCATCGCCCATCACCGCTACAGTCACTTAGTTGGTATGGCCCTTAAAAGTGCAGATAAGCTGCTCAAGATATTTAAATATATAGGTCTTATTTGAAGGAGACCACTTAACAATTGACCATAGGCAGATCCACTTGGAGATGCAGGAGTCCAGGTCCCTTCTTTCCTTTTTCTCTCAGTAAATTTGTATATAAATTCGACTAGCTATAGAATGTCAATTTGAAAAAAGATATTTCTAATAGCCCTTGCGCCCTCCCCCCAAATTTTCCGAAATCATTGGTCCGTCACTAATGACCTACTGAATATTGAATTGGAAGTTATTTCAAAGCAACATAACTCAGTTTGTATATGATATTACACCAATAGGTGTTAACTGTGATGTGTGAATTGTTATCATCTCATCTCATCTCATCTCATTGATTGATCCATCTATATTTTTTCTTTCTTGTATATATCCATGTTAAAGAATATTGTATTGAAAAAGGAAAAGCATGTATTATATTGAATTATGGCTGGAGGTGAGGGAAGACAGGAGCTGTCCTACTCACCCCAGGGTAAATAAAAATGTGTGATGTTTTAGTACTTTACATAGCAGACCCCCCTTTAGTTTTAATCAAAATCTTGTATCTGCTCCTGAAGATAGAGGATTCATTGCAATTGGGACCTATCTAAATGTTTCCAAATACGAGTATCACAAAATGATAATTATTGAATGAACATAAAATTGAATGTCTCGTAGAACATAAAGAGTTCATAAAGTCATATAACACTGCAAAAGTACGCCTGCAAATTTAAATTAGCTCTTTCAATATTTATAAGACTTTAAAAAAAATATTTTTCATAATGGGAAGAATCATCAGAATAAAGGCCGTATTCCACATACCAAAAGTGCACTGCTGATTTGGGGCCACTATACTTTCGCCACCACCAATATATAATCAGCGACCCTGCCAATAAAATTCACCAACTTGTTGGTAAATAATTCCTGCTGATAATGTGCAGGCAGCAAATTTTCGGGTGTAAATCAGCAGGCCATGCTTTCGGCAGCCGATTTTGCATTTTTGGCAGCCGTTATGGCACGTTCGGTGGCCGAAAGCATGGGCCGCCGGTAAAGAATGTTGCCATGGCGAAGGCCATTATTGGAAGCCTGCACTTTCGGTATGTGGAATTAATGCAAAGGTTACTTCTAGGAAAGTCATAAATGTTCTCAACTAGGATCTAGGATTGGCTATCCTAGAAAGAAATGTGCCTCGCTAGAAAAATCAATCTATCATCAAATGCCAGGAATGATTCAAAGGAGCAATGTGAGACCAACCAGAACATCTCAGAACAAGATTCAACAACAACCTATAAATAAACATATGGCTACACACAAAAAGAACTGATTACCAACACAGAACCAAGTGGGGTGCCTTTGATACACCAACAAACACTTGTTTTGCCGAGTGTTCTGGGTTGTTGTTTGACCGCAAAGCCCTTTCAGATGCCCTTTTAAGGCCCTTTTGAGGCCCTCATGACGGTGGTCCACTCGCCACAGAAGGGCCTTAGATGTGGTCAAGTCACGTGACCTGAGGGCATTCCTTTGTGATGTGAGGGGCAGGGGGCATCTGCAAGTAAGGGGGGGCGGGGGGTACTCCCAAATCCCATGTCAGAGGTTGCAAGGCAAATTGGAAATTTTGCCTTGGGATAAAGCAATGTGGAATACTCAATACTTGGGACAGCCTTAAAAAAGGTCTTTCTTGTTTTAGAAAAGAAAACATTTCTTTCTTCTCTACTGCCTGACTGTGTCTTATGGGACAGTCTCGAGAGTTTTTTTTCCCGATTTGATTTTTATTCTATTCCTTTTATGTGAAATTATGTTATTTCCTAACGAAAGAAAAAAAGAAAAGGAAAAAACACTCCGACCTCCCGACTGATTATATTTTTTGTCACCCACTGGATAGGAATGTTTTTTAAGGGTGGCCTAGCGATGTTACCCTTGCGACTTGGAGTCCGAATTTGTGTCAGTTTTCTTACACTTGAACTATTATTTGTTGTGAACCAAATTAGGAGTAGGTTTCATGAAACATCATTACATGCCTGATCATAACCCATGCCTTCAGTGATAAAATTAAGTTGGGAATGGAACCCACAACCATTGAGTCATGAGACCAGTTCTGTACCACTCTTCCCAATGAAGTCAGAAATCCGAGAGTGTCTGGAACCCCATCAGATTTTGTAAAGCTAGGTTCACAAGACAAGAATCCTAATAAAACCTACCAGAATTGTCAGCTGGAACCCCTTCAGACTTTCCAGGAACCCCTTCAGACTCATGCTAAACTGAACCTCCTCAGACTTTCTATGAACCCCATGGGACTTTTTTGACTGGGTCCTACCATGCCCTCCTAAACTTGATTTATAGAAGATGCCCTTTTTTATTATACAAGTAAGATATCTACACAGAACTAACTGAGGGGGCACGTAGCCATGATTGCCCCAGTGTCGAAGCCCATTCATGGGTCGAGGGCTTTGCCCGAGACCCATTAATGGGCTGAGACAAGGGGCAATAATCATGGCTGAGTGCGGCCGAGATTAGTTTTTGTTTTATTCTATACCAATAACCCTGAAAAATAACCCAGTAACCCATGAAAAACCAGACGGATTCTCCATGCCAACCAGCATCGTTATTTCCCTCTGGGGTTATAATTTTTGATTATTTCCCTCAAGGGAAATAAGGCTGTCTGTTACCCGACATTTCCTAGCGGGGAAGGACAATGATGAAGGTATAGGGACTATGAAGTTGGTATACACCACAGAAGTCCTACGTCACCGGGGGCCAGCCACGCGGCGGGTGGTTCAAATTACCCCCCGTACACCCACCACTCCCGTGGTCAGCCCCGGCACCCGGTGGGTTAGGGGCCGACAACACATAAGAGTGATAAATAAGGGCAGATTGTGGCTAAAATAAACATATCTAAGGATGTCGAACATGAGCATGTATGCTAAGATACCCTTCTGTATACATCTTATGAGTTCCATGTGTAAGAAATGAATATATATAGAGAAAAGCCAATGTTTATAACTGGTTCCCTATGGTTCAAAGAGGAACCACATGACCCTGTTTTGAACCAGGGGGGCCCTGGAACCAGGGTTTCGCGCCAAAATGACGTCACGGCTTCCGCGGTGTATTGAATAAAAGTACCCCCCCCCCCCCCTTTTACCATTACCAGGACTCCCAGCTGGTCTTCTCTGTAAGATAGCCCCCACTGACGTCCTGAATACTTGTGGTTTGACTCCAACTCATGAGACTCGCTAACAATGTGTCAACACACTGGACATGCTCCGACGGGAAATATTTCAGAATAGTTTGCATTTTTAAAGTTGATGCAGATAATCAGAGACTTTGTGGAACCCCGTGGCAGTTACATGGTCATTATCTGTGTTTCTTAATGAGGGGAAGTACCTATGTGGATGTGGGGTACATTCTGCGCGTACAAGTGTAGGTGGTGAGTGTAGGTGAAACATTTTATATGTGATATCGTGTGCCCACGATATGATACAAAATTTACAGAAATTCTCCAATAGATCTTTTTCACTGAACCAAGTGGCATCCTTCTAGCTGATGACTTTGTTATTGTATTTGAATTATATTTGATTTGAATTTATAAGGGTTGCGGTCATGGCGTCTATTTTGGGGATTCAAAACTGAACATTATTATGAAAACAATACAAGTATTGTTATTGAAATGACATTTACAGTTAAAGAAATGGGAGAACGGTTGCATTATCTAAATGCGCATCTTTCATCGTATTTCTCATTTACTGATTCATTTACCACAATCCAAGTCAGTCACTAAATCTATCGGAAAGTGGCTGACTGATCGATTGACTGACAGACTTAAAAAATGATTGATTGATTTTTTGACTGACCGACTGACCTACCAACTGGCCGACTGACTGACTGATTGACTATCCCACTCATTTACTATACACTCACTCACTCACTCACTCACTCACTCACACGTTTACTCCTCACTCTCCCTTTCACAATTATTAACTTACTCACTCAATAAACACTAACGGACTCACTGAGCCACTTACTCAATTTGTCATTCACTCAATCCACTCACTCATTGGCTGAGTATATCACTGACTCAATCATTCATTCAATCAATTAGTTGTGCACTGATTCTTTCACATGCTCTGTCGTGCAGTAACTGATCCACTGATTCAATAATTCATTGACCCAATCAATCATTCATTCTTCTGCTCATTTAATCAATCAGCAAGGCATTTGATTATTCACTCACTTATCCACTCTATGCCTCATTCACTCACTCACTCACTCACTCACTCTACCTACCATTCACTCACTCGCACTCCTGCTCACTCAGTCACTCAGAAAGGTTTTTCATTCTTTCACTCACTCACCAACCCGATCACCCGCTCACCCACTCACCCACTCACTCACCCACTCACTCACCCACCCACTCACCCACCCACTCACCCACTCACTCACCCACTCACCCACTCACTCACCCACTCACCCACTCACTCACTCACCCACTCACCCACTCACACTCACTCATTCAACCACTCACTCACTCCGTCACTCACCAACCCACACACTCCCTTTATAATCAATTTCTCACTCCATAACTCTCTGTCATAAACTCCCTCAACTATTTATTATATCTTCTACTATTTCTTCCCCGAGCTGTCATAATCTACCTCCAATAGTCACGTTTGTTGTCAGTTTTCTTTAGATAAAACCAAAGATCCTTCCTGTAGAATAATTGTATGTGTTCACTCAGAGCCAGGCTTCTCAGAAGAATAACATGACCGTGGCAGATCCTACCCATGCAGATAATATGATACATGAAATGTGACTTCCCTACAAAGAGGGGTCAGATGGTTGTTAGTCTTCGTATTACACGCATGATCATCTGAATCTGCTGTCTTGTGGTGGGTCTGTCAGAATAAAGAAAGCGGACCTTTTTGTGAACATTCCCACATGAGATGGGATTCCCTCAACGTTTATACTTTGTGGGATCAGTTATCTAACGTCATGTGATTGGATATGGTATATCATATTTTTTTTATGAACATGACATGGTAAGGATCTAAGAGTGCCGATGTATACATGTAGCTTTTTGTAGTTTATTGACTTGCCTTTTCTTATTCTTTAAGTATATATCGAGAATTGAAAGGATTGTTAAACATGACATTATTTGAACATCATCCACAGTTCTTTTGAAACGAGGGGAAGGACAGTGAATTATTGTGATTATATGCATGTTTGGAATATGTTGGACATCATCAGTCCTTTTATAAGTATTAAAGTACTTTTGAAGATATTTCGTATGGATTGAGACCTTTCAATTATAATAAACCCTAGACAATGCATACCATTTACATGTGAAACATGTTTTTCATTCTTTTGGTTTTAAAAATATGTAAAGGTCCATTATTTCACAAGATATTTAATTATATGCAAGTCTTAAATCTTATGATAGTATAATCATGCTTCAGTATGAATTATCAAGGAAAGGAAAAACACTGTACTATAAATAAGTGTCCAAATCGTAAGAATGACAAGAAAATACAATTTTGAAATACAAAACATAGGCTATAAATATGTCCAATATAACAGAAGCACAGTCACACAATATTATTATAGGCTTATGTGGGAACGGGAATGATGGAACACCCTGAAAAACTGTGCTCGTGTAAGGCCCCCTGAGGACCTCAAAGTCTAAATAATTTGTACTAACAGATATACAACTTCCACTTCTCATGCAGATAACATTATGAGAGTCGTGAAGTATAAGCCCCATAAAGAGGGGAGAAAAAGTGAAGATCACGTTCTCCTCAGAACAGATGGTGCCACAGGTCGTCCACATATGGCGTAAAACATTATTTATCTCAGTAGGGGGTGCTCTCCAATCATATCTTCCCGTGGGGTTTTACCCTTAACCCCTTCAACCCTCTATTCCTGAGGATAATTGATAAAAATGTGTGTGGACTACAGAAGAAATGCTTTCTAAAGCTGCAAACCATTTGAAAATATTCCTTTTAGAAGCTTAGATACAGTCGTTTGAACTTCCCTACTTCTCTTTCAATAGAAACCCTCCAGTTCTGATAGTCATCTTTGTTTCCATGTTATGGTAACTTGAACTTGGCCTTGTATATTCAGAATAAAAAGCTTTTCATATTCAGAAAAATGTTTAAAATACAATAACTTTTGATTGACTTGGTCTTTTATCTAACTGTTTGAACTATAGGGAAGAAAAAGATATTTCCTTCATTACCAATGAAAATTGTTCCATTGACTCTGAATGTTCTTTTTTCTGTAACCATGGCAACCTAACAACCTTATTTTATGAAGGATTTTTGTGGGAAAAAAAGCTCCATCGCAAATTTCCCATAATGCATCATTTGCAAAAGATTTGATATTTCTATAAAAATCATTGAATTCTCATGAAATTTCTGTCTAAGTCAAACTTTTCTACAATATTACATGAAAAAATGTTTTTTCACCAATAATTCCTTAATTAATGCTTTCAAGAGGCTGATTTCCTAGAATAGGCAGATTTGCCCTCTATTGACCATAGCCGCCTTTACTGGAACACATGTTCTAAAATATCTAAACATCATAGAATAATAATACAAAAAGTGTAAGATTCCTTGGAACTTTGGGAACATTTTGATATTTACCTCATGAGTGTAGGTGAAATACCCATTTTATAACCAGAATAAAACCATAAAAGAGGTGCCATTTTATGGGTAACACTCATGTGGTGGCCAAATATGGCCTTATGGGGTGGAAGGGGTTAAAGGTCGAGCGTAGTTGTGGCTGGAGAGTGTGGATCTTCTGTCACGTGTCTCACTCTCCCAGCTGATCGTGGCTTGCGCATCCTGGCCGGGCCAGTGCGCAGGCTGGTTCGCGCAGCTTCCGGTGCCAGAGTCTGTCGCCTGTCAATCATCTTTGTGGTGCCACCTGGCGAGAAGTTGACGAAGCGTCACGAGACGTGACGTCACAGCTCGTGAGGGGAACGCTCCATGTACATCAACAAGTGGAATAGTCTTGCTCCAAGGCCTTATAGGCAGTTTTAGGGATATTGTTCGCTTCATTCAATCCAGATAAATAACTAGAGGGAGGACGAGGGTGTTCATCCTTCATTCTTCTATATTTTCTTTGATATGAAACTACTATACCATTGCATTTTGTATGTGTGTTTATTTTAGGTCTGCTAGTCCAAAACACAATTATGAATAGTGAAGATCATGGGACAAGCCTCATCAAATAAAAAAAAAGGCATAACCTTACAATAGTTCAACAATGCAAGCAGTTTGGTGGTGAGTGAGCAATTGAATGTAATCATTAGCTCCCTGATTTATATATAATCAGGCATCAACAGATCCAGGGAACCATGGTTACAGGATGTCACTCGCCGCTTCACAGAAATAACAATTTTGAGGTCTCGCAACCCAAAATAATATGATATTCTCGCCATTATAAATCAATTGTTGAGAATCTTCTGAACCACAGCCAGTGAAAGAAATGTTCCTATATATATAGGTAGAACAAATGTGACCATGTAAACGTTTCAGCTAATATGGTCTAGACAAATCTTAAACCTTCCCCCATCATTAATGACATTTTTCCAAAATTGGAAGCGGTTTTTCAAAGAACATAATATGTAATTCTCTGTGCATAATTAAAACATGTAAAGGGAAGTTACTGCACTCCTTAATCGCTCAGTGGTAGAGTGCGGGCAAAGTGTGTGTGTGATCCTCACTGCGATCTACAGACAAGCCTACACCACGAGTCTTACATAATTTGTCACTGCATCAAAGGGGAGAAGGATAGAGGTTACAAAATACTCAAAAAAATGTGTTCGTCTTTAGTAGCTCTATAGTATACTATGGATGGGGTAGGTGCTCTGAAGTTCAGGAAATTGTGTATGTAATTCTCCCAATCATGGACAGCCAACTTTGTGAGTTTTACCTGCAGGTTAGCCTAGTTCAGAATGTATGATGGGTAATATCTAAACAAATCACAAGGCTTAAGCATTAAATGATTTTTAATCATATCACATTTTGGTTACTCCCTTAGCAAACATGCTGGCATCTGAACTCCATTTTGTCAGAGTGTTTCACAGATAGGGCTGACAATGCTTAGGATACATGTTAACTATTAAATTTCCTATTCTTTGTATTTGAATGGATATTGATCTACAAATTGCTGAATAAATCAAACACCAAGCTTTAGATTAGAACTTAACTTTGTAAACAGAATAAACAGACCGTTTTGTGTTGGCAACGTCAACTTCTATTTATAAATATAACAAGCCGTCGATGGATAATGTCATTCAGTCAATGGATAATACTGAATTATAAATAATATTGACTTATTGTACCCATAGTATATTGTTGTATATGGAATCATTGGTTGAAATGCAAGAGATGCAATTCAACAGCAGAGACAGTTGAAGTGTCCCTTGAGCTCAAGCTATCTGAGGTAAAGTTTTCAAATCACTATTTTCATGTTATGTCTCTATTCAAATCTTAAACTGTAAGATTGAAATAAAGTCACTATCCAAAGTGCCTTTTTTTTAGGATAAACAGTTAGCTAGGTTTGGCAAATTGGAAACTAAAAGGTACCTTTTCTTACCATAAAACACCAAAAATGTAGTAGCATTGTAAGTTTCCAATCAATTTTTACAAAAAAGGTAACAAAAGAAAGCCTTGTAAATTCTCTAACTCATTGTATGTACTATCATTTTTATAAATTTAAAAAGTACTTTACCTGTAATCCAATATGAAGTAGATGAAAATTATGGATAACACATCAAATGTCATAACATTTCTGTTCCGTCAGTGTCATAAATATGATTATTTTTTTCCTATGATCTTAATTTTTCCATCTTGAATGAACAAGTATCTCACACAGTTACCATTAATGTCTTAATTTTCTTGCTGCACCTTTTATTAGTTGATTTATCAAGATTTGTAGAGAAATCAAGTTTTCCCAAAACATTGTCACTAAGATACATTTTGACTTTGACATCAATAGTAGCTAGACTATACCCATGAATTTCATGAGTAATTTGATGATAATTTAACTAAGCAAAGCAACATAAAGCAGGTTTCTCACCTAGAAATATGTTTGCAGGTCCAATAGAGTAAATATTTCATTTCACGCCGTGTTTCCATGTTTTTATAGTATAAGATATTAAGATCATAAGATATTGAATTAGCTAGATGTTTTTGAAACACAGATCCACTTATTAAGAACCAGGACTAGACCCTTTAGACCCCTATCCAGTCATGGCCACCCGAGGGTGTATTCCCAAATCCAGCCGTAGCTTCCCGTAAAAACGGAAATTTATCCATATTTTTCCAAAGGGGAACACTTTCATGTGTATTCAACATACAAAAGCAACCAATATCGTTTTAACGCTGATTATATTAAATTCCCTAATAAATTCTATAAATCATATTTCTATACCTTGAATAAATAACCTTGGGTCAAGCCTTGAACAGCACTAACTGAAAGGAATTTCTGGAATTCTGGAGGGAAATTCAGGGAAATCCTGGGGAAATCCAGCAATTTATGAAGGCAATCCGTGGGGTCCAAAGAGTTAAACCTAGCTTTGAAATATTTATGAGACATATTGGTTTGATTAAGTGTCCTTTGAGAAGTAATTGAGGTACTCCTTTTTTCAAAATAAATGTTATAAACATTTCTGTTGGGAATTGGACATAATATAGAAATTACTTAGAGCTTATATTGATTTATAGGTCATTATGTTCTGTACTGTATGTTAAGCAAGTTATAATAAAAGTACAAATTCCCTACCCATAGCCCACTATTCTTAACTTGAACAGAATATTGCAGATTATTTCATCTTTAAATGAAAAGGGACCTACCTTTTTTCACATTCTTTATTCTACTACAGATATCTAAGGAGACCCTAAGATGGATGGCAAAGGACGATCATCGCAGTTACTGGTTTTAATATTAGCTGGATTCTTCTGGTATCTAAGTAGTGTTTTGGTGAATATAACATGGAAACAACAATTTTATAAACACCAAAATATACTTTTAATGACTTTCATTCAACTTGTTGTTGCAGAAATTATCTGCTTCCCATTTTTCATATTGCTTGAGGAGGAACCAAAGAAACTACTCTTCTCATTTTTAAAAGGAAAGAGTCCGTACATATTTATGATTGGTGGATCTTTTTGTGTTGGTCAGCTTTGTACCAATGCATCATTGTCACTTGTATCAGTTAGTCTCACACATATGATCAAAATTCTAGAACCGTTGATTGCATTATTTTTTGGAACTTTCATTTTGAATGAACAAATTCCAATGAATTCTATATTGTGCATGTGCATTATGTTGGTTGGTGTTGCAATTGTCACTGTGTATGATAAATCATTCCACCTAGAAGGACTCATTTTTGCTGCATTCTCAAATGTTGCTTTTCAGATTAGGAATTTGTATACAAAGTTGAATAAGGAAAAAAAAATTAGGAGTATTACACTCTTTTTTATTAGTAATGCAGTAGGTTTGCTATTCCTAAGCTTTTTGATAGGATTGGCAAAAGTAATGAACAGATTTCCAGTTACTCTGAGTCTAGACTACCAATTACTCAGTATTGGATTTTGGTTTGCTGGCCAGCATGTTATGTCATTCTTTGTTCTTCAGAATGTTTTTATTACTACTCATGCATTACTAAATGTTATGAAAAGGCTTCTTATTGTTGTTGTATCTCTGGCTTTCCTGAATACTTACCTCAGCTGGTTCCAATTTATTGGTGTTGGGATAGCATTTATGGGGTTTTACTTTTATTCGACAAGGTTGCAACAGCAAGCAACTTCAGTAGAACATAAACGTGACACAATAAGTAAGGTTAATATGATGTCCATCACATGTATATGCATGTTAACTGTATTTACTTTCAGTTTTAACACTATCATCTTCACTGGTTATCCAAATAAACCAATCTTATCATTTTTGGAGAGAAATAACACTGAAATAATGAAACAGCATAAAACATCAATCACAATGTGTTGGACATACAGAAGAACCCTAAATGGTTCGCAAAAAGCCTTATTAGAATCTATGGCAACAAGGAACCCTGAAAAGAAAATAACTGTCATTTGTGGAAACACAAATTGTTATAAATCAAGTGAACATTTTAAGAACATTGAAATAAAACAACTGAATGCTTTGCCCATTGCCTCTGGGACACCACTGTCATCCTGGATAAGACATCATTCAATCATAAAAATTGTATCTGGTCACACCTTTGAGAAACATTTTCAGAGAGCAATGACTTTGGCACTTTCATGGAAATTTGGTGGTTTAATTATTGATTTAGGTTTGCATGTGACAAATGTAGATGCATTTATATTGCGACTTGATCAGGTAAGGGAGAAAAGTTGCATAATGGGAATTGGTGGAGATCCAATGACCATGTGTTTTATCAAAAGAAAAAATGCATTTGTGTCACACTTGATGCACAAGTTTGCTCTATCTTTTGAGCATTGGGAAAGGAGAGCAGGTGATGCGAAGGACAATATTCACAGGACGTCTGCATTGGATTTCAGTGACATTCAAGTTTCTGGTTATGAGAATGATATTCCAAATAATATCACACTTCTTTTTTCAGATATCATTAGCATTCCACAAGATCAGTCAAATTCTAACAAATTTGGCCTTGTTCACTATGAAACAACTCCAAATATTGGTGATTACATACAAAGTATTGCTGCAGCCCATTTTCTACCCCAAATCAATACTTTTCTTTTACGGGATAAAAAGATTCCCACTCTATCAGAAAATACAACTGTGATTTTGAATGCCTTTTGGTTTGATTATGGTTGGCTATATGGTCCTATGAGAAACATTTATCCAGTTCCTGTTTCAATCCATTTACATAATGGACACTCAAAACATGTACAGGATATGCTTCATATGAGAAAAGATTTGTTCTTAAGAAATGCTCCAATTGGCACTAGAGATACTGCCACATTAGATATCTTTGAAAATCTGGGCATTCCCACTAAAATGACTGGCTGCCTTACTCTCTTTATGCAAAATCCATTCCCTGATTTGCCTAGGTTAGATAAGATATACTTGGTAGATGTTCCTCGGAATATAAAGAAACTTATTCCAGATCATGCAATGCAATACTCTCAGGGAATAAGCCATGGACTTGCTACTGTTAACATGGGTCGTACTACTCGATATATCCAAGCTTATAAACTTCTTGAAAAATATGCCAGAGCAAAATTAGTGATCACCACGAGAATACATTGTGCACTTCCTTGTGTTGCCATGGGGACTCCAGTGATATTTTTAAATCTAAAAAGTTTATATACTGCTTCAAAAGTAAAAGAATCACCAAGAGTATCTGGCCTAACTGCATTATTCCATCATGTTAACTTTTATACATCATCATTAGAAGATGCTAAAATATTTTTTAAAAGCTTTAATTACACTATGCCACCACCAAACCCTAATCAAGAACTTGCTGATTCACTCAGAAAGGCTTCCTGGTCTATACTAAGCAAAGTTAAGGATATCAATGACACGCGTAATATATTTGGTCTTGGGCCGTAAAAGGTCTTAAACAAATGTATTTCCCTATTGTCCTGTGTAATAAAGGACAAAAAACATTGTTACAAATTTCATTTGTGAAGCACCATTTATAAGGTTTGTGTGCTTGGTTAAGCCACATCAAAATGGGAAAGGAAGTTATGCTTTTTGTGTACCTCATATGTTAAATGTACAGACAATGTATCTCTTGTCAGATTATCAGGTTCACTTATCAGTCACTAATAATAAATTTCTTTCTATAAACCAATTTGAATGTCATTTGTTTTTAAAATCAAAGTATCATTTGGATCATGTTTTTATATGCATAAGGTTAGAAATTGCTCGTAAATAAACTGTTCAACATTAAAACATTGCAGGGGCCTCCTGCAGGAAGATCTACTTTTTGGACCTCCCACAGATCTAGACATTGTTAAGATGACGTCATATCACCCAAAATTACAGGCATTATTGTAAACATATTGCAATACATTCAAAAGATAAAAGTTGCTGCTTTCACATGAGACAGTCAAATACAATCATTATATACATTTTCATCATAATTATAGAATTTAAGATTTATTGAAACACCAGGTGGTTATGCTGTGTATAAATAAGATAGGTAAAATTGAGGTAAAGTCTTACAAAGCCAATCAAGATTTCTATTTCAATTTTGAACTGATATTAAAGAGTTTGAAATAAAAGAATTTTTTTGTTATAATTATAAGATTACACAATTTACTAATTGTGCTTGTGTGAAGCTTGACCAGACTCTTAAATACAAAATGCAATATGGTCTTTTGTTACCCTACTTCTTTTAAACTGATGTCCTTTCGCATGTTGCTGCCTACATACTGAACTTTCTTCAGGTCTTACCAAGAACCAGCGAAATGGGCCATAACCAACCTGTCCATCTGGTTGCTGTTTTGTTAAAGTGCTTTCAAAAGGACCTGTGGGAACCGGCGAATTGGGTCATGACCCCATTACTTAGTGCATGGTGTAGTGGTTAAGACCCTCACCTCCAAACCCAAAGGTTGTGGATTCGAATCCTGGCAACGCCACTTGTAATTGTTAAAAAAGTATGAGTTGGCACCATTTCACAACATGAAAACAAAACCGATTGGGCCATGCGGGCCCATGTAGGCATGCTCAGTTACCCAAGATGGCCATAGGAGGACTTGCATCTTCTTTACATGTAAAGGGTTTCGGTAGTTGAAATTCAGTATTTAGTATAGATTCTTGTCCTTCCGATTTGGATTTTTTTTTCAGGAGAAGTTATCACAAGAAATGAAAGCATTGTCACATTGAGTATTTTGAATGTACCATTTAGAAATGCTGTTTTGTCATTTGCAATAAAGCTCTTGGCATTTAGATCATAATAATTGATATATTAATTATATAGATAGCTAATGATGGTGAAACATACTGAAAAAAAAGTAGATTTAGAGCTTTTTTGAATCTTATATTTCATTGCAATGAAGAAATGATATAAAAAGTGCATATTTTAGAAGAATGGGAAGCATTTTATAATATGACCGACCCAAATGAGATGTGGAGATATATTATAGCCTTAATATCAAAACATTTGGAAATAATGTGCCCCATAAAGAATATCCTGATCCGCAAGGATAATGCTCCTTGGATGAATAATGAAATCTTAGAGTTAATAAATGATCGTAACACTATGTCTAGAGAACTGCGTGGTGACATGGGAGGTGCTAACACAATGACAACCTTAAGACAGATCAAAAAACAGATTAACTCTATGATTCGTAGGGCACGGGAGGATTATGTGAAAAGCAATTTGGCTGACAATATCACTAATCCTAAAAAGTTTTGGCGTCAGGTGAATAGTGTCATGGGTAACAATGTGAGATGCAATACAACAATTAATCTCCAGAATGATGATGGAGATGACATTGCCCTAGAGGACTCAGCTGACTATTTGAATAACTATTTTGCTAATATAGGACCGATGACAGCTGCAAAATGTGCCCCCCTTGCTCATAATGAGAATGCAGGAGATTACCCATTGCATAGTGACATCAAAATACATACCTCTCAAAGTGACAACATTACTGTAACAACAGAAGAAGTAATAGAATTAATTAAAGACCTAGATACTAATAAGTCATCAGGGTTAAAATACTTACCAACTTTCATATTAAAGGAGTGCTTCCTGACACTGAGCAAACAAATGACCTATATGATCAATTGTTCCTTTAGAACTGGGATATTTCCTGATGAATGGGCAATAGCGAGTATCACTCCCATACCAAAACCAGGTAATAAATCACAAGCAACAAATTATAGACCGATCTCTATTCTACCGCTACCTGGCAAGATTATAGAAAAAATCTGCCATTCCTACATAGTATACCATTTAGAAGATAATGATATTTTGTCAGATTTCCAACATGGATTCCGTAAGGAAAGATCAACAACTCAGGCCATTTCTGAATATTCAAAATTCTTATCTGAAAACATTAATAAGCATAAGTATATTGTTTCTGCTTACCTAGACATGGCCAAAGCTTTTGATACACTGGACCATGCAATATTGATAAACAAATTGACGAAAATAGGTCTTAACAAAAGTATTATAACCTGGCTTAATAGTTACCTATCAAATAGGAAAATTACCACAACCGTTAATAACATTGTATCTGCTCAATCTAAGTTATTAACAGGGGTACCCCAAGGCTCAGTGTTGGGACCTTTGCTCTTCTTAATTTATTTCAATGAAATAGCTGACTTAATAAAAAACACTAATGTGCAAGTTTTGTTATATGCGGATGATGTAGTTTTTTATGCTGCAGGCAACCAGATAATCCCAATGGAAAGGGAATTACAGCTTGTACTCACACGGGCTAGTAATTGGTGTATTTCCAATAAAGTCTGCATTAATACTAAGAAATCTAAACTCTGTTGTTATGGTACACGAGCTATGTTAAAAAAGGCAGGTGACATAGCCATCACACTCCAGGGAACTTTATTACAGTCATGTAATAGGTACACATATCTAGGAGTAATTTTTGATGAGTGTCTAACAATGAAAGATCACTATGCAATGGTAAAAAAGAATTTTGCTCACAGAATCTTCAAATTATCTAAAATGAAGAGATTTCTAAGCACCAAAACCAGTATAATGGTGTATAAACAAATGGTGCTACCTGTAATAGAATATGCTGACACAATGTTACATTACTTGGGTCTACAAGACTTGAGAAAACTCCAGAGAATGCAGAATCGAGCATTAAGAATATGTCTTAATGTACATAATGTCCCAAATTATCACTATCATGTAGAAGACCTGCATGAATCTTGTAGGATAAGACCACTTGAGAATAGAAGACTAGTACATACATTATTATTAATGTATAGATATAAGGACAAGAAGGGCTGGATAACAAAACCAAATAGAGCCACAAGGGGTACTGTTACTCAGATTTCATCTAGATAAAGTCTCGTTACAATTGTATAGTAAAAGTCCATATTATGTAGGGGCAACAGCTTGGAATCAGTTGCCCAAACATATTCAAGAAGCAGAAAGTATACATCAGTTCAAAATCCTAGTAAAAACCTGGGTTGAACAATATATAACTCAGATATAACAATCTGAATGATATAATGCTTAACTTAGCATTATTCACATAGGCGATTTGCATATTACTTATTAGGTATACATTTTCTTTCGCTACTCCTTAATCGTTTGATTACTTCTTTTTGCCCATTGCTAAAATGTTGGCTTAATTGCCTCTGATTCTTCTATATGATTAGAAGTCTAACCATGGGAATATTTCTTAACATAGAAAATGTCCCATAATTCATAGTCTTAAAATTAAGCTATGAAAACTTAGTCATTTACAACGACTACAATTGATAACTTACTTACACGGAAGATCATTGTAGAATGAGTGTAGTTCAATAAAAAAAAAAAAAAAAAAAATATTTAGTGTTTTGTGATAGCTAAAGCCCCATACCCACTAGGACATTTTTACACAGTCAGCTGACGAATTGCTGTTAAAATCAGCTGTTTCTGCCCCTAGAATCGGCCGATTTTACCGGTGATTCAAATAAAAAACCTGCACATTTCAATATACCATACTTACAGCTGACCTGAAGAATCGGCCGATTCTCCCAGTCGCCCGTTGCCCATCCCTGGTAAAATCACCTAGTGGGGATGGGACTTTAGATGCAAAGCACTCGTCACTCAAGACCAGATCTTGGAGGTAATATGATTTATTATACCTTAGGGTGATACAAGTTTAGTAGTTAAGAGTTTAACACAGGGTGATACAAACCTGGGTGATAACCAGCCTTGTATCACACTGCAGTGTGATACAGAAACTTTTTATTTTTCTAAAATTCATGAAAAAATGAAATCATTAAGGAATAAAGAATCTAACATATGCATTATCTGCACAACGTTCCTAGCTACATTTTACTGTTTACTGTTTGTGGATTTGATGGATATCAAACGAGTTATATGAAAAAAACATAAAAAAATGTGCAACATCACAGTCCCACCATCACTGATTGCTGTGCATCCTTCCTTGGGAGCTCAAATCTAACAGAAAAGGTATAATAAATCCATAACCAACCTCAAAGGGAGTACTCAGGCAGTTATCACCCCTCGCCGAGACCCCGATATCAGCCCTCGGCCGGCCCTTCGGGCCCTGGCCTCGGGCTGATATCGGGGTCCCAGCTCGGGGTGATAACCACCCTCGTACTCCCTTCTCAGTTGGTTATATGTATATATCAAGATTATCTAATCTGATGAAATACAGGAACATTTAATCAGCAATATAAACAATGCCTTTCAAATTGTATCACAACAGTGATCATGAGAGCATTACAACAGGGAGACATCATCAAAGTCATGCATGTACTGCAATTGTACAGGGAGACATCATCAAAGTCATGCATGTACTGCAATTGATATTTTCCTAAACAATATATTATAAGACATAATGAAAAATAAGCAATGAATATTTTTTTAATCCGTATCTTAGTTTAAGCACCTGCAGGTTAATTTTGGCTAATTTTGTTGACAAAAACACATGGAAATCTATAGAAAATATACGAATATTTTCTATATTTCCATCTGTAGTTAATATATGATTAAACCATGATAAAAATATGAAGAATATTAACCTGCATGTGCTTAAACTGCTGTAAATCAGCTATCAGATCGGGAGAATTGTCCTGATACCTGGAAGCAAGTCTAGGTTCCCCTATAACATCTGGCAGCGCGGTGAAAAGGGGGAGGACACCTCTGTTTTGGTAATCGACATGAGAAGGCCGCTCAAAGTACACCGTGTCATGCAACAGTTGGTACTAGAACAAACAAAAAACGCAACACTAAATCGTCCATCAGACTCACTCAACGTCAAACGTCAAAATGTCGTCTGCTGCATTTGAAAAGAGCACACATCAGTCATTTAAATAACAAAATTCAATGATAACTCCCACAAAACAAAGAAATATCATTCGGGTTATATATAAAACTGATTAATCATCATTTGTAGTTGTGTTTTGGGAGTATATTTCGGGATTATTGGGGGATTTCCCGCTTAGAAATAAGCAGGAAGATGGGAGGAGTAGGGGACCGGAAATGGGGATCGTGCGTTGCTATGGAGTCACGTAGAACATTGTTGTTTTGGTTCAGAGTTTCTCTTAACCCGAGTCTGTTTCTGATCTCTTTGATAGGAGAGCAGGAGGTGGCAACGGACCCATTTATCATTACCAGACCCGAAAAGGGAGTGACTTGGGAGTAGTTTAATTTTTTCATATATTTTTCTTACGTTAGTCACATCATGAGCATTTGTAAACGTGTTTTTAAATCGTTAAAACATAATTGAAGAGAACACATCTGCCACAATGTTCTTTTAAATGACTCCTACATCTACATAGTATTATATTATTATATGATGATCAAAAATGAAGACTGTCAATGCATATATGATACTATAACATACTCAATAGAAGTTCTAAATACTCAAATATTCACTATTTTCTATAAGTCTGTGAATAATAATAAGTAAATATATCCAAACACACGCAACCATAATCTATCACATGTATGCATTCAAGCATTTATGCATTCAAGTAAATTATGAGCCGATCATTTACTTGAGTGCGAGGAAGAACAGATCCCTGATCTGATATTGTATTTCCAATTCCAAATAAAGCTTTCACAAAAAGAAAAATATAACAGGGTAATTTTATGAGTGTAAATATTAGAGTTGAAGAATTATAAACCACGTTTCAGGTAGAATGCAGGAGCGGATCCAGTGGGGACTTTCATTAAATTTTGGCAAAGAGAAAAAAAAGTTGCGTACGTGAGTGCATGCAAATGCGCAATGATTTACGGATTTGCTTAGCCTGTATGCAGATCCTCACTTTTCTCAAATCATGTATATGCGCCCCTGCAATCGTGATCTACCATATCTAAAATGCATTCCAAAAGCTGGTAGAAACTCAACGTCACCAGACCAATAATTACTTTGCGTTCATTTAGTTGTTTTTTATAGTAAATTATAAAAGAGTATTTGGTTTAATGAGCTATATTCATATACATTTGAAATGTTCACTGCAGACACTTACAATTCCTTTAACCCGGGATGAGCGTGGGGAAATCCTATCTGATGTAATAAAGGTTTGACACGAGTAGTTACTCAATTGTAACAGTGTTGTGTAAGTCGGCATGTCAGAACCGAATTCTGTTTATGGATACACATTTTCCAGGACAGGGGCGGATCCGGATCCAGTGGCGAGTCCAACTGCCCGTTGCACAATTGCCTATCATAACAGGGCCGTAACCCGGGGGGGGGGGAAGCAATAATAAAAATGTCAATAAAGATCCAATTTTACACTAGGTAGGATTCCCCACACCCATTTCAGATCATAAATGAAAGAAAGGAATGTTAAATCACTGAACATCTAACCCGACATCTAATGTAGCCTTGGCTGTTTGCTGTTTATATAAATTGTTTGTATATATTGTTTATATGTACAAATACATCTTCCCCTTTATTATTTGGTTTCATTGTATTAATCATCTCACTTTTTATTTATTTTTTTTTCTGCATTGTGACACTGTAAATTTATAATTTATATTCGTTTGCAACTCAACTATGAAGATAGTATTCTGTAAATTATGTCTAATTGATGTTGATGTCTTCATGTTAAAAAACTTTTTGAATTGAGGTCTGCATGTTACATTTTTATTTTGTTACCTACTCAAAACAAAATGAAACGTGCCATTTGGCACAGCATTCATTCGGTAGACCAGTGCTCATACTAGCACTGAGAATATATAATGCTGTAGAAAATTACTTGAATAAAAAAAAAATATATATATATACAAAGTTCTTTCGATGGCGGTGGTTACATAATACAAAATGATCGCAGTGATGAACAGATAGTCAATTCATGACTAAGTTTATGGTGATTTACTGTGCTATAATCAGAGGGGCAGAACAGTTAAACCTGTCACAGGGATATCCTGGTGAGGCAAGCATGAGTTTATAAAACATATATGCACTTAGGTTATTAGAAATACTCATCCAGTCAAGTGCAAAAACGTTATCGTTCCATATTATAATGAGAAGGCCCGTGGGGGCCGTCCGAGGGGGGGCTGTACGGCCTAGGTACCTGCTGACAGCCCAAGCACGGAGGGCGAGGGCCGTCAGTGGATGCCAGGGCCGTACAGCCCCCCCGAGGGGCCTTCTTTATTTTATTACCCGACTTCAATGTAAAATATTGTGAAATATTGTGAATTTTCGTTTAAAAAAATGACTTAAAACAAACCGGAAATGGTGCAGGGCATACGGCCTGGCAATATGCCTGGTACACAAACGCTCGTCGACCCAGAGGGTAATAAAGGAATGTATGCATATCTTGGTTATTCTCATACCTGTCATGTTATTCAATAGAGTAAGGTAGAATAAAATTGATAACTCTCACATAACTGGGTGGATGGGGTGGGGGGGGGGGGACTTAAGGAGTTAAGTTAATTAATGATGCATATTTCTTGATAAGGGGGTCTAGAAACTATGCATAAAGCCCCATACCCACTAGGCGATTGTACCGCCTAGGGGCGACGGGCCACTGGCAGCATCGGCCAACTCTAATGATCACCTCTATAAGTATAATATATTGGAATGTACATGTTTGATATGAATCGCCACTGAAATCGGCCGAATTTACCCCTAGAATAGGCCGATTTTATCGCCGATTAGTCGGCTGACTTGGTCAAAATTGCCTAGTGTGGCTTAAATTTGTGTGTAATCAATGAACTGGCCCTAACCTAAAATGAATAATTCAAGGATATATGTAATACGCCTGCAGCAATATCTAATTTGTTTCATCGTTATTAAACAAATCCATAAGGCCATTCTCTTCTATGCAGTGTTATACCTGTGATATTTTCACTTGCGCAGTTCAACAGCAATACAAGTTATGACAAGCAAGCCATAGTGTAATATAGAAATGTATGTGTAAGCCTATTGAAACTTGCGTCTGGTCAACGCAAATCGCAACACACATGTATTTCTCTGTGTGGTCTGAGTTGCTTGTACTTCAAATGCCGACATGTTGTTATCTGTGTTTTAATTACCAACATGTTGTTATCTTTGTTTCAGATACCAACATGTTGGTAACTGAAACACAAACCACTTACATTGGTACTTGAACCTATTGTAAAGCTACCCAACCCATAATGGAATATGCTCTTTATGCAAACAGCCACAGAACGTCAAACTAAAGCCTGTATTCCACATCCAATTTTGCTGCCGATTTCAAAAATTGGCAGTGGGAATAAAGGTCAAATATAAAAGTGTTATACATCATTAGAAAGCCCTTACAATTCTCTTTCAAATGATATATAGGATGTATGCTTTAATGCCATATCTTTAGAGAAAATCATGTAATAGCAAAATCGGTAGCATCAAAATTGGTATGTGGAATACGGCCTTAACTTTCCTACGTGAACTTTCTGTATGTCTTCTTATATCAACAGCACGACCTTTGAGTTAGTTTTTCTCACTTCATGGGTAGGCCTGGGAACAAGGAAGAATCTTCCACTTTTTACTGAGTCACACTTTTCCCTAAGTCCAAAGAACCAAGTCATATGCACTCTCACAACCGTGATAATAACCAAAACAAATACTGACTCACTAGGATCAGGATAAGGATCAGCACTATGTATGGAAAGAACCAACGATCTGTGGTTAGGATACTAATAAGGATTTTTTTCGCTGGAGACAAAGATAGCTTTGGGAAAGTCAACCAAAAGCAGGGTCCCCACTGGGTCGCTGATAGTGATTTGGTTGGCCTACTAAAGCTGATGATCCACGTTGCCATGTTTCCCAATACAACAAAACAAGACTGATGGATTTTAGTTGGTCCACAATCGTTTAGATAATTATGTGTCGGTCCTTAAATCGGTCAGGAATCGGTCCCCTACACATTATCTACTGTGAAGTTGAAAACTGATTATTTCCTTTTTTTCATGTATCGGCTCTCAAAGTTGTTTGAAAAAATCGCTTGAGAAAATCCATTAGCAGAGCCCCAAGGGAAAAGCAAACCAATTTTGGACTGATGACTTTTTTGGACCAGTTCTGGACCGATTTTAAAAATCGGTCCACTGTCGGTCTTGTTTTGTCGTCTTGTGGATCATCAGCATTAGGTTAAAACTTGTGGTCAGAGTTTGCCGTCTACCAGCCTGAAAACTGTCAACAGTTAAGTTAATTTAGTCAGGGAAGGATAGCTCAAAGTTTATTATATTACCGGCAATAGTATTGGCAAAAAATGGGGGGGGGGGGCGCCCCCCCCCCCCCCCCCCCCCCCGCCTAAATCCACGACTGAATAGAGTTAATAGGCTGGACATCCGACTAATAATTTTATACCGAAAATGTCTCAATGTAATTTCCTCCAATATCCAAGACGGAAGAAAATAGTTACCTTGTTCTACTCTATATAATGTTGATAATTCTTTATGGGGGTCCGCCCAGAGGATGGTCCATGGGTTTTCCTTCCATTGGTTTTCCCAGAAGGGAGCTGTGCATTTCCACTAACCAATGGAAATGCATGTTATCAAACAAGCGGGAAAAGGCACCCACAGTGAAATATTTTTTCACCCACCTGGCTCAGAAGCGGTCTTGCAACACACGAGTCCACAGCCACATCACACATACATTATTCTATATAATAATAAGTTTACATGCCGTAAGTGTTTCTCTAGAAGATGTACAGATGGCGCCACTCTCCCAGGCACTCTCACCGCTAGAGTCCATCCCCAACTCCTGCATGATCTTTTACCGCTGTATGAGATCCCCTCTAACCACAATCGCATTTTGTTGAATGGTTAATGCAGAAGTAAATAATCTATAGCATGTACAGAATACTCAACTTGTTCTTAGCTATGTTGAAGTCAGCAACCAGGGCAGCTTTTCTTGTACTGATCCTGGGAGTGGGTCTAGGGGGTCTTGACCCCCCTCCCCCCTTTGGTTGACCCCCTTCAAAAAACGGAGGAAAATTCTGTGTGTGTTTGTGTGTTTGTTTGTGTGTGTGTGTGTTTGGGTTTTTGTAATATCTATACATTGTTTTAGCACTATAAGCTAACCCCTGGTCCGCCCTTAGCTTTGTGGCTGACACCCATCCAGGTTGCGATGTACACATAACAAACATGTTCTGCAACCACACTTTTTTAGTCAGTTTGTTACTTACTAAGAAGGCATGAAGCAATTACATTATTGTATCCCAAAAGAGAGATTGAGTGGCTAGGTTTTGGGGTCAATTTTCGTAGCAACATCTAAGATCATATTGCGGCGAGAGCAAGGTTTGACAATTCTGTGTTAGAAGTTTGAATTTATGAAATGATCAAATCTAGATCTTTTAGAATATTCTACCCTACACATTAACCGAGATAGGCGTTCTTTAATATGCAAGGACATGGTCCCATACACAGGCCCTACACACAACAGCCGCTATAGTATAGACCTATGATTAGATATCTTTTAAATACATTACAAAAGTTGAGAAAAAAGATCTGTTACATTTGTGGTACGTCATGCCTTGGAGAATCTGAAACCCCCTCGTATATGATCTGTTATTACTCCTAACTTTCGGTACTCTACATGTGTTTACCAAATGCGGCCTAAGGTGATAGCCCTTTGGTTAGGCCTATATATGATATGTTTTAAATATTTAGGCCCATGTGATATGGTGTGATGCCTTGTGACTCACTTAAGGATGACTCGCCAGGTCTTTGCTTGTGTGGGAACCTTGAGGTAAATCCTGGTGTAGAAGTCTGGGATCTATTTTATGTGTTTATAGTAGTTTAATAATGGTCATTGGTATAAATGGCCCTAGATGTATTCTGGTATTATTTTACTTTAAAATAATAATTGTGTGAGTATGGTTATAGTGGAAGTATTTCTCTAAGAGCTTTATGTAAACCTTAAAGTACTATGGGTATGTTTAAGATTATATCATTTATAAGATTATAGAAATGTAAAATTGTTGTGTAAGTTGGGACAACACTAAGCCCAAAGATCAATTTTGTATCTGTTTTTGTCACATGTATGCAGTATGTCAATACTTGTACATACTGGATGAGGGACACATGAGTCCGTATTAAGGATTTCCTCTTCACAAATGTGGGGAACTATACGTGTCCAATGTGTCCAACTTCTGACAGCTGTGGCCCTGTGCCGAGTTTCTGTATAAATTGATGACAAATTCTCCAAATCTTCAGTCTATCCACTGAGCTTGACTTGTCCTGTTCTTTGTTCACTGACTTTCCCTCACCATGCTGCTGCTGCTGCTGCACCAGCCATTTCCAGCATGCTCTGGTTTTGACTGACAGTATTCTATGGGGCCCTAGAGGCCACCTACAGTTTATGCTTTGGTTTTGAACAAGTATTCTATGGGGTCTTAGAAAGCACCTTATAGTTTACACTGGTCTACATAATTTATGAAAGGCATTTTTACAATTTTAATCGCAATGATATCCAAAGAAAATTGGGACAGAATTTTGAAAATTATACTGAAAACCCTACAAAGGTCTTTACAGTATTAAGGTAGGAAACCACAAGCAATGAGCTAAAGGCCCATACCCACTAGACGATTTTCCCACAGTCGGTCGACTAATTGGCGATAAAATCAGCTGATTTTAGGGTTAGAATCGGCCAATTTTGGCGCCGATTCATATAAAATCCACATATTTCAACATGATATACCTACAGGCGATCATAGGAATTGGTTGCTTTTACCGCTGACTGCAGACTGTGTAAAAGTTTCCTAGTGGGTACAGGGCTTAAGATTCTGGTTGAACCGGAGATTGCTTACGACTTATATCTGAATACATGGATTCTCCAGAATGTCAAAGGTCTAGGTTGGACACTATCTACACTATAAGCATGTAGATGTATAAACTCTCCTTAAGGCACCTACACAGCCCCAAACCAAAGGGTCAGGGCAACTTCAAAGGCAAAAAGGCACCTATATATACCGAGGGGTCACCTATATAAAAACATAATACAGACATACACACAAGTATACATACATAAATACAAACGTACATACTTTTTTTAATTTGTTTATTGTCAACATCACGCAAGGTACATACATGGTCAATTAGGTGAACTCGTCTTCTACCCACACAAAGTTATAAAGATACATACAATATAGACGCATACAAACATTAAAAGAAATTCAAAACATGGGTAAACATGCTAAGCCTTTGGTGGTTGAGAACAATCATGCGACATGTGATTTCAAAACATCCTCATGTTTGATCCCATGAAATGTATGTCCACAATTCGCAAAGGTAATTTAGAATCGACACATAAGATAATTTAGTAGATTTGTATGCAATATAATTGCAGATTTGCAGCACAGAAGCTTCCTACAGAAGGGAGACCATTGTATATAAAATAGCATTAAAGAAATGCAATATAATTTCCAGACATGATTGTAAATAGTTTAAGTTAAGGCTGGAGGTGAGGGAAGACTGGAGCAATCCAACTCACCCCAGGATAAATAAAGATTTTTTAAAAAAAAGAAGCAGGGAGTGGTTGAACACCTTATTCCTTAGAAGTTATAAGATATCATGACTGTAGGATAAAGGCCATTTCTCACAGATTCTGCCATTACTTTCCTGCAGAAGGGAGACCATTCCCTCGATTAAATGATTTAGATAACAAAAAAGCATATTCTAGGTAAATTAAAAAGAAACATAAGGGGTGGATCAAGGAATACAAAAGGGGGAACAGGGTGCCCTGGTAAAATGTTTACCATTGACCCCCCTCCCCCCACCACCACCTTCTGAGAGAATACTATTTGGCAAAAAATATAAGGGAGGTCCCCCCCCCTCCTTAAATCCATGACTCTATATAATCAAAATCCCTTTTCGTCAGAAAACTAATTTATGGATATAAAGATCATTTGTTATTCCATTATCAATATGACAAATATTTCTGTCAATCAATGATGCTGGCACATTGAGTCCTATCTTCACACAAACAGCAAACAGGTGCACAATCTCTATCCTACCCTAAATGGGCCCTTTATCAAATTGTGATAACAGACAGGTTATTCACTACACATAGCACCCTCATCAGCATTACGGATGCTGAAGTGAAACTGATGGTCCACTAAGTAGTTCCATAATCGCTGCTTTAGTTATTTCCACAGCTAGACAACCTCATTAGTTGTTAAATGTAAATGTGGGTATCTGACATGATTTCTTAGAAACCATAATTTAATTCCAACACTCACAGAGATGGTTGCATAGGGGCTTTATCGAAATTTAAATAAATTTGTATAATAATGGTTTACCAAAAAATGGTGCTGCAGTGGTTACCCATAGTTACCTTAAAAATGAAATGCCATATCACTGTTGACCGTTAATTTAGACGCTATTCTTGCCATAGCTGCCCATGCTTATTCTCCCTAATCTGGCTGTAGCTGCCAAGAAAAAACGCCATTTTTCCTTTTTTTTTTCATCTATTTACCAAGTAAAACACACTGGTGAATATTCCCCAATATCTAACAGCATTACCGTTGCCAACATACCATTTGAATGCTCTTTTAATTTCTTGAACAATACTCGAAACTGGAAGTCTATAATAAGTATCTTGTATTGATAGGAATGTGTCACCCTCTTCCTCTGTTACAAGAGTAAAAGAACATTGTGTCATTTTCATATATAAGACATTATCTATGTTAATGACATGTTAGTAACCTTTATGACAAGTCGAATTTTACATTGCTTTATCTCTCTTGATATTTTCATATCTTAGTGTCATTTTGGTTACATTCGGGTGTAGTGACAAACTCCATGTTAAGCATGTATATCACAGTAGTTTTAACACATGCTATTAAAACTGGTGTTATGGAAATCTAGGAGTGATATATAGCCGTCTTTCTTGGGCACTAGTGTTTGGCACGTGTAATGTCAGAGTAAAACATTTATTTCAAACACCACCTTGTATTTGTGACCAGGTGCAGGAGCGCACAGGAAATGGGAAGAAGGGGGAATTGGGAGGTCTTGCCTCATGCATGAGGGCTAACTGTAAAGTTCTTCAGAGAGGAGGAATGGAGGAGAAGAGAAGATGAGAGGGTGAAGCAGTGCCTTATGATAGACTTCTACTCAGAGAATCAGGCACTGCCGGAGGAAACATATTCGGGTTCTTCACCATCCGTGGTAGGGTGGTAGTGTGTTGGCCTAGCACCCTAATTCTCGTTCCCCTTGCCCGTCTTGTTACTCGGGCAAATCTCATAGCTTGCCATTATCATACTCTAGTTGTTCCTCTAGCCTTAATCTGTCCAAGTCCAATCGTAGATAGCAATCAGCCAAAGTGTACTGTATAGGCATGTCACTTGTTCCTGATGACAGGTTATCTCTATGTTTTCTAGGTTCTTATGTGATAAGACACAAGAAGGAAGTCGGTGTTGACACATTGTGTACCAAATTGGTACTGTTTATTTCATCCAGAAACTCAGGCTTACATACCCTACAACTATTGCTGTAACGTCACTTCCGTACCATCTTTCTCATACCTAAAAACTTGTGATTGCGTGCACGCTCCTTACTTTCATGCTGCGTCACACACTCATTCCAAAAAAGAGAACCTTTGTTATCTCATAGAATATCTGAATGATCACTGGTATACAACTATTGGCAGGGAAGGAACAACTCGTACAAGACTATTACATGTTATTTTTACCTCAATTCAACAGCACGTGAATTTTAAGTTTCTAAATGATTCTATTAACAGATTCATCACAATTTCAAAGAGACAGTAAATTCACTGCCTTTACTTACTTTACAAGTACAACCTTATAATTATTTTAAAGAAATTTGCTTATATCTGCAGCCTGTCAATTATCATAGGTCTTCATGTATTTTCTTTGGAGCTGAGGTGACAGTAGATAATACTATAGAGATCAAGATGATGAAAGACCCAATGACCTCCAATGCATTTTTGTGGCCTGAAAGTCCATTATCAATGTAAAAATATTGAATGATATGTAAAACCACTACTGACAGACTTTGTATCAAAGACACATGAGTGGGGTTCATTCTTTGAGCAGCAGCATTTGAAGATACCACATCATTCGTCGTTGCAAAACAGTGGATTAATAGAAGCAGGACTTCTGACCAGTTTGCAACTGATGCAAATTTCTCTAGGTAAAATGATATCAGTAAAGATGCTGGAATATTTATTATTGACATTACCAATGCTTGAGAAAAAGGATTCATATCAGCTAGATAAATACCAACGATCAAAAAATGTGCAGCGTCTGTTAAACCAGCAAGACTGGATAATCCATATCCAGTTAAAACAAGGATAGACAGTTGAACGTCAGAATTTGTAGCATTTTGAAATGCTGTATGTATTGCTTGTGTGATGTTGTTCATTAGATGATCACTCTTACCAAAACTAATGGTTGAATCATTCTGTGTGTTCATGAAGGTAGGCATAAAACCATGGGCAAAGGAGCTCCAGGGTTGACTGAGAAGTCCTATTCCCAGAATTGCAAGGAGCAGGGAACATCCATGCCCATATCCAAGATCCCTTCTAAGCACAATCTTCGTCAAAAGGCCAAGGAACAGCATTGTTGAAATCATGAAACTCCCCATGAGATGGGCCAGTGGAAGAATACTAGCAGCGGCGAAGAAGAACACATTGTAGAACAAGCTTGTTAAACACATCATCAAGATCAACGGGACTTTGTCTATACTGAAGGAGACACTTATTCCTTTTGTTTTAAGTACCGCAGCACAGATGAGGAGCTGTGCTACGTATCTGTATGTGCTCAGCTGGAAGTCAGGTATCGCTGTTTGAAGTAGCTGTACAGCCACAGCTGAGGCAGACCAACTTGCTACAGTAGATAACGCTAGGATGTAGCCTATAACATAGCGAGAAGACAAGGCAGAGCACAGTATCTTTCTTTCATTAACTGATTTCTTGATGTGGTTGACTCCCATGGTAAATGAGCTGAAAAGATAAATGATGGAGGTATTCATTAATACGTATTACCATAAAACCTTTAATTAGATTTTGGCATTTTGATAAATCAACCATTAGTTCTTCATATTATTTCTGAGTTAAGCCTCCAAGATATCTGACATAAGAATAACAAATAATATGTGAATTATATATTTGAAAACTATAAAAATGTTTTAAGGTTTTGATATTTAGATGGTAATCGCAATATAGATAGAACATTAGCAAAGCTGTCCATAAGGGAAAACAATTTGAATGACATCCACTTGGTATATAATTTGGAAGTACTCTCGTCCATTACTTATAAATGTTGGATAATCAACTGAAATTGTTTGTTATGGCAAAGATGATTAATACTCTAATTTACTAGTAGTTATTCATGTCATGTTGATAACATATTGGAAAATGTTCTTGAAAATTTATATAGTGTCACTAAAAATGTATGGCTGCATCAAATCTCAAGATTATTTTACACTTTGGATAGTCTATAGTGGATCACATTAACTCCCATGGCAAATGAGCTGAAACGTGGATCCTTTTTGAAACTTTTCTATTTATAAATTGTCAGGAAACATCAGAATTGTGGGCAACTGTAGTAAGATTGAGGAGAATACCCTTTGTGGATATGGACGGATCAGGGGTAAGAGAGGTAAGAATAATATAATCTCTAAATCATGCTGAAAATTGTTATTACCTGAGGGACTGTTTTGTGGGTACATAAAAAAAATACTGATGACAAATCACTTACCTTAGATTTTTGACACAGTCAGTTGTTTGTTAGAATCAGGCATGTGCCAAATGTTTTGGGGAACCTAAAGTACATGTAATTTCAGACTTTCCTTTCGTTACTGTTGGGGAAATGCTCTTGAAAATCTGAGTACTCAAACAACTGATACATTTAGCACAAAGCAACCCCATGATGATCTGTAACTGTGACTTGCAGCTGTGAGTGTGATCAGAGACATTAGACTCCCCTATAGAGAGTAGACACTGAAGGTATAGCCAAGAAAAATGGTTTTGTTTAGGTAACAAAACCAAACAAAAAGGGTAGGCATGCAGGGTGTTTACTTACATTTTTCTTACATAATTTACAATCTCATCTCATGTTGAGTATTAAACCAATTAAGGTCACCTCGTTTATGTTTGATGGTAAAATTAATATTGCTGCAAAAGGAATGTCAACACAATTATATAACAAAGAGAATGATTGAAAATTCATTCGCTAACAAAGGTGATTATTGGCTTGAGTAAATTAAATGCAGCGGGTCCATCGACATGATCTCCCCCTGAGATGGCTCACAAAAGGTAGCGTATGGTTGCCACAAAGGGATGACTACACTCGTGGTGATCTCTTTGTGGTATCCTGCATTGTGACTGTTCATTTTGTGAGACACCAGCTGGGATTGTCATCTGTCTGGCTGCTGTTGAGTAGAGTTGGTTTGGACTTCAGTGAGAGCATGTAGGAATTGGGCCTGCTGCTGTCTCACTCACTGTTCTATGCTTCTATCTCTCTCTTGCAGTAGAAGTATCTATACTTAAAATTATTTTAAAGCCCCATACCCACTAGCCGATTTCACAGTTGACGAGCGATGGGCAATGGGGAGAAATGCTGTTGCCGTCACCGGGCAACTGGAATATCAGACAAGTTTGATAATTTCTCTGCAATTTTCCCGGCAATCCCATCGTCCATCGCCGGTCACCCAGAATGTGCACCATACCCACGGAGAATCGGCCAGCAATCGTGATCGGCCAGCGATTTCACCGCCGATTCTCCCAAACACTCGTTGTCCGGCGACGGTAAAATCGCCTAGTGGGCATGGGGCTTTAGGGTGAGTACTATAGTGTGTAGAAATTAGAATATATTGGAACATTTTTTCGTCAGAACAAAATGATGTTTCTTCATCAGAACAAAATGATAGCATTTGGCACTGGTTACACACTCTATGTAGTAACAAAGAAGGATTATATATCATTTATTTATTTCTATGACATTTGGTATAAATGAAAATACATACACCTTTATTCAAATATTTATATGTTACATACTAATTTCATCTCATCCGATCTACTATACTTATCATAGTTATCTTTAAGTCATAAGAGCACATGTTACATCAAATTAATTAAAATAGTTTAGATAACACTGAGGACGTAGAAATTCTTCCTGAGAGAGGTTGATGAACTGTCACCCAATTAATGAACCTATACCACCGTGGGGCAATTCACTAGGCTTGTGTGGAGGATGCAGATGAGAAGTATCGCTTACCTTAAAAAAGCTTTCTCTCCCTATGCATATGATCCTGATGTGTATCGACAGTTAGCTGCCATGGTGTTGTACGGTAAAATATGAAAGGAGATTCAGAAATACTACACAAACAAATAATGGTCCAAAAGCAGCAGAGATGAAGCGAGATCAACCAATAGTGGTGCACAACACTTTATATTCTAAGAACCATGTATTCCTAATACTGACCCATTTAAGCAGCAAAATAACACACTGCACAGAGGTCAACACCTCATGCATGGTGAAATTAGGAAAGCTTAATAGGAGAGGGTATTATGGCTAAGACTTTAATTATTACTAGAAGTAGAAGGCTTACAGTAAAGGCTATGTAAATCTAATTAAGGAGAATGGTCACCAGAGTGTGAAAAATGACAATAAATTTGGATAAGGTTAAGAAAAGAATTCAAATAATAGTAAAAGCCTATTGATGGTTCAAGGCAGTGTCAAAGGGAGATGAGACAGCCATAAGACCGATGTCTAAAACACAGTCTCACCTACTGGAGGCAGTACTGTAAGGGGGTATACAGGTATACATAAAATCAATAATGGTTAGCATATATAGGGCCCAACCCAACCTGAAAGGGGAGAGCAAGAAACGAGTTGGAGCTTGGATGAACCTTTGGGTTCAAAAGCTAGGTGGAATAACCTAACTTGGTTCGGTGGCATCATCTGGTGACCATACGTTGGATTACCAATACCTTGGCAGGCATAGGATTAACATAGGCAGGCTTAACGTTAAGAAACCCTATAGACCTTGCATGGTGAACTCCTGGATTGGTGTAGGGTATGCTATGCCCAATATTGCTGGACTGTATTGTATAAGACGACGCATATCTCCTATCTGTTTTGGACATAATAAAACTAAACCTCTGCAAATCCAGTGTCTGCAATTGGATTTGAACAGCCCAAGCAAAGACTGACCTCTATCCTTGACTAGCAACAAATGAGGAAGATTGACTAGCAATTACTTACAACATAAACTAAAATAGCCTTTCTTGGTTCCCCATTATAAACATTGATAATAAACAACACTCTTGTTCAACAGCATATGTTACCTGATCCAAAGAAAAAGGTTAAACTGAAATGAAGAAGCTGAGAAAAAGCCAAATTAGGGAACATGGCTTTTTAACACATTCTTGAACTATACCAAGGTTTATTTACCAAGAAAATATATTCCGCTTGACCTCTATGTGTGTTTAAAGTATCCCTAAACTATGTGCATTGCTTTAATTATTTTCCAAAAAAGGGCTGGGGTGGTGCACATGAAAGGTTCACGAATATTCATAACAGACTTCACAAACCTGAGGTACATAAAGGAAACCTTCATTTTGCATTGAACACATTCTTATATCTACTAGAATACCATGATATCATAATAAATTGGTTTGGAAATAGAGAAAAGTGGAAAAGAAAAGAAATCCAAGATTTGTGACGATGAATCCTCCAAGAACACAAGTTTACATATGAATCGAGACTATTATTGAATTTTGGATTCGTGAATCTTTTATGGTCACCATCCCTGGACTTGCCAACTTTGGCAATTTCTTGACTTGTGTCTTGCTTTTAGCAATGAAGAACCCTGGACATCTTGGTGTTGGCAAAAAGCCCGTGATCTCTCCCGTGTTGTTGGATGGTTGGTGATAACTTGAAAAAGCTAAATCTTGCTCTAGTATACCTTCTTTACAAGTTAAATATATAGGAAATAGTCCTGAATAGCAAATATGAAGCATGTGCTAGATGAATGGTGAAAGGATAAAGGATGAATTTCTACAGCAAGTGAAAGACATTTAATAAATTGGATTAAATGTCTTTCTCTTGCTGTAGAAATTCATCAAAAGCTTGTCATTATTATTCAAATTATTGTTAAGGCAGGGTGATAACCAAAAGGTTAACACTAAAAATATTTTTGCTACACCAAGGTATGTAACTCAGCCCATATCCTAGGCATTTGTTGTGACGTTTGTAGTGCCACCCCCTGTGCAAATCACTACTACACATTGTCGTTTTTGTCAGTGTCATGACATCATCAGCCTTTTATTTATATTTCAAAAACGATAGAGACGGACTGCTTATCATTTGTATCTGGTAGCATGGACTCTCAAAGAGGGAGCCACCATCACTATGTTCACAGCAAAACGTCATGAATTTGGACTCTCATTTTGTAGTCTTGTCGTTATCCCCCTGTAGGGGTAATACAGCGAAGTATGTAGTTCCAACAGTAGAAACTAGTTACAATCATTGAAGTAATCTAAGCTAATTTTACTCATCTTCTTTTAAAATTTGGCGATTTTATAATTGTTTGTTATGATGTAATTCTATATTACTTCCGAGATATATCATATCAAAAACAATTGAAATTAAGACTGTAATAACTTGAATTATATCATTTATTTGAACTTGTGTTGGCATAGGTCAGGCAACAATCCTTGAACTTACAATACAATAAGAAGACATAAATTGAAGGGGAAGAGTGGCAAGTCTAATATCTGCATAACCATATTTTTCATTTCTGTATTTCTATACAAAAGCCTTTAAAATCAGAAATGCAATAAAAATAACAAAGAACGCATGCACACATTAAGGTGGTATCCCACATACCGAAAGTGCGACTGCCCATATTGACCCTCGCCATGGTAACGTTCTACACCGGCAGCCCTTACTTTCGGCCACCAAAATCGTAAAATCGACTGCCGAAATTGTAAAATCAGCCGCAGAAATTGTAAAATCGGCCACCGAAAGTGCAATAGCAGCAACCAGTGGAAAATCGACAGGAAAAATTTATGAACATGTAATTCGGCCGCCCACTATCGGTATGTGGAATACGGCCTTTATTTAAAATCACTTTGGATTGCCTATTAAAGCAACCCAAAACCAATGTGATCTGATATAGTGACAAAATGGTGTTAGTCCTAATATCTGGTCAAATACAATGTTTAAGTCTAATTGTTGTATCATATGGTAAAATAAAGACTGGTAAATCTAACTTAAATGTTGTTAAACTAGCTTTTGTTTTTATGTTTACCCTATTAAGTGGATCCACACAGTGATGAGAGTGGTTATATGCGCGACAGTCGCGCACGCGGACGTAGCGTATACGTAATTACTTATACACGCGGACACAAAGTCCGCGCATACATATCTATTATGTCAGGGCGCTGTTCCACAAAAAGTGTTTGTATGTGATGCGTTTTGTCTTTGAAATGTGTGCAAATAGTTTAAGTAAGGAAAACTGTTCGTAACGTCACTTACGTACACTTACATACACTTACGTACACAAATGCGCACATATGAAAAAAGAAGTATTTTAATTTATTTTGTCTCTTTTCTTTGATAGCTGCGTGAGTTTTCATCCGATTTTAATTTGGTTTCCATTAACAAATTCCTTATGAGCAAAGCTTTTTAATGATATCCTATACATCATTGTGGATTAAAAATTCCATTATGAAAATAATGTTTGAACATTAAAAATGAGTTACGAACACTAAAGCACATGTCGCAGCTATTTTAGAGATACGTACACATTTTTTGTGTTATGTACAGTGCGCAGAAATATAATTGTGTGCGTATCTTTTTTCTGGAACGATTATTTAAATTCTAAGTGTTCGTAACTTTTTATGGAATGGCCCCCTTGTATATGTTCAGAAATTAGAAAAAAACATAGAGATAAGACAAGCTAATGGGAGTTCGGGGGCATAGCCCCCAATTTACAAATGATATTGTATACACGGCCACAACGTCCGCATATATAAGCAGATCTATGTGTGCAGACTTCACGCCCGCATATACATGCAATTCTGTACATGCGGCCATCTGCTGCTATGCCAGTGTGTATAACTCCAGCCAGAAGTGTTGACATCACTTTCTTAGGATTTCCCCTACCAACCAAATATTTTCAATTCAGACTATGTACATTTTCTAACTTTTTCAATGATGAGTTTCCCTAAACTTTCCAGAAAATCAGTACCTGGGTTGGGTTGCTAATTTATTTATTTTCGTTTCTGTACATTGTACTGACAGGGTAGGCCAGTCCATGCTCATGTAGGCTTTACAGCGTTAGTTTTAGAATAGCGCATGCGTTAGCCATAAGTCTCTGTCAAAGTAGGCAGTTAAAGGAGGAGTCTATGTGTGACGTATGATACTAAAGGAGTTAACACCGCTCTAGCTCAGTCAGAGTCAGCTGAACTTTGTAACCATCCTTGGAAAGGTTAGGTCTTAGAAGCTGAGTCCTGGTTTGGAATAGAAGCGAGAAGACTGCAGAAAGGCGAGAGCATTGACTGAATGTGTTTGAGGGGATTCCTTCCTTGGAGCTGATCATTGTCAATTGTGATCTTGTCACGGAACGGCAATACATAGGAGAATATTGATAAAGAACAACCTTTCATGTGAGTGTTACGTCTTACATGATGTTGGAACTATGATTATGTATTGGACGACAGCAGTCGAACGAGGAGGAGACTGCGTTTGGAGCTAGCTATTATCTACAATTAACTATGACTGATTAACGTACACCACATATAACAGATGATTACCTCTCTATAGTTCAACATGTTATGGGATGAAATTTCAATTGTAATGTATCATAATCATGAAATGTAGCTGTAATGATCAGCAATTCAACTAGTGTGAGTTGGCTATACGGTCAGACCCCATTAGTGAAATGTACATGACACTATAGTCAACCATGTACATTTCACTTGACTTAGTTCCGGCTCAGTTCACATTGCAATTAACTCAGGATTAGTCCATTGATGGCAGGGGAGCAATCATGTATCATTCTTGAGTGGCCCTGTTTCTTTATTAATATATCTTAAAAATGCTTTATTCACTTTTACATTTTTTTTGGAATATGTTGTAATTGTGGAGTGGAAAAGGTCTTCCAAACTATGGATGATATGTAAACCATATACAATATGTAACCCACTATCCCCTTCTATTAAAATGAGTATGTTCTGCAAGTACTCATGTCAAATGACATCATCATTTCTTGGGTATAACTTGGTCACATGGGGTATTTCCCAGAAGTATTTTAGTCATAGAGCAAACAACAACAAACCCAAAACTTTCAAAGCATTTTTATCCATCAATATATATCTTATGGTACATGAATGAATATGCGGGGTACTTTAGAATCATCAAGGGGTGTGTTAGAAAATTTTATACATTTTCATGAATATGTGGCAATTTATGTAGTTGGATTGGTTTGGGTTGCTTTAACTTTCACTGTATTGCTTCAGAAATATTAAATAGTTTAAATATGCAGAAAACAGAAACAAACAGACAGTTAGAATCAGATGTAATGTGCAGATGGGTTGACAGGCATGTTTAGACATATTATGTGGCGCCCCCTGCCACATGCCCTTCCATAGTAGGGTCAACATGAAGGTACACAGAATACTGACAAGAAGGATAACTGGAAGAGGGATAACACTTATCATTCTGTTTTATCAAATTTTGCTATAGAATATATATTTAATATCAAGATCTACCTTTTAAAGTGATGGTTACATGGTTTCAACCAAACACAGTTGGGTTTCAGGCCATCAAGGTGATGTTCTCTGTGGGAAACGCGAGTGGTTTCTGGCGGAGATATTAAGATTTCGTGCAGTCTGGGTTCGAATCGTGCTCAGTCAAATGATGCATGAGTTTAGTTGGGATTTCACGGACACCCATCCAAACCCGTGATGGGGTGATCTGGAGACGGGGGGGTCGAGAGTGTCTCAGGAAACATGCCCCGCTCGCGGGAATTGGTGGTGGATGCAGTGTGGTCAACAAGAAGAACGGGACTCGTTGGGGGGGGGGGGGATGAACGTGTAGGCCGAGGTCTAGCCATTTGATCGTTTGAACATTAAGTCCTGCTCTCCTAACTTATTGGAACTTGGGTGGAATTCATGCTCTTCTCGTCTTGGAGGCTCTTCTTTGTCGTTTTGAGCCCATTCCCATGCAGATAATAGGTGTGAACACAGTGAGTTCTTAAACGGGACTGTTTATTCTCGTATAATCACTTCTATCTATAGCCATAACCGGGCTCCTGATTGGTTACATAACATCACATGATTACTTTGACCCTTACTGAGGTCACTTCCGGTCAAGATTACATGATACATTACGATTTCGTACCCAAATATATTTTCGTGCAACTTTTGCTGTACGAGTTCGTACCGCACGATCTCATGTACTTCGTGATCGTTTCCCAAAACACAGCTTTACTTGTATCTTTAACAAGTAACATTATTTGTCTTCTTATCCTTTATAAATACTACACAAACTCATGTTGCTACATTGAATTGATTACTATAATTCATCACACCATACATCTATGAATAAAGCTCTTTGGGAGCAGTGATCAACTTAGTATATTCTTTAACTTAGAAAACAGGATTGTGCTTATTGTAATACCAATTTCATGCTAAGGCAGTATATTGCTCTTCCTTTTGTTCTGAACCAGCTCTAAATATGGTGATATAACTGCACCAATGATTAGTAAAATAGAGCCTATAACTTCTATCAAATCAAAACGGTGTGGCAGAACTGATTGCATTAGTGTGTATTGCAGAATTACAAACATGGGGACTTCTAAAACATTAAGAAGACTTAAGCGCACACCTCCTAATGTGTGACCAGAATAGATAGTGCAATATGTGTTTAATGCTGAAGTTATACAATGTCCCATTAGGAACAAAAATTGTCTGAAGCTAATTAGCAACGTTATTTGCTCAAAATAAACTGAGAGTAAAGCAGAAAATAAAGAGTATAGACTAGTGAAATACGTTGCTTTTACAAGAGGCTCAACGTTGATGAGGAGATCTGCAAAAACATGAAAGGTCAGCCCTGCAGTAACTCCACCAACTATTGCAAGTACATAACCTTTTGTTTTATTTAAAAAGTAGACCTTATTTTCTTCGGAAGTGGAAGGGTATGGTTTACTTATATTACTCTGCATGCCAGTACACCAATTTTGAATTTGTACGGAAATTTGCACTGGAATAGATGCTCTGTTTTGATCAAATATGAAAGAGGTATGCGTAACTAAAATTATGCCAACAATGGAAACACCTAATGCCATGAGATTGATCTTATTAATTGTTTTGCCGAATAAAAGCATAGCCTGCAAAATAACTGAAGTGGCACTGAATACAGTTATCAAACCAATAGTTTCTGTAAGAGTAAGATAGACTGTGGACCCAAATAGACCAACATTATATGCAACATAAAGTAAACTTAAGTAGATCAAATTTGGAACATGCTGTTTACATATGCCTAGATTAACATCACCAAGTTTCACAAAAATTAAAAAAATCATTCCTTGTGTGAAACCTCTGGCTGCGGAGAGTTGGAAGTCAGGAACAGCCCCCTGTAGAGCCTGTACAGAGGCTGCGCTGAAGCCCGAAGTAATAATACCTATAATACCAGCTATATAGCCAAAGAGAAGCTCTTTTTTTGAGCGATTAATTTCAACCATTGTGCTTATATTGTCTCTCATCTGTTATGTATCCTTGTGTAGAGGCAGGAAGTTTTCTTTGATATAATATCTGAAAGAGAAAAATGTAAATTACTTTTTCAGATTTAATCACAAGTCATCTGGTAAGGAGAAACAACTATTCATTCCGAATAAAGATTAATGGTTGAGGGTTGTGACAATAGGGAAATATCCAAGTATATCTTTATGTCATATCGACACTAAGCAAATCCCTAATTACCAGTGAGTCCAATCTCTGTGACAAAAATGAGCATTTAATTAATTATGGTAAACTATTGGAACAAAGGCATTTTGAGGAAAATGTCTTTAGAATTTTGGAATATTAAACATAATTTGTGCCCGAATGATAAAAATACATACATTAACACTATCTGTAATCCAGAGTAGTCCACAGCAACGAACTGGCTTTAGCGAAAATGTCATACTCTATAATGCTTCCTATGACGGGCAAGATGATTGTTCCATATATACTGCTTTTGTCTCCTAAAAAACAAGAATGAATAACATTGTTACCACATTACCGCAATGATGCCCTTACCTTCATTTCATACCTGCTCATCTCTTATCATCTTTGTATATATCTTGACTGTGATCATAATATGAATTGGCCGGAAGAACATGTCCTTATGTGAAGCCTTGAACCATAATAAAACAAACCTGCTTGTGAGTCACCTTAGTGTATTGTGATGAATAACTGCAGTTACATCACTGACAAAATTAGACAATATGTTTGTAATTTTTTGGGCAGTGCACATTCATGCATATCACAATTACCAATCATTAACAATTGGACCAAAATTGCTTATGCATGAGTAAAACATTTGGCTCAAACAAGTCACAATGAAACATAGTTGACAATCAAAAATTGTTAATGAATACCACCTACTAGAGGTTATGAACTAACTGCTGGTAGCTGTAATGATGTGCCCTAGGTCCTAAGACCCTAACGTTCAGCATGGTGACTGAGTCCTTAATATGGCTGCAAATAGATTTAATGAAAATTATGTTGAGCTGGCACTTCTCTTGTGAGAAAAGAAATTGAGTTGCTAATAATCAGCAATAAACTCAAGAGCTTTCCCATCTGCACCTCTGCACCTGTCTTATGCCCTAATTACACTGCGTCGGGAAGAGGGATGCATAGGGTCTCATAGCCCAAAGCCTCTGCTACCGTTTGGGTTGTTTTAAGAGATTATTACACTACACGTTGGGTTGCGTTGGGACCCCAACGCCAGGCATATTATACTAAGCATTTGGCATGCCTTTGGGGTCGTGTTGGGTCGTGTCGGGTCTCGTCAGGTCTCGTCTGGTCACGTTGGGCACCCAGCTCACGTCAGATATTTACAAACATGTTGGTAAAATAACGCGAGTAAGATGCGTTGGGCAACGGGACCCAACATGAACATGACCCGACGCGTAGTGTAATATGCCCTTAAGATGAGATGACTACTTAACCTGAGGAGTGGGAGAACAGTTACACACCAATACTTCATTGGGAGGTAGTGGCTAATAACCTTAGCCTACATTCTCCTCCTTTCTGACGAATACTTGAGAACTCGGGCCACAGGAGAACTCAGTCCGGGAGAATTCGGGCCTCTGGAGAACTCGACCCACTGAGTTTTTCTAGAGGAGATCAAACTAGATGTATATCCCTTTTTTCTAATAGATGTCTAGGGTTCATAATTAAAAGGCTAACTTGTCCCTATTCCACCGTCTGTGGGTGGGAAAGTAGCATAATATTGTGAACATGGGGTTTTGTGTGGTATATAAGATGAAGAGAAGACTTGAAGGCAGGAGATGTTGTTGATGTTAAATATGTATTTTAATTACAACTGACCAATCAGGGCAGGGGGAGTGCTAACGAATTACCATAAACTCTATAATGTAGTATGTAATAAACATATGATATATTTTGATTATTTATATTTTAAAGTGTAGATTTGGTGAATACTTGTAATTAATGGAGGGAGGATAAGCCAGACATAGATTTAAGTATGTTATAATGCCCCCCTTCCCTGATTAAATTTGGCTCCGCACGAATAAATTAGTTTTCTGAATTTCTAGTTGTTGATATTTCAGGGATAGAGTTTATGACTTTTGTTCATTCTCATGTGCACCTGGAATTTTGTATTCTACACAATGATAGCAATCTTCTTCATTATATCGATTATATAATGATAGCATGTGATTTTAAAACAATGATTTAGGTATGACAATATCATTAGGCCCGAGTTCTCCAGCCACCCGACTTCTCCAGGACCAAGTTCTCCTGTGGCCCAACTTCTCCAGTTACCTTTCTGAATAGGCCATATTTCTATGGTTACTAGTTGGTAAAAAATCAGCTATTTAACCTACAACTTTAAGGGAAATATCATAGCATTCCATAAGTTTCTTACCATTGATTTCATATCTCAACCTTCGCTTAGACCATTTTAGAACATCACAATGTGTCAGTTCAGACGATATATCTCAAGGCACCTGCCAGATCAAATTGTAAAATTGTATCGAAAAGCTGCATTATAAATCTGTATGTACTCAACCTAGATAAGGTATGGTTGTTTGAAATAATTACGATCACCAACTGGTTGAGACCAACCTAATCTTATAGAAAAAGGAAGAAAGCATCCTGAATTCTAGGTAGGTGTTATTGTAGAGCAAAAATTCTTCTGTTCCGCCAGAAAGTCATCTAAGTAACCAATTCTAATAATGAGTTATCTTTTGTAAAAAGAGATACAACAACATCATAATCTCTGATTTTGCATCAAGATATATCTATTAATGATAAAATTATCAACAAACATTTTGAAAATGTGCTGCTTTTAGTTCTACACTCAATATTAACTGGTTACCAGTGACATTATCTGAGAATATAAATGAGAATATAAATCAAATGAGTTGAGAAATACATAGATTTTTCACTAGAACTCATTGACAAAGCCAATTGTTGATATTCATAACATTAGTAACAGTAGATCTTACCTAGAGTAAACTTCACATGATGCTGGTTTCAAACTGGTGAATTCTAACAGAGGGGGCAGGAAAACTCAAAGCACTATAGTTGATGATGAACCAGCTTTAATCATGATCAGAGTGAAGCCAGTTAAAAGTACAATAGTCTTTAATCTCAAATGTTTTGTGTACTTGAGATATGTTTTTAATGTACCACTTGTTGCCTTTGTGAGGAAACACTTTATTAATGACCATTTTATAAGCCTGTTATGAAGTCTTAATTGAATCCTTTATAGGCTAGACACATCAGTCTTGCCAACTTTGACGCTGGAATCTACAGGTAATTAGAGTGGCACAATATGTGACAGTTTCTGTGATTTTCAGCCTTATGGAAATGCCTATTCATGGCTCTAGAGCCGTTATTTAGCTTAGAAATTATAAAAATAAGAAAAATAAGCTAAATTCATGCTATAAATGAAATTTTCCTTACTTTTCATTACCGGTGAAAACATTTTTGCATTTTGTTACCATGGTTACCGCAATGTTAATAGAACGTCGTAACTCGCCGATACTACAGCTATACAAATGAGGGTTTCCATGGGCACCGTGGAACAAAATTAAGTTTTCAAAATTTGAAATTCTGAATCAAGGGACTGCTTGGCCATATTCAGCAAAAAACAGATTCTAAATATCTTAAATCGAAAGGAAGTGGCAGTATATTTCCTGAATTCATATTTGGGCTTTCAAATTTTGGCCTTGATTATATATGAGTTATATCTTTATAGATACCAAAGGCTGGTCTATTTGAGCATATTTAGCATATCCGACCTTTGTGTCTTCAAATCAACACAACTTTTTTTCTAATAAGAATATTTACCTAATTTTTTCAGTTTTAGATTTCCCAAAACACCTTCTTAATTTAATATTCTAGGCCATAAGACTGCTTTTCGCAGAGGATGTCACATATATCTTTGTAACCAGAATGATCTTATCTACATATTTATCTGTGATGAAATAAATGTGTTATGTTTTGAGAATGGATGATAAAAACACCTGCATTTGGTATGTTGTAGCTATACCAGTGATAGAATGATTTGATGCGGGCACAGTCTTTATTGCACTGTCAAATGTTTTTGCACATCCAGCAACATAACACATCAGGATATAAATCATATTGGCAAATATATTTCAGCCCACGACTTCAAGTTTAGTGATAAAAATCACCTCATGGACATTTTGATAACATTCATGATACTGTATTAAGATAAAAGATAATAATATATAATGCCATTATTATAACATTTCAAAAGTTAGTGGTACAGTATCTTTGATTAAATAGTAACTGGTTCTTTTTGCATATAATCTTTCTATTTCAGCAAAAAAAACATTTGACCTTTTATTTTAGGAAGTAACCTGGTGCTTAGGCATAGTATTGAAAGCAGCAACAATGCAAGAAATGAGTTGCCTATGATATAAAAATATAGTAATGATGCAAGGTAAACCATTATTGCTGAGATTAGTCCTGACCTGAGCCTGGTTAAGGAATGTTGGTGTGTCCTATAATTAAAACAATCTGTTCAAATGATTTAAGAGATTGGTGGAAGATAAGGATACTTTGAAAGTCCATATAGTATGGCTGAGAAATATTTCACTTTCATCAAAAGTTATGGTTTCTCCTTTGTTAGCTGACATTGTCTTTGAAAACATCATTACAAAAAATCTTCATGCAACTTCTTTGGAACTGAGGTGATTGTTGATAATGCTACAGCAATCATGATTACAAGAGAACCAATAACTTCCAGTACATCATGATGGCCTGAAAGTCCATTATCCATAAATGCATATTGAATGATGAGCAGGATCACCACAGAAAGACTTTGTATTAGACAGACTTTAGATGAGTAGATTTTCTGGGTTGCAGCATTTGTACATATCAGATCACCTGTTGCTCCAAAACAATGTATTAATAGTAATAGGATTTCTGATTTTTTCACATCAAATGTTAAATTTCCGAGATAAAATGATATGAGTAAAGATGCTGGAATATTTATTACTGAGATTAACAATGCCTGAGAAAAGGGGTTAATGTCAACAAGATAAGTACCAACTATGAGAAGATAAAAACTCTCAGATAATCCAGCAAGACTTGATAATCCATATCCTTTAGCTACAACGAAAGTCAAAGGAATGTCATAGCTTGTAGCATTCAGAGAATGTGTTTGTACTACTGATGTACTATTTGCAAAAATATGTTGAACTTTATCAATATAAGTGGATGGTCTGTTCTGTGGAATAAACATAAAGGAAGGCAAGAAACCATGGTCAAAGGAACTCCAAGGTTGATTGACAAATATTATTCCTATACTCGCTAAAACCAAAGAACATCCGTGTCCATATCCATGATCCTTCTTCAGCACAATCTTTGTTAAAAGAGCAAGGAACATCATTACTGAAATGCTATAACATGCCATTACATGGGACAATGGTAGAATACCAGCAGAAGCAAAGAAGAACACATTGTAGGACATGCTAGCTAAGCACATCAGTAGAATTAATGGAACTCTCTCTAGGTTGAAGACAAGACTAATTCCTTTTGTTTTCAGTACTGGAAGACAGAAGAGGAACTGCATTATATATCTGTAGGTATTCAACTGGAAGTCAGGTATCGCCGTTTGAAGTAGCTGAACAGCCACGGCTGAAGCAGACCAACTTGCTATAGTAGATAATGCTAGGAAATAGCCTGTAATGTAGCGGGACGACAGTGTAGAGCACATTTTCTTTCCTTCAGCATCTGATTTGCTCATTAGATTACCCTTCATGATGAATAACCTGTAAAGATGAATGATGAAGGTAAGTTGAGATATCTTTACTTGCAACAGTAATTACACTGAAATGTCTAGTATTCACCACACTGAAATCCTCCCACACATATGGAGAAACAAAAGCTAAACTGCACTTATAATTAAGCTTAGAAATAATCATTTCAACATCCAGATGGTGCTCAAGTGATGCTTTCTGTAATGATTGTGCATTCCAAGTCCTGTAGTTAATTGCTTGCAAAATTCTTCATTGGCCAGAGGTATCTGCAATTCTCAAGATTATTCGTGTGCTGTTGATAGGGTAAAAGACACTAATAAGTGCTTGAGGTTAGAAAGAAGCCTTCCGTCAACACTTTGTAACCATATGCTGACAAGTGACCTTTTTTGACTGATCATTGGCCAATACTTAAATGGCAAAGATGACAAATAAAGGTGCATTGTGTAAATTGAAAAAAATGGCTAAGTATCATCTTCAGAAGGATACAGGCCTGTCTATATTAAAAAAATATTTTGTTTGTTGGTTTGTATCTTTACTTGCTTAAGGATGGATGGGGAGCTTAGGATGTGATTCACTGTATCCTCCATTTGGATTCCTAATTTGAGTTCTAGAGTACAAGTTTTGTTCTTTTCATTTGTTGAAAATTGGTTTTTGACTGTATCTGACTGATAGAAACATTCACATTTTTTTAAATACTTTTGAATAATTTTGAGGTTATAGAATGTAGAAATGTACAATGAAAAATAACAAAGTTGCCCTCTTTTGACAGAGTAAAAGAATTATGACCTGAATCATCAGCTAGGTTAAAAGCTAAATACACATAATTCATACACATTTCCTATGAAAAAAACTTTATCGAAGACTTTGTATACAATGTAAAAAATTGTAATTGAATAAAATTAATTTTCATTTCCTGTTTATGAGAATTGGGAAAATTATTGGCAGAGATAATTACATAGCTTTTCAAATAGTACAGCATATATGGCCACGAAAAAAACACGAGTATGTGCATGCATCAGCTTGGAACTGACTACATGCTATGGTGACTTGTCCTCCAGACTCGTCACCATATCACTACGCGATGAGTTTTACTAAGTAAATATGTCATGAAGTAATTGTGTAGACCCAAAAGCCTGAAATGTTTTTGCCATTAAGTGAAGATTATATGATTTTTTCTCTTTTTAACCCCAAAACCTTATGCAGCAAGCTGTAGCATGGTGTTTGGTAAGAGCTCCCTGTATCACTAGACAGCTGCAGCAATTCAAAACCTCACTATAGATCTGGTCAGCAAGAAACATCTCATTTTGTGTTCCTTTTATTGTGACATAGCTATAGTTCTGGCTAGATATGATAAATGTTATTTAATATGAAGTGTAGTACATTAACAGGACACATATTGTCATTACACTTTGAATGTGCCATTAGTGTTGCATTTTTGTGAATTTACGAGAATATAGGAAACAACGAACTAACAGGAGGTAACAGAATATGTTCAGGTCCTTGAGTTGTTTCTTGTGTCCAAGATCTATAGTACTGCTACCTCCCTGAGGGTGTGGGACAACATTTTTGTCAGTATAATTATGACTGGGATGGAAAAGAGGATTGGTCAACAAAGTTATGTATATTTTTGATAACTGCAACAATTTGAAGAATTATCATTATCTATGTGGCCTTGTGTCATAACATACACTTTGATCTATAGGTATATCATCAATGATATCACAGAAAATGAAAAGTAATAAGATATTGTGTGGTTTAGTATGAAATTTGTTAAATTGTACATATTGCTGCCGTTAGTTGAGCCTCAAAAGTAGAAATACTACTCAGTAAAAATATTTGGTTTCAAAGGAAACTAGGTAATGTGACTGCTGGTAGCAGTTTAAGTAGTTTTGATGAATTTGATGTCTGACTATCATGTTTGAAAGTCCAAAACTCTGGTTCCACTAGGAGTATTTAAGAACTGTCATTCGTGAGGAAGAATTGATCTACATTCATCATCTCTGACAATTAACCGCAAGACTACAGAACAGGTCACATTATGATTTTATAAATATGGTATATTATCATGACAAAACACCTCTTATACCAATTTTTATGCACCCATGGATGACCTGTGGTTCATATAAGACTGAAAATGCATGAATAAACTGAGTAACTCCTGACTGCTTACCTCTTACTGTTCTTGATTGGGGGGGGGGGGGGGTGAAAGAACAAAACTACAATGGTTTCATTTGAAAAATAATTATGCCATCGGAGCAAACATCACAAAAATAAGAATATGTGAGTAGTCAGCAACCGCTAGAAAGATGAGATTATAAGACATTTGTTCCTTGAAACCTACCCCTTATAGGCAAATTGAACAACTCAGAAGATATCACAATTTCCTAATCATCAGATTTATGTGAGGTTATTAAATACCTAATGGATTAAAGAAATTATTTAGGTACTTTAATAAGTACCCAGGAAAGTAGGAACGTAACAAGTATGTTCTGCAACTCTACTTTTTTGGTTAGTCTGTAATCTGCAATTTTCACATAACAGTTACATTATTTAGGTAAAGTTAAGACTTGGTAAAAAAAAATGTCATAATAACATTATATCTCAGGGAAGCTGAGATCTTACTAATAATGAACATTATGATATTGTTATTATAGCGTGAAAGAATGTCACAAGAATGTTACAATTACGTAACAGTGTGACATCACAATGTTAGGTTCTAAAGACGTTTTGGGTGCCATCAAAATAACGTAACAAGATCCAAAGCAGAACTAAACAGAACATTGCTACGACATTATGATAATGTCATATTCTTGCTCAGGTAGCTGCCTCCTATTGGCACAGGCAGCTTCTATAAGTACCCACTAGTGTGGGCCACTGTCTGTATTGTATATGTCTCTGACTACCAGCAACAGCCTGATATGTGGTGAATCTTTACTGCAGTAGACCCGGGCCCGTCCACTTTGCCAGGTAGCCCACCCCTTATTTCTATGATATTGTGATGAACGGCTATTCAGCCAAAATACATAGAGGTTAAAATAATAGAAATAAGGTAATAATAGAAATATATGTAAGAGAACGAAATAGATGTAAAGAACGAATATGTAAAGAACGAAGAACGAAATAGATGTAAAGAACGAATATGTAAAGAACGAATAACGAATATGTAAAGAACGAATAACGAAAACGTAATGGAACGAAACCCGGAAATATGTAAACCGGAAGTGAAATGTAAACCGGAAACGGAATATATAAACCGGAAGTGACGTCAGTTGTAGGTCACGTGACCGAAGGCAGCCAATCAGGGCTGACCTCTCTAGTATATAAAGGGGCGGTGAGGCCCGAATAAACAGAGTTCTTTAACAGTTCTCCTGGTGTCCAGACGTGTCCTCTTTCCTGAAACAACCGCTAAAGATGAGCCGATCAGAGTAATTAAGCCGAAGTTAGGACAAAACAGTCGAAGTTCGAGATAGGTAGTAGAAACATAGGGTAAGTGGCCCGATGGCCCGAAGAACGAGGAACGAGGGAACGGAGTAGAGCACGAAGGCCCGAAGTAGTACCGGAAACCGAGGCGTAGTATGGTACGAAGACATGGGGAGCGGAACGAGGGAGCGAAGTCCGCGGGGACGAGGGCGCGGCATGCTCGGCCCCACGCTACCAAACAATAGGCGACCGTCGGCCCGTCGCCCCCGCGGACCGGAACTCAGGGGTGGACCGCCCCCCGGCCGACCCGTACCCCTACCATAATTTCCCTCCCCCGCAGTCCTCCGTCGACATCGAGTGCCGATTCCCGATCGATTCGCTCAGCCCCCCCTCGTGCGCGAGGCACGACTCTAGAAACACATCTCGGTTCTTGGCCCGGATTCCCCGTCCGCCCCGAGACCCGAACAACCCCCACGTTCCTCTGTTGTAAGAATCGGCAACCCCGACTTACCAGAGAACGTCACACTGGTGGCAGCGGTGGTGCTGAAATAGGCACATACGGACTTGTGGATCTTGGGTGTTTCATCGGTATTGGATACTCATGGCGACTGCGGCAGTCTTCGAGCAGATGGATTCTGACGTCGCTTTCAAGGAAGGTGGGGAGGAGAAAGGAGGTGCGAAAACCGAGACCAAAGGGGAGGACACGACCATCATGGGTAGGCAGTTTAATTTCATGGGAACGTCCACCCCGACGGATGAGCAGAATGTGCGGGCTCAACAACAACAGACCGGTCAGGAAGGAGCGAGTTTGAAGAAGTTCAGTTTACGACCAGAGAAGTATGACGGTAAACCGGATTTCGAGGGATGGATCAACCAGTTTGAGGAGTACGCAACATTGGGACGCTGGACGACCGAGGAAAAAGCGGCGATGCTTTTTCTCTCGCTGACGGGAACGGCACGAATGTACTTTGTCGGACTCCCGGACAGGGAACGACTCCGTTACTCAGCGAGGGTGGATGCGTTGCGCCGGAGGTTCGGTCAGGAGAAGGACACGTGTAATGCCCTGCAAGAGTTGGCGGGCTTGAAACGTGTAAAGAACCAGACAGCGAAGGAGTTGGCTGATAATGCCCGGCGACTGGCATCGAGAGCCTACTTCTCCAACGACTACGCTAGCCAGGAAAAAGCAGCATTACATGCGTTCCAGGCTGCAGTTGGGGAAGACCTTCAGCTGAAGTGTGCAGAGAAAGGATGCAAGACACTAGAGGAGGCGGTAGAGGTGGTAGAAATACAGGAACGATACTCACGCCGCCTCCTGCGGGCAGTGAAGCCCGAGGAGGACGCCAATACACAGATCATGGCCTTGAACGGTAAGTTGGAGGAGATGATGAAAGAATTGGCAGAAGAACGGGAAGCTAGAAGACAAGCAACGGCCCGGAGGGAGGCGTTTAAGAAGCGAAAAGAAGATTTAGAGTGTCATCAATGTCACCAGAAGGGCCATTTCGCAAGAGAGTGTTCTCAGCGTCAGGGAAACGGACAGTCGCCGTCACAGTAAGCGCGGGGCCCCCTTCGGGCGCGGCGAGAGAAGTAGTAGGCATGGGAGAATGTGGACTTTATGTGGCCGGGATGGTGGGAGAGAGTGTCGTCCGTTTTTTGGTTGATACCGGATCTATGATCAGTCTGCTGTCGGAACGCCTCTGGAGAGAGTGGGGACGAAAATGGGAAGAACTGGATGGATATGAAGGACGTCTCTGCTCGGTGGATGGTAGTCCGTTGCGGTGCTACGGATGCACGAACTTGCCAGTAAAATTGGGAACACGCGTGTTGAAGTGGACGTTCATGGTGGCAGACATCGGTAGAGATGAAGGGATCCTGGGAAACGACTTCGCGGTGAAATACCGGCTGACAGTTAAGCCCCACACGAGTGCCATCTTCCTGCCCGCCGAGGGGGAGGGAGAGGGGGAACGAATCCCGGGAGTAGAACAAAGAACGGATGGGATTCGGGCAGTTACCGTCGGAGGACAGGTCGTGCGAATCGAGAAAACGACGGAAATACCCCCACTCCAAGTGACCCGAGTAACAGTAGTAGCGAGAATGGACATAGGACAGAGTGGACAGCTGGCTGTCATCACCGGCGCTGGATTACCTATGGGACTGGAGGTGATCCCAGGAACAGTGACATTGGGAGAAGAAAATGAAGTTTGGGTGGCCAACCGAGGGACCGAGAGCGCGAAATTGGAAACCGGCGGGGTACTCGGAGAAGCCACCTTCGTACAAGAGGTACGAGGAATAGGAAGTGAAGCAAAAGAACCCCCTGGAGCGCTCGTTGAAATGATAGGGGAGGCTAAGAAAGACCTGACCACGAAGGAGGGCGAAGAGCTGGAGAAAGCCATCATGGCCCGGGAACAAATGTTTGCGACCTCGAAACATGAGTTAGGACGTACAGATTTAGTACAACATCGAATTAAAACGGGGGATCAGATGCCGATCAAGCAGAGGGTCAGACGGTATCCGGCCACCAGGAGAGAGGAAGAACGAGCACTGGTGGAGGATATGTTAAATCTAGGGATTATCCAGGAGAGCGGGAGTGCGTGGAGTAGCCCGACCGTTCTAGTCAAAAAGAAGGACGGAGGAACGAGGTTCTGTATTGACTACCGAAAACTGAACCAGGCTACGAAAGTGGACGCCTATCCGCTCCCGCGGATAGAGGACAGCCTCAACACTTTGGGGGGAAGCCTATTCTTCTGCAGTCTGGATCTCGCAAGCGGATATGGCAGGTGGAGATGGCACCGGAGGACCAAGAAAAGACGGCCTTCGTGACTCAAGGAGGATTGTATGAGTTTAAAGTGATGCCATTCGGGCTAGTGAACGCCCCAGCCACCTTCGAGAGACTGATGGAAAGAATCCTCAGAGGAATCGTGTGGGAGGAGTGTCTGGTATACTTGGATGACATACTGGTCTTTGGACCAACGTTTAAAGTGACTCTGGAAAGATTGGTACGGGTTCTGGACCGATTGAACGCTGCAGGACTGAAGTTAAAGGCGCGAAAATGTAAGCTGTTCCAGAAGAAGATTCCGTTCTTGGGGCATGTTGTCTCATTCAACGGGATCGAACCCGACCCCGAAAAGTGTCGGCAAGTAACCGAGTGGCCGGTCCCGCGGGATCTCCACGAGGTACGAGCCTTCGTGGGATTATGTTCGTACTACAGAAGGCATATAAACGGCTTCACGGAGTTGGCTGCCCCCTTGTATGAATTGGCAACGAAGGAGGAACCATTCGTGTGGAGCGCGAGACGACAAGAGGCATTTGATGCGATGAAGAAGGCGCTAACGGAGGCCCCGGTGTTGGGATTCCCGGAGGAAGATGGACAATGGTGGCTTGACACAGACGCCAGTGACGTGGGAACGGGAGCCGTGCTATCACAGGAGCAGAGAGGGGAGGAACGGGTGATAGCTTACACGAGCAAAACCCTGGAGTCAAACGAACGAAAGTATTGCACCACGCGGAAAGAACTGTTGGCGGTGGTGCGAGCTTTGAAGCATTTTCGGTGCTACATCTATGGTCAACGCGTGATAGTCCGGACGGATAATAGCGCGGTCAGTTGGCTGCAGAGAAGTAAGGAACCGATGGGGCAGGCTGCTCGGTGGATTGAGATTATCGACTCGCATGATGTGTCGTTCCAACACCGACCGGGCAGGAAGCATGGGAACGCTGACGCGTTGTCCCGGTATCCGTGCAAACAATGTGGAGAGGAGCACGAGAATACCGAAAAAGTGAGAGTAGTGACGCGGGCCCGGGGGTACGAGCCCGGATGGTCCCCGCAGGAGATGAGAGCAGCGCAGAGGAGGGATCGAGATATAGGGCCGATTGTCGCACGGATGGAAAAAGATGCGGACCGGCCAGGTTGGGAGGCCATATCTCCGGAATCCCGGGAAACAAAGATCCTATGGAGGCAATGGGAACGATTAAGCCTCAGGGATGGCGTGCTGCATCGGAAGTACTGGGAACTAGAAGGGCATGGTTGGAGGAACCAGTTGGTCGTTCCCCGAGGGGAACGGGCCAAGTTGGTAAGGGAATACCATGGAGGCGCGGCAGGAGCGCATTTAGGAGTCGCCAGGACGACGGCCCTGTTGGAACAAGGGTTTTACTGGCCGGGACTCCGGGAAGACGTGCGGAAGGAATGTCGAGAATGTGATTGCGCGTTGCTGAAAAAGGGAAGAGGAAGACGGGAGCCGCTACATCAGTACATAGTGGGGGAGCCGATGGAACGGCTGGCCATGGATGTTTCGGGCCCGTACCCAGTCACCAAACGAGGAAATAAGTATTGCCTGATGGTGGGATGCTATTTCACCAAATGGTTGGAGTGTTTCCCGATCCCGGATCAAAAGGCAACGACAGTGGCGAACAAACTGGTTGAAGAAGTAGTAGCACGGTACGGCGCGTTTCGGGAACTACACTCGGATCAAGGCACGAATTTCGAATCCGAGGTGGTGGCTCAGGTCTGTGCACTATTCGGGATACACAAAACAAGAACGACGCCGTACCACCCCAGGAGTGACGGGTACATAGAACGAAGTTTCCGTACTTTGGGGTGTTGTTTGAAAGCCAGCTGCCGAGCGACGGGCCGGGAATGGGACGAGATGGTCCCGCTCGTGATGATGAGTTATAGAGCAACGCCGCAAGCCAGCACGGGAGTGACACCGAATATGATGATGCTGGGCCGACAGACCATGATGCCGCGACAGGCGATTTATGGGAGACCTCTAGGACCAGAGGAGGAACCCCGACGGGTAGGCGACTATGTGGAAAGCCTGGAGGACGGGCTAGTCGCGGCCTATCGGGAGGCCCGGACGGGGCTGAAACGAGCCGCCATCCATCAGAAACACGAGTACGATGGGAAGGTGACTCGGCGGGAATACCACGCCGGAGAACTGGTCTGGGTGCACGATACGGTAGTGGATAGGGACAAAGGAACGAAGTTGCGATTTCCATGGATGGGCCCTGCACTGATCGTCAAAGTGCTTGACCGAGGACGGGTGGTAGTACGGAAGAAACGAGGGAAACCGGGGGGGGTGGTCCATGTGGACCGCCTGGAACCCTACCGAGGACACGCTGCGCCAGCCTGGATGGTAGCTGACCAGCAAGGATACGAGGCTGCACAGTAAATGCTTGGGGTGGGGCGCGCTAGGGCACGTAAGGAAACGGGGCACCCCTTTTTGTGATGAAGTCGTTTTCGTGTCTCGATTCCGCAGGTGGAAGAGGACCAAGGGAACGACCAAATCGGCGCTACACAAAAAGGCTTTGGCCAAAAAGGACTGATCAACCTGGGGCCATTGAGTCGGGGCGGTGCGTTGACCACTACAGTAGGAGTGCAGGTCGTTAGGCTGTAGAGATTTGCTACCTAGCTGAAGATTGGTTCTCTTGCGGATGTAATATAGGTGGGAAATGCGGGGTTGGAACGAAAAACGGCGTTCGGGAGCCACGACGGCCCGAATGTCTAAAGTAGTCCCACGGAGCCGCTTTCCGGTCAGTTCGGAGGAACCACAGCGTGGAAAAGATGGTTGGATTACAACAGAAGACAGACCCGGTGGCAAGCTGGTGAAGACTTCTGAAGTAATGCCGACTTGGTAATACCGCTTTACAGCGTCCAGGAGACCGGAGGAGAGTAGATGCGGCACTCTCGGGAACGCCGGAGGAACGAACGGACGGCTGTAAAAGGCGAGGCCTGAAATGAGGACGGGCTTTAAAGTAGGTTGTAAAAGGAGTAAAAGAGGACAAAGAGAACGGGGCGGCGGCGAGGAGATGATAACGCCGAGCCCCTGTGTTCTCCGGGAAGTGTGCGGAAGCACTGTGAGGGCCAAGATGAAAAAGGCAAGAGAAGGCGACGAGGGATGAAAAGACCGAGGACGTCCGGTGGGGCAATAAAAGGCCTAGGAAAAACGCGTGGACGGGCGAAGGGCCGCGAGGTAAAAAGCAGGCGAGGCGGTGACCAGCGGCGGGCCCCGAGGACCGGAAAATAGTAGGGGGCGCCACCGTAGAAGTGGATGGTGAGTCTGACGCTAGGGGTCGCTAGTGCAGGCCACGCCCACTTCCGCCTGCGGCGGCTATAAAAGGCAGAGCGCTCGCCGGAGCAGGTCATTCTGGTCAGCCGATCAGGATTCATCGAATCGCAGACGAGCAGACTGAGCTAAGGAGAAGAAAACGAGAGGAAAAGCAGAGAAGCGAGACGAGCAGCATCACCACGAGACAAAAACGGAAACGGCTGACGGGACGAGCTTCAGGATTGGAACGAGCCCCGAAAGCCCGGAAAACGGACACGATGAGCGGACAGTGCTGGGAAGGACATTGTCACGGAAAGGAGTTTAAGCACTTGGTCAAGCATATTAAAGGCCAGCACGATGGATTACGGAAGCAGTACTACATGTGCCCGGTGTGTTCGAGTCGAGCCTATTCGACACACCAGGACTGGAGGAAGCACATGACGGACTCACACGAAGGGAACCTGCAGAGGGGGATGCCGAAGCAAGACCCCCTTCTGAGGCTGGAGTATGCTGCGGCGTTCGCCTTGGACCCGAAAGGACGACCGCCGTACACCAGTTTCGCTGCTGGGGATGAAACGGCGGCCCGGGTAGCCAACATGGAACGGGACTACGCGGTGCGCCATCCGGAGGGGTTTCAACCCCCTGAGAGGGCGGTGGATAAGGAGGCACCGGAGAGGCCGCGACGGCATATCCGCATACCTTACTACCCGAGGGCGTCGAGAGGATCCGAGGACAGCGACGCCGAGCAGCCGGAGCAGGTAGCAACCGAAGAAGGATCAGAGGCCGACGAGGCCGGCGAGGGAGCCCAAGCAGCCAAAGCAGCAGGGAAGGGACCCCTGGCCGAGGTGGCGGAACGATCGACACCCACGCGTCGTTCCCCTCGGAGGGCCGCGAAAGGAGTACGGAAGGAAGACACCGAGTCGCCGCGAAGCGCGAGCCGAGCCGTGGTCAACCCGAAGCCACTCCTGACACCAGACCAAATATCAGGGTTAGTACAGAGCCGAATTAAGAAGTTAAACGCCCAGGGAGAACCACGGGAACCGAGAGGACGAGGACTCCCAGGCAGAGGAAAAGGACGGACATCCACACCCACCCCGAAGCCGGGTTGCTCAGGAATACCACCGGGGGCTGAGGTGGTGGAATTGGTGAGCTCGTCCGACGACCAACGACCGAAAGTCAAAGAGGAAGAGGAGCCGCTCGCTTTCAAGAGGCCCCCGACGCAGGGATGCCCGGCGGAGGAGCCGTCGCGAAAGAAGAAGTGGAAAAAGGTCAAGAAAGTCCCGAGAGAATTGGAGGAGGGAACGAGTTCGGACCAGTCGGAGTCAGGCAGGAGTATGTCGGCCCGAAGCGATCGGTCTTTGATTATCGCTGAGTCTAGTAGCACGGGAGAGCTGGGACCATCGCAGCCTGAGACCTCGACAGGAGTCAGACGGACCACGGGACTAGAACCACCTTGTAGCGACGCACAATTTACTATGATGACAGTTCATAAGAAATCAGTGATATACGAATCACGACACCCGAGGTACCCCGGGTATTTAAAAGGAACCATGAACCGGGAGGGATCGTTCAGGGGTTACCACGAGGCGAGATCCGACCGGGAGCTGGAGGACAGCATTCGGGAAGCACAGGGAGGCCGGCTGGTGGAAAGAGAAGCATTGTACCTAGGGAGGTTTCTACGCGAGATGGCAGAAAGGCAGGGACTCAAACCGTCGGGGCGAGTGGAGAAAGTAAAGTATGTTCGGCATGCGGCCAGGCCGGAGGACACGGCGTCGACGGCCTCGACACAGCCGCTGTTCTCTACCCCTACCCCGACGAAAGCGGATTCACCCCTGGAGAAGATGGTATGTAAGCAGCCGATAGTGCCGCCCCCAGGATTGAAACGAATGAGAGACATTACGGTAGCACCAGACACGCCAGAGACACGGGCGGCGGTTGACAACCTGACTCGAGCCAGTTTGGGGAGCTCGTTTTTCGGGTCGCAAGGATCGGAAGAGACCCCGGGACCACCGTCGCCCGAACGTATGGGATCGCCGCCAGGACCGGATACCCCACTCAAGGACGAGGATAAACACGGGCGGGCGCTACAACCGCGGGTTGTGATACACAGATTACAAATACCGGCTGCCCAGTCCATGGACGCGGAGGTGGAAGACTCAGAGGACATGGAGTTGGGGCAGGCCGAGACCAGAGGATACGAGCCGGAGAAACAAGAATTGGACGAGTCGGGAGCGGATTCAGTGTTCGGGTCTATAGGAACGGAGATACCGACGGCAGGACCATCTAGGGAAACACCGAGACTCAAGTTATTACGGACACAGGCCATTCACCAGGTCTTACAGGGACACTTTCCGGTGACGGCGCGAGCGGTACGAGACTGGGACGCGGAAAAGGCCATTCGGGTGCAACTGATGTGGCCCCCGAGGGAGGTGCGAGGAATGACGGCCAAGACAAGAGCAATGGCTTCGGCGTCTATGGCGTTCCTGATGGCACTAGAAACGGGCCGCAAGCCAGAGACATTTGAAGAAGCGATGGCGCAGTTCCCGACGGCGGCACTGGGGCCGTTGACCAGGGAGTTCCCGGGGGTCGACCGGCTAGTTAACGAACACAACCGGACCGTCCAATTGGCTCAGACCCTAGTGATGTACAAAAACGAGGATCAACTGGATGACTTGTTGAAGGCGACAAGAGAGGCGGAAAAACAGAGCGGAATGGTGGATCAGCTTCTCGAGCTCCCCGCTAGGGAGGAGAGACTGTTGCTGCCGATCCGGCGCCAAGAAGAAGGGTGAAGTAGATGCTGCTCGAGGTCTTGCACGGAAGAAAAACAGCGCGACGGAACCAGAGGCGGAAGATGGCGCGTCGCGAGTCGGGTGGGGAGGGATTACGGGGCGTTGGCTCCTCACCCATAGTGTCAAACCCCCAGGGAGAGAACCGGGCCGAGGCGGAGGTACCTGAGCCGCACAGGAGGCCGAAGCCTGGATAAAAGACTCTCCTGGAGACCGCTGGACGGGCCCGAAAACTTTACTTAAACTCATCGGGAACGGACTGGCGGGCTCGAACATTCTTATCTTAATTTATTCTTATTAGTTTCTTTATGGGAATCTTCTTGCGGAAGTGAACGAAACCACATGTGTTAGGAGGTGTTGAGTGTAATCAGCGAGCTGGAGGGTCCATGACTGGAATGAACTTACCAAGCCTGCGGGGCAAATACGGGACGGAAGGAGGCGCTAGGAGGAAAAACAAGTTTGTAGCTGTTCCTCTTCCTCCCTGGAGCCCGCTGCGTTGGTTGGGACCGAGCAGGTGGAACGGGATCGTCCGGTCGCGGAAATGGATGGCGGGCCGGGCGGCCCGGGAGCGAGAATGAAAGTTGGGAGGCGGAATCGAAGAAAGGAAATCAGAATGGACGGATAGTGTTGTCATTGTAGTCTTTGAGTCGACGGTCGTGCCGGGGTAAATAAGGTACCGGTGGGCCGGCGACTCGCCGCTGGAGGAAAGGCTGGCGCGGGCCAAGACTGAAAACCCTTCTCCCGCGCTGCCTTGAGCGATCTGGAGGCGAGGAAGAGACGACCTCTGTCCTCTAGCGGCACTTCTACTTCCTGCAACTTTGTCTTCTTGATTTTGGATGGATCGATCAGAATGTGGATGAGCCCGGATTCATGTACCATCATCTTCTGAGTTTCCTTGTCTTCAGCCTCTTACCGCATACGAAGAGCGGCAAAATGGAATTTTTCGACCTGAATGCTGGTTTTATCGTGCCAGAGTTGATGCAGCGAGTCGTGAAAGGATTGCGGCGAGTCGTAGATGTCTCCCGGAGGACCAAGGCACGAGCAGGGACGATAACTTAGGGGCCCTGGCTCGTGACCGACCGTAATATGTAGTAATAGTAATATATGAACAAGAAACAAAAATTAATAGACTTACTAAAAACTTATATTAATATCTTACCTGCAGTAACGACAGAGACTCCTTCCATGTCGTATTTCCTGATGTCTTCTTCTCGAGGAACGAAACAAAATAGTCTTTGAAACATATAGGGAAGTAATCTTTGAAATATACAGGGAGGTGGTGCTTGGAACGTCGGCCGCGGATGCCTCGACAGACACATCAAGAGGTCTGCAAAGAGCGACGAGGAGCGACCCTTCTTGGAGTTCGACATCGGATGAGTTCTCTATATATGCTATTTTATTGAGAATGGGCCCGTTCCGGATCTCAGAGGTTGACGTTGGGTGCAGATCCCGGTTGATGTCTTCCATCTTCACTTTCTACGGCTTCTTCTTCTCCTTCTTACTAATATCTTCAACTTACCAACTTCGAACCGTCGTACCTAGGAGCAGCCCGGAACGGCTCGGAGCTGTTGTCTCGGCGTTCGTCATAGGCATAGTGGCTTCATGCAATGTGACATGGCACCGTGGACGACTGTGGCCTTACTCCAAAATCAAACCAGACCGGATCTTAAACTTACTTCTATTAACGAACTATTTGTTGGTATTACAGTCTCACGAAAATCGTCTAAAAGCACGGTCCTCCGGGAGGACGAAGAGAAAAACTTAGTAAACAGAGCGAGGCCCGAGAGCCTAGGAAACGAACGAGGGCCCGAGTGCCCGAAACAGGAATCCTCTTCTTAGGAAAATCATCTCATCAGTAGAACGAAGGAGCCTCCCTCTCGCCCCAAAGAGGACTGTCTTCCTGCCGTTACTTACGGGGGGGGGGGAGGGATGAGAGGCACCGGCTCCTGTCATCAAAAAGAAACTTCATCAAAATTATCTTCTTAATCAGGTCTCCGTTCCGGTTGTTGTCATGCCACTTGGGCCCGGAACGGTGACGGAAATACTTTACTATGGTGGACTCTCTCCGACATCTCTTTCTGAAATCCTGAAATCTTCAAATGTGTCGACGTGGTCGAGGACGGAACATCTTGATGCTGGGTTAACCACGAGGACATGTGTCGTAAAAGTCAAACTTCAGTTCCTGTACGGAAAACGGACACTTCATCGATAATTAATGATTCTAATCTTCTCAGTCTCACCTTCACCCGGACTCTATCTTAAAGCTTCACTGTGACAAATAGCACGAAACCCGCGACGTCGTCTGCTGAAGCTTCCACTCTAAGCTTTAATGCATGAAGTTAAGTTCCTTTCCACATACAACGCCATCTTCTTCTTTGGGTACCTTGGCCTTTGGCTCGAACATGTTGTCCTTGCTAAACGTGAAAAAGTCACTGGAGGGCTCTGAATGCCGAGGCGACCGAGGGTGCGAAGTCCAAAAAGAACATTCTATCTACAAAAACTCCAGTCTTTCTTCTTCAACTCATCCTTAAAATCATCATCATCACCTAAGAGAACGCAGAGAAGAGTAATAGTTACGGAAGAACGAGGGGTCACGACCGACCGGGTAGGAGAATCACGACCGATTCTCTACCCAAAAACAACGGAGAACGTCTGAACGACGGTAGAACGGATCGAGGGTCGAGAGGACTAAGGGTCACGACCGGCCCTGGCCTCTGGGTGGGAGAGTCGCGACCGATTCTCCACCCGAACTAGGGGAGAACGTCTGGACGACGGAAAACGAAGGGAACGGGGGCACTGCGGGTCACGACCGACCCATGGCCCCGGGCAGGAGGACCACGACCGGTCCCTCTGTCCTAATGAGGGTAAAAAGGCGAGGAAAAACGCACCGAGGGGCTAAGTAAATAGAGCCCAGAGGAGAGGAGCGGGGGCGACGGGGTCACGACCGATCCCCAGTCCCGGGTGGGAGAGCCACGACCGGCTCGCTCATCCTAAAGACGGAAAAAAAAAAAGAGGAGGTCCTAATAGATCCAGGATAGAGAACTCTGACGAAGATAAAAAGAGACTAAGATATATAAAAACGAATTATATGAACTTTTATTAAGAAGAGAGAAAAACGAAGAGAGAAAAACGAAGAAAGAAGAGAAATAATAATTAGCCGGATAGGCCCCGGGGGCCCTCCGAAGTAGACCGGGGAGGACAGAGGGTGACACCTCCTCCTCTGCCGATAAGGAGCGTAGGATTGAAATGTTTCTGGTTCTAGAATATGTTCTGTTGTCGTTGCTGTATGAACTGTGTTGAAATTTTGTATAACGTGTTTTCCCACCTTTCAAGAAGGTGCGGGAGGGTGTGATGAACGGCTATTCAGCCAAAATACATAGAGGTTAAAATAATAGAAATAAGGTAATAATAGAAATATATGTAAGAGAACGAAATAGATGTAAAGAACGAATATGTAAAGAACGAAGAACGAAATAGATGTAAAGAACGAATATGTAAAGAACGAATAACGAATATGTAAAGAACGAATAACGAAAACGTAATGGAACGAAACCCGGAAATATGTAAACCGGAAGTGAAATGTAAACCGGAAACGGAATATATAAACCGGAAGTGACGTCAGTTGTAGGTCACGTGACCGAAGGCAGCCAATCAGGGCTGACCTCTCTAGTATATAAAGGGGCGGTGAGGCCCGAATAAACAGAGTTCTTTAACAGTTCTCCTGGTGTCCAGACGTGTCCTCTTTCCTGAAACAACCGCTAAAGATGAGCCGATCAGAGTAATTAAGCCGAAGTTAGGACAAAACAGTCGAAGTTCGAGATAGGTAGTAGAAACATAGGGTAAGTGGCCCGATGGCCCGAAGAACGAGGAACGAGGGAACGGAGTAGAGCACGAAGGCCCGAAGTAGTACCGGAAACCGAGGCGTAGTATGGTACGAAGACATGGGGAGCGGAACGAGGGAGCGAAGTCCGCGGGGACGAGGGCGCGGCATGCTCGGCCCCACGCTACCAAACAATAGGCGACCGTCGGCCCGTCGCCCCCGCGGACCGGAACTCAGGGGTGGACCGCCCCCCGGCCGACCCGTACCCCTACCATAATTTCCCTCCCCCGCAGTCCTCCGTCGACATCGAGTGCCGATTCCCGATCGATTCGCTCAGCCCCCCCTCGTGCGCGAGGCACGACTCTAGAAACACATCTCGGTTCTTGGCCCGGATTCCCCGTCCGCCCCGAGACCCGAACAACCCCCACGTTCCTCTGTTGTAAGAATCGGCAACCCCGACTTACCAGAGAACGTCACAATATCAACATTTTTTGAAAAATGTTCATCATACTTGATTCACAGTAATTTTCTTAGTAGTATTAGCCAAAACTAAACTTTATAAGCTTTTACTTTCAATATGATCTTAAATATGTAGCTGTAGGACTGTCCAACCCTAAAACCACAAAAACATGCCTTATTTGGGTTCACCCCAAATGGAGGTAATTACCTAATTGAGAGAAAATAATAATTCATCCTCATTTATCAAAACCTTATTGACTTAGAAAACACAAGTAATAACTCATTCATTCAGATTTGTGTCAGTGCCTGACCTTGCAAAAACCGCATTTATGTCTGACCTCTGTATCATGCCAGCAATACATCCTAAAGTGGACAGGTCTGTTATGCTTATACTTGTATCCATTCTTGAGTTCAAATTCTTGTCCTGGTTTGACCCTTGTCTGATGCATTATTACCTAGAATACTTCATGCATTTTACTCATGGAGATGTTGTGTCAGTATGGTTCTGTTACCTATGTGCAGAATTATCTCTGGTTTCCTTTCTCTATTGACAGTGACAGTTCTTTTATCCTTACAAGAGAATTATACTCCTATGCATGGGCCTACTTGGAAGACCAATTGCAACTAAATATAAATTGCATGGTTGAACATATATGTGAGGGAGAGAGGATCTGTCTTTGTGCATAAACTGTCATCATGATGTTTTTTCCCCCAATGTAAGTCAACAACAGGTAGATTTGAACAGCTGAGCAACAAAGAGGACACTCGTTTTTTCATGAAACAAGTCACCTTTAATAGGCCTTTCAAGACCTACATAGTGACTGATTGCTTGAGACATATCACTTGACCAGAACACAAAAGTAGTCATGGTAAACTGTAGTTTGTGTTGTTCGCAGCACTTGACAACTTAGGGTACACAACGTTACAAGCTTTTGAGTAATATTTTGAGTATTGCTTATTTTTGTGTCATTTACAATTTTGTGTCGTATTTCAAGCATCATCTACATTCATCTTATATTTACCTTTGTATTTCAAGTTTCACTAAATAATTTATCTAATCATTAAACTTTTGTGTATTGCAGTTATAATATTCAGGATATACAACTGATGATAGGGGTATTTAGCTGATGTTGCTGTAATCATGCTCATTTTGTTGTGATATCTGTAACCTTATAAATAATCATATATCATTAAACAGGAACTTAAAACCTGTATCTATTGATATGAATAATATAAACATATGAGGATTGTTATCTGTGTAAGATGACTGGGAAATTTGAAAACTCATTTAAACTACTACCTTTTGAACAAGGATATCTCTACTAATATTCCATCTATGTACTTGAAGTATCAGATATAGAAAAATCTTAACTATTCAGAGGGAAAATCATTTCAGAACTTTGATTAAAGTACTATTTTTTTATTTTATGAAATCTGTGCCCCGTCGCATAATGGAAGGAGCGATGTCGTTCTTTAAAACAGCGGGGGTTTGGCAAAGTCTCCCTGTTATACGTGAAATTTACAATCAATTTTCACCCATTTCTAATAATTTTCTGATGCTGAAAATTTCAGGAATTTTAGATCTGAATATCTAGTTTTCAGAACTGTTTACAGAATTAAAATCAGTTCAGTAGAACAGCCGCAAATCCACAGGGGGACCCATCGCAACAGGGACATCCCTCGCAACAGCGGCAGGTGCCAACCCTCGCTGTTGCCAAACCCGTTATGTGACAGGGCACTGGAAAATGAAGCTGCAAACCCTGGTAAAAAGTTACCTGTTTTTTGACATAAAATAAGGCGTGAATCAATAATCGGAAAGACGATTTCCTTTTGATGAATGTCATTGGTTTGATCTAATGATTGTATCTTCCTTATCAAAATAATGTGAAAGCTCTGTGCACAAAATAAAAATGACAGAAATGTGAATTTATTGATACTTTATTATACACATCATCAACAAATATTATTATTAATCACTAAGCAGAGAAAAATATTTTCTTTCATTTGACGTATAATTTTTTTACCTTATGTATGTATAACATGAAGCAAGATTATTTGAAATATGCTGAATTGACAATTGTCTATCCTTACTAAGCATTGACAATCTCAGTTTATTTCATAACAACCTTAACTTATATCTAAACTGGAAGGAGTTTTTTTTGGTGCTACTAGTTTAGTTCTAAGGCAGCACATTAATGTTCCTTTTATTCTGAAATAGTTCTAAGGATGGTGAAACAGCTGCACCAATGATAAGTACAATAGAACCCACAACTTCTATCCAATTGATACGACTGGGCAAAATTGTTTCCATTAGTGTGTATTGCAGAATCAGAAAGAAGAGGACTTCTAAAACATAGATAAGACTTAATCGCACACCTCCTATTGTGTGACCTGCATAGATAGTGCAATATGTGTTTACTGTTGATGTTGTACAATGCCCCATTAAGTACAAAGATTGCCTGAAGCTTATATCTAAATGTATTTTCTCAATGTAAAATGAAAGTAAAGCAGAAACTAAAGAATATAGACTAGTGAAATAGGTTCCCTTTACAAGAGGCTCAAGGTCAATAAGGAGAACTGCAATGATTTGATAGGTCAACCCCACAGTAATCCCTCCTACTATTGCAAGTATGTAACCTTTTGTTTTATCTAGAAAATGCGTCTCGTTTTCTTGAGAATTAGAAGGATATGGTCTACTTATATTACCTTGAACAACAGAAGACCCGTTTTGAAGTTGAATGGCATTAGATGCTCTATCAGAGACACTTATTTCATCAAATATAAAAGAGGGTTGGATAACCATTAGGATTCCAGCAATGGAAACACACACTGATATAAGATCTATCTTTTTGATATTTTCTCGAAATAAAAACTTTGCCTGCACAAACACTGATATGGCACTAAATACAGTTATCAAACCAATGGTTTCTATAAGAGGAAGATAGGCTGTGGATCCAAACAGACCAACGTTATAGGCAACATAAAGTAAACTTAAGTATATCAAAATTGGAACATGCTGTTTACATATGGCTAGATCTACACCACCTAATTTCACTAAAATGAAGAAGGCTACTCCTTGCATGAAACCTCTGGCTGCAGAGAGTTGGAAGTCAGGAATAGCCCCCTGTAGAGCCTGTACAGAGGCCGCACTTAGGCCTGAAGTGATGATGCCTACAATTGCTGCTGTATAGCCAAGGAGAAGCTGTTTTTTTGAGAGATTCCTTTCAACCATTGTTGGTTATATCTGCAAAAAAAGAGTAAATTTAAATTTTTAATTCAGACACTAAGGAGAACCAAGTTTATCATCCTGATGCTAAGTGAACCCCAAACTACTAGACAGAGACCTTCCTCCCTGATGTGAGAATGAGTAACTGATTAATCATGTTTTTTTTTTAATTGTTTAGTCTCTTACACTTCGGCTTGGCAGTATGTAGCCATTCTTCCAGTGGTTGTCTCACAACTATACTACCACACCTTCAAAATATTATCACTAATTATAAAATTCAATCAGCTGCATTTAAGGATAGAGTAGGGGGGTGACTGCCTCGTTTTAGTGGTCGCGCTCAAATGCTCATAACTCTCTTAATATCTAAGATATCTTAACATATCATATATCAAAAAATAGCTGTTTTCCAAATCTGTCTACTATATAAGTAATATAATTATTAATTGATAGGTTGGTAAGAAATATGGCTTTAAAGTTCGAACTGGAATTTTTCTACTTTTATTTTTTGAACAAGGATTTCTCAGTTAATATTGAATAAACAACAATGAAACTTTTCAAATATGTTAAAAACATTCCTCTTGAGGGAAGCGTGTCTCGGATTTTTTATTTAGGGCTTGGTTAATTTTTTATTCAATGGAGAAAAAAAATATTTATTTTTTTTTAACATTTTTTACATTTTACACCATAAAAACTAAACAAAGCCCTAAATCAAAATGTTGAGACACCCTTCCCTTGAGAGGAATGTTTTGAACATGCTTGAGAAGTTTCATAACAATTGAGCCTTCGGTAAATAAGAAATCCATGTTCAAAAAATAAAAGTTAAAAATTGAGTTTTGTACATTCTTTGACTCATTTCGGGATTAAAATATAGTGTTACTAGATGAAATGTAATATCATTAGGTAGCTGAGATATTCAGCTTTAAAATGATATATGATATGCCTAAACTGAGAAAGAAATAGCAGAGTTATAAGTAAACACGCACAACCATTGGAAATGGGAAGCTGATCACCCTACTCTAACCTTAAAATCAAACAATACAATTATAAAAGAATGGAGTAGTAATAGAAGTTGGAGAGCATTGAAAAGTAAGGAAGCAACTACATAGTTAACTAATCAATCTACCAAATGTATGAGAGAAGGGTGATGAAACTATGATTAACTATATAATCAATAGCATTTGAGATAAATGTCTTTGAAATGTTCAAATATTGATGCCAACCTTCCGTTATCTAGCCCTGTTGACAACAATGAGACTGCTAATCTCAGAAACAAAAATGGCTTTGGCAAATGTGTCACACGCTGCAATGCTTCCTATGATGTGCTGGACATTTTAGGCCTGTTTCTGGTATACCAATTTTGTCTCCTGAGCAAATGAGAATGAGAAATGGTGGTACCAGATTACCTCACAACAATGATGTCCTTTTTTCAACCAGCTTGTTATTCACTTTGGCATGTTATGATACATAATTGTACTTATATCACAGAGAAGATTTACCAACATGTTGCTAATTTCCATTGGCAGTGCCCATCATTACTTATCTCAGTTTCCAATTATTATCAACTATGGTGACCAAATATGAGTCAAATTTAGGGTTTAATTTAGACCTATGTGTTATGCTATAAATCAAGTGTTATAAACAATTTTCAAAAGTTGTACTGGTAGATATACCACAGCATACGTAGTTCAGTGTCTTGAAACATGTACAGTAAGAGGTATTGAAAAAGATTTCTGTATCTTGTACCATATTTGTCAGTTCAAACTGTTTTAGGAATACTTTCTTGACTTATATATATGAATATATGACATTGTATTCTTTTTCCTTTGAAAAGTCTATTTTTTTCTAACTGCGTTTAAGAATTCAGTTGCCTTTTCCAGATCTACATCTAACAAATTTAACATATTTTCAGCTCTTACAGACCCCTTTATTCACTTTAGGAATTTTGGGCATGTCTGTATGCACTCACCTGTAAGTAAGGTATGGATCTTCGAAGTAACTGCACTACCACGAACTGGGAAAGATCAAGAAAGTATTATAGATAAAGAAAGACAGTAACCTGAAATGTAGGTTAGTGAAATATCGGGCAAAAATCTCATAAGAAAGTTGTTGATTTGACTAAACCTGATGCTAAGTGATTTAAAAGTAAAAGCCGAAACAACGCCCTCATAACCTATTGCTGATTTCACTTCAAGATATGAACATTATTATTTTCATTATCAAAGAAAATAAAAATGTGATTCCCTTAGTTATACACTCAATCTCAATTAATGACCAGTAACAGTAACAGAGAATATTAGAGATGAAAATGAGTTACTAATGTATATATATATATATGTCAACTGATTATTGTTTGTCATAACATTAGTAGCAGTAGAACTTACCAGTCAGACAGCTCAAAATGGTGAGAGTTTTCCAGCCGATGATTTTCAAAAGTTAGAGAAGGGCGGAGATATTCAAACGACTAAAATGCTTTTTCAAGCTGTTGTTGAACCAGCTTTAAAAGTACAATAATCTGTAATCTTAAATGAGACAGTAGCCACAATGCTTTTGACCAATATATTTCTTTTATAAGGGAGCATCATCAATGACCATTTATAGACATGTTATGAAGCATCTATCGAGCCAGCCTTTTTTTTTTTAGATGAACTGGTCTTGCAATCTTTGACAATGGAGTCTAAAGTTAATTAGAGTGGTACAGTATTTCCCTTTTTAAACTAGAATTGATTTATCTAGATAATTGTATTCAATGAATTTAATTTGGTATGTTGCTGCTACACAATGATGAAATGATTCAATGCGGGCACAGTCTTTGTTGCACTAGTACATGTTCTGAGATATACAGTACCTCATGGAAATCTTGACACCATTCACCTTGCACTAATAGTACATTATTAGAGAATAACATGTATCCCTTAGACAAGAGATGATATTTGTTTTCTGAACAATTTATGAAGGTTAAGGAATGTTACTTTGTCCTGTAACAAAAGAGATCTGGTCAAGTAGGGGTTCAGAGGTAATTACTATTGTTGGAAGTTCAGGTTTTCATGAAAGCTCAAACATGAGATGGTTGTGAAAGGTTTAACTTTTGTGAAAAGTTATATTTTTCTTCTCAAACGTCTTCATGCAGCTTCTTTGGAACCGAGGTGATTGCTGATAATGCTACAGAAATCATGATTATCAGAGAGCCAATTACTTCCAGTATATTTTGATGGCCTGTAAGTCCATTATCCATAAATGCATATTGAATGATGAGTATGGTCACCACAGAAAGACTCTGTATTAGGCAGACTTGAGAAGAGTTGATTCTCTGGGTTGCAGCATTTGTACATACCAGATGGCCTGTTGCTCCAAGACAGTGAATTAATAAAAGCGGAATTTCTGAATTTTTCATATCAAATATTGATTCCTCTATGTAAAATGATACGAGTAAAGATGCTGGAATATTTATTACTGAGATTAACAATGCCTGAGAAAAGGGGTTAATATCAACAAGATATGTACCAACTATGAGAAAATAAACACCTTCAGATATGCCAGCAAGGCTAGATAATACATAACCTTTAGCTACAATGATAGATATAGGAAAGTCGTAGCTTGTAGCATTTTGATAACTTGTATGCTCTGCATGTGTTGTGTTATTGAATAGAGAATGTCTCTTATCAGAATCAGAGGATGTATTGTTCTGTGGAATTGTCATAAAGGAAGGCAAAAACCCGCTGCCAAAAGAGCTCCAGGGCTGATTAACGAATAGTATTCCTATACTTGCTAAGGCCAGACAGCATCCATGTCGATATCCGTAATCCTTCCTTAGCACAATCTTTGTTAAAAGACCAAGAAACAGCATTGTTGAAATATTATAACATGCCATCACATGGTCCAATGGAAGAATACTAGCAGAAGCAAAGAAGAACATGTTATAAGACATACTAGCTAAACACATCAGTAGAACCGATGGTACTTTCTCTATGTTGAAGACAAGGTTAATTCCTTTGGTTTTGAGTATTGGAAGGCAGAGAAGAAACTGTGTTATATATCTGTACGTATTCAGCTGGAAGCCAGGTATCGCTGATTGAAGTAGCTGCACAGCCACGGCTGAAGCAGACCAACTTGCTAGAGTAGATAATGCTAGGATATAGCCTGTAATGTAGCGATACGATAGTGCAGAGCACAGTTTCTTTCCATCAATAACAGATTTGTTTATTAGATTACCCTTCATGATGAATAACCTGAAAAAAATCAATGATAAAGGTTAGTTTAGATATTTTTGCTTTCATCAAGAGTCATACTGAAACTTTTTTCCTATATAGTTTACAGAAAACTCCCATACATTGCCCTGACATTTTCTCACATATATGGCTCCATTCCAACTATATATAGGATACGATGTAAGGGTGTGCTTTTTACAGCTAAAAGGAAAATTGAGTCCTAGTCAGGATAGATTGAGAGGGAGAAAGAGCAAGGATAATGGATACATTGTTTGTCAACTCTCTCAATCTAAGTAATGTATCATTAAAAACAACATGTGTGCAAATAAACCTCAAATGATTACTTGGCGAAAAGACTGCAAAGTTATCTTATGCAACATATCAATGACAAAACACTCACCTATGATTATTATACAAAATTCTTAAGCAACTTAAGTTATCTGCAATTATCAGATTTTCCTGGGCTGCTGCTAGGGCTAAAGATGCTGACACACCCAATACTTGAGGTTAGGAAGAAGTGCCTCAGTCAACACTTTGCAGCCTTATGCTGGCCAGTGACATGTGATCATAACCAGTTACTGTTTATCATAAAAGCAGTATATAAAGGCATTGTCTAGACTCATAGGTGAGTTCTCAATTATCGAAGTTGGCAAATAAAGGTCTATTGTGTGCCTATGTATGTCACCTCACAATCTTCAGAAAGATACATATAATTTTTATGATTATTACGATGTATGTATGAAACAGCGTCTCAACCCAAGGAAAGGATGCTCTTAGGAGGCTGTATTGTATGCCCTAGGGGTAATATTTTGGATGATGTGAGTAAATGTACGAAAGAAAATAATTAAACTACTTTTGGCTAGCTTTTTGGGGTATATTTCAATAAATATACCCTTAAGACTCTATTTTCATTCCAAAATGCTCTTATTTGGATGCCAATTGAATCTTGACTTTCAAATTTTTCCATTAGCTTCCACGGAAAAAATAGTCTGTGAACAATTGTGACATCACATTGGGAAATATAATTAAAAATCCATTTTCATACCGGTATAGAATATCATGTCTAGATCAAAAGTTATGATCATATTATCATTTTAGGACTACCAATTTACTTATGGGGATAATTAGATTATATTATGACATATCTCAATACTTTATATTGGTAATATAGTGGGATATTGGTTGTTATGCTGTAAGTGAGTTGCACAATTTCATACGAAAGCTAAAAACATCCTCTCAAATGTTTAATTCCTGCATTGCGCATCATTTCCGATGGCAGGTCACATATTTGTTTGTATGTATGAGTACCTTCTTAAGGATGGATAGGGAGTGCATAATGTGATTCACTCTACATTCTACATTTTATTTCAAAAGTTGACTTCTAAAGTACTGGTTGTTTTCTACTTATTATTCAGAAGATTGGTTTGTAAACTTTCTTTGGATATTGTGATGTGAAAGTGAGGCGTGGAGGGTTTCTTCTCCCGTGCTTTTGAGGTTTGTTTGCTCGACCACTGAGCAAGAATGAGAAAAAGAGGAGGGGTTTTGCCCACCGCTTCATGTCTCAGGCCTGGGCCTGGGCCTGGGCACGCAAGCATGAGCCAGGAATGAGGATGGAAGATGGGGAGGCTCTTGGAGTCGTGCCTCACACATGAGAGTGAGCTGGGCTGTGTTGCACAGGAAGGTTAATGAATGTTGGAGGAAGGGGAAACACAGGTTTTGGTAGACCTATTGTCTTTTGTGGACAGCTACTGTACTGTTAGGATTCCAGACGAGCAAGGTGATGAAAGGCCTTCACTGATCATAGAAGGGTGACAGCGTGTTGGCCCTGCACCTAACATCTCGTTCCCTGTTTAACTATCACAGTATTTACAGGAATATATAACTCGCATAAAGTTCCCTTCTTGAAAGTGGTACAATCAAATGCTCTATTTCCTGAGAGTTAATTACGGTTTATTTGTTTAATGCTAAAAGAAAGCTCGGTTCTGTTTTTTTTTATGTATTTATGTTGATCATATGAAGTGGTCTAATGGTAAGATATGTTTTTTGGTTAATTATCAAAGATAGACAAAATAATTGATCAGTGAGGGAAATCAAATTTATCATTTTATTTTACAACCTTAAGAATTACAGATTAAACCAAGGAAATTTTCAATGCAATGATGCAAATTAAAAAAGAATTCATATATTTTTCCTTTATCACAACAATAATACCACTTCAGCCATTGAGTGAAATTTTGCTACTTCAATCACTTGCACTTTCTCCCCCCGGAAAATATATTTCATTACAAGGTAACAGCAGGGGGACGTTCCTGCTAAATAGAACAGCCAATCTTTACATACAACAAGCAGTAGGATGTTTTTTTGAGATCTAATGAATAGATTCTACAAGTATTGTTTATTTGTTCTTTCATATCCTATTATTTCTACTTTATACAACTTTCCAACTAACATTGGGAGTCCACCCCTATGCCAACTTTTTGGGACCTTAACTGTTTTGCTTCACTTGATAATGGGTTAAATTTAGGAAAACACCCAAAGATTAAGTGCTCCAAACTCATGACATAGAGATGGCACAACCTAATTGAAAAACATATATGGTGATCTATGCCTAGAATAGATGTATATTGATGTATATAGGTAAAAACATATCCGTATGTGTGGCGTATATGTATAATTATGCTGGTTATAAACCTGGGGCCATATCTTCGTAACTAATTTGGCTGATCAGGGAAAATTTGATCAGAGTCCCATGATCAGTGCCTCTTTGCAAAATAGTGTCAAAGAGGAATTATCATTTGTAAAATTTATACATGATAGACAGAATTATTAATATATTGTATTCTATTATTGTGCTTATCATTGTTGAATGTATGTGTGTACTATTACTATCGATGGAAGGACTTGATGTATCAGGAATCAATAAATTGCAATTAATAGACTATTGACAGGAATAAAGTTTGTCACATGACTTACCACTATTGATAAAATAGAACAAACTAAAGGTTCTCTGGATTCATTGTGTTAGAGAAACTTTTGAAAACACTAATATTTGATGTGACTAAGTAAATAGGAAACATTTGTAAAGATAGAAAAAAATATGTAAAGACAGGCCGGTTTAAATTCAAAATTACATTTTATTGGACACAGGATATTGTCCATATATTTAGTGAGCATCACATTTCATCTTGCTGTCTTGGCATCAGCAAATAATAAAAAGAATGCGGTTTTCAGTTCAAGAAGAGCACACAAATAATTATGGTTGAGCACCAAATTGATTTTAAAAACACAAACTTCTGTCAACAAAAAGCTCCCCTTGCCTTATGCAAATACAAAATATGCCATTCTTACTGTTGATTGGTGATATTGATTCTTGTTCCTTAACAATAGACCTGTCCACTCTGCCAGCTAGCCCACCCCTTATTTCTATGATATCAACATTTCTAGAAAAATGTTCATCATACTTGATTCACAGTAATTTTCCTAGTACAATTACCTAAAACTAAACTTTATAAGCTTATACTTTCAATATGAAGTTCAAAATGTAGCTGTTGGACCTGAAAGCAAAAATGGGCATCTCCCATAGCTAACAGTGAAATGGAGGTAATTACCTAATTGAGAGAAAATAATGATTCATCCTCATCTATCGACACCTTATTGACTTAGAAAACACAAGAACTAACTCATTCACTCAGAATTGTGTCAGTGACTGACTTTGCAAAAACTGCAATTATGTCCAACCTCAGTATCATGCCAGCAATACGTCCTAAAGTGGACAGGTCTAATGAATGTTACACTTTCTGATCATATGACATAAGCGGGTGTGTAGCATTCTGTACTGTTCCTTGATTCCCAGATTTCTCTTTTTTGATTCATTAAAGCAAGGGCTTACCCCAGGAATACTGGTCTCTCAACTCAGTAATAGATGTTAGCATAATAACATAATAAGGATAATGGGAGACTAGCTCATCAAGCTGACCATTAACTGTTTGGGGAAATTTGTGAACCATAAAATAATCTATTTTATAAATACAATCAAGTTTGAAATTGACATATGCTGCAAAAGTTCTACCATAACACAGTCTTTGACAGACTGGTTATGCTGGAATGTGAAGAAAACCAAATATAACTGTGCAAACTTATTTTTGAAATAAAAGCTTTGGAAAAAAGTTGTCCTGCTTGACTGCTTTCATGATTACCTACATAAGTTTATTGTTTTCCAAAAAAGATACTTGTCCAAAATACAGTACTGCCACCTAGTGCATATGTTGACTACATTTATGTGCTGTGTAACAATTCTTCTCAGAACACCAATGAAAGGGAAAACATATGTCCTAATTCACGGATTTTGTCCATGTTGCCTTAAAATATCTTCTAATGTTGTTCCCTGACATCATTGTCAAGTTTTCCCATAAACCATTTGGTCATAAAAGTGGGCTACTTCTAGTAGAGATCATTTGGATTTCTGACCTGCTATGTTAAACATTAAGTTAGAATTCAAAGAAAAACACAAACACTTAATATTTCCCAATAATTAATCTGTTTGTTCACAAATATATTTCTTTGTTGAGAAAGATAATCTACATAGCATTTTTAGTTTCATTACAAATTTTGCTTAGGTTTGTATGTGTAAGCGGATGGTTGTGTACATCTCATATCTATAGATGTTCATGATAAATAGTTTCGTAGGCATTGATTTGGTGGGGGTAGACTTTTTTTGATTAGCTATTGATTTTTGTATATAAAAGTTAAGCCCATTGAGGGGGTACTAAAAAACACTTTACTACTTAGCCCCGCATTTGAAAATGTCTTGATCTTCCCATGTTATGTCAACAAAAGCACACATTTAGTTTTTTGTAATGAACAAGACACATTTCTGCAGAACAAGTCACGTTTTCCCAGAAAAGAAAATAATTATGCATCTCTATTGCTTGCAGTGCCTCAAACAAGCTTTTGTGTATTTATAGAATGAATAAATAATCAAATACTTGAAAATTTTCTTTCACATTTTACATGAGCCAGAATCCTGAAACATGTTTGTAAATGCTAATATGTAATTGATACCTTCTGCTCCCATCGCAAATTACATTGATCATTAAGCATGGGTTAGTATAAAAGTCTGACTCTTATGAGATCACAACCCTTCGATCAAATTCAGTCAGTATTTGTCATATAGCAATGGTGACAAGGTTTTCTTTAAATATGTAAGGAGATAAATAGTGCTGATTTAAAATGTTTTAAAACAAATCAAGCAAAGTGTTTTTGCTACATCTCAAGTATCTCATATAATTTCTTTACAAAGAAATAATTTCCTCTTTGACATATTACTAAACAAACTCTGGTCATCTTGGAGAGATATAATCAAGTAGGTTGAATACCATTCAAACTGATAGTGGGTAATATAGCATGATGCCCAAGGAAAATATGAAGGTACAAGAAAGCAAGGACAGTCAGGACAGTAAAACTGACACAATGTGGAAAAGTTGCACACCTTTAATTATAATGATGACAGTTTCTGGAGGAGTGATTAAGGATCTAACCACCAAAAAGACAGTTTACTTTATCCAGTGGTTCTATAGCATTTTCCTCTTGGTTACTTGCGGCATTTCAACAATTCCTTATGCACAACTCCAGGCAACTGGGCACTTTCCAGTTTGGGATGTAGTTAAAGCTCACACTGTCATTCTTTTACTTGAGCATTTACTTTCAATTTCATATGTTTTATGCAACATTAAAATGTCCTATTCCTTCAGACAATTTTGCAATAGGTTTGAAAAACTTGCGGGAAAAAAACGCAGATTGTTTTTGATGATCACAATAACTAATGTGATTCTTGTAGTATTTGCCACCGTCCAATTATTCAGTTTTTTCATGATATATGCAATGTTTCAAATCTTTCCAGATGTTTATCTGGTAGCGTTAGTTGCGTCAATGTTTGTAAGGTTTTACACAAAAGGTTCAATCTATGCTCTTTGTTTTTCCTCCGCTTTGGCTTGTTTCCAGGTCAAACAGATCGTAAATGCTGAGCTCTTGAGATTTGAACAATCCTCATCAATAGGTATTATAAATGATTGTAGATCTACCTATGAAGAGTTGGCATCTATTATATCAGAAGTTGACAACATGGTGCATTTTCCTATAGCACTTACACTTGGTTTTAATTTGTTTTTCATATGTTCTTCATTTTTCATTTTAATTGAGGGTATCTCAGACATTTACATCTGGTTATTTTTCACATATTATGTTCTTGAAATAAGTCTCATTTGTTTAGCATGTGGGCTTGTCAAGCATTTCGTAAGTATATTTTTACTCCTCAGAAGAAAATTGACATACTCCACCAGAAAGAAAAGTTAAAAATTTCTCTATCAAGGCTCTGATCAGCAACTGCAATAAAAAATCATAAAAAATATCAATTGTGCATTGTTTAAAACAATTAAATAAATCCCACCCTGTTTTGCATTTACATCAAAGTTTTACAGATAACATCATTATTTAATTGTCACTAATAACCCATTAAATGCAAGTTGAAATTCTAATCTAGCTGAACCAATTCAAAATAGATACATTGAATCAAAGCTACAAAATGAGCTAGGAACCACTGAAACCCACACTTTCTAATCATATCTTGCAAAAGGTTCATTGGCCTAAATTATAGAAGATTCAGTCAGATTCAGGCATTCATAACCCTAAGGAAATCACATCGAGGGGTTACAGGCACTATCATTGTAGTAAACCTACTAGATATCAAATTCCATTTCTAGGCTGAATCTCCTCGCGATGCCTTGAATAAATTGGATGTCAAGAAAATTGGGTATGAATGTGGTTGGCAAGTAAGTGTGACAATGCCTAGCTCATTATTCTGTGTTTGAGTTTCATTATTGCAACACTTCTCTAACATGTAGCTTAATCTAAGATCTAGAAGAAAGTTTCTTCTTTCATATGCATTATAAACTTAATAGCTCAAGTTATTATTAGGAATCTATTCAATATGTATGAAAGTGTACAATGATTCCAGATGTTCCACCACCATATGGCTAAAGTATGTATTATATTTGCACAAATACATGGACCATTCTCAAGAAACGTGCCCAATTGACGACAAAATAGGGTTAAAAAAAATATTTTTTTCAGAATGAAATAAATTTTGGTCAATATATTCTTAGTGTATAGGAGTATCTATATATGTAATTGGGAACATTAATATTAACCCTTTAGACCCCAATCCGGCCATAGCCGCCCGTGGGTGTGCTCCCCAATCCGGCCATAGCGGCCCGGAAAAATGGCTGTTTTTCCATAATTTTTCCACATTTTTCCAAGTAGAACAACTTGAAAAGTATATAACATACAAAAATGACCAATATATCGTTTTAAAGCTGATTTAATTCCCTATTCAATGGAACAAATCTTGTTTCTATAACTCTAATTGATATTGGTTGGTCTGCCTTTGATTGTTCTCCAGTATAAGGAATTTAAGGAAATCCTGAGGGAAATCGATGGAAATCCTGGGGAAATACAGCAAATCATAACCGTAATCTGCGGGGTCTAAAGGGTTAACTGTTTTCTAATTTATGCACATATAGATATCAGGACCCCCACAAATGATGACAACGCCCCCATGGATGTTGACAACGCCCCCACGGACTATGACAATGCCCCAACGGACTATGACAGCCCCCACGAACTATGACATGCTATTAAAACACTGAGAGATGTCAATATGTAATAAGATTAGGCTAAATCTTTATGATCAATAGCAAAATATGTAGCCTTCCATATTTAATCAGTGTAATAATTCAACATTATCTACTACCTAAAATTTTGTATAGGACTATGAAATATATGCCCCCACGGACTATGACAATGCCCCCTAGAACTATGACAGCCCCCATGAACTATAACAGGACATTACAGCTAACAAAAATTATCAAAAATATGTTAAAATATTAATTATTTTTGGCTAGACATGAGCGCACAAACACAGATTGATAATTGGTGAAATATTATTCACTTATTCCTGATAATTTTGTAATAAGGGTATGGAAACACTATTACACAAAAAGTACACCACATGTGAATTCCGAAAAATATCACATTATCTATCGTAATTTTTAAAAATACAGAGAATATAGGCAAAAGTGTGGTCAATATATAAGATAAAATATAGATAAATGCAAATCTGGCCAAAAAAATGAAATAATTTCATATTTTTTCAGTTATATCACAAAAACATGAAATTTGCCAATTGGGCACGTTTCGTGAGAATTGACCACATGTATGCAAAAGAAAAGAGCTTCCCCAGCTGGTACATGATGTGATTTTAAAGCCGCTTTCTCGCCTGTGTATTGGACGTAATTTGCTACGTTGTAACTCCCATACAGCCGTGCAAATTTCGTGACGTGACCAAACATGTCGCTGGATTACATTCTAATGTCACAAAAAACATCACCGGCCATTGCGTCATTAGGCAAACATCATCGGATGTAAGCCTAATAACACACAGACAAGACAGCTGCTTTAACATTGTTCTAAGGTTGATATTAAGTTGATATGTTAGGACCTAAATTCAACCACAGTTGTATTTGGTTTGAAATGTTGATGTAAGTTCAAGGTTGAAAATAATGAGATCCATTGAAAAAATGGTAAAATGGTCTTTTGGGAAAAGGTTTTTTTTTTATGTTTGAAGTCAAAAATAACTAACACATCAATGTTTTCAAAGGAGGTCAGTCTTTCAACCAAAACACAATATCAGATAACTTTGCAAATCCAGCTTGATTTCACCTAAACCGATCATCATAACTTTGGATTTGGATTCATATTAATATAATGTTCCATCCAAATAACATTTTTAGGGACTTTCAGATATAATGGGAAGACAATTAAAAATTTCACATGAAAAGAGTTTGGACAATAAATATAAGGGTAGTTTGGGTTAGCTTAACTCAAATCAACCAATATTGAGACATCCCATTACATTTACCTTCATACGTTTTCAGATTCAGCTATTTCTCACCAGAATCAATGATGGCTCCATTGGTATTTCTGCAGGCAAATTGTTCATCATCAACCCCTCAACAATACTCACGGTAAGAAAACTTACCTTTATAAAATATTGGAAACTAATAGACTCAAATTTGATTTAATAATCATGGTAATGTAAACGCTTTTACTCTATGAGAAAGCTGTGGGTTTAGCATGCAGGGAAAAGGCATTGTGCAAGTATAATATTACATGAGGTTTTTTTTAACTATTGATTATCAAAATCTCTGAAGATGTAAATATCCCCTAGCAAAATCGCTGCCATATTTGAGCATATAACATATATACATTGATCTTTATTTGCATCTTCCTGAACTCTAAGATAATCTCTTTTTTTGCAGATTGCTGAATCAATTATTACTTACACAATTATCATGTACCAGTCCAGAGAAACTATAGAATCATTTCCTTCGAATTCCACTGTGACTGTAAAATAGTAATTTATTTAAAGAGAACAAGTTAATAATCAAACCTTAAAAGACATGCCTGCGTCATTTGAAAAAAAAAAGTAATTATTTTGAAGCAAGTATTAGATATAAAAAAAAGATATACATTAACAACTGCAAAATACCAAGAAAATTGGTAAGAAACATAAGTATATCTGTGTATATATATGAACTTGACATTTCCCAGTTTATTGCTAGCACCGACGGGTGCTCCACTTCATTAGTTCTGTTATTTGCCATCATGACCACAACAGCATTCTGGAAGCTGTATGTGCCGAAATGCTGAGCTATACAAACAAGTCTCTTGTGTTCAATCAACCTCAAGTGCTTCACTTCCTGTAGATATCCTATCTTGTTGCCCTGTGTTCATGTACCATTGTTTTCAACGTGTGTAAAATTCAAGAAATGTAAAGAATATAATGTGGTGATCAAAGCACAAGCATTTCAAAGAACTTTAAAATTCTTTGGGTTCCTAGAGTGCTGTTTTACATTTGTAACTTACTTGTTGCCAGAGATATTACCCTTATCAAGGGTGCAGTAAGTCTGACAGCCAATCCTGCTGTCGTCTATATGTGAACTTCATTTTCGTGTTCTGGATGTATCAGAAGTGTTGTGTTATATTAATTGATGTATTAAAGGATGAAATTGAAAAGTTCTTGTTTGATTTGATGAACAATGATGAATATGATTATTGTAGGAATATAATGCACATCAGTCATCACCTCATACAAAGAAAAAGAATGACATTGACAAAGAAACTTAGATTATTCAACCTGTATAAACCGTTTTGTTGTCAATACATAACTATGAAGTTTAACTGGTATATGAAAAAATGTCAACATAATTTCACTGCTCATACTCATAAGTGAGAGCTGGATATACAATTAAACTGGCTTTAATGCTAATGTGGTGAATCAGATACTACTGTGAGGCACATGTTTTGGAAGCATGTAAGTTTGTCATGATTATTAGTAAAAGATGTAGAATAAGTGCTTGTAATTTTATTATCGAGATATATAGTTGAGCTTTTAGAAACAAAATGTGCAGTGTGGCACAAGAAGTAACATGTTGGTACGAAATTGGATAATGTAAGCACAAATAATTAAGGAAGCATGTAACAAGAAGTGACCTCTGTAAGGGTCAACAAGATCATGTGATCTGAACTGACCAATGGGGTGCCAGTTGTGGTGATATACAGCAGAGACCTGGGGGGCTGACCAAAAAACATCTACGAGAACTTTCTACCCACGAGAACTTAAAATACCCACGATTGCTCAATTTGCAATCGTGGGTATTTTGTTCTCGTGGATTTTTGTTGTTAGTGTTTTCCATTTTTTCACCACTTAAAGTGTTCCAATGTCCTTTAAAAAGTGTTATATGTGAATAACTATATAATGGGAATGATTTTAGTATGATTTTTCAAGAAAATTCTGTGTCAAAAAGTTCTCGTGGATGTTTTCTGGGCAGATATTTCTTCTCGTGGACGTTAGATCACACCCACGAGAAATCGTTGATGTTTTTTGGTCCGCCCCCCTGCACAAGAATAAGGTACTCACTGTGTTCACACCTCTTTCTTCCTTGGTCATAACCATCTCAGGACTTATGAAGACAGGGAACAAAGCACAAGAAGACAAATGTAGGCCAAGTTAGGGTAAAAACAGGATTAAGGCACAAGCATGAGAAATATGAGGCACAAAAATGGTGGTACAATATGGGAATGTACAGGGAATGAGGCATCAGGCAGCTGGCCAACACACTACCACCCCTTTATTTTTGGTGAGTTCCAAAAGAACCTAGTATCAAAATAATCAAACTTTTGCATATGGAATCCTCATTTAACCCCAGTTTTCTTCTTCAAGATGATATGTGCACAGATTCAATGAGAGATTTTGACATTTTCCAAGCAGACATTATGTGGGAGAATAACTCAAAATGAAACAGTTGAATATCATTAATTATGGTTAGTAGTGGAGGGCCAACGAGTAGAGGAGGGCACACATAGAACTTAGCTGCGCTGCTTAGGAGATATGCCCTACCTACCTTTAATTTCATAGTGAACATATTTTGCATCATATAGAAGGTGCAGTGGAAGGTTTTATAATAGGGCACCCCCCTTTTGAGAGTCTTTGGATCTGTGAATACCATTTTTTGTGTGCATTCTTACAAGTGTGCTATTTCAAATGTTTGCAAAGGAATCTATATATTGGGAGTAGAAACAAATTGCCATCTGCTTTACCCTACTTAGCCATGGCAACCCAAATCCTCACATTGGTAAATTTAGAACTTAACAAAAATATGTTGTCCTCAGTGTTGTCTTTACTTGAACACATTGGTTTTTTAGACAATTGGAAAATAGGACAGAGTAAAATGCTGTGTAAATAGTTTAGGGAGTTAGGAAATACAGCTCTGAGGCCTAATCAGCTCCAGTGGGGGGCAACAGCTTTCAAAAAGGCAGAACTACATGTGATAGAAAATCTTGTGTATCAGTCATCAATTAATGCATTTCAACATAATCTTCAGTATTCATCTACCAGCAGCCTCATAGTCTGTACAACATTGTATGGATGTTTGTGTATTTGCTGTGTATTTAGTACCAGAGCTTGGCAACAGCTTGTGGTTCCGAATTAGGTAGAACAATATGCAGGAAAAAGCATACAATAACAGTTGCAATGGAATCTAGATGGAGGCATTGTAATATGCTATACGAATCTGAATAATTGCCTGATTTTGATTTCATAATCAGTTTTCTAAATTGCGGACCATGTGCTTTGAAAATATGGTTAAATCAAAAAAATCCATTCTTTACTCATTAAGCTTGGATTTCCCATGGAATGTCACAATTATATTGTGTTATTTTCATGATGTCATCTCTCCTTTTAAAATATAAGTGCAAAATGAACCAGTAGTTGTTAGAAATTAACCAATAAAAAATTATATCTACATTATATTTCCAATAAAATCAGACCCAACCTTCTTTAAAAACTGCCTAACGATCCCCTTTAAGTATACCTTCGACTTGGTTTACCAATTCTAAAGTTTAATCTTGGATCCTGAGGTTCTAATGATTTTGACTGAAACAACAGTTTTTCTTTAATTACTCTGTGTCATGATTAAGGACAAAACCAAAACCAAAAATTCAGGAAGAAAATTACCTTTAATATGACAGTACGTTATCATACCTTACATAGTTCCTGAGAAATTAAGCACAAATTGTATAATTAGACAGTGTTTGCATACCTAAATTCTTCGGAACCATCTTGAATCAGGATCTCTGTAATGCTAACTTTAATATGAAAAAAAAGAAGAAAATCCAGGGGGCTCACCATGTAAGGTAAATCAGAATTTTCAGATTTGGCTCCTGGACTATAGTCACAATTATGCCTTAAACAACAACTGATTTTCCCTCAGCAAAAACTACCTTTATCTTTTTATAGTAGACATGTATCAGCTTCCTTCATTTCCATCCATGATATGATACTGGGGTAGTCCTTGGGATTACTCTGGAAAAACGTTAAAACCTTTATCATTGAGTCATTTCAGCATTATCTCCATTTCAAATGGATCAATGTAATGTCCTCTCCTCATACAACAAAATAAAAACTGACAACATAAAACATTTAGCCTTATTGTCAGGTCTTTGTATTTTTTAAAGCCAGTGTGTCGTCCATGAGGATGTCATCATTTGCTTAGTTGCAACTCCCTCATCATCGTGCCAAATTCGTGACATCACCAATAATGTTGCAGATTACATTCTTTCATCACAAAATACATCGCTGGCTGCAACATTGCTAGGCTTAGGGGTGGGGCCTTAACGTTAGAAATGCACAGACAATATACTGGCTTTAATGATCCTTGTAAATGTAATGATATACACCTTTCCCAGAACCTGTGCAATGGGCCCTTCCATAGAAGCCTTGCTCCAAAAACCTATAGCCTGGGCTTATTGGACTTTATACCCCAAAACAGAGGTATGAGCATATACACCGCAAGCAGGGTGTCACACTTTTGAAAATGGTCTATAAAGGAGATTTATTGTCTTTATCCGCATTTGTGTTCTATCCAGTTTTGCAAAGTCAGCCACTGATTTCACACTGTTCATCCATCATGTTATAAGTATATTAAACCATAGCTCATTGAAAATGTACCCTGTATTTTATACCAATTGGAGACTATGTATCAAGAACTAGCACAAGTTGAAATATGTCTAATACAAACCATTTCTAAAGGTCCTGTGGAAATAGCTCATTTCCAGGTGCAAACTTGTCCGCCAAGTACCTAGCTATTGCATGTCATTAATAGTTATTAAGGGGGGAAATAAAAGTCTATGATGAAGAAGTAAGGTTTAGCTAAAAAGACTATTCCAGAGCAGTTATACTACTTGGTATCAGAAATCAGTAAATTGAACATAGATCTAGTCATGCTGGAACACCAAATGTTCATTACCTGTATTTCAAGGAATGTATTATTGTTTAAGTAAAAGATCAAGATCAACACCACTGCATCTTAACTATGGAATTCAATTGGAAAAAACAAATATGTTAGATATTTTAAACCTAACTACATCAGATGTCTAGTTTCCCGGAGTATACCTCTCTCTGGTATTTCCTAGTTCTTTTTCCAGTCAAACAGTCTTTCACACCAGTGGCCCATTGCAGAACAGAATTTCATTGTGAGGATCAAGTTAAGATAGCATTGTTTCAAAAAAGTCTGGTTCTTATGAATGAAATTGAATTCCGTAAATTGATATAAAAAGGGGAAAAAATAGAGCAAATTGAGTAGAAATTACAGCTCTTTGAGGGCATTCTAAATATAGAAAAGAATTGTTGCAAAATGATTGTTGTTATGAAAAAAGTAACAACGAAAAGTTTCATTAATGATATTATTTTCATTGTTACGAAACTCATTGTGCAACAGGCCACAGAGACCAGAGCTTAGCATGGCTGTCATTGACTTCAGTTACTATTTTAACCAACCAAATCTGTATAACATCTGGACTAGGCATAGAATACAATTACTACTTCTCCTAACATGACATTACATATGCATAATACATACATGGTCTGCAGTCCCCTATGATTTTTACCTAGCACTCAATTAGGTCAGTGTCTGAACAGTATAGCATCTCTTGTTTATACTTTGCCATATAACATCCTGACTGCTACCTTTGGCCACACTTCAGGATCAGCCAGGTAGAAAAAAAACCTTTGTGGGATGTGGTAGACAGACATCAAATCATATTTCTCATACAGTCCCTCTTGAAGGTAAGGCAATTGCCATACAGTGATCTATGATGCAGTCATTGTGTGTTTGTTCATTTTATATGAACCCCTCTTAAAGTTATCAACTCAGAGAACATCAAACATGTTATCTATTGTAATAGTAAGTGTTTTTCGCTGAAAGATAGGATTTTCAAATAATATTTTACAGTTGGAAGTGTACATAATATTGAATATCCCTGGTAGAAGTAAAACCTACAGGGGATGTCAATCAATATACAGTACATGTACAGAATGGCATAATGTGGAGAAAAACATTAAAAAAACATAAATTAGCTAGGTGAGGTGTGACAGCAGGCAAACCACCTCACATTTACATATTCCACATGCTGAAAGTGCGCTGCCGATAATCCGCCAATGTACTTTCACCAGTGCTGATCAATTATCAGCAGCATTACCGATAATATTTACCACCATGTTGGTAATTTTTTCCTGCCGGTTTTGGACTGGCTGCCGATATCACACTTTTGTTACCATGGAGAGAGTCAGTATCAGTGGCCCGTACTTTCGGTATGTGGAATACGGCCTTAAGATGTATAAATAGCAAATCCATGTAGGCCATTTACACATAACTATGAATTGGGGGGGGGGGTATTTGAAATATGCTTCTTGTAAAATGGACTGTCAATATACAGTGACAATGCAATACACATACAATGCATCAATGCAATACAGCAATCTATGGATTTCAGCAAACAATTTCACATTGTTACAAGGTTGATACACTGTTGCTTTTTGGTAGTAGTAATTTTGTAACTTATTGCTGTCATAACATGAAAATGTTGACTTTATAATGTAAGTTTTGAAAGCATAGAAATGATCATGGATATGGACCTGGTATATTAATTATTAACATGTTTTACACATACTCATTATTATCTCTACATGTTTCTCTTTCAGAAATGTACCTACTTCATCAGTTATACATTTATTTTTGAATATCAAATCAACTTATATAGTTATCTCTTCTTTGCTCATTTTTGAATGTCCTATTAATACATATTTCAAAATCCTGATATCAGACCAAGCAGACCAAACAGAACTGTTCTGCGACCATATTTTTTTGGTCAGTGTGTTACTTACGAAAATGGCAAGTAGCAGTAACATTATTTATTGGTGAGGTCTCAACCTAACCAAATCAGAATGTTGTAATAACATTCTGTTCTAGTAAGGTCTCGACCTGATGTAATCAGAATGTTATAATAACGTTCTGCTCTGGTGAGGTCTCAACCTAACCAAATCAGAATGTTGTAATAACATCCTCTTGTAGTAAGGTCCTGACGTAACTTAATCAGAATGTTGTAATAATGTTCTGCTCTGGGGAGGTCTCAACCTAACCAAATCAGAACATTATAATAATGGTTGAGACCTAACCATAGTGTGAAGGTCTCCTATATATATATATATATATATATATATGATTTATTATATAGGAGACATTCAGTTAAGTTTCATTGTGGTTTTTCTAGCATCATTTTTTCTAACCATATGACAATAATAACTGAATGGTCTATGATAACTTAGAGATAAATTAGGTTACCCTTTCTTGTATTCAATATGGAATGTGGTCAATAAATAAGAAACATTTGGAAAATGAAAGCCTGACCCCTGTGGGGATAGAACCCTGGACCTCTCACACAGAAAGCAGGGAACATACCACTGAGCTACTGAGGATTGCACTGATTGCTACAATTTCTGCTATGATGACGAGTCCATGCCTACATATATATATAGAGTTATATATAGACATAAATTATTCATAACTATGTATGTATACCTACATACATACATAGTTACTACTATGATTTTGTCCATGTCATACATTTATCTAGACATGAATATTATGCATAACTGTATATGTATGTATGTATGTATACATACATACATATAGTTATGCATACTATAATGACTAGATATAACTCCTATCAGATTACCTGAATATATGTATGACATGGACTAATCTAGTATTTATTGTAGTAATAGTAGTAGTTCTAGCATAAATGCAATGACTTGACCCTAACTACTAGCACAATCCTCAGTAGCTCAGTGGTAAGTTCCCTGCTTTGTGTGTGAGAGGTCCAGGGTTCTATCCCCACAGGAGCCAGGCCTTACTTTTCTAAATGTTTCTTATTTTTTGACCACATTCCGAATTGAATACAACAAAGGGTTACCTTTTTTATCTCTAAATTATCAGTTATTTTAGCAACAGAAGATAGAATGAAATTCTAGTTATAGTTCATGAATCAATGAATAAAAAATATCACTCATATTGCCTGAAAAACCACAATAAAATTTATCATAACTGAAGAATGTAGCGTTCTATAATGTCACAGTGCAACGTCGCAATGGGAGGTTGCAGCAACATTATTGGGAGCCATCAAAATAATGTAACAAGAACCAAAACAGTACCAAACAGAATGCTGCTGCAACTTAATAATGACGTCACGTGCTTGCCTGGGGATATATTGGTAACTTATTCCATAAGGAAAACATAAAGAATTATTATTTGGTATATCAAAAGGCCATTCATCCAATTCAAGGTTTCATATTTATACACTAACCTTCATCAGTGATCTTTTCAGTTTATTTGACATGGAGATCAAAGACATTGGAAAAGCAGTCAATGAAAGAAAACATCGGTGCTCCACCACAATGTCTTCTCGCTATATCATAGGCTACATGCTAGCTTTATCTACCATAGCAAGTTCATCTTCCTCAACTGTGGCTGTACAGTTACTTCAAACAGCGATACCTGACTTCCAGCTAAGTGCATACAGATATATAGCACAGCTCCTTGTCTGTCTCATGGTACTCACAACAAAAGGAATAAGTGTCTCCGTCAGTATAGAGAAAGTACCTTTAATTCTTATGATGTGTTTAACCAGCTTGTTCTATAACGTGTTCTTATTTGCCTCTGCTAGCATTCTCCCACTGGCCCATGTCAAGGCTAACTACTCTATTTCAACAATGCTATTCCTTGGTCTTTTGACAAAGATTTTCCTAAAAAGGGATCTTGGTTATGGACATGGATGCTCCCTGATCTTCACTAGCATTGGACTAGTATTTGTCAATCAACCCTGGAGTACCTTTGATCATGGTTTTATGCCTTCTTTTAGGAAGATTACACATAATGATTCATCAATTGGTTTTGGTGAGTGTAATCATCTATTCCAAAACACTGCCCTAGAAATCCATGGAAGTTATCAAAATGCTACAAGTTCTTGCATTAATTTTCCTATCATTATGGCCACAGGATACGGATTGTCCAGTCTTGCTGGCCTTTGTGAAGCTGTTTATTTCCTCATAGTTGGTATATATCTTGCTGATATGAACCCGTTCTCCCAAGCCTTGTTAATCTCAATAATTACCTTACCAGCATCTTCACTGTTATCATTTTACCTGGAGGAACCAACATTTAACTTAAGAAGCTCAGAAATCCTGTTGTTAATGATCCACTGTCTTGGAACAACAAGTGATCTGATATGCTCAAATGCTGCTACTCAGAGGATCACCCCCTCGCATGTCAGCCTCATACAAAGTCTTTCTGTGGTGATCCTACTCATCATTCAGTACACATTTATGGATAATGGACTCACAGGCCATCAGAATACACTTGAGGTCATTGGCTCTCTTATGATTATGACTTCCATAGCATTAAGTGCTATAACCTCAGCTCCAAAGCAGCTGCATGAAGATTCAGGATGAAGATATTTTCAAATTTTTCTTTTCATCAATGTCAAATCTATGATGGACGTATTGCCAGATGTTTAAACATATTGCTTCAAAACTACCAAAATAAAGCTGAATCAATGAGAATAGGATTTGAGATTGGTGATAATCATTTTTAATTCTTACACAGCTCGAATTTCACCTTATCTGATTGTATGATAATACAAAATTAGCCCATTATTTTGCGTCAGTGTTAAAGGCCAGGCGGGACTTAATGATGGGCTGCCACCTAAATAGTTAAGGCGCGCACCATGTCACAGCGTTTCCTTAAGTGTCAAAGTGTCAACGTAGCCTGACGCTACACAGCGCTCAAGTCCAGGTCGCACTCCCACGCCGTTTACCATGGTCGCACAGGCGATGGTCATATGGGCTTGGCCTAAACGCACTTTGTAGCAGAAGGAGCGTAGCACAAAAAATGCCCCGTAAGCGTCTACGATGCCATACTTTAGAACTCAGTAAGAAGCGTTAATGCTGCCCATGTAGGAACGCGACCCACCGTCTGGATAAGAATTCCGATCGTTAAGAGTGGTTTCACTCCCCAGCGCGGCTACCGCTTTCAGAAGTGAAAATTGATGAAGAAAAGTTGGGGTTATAATAAACTTCAATCAGGACATGGTTGGCTGGACAGAAAGCAAATTATAAGTCCTTTCCTGTTGTCTTTCACAAAAGTATTTTGAATGTATTTGTAAAAAAGAAAAAGGACAGAAATAACTAGATACGTTTTGGTGTATGTCAAAATTGAAACAATGTTACATGCCCTTCCATGTTTGTCAAATAGGTTAAGAAATGCAGATCCATTATAGGCTTACAAGTTTTGGCTGGCATAACGCTAACAAGTGTGCTTAACCCTGGTAATATATAGGCAAAATAGTGTCTAAATGTAAAGTTTTGGTGTGAAATGCCTTTTTTATTATTATTAATATTATTATGATTATTGTTGTTCTTATTGGTATTGTTGACCCGCTCATGCCGACGTCCGGTTATCCTTTGTGTGTATTTTTTTTTCCTTTTTTTTTTTTTTTAATCTTTTACTGTATCTTTCATTACTTCTTTAGAACAAAAGTGTTGTTATCTTATGTAATATAATTGTATTAATCCATCTCTGTTGTTTCTTTTTCGAGTGGCATTCAAACACAAACAAGGGTGATTTAAGTGCGAGTTGTTTTTTATTCACGTCAGCTTAAGATGCTCAGTCACATGCTGTGTTTTACAGGTGGCAGCATTGTTTTTCTACATGCTAGCGTGTCAACATGCTCATTGACATTAAGTGTTTTACAGGTGACAGCTTTGTTTTCCATGCTAGCTCGCTTGTACAAAAGTATAAGTAGAATGCAGGAAGTATACAGTGTTGCATTTTCTCAAGTGTCAAAAGGGTGTACTGAAAACTGTGAACTCTGCAACAACTCGCCGTGCCATAGATGGCACGGCTAGCATTCCCCTCCAACGCGAACCTGCAGCTGATTTGGCACCACTGTTTACATATAAATAAGGGAAGTGACTTTTTCATTTCATACTCATTCACGCAGACTGACCATGGAGTCTTATATGTGGATAGTGTTCTCAATATTAGTTACATGCAACCTTGCATTGCCCGATGCAAAAATGCTCCTGAATTACGGCGTAACATTTAAGCCCATAAAATCTGTGTTCATTCGGAACAGCTACGTCATTGTGCCTGTGGATGTTACCTTGCCAACATTACTCAAGCCCATCATTGTTTCCGACGTCAACTCATGTCGCCAACATTTGCAGAGCAAAAACACACGGCGACCTGACCTATGTAGGGAGTTCATTACCGATTTCCAGAATATCGTGGCCTTGCAGAAAAAAGCCAATGACATGATCACGGATACCCTGTTAAACATTGGATTAATTTTGGATGTAAATTCACATGTAACCAGTCGGACCAGACGCTCGTCGGACGGTCTTTTACCAGTCGTGGGTGAGGTCTCTGAATTTATGTTTGGCACAGCAACAGTGGCTGAACTAAAGGGACTGAAATCCCTTGTAAACAGTGTCGCACTGGCAGATGAGACTAATGTCCGTCAAATTCTATACCTAGGAAATGCCCTGAAAGCTGTGGTAAATATCACACAAAATAATGTGAAGTTGCAAATGCAGTCGGTATTGGAAAATACCGAATTCCTCCTTAATTTATCTAGGCAGTTAGATATTTACAAACGCCGCAAACATGTAGCCGACATGTTAAGACAGGACACTCTACGAATGGAAATGGAAAATGAAGCTCTATATTCTCAACTAACTAGGCTAACTTCTGACGTTCGTGCTCTTGGAAAGAAGATCATAAAGCCAAGTTTCATAAATTTAGAAGAGATGAAAAGAGTTTTACAAGCAGCTGCTACCATCGTGCCTCACCAACGCCTAAGGGAACTTGGGATACGCCTGCCTACAGTGAGTGAAATGTATGATGAGATATCATTGTTGACTGAACCCCGGTTAACGGAAAACGGTACAATTATACAACTGAGTTTAAAAGTTCCACTGATCGTTGACGGAGAAAGTTTTTATTTGTATCAGGTGAACAAGTTCCGACTCCCCTTCCATGGTCATTACACACAACTGTTTCATATACCTGAATATTTGATAATATCGGAGTCTCAGAAATATATGGCTACACCGGACACATCACAAGTCGCAGCCTGTACAGGCTCTAGGTGTTACATGGATATTTTGACACGTGACTTGCAAAATGATACGTGTCTCACTGCGTTATTTAATGTTAATCGAACTGCTGTCAAGTCTCTGTGTGACTTTCGCTTAGTAACGGGACATAGCAGTGGGTCGATTCATGTGATTGACAGTAGTAGTATGATGGAGTCGCTGGCGCGCATAGTCAATGCTACTAAGTAGGTCAGTAGGTCACTACGACCGAGTTTAGGTCTAAAATAGGTTCATAGCTTAATAGAGACTTTGAATAATTAGGTCATTACGACCTACTTATAAAAGCTATTTTTGTAATTAGGTCAGAGGTCAGAGGTTAGAAATATTAGAAAACAGGGTCACTGAGAAAACATGTCAGGGGAAGAGCGCGTGGAACGACGTGGAGACCGGAGGCCGTAAGGCCGGAGGTCTGCACGTCGTTCCTCAACGCGCTCTTCCCCTGGCATGCTTTCTCAGGGACCCTATATTCTGGTTACGGCTAAAATATTACATATGTTCTGATATTTTTATTGCAAAGGGGGCGGTGCGGGCATTCTATGGGAGGGCTGTTTTAGGAATGAGGTGGAGACCGGAGGCACAGCCGGAGGTCTCCACCTCATTTCTAAAACAAACCCTCCCATGGGCTGCGCGCACCGCCCCCTTTGCAATTTTATCACTTATACTATTACTATTCGATTCGATTATATCTACTTTATGTGTATGTATTCATTTAATATGATTTTGATAAAGTTTCGTCTTCATATTCATTAAATAATATTCGTATAGAAACTGAATATAGAGTTTTCGTGTTTATATTGATTAAATAATATGCGTATAGAAAACACAACATATAAAATTCGTTTATAAGTTTTATTCATTAGAAACATATATAGAAACATATTTACAGTGTCACAGATACATGGTGTAATCTTTTATTTACATTGAAACTGTTCACAAAGTGAAAAATATATAATACAAAATCATTTACACTGTTGGCATAAGAAAACATTGTTTCCGTTGCCTGGTAATAAACAAATTAAACAATGAGAACAGTTTCGGGCAAGTGTCCTTATCTTCGGCTGTTTCAGTTTCTCTTTGTTCCATGTGTGAGTGTATACATATGTGTGATGAGGATTTCTGACGGATTTAGCAATGGTATGGTGAAAGAGAGACTGTGCTTTGAAAAAGTTACAGTCTACTTCAGTCGCCAACACATTGTGACCGAAAACAGGATTCATTTGCACCTGGTATGAAAAGAAATTTTCGATGGCCTGAATGTAAATTGATTTCAGCTCACAGTGTAGTTGTATACATGTAAAACAGAACAAAGGACCAACAAAAGTGACATCGGAATCACGGATTCGACATTTACAAAAGGCCTGTGAAACGGCTGTCACTTTATGTTGCTCAATGAAAACCATAAGTGACTTTACACTGTTGACGGTGTATCTGGTAGTAACTCTGAAACATGAGTCTTGATGATGTTGATACACCGCCAAACAGTAGTCCTTGTGGTTATCGCCGTTGATAAGCTGGCTCGTTGCGAAACTATACCCGTCCCACATAGCTTCTGTAAAAGTGGAACAGGATCGCGTCGTACCAGTGGTGTGGTCTACAGTACTAACATGGTGTGGTTTCAGATAAAAGTCGCTGTACTGTGCGGGGATAATCTCCCAAAAGAAATATCCACTACATCCGCAAAGTACAGCCACTTTATCATTTTTGGGTATAAGTTGAAAATTAATGTCTGCTGATGGATAGTTAGAGTCGAGAGGACTATCCGGAGATTCAGGTCGTGACTCAGCAATATTGAGAAATGATAAATCGAGACCCCAACTAAGTGTGGTCTCGTTATCATTTGTTGATGAATCATTGCTTGCCAAATCGATTAGAAAATCCGAATAGCTGCTGTCGCTCATATTGAAGCTGTAATATAATACTGGAAACTATGGCTACACTAAGCAACTAGATGAATAAAATATGGGTAGCCAGTTATTTTTGTAGTATTTACTATTTAGTATGTACTAAGAAAATAACTGGTAGTGGGTAGACACCTTAAATTTCTCTGTGATTCGCTGAGATTTTCGCTGCCGGGAGTTCTACCCTAGATAAAGCCATGCATAAAGCCATGCATTTTTTTGTTTTCTCTGAGATATTGTATAATTTTTTATTTTTTTTAATATTTTTCTAATTTTTAAAGTTTTTTTCATTTTCTTAGACAAATATTTATATTTCAAGCATTTTTTTCTGTCTCTATGTGAGATTTTGTATAATTTATTTTTACTTTTATTATAATTTTAAAGTTTTTTTTCTTTTTAAACAATTATTTCTTTTTTTAATTTCAACTTTTGAATATTTTTTTTAATTTCAACTTTTGATAAATGATATGTACAAGCTTAATTTTCTTTTTCTTTTTATATTTTTTATATTTTTTTGTTGGAGTATTTCCTTCATAAATGATATATTTTGTAGTTATAAGTCTGTTATTTTTTCAGAATTAAAGAATATTTACAACATGATTGCCGAATTCCTAGATATCTAAGGGTATCGTGCTCACTCCGTCTTCACAAGTTTTTCTTTTTATATATTGATAACTTAAGCCTGTCTTTTTCTGTTTGTATGTTATTATATGATGATCTACAACTTTGAAACCAGTGTTAACGGCGTCCATCGTGATTTGTGTTTCGAGTACGGTGTTAAAAGATTCCATGTCAAGTATGTTTTGTTTCTGTATGACACCTTTACAGCTAGTTTTCTTTTCTTTTCCATGACCGATATATCATTTTGAATTTAGTGAAGTCATTTCATCTCCTTCCCATTCAATTTTGAATAGTCCTGGGGTCCGTTTATCATATTTTTCTCTTTCTTTACAACATGGTTGTGGAAACCATGGTAAATTATTTGTTTTTGCTATTATATATTGTTCCCTGTGATGTTCATTATCACAAGATTCTGATGGTAACCATAAGTGGCGTTCTCTATAATAGGCTTCTCTTTTTTCTGGAATTATTAATTCATCTAAAGTCTGTGCGCTGAGGGCGAAATACAGACTATCTGTATCCATTTCACAGAGTTCAAAGTCAGATTCTTCGATGTACTTTGATAAGAAGTCGTAGTAAAATTGTAACATTTTCAGTTTTGCGTATTGATATACCATGAAACCTATTTGAACTGGAAGGTCGTATGTTATTGACGTAGGGAGTGATGAGACTTCACATGTATCTTCACACAAGTCTTGGACATCTTGTACTGTCCAGTGAAGAGCTATTCTAGCGGCTTTTTCTGGTGTCATATATCGAGTGTTTGTGAAGTTTTGTTTGTTACAAATCGTTTTTCCATATGAACTGTTTCCTAGGAGTTTGTAGAGGTCAGAGAGAATTTTACAGTCAGGGTTTTTGTCGCCCTTTCTTCGTGCCTCTGTTACTTGATCAACAAATGAGAGAAACGATTTCTGTGGTATGTATTCAACTAGTAAGTGAACTTTTGTTACGATTAAGCCTTTTTCTAAATACCATTTAAGTAGTGGTGAACCTAATAAAATATTTTTTGCAAAATAACTTCCGATTAATTGACGTTGTGGCCTTTTGACTCTATCGTTCTTTAATAGATGTTGTTTCATGTGTTCTCCTACATCATCTCTTGACACCATTGTATTTTTGAAAATGGGCGTCATTTCTTCAAATTTGAATTTAAGGTGCTCAGGTGTGTGTATGTCCACCGATACTAGTCCAAAAATAGTCCCATTTTTTACACCATTTATTATATCTATTTCAGAAAGGATATTGTGTGTGTTTGGAATCGGTATGCTCCACAGTGATTTACATGCTATAACACTGTTGTTGTTATTCTTGTCTTTGTTCCAGTCACATTCGTATTTCTCAATGACAGTATAACCTATTAGTTCTAGATACAGTGTTGTTTTAAGAGTTTGTCGACATCTTTCTGACATTAGTTTACGACCTTTATCAGTAGAGAGAGTGTTTTTATTCATGTGACACGCGTGCCCATGCCAGTAGCAACCATGAAATTGATACACGGTTTTTGTATCTGGAACCAGGCCGTCCACTCGAACTCTTTTTGTACCCACACTAACTTCCCCATGGTTATAAGCATGTAGTATTTTAACTTTGTCTGTAATCTCTCGAAACCGCAACCATTCTGTTGCAGCGCGACTGACTTTTTGAGATTGTTCAGGTTTGTAATTGTTACTACTTCTGCGGACTACAAAGTACCCCGTACAGTGTTCTTCACCCATACATTTAAGGTAAAGACTGTTTGCATCTACTCCTATGATATGACGGCACACTTTACTTAATGGTCCGAATGATCTGCCCCGTATTCGTGTCACTCCTGCTTTTTGATGTCTATGAAATATAATCGATGGACCACCTACCAAATTGCTTCTAATTAATTTGTGTACATCTTTGTCTGCCTCTGAGAATATAATGTAAGGAAGGCTTTTTGATGATGTGTTATCAAATAGAAATTTTAGTGTAAGGCCTGGAAGAGTCAGACCATCTTTGAACATATCTATTCCTCTTTCACTGAAAAATTTCATGTGTTGGTTTATAGCTTTGACAAAAGGTTCTACATCTTTGTTATTGTAATATATTAGATAATCTCTGAAAGTTGTCATTCCATTATCTTTCCACACTTTCTTACACTTGGCATAGTCTTCCGCTGATATAGAAGTACCCGTAAGTGAACTATAGAAAGCTGAGCGAGGTGGAAGTTTTAAGTTCCCTAGTTTTCTAGTTGATGTCATCCACTCATATGGAAAGAACCCTTTACTTTCATCTTGTAGGAAAGCTTTTAAATAGCTAGCATACGAGTATCCGGGAGCTAGATAATTTAACATGTCTAAATAAACACAGTTCTCTGTGTAGACAGCTATGTATTGATTACTCCTTTTTATGGTTTTCATCTCAGCTGTTTGCTTCTTTGCATAGAAGGAATGGAAATCTCGCTTTATTAGATTTAAGTCGTAGCGACCCGAATTGAAACCTATGACAGGTACTCTGTAAATATAGTTCATAAGACGAATTTTGATTTTATCTATTCTGTGCGAAGTTTTATTGCTACTCTTTTTTCCTATACTCTTCATTAGTGATTTAGGCACTTTTTTTCCTTCGGCAATCTCGTTTTTCTTATACTTTTCAAGCTTTTTTATTATGTCAGAGAAACGTGTTTCTACAACAGCTCCTATTTTTTCAGCTAACTTTTGTATGTAATCCAGAGTGTCGTGAACTATTTCATCATTTTCTCCATCACTTTTTCTTATGAAACAAACTGGTTTTTCCCACTCTGGAAAGTCACTTGCTACACTAGATGAAAGCGGTACATGATGTGATTCGACTACTGTATTAGTTGTCTGAACATCACCTTTTGTTTTGTGAGAAAAATAACTTTCGAAATCATACACAATTTTGTATGGATATATTCGAAGTTCAGATGGTACTTTTATACCTAGCTCCTCCAGTCTATCAAATACAGATGGTTTGTTTTTGTAAATACCACCTTTGTAGATGAATTTAACTTGCGTACAGTCGCTTTTAATGTTAGTGTGTCGCTTAAGATTATACTCTGTTTCAAAGAGTCTTCTACACTTACGACACATGTGGAACTGTGAATATTTATTTAGATCGTTTACTAGACTGAAGTGATGGTCGTATAGATTTAGTGTCATAACTTTAGACTCATCCTCAACACTCATTAAATTTCCCTTTATACATTTTAATGTACAAGGTGTCCCCCTTTTAAATTTCTTTTTCTTGGAAGTAGTACTCTTCTTAGGAATGAGTGAAAAGACTCTTATCATAATGTTGTATTTGGTTTCTATCTGGGTCAATGCCTTAATTGAAATGCCTCTGAATGATACTTTAGTTTCATCAGGAAAACATTCTTGAAGTAGTCTTTCACAGTGGGATGTGTTTTTGAAAAGAAAATATGACAGACACCTAAAAAAACACAGGTAGTCTTTGTACACCCGTTTGCTCTTTGGATTACGATGAAAATGTTGTAAACCCCGTCTACGTAGGAAATTCGGAATTGTATCCAATCTTCCTATTAGACCATCCTCTCTACCTTGAACCCTTACTATGTAAATGTTTGCGTTTACATTACCCACTAGTCTCCAACTTGTGTCAGCTCTATTGACACTCCATTCTTTATCGCGTAAAAAACTTATTACATCTTGCAAGTCAGAATCATTTTTAATATGTCTGTAATTGCTTTGCTGTTCGTGCTCTAACCAAAATAAAGAGGAGTTATTCACTGAAGGATGGTAATACATAACTTCTCGATCTTCTGTATAAATCTTTTCTTCAGCAGTTTCTGTTGTTCCTCCATTAAGTCTTTCAAGTAATGCACCTAAAGATATAGCTAGTCTATATTCGAAAACTTGGTTCTGATGTATTTTGTTAATAGCCTCTATTATCTCTTCAACTGCTTCTTTCATGTTCAGAGTTGAGAGTCTGACATTGAAAATTGATTGAACACTTCCTAGGAGAACTAAACCGTTTGCTATTGACTTAAAGTTTTTAACATAAGTGTCGTGATACCACCAATAACTACCTATAGTTGATGGCATTACTGTTGTTTCTATATCATACTGTTCTCTTACGCATGTAGGTGAAGAACAGATCACCTTTCCAGAATGTAAAGAAAAATTGCGAGGACGACGTGGCACGTTACACATCGGACAATTTATATTCTGATTCATTTTCTTATTTTTCGACTTAATAACTATATAAATATACACTTATGTTCTAGCTAGTTATTTAAAAAGCTGACTAAATATTTTTGTTTGAAGCTAACTATGTGCTACACTAACTATGCGCTAGGTGAATATATAAAGCTGACTAAATACTTTCTTTGAAGCTAGCTAATATAATATCTACAGCATGATTAAATGTTTTCTGTGTATATAAGTATATAGGCAACCACACCACACCATGTATAGTTACTGATATGTTTTAAGACCACACCTACCTGCCCTTGGTGATTACATCATGTTTCTGTGATCTATTCGGACTGCTTTAAGTCATTCAGGATCTTTGGTCCCAGCGTGCTGACCAAGTCGAAGAACAGTGCGGATGGCACGGTGTGTCCCTGGTCTTTCGGAGGTGCGTCGTGCACCCCGCCCGAGTTGACCCGTTTCTCCAGCTGCTCCATGTAGTAGCGGGACCCGATATGGATCTTGGCCTTCCCCTGGTAGGTGGTCACGATGACCCAGATGTTGTGCGTCTTGTTGACCTCCTGGACGTAAGGCTTAATAGTCGGGATGCCCTGTTCTGCTTCACCTGAGGCCCGTTCGTACTGCTGGATGATCGTTCTTGCGGCGTCGAGAAGGTTCTGGAAACCTGTCTTACTCAAGTTGATCCGGCGTTCGTAGGCTCGCTGAGGGTACTGAATTATGGCGACCTGAAAAATATAAGCATAATTTTGTTTTGAGTTATATGTATAAATTTGGGGCTCTCTCTCTCTCTCTCATTCTATTTCTATTTAAACTATTATGTATTCTTTACTTCTATTTCACATTAAATAATTACAATGAAAGTTAACTATAAACGAAGTACATGTTACCTGAAATAAAAATAATGATTCTATAATTTAAAATTGTACTTACCCCTACAGGATCAGGTGGCCCATACACGTGGATGCAGGTGTTCTTGAAGGCGTCACTGTTGAGGAAATACACCTTCTTAGCTTGCGTGATGTAACCGTCCTTGTACTCGACGTCCAATTCCAGTGGCCAGAACAATCCGGTCAGGTCCAATATAGGCGAGAGAGGGGCGGCTTTACTCTGCTGTGCCTCTAGCTCCTTCAAGACCGCATCAGCATACTGCTGCGCTAGTGCAACGTCCAGTGGAACTACTTTACCTTTCTTTGCACGAGGTTTCCGTTCACCAGCAGGCTTCCGTTTTCTCGGCGGTGCCTTTTTCTTGTCTGTTGGTTCTCCCTCCGACTCTTCTTCGATGGTGATCGGTACCGAAAGAGCTTCGCCGTCTTTCGGTGGTGGCACGTTTTCTTTGTTGGAGTCGTCTTGGAGGGTAGCGGCGGCGGCGGCAGCGGCGGCGGTGGTGGCGATTGTGGCAGTGACAGCGTCAGTCAAAGATGCAGGTGGCTCGGGATTCCACAGATCAGAAATATCGTTGTATAGACTGGCATCAACAGCGTTGACGGTGATGGACGTACCTTCGCCTACATCTGTAATATAGCCAGATTGAGTGTCCATGGACGAATCTGTCGCATAACCCCCAACTGCAACAGGAACGTAACCGGCGTCTTCTCTCGATGGAAACACTCGGTATTGATCAAAGTATTCATCAATGACCGAATTTCCAGGAGGGGGCTGCTTCGGAAGTCCCTCCTGAGCGGAGGAAGATGTTGAGGTCTTTCCACGAGCAGTCAAACTTCTACGTCCCATCATGAGAGTGTTGAGAAGACTCCAGCCCATGAGTCTTTTATACAAAAGTTTACTATCAACGTCGATTAAACGTAGGACGGTTTTTCCATTTTCACAAAGTTTTTCATGAGCGTCGTCCGTTATTTTATTCGTATTTTGTTTTGTTACCGATAAGCAGATATCACTGAGTACATGGTTCCATTAGTGACGCGACGCGAGAGTCTGACACGTGCACTCCATAACAAAATATTCAAAATTTACATGTATCAGTTTCATTGGAGATACGTATTGTGGTCGTTAACAAAAATGATAATATACGCTCTCAGAGACCCTCTGAGATTCATTTCTAGACTTGTCACCAATCGCACCAGTCTCATCATGTACATGAACGCACAACCCTCGGTTCAGCACCGTGTACCGCTGGCACCGCTCATTGGAAGACCATCTCATTTTCGAAATGCGCTGGTCAACGTGCCTTTTGCGCGAGCATCAGGTATCTGTGGAGAGCATCATTGGGTGAAATACATCTGTCCGAGAGATGGAATGTATCAAATTGAGGGTGAAATTCATCCAAACATTTCATTTCAAAATTGCAAACTTCTGAAAAACATTCGGCTAACCCAACAATCTCATCTAACGCTCAAAGATATGATAACCAAGAAACCTTGTGTTGTCGGTTTACCGACAACACAAGGTATCTTGAGCCACATTTTTGCGCGACACTCTGTCAAGGAAACAGTGCAGAGACGTTTTTGGCGTAAATCAGAAGCAGATCCTGATGGAAAACCCTCTATATTTCTGCACGCTGATATTGTTATTCCCCTTATCAACGCAACCATCCGATATCCTGACAAAATAGTGAACACCCTTGACAACAACAAATTCTTCTATGAAAAAGAGTTCGATACAGAAATCGGACATGGTCAGGAGGGTTGTGACCATATTGTGAGGGTTGTCGGAAGGAATGGTAAAGAATCAAGTCTCGTGACGGCTTATTCTATTCCTAGATTTACTCCTACTCCTACTATCGAATATTAAAAAGAAAACAAAGATCCTCTTATGCTCCTCCAGACTATTCGGTTTTCTACCAAAAGGTAGAAAACCACCCTTCAACCAATCTCTTTTATTTTCACACTTATAACGTAAAGACGTCCGTTTATTTACTATACAGATCTATAAATCATGCCATTATTTATGTTGCCATTGAAACAAAACGTTTATGTAGTGATGAATTAGACGCTGGTTAGGTTTATCTCCTGCGACATACGAGCTGATAATAAAGTTGATACTATCAAGCTTGTAACTCTAACCACACGTTAACGGTTATAACCACTTAATCAAAATAAAAACACAAACGCCTCAAACGGCGTTCAACGCTTTTCTTGAAAAGAGAAAAGGGGGTGCATAAAGCTCACCCCTTTTCTCTTTTCAAGAAAACAAAATGCGCGCCGCTCCGCTCGCGGGTGATCCGCGTGGCGGGCGCGGTTCGGCGGTCGGTGCATTTTGGGTGGGAGGGTGCGTTTTGCACCCGACATCCAGGGGCTGTCCCATAACAAAGACTGATCAAATAAAAAACAAAACGTATGGAGAGCGTTTATGGTTCGGTTTCATTAATTTGTTATTCTTTTGTTTTGTGAAAGAGAAAAACCCATGTTATCACAGTTTACACTTTTAATTTGGTATTCTTTTGTTTCGTTCCGCATAAAAGATTGTTATGATGCCATCTCTTTTAATTTGACGTTATTTTATTTTGATCCTCATAAAATGTTGTTATGACCACATCTCTTTTCATTTGTCATTATTTTATTTCGTTACAGGAAAAACACCCTTATGTTATAGAAACCAAACAAAAAGGATTGTTTTTTCATTAAAGTGTCATTCAGTACATTAACCTTCGACCGGGTAAGACGTGTTATAACTTAAATAGAAAAAAAATGGAAAGTGTAAAGGAAATCGCATTTGACCCAAGACTACAAGGACCTTTCACATGTCTTATCGCTGGACCTTCAGGATGTGGTAAAACACAATTAGTGTTTGAAATTATAGAAAAGGCGAAAACTGTAATAAACCCACCAGTCGATGAGATTATATATTGCTATGGACAATGGCAAGACGTTTTCAAGAAGTATCAGGGAAAAGTGAAATTCAACGAAGGTCTACTTTCAAGAGAAGAACTTTTACATAAGAAAAAGGATTTATCTCAACATTCTCTACTTATAATAGATGATCTGTTAGATAAAGAAGATGCACCTCTTATAAGAGATCTATTCATAAAAGGTTCTCACCATAGAAATATGAGTGTTATATTCATAACTCAAAATTTATTTCTGCCTAATAAGGATTTCAGAACACTTAGTTTGAATTCTCATTACATGATAATTTTCAAAAATCCAAGAGATATGAGTCAAATTCACGCTTTATCACGTCAAGTGTTTCCAACTCATCCACGTTTTCTTACCAACGTATATAACGAAGAAACATCGGCGAGACACTCATATCTAGTGCTAGACTTCAAGCAGACTACACCCAATACACTAAGGGTGCGTAACAGCGTGACTACACCTCTCAAGACAACTGTATTCATTCCTACTACACGGAAACAATGAAGGCTAAACAACTCGCTCTCATAAAGAAACATCTTCCTCTATTGAGACATCTGTCTAAATGCACTGGTAAGGAGTGTAAACATATAATGATGGGAATGTCTAATGAGGTGATAAGGTTGATAGCGCAAATAGGTGTGAATATTATGAATAAAAACTTGCACATCTCCAATAAACAAGCAGTCGGTCGTCTATCGAGGTACAAGACACAACTCAAGGGTCTTACCAAGCCTTCAACTACAGTAGGACACAAACGTAAGATTCTTGAACAAGAAGGTGGTTTTATTGGTACTCTATTGGGATTAGCTGTTCCACTCATATCCAGTCTTATCGGAGGCCTTACAAGACATCATTAGGAGAAAATGACAAGCTATAAACGAATGCTGCTCGTTCATCCAGATGTGTTGCAAAGTTCTAACAAAGTGGAAATGGAGAGTTCAACTGTTTCTGGCAAAGTTGATTCTCCACCTCCTGCCAAAGAAAGTGACAGGGATTCCTTTTTCGAAAGGTCAATGGTAAAAGAAAAACTTGAACCTACAGCGCCTACCGTGGAGGTGTTAGCTCGTTTACAAAAAGAAATGAGTCGTGTATTGAACGATCCAACGATGAGCAGAGAGGAGAAACTAGCCACATACAATGATCTCATGAACAGGTCCTCCATCCTTTCCTCTAAAGCTAAAAGTATGTTGTTTTCAACATCGCACCTTTCACGTTCTCCTTCACCATCTCCACCACCTTCTCCGACTATCATGAAACCTAAAAGAGTTTCTACAAAACTGAGAGGACTACTTATGCCGAAGGTACTACCACATAAGATGGAAAAAGCACTAGAAAAAGTTCCGGGTTCTTACCATAACTCTGTGCGTAATCTCTACAAGACCTTGGCCAAATCACGAAAACAGTTCACAAAGGACGGTCGGCTCATTCTAGGAGACACACCTATAGATGAAACACATTTAATGAATCTTCTTTCGAGTGCAGTGCGACCGACTACTAAGAAGCGAGCCAGCTTACCGGGGCAGAAACAATTCGTCCAGATTGTTAAGAAGTTAAATCCGAAAATGAAATATATAAGGAACTACAACATGAAGGGTTCCGACAGTGAAGAGGAACATGAAGAGGTGGAAACACCTAGGCGGAAAGAGAAGTCTCCTCAACAAGAAGGTCACGGCCGAAGTAAGAGACATCGACACTTTACAGTAACACCATTTGTAAAATGGTCTACAAGGCTCTGAAGAAAGATGTGGTTAAACACTTCACTGATCCTAAACAGCCAGCAAGCTTCACAAGTGCATCCAAAATAAAGAAACACTATTTCAAAAACACTGACATAAAGCATATTGAAGATGCACTTGAATCTGTTGATGCTTATACTAAACATAAACCATTCAAGAGGCGGTTTCCTAGACGTAAAACACAGACTTTTGGAATAGATAAACAATGGCAAATGGACTTGATAGATATGCAACAGTTCAAAAAGTATAACAAAGGCTATTCATATATAATGGTTGCCATAGATGTCTTCTCCAGATTTGGATTTGCACAAGCTATAAAAAGTAAAAAAGCCACAGATGTTACGGAAGCTTTCAAAGTTATGACAGTTAAAAGATGTCCTAAATACCTTCAAACAGATAAAGGTAAAGAGTTCCTGAACAAAACTTTTCAGGATTACTTGAAAGAGACAGGTGTATCTTTTTTCACTGGAGAAAATGATGACATAAAATGTTCTATAGCAGAAAGGTTCAACGGGACCTTACAACAGAAAATGTGGCGATACTTCACTCACATGAAAACCTACACATACATAGATGTACTTCAAGATCTAGTGCATTCTTACAACCACACCTTTCATTCTACCATAGGAGGTCGACCGGTAGACGTTAATAAAGATAACGCCGATCGATTGTTCTATCATTTGTATGAAAGAGTGAGAGCTAAAGATTTAAAGACGAAAAGAAAACCTTTAATGAAAAGTGGTGATAGAGCACGAATTCTAAGAAAAAAGAAAACCTTTAATCGTGGATATGAACCAAATTGGAGTGAAGAAATATTCACTGTAAAGAACCCAGACTATATTAAGGGGTATGAAATCGAAGATACCCTTCAAGAAAGAATAAAGGGGTGGTTTTATCCTCAAGAGGTTCAGAAGGTAAAAGTTACTCCGAGGAAGCAGTACACTGTCGAGAGCATCCTTAAATATAGAGGAAAAGGTGCTAAAAGAGAAGCACTCATTAAGTGGAAAGGATACGGAGACAAATTCAACAGTTGGGAACCAGTCAAGAACATACAAAAATGGATGTAACCTGCACCCTACCCAGTAACTCATCTACTAAGACCTTTCCAGACAACACTCTGAGCACTTACAGAGTTCTTTTACAAAAGTATATGGTACTACCAGCTGACACAGACTGTGCGTTATCTGAAATAACGCTTCCAGTAAAATGGTACAATGTGCGAAAATCAACTTTCTACCTTCTCAGTGCAGAAGCACCGTCAGAAAAGAAGAAACATAACACCGCACCAACTAGGGCAAGAACTTCCCGCGGTTCTGATGAACAGCCTTCTTCTGAATCTCCTGCTACTTCCACAACTACACCTGGAACTGCAGCTGGTTCAATTGAAACACCGACAGTACCAGACCCTGATCATGAAGAGTCTTCTGGAGCGTTTATTTCAGATGCAGTGTCAGCTGTAAGAACAGTTAGTGAGAGTATAGCTCCTCCGACACCAAGTTCTCACACTTCCGACGGACCTACACCTCCTAAAAAACCTAGAGAAGGAGTTACTCCATTACAAACACCTCCGACAAGGTCCGTTGAAGCTATCACTCGACTAAAGCGTGAAATAGAGAGCAGTAGGAAAAAACGTGACAGAGAACCGTTCCTAACAGACATGTTTGATACTGATTTGGTAACACACATGCATGAAACACCCCCGAAAAGAAAACTAGAAGTTGAAATGGAGGGAATTGAAAAAGAAGAAAACGATGACGATGACGACCAACCAGAGCCCACAGAAGTATTCGAAGAAGCTGATGCTGATGAACCAAAAAAGCTGCCTCCCACATTGAGTTACATCGATTCATTAGCAAGGAAGCACTTTCCAGGAAATCGGTCTTACGCTCGTTTCTCAATGGAAAGCGGGCGAGTGGAAACCAACAAAGATCTGATCAAACTCCTGAATAAAATAATGAAGAAAAATATACCAAAAGTCATCAAGAAAATGAAAGAAGAAAAGCGAAAAAATAAAGGAAATGGTCCAGATGAAATTTTCTCTTATAACGAATTCACAATGAAAACACTTATTGCACTGCCTTCCAACACAATGCTCGTCATACCAGAAAACCTTTCTTATCAACTTGGTTTCGAAGGAAAAATATACATGGGTAGGCGCACACGAGCAAAACAAATAACAGATGTCAACTACAGAAACCATACAGTCTATGTCTACTCTGACATTATTCACAACGGGGTAGTAGGAGATACTGAAGCGCCACTTCTTCGATGTATGGCTGTAAACAACTACTCTCAAAAAACAATGGACACAATAAACTTTCCCAATTTGATTTTCCATCCTCTACGAATAACACATTTCAAAGAGATCGGAGTGTACTTAAGAGACAGTGCAGGCGAACCTATACCATTTGAGCACGGGGAAGTGTCGGTAGTACTGACCTTTAGAGCTCTCTCTCATCCCTATAGTACATTAGTATAAGAAGGAAGACATTGGAAAATGGTGAGTTACTATATGAACGTGCCACCCTTGTATTCATCACCAAGAGGTGAATATGGCCAATATTATAAGCGTTCACAATTTGGAAGTGGACAATTACCTGCTTTCGGTGGAGCTAAAAGACAACGTGGCCACGGAATATTCGGAAGTATAATGAGATCGGCTCTTCCGATGATAAAGAAGCTCGGTGCGTCAGCATTTAAAGCAGCCGTCCCCACCATCGTCAAAACAGGAAAAGGTGTTTTTGACGATGTCGTGGCTGGAAAAAACTTTAAGAAGAGCCTCGTAAAAAGGTCAAAGAGTGCAGGAAGTTCCTTAATGGACACAGCATTCAGTGCAGCCAGAAGGTACTTAAACACTGACGACGATGGCCCTCCAGCCAAACGACGCCGAGCAACGCAAGGTGCAAGACGTGGTAACGGGAAGAAGAAGAGTGTAGGTAGACGTAAGTCTACCCTTTTCTAAAGGGTTCATCATGAGTCTCATTCACCCCTGTGCGGCAACATGTGCCGTAGGTGAATTGGATTTACACGCACTACCTATATCACAGAAAGATATTCTCCGAAGTCAATTCGTCAAGAAAACAACAAACAACGCTCTCACTGACACCACAACTTGTTTTGACTTCACCTTCGAACCGAGCAATCTTTACACAGACCTCAGCGAAGCTGAACTCTACCTAGAGTATGTAGTTCAAGCAAACGACGAAGCTGCCTTAACCATGGCACACGATGCAGCTCCAGTCAACAACTTAATTCATTCACTTTTCAGCAGCGTGCAGCTTCTCGTCAACGGGGAGAAGGTAACTTCGAACAATGAAGAGTACTCCTACAAGTCCTATCTCATCGACCTCCTGACGACGGAGGAGGGGGCCAGAAAGTGTCGCCTCCAAGGTTGCCAGAACTGGTTCATGGACACCCCGGAAAAAATGGACACCAGAGGTGCAGCCAACGCAGGTTGGAACTCACGACGAACAGTCCATGTCGGAGGTGTTAAGTCTATGGTAGCAAGACCACACCTCGATTTGTTTACTCAGTGTAAACTCCTACCCTCTCACTGCGAGATCAAACTCGTCTTCGAACGTCAGCCCGCCAGCTTCTACATGCAGATGGCCGCTAACGAGAGTTACAAAGTCGTCATCAAGAAGGCCGAAATGACCATGCGCCAAGTTCACGTCAGGGACGAGGTGGTGGAGGTACACAATAAAAGTGTACGCGACCCCAAGATGGGACCATTCAACTACCCGATCACCAGGAGCAAGGTCACAAAGCACACCCTCACGCAAGGTTCATCGGAGTACACGTGGACCGTCCCCGACACAACGCAGATCCCCACGGGGGTGATTATTGGCTTCGTCAAAGAGTCGGCCAGCTCAGGGAGCAAGACGGAGAATCCGTTCAACTTCAAGCACTACGACGTAACAGAAGTAGCCTTGCAGTTCGACGATCAGAAGTTCCACGTGAAGACAGACTTTGTCAACGGAAACGTTAGCAGAGCCTACAGTCAACTCTTCAAGGAGACTGGACTATTAGCTTCGGGTCACGACTGCGGTATTCAGTTACATCATTTTAAGAACGGGTACACGTTGTTTGCTTTCGACCTGACCCCCGACCGAACTCCGGAGGACGCCCGAATCAACCTGCTGCGACAGGGAAAGCTGTCGGTGTCCCTGAAGTTTGCTGAAGCGCTGGGTCACGCGGTTTCAGTAATTATGCTGAGCACTTATGACAGCTTGATCCAGCTCACAGCCGACCGATTGCCGGTCACTGACTACGCCATGGTGTAGAACTGAAGATGGTTCTCAAAACCTCAGAATTGAACAAAATTCTACGCAACCATCCCCACACAAATAGATATTTCCTTGGAACTTTTCCCTCTGATAGAATACCAAAAAAACCACAACCCTTCACTTGTTTCATTAGCAACACAGATCCTCACAATAAACCAGGGGAACATTGGGTAGCATTTTGGGTATCACCACAAGGGAAAACTTTCTATTTTGACTCATTCGGGTTACCACCAATAGCTATAAAACACATCTCGTTCTGCCAACGTTCGTCATACGGTATCTGGGAGTATAACCGACAACAACTACAAGCACTCACAACCACCACCTGCGGAGCGCACTGTGTTCATTTTCTCATAGAAACATGTCGCACTCTCAACCCCTACGTCGCACTGTCAGCGCTAGGTACCCCAGCCATGACAAACCTAACGGACAAGACAGTTCTTTCTTACATGAACTTAAACCGGTGGAAATGGAGAAGACGGAAACACCAGATGTTGAAACGCTAGAAATGTGGTTATCTACAGATACAGCGGAAAAAGGAGAGTCATCAGAAGAAGAAGATGTAATACTGGACATGCCTAAGAGACGTCCCATATCACTAGGTCGCATGCAACGTGATCTGGAGAACACCATTGACTGTGTGGAGGCCCTGTCGTCTAATGTTGACCGACTCCTCTTCGCCGTTACCAACTTGCAAAGTAAGCTGGAAGAACTCACAGAACGTTCAGCGCAATCTAGAGGCTGTGGTTTCTCATGCTCCAACAATTCCTTCACCCTTTAAGAAAATAACTGACCAAGGACAATGAATTATAGATAAAAAGCTGAAAAATGACTGCCCAAGGACAATGAACTATAGCTAAAAAAAACTGAAACATTTTCACTATATAGGAAATGTATGAAAAACCAAAAAAAGTATAAAATATATGAAAAAACATAAAATATTTAACAATTTTTTAAAAAATCTAAAAGAAAAGCAATGTATATATGAATTATAATCCGCTTTTTACGATTTTTAATAAAAAATAACTAAAAAAATGTTGTTTTGTTTTATTTATTATATGTAATGAATAATAAATGCCATAAGCTTATACAAACTATATACAAAAAAAATGTAAAAATAACGAAAATAATAGAACATCCGGTAAAATTATCCGGTAAAATATACGTAGAAAGTATATATAAAAAAAATGAAAAAATAACGAAATAACACATACGTTCCTTAAACGTATTTTTAAAAGTAGGTCACGAAAGTAGGTCGTAATGACCTAATTATTCAAAGTCTCTATTAGTCTATGAACCTATTTATGCCCGATGCTCACTCGTACTGACCTAGTGACCTAATTAGTAGCATTGACTATGCGCGCCAGCGACTCCATTATACTACTGACAGTATACATTTCCTACTAGCCAACATTAAAACTGTCAATGTCACATGTAATTCTTCGACCGTACAACAAAAGGGATGTTCATCTTGTGTACGCACTTTTCCCTGTGGCTGCTTGATCACAGCAGATACATGGTATGTGAGGACACCTGCCGATGGCTGTGTTCACGAAGATCATGGACCCAAAATTCTGTATCCAGTCAACATGGCCAGTCTGCAACACCTGAATATGACACTAACAAACATTTTAGATCCGGCTCGACTGTACTCTGAACCTATACCGATCTCTTCCCTGAATGAAGAAATACAGACTCGTCAGAAAATTTTACTTGCCAAGGAACACTCCAATTACATCAGCCTTGGGAAGTATGTAAAGGCAATAACGCAACATCAGAAAGAATTCAACCGAGAACATTTGGACCATTTACAAGTGGACTTCAGTCACAATTTATACGCTTATTGGGCAAATCGAATATTGACCTTTGTGGTTTCACCTTTATCATTGTTGTTGATTATAATCTTATGTGCACGTGCTAAAAAACACAACCGTGAGCATTTTGGTTCTCATTCCTCCATATGAATACATGACAGCAACCTTTTCATAATCATATTAAAACTTGAGCAGGCCCTTTGAAGCACGTATTTTTGGACATTTATATATGACCGATTTCTAACTCGTTACATCAAAGTAAATTTTTTGCATTTGTTGGAAAACAGTAAAGGTCCTATTTAAGGAAATTGAAACATAAGTTGCACCTACATGGAAGATCAATCTACTATTGAATGTGGTTTAAGTACAACAACAACAACAACAAAAATCTTTTTCCATTAATGTAAATTCTGACAACATTCCCTCACACAGAAAACAGTCCCTATTGCAGTCAATTAAAAAAATCACATGTTCCATCCAAAGAAAAGTAAAAAAAAAAAATTAATAATAATGCCAAACTATTCTACAGAGGACAGAATTGCTTGCTGTTTAAAAATGGTCTACCATTTTCTGGTATCAAAGAGAAAAAAAAAATACTGTGAAAGATTCACTTTTAGTGGTTTTTTTTTTTTGTTTCACTCAATTTTTTTAAACACTTTGTAATACATGTCTGCAAATGGAAAAGAGAAAAAATCAGGGTTTAATTTAATATACATACATATATCGCAAGGGCCTAGCTACATTACTTTGTGTAAACATAAAAGAAAATCCTAAATAAGTGACTCTGCGGTACTGTCAAGAATTACGGCCGAATCGTCAATTTGTAAAATCCAAGTACATCAAGTTCGGATACTAATTAGCACTAAGGAAAAAAAAAATTTATGCGAACTCTTACATGTTGAGGCTGCACAAGCTAGTTCTAAACTAAACCCAAGTGTTACTTTTGTACACATTCACCGCTGGACACAGCTGTCTACAGGTGCTGTCGTTTGTTGACTTGAGGCAGATGGTCATCGTGCAGTCTCGGCGTCGGAGGAACGTGTTGAGTTGTAGTCGTTCTTTGCGGGGGATGTTGACCTTGGTCGGGAGATCATATGTCAATGGTAGTTCGGGGCCCCAAAGTACCAGCGGACCGGACCACGACATACGGAGACTGGAGGCGATGACAGATGGTCGCGATGCACTCATCTTGGGACAATCGGCTGAGAGGATGAAGTTGGCTTCGCAGTGGACGGGGCTGAGAGGCAGCATCAAGGTCTCGTCCTGGTTGTAGACGACCAGGACACACCGTACCCTCACTTCTGGGCGGCGTCTGGCGAGGTTCACCCGTCTGCACAACGATAAACTGAAATCCAAACAAAATAATGTCTCATTATTTTCAATGTTATACAGTGAATTTAATTTGAGTAGGCCTTGAGGTGACGTTAACCAGGAACAAGTCTGAATATAAAGTTATCCAGTACAATTATAATTTTAACTCCTTGAAACAACCTACAGAGAATGTTGTACATAGAATTTCTGTTGAATAGGCCTTGAGGTGACGTTAAGTAGGAATAGGTTTAATAAAAAGTTCGCTTTATTTTTAATCCTTGCAACAAAATGCATAGAAGCAGATAATTTTATGTGGCATGAATATAAGGTGGAAAACGTGATTATGCTTATAATGCTCTACAATGTCCGTTAAATAATTGACTTGGAAAATTATTTCCGGTGAGAATGTGGACAATTCTGAAATCTGATTAATATCTGAAAATGTACGTCTCTGTTATGGAACTAAGTCTGACATATTCTTTTATAGGGAAACTATTACAAACATTAATGATTTTGATTCAGTTTGAAATTATATAAAGCAGAGAAACCAGTGCGTCTCAAGAGCATGATCACATTAAAAACAGTTCTAATCGAATTGTTAAGTGTGAATGTTATTTAAGTATATCCTCACCATAGATTCAACAGATGGAGGGCAGCAAGGAAGATGACCGCTGTAACAACCAGGCCGCTTCCCATTGACTTGGATGAGGCAGGGATGTCAGCTCTGGGAATCGGCCTTGACGATTCGTTGAGGAATCTGTCGATGTCCATAAGGAGGTCCATGTTTCTTGAAGTCCTGGACAAGTAAATAGTCGTCTGTTTTGTGTGTGAGTGTGGGTGGCTGCAAGGAGCACATGTCGAGATGGGAGAGGCACTGCAGTATTTATGGTCAGGGTCAAGCCCAGCCAGCACAGGTTACGTGGTGTCTGGGCAGGGCCAGCTGCCCGAGCACAAACTACCTCATGAGCGGCAGGGCTTCTCTAAGTCTTGAGCGGCGTGGGTTACACTCAGTGGCGATAGATCTTCAAAGACTCCAAGCAGTCCCTTTGGACCCCTGTCGGCTGAACCATTTGCCCAGCCCACAGGTCATGTGTAGTTGGGGTAGGATCGCGTGTGGTGCACTCTTAGTGGCGTCAGATCTTCAAAGGCTTCAAGCCGCCGTTTCACACCCGTGTCGGCAAGTTCACTGTTGCGCTAAAGGCGACACCTAATCTGTGTACAGGGCTTCATGGAGAAGACTAAGTATCAGTCCTGCCCTTGTGCGACACCCGGGCCCCTGGACGCAGCAGTCAGCCCAGCCCAAGCTACCTCAGGAGCGAAGGGGCTTCTCTACATCTTGGGCGACGTGTGGCGCACTGTTAGGGGGCGACAGATGTTCAAAGGCTTCAAGCCGCCGTTTCACACCCGTGGCGGCAAGTCCACTTTGTTGCGCTACCGGCGACACCTAATCTGTGTACAGGGCTTCATGGAGATGACTAAGTATCAGTCCAGCCTTTGTGCGACACCCGGCCCCCTGGGCGTACCAGTCGGCCCAGACAGAGCTACCTTAGGAGCCGAAATGACTTCTTTCCAACTGGGCGGCTGGCTACTTAAACCCCGAGCTTCGTCATAGTTAGTCACTTCTCTTCTTTCTCCAAACTTGCCACATCATCAACTACCATGGACATTTCTCAGACCAGCATCCTAGACATGGACACCGGCCACACCTTCACCTCCGAGTCGGGTTCTTCTGGCTCATCCTCCATGACGTCGACTCCGGCCAGCCGCCCACGTGTCTTTCCGCGTACAAGTCTTTTTGACTCGCCAGCCACCCCTGTACGTGAGACTGCTTTTTGCCTCAGGATGGACGATTCGGACGTCGGCGACGACCAACAGGGCGGGCTGCTGCAGACCCTCATCCAGGAGATGACAGTGCTGCGTGACCAAGGGACGAAGCAGCAACAAGAGGTGGCCAGCCTCCGCCTGAAGCAGGCAGAGCTCGAGGGGCAGTTGGCTCAGCAGCGGCAAGCCCAGCCGGCGGCAAAGGCAGCCTATCGGAAAGCAAATCCAGAAATAAGTGTAAGTTTAAAAATTATTTTTGACTTTGCAACAGTAATGTACGCGACAAATAAATAATTAAGTTATTTCCTGAGTAAGCATGCTCATTTTTGTTCCTAGGATTTTTTTAAAAAAACATCAACCTTTCTCTGATATTTCTTTGGATATTGAAAATGTGTACGGGTTTCTGAAGGATGCTCTTAAGGCCAGCTTGTACTTTCTTTTGTCACAGGCGATGGTACGTGAAGCGTACAAACAGCTTATCAGGGTGGAAGAGATACGTCCATACAAGGCCGACTTAGGGTAAGATGACCAGACATATGAAATTTGAAATATTCTTTTTCGTTTCAAAGTTGTCGCTCACTTGTTCAGAACATCGCTGACTAATTGAGAATAAAAATGTGTCTGTGATAGGAGGCACTTAGTGCTACATTTGTAAATCACAGTTTCGTTTCCTGAATCTAGTAAATATATGTTGTAACTGTTCTTAGATGATTCATGTTTCTTGACTGTGAGAACGGAAATCTGCAAACTGTTTGATTATTTTTTTGTTTTGCTGAAATGAATGCCTTCTTCTACTCACAGTGACAAGTTCGCGGATGCCAAGAACAGAGTCATCACGGCCAAGCTCCTTGAGAACGTCCGGGCGTTGTCCCCTCGCCTGGATGTTTCTGACATAGAAGGTAATTCAGTTAAACAGTAGTGGAAAATAATACACTTGTACTTTTAAGTCTTTATAGTGGTTTGTTACTGTAGCAAATATCCTTATACCCTGTCGACCTCTAACACACTAGTTCTACATTGGCGGGTTGGGACTACACCTTTGACTGGGGCGGAACCCTATTTAGGGTTTTCAGTTTTGTTGGCTAGGACAATTTGTTTTTCGGTCTATCTAGAGGTCGTACTTGACATCCCTAATTAACTACTTTTCATGAACATTAAATTATATTGTGGTCTGTCATGAAAATGGTTTTCATAAATGCTAAAACCGTTGCCTTTGTATTTCATGCAGTCTGCTGCAGGGCCTATTGGAAAACGATACAGGCCAGAGCGCGTGTGGCCAGGCTAGGCACCCAGGAGAAGGTTAAGGGCCAGACAATCGGACGTTACTATCGGTCGCAGGTAACCAGTTGTTTAATTTCTGTTCTTAATTTATGCTCTTATTTTTCATCCTGGGTGAACCATGTAGATCTTTCTGTATAACATTCGCCATAAAGCAATTGTTTTATCTTACACATTGCTTAGAATCGTCTGCTGGTTACTTACATGGTTTTTCTTTTTCTTTTTCCTTTGTTCAGAAGATCAAGCGGCGGATGGCTGGTCTGGCACTGATGGACTGGTCAGAAGAGCAGAAGGAGCGGGTACGCGCGGTCCTCACGGCGGACTACACATCCGACGACGAGCTTGGCGAGAACGATGATGAGCCCGCCTTCCGACTGGGACGTCGACTTCCGTGGGAGAGTGTGGAGCTACGGGAAATCAAACGGGAGTTACAGGTTGCCGAACGGCGTCACAGCCGGGCTCGGCGGGGGGGGACAAGGATGTCCCTGCGGTACAATGACGAGGTCGACAACAGCCGACCTGTTCCCCCGCCGGGTGCACCCGCCTGGACAGTAGCTTAAGCAGTTAATTGGGGTGTACAGATATTTATGTTAAATGTTATTTTCTCTTCATGTTATACTTTATGTGAAATAGGAAACTTTAAAAATGAACTTGTTGATAAATAATAAAAGCAATTATATTATATAATCGTGTTCGGTTCATCTATGACACAGAGAATTAGTGTATCATCAGTTAAATTACAAGCACATAGTTAATATAATCAAAGCGCAAATAATTTCATAACTACAGACCTACACACCAAGAAAGGGTGACAAAAAAAGTCATGGAACAAAGCATTTTTTTCAAACATCACTAACTTTGTAGATAAATGAAATATTTACGATTCCTATGGTGTGATTTACATGTTTCATATATGTGTGTAAGAGGAAGAAAAAGTCAACCTTTCTTAGAGCATTGTTCTATAGTCCAATGGTTATTCTAGTACTGAAATTAGGAAAACTATGCGTGGGCTGACGCTGCAATGCTATATCAACAGATTTTGATGATTAAATTTTGCATTGAGTGCTAGTCCAAAAATTCATTTGAGAACATAATATGGCTGAATCGATTATCATAGGGACTTCAAATAGTGCTATTTCCAACAAACACAACAAGTGATATAATAACATAGCTTACAAATAATAAAAGGATCTTGTTTTTTCGGTCATGAATAATGATTTTAAAAAATCCATTCTTTGAGAAAGAATGCAATAAATCCTAGATTGAATGTGCGTCTTTCTGGCATTGCCATGTGTACACTCTCCAAGCCCGTAAGGCTTGTTTCATTCTCCTGCAAACACCACATATGGCACAGTATCAGAGAGAGGACAAAGAACAGAACAAACATTTGTGCTGTAGGAGGAAAAAGACAACATAATTTTATTCAATATCCAGATGTAATGATAGGCAGACCGACAATTGACCCAATGAACTTCAGGTTTCCAGATGTAAACACAGGTGTTGGCCTAAAATGCAATCAAACCTTATCGCCGATTGTCATAAAGTAACCCGGCTCTCCGGCAGCAACACTTACAATATTAAAACGGACGATATCACTTTTTAGGAGTGAGCGAAGAAACACTGCCTGGACTGGCCCGACTTTCAGTACACTGTTCATTTTCTTAGTATTGTCGGTTGTACAGTCGGTGGCATAAAGCGGTGCACTTAGAACAACGGTATGGAAGAAATGTCCTTTAAGATCTGTCAGATGTAGATTTGCAGCTTCGTGTGCTTCAAATACATAGTCTGAAATGTCGCCTTGGAGGGTGCCTATTTTAAGGCATAGTGTATATCTCCCTGACACACGCATATAAAGATCAAATGTCCTGCTGGTGCTGCAACCAATAGCCCGAATGAATACACATTTAGAGATCCTCCAAATTACCGATAGCATGGTTACCGTGGTCACGATGGCCATCAAATACATAACTGTTTCCCTGTGATGACTACCACTGGTACATCCGGATGACCCTTCCTTTGAGGAATGCCTTCCACTGGAATTGCGACTCGATATAGTTGTTGCATTTGACGAATATGCCAGTTGTGCTTTGCGTAGAAAAGTGCGGTGGTGGCGTATCCTTGATGAACCTAAGCGTGCACTTGTCAGACGATGGTTAACCAGTCGTGGCAGTGTGTTGTTTTGGGTTGACAGACTGCGGCTGGTTTCAGTAATGCTGAGCGTAGTACATGTACTTTGGGTGGTGAATGTAAAAACGAAGAGCAACAGCACAACTGAAAAATAAAGTGTATGTGTCTTTAGGCCAATGGGGACTGGTAGGAATATTTAACGTAAAATAAGGGCCATCGTTGGTCGCTTGTACGAAGTAGGAACGACTCAGGGTTTGAACTTAACATAGGGTTACTAGTACCGGGTACTAGTATAAAGTAGGTCGGGCTAATGAAATATGGAGCTGCTAGCTCGGTGGGCTAGTGGAAAACATATCATATGTTAAACGCATTACCTCCGAGGTGCCACTCTATGAACAAGAAAAGGAAAATGGCATCCCTGGTCCCGACAGCTATACATGACCGTTCGGCCGTTAATAATATCCACAACTATAGACAGGATCCTAAAATGTTATAATATATTTAGAAAGGCTATTAAGTCGGGCTAGTGGAATATGAGTTTGGTTAAAAGAGAAAAAATAGAGTAAATTAAAAAGAAAAAATTAAAAAGAAAAAAACTGGCCAGCCAGGGGCCGGGTCACAGCTGACTGGAGGAGGGTGGACGACGACAGACAAACTGCAGTCGCCGAACAGAGGTGCTGAGTCTCGGCCACGAGATTAGCTGAGATGGTGAGGTTCCACCTACTTTTTTTCTATCATTGCAGTCATTTTCAAAGACCAATTACAAAATTATCAGGCTGAATTTTGCACTAAAGATTTCTACATGACCAACTAGACCCACCCTATTTTCTGCTGTAATAATATATTGAATAAGAAACAATGATTTCTTGCAGATCAAAACACTTCTCTTACATAAGATTATACAGACAGAAGCCAGATCTACCACTTGTCAAAGAGGAAGAAATTGAGAAGGGATTTTTTCTGGAATTTCATATTTGCCATATCAATAGAAGAGGTGTTTGCCTTCATATTTGTATTTTTTCAAATTGTTCCTAAGATCAGAAATATGTTTTCTAGGCCCTTAAAGTTCCATCGCCGGAACGAAACCTCTGTTAGGCAAATACAGTTTTTTAACCTACTGCCAGCAGGTTTCTCCCCAGGACAAATGTAAGGCCGGCTAAAATTATACAAGAGTACTTTTCACTTTTCATACTTCGATACAGGTTTCACCACATTCATGTTACGAAATGTGATCGATGATAATTCAACCCTGCTAGGCACAGTCGACTAAAATGGTCTGGGGAAAACACTGCTAGTATAGATTGTTAAAGGGAAAAAAAAAAAAAAAAAAAAAAGAAATATAAATAATTGCTCACATTTCGTGTCCATCTTGTACTCTGCACTTCGATTAGAGTACCTGGCTTGACCTTGTGTAATAGAATGGCTGTGCATTGTACTCAACCACTATATATATGGTAGACTACATGCCAAACGGATTGACACGTGATACGACATTGACATGTATAGCATTGACATGTCAAACCAATGACACTTCTCTTAACAGCTAGTTAAGGATAGACACCAGTGGTTGGGGCGTGAAAAGGGCTGCTCGCTCTCAATACAAACATAAGATTTGTTTTCTATCTTATTAGTTCACTGACACTGCTGTGATGGCGTTGTTTGTGGGCGCTATAAGCCCGTTAACAAATGAACATGTCAGCTAACTAGATGCTTACCTGGACTCAGTAGCACAGTGTGTCGGTGAGTAGCGGTTACTAAGTGTTGTGGCACTTGTAAGTTGCGCACACCTTTGAAGGCACATGGTGTCAGTGCTCGGCGTTAGTGCCAGTGTATCTGGGCGCTATAGGCTGACACCAACCCTTCACCATGTGAGCCAGGCAGTATAAAGACGGCACACCTCTGTTTACATGTCAATGTTGTATTTATTTACATCATGGCCGCGTTCAAAGGTTTATCCGAGGCTGGCAAAAGAGCACGTCTCTCCATGAACCATAAAACGCATCAATTCTGTTTTGTCTGTGAAGTAGCAGCGCCAAGAAGAAAATTTAAACAACTTCATACCCACGACCTAGCTCAGAAGACAGTAGTGCCTCAGGACAACTGTGACGGTGGACTTAACAATCGCCCATTGTCTGTAGAACTGGGTGCCGCTCGACCAAATGAGGTACAGCAAGCGAATTCTGTGGTGGGGAGCTCAGAGGTACACCAAGCCCATTCTGTGGTGGGGAGCTCTGTGGTACATGAAGCGAATTCTGTGAGCTCAGGAAGATCAGCTGCGTCTAGGAAAAGGACATACAACGAATGTAACCAGGTGAGGAATCCTTCCCATTACAATCTGCGTGTTTCAGGTGGCATTAAATCCAAATAGGCGGCACTTGATAGCCCTGCATCAGAAGCCTGCCGATACTCCTACTCCCTTCTAGGTTGTGGTTTTTCAGCTGGCGACAGTGACATGTAGCAGCGGCAGAGTACTAGCTCCATGCATCCATCACTTTCCCAGAATGTTTCTTACTTTTATTTTCCTGTGCATTTAAACAGATATTTTTCACATTTTCTGTAACAGGTCAGTTCTTTATTAGATGTTTGTATTATTAAATATTAACTAAAACTCGGACATTTTGCCTGACTTCAATAATGCCCGTAAATAGTTCTTATAGGATTTATGTAAATTTGCTGAGTGATAAGTTTAGAGTCCACTCTATCGCGTGTTGGTGATGAATACTTTTATCTATATTCCCTGCTTGAAAAAGGTGTATTTCTCCCTCTTGTACCTATACAAAATTGACATGTATGTCATCTATTTCAGGTCACTCTGGACACAGACGATGCAACCGATGGGACCCCGGACGAAATGCTTGGAGACATATTAACAGGTTCACAAGACATTTGTCCTCGTATAAGAGTGGTCAGTGGTGATCGTGCTAAAAAATTGCAGAGTGTGGTGACCTGGATTCTATTTGTTATTTTGCAGTGGCAGTTGTCAAACTGCGTCTCTGACACGGCAGTGACTACACTACTGAAGTTTGTCTGCGAAATTCTAGTTGTGGCTGGGATCCCACAGTATTCGACCATGATAAAAAGGGTCCTTCCAGGAAGCATGTACATGTTATACAAATGGCTTGGCGTTGACCGAAATGATTTCCAAAAATTTATATGCTGTGGCCAATGCTACAGTATTTATGATTCAATAGACAGACTCAAATACACTGACAACCGCGGTAGGGTCCGCGTTAGAAACTGCCTTCACGAATCGCGTGATGGCAAAATTTGCAATACGAGATTGTTCACAGAAGTGGCCGTGGCCAATGGCGAAAAACAATTCATCCCGATCTACACGTATTGCTATAGACCACTATCAGAAAGTTTGGAAAGCCTCTTGTTGAGGCCAAATTTCGAGAACCAATGTAGGAAATGGAAAGACCGCCGCATTCCCTCAAACATTTTGGCAGACATCTATGATGGACGGTTGTGGAAAGAGCACACGGGCCCAAACGGTTTCCTTCAGAACGACAATAACTTGGCTTTACAAATCAACGTTGATTGGTTCCAACCTTGGACTAGGCGGAGTCATATTTCTATAGGAGCCATTTACCTTGTGGTTTTGAATCTGCCGCGGACCGAGCGATATAAAGTGGCTAACGTTATTCTACTTGGCATCATTCCAAATCTCCCGAAAGAACCTCACACATTAAAAAGCTTTATAAACCCACTTGTCGACGAATTGCTGGTATTTTGGAGACAAGGAATTGTCCTTAAAACTCATAACTTTCCAGAAGGGAAAAGAGTCCGAGCAGCTCTTCTCAGTGTTGCTGCAGACCTACCTGCCGCTCGTAAGTTGGTTGGGTTTTTTCACACGCTGCTAATCGGGGATGTTCAAAGTGTCTCAAGGAATTTGGCGGTGGACTTATGAGAAATCTGGGTGGCTTTAACAGATCGACATGGGAAGCACGGACCCACCGGAAACACATGGAATGGATCGATGAGATAAACGGTGCTCGCAACGAAGCAGCGAAACAAAACCTCGAAAGCAAGTATGGTATTCGCTACAGCCCATTGCTGAAATTGGAATACTTCAGACCAATAGATCACCTTGGAATCGACATCATGCACAATCTGTATATGGGCACAGCGAAAAAAATGTGGAAGTACTATTGCGAAGAAGAGCTTCTGACAAAAACAGATATTTCTATCGTGGACGAGCGCTTGCTACAATTCCAGGTGGGAACAGACGACGAACGTGCTGCGACGTACATAGGTTCAAACTATGGATTTTGGACAGCTCAGCAATGGTTAAGTTTTGTGACTGTGAGTTCTGGATATTGCCTCCAAGGACTGCTACCATCTGAAGATCTGAAGGTGTGGGAATGCTTCGTTTTGGCCTGTCAAGCAGTAACGTCGGCATGCGTTACTCGGGAAAAACTTGACTTTGCAGACACCCAGTTTAATCGGTTTAGTCGGCTAGCACAACGACTATATGGCTATGAAATAATAACGCCAAACATTCACTTGCATAACCATATAAAGGAGTCAGTCATTGATATGGGACCGCCTCCAAGCCACTGGCTTTTCGCGTTCGAAAGAATGAATCTGAAGATTTCGGATAAACCGACCAACAAGCGACAAGTGGAACAACAGTTCATGAGGAAGTTTCTGATACAGAAAAGTGTCGAAAACTTGAAGCATCACTTGCCACAGGAGTTTTCCCAAAATTTTGCCCCAATTCTTCAAAAAAGTGACAAAACCTTGATCCTTGATCCAGATGTGGCACTTGTTCCCGAAATGGATCTGCACGACTGTGAACCACACTGGAAAACAACGAGTGGTGTCAAACTGGGAGGCGTTGCCGTTGTTGGGGCCATGGATATCGACGAGCGTGAATTACTGTTGGGGACGTATAAAAAGATGTATCCATCCTGTGCTGCAGAACTTGATATGAGCAACGTCCCTAGCGTCTACTTGAAGCACGGAGTGGTGCAAGTTGGTCCCATGCTATACGCCAGCGCTACTTCTAAGCGCAAGTATAGGTTGAGTTGGATTATGGCAATTTGGCATGGAATGACAGCTGACAATCGCGAGTTGCGGCCAGGCCTGATCCAATATTTCCTGAAACACACTCTGAAAATCCCGGAGACTGGCGAAATGAGAGAACATGTGTTTGCAGTAGTCAAGTGGTACAAGCCCTACGAAGACAGGGTAAATTACATTCGACCCATCACAATGTGGAAATGCAAACAGTTTGAGACGCCAACATGGGCAACCTACCTGCCAGTCGTCCGAATCAACGGACGATTTGGTGGCTGCACCTCGACAGATGGCCGAAATCTAATCATTGCAAGCGTTCCGCGACCAGTGTACTTGTGAAAAGTCCAGATGTTTAAAGAAGCCCGCCCACAAGTGTATGTAATGTTGCTAACAGAAGTTACTGGAACTGCCTCTCTATGTCATAGTCAAGGTAATGTCATCTAACCGATACTAATTATGGCCTACTCACCATCTTCGACAAGTAGCCCGAACCGGACGGCATATGAAGCAGGCTGGCTTGCGTCACGAAGGACTTGTGAAGATTGCTCGCTAAATCGCATCTCCTGCACACAGACCAACTGCTCGAGTACCTGAATGAAGAATGACAATGTTAGCCAAAGTACATGTTTTAGTAGAATAACCAAACGTCATACTGCCGGAATTGGACAATTGGTAATATATAAAATCTGATTAAATGTCTAGCAGAGGCCCCGATACTTAGAGTACCGACATGTAAAAAATACCAATAAAGCTGCGAATATGAATGTTAAGGGAATTTATCTTTTACTTACCCCCTATGAGTTCTCATTCACGAACATCAGACGGCACTGCAAAATATCAAAAAATTGGCAGTAAGAAAAAGAGTAAACAATGTGGTCTTAGGGGTTCAGTCAGGGTATAAAAAACAGTAATTGTTATTTTTTTTTATTTAACCTAGTTACCACCACCATAATGTTTAAATATTAGAATGGCACTAAGAGGTGAAAGTGAAAATTCGGTTGTCGGAAGAGGTTAAATTGAAAATTAGGTTTTTAATCTAACTTTAATCTACCACTACTGCCATGATTAGAAAATTAACAAAACTAGTCTACGCCTTAACTGGTACTTTCAAAATGTGACACAAAACACAAAGATAACCAAACCGGCCAACCCTAACGCTTTAGGGAAAGACAACTAAATTTTAAAGTGCAAGACAAATATGACTAAACTAGCCGACCGTAAAATTGCAATACCACAACACTGTTTCAAGTTTATAACAAATAAATTTGATCCAAGTAAATTGGTCGGAATAAAGACAGAAACAGTTTTATCTCATAAGTATTCAAGAGTCTTTGAACATAAACATTCAGCTTGTGGTTTTGCTACTTTGAAGGGTCCCTTGCACATAAATTAAGAGATAAATAATTTTTGCGTAAATTAATTGTTTTGGGTACCGTAAAATTATTTCAAAAGAAATAATGGGCAAATATTGCAGTGTAGGTAAGTCATTAAGGAATGAAATAGCACACAGCACTCATACAATTGAAAAATTGTTATAATTCATTTATGTGCAAGGATTACTTTAATGATCTTAAAACTATAAACTTTGCACAAGGGGAATTGGAGGGTGAGAGGAGGGAAGGCAGGGAGGGACGGACTACGACTACTTAAAGAGATAGTATTCTACTGAAACAAGTGTCAACTAGAATCAGATGACAGGGGTCTTTGGGTAGCTCCATGGCAGTGTGTGTATAGGGGTGGAGGTGGGCAACATGATTTTGCCTGCAACGAACAACATGAAACCATAGCGAGTGTCCGAAATGGTACTTGGCACGTACTCGGACCAGGTGCAAACTTTAATTGCTACAACACACAATCATGATGTATTGTTAGGCAGTAACAAAACATGTTAGTAAGTTCTGAACCATGGCAACATTTCCCACTACCTGAGATGACACCATAAACGACATGACACGGCAACACAGTTTTCACTTGCAAGAAACTTGATTTTCTCCAAAAATTCACCAGGCCAAACGCAGAGGACGGTCCGACTGCAATAAACGCAAAATATCACTTTTCAAGTTAAGTTTGGTTTTAAACGGTTTTCCAGGAGTCACGCAAATGCACTGAACTTGGGGACCAGCATCTGTGATCTGAAAGGGATATAATGATTTATTTTTTTAACAGTCTCTGCTCCAACGGGGCGCACCTAACATCTAGGTACATTACCAGCTATAGGTAGTAGATCCTGCTTCGCTGTTTTGCTGTCTCGTTGCCAGAGTCAACATGCCGCACAAAGACGACATCATGAAGAACCCAGCCACCTCCTTAAAGCATGCACACCATTGCCACACACCCCCGGCCTCATTGCAGTCCTACAGGCTGCATTGATCCATTTTCCACATCGGCCAGGCCCCCTTGTAGTTCAATCGTTCCATTTGGCAAGTCAGGCTCCATTGTAGTTCACATCGACCACGCCCCACTGTAGTTCAATCGTTCCATTTGGCATGTCTCCATTGTCCTCACTAATTTCCTTTTCGCCTTTCGTTATCCTCCTTGGACAAAGTTCACAACTGTGTATTTTCTCACAGTACTTCACGATTTTCTCCCAAAGAGTTACATGTTCATATGTTACACGTTCAAAAGTTCACAACTAATCGACCATAAAAAGTTCACAAGGTCACAACTGTCTGACTATTGTCTTCAAAGTGTACATGTTCACCTGTTCCGAAGAACTTTGAATATACTAATCTACCTAATATACCACAACAATCGGAGGATACTGGGAACCTATTCTTGCCCAGATGTACACAGATCTAGACCAGAGGGGACAGGAAAGATGAGATTAAGACCCTTTTAAGTGGGCTAGGGAAGCCAGCGACAATATGTATGTGTCCAAGATGGGCCAGGGTTTTCCCCAGGACAAATTTAAAGCCGGCTATTTATGATCCTACGAATTACAAGCTGGTTAGGACGAATTTTTACAAGAAAACTTTCCATTTGTCAATACTTTTTCGGTCATCTTCTGGAGAACAAAGCTGGTCGATCAGAATTTAAAGCTGGTCGGCACAGCCGGCTAAAAGCGTCTGGGGAAAACACTGTTACAAGAAATGGCTGATTTGATTCATTATTGTCATTAAATGTATAATTTGATGTTACCATAATACACAATCACAAGAGCTGGGTGGTGTTCCTTCGAGCGTAGAAACACATCGGTGTGTACACTTATTGTTCATGGATGACTGTCCTGGCGATATGACAACAGCAGTTCCGTTTTGGATTCCAGGTATACAGTGGATGTCCTCAGAGTTCTTGGTGATCTTGTGTTATCTCCTTGAAGCGCCAAGTTCACAACTGCCTGACTAACTACTCCTAGGCTAAGTTTACATTTGCATGTGAAAAATACCAAAAATAATTTGGTTTACAATCAGTCCAATATTTGTCGGCTAAAAAGGCAAAAAATTTGTTAAATCTCTTGTGTGATTCGTGATTTCCCCGCGGTAAATTAATTTTAGACTCAGCTTTATAAAGCACTATAGGCTAGTTGTCACATTAGTATTACCATGAAACAAAACTACGGGGCTTAATGTATTTTTCTTTAGCCAGAATCCACTGCATGCATGGCTTGCATTCTAGCATTTGAAGGATGTGAATTTACTTTTTGAACATGTAAGCCGGTGATAATGTTTGCCACATAGCTAGAGAGTTACCGTTACTTGGGGAAAAACTGAGTATCTAGTAGTAGGGGAAAAACACGAACCACTACAAGGGATAGACCTTAAAATGTGCCAAATTGAGATATATTTTGCAGGTTAATCCCCTATTTCCAAGTTGTGCATGATGAGTGCAAATAATTATGGAAGGAAACGGTAGCAAATTTGGCTCGTACCATATCATGGCAGAGCTGGAAATCAACATGCCGTCAGCCAATGGGGCAGCAAACAAAATAACAACACCCGCCTCATTTTGATATATCTCATCCTCTTGGCAGGAAACATACATATTATATCATTTCGCCTTCTTCTATCTGGAGGCTCATTTAAGTCGGTTCGCAATATTGAGTGTGTCGGCACCTAAGATTTCCAACTCTGAATGATACTAGCGCTTTTTTCTTTCCTAGTCGACCGTCTGAGTGAGTGTAAAACACACTACTAAACAGGGTTCGAAATTACAGTCTGCCCATCGGCCAATGGCCGGAAATTTCAGAGGAGGGCCAAACATTTTTGAAGAAAAGTAAGGTATTTTCTGCCCTGGTGGCCAAAAGATTTCAGCAATATTCTATCCTTTTCTTAGGCAGATGAAAAAGGCTTAATAGGGGCTCCCTATAGGTAAAGTCAGGGCCGACAAAAAGTCAAGCAGAGCCAACCATTTTTTTAACAGTCGGCCTTGATGGCCGAGGGCAAAAAAGTTAAGTTCGAACACTGCTATTCTTTTTTTTTCTTTCTTTTTTTTTTCTTCTTTTTTTTTGTTCGTTTCATGTTGTCATTTTTTTTTTCGTTTTCTTTTTCTATTACAATGATGAAAGTGTTCAGTGAACATATATGAAAGTGTTCAGTGAAAAATATTCCAAGAATTGTTTGTTTGAAGGCGTGTTTTTTTTGACACGTCACTCCTTTTTAAATTTACTGAAATCAGTATATTTACTGAGGACTTTCATCACCATTTTTAGTACTTCCCTTAAAAAAAAAGTTCAAGAACAAAAAAAACAAAAATAAAATATATACCCACCCTTAGCGCGATCCCAAGGGCTCCCTGAAGCAGGGTTTTCCCCAGGACAAAATTAGAGCGGGCCATTTGTGATCCAACGATCGAAACGCCGATCATGATTCCATTTTTTAAGAGTACTTGCAATACTTCAATATTTTTAACCCACCTTTGGCCACCTACAGACGGTCGATCCCAGACACTAGTTAAAGCTGGTCAAGAGAGCCGGCTCTAAGTGCCTAAGGAAAACCCTTGCCGGGCAGACACCTTTTTTCAATTTCTATTCAAATCAGGCCTCAAAGCACATCGGACACAAGAGAAAAGTCTGTTGAAAAATTATCTTTTTGGATCAATGAATAGGATGTAAAATATTCCAACAGTAAAGGGTCAGACAGGTATTCTCATTCTGATTTAGGCAGTATTATATAGTTTGTGTAGGCGGTACAGTTTCTGTCTCCCACCTTGGAAAAGAATGGAATTTAGCGCTCTTGTGAACACAAGCCTAAAGGTTTCAACAACTTGATTGTATTCCATGTTTTGAGGCCTGTAGAAACCACCAAGAGGGTTCCCCATAATGTAATAGAAACCCAAATGAATACGATTGCTTCAGATGACTAGAATAAATGGTTAACCCAAATTTACAACTATCTCTGAGACATCGATTAATTTCCGATTGTCATGACTCAGGGCTAGACGAATCTGTTGTCTGTGCGTCAAGTAAACTGAACGCACATCTCTTTCAATCTGTGTATAAACAATCAGTCAGGCACGGGCGCATGTGGGTGTGTGTGTGGGGGGGGGGGGGGGGGGGGGGCTAGAAACCCCACCCTAACCCAGACAAACACGCGCACATCCAGTTCGAAAGCAATTCCTCTAACATGAAAGCACTTCCATGTTGAGAAATAGACAGCACAAGTCATTTCAATGTATTATGTGATTTGTCGAGCCCTGAGACGGTTAACTAAAAGTTACTAGTGCCGCTAAGAAGTACGATGAGACACATAAATGCTGTAAAAGATAATTTCAGATTTATTTAAAATTGATTTACATATATATATATATACAATTACACGCTAATTACAAAAATATACATTAGACAATATCACATATCACAATCACTGTATATTACTTATTAGGCCAAGGAAAAAAAATAGTAGCATTCCGGTAACCCGACCTACCCTTTTTTTTGCCCCGACCCTAATGTTTTGAAAGACTTTTTAGTTAAAATATTTTAAATTTTGTCAAATATCATAAAAATTTTGATTATTTTCAAGAAAAAGCCATTAAAAATAATTTCCAAAATAAAGAAAAATCCAAAATTTTCCAAAATAAAAAAAAATCCCGACCTACCTACCCTACTTTTTACCGGAACGCAACTTTTTATTTTCCTTGGCCTTAAATAAACGAAGTAAAACAAACCTAACGAAAACTAAAAACTAAACTAAACTAAAAAAAACTGAACTAAATTAAAAAAAAAAAAAAACTAAAATAAACACCCAACGCATCCCCCCTCCCTGTACCGGGCAGGGGGGACACGCCGCCGGCGTGGCCGGCCGTCGTTCCCTGGCGGTGGGGGCGGTGGGGGCGGTGGGGGCGGTGGGGGCAGTGGGGGCCGCGGGCCTGGCTGCGGAGGCCCTGGGGGTGGCGGGCCGGCGGCTGGCGGTTGGGGTGGAGGTGGGTGGGGGAAGGCAAAGCCTTGAAAGGCCACCTCCACCCGCACTGTCACTACAACTCTGCATGTCAAATGAAAGCACATGGATGTTAAGAAATGATGATTTGTCCAAATGTCGGAAATGGATCTTTCAATTTCAGAATCCTTTAACTGAATGACTTCAATCTCTCCCAAAATTGTGGGCCGGGTGGCCTTGAATCAGTCTTTATAAGTGAACATAACATATAATATGTAGATATTTATAGAAATTCCAAAGCTGAGAGCCCTCCTAATACAGTGATATGAAATCAAAGACAACTGTTGACGTCGATGAAGATGTGATTTTTTTTTTTCTTTTTTTCTGTACCTAATCACTAGCCCCCCATCCCATGGGCACGTCGGACCAGTGTGAGTGTATCTGGCTTTTATCATGTATTTTTCTGCTATTTCCTCCTCCCATGGGCCCGTCAGACGAGAGTGAGTGTATCTGGCTTTAATGATGTTGTATTTCTGCTATTTCCTCCTCCCATGGGCCCGCCAGACCAGTGTGAATGTCTCTGGCTTTTATCATGTATGTTTTTGCTATCTCCTCCTACCATGGGCCCTGAAGATCAGTGTGAATGTCTCTGGCTTTTATCTTGTATTTTCCAGCTATCTTCTCCAGCTTACGTTGATATCTGTTCACGGTTTGAATGAAGTATAGATTTACTAGTACCGGATACTAGTAAAAACACAGTCTGTTAGGTGACTGGCTTCAGCTTACGTTGATACCTGTAATGTGGGAATGCTCTACACAGAGATGCCACTTCCAACTGATGAATACATAGGAAAATGAGGAAATACTATTCCTATTGAATTTTCTAAAAATAACTAGGAGAGAACTTTTGTTCAGGGAAAGGGAACTGAGATAGGATCTGTATTTGAATAGATTGAAAGTGACACAGAATACTCTAAAATGGATATTAAAGTAATGTCGGGAAAATCAGTTGTGCAATCCATAATCACCAAAATGTAGGAAATCCTACAAAAGTAGGTAAAATGGCATCTCTGTCTACAGACACAGTATGGTAGGTTATCTTCTTCAGCGTATGTTGACACCTGTAATCTGGGAATGCAGTTGGACCATGGTCAGTTGAGCATGCATATTAATAACGTTCACATTTGTGTTTGAGGATGACAATCAGCCCGATTGTTTTGGGTTAATAAAGCATGCAGGCATGCAGAATACTATCATGCAGAAAATGACATGCCAGGGTGGAAATTGACGCCTGTAATTATTATTCCTATTATTTCCCTATTTTAATATGTTTTTGCACTGATCCTAAACTTATTGATCCTTTGGTAAGGTATGATGCTTAGACTGTGAAATATGACTACTATTATACAGTTTATGGATCAGATTAAAGCCCCATCGAGCTCTATCTTGGAGTTTACATTCTTGCCGCTCTGATTTTTTCAGAGAGTCAGGGACCAGAAATTCTGGTAATATATGGGCCCTAGGCATGCGATATTACTATGAGGGAGTAAGTACTGTTAGTAATTTTGCTCCTTTTTGCGTTGGACACTTTCTTTTACACTGGAAATCACGTCCCAAAATTATTTTTTTTGAGCACCCAGCACATTTTTCTCAGCACATACCCTATGTTCTGTCTTATGAATGACCAATGGCCTTCCTTGATATCTTGTCTTCAATATATGATATGTTTTGATTAGTATTTTCCTCGGAATATTAAGGATTCAAGATCTTGCCTAGCCTCAGTATGCTGAATGGCTCAAACCTGTCCACCATGACAGTCTGCTGGTACCCTGTTTCACATGGAGTTTTAGTGTAATTTCGAGCAGGCTGAATAGAAGTGTGTGGAGTTAAGCATAAATTCTCTCAGACCCTATATCGTGTTGGAGTTATCCATAAAATCTCTCAGACCCAATATAGGGTCTGGACCTCTTGTAGGTACTACCACAACACGGGAAAAGATTCTGACCACTTTTCGCGCAGTATTTTGTGACCTACCCAGGGCTTGACAAATCGGGTGTCCGGACGCCCGGGACAACCAGAAAAAGGTGCCGGACAACCAGATTCAAGGTGCTGGTTGCCCGACGGGCAACCAAGATCCTTTCCCTATAAATGTATTGCCAGAGATACCACTTAGGAGAGATGAAAAATTCAGTCAAGAAGGAAGGACTCCGGATTTTCTTTTTGTAACTAAAACAGTGATGCTATTTGCAAGAAAAAGAAATATATTCAAAACAAGTGTCAAATGAAAAGCTGATGGCTACTGTGAACGTATATATATATATATATACTGATAATGTATACATATTAGGCAAAAATGAAAATCGTTATGTTTAGGTTTCCTGACCAATTCTAGACCTAGTTCTATTTTTTTGTCCCGGCCCTAGAGTCTTCTTTTTTTACTGAGGCTATACATTATCAAAGTATGCATTATACATGTTACAAATCCTTACAGTAGCAATACACAGCCCCTGAAAAATATGGGGACAAACTATAAAATTCCTAATTTTACCCTGACTATAATTTATCTAATTCTAAGAGTATACAGGGAAAAAGCAATAGTACCATTAGAAAGAGGAGATTTTTCTGAGAGGGGAACAAGTTTTTGTTTTCAAAATAAGTCGCCGTTAGATAATTGTCCTGACATTATCATTTAAAAGACAACGTGATATTTTCACTAATTAGGACTTACCAAATGTGGGCCACTTTTTTCAAAATATTTATGTCTTGTGTTAAATCACTTATTTCATAAAAAAAATCACGTTTTTAAGCAAATCTTGGATCTGAGGAAATATGGCAAATAAAGATCCACGCTAGAAATGATCTTTCTAATGATATATAAATACATAGGAATACAATAAGGGAGATATCCGCGGATTTTTTAGCCTAAAGTTGACAGTACAGATGGAAAAATGAGTAAAAATAAGCGTATTAGGGGGTCCGTACCTTTGCTACCATTTTAATATAAACTTTCGACCAAAAAAATACAAATTTTATGATGACATTTTTGTGCAATATTTTAGGTTTGCCAGTAACGATTTTAAATCTGTTTGAAATTATAAAAAGCACTAATACTGGCGGATCTTACAGGCATTAAATGATAAGTCACTGAAATCTTAAATTATATTTTTTGTGGGGTATTGCTACTTACAGAAGATTAATCAAGGAAGACCTTACTTTCAAACATTGCCTGAGTCTATCATTACATTTGAAAAAATAATCATCAAAAAAGCAAACCCACCGACCATATTTTTTTATGGAAGCATTTTTGAAAAAAAAGTTGCATTAGATTCTCGTTGGCTATATACATAGCTTGAAAGGTAAATCCCGGGCTACCACTAAGTACCACCAGGCAACCATACAAGGGACCATGGTTGCCCACTGGACAACCAGGTGGAAAAACGATTTGTCAAGCCCTGCCTACCCATGCAAAACCTGTGAAATATATAGCTTCTTATATCCTTTATATTGCCTCTGCTCCTGCTCTGAATATTTTACTGGCTGATAATATTTAAAAGCTGACATCTCCGACATTGATGTCCTTCGGGCAGGTGAGTGTCAAGCCCCAACTCAAGTATTACCTGCCCCGGGAAGGCGGGCAATGCTTAATGTTGAGCCCTGATGATGCAGAAATAAGACTGTTTGAAGGGATGGGGCACAATATTAAAAGAATAAACAAACAACTGTCAAAAAAGCTGAAATTCGATATTCTAATGGAACCCCCTTCTATCTTTGGAGTGAACATTATTGCTGCTCTGTTTTTATTTCTGAGAGTCAGGGACAATAAAATAATTAAATCAGAATCGAAATAGCACGAGGCCCCTAAATAATGGGTAAGGCCCCTAGATTCCAAGTCCAGTAAATGTCTCGGACTGCTGGCTGTCATGTAACCACCATGAAACACCCTCGGCGATAATACCTCCGCTTCTCTGCTGTAATCACCTCTGTAACTATAGCCGGATAACTGACAGCTTTTGGTCAAAGCCTCTCGCCGGACACAAGTTTAAAATGCTAAGCAGAGATGGATGATTCAAACTTATATCAGACGCGATGGCAGAGTTAGCTGACAAAGCTTGGGCGATGATAGGGGAAAATGCGTTATACTGCGACTACTCCAGCCAAACTATTAAACGTGTTTATCCCATCCACTTTTATGTTACTACCCACAGTAAAAAGCTAACCGCTGATTACATGCATATAAATCTAGTCCGAGAAACCCTTCCTCTGGCAGCCTTCCTCTGCAGGTACCCCGGGTGATTCGGCAACCCTTCTCGAAAAGACGCCATCTTGGATTTTACCAGCGAACGAAAAACAAACACATTACGTTCGCCGATAGCAAATAATTACGATGAAAGAACTCGCCCAACCCGGTATACACACATCCCTAGCGCTAAATACAATCGTAATAACCTATTTTGGACCGAAATACCAAGGATATACAGCTAATTCGAGTCCAAAAAAAACCCTTAAAACAGAAAAGAATGCTTACCGAGCGGCCATTTTCTTATTTCTGAGTTGCCCGGATGTGACGCTGCAAGCAGAGACACCTATGGATGAAACGAAGCATTAACTTCACAAGCGCTCCGTAGACGGTGGCGCAGCGTGGGGACTGTATGGTAAATCGCCTACGCTGATCATTCTCCCTTTGGTCGTTAGGCCAGAAATGCCGCCTAGGGCAAGGTGAAATTGTAAAATTAACACTGGACATACTGCTGCGGCATGGTAAGACGTTAACTACTTGGACTGTAGCATCGCATTGTGTCCTTCATGGCCCTTAGCAGGAGCGCAGAATAATGGACCAATTATATCTAATCATACAATCAGATAAGGTGAAATTCGAGCTGTGTTATGTAACATTAACGCTAACCTTTCATGGCAGAATTTTGTAAGTATGATTGTGGTTTGATGTTAACATAGACATCAAAAGTCAATTTTTGTAACTACATCATTTGGAAGAAATAACCTTACACTAGAAAAGACAAAAAAAAGACATTTTATTAAACAGCAATCATAAGATATCAATTGAGGAAAAAAGCAATCAAGTGCTTTTCGCTTTACAGTTATGTTAGCAATTCATAACAAAGAACTTGCTTAACTATCATAGTATTTGTAAGTATATATATGTAATTGGCATAATGTCCCTCTTGAAAAGGGCACGATCAAGTACTGTATTTCCTGAGCATTAATTAAGGTTCATTTGTTCAAATCTTAAAAGAAAGATCTATTCTGTAATATTTGTGAGTTTATGTCAACCATATGAAGTGATCTAGTGGTGGTAGCATACATCTTTTCAAACATAAATCAAACATAAACATAATAATTGATAGGTAAGAGGCATCAATAACTAAAAAATTAATCATATGATTATAAAAATTTTAATTTATTGTACAAACCAAAGAAATTGACAATGCAAAGATCCAAGTCAAAAATAATTTTTATATTTTTCCTACACTACAACAATAATATAACTTCAGCCATTGAGTGAAACTTTGCTAAATCAATCATGTGCACTTGATCCCCTTGCAAAATATCTTTAATTACAAGGTGCCGCCAAATGGAACTGCCAATCTTTATACACAAAAGCAGTAGGATTGATTGATTTTATCTTAGATTTGTTGATTGCATCAAAGCAATGTGACAAGCATTGTTTTATTATGTTTATTCTGTCATATCTAATAATTTTTAATTTTATAGAACTCTTCCACCCCAGGCAAGAAGCATCGTAACAGAAACATTTTGCAATTGTACCATTTTAATACAAATTTATTATGTGTGGTTATGACCAAACCTAAAAAGAATGTTCCTATGATAATGCAGATATGGTGTTATAGAGGCATAAGTGATACATACTGACTGATTGCAGTTGTCAGAGATGTCCTTATTATATGAGATTTTGATGTTGCATCGATGTTTATTTGATGGTTCCTAGAAACATCACTTCAACCAAAGTGATGCTCCAAGGGAAATCCTGGATTGTCACAAAAATTGTGATGTCTTTGTGACGTTCTAATTAGGTTTGGTCTTAACTATACCTCATGAGTATGTCAAAAGGACATTGTGTTTGGTCTGAACCATATCTAATAATGATTTCACAGTTCTTATAAGGTCTGGTTTTAACCATACCTTATTATGAGATTACAGTGACAGTGTGCTTAGGTTCAGATGAAGGGGTGGAGTGGCATAATATCTGTATATTCAAATTATCTATTTTCTTTCTTTTACATAAATTCTTTAATCAAAAACATTAAATGCAATAACAATTAAATCACTGCAACAAAACTTAAAATCACTCCCAATTCCCCACATTCTTTCATAATAATACTTGAAATGTCACATTAATGTCATTGAATTGAAAAATGCAGAAAAAAAGAAAAACAGATAATCGAACCGAAACTTAATATGCAAATGAGCCTACATGATTGACAGACATGCTCTGTCATCTTAAATGGCGATGAAAAAATGAAGTAACTATAAAGTTGTTATAATGTCAGATTCTTGCCTGGGAGCTATCTTGGCAAACCACCACATTGCCAACGTAATGGGGCTTTTGTTATCTCTTTCACTTCACTTAATAAAGGTTAACTTTAGGAAAATGCCCAAAGAATTGTTTTGAATTCATAACACCCAGGTGGCACCACCTAATTGAAAAACATGTATAGTATTAGTGGTGTATGACTAGAGTAGACTGCTGTCAAGAATACGGTCCCTCACATGGCTCAGGTACCATTATTGATAAAGTAGAACAAACTAAAAGTCCTCTGCATTTACTATGTCAGAAGAAATATTTCATGAGCATCACATTCCATCTTGCTGTCTGAGGCACCAATGAATAAGTGAAAAGAATGTTATATTCGATTCTAGAAGAGCAAATGAATAATTGTGGCTAAACACCAAAAGATTTTTTAAAACATGAACTTCTGTCAACAACAAATTTGCCTTGCCTTAAGCAAAGACAGCATCTGTCACTCTTATTGTTGACTGATGAGATTGATTAGATGGAGCAAATTTACCCAGGATAATAAGGGAGAGCAGCTCATCATGTTGACCATTAAGATGCCTGGGGAAATATATGAATAATTGAATAACCTTCTTTGTTGTTATCATTCATAAATCCTGTGACAGCTGCTGGATGATTAAGTACAATCAAGTATGTTGACCTGTGGAGCAAAAGCTTTACTTAACCAGGTCTTTAACAGGGAATTATAAAATCTTTCTAGTGATGGCAAATGTTTAACTTCAACCTAAACTTCCACTGCTGATTCATAGAATAAGCACCAAAATCAGCATTATATAGAATATAGGTTTCAAGGAGTATCTAGAAGAAAAAAATTTTGTTGTCAGTTTGTGATGAAACTTATGAATATAAATATATGTTTGTGTGTGTATGTGAAAGTGGATGGTAGTTTATATCTCATATCTGTGGATTTTCATGATGATTAGTTATGCAGGGACAGATTTAGAGGGGGACACTTTTAATGACTAAATATTGACATTTTTAATACTCGATCCCCCAGAGGGGAAACCAAAGGAAGTTTTATTAGTTGCCCAACCTCCTTTTGAAAATGTCTGGATCTGTCCCTGGTATGTGAACAAAACTCAAAGTTTTGTCTTGAACAAATCAGCTTTTTGCAGAACACGTCACAGTTTCTTAGAAATAAAATTATCATGCATCTCTATGGCATGTATCATCTTACACAAGGATATATGTTTAGAGTGTTCAATATTTTCTTCCACATGTTACTTGAGCCAGAATCCAGAAATGTGTTTGTAAATGCTAATACATAATTTGCATGTTCTACTCCCATCTTAAGTTACATTGATCATTCTGCACCTGCAAGTATAAAAGTCTGACTAGATCTCTTGCTTCAGCCCTATGATCAAACTATTCAGACAAGTCGGTATTTGGCAGATAGTCACTGCAAAAAGGTTCCTCCTAAGCTTCCTTGAATTTTACCTCCTCACATACATGTATCTTCTTTACAAAGACCTATATATCATGCATCACATATATATTTGCTCTACAAAGCAATAGTTTTCGACTTTGATAAATTACTTAGCAAAGTCTGTTCTTTTTGGACAATAGCTTGAATATTGTTCCATGCCAATTATATTGAGAGTGGGTTGTTTAGCAGAATGCCCAAAGGAAATATAATGGTTAAAGAAAGTAAGAACAGTCAGGACAATAGCACTGACTTAATGTGGAAAAGCTGTAGACCTTTGATCATAATGATGTCAGTTTCTGGAGGAATTATCAAGGATCTGACGACTAAAAAGACAGTTTATGTTTTCCAGTGGCTCTATAGCCTTGTCCTTTTGGTTGCTTGTGGAATTTCAGTAATTCCTTATGCATTACTCCAGGAATCTGGGTACTTTCTTGTTTGGGATGAAGTTAAAGCCATCACTCTCATTATCCTACTTGAACGTTTACTTTCAATTTTATATGTTTTATGCAACATTAAAATGTCTTTCTTGTTCAAACAGTTGTGCGATAGGTTTGAAGAACTTATGAAATCAAAACAGAGCAGATTCTTTTTTACAATCACAATAATAAGTAATCTAATTCTCCTGGCAATTCTCACTGCTCAATTATTTGGTTTTTTATCACTACAAATCACATTTCAAGCCAATCCAGATGTTTATCAGGTACCATTCATTGTCTCCTCATTGGTGAGGTTTTACACAAGGGGTTCAATCTATGCTCTCTGTTTTACCTCCGCTTTGGCTTGTTTCTATGTCAAACAGACCCTAAATACTGAGCTCTCAAGAGTTGAAGAATCCACTTTGATAGATAGTGTAAATGACTGTAGATCCACTTATGAAAGATTGGTATCTATAATATCAGAAGTTGATGACTTGGTACATTTTCCGTTAGCGCTTACACTTGGTTTTAATATTTTTTCTATATGTTGTTTATTTTTCATTATAATTGAGGGTAGCCCAACCATACAAACCTGGTTATTTTGCACATACTATATTCTTGAAATAAGTCTCCTTTGTTTAGTGTGTGGGCTTGTCAAGCATCTTGTAAGTATATTTTTACTCCTTTTGAGAAAATTGACATAACCTTCAGAAGAATATCAAAAACTTCATTATAACATCAAGAAATATATCCCCTCGGCCTCACCATAAAACATGAGGGGAAAATATACATTGAGCCATAGACATTGGTTTATTGGAGTAGCACGAGAAAAATGAAGGGCCTGTTTTTTGATTCACCAAATTATAGCCACCAAATTAGAGACAAACTTATTAAATTTTCTAATTGAATCCTATCCTGCAAAGCTTTACAGGCCTAAATATAGAAAAAATGCAATAAGATTTAGATCTCCAAAATCCACATTGGTAGTTTGTAGGGTCCAGACCATAAAATGTCATTGCACGTGTATTAAAGGTGTTACAGGAACTAACAAAATAATAAACAAATTAGATACTTAATATCTTTCTAGGCTGAATCTCCTCGCGATGCCTTGAATAAATTGGATTTAAAGAAAATTGGGTATGAATGTGGCTGGCGAGTAAGTGTTACAATGCCTAGCTCATTATTCAATTATTAATGTGTTTGAGTTTCATTGTAGCAACACTTCTCCATCTGTTGCTAATTGTAAGATCTAGAAATGAAATTCTCCTTTCACTTCCTTTATGAGACTTAATAGCTCAAGTTATTATTAGGAACCATTGATTCAATATGTATGCATGTTTATGAAATTACAGATCCTCCATCCCTATATGGCTAAAGTATGTATTATATTTGTATCAAACCATTTGCAAATTGAAAGATACTTCAGCTTCCCAATCCCCCCCCCCCCCCATTGACGTTTGTGTATTTAATTGAAGGCCCTGTAGTGAAAAGCAAGAGAAAATACATTCAAAATTTCATCAGAAATAGCTTAAATCAAAATAATATTGTATATCACCACCTTGCTAACTGACCTTAGAAAAAGATGATTTTAGATTTCAGGGTATGACACAATATTTGGGGGGGTGAGGTTACCTGAACTCAACAATATTTGTTAAGACCTTACTCAACTAATATTGCTTTCAGATTCAGCTCTTTCTTACCAGAATCAACGATGGCTCCATCGGTATATCTGCAGGCAAATTGTTTATCATCAAGCCATCAACAATACTAACAGTAAGATCCTTAATTTTTTTTGATATTCAGAACTAATAAAATCAAGTTTGATTTAATAATCATGATAATGATATAAACACTTCAGTATATTAACTTGACTCTATGAGAAAGTTGTGTGTTTAACAAAGAGACAATGTATTATGCAAGAATATATTATGAGATTTTGAAATTCTTTTTTATCACAAATTCCAAGGATATTCCCTGGAATATTAAGAAAAATAACTACCTTATTTGAGTGTATAACAAATAAAATGATCTTAATTTGCTTCTTCTTATACACTTATTTTTTGTTGCAGATTTCTGAAGCAATCATTACCTACACAGTCATCATGTTTCAGTCCAGAGGAAGTATGGAGTTGACTCCCTCAAATTCAACCTCACAAAAGATTAATGAGACTGTGAAAATGTAAATTATCTAAAAAGAACAAGTAGATGATCAAACCTGCAAAGACTGTACCTCTATCATTTGTAAAAATAGTAATTATTTTGAAGCAAGCATTAGTTATGAAAAAATATATGATTGTACCAATAACTGTAAAATACCTAGGAAATTGGTAAGAAGCATAAGTATATATATTGAGACTTGACATTTCCTAGTTAATTGTTAAAAGAAACAAGTGGCCATGCTACAAACCTCTAGGTGGTGCTCCACATCATTAGTTCTGTAATTTGTCACCATGCCCAAATCTGCATTCTGGAAGTGCAAAAAAACTTAATGCCGAGCTATACAAACAATGTCTCCTATGTTAAACCAACTTTGCTACACTTCCTGTGGATACCCTAACTTGGTGCCCTTTGTTCACATATGGTTGTTGTTAGAAAAATTATTATTCTAGAAAAATATAAGAAAATTAATGTAGAAAAGGGACATAATGACCATGGCAACAGCATTTCAAAAACCTAAGTACCTTTGGTTCCTAGCGTACTGTTGTATGTTTATCACTTACTTGCCCAAGAGTGCAGTAGGTCTGAGGGAAAATGACTGCACCCAATGAGATATTGCTTAGAAATCTGGTAAAAAAGATAAGAGTGATGGAGCAATGCTACTAATCATACTGTTTTATTGTCTGGCTAGCAGACTTAGACATTCCCATTTTCACCCAGTTAAGGTGCAAGCGCCATTTTTCTAGAGGTGAAAAGCCTGACATAAAGATATATAGTTAAAAGTGAAAATTCATGTTAAGATTGCACCAATTTTTATTTGCATGTGAACTTCAGAATCCTGTAATGGATGTATAAGTAATGTATTATGTTACTTGATATATTAAATAATGCTATCCAAAACCTTCTTGAGATGTTTTGGTTTCATTCAAGCCACTACCAACAATCTTTAGTCAATGATCAATTATAGGAATCCATTATGTAACCGTTCTCTGTCAGGGAGTCCAACAAAATACATCCTCGCCGTCCTGGTCACTGAGGCCTTCTCCTTTTTGTCCAGCGTCCCAAATTAGCGTACTCTTGGAACTGATTGATCCATCCTTCGAAGTCAGCTTTTCCAAAGTACTTCTATGGTCTTAAATTGAACTTCTTCAGACCCGGCCTGGGCACTTCTGCTTGTTGCTGCAGCCTCGGTTGGGGTGGAAGTCCCTATGAAGTTAAATCGGCTGTCCATGATCATCATATCCTCCGCTTTATTGTCTGACGAAGGGGTGTTCGAGATTCCATCTTGGTCCACCTGAGGTCTCGGTGTGGGACACCGTTTTAGTTGAGAGCTATACCTCACACACGAGAGTAAACGAGGACGGGGCTGGTCAGCGGAGCTTTGGGATAACTTCATTCTACAAGAGGGGAGGGGGGTTCTTTGGGTAAGTTTGCAATTAGGGGTCTGAATCTCAGGCTTGTCTCAGCCTTGGTCGTTCTGGCCTATTCTCAGTCAACTCTGGCACCAGGGAATTCGGGCTTTCATTTGCAGTCAAAGGGTGGTAGCACGGTGGCGAAAGGTTCGTGCTTTCATTCCCCAAAGCCGGGCTGACTATCTTTTGTGCCATTTCAGGTCTTTGTGCCATTTTGGGCATTTGTGCCAATCACCTACTCTTCTAATAAGTCCGGGACACTAAAATTAGACCCTTATTCATCCGAGAACTGCAACTCATCAAGATCCTATGTTCAGGCTAAGTCGGGAAGCTGCTCATCCCAAGAAAGAGGCATGTGAACACAGTGAACACCATAAAGGAACTGTTTATTTCATGTGCCTATGCGCCTTATATAGTTACAAGTCTTCCCATTGGCCAGTTATAATCACGTGACCCTATGTCATCCCTTCCGGTAATAAATTATTTCAGGATTTTGTGCCTTGATTTACAGTTTCGTACTACTTTCGTTCTGATTTCGTTCCAGTACATTATTTCATTATTAACCTGCAATTACTACAGTATCACTCATAATACAAGTTGATTCTTACTCAATGATTAGACCCGACTCTAGTTTCATTCTTTCATACCTTAATGATGAAATAAGCAATTTATCACAGATGTAAAGTCTTCCTAAGCTGAAGAAATAAGTGAACCATATTTAGGATTTAATATCTTTGAAATCTCTGGTTTAATAGCTCCAGAGATATTTTCAATATATTGTCATATATTTTCTGTCAATAACCACATCAGAATGAATGAACCTATTCAGTTAAAGATGATGTAGATTTCTACAAATAGAAATAGCTCTTATAAGAAGAGATTTCCAGGCTTTTGTGTGGGGAATATGTATTTTCACTCTGCGTTGTGTATGGAGGAGCACCCCATACACATACTTTCTTCTTATTTAAGAGGAAAGTATAGCCTCTTCCTCTTTGAGAGCAAACGTTCTCCCTGTAATATCTCATATGAGGTTTATAAGGTGAGATTTTCTTCTTGACTCATAGAGTTTTAGTATTGATTTAAACCACCAGGGAGTGCATGTATGTCCTCTTTTACTCGAAATTCCTCACCAAATGAGCCAAACATAAGTATAACAGGAAGTAAAAGGTATGCTTCGATGAGATGAGAGAAACCTTCCTCTTCACCTTAAAGAGAAAGAAGCCGAGTGTATGGAGTGCACCTAGAGAGATAGAAGCATAGGTACTGTCTGTGAGTGAGGCAGCAGGTGCTGTCACCAAAGCCCAAACTAATTCTACCCATCACTGGCCAGGTCAATATTATTAATCCAAGTTATACCATTCCCAGCTGGTGCATGACATTACGAAAAGTCACAGTAAAAGATACCATTAAGAGATCACCACGAGTGTAGTCATCCCTTTGTGGCAGTAATACCTACCTTTTGTGAGCCATCTCCATTAGGGGGAGCTCATAACAATGGGCCCGCTGCATTTAATTTACACAAAACAATGATCACTTTTGTTAGAGAATGAACTTTCAATCATTCTCTTTGCTATATAATTGTGTAGACTTTCCTTGCACACCAATATCAATTTTACTATCAAATATAGCTGACCTTATTTGGGCCTGATTCTAACATACAACTGACTGTGCCAAAATCTAAGGTAAGTGATTTGTCATTAGTATCTTTTATGTACCCACAAAACAGTCCCTCGTGTAATAGAAATATTCAGGATGATTCAGAGATTATGTTATTCCTAACTATCTTACTCCTGATCCAAATATATCTACAGAGAATATTCTACTCAATCATGCTATAGTAGCCATAGTTCTGATGTTTTCTGACCATTATTAAAAATAGAACAGTTTAAAAAAGGATCCAAATTTCTTTATTACAATGTGATGTTTGGTAAGTTTATAAAAAGAGAATTTAAAAAATTTCTTGGGAAATAAAAGAGAGGTACCAAACCATGAAAATCTCCTTTTCTCCTGGTTTTCACTTCAAGGTTTTCATAATGATGGTCCAAAGAAAAAATACAGTGTCTGCTTCATCCATATGATAATTTTTTAGTTTGACATAAAAACTGAATGAAAATTTACATTTCTGGGACACCAGTGATGTAGCAGTTCTGTTACTTGGTAATTTTAAATTGGGAGGCAGAACGGCTAGATCAGCTGAAGCTAAATCAAGCATGTGATCCACAGTGGTCTATCCACTGTGCGAAATTAAGTTTTGATGCAGTAATAAATTTCCAATAATGTTATCAACATGGCATGAAAAACCAACTTTGCCATAACAAACAATTTCAATTGATTATCCACCATTTACAAGTAATGGACGAAATTATATACTAAGTGGTTATTGTTCAAGTTATTTTGCCTTATTGACAGCCTTGCTAAGTTTTATCTTTATTGCCATTACCACCTAAGTATCAAAACCTTAAAACATTTTTAAAGTTTTCAAATATACAATTCACATGTTATTCATTATTCTTATGTCAGATATCTTGGAGACTTAACTCAAAGATAATGTAACAAACAAATGGTGATATACAAAATTGCCATTATCTAATAACAGATTTTATGGTAATATTTCTTAATGTAAATTTACCTTCATCATTAATCTTTTCAGCTCATTTGTCATGGGAGTCAACATCAAGAAATCAGTTAATGAAGGAAAGAGTCTGTTTTCTGCCTTGTCTTCTCGCTATGTTATAGGCTACATCCTAGCGTTATCTACTGTAGCAAGTTGGTCTGCTTCAGCTGTGGCTGTACAGCTACTTCAAACAGCGATACATGACTTCCAGCTAAGCACATACAGATATGTAGCACAGCTCCTCATCTGTGCTGTGGTACTGAACACAAAAGGAATAAGTGTCTCCTTCAGTATAGAAAAAGTCCCGTTGATCCTGATGATGTGTTTAACTAGCTTGTTCTATAATGTGTTTTTCTTTGCCTCTGTTGGTATACTTCCACTTGCCCATGCTATGGCTAGCTACAGTATTTCAACAATGCTGTTCCTTAGTCTTTTGATGAAGATTTTGCTTAGGAAGGATCTTGGTTATAGCCATGGATGGTCTCTGCTCTTTGCTTGTATTGGAATAGTATTTGTCAATCAACCCTGGAGTTCCTTTGACCATGGATTTATGCCTTCTTTTAAGATGACACAGAATGATTCATCAGTTGCTTTTTACAAGACTGATCATCTATTCAAAAACACTACCCTAACATTACATGCAAGTTGCCAAAATGCTACAAGTTCTTGCATTCATTTGCCTATCATAGTGGCTACAGGGTATGGCTTATCTGGTCTTTCTGGCCTTAGTGAAGCTGTTTATTTTCTTACAGTTGGCATATATCTTGCTGATATGAACCCTTTCTCTCAGGCACTGTTAGTCTCAATAATGAATTTACCAGCATCTTTACTGTTATCATTTTACCTGGAGGAACCAACATTTAACTTAAGAAGCTCAGAAATCCTGTTATTAATGATCCATTGTCTTGGAACAACAAGTGATCTGATATGCTCAAATGCTGCTACTCAGAGAATCACTCCCTCACATGTCAGCCTCATACAAAGTCTTTCTGTGGTGATCCTGCTCATCATTCAGTACACATTTATGGATAATGGACTTACAGGCCATCAAAATATACTTGAAGTCATCAGTTCTCTTATAATCATGACTTCCATAGCAGTAAGTGCAGTGACCTCAGCTCCAAAGAAGCTCCATGAAGATTCCGGATGAAGATTTTTTCAATTTTTTCTTTACATTGATGAATCTGGTGATGATCATTTTTTATTCTTGTGTAACATTAACATTAACCTTTCATTGCAGAATTTTGTAAATATGATTATGGTTTAATGTCAACATAGACACCAAAAGTCAACTTATGTGACTGCAGCATTTGGAAGAAAAAACCTTATACTAGAAAAGACGAAAAGAGGGTATTTTATCAAACAGCCATCATAAGATGTTAATTGAGGAAAATAGCAAGTACACTTTACAGTTAGGTTATCAATTCATAACAAAGAACTTGTTTAACTATCATAGTATTTGTAAGTATATATGTAATTGGCATAATGTCCCTCTTGAAAAGGATGCGATCAAGGACTTCATTTCTGAGAGTTAATTTGGGTTTATTTGTTTAAATCCTAAAAGAAAGATTGATTCTGTAATATTTGTTTATGAGTTTATGTCGACTGTATGAAGTGGTCTAGTATTGGTAACATACATTTTTTCAGACATAAATCAATGATCTAGTAATAATTGATTAGTGAGAGGCATCAATAAATATTAAATTTATCATATGATTATACAATTTTTAATCATTGAATAAACCAAGGAAATTTACAATGCAAAGTTCCAAGTCAAAAATAATTTTATTATTTTCATACACTTCAACGATAATATCTCTTCAACCATTGAATGGAATGTTACTAATCCAATCATTTGCACTTGATTCCCTTTCAAAAAATATTTGATTACGAGGTAACAGCAGGTGCTGCTAAAAGGGAACTGCCAATCTTTGCCAAGCTTTAGATATAACAAGCAGTAGGATTGATTGTTTTTATCTTAGGAATTTTGATTTCATCAAAGCAATGTGACAGGTCTTGTTTGATCATGTTTATCCTGTCATACCTAATAATTTCTACTTTATAGAATTTTCCATCCCAGGCAAGAAGCAATGTGACAAAACCATTTAGCAATTGTACCATTTTGACACAGATTAATTATGTGTGGTTATGACCAAACCTAAAAAAGAATGTCCCTATGATAATGCAGATTAGGTGATATAGATGCATAAGTATTGACTGATTGCACTTGTTAGAGATGTCCTTGTTATGTGAGATTTCGATGTTGCAGTGATGTTTATTTGATGGTTCCTAGAAATAAAGCTTCAACCAAAGTGATGCTCCAAGGGATATTCAAGCTTATCGTAGGTGTAGATAAGCTTGGATTGTCACCAAAATTGTGATGTCTTAGTGACATTCTTATCAGGTTAGGTCTTAACTATGCCTTATCAGTATGTCAAAAGGATGTTGTGTTTAGATGGTCTGAACCATATCTAATGATTTTCTTTTAAGGTTTGGTTATAACCTTACCTATTCATGACATTACAGTGCCATTGTGCTTAGATTCAGATGAAGGGGTAGAGTAGCAAGTCTAATATCTGTATTGTGATACTTTCTATGTTCTATCTTTTACACAAATTCTTTAATCAAATACATAACTTGCAATAAAATGAAATATTTGCAACAAAATTTCCTACTTCCTTTCATACTGGTATTCAGCAATAATGTCATTAAATTGAAAAATTGAAAACAGAAAAATAGACAGTTGAACCCAGTCTTAACATGCAAATAAGGTACCTCATTAATATTCATTTTCCCTGGTTTTGGGTCTGTACTATAATATTATATCTATATAGACAAAATTTAGAGAGGTGCCACCTGGTGGGAATACAGAGAGCCAATAAAAGATAGGTGGTGCCATTTGAGATGACAGAGCATACCTGTCAATCATGTAGGCTCATTTGAATATTGAGTCTGGGATCAATTGTCCTTTTTCCTGTTTTCCTGCTTTTTGCATGGTTTACTGTCTATCAGCACTAGGGGACAGTGCAATACTATTTCAGTACAGGTATTGGTCAGGTTCAAGATTTTGAGGTTCATATCACAATTTTCCAAATGATATTATTATCTTTAAATGCCAATGAAACAGTATTCTTTATAGAATATCAAACTACCTTCTGGAAAATTATTTGATAGTTCAGTTTGATTGTCTTGGCCTAAATCGATGACCACCAACATGAGACCACCTTTTTCATACTCTTATCAGGGGTTAATGAGTGTGTCTGTCCTCTAGCCTTATAATATTTGACATTTGCCAGCTATGCCAAGAGCCTGGGTACACAAGTACCTGCTTAAAAAGACCTAAGTCACTTTGACTAAAGCTGGAAACCAAGATTCCTTGTCTTGGGACGGTTACAATATGATGCATACTGCAATGTTTGGTCATAGGTGGGTTGCAATGTGACCTTAATAGAACATGTCACAAAGTAACCTTACTAGAATAAATTTGGTAACAATATGATGTTACTATCATGTCACCAGTATGCTATATTGCAATCTTGCAGCAGTAGTTTCAAAAAACATAATCATTCTTTGAAAGTTGCAGGATGACTTAGCAGAAACATGCATTTGTAAATTTGTGATGTTGCAGAAACACACGATAAGAAAGTTATTTTGTGACATCACATTGTTGGTCTCAATGATGTGATTGGGAGTCATCAAATCTATGTCTATCAAACATCAAAATGTTAAATAACAAGAGCGGAAAAATGATGTGACAATAGACATTGTGCAGATGACATCACATAGCCCAAAATGGACTGGCCGCCATATTGGTGATCACTTAAAAATCAGCATTAATCTCTTTTCAAAATCACATAAAACAATTATTCATGCCAAATTTGTTTTAAATAATTTTCCAAAATCACAATCAGCAATTTTCATTATTCAGAATCAATAAATCTAATGTTTCTCTAATAGCCACGTGGTTATGATAACCACATCATGATCACCAAAAAGTGGTCACTTGACCACATCTGCACAAGGTCTAAAACATTATTATAGTGACATAATCTTGCCTGGGAGCTATCTCAGGAATCCATCACCATGCCAACCTTATGAGTCTTTCAGTATCTGTTTCACTTCACTTGATATAGGTTAACTTTAGGAAAACTCCCAAGAAATTGTTCCGAATGCATAACACCCAGGTGGTGCCACCTAATTGAAAAACATGTATACTGGTCTATGACTAGAGTAGACTGCTGTCAAGAATAAGGTACCTCACATGGCTCAGGTACCATCATTGATAAAGTAGAACAAACCGAAAGGCCTCTGCATTGACTATGTTAGAAGCAAATATCTTATGAGCATCAGATTCCATCCTGCTATCTGAGGCACTAATGAATAAGTGAAAAGAATGTTATATTCGATTCAAGAAGAGCAAATGAATAATTATGGCTAAACACCAAAAGATTTTTGAAAACATGAACTTCTGTCAACAACAAATTTGCTTTGCCTTAAGCAAAGACAGCATCTGCCCCTCTTATTGTTGACTGATGAGATTGATTAGAAGACTATTGTTCCATAGTAAACAAGGATGTCACTCCTTCTGACCACATGATGTATGAAGTGAGAGAGATTCTGTCCTCTTACACAAGAAAATCCCAGATTTCATTTTTTGATTGACAAGAGCAAGGGCCAATCCCAGGAATACTGGTTTCTTGTCTCAGCAATAGATGATAGCATATTAACCCAGGATAATAAGGGAGAACAACTCATCATGGTGACCATTTAATTCTTGGGAAATGTATGAATAATTGAATAGCTTCTTTCTCACTGTTATTCATTAGAATTAAACCTGTGACACCTGGATGATTAAATACAATCAAGTTTGTTGTCTTGTGCAGCAAAAGATTTCCTATAAGCATTGTTATATTTTCTGGAATATAAAAACACCACATATCACTGTACAAGCTTATTTCTGCAATAAAATCATTTCATATCCCCCTAAGATATTATATGCATTTTTGAAGGGTTCACATATGTGCTTTTGTTGATCAAGATGATCATAATTGTTCATATTGAATTCTGGAAGTTAAATATAGCATGAGACCATACATCTGACATATATACATTTTGATAGGGAATTATGAAACCTTTCTAGTGATGTCAAATATTTTAACCTTAAGTTCCACTGCCAATTCTTAGAATAAGCACCAAAATCAACATATAGAATGTAGGTTTAAAGGAGGAGAATTAAAAAATCATGTTGTCAGTTTGTAATGAAACTTATGAATATAAATATGTTTGTGAATGTATTGTAAGTGGATGGTAGTTTATATCTTATATCTGTGGATTTTTATGATGATTAGTTATGCAGGGACAGATTTAGAGGGGGACACTTTTAATGACTAAATATTGACATTTTTTAATGAAAAACTCGATACCCCAGAAGGGAAACCAAAGGAAGTTTTATTAGTTGCCCAACCTCCTTTTGAAAATGTCCGGATCTGCCCCTGTTATGTGAACAAAACTCACATGTTTTGTCTTGAACAAATCAGCTTTTTGCAGAACACGTCACAGTTTCTTAGAAATAAAATTATCATGCATCTCTATGGCATGTATCATCTTACACAAGGATATATGTTTAGAGTGTTCAATATTTTCTTCCACGTGTTACTTGAGCCAGAATCCAGAAATGTGTTTGTAAATGCTAATACATAATTTGCATGTTCTACTCCCATCTTAAGTTACATTGATCATTCTGCACCTGCAAGTATAAAAGTCTGACAAGATCTCTTGCTTCAGCCCTTTGATCAAACTCTTCAGACAAGTCGGTATTCACTGCAAAAAGGTTTCTTTAAATGTGTATAAGGAGATCAATAGTGCAGACTCAAAATGTTCTCCTAAACTTCCTTGAATTTTACCTCTTCACATACATTTCTATTCTTCACAAAGACCTACATATCATGCATCACATATATATCTGCTTTACAAAGAAATAGTATCAACTTTAATCAATTACTTAGCAAACTCTGTTCTTTTTGGACAGTAGCTTGAATTTGGTTCTATGCCAATTGTATTGAGAGTGGGTTGTTTAGCAGAATGCTCAAAGGAAATATAATGGTAAAAGAAAGCAAGAACAGTCCGGACAATAACACTGACTTAATGTGGAAAAGCTGTAGACCTTTGATCATAATGATGTCAGTTTCTGGAGGAATTATCAAAGATCTGACAACTAAAAAGACAGTTTATGTTTTCCAGTGGCTCTATAGCCTTGTCCTCTTGGTTGCTTGTGGAATTTCAGTAATTCCTTATGCATTACTCCAGGAATCTGGGTACTTTCTTGTTTGGGATGAAGTTAAAGCCATCACTCTCATTATCCTACTTGAACGTTTACTTTCAATTTTATATGCTTTATGCAACATTAAAATGTCTTATTTGTTCAAACAGTTGTGCGATAGGTTTGACGAACTTATGAATGCAAAACAGAGCAGATTCTTTTTTATAATCACAATAATAAGTAATCTAATTCTCCTGGCAATTGTCACTGCTCAATTATTTGGTTTCTTATCACTACAAACCACATTTCAAGCCAATCCAGACGTTTATCAGGTACCATTCATTGTCTCCTCATTGGTGAGGTTTTACACAAGAGGTTCAATCTATGCTCTTTGTTTTACCTCCGCTTTGGCTTGTTTCTATGTCAAACAGACCCTAAATACTGAGCTCTCAAGAGTTGAAGAATCCACTTTGATAGATAGTGTAAATGACTGTAGATCCACTTATGAAAGATTGGTATCTATAATATCAGATGTTGATGACTGTGTGCATTTTCCGTTAGCCCTTACACTTGGTTTTAATATTTTTGCTATATGTTGTTTATTTTTCATTATATTGAGGGTAGCCCGGACATTCACACCTGGTTATTTTGCACATACTATATTCTTGAAATAAGTCTCCTTTGTTTAGTGTGTGGGCTTGTCAAGTGTGATGAACGGCTATTCATCCAAAATACATAGAGGTCAAAATAATAGAAATAAGGTAATAGTAGAAATATATGTAAGAGAACGAAATATATGTAAGAGAACGAAATAGATGTAAAGGAACGAATATGTAATAATGAACGAAAGTATAGAAAGCCTGAAAAAGAGGCACGAATATGTAAAAGAACGAATATGTAAAGAACGAATATGTAAGGAACGAATATGTAAGGAACGAAAATGTAAAGGAACGAAACCCGGAAATATGTAAACCGGAAGTGAAATGTAAACCGGAAACGGAAAATATAAACCGGAAGTGACGTCAGTTGTAGGTCACGTGACCGAAAGCAGCCAATCAGGGCTGACCTCTATAGTATATAAAGGGGCGGTGAGGCCCGAATAAACAGAGTTCTTTAACAGTTCTCCTGGTGTCCAGACGTGTCCTCTTTCCTGAAACAACCGCTAAAGATGAGCCGATTAGAGTAATTAAGCAGAAGTTAGGACAAAACAGTCGAAGCTCGAGATAGGTAGTAGAAACACAGGGTAAGGGGCCCGACGGCCCGAAGAACGAGGAACGAGGGAACGGAGTAAGGCACGAAGGCCCGAAGGCCCGAAGTAGTCCCGGAAACCGAGGCGTAGTATGGCACGAAGACATGGGGAACGGAACGAAGGAACGAAGTCCGCGGGGACGAGGGCGCGGCATGCTCGGCCCCACACTACCAAACAATAGGCGACCGTCGGCCCGTCGCCCCCGCGGACCGGAACTCAGGGGTGGACCGCCCGGTCGGGGTGAATGCTGGTCTGGGAGATAGAGCGAGACGAACCCCGGCCGACCCGTACCCCTACCATAATTTCCCTCCCCCGCAGTCCTCCGTTGACATCGAGTGCCGATTCCCGATCGATTCGCTCAGCCCCCCCTCGTGCGCGAGGCACGACTCTAGAAACACATCTCGGTTCTTGGCCCGGATTCCCCGTCCGCCCCGAGACCCGAACAACCCCCACGTTCCTCTGTTGTAAGAATCGGCAACCCCGACTTACCAGAGAACGTCACACTGGTGGCAGCGGTGGTGCTGAAATAAGCACATACGGACTTGTGGATCTTGGGTGTTTCGTCGGTATTGGATACTCATGGCGACCGCGGCAGTCTTCGAGCAGATGGATTCTGACGTCGCCTTCAAGGAAGGTGGGGAGGAGAAAGGAGGTGCGAAAACCGAGACCAAAGGGGAGGACACGACCATCATGGGTAGGCAGTTTAATTTTATGGGAACGTCCACCCCGACGGATGAGCAGAATGCGCGGGCTCAACAACAACAGACCGGCCAGGTAGGAGCGAGTTTGAAGAAGTTTAGTTTACGACCGGAGAAGTATGACGGTAAACCGGATTTCGAGGGATGGATCAACCAGTTTGAGGAGTACGCAACATTGGGACGTTGGACGGCCGAGGAAAAAGCGGCGATGCTCTTTCTCTCGCTGACGGGAACGGCACGAATGTACTTTGTCGGACTCCCGGACAGGGAACGACTCCGTTACTCAGCGAGGGTGGATGCGTTGCGCCGGAGGTTCGGTCAGGAGAAGGACACGTGTAATGCTCTGCAAGAGTTGGCAGGATTGAAACGTGTAAAGAACCAGACAGCGAAGGAGTTGGCTGATAATGCCCGGCGACTGGCATCGAGAGCCTACTTCTCCAACGACTACGCTAGCCAGGAAAAAGCAGCATTACATGCGTTCCAGGCTGCAGTTGGGGAAGACCTTCAGCTGAAGTGTGCAGAGAAAGGATGCAAGACACTAGAGGAGGCGGTAGAGGTGGTAGAAATACAGGAACGATACTCACGCCGCCTCCTGCGGGCAGTGAAGCCCGAGGAGGACGCCAATACACAGATCATGGCCTTAAACGGTAAGTTGGAGGAGATGATGAAAGAATTGGCAGAAGAACGGGAAGCTAGAAGACAAGCAACGGCCCGGAGGGAGGCGTTTAAGAAGCGAAAAGAAGATTTAGAGTGTCATCAATGTCACCAGAAGGGCCATTTCGCGAGAGAGTGTTCTCAGCGTCAGGGAAACGGACAGTCGCCGTCGCAGTAAGCGCGGGGCCCCCTTCGGGCGCGGCGAGAGAAGTAGTAGGCATGGGAGAATGTGGACTTTATGTGGCCGGGACGGTGGGAGAGAGTGTCGTCCGTTTTTTGGTTGATACCGGATCTATGATCAGTCTGCTGTCGGAACGCCTCTGGAGAGAGTGGGGACGAAAAAGGGAAGAACTGGATGGATATGAAGGACGTCTCTGCTCGGTGGATGGTAGTCCGTTGCGGTGCTACGGATGCACGAACTTGCCAGTAAAATTGGGAACGCGCGTGTTGCAGTGGACATTCATGGTGGCAGACATCGGTAGAGATGAAGGGATCCTAGGAAACGACTTCGCGGTGAAATACCGGCTAACAGTTAAGCCCCACGCGAGTGCTATCTTCCTGCCCGCCGAGGGGGAGGGAGAGGGGGAACGAATCCCGGGAGCAGAACAAAGAACGGATGGGATTCGGGCAGTTACCGTCGGAGGACAGGTCGTGCGAATCGAGGGAACGACGGAAATACCCCCACTCCAAGTGACCCGAGTAACAGTAGTAACGAGAGTAGACATAGGACAGAGTGGACAGCTGGCTGTCATCACCGGCGCTGGATTACCTATGGGACTGGAGGTGATCCCAGGAACGGTGACATTGGGAGAAGAAAATAGAGTTTGGGTGGCCAACCGAGGGACCGAGAGCGCGAAATTGGAAACCGGCGGGGTACTCGGAGAAGCCACCTTCGTACAAGAGGTACGAGGAATAGGAAGTGAAGTAAAAGAACCCCCTGGAGCGCTCGTTGAAATGATAGAGGAGGCTAAGAAAGACCTGACCACGGAGGAAGGCGGAGAGCTGGAGAAAGCCATCATGGCCCGGGAACAAATGTTTGCGACCTCGAAACATGAGTTAGGACGGACAGATTTAGTACAACATCGAATTAAAACGGGGGATCAGATGCCGATCAAGCAGAGGGTCAGACGGTATCCGGCCACCAGGAGAGAGGAAGAACGAGCACTGGTGGAGGATATGTTAAATCTAGGGATTATCCAGGAGAGCGGGAGTGCGTGGAGTAGCCCGACCGTTCTAGTCAAAAAGAAGGACGGAGGAACGAGGTTCTGTATCGACTACCGAAAACTGAACCAGGCTACGAAAGTGGACGCCTATCCGCTCCCACGGATAGAGGACAGCCTCAACACCTTGGGAGGAAGCCTATTCTTTTGCAGTCTGGATCTCGCAAGCGGATATTGGCAGGTGGAGATGGCACCGGAGGACCAAGAAAAGACGGCCTTCGTGACTCAAGGAGGATTGTATGAGTTCAAAGTGATGCCATTCGGGCTAGTGAACGCCCCAGCCACCTTCGAGAGACTGATGGAAAGAATCCTCAGAGGAATCGTGTGGGAGGAGTGTCTGGTATACTTGGATGACATACTGGTCTTTGGACCAACGTTTAAAGTGACTCTGGAAAGATTGGTACGGGTTCTGGACCGATTGAACGCTGCAGGACTGAAGTTAAAGGCGCGAAAATGCAAGCTGTTCCAGAAGAAGATTCCGTTCTTGGGGCACGTTGTCTCATTCAACGGGATCGAACCCGACCCCGAAAAGTGTCGGCAAGTAACCGAGTGGCCGGTCCCTCGGGATCTCCACGAGGTACGAGCCTTCGTGGGATTATGTTCGTATTATAGAAGGCATATAAACGGCTTCACGGAATTGGCTGCCCCCTTGTATGAATTGGCAACGAAGGAGGAACCGTTCGTGTGGAGCGCGAGACGACAAGAGGCATTTGATGCGATGAAGAAGGCGCTAACAGAGGCCCCGGTGTTGGGATTCCCGGAGGAAGATGGACAATGGTGGCTTGACACGGACGCCAGTGACGTGGGGACAGGAGCCGTGCTATCACAGGAGCAGAGAGGGGAGGAACGGGTGATAGCTTACACGAGCAAAACCCTGGAGTCAAACGAACGAAAGTATTGCACCACGCGGAAAGAACTGTTGGCGGTGGTGCGAGCTTTGAAGCATTTTCGGTGCTACATCTATGGTCAACGCGTGATAGTCCGGACGGATAATAGCGCGGTCAGTTGGCTACAGAGAAGTAAGGAACCGATGGGGCAGGCTGCTCGGTGGATTGAGATTATCGACTCGCATGATGTGTCGTTCCAACACCGACCGGGCAGGAAGCATGGGAACGCTGACGCGTTGTCCCGGTATCCATGCAAACAATGTGGAGAGGAGCACGAGAATACCGAAAAAGTGAGAGTAGTGACGCGGGCCCGGGGGTACGAGCCCGGATGGTCCCCGCAGGAGATGAGAGCAGCGCAGAGGAGGGATCGAGATATAGGGCCGATTGTCGCACGGATGGAAGAGAATGCGGACCGGCCAGGGTGGGAGGCCATATCTCCGGAATCCCGGGAAACAAAGATCCTATGGAGGCAATGGGAACGATTAAGCCTCAGGGATGGCGTGCTGCATCGGAAGTACTGGGAACTAGAAGGACATGGTTGGAGGAACCAGTTGGTCGTTCCCCGAGGGGAACGGGCCAAGTTGGTAAGGGAATACCATGGAGGCGCGGCAGGAGCGCATTTGGGAGTCGCCAGAACGACGGCCCTGTTGGAGCAAGGGTTTTACTGGCCGGGACTCCGGGAAGACGTGCGGAAGGAATGTCGAGAATGTGATTGCGCGTTGCTGAAAAAAGGACGAGGAAGACGGGAGCCGCTACATCAGTACATAGTGGGGGAGCCGATGGAACGGCTGGCCATGGATGTTTCGGGCCCGTACCCAGTCACCAAACGAGGAAATAAGTATTGCCTGATGGTGGGATGCTATTTCACCAAATGGTTGGAGTGTTTCCCGATCCCCGATCAAAAGGCAACGACAGTGGCGGACAAATTGGTTGAAGAAGTAGTAGCACGGTACGGCGCGTTTCGGGAACTACACTCGGATCAAGGCACGAATTTCGAATCCGAGGTGGTGGCTCAGGTCTGTGCACTATTTGGAATACACAAAACAAGAACGACGCCGTACCACCCCAGGAGTGACGGGTACATAGAACGAAGTTTTCGTACTTTGGGGTGTTGTTTGAAAGCCAGCTGCCGAGCAACAGGCCGGGAATGGGACGAGATGGTCCCGCTCGTGATGATGAGTTATAGAGCAACACCGCAAGCCAGCACGGGAGTGACACCGAATATGATGATGCTGGGCCGACAGACCATGATGCCGCGACAGGCGATTTATGGGAGACCTCTAGGACCAGAGGAGGAACCCCGACGGGTAGGCGACTATGTGGAAAGCCTGGAGGAAGGGCTAGTCGCGGCCTATCGGGAGGCCCGGACGGGGCTGAAACGAGCCGCCATCCATCAGAAACACGAGTACGATGGGAAGGTGACTCGGCGGGAATACCACGCCGGAGAACTGGTCTGGGTGCACGATACGGTAGTGGATAGGGACAAAGGAACGAAGTTGCGATTTCCATGGATGGGCCCTGCACTGATCGTCAAGGTGCTTGACCGAGGACGGGTGGTAGTACGGAAGAAACGAGGGAAACCGGGGGGGGTAGTCCATGTGGACCGCCTGGAACCCTACCGAGGACACGCTGCGCCAGCCTGGATGGTAGCTGACCAGCAAGGATACGAGGCTGCACAGTAAATGCTTGGGGTGGGGCGCGCTAGGGCACGTAAGGAAACGGGGCACCCCTTTTTGTGATGAAGTCGTTTTCGTGTCTCGATTCCGCAGGTGGAAGAGGACCAAGGGAACGACCAAATCGGCGCTACACAAAAAGGCTTTGGCCAAAAAGGACTGATCAACCTGGGGCCATTGAGTCGGGGCGGTGCGTTGACCACTACAGTAGGAGTGCAGGTCGTTAGGCTGTAGAGATTTGCTACCTAGCTGAAGATTGGTTCTCTTGCGGATGTAATATAGGTGGGAAATGCGGGGTTGGAACGAAAAACGGCGTTCGGGAGCCACGACGGCCCGAATGTCTAAAGTAGTCCCACGGAGCCGCTTTCCGGTCAGTTCGGAGGAACCACAGCGTGGAAAAGATGGTTGGATTACAACAGAAGACAGACCCGGTGGCAAGCTGGTGAAGACTTTTGAAGTAATGCCGACTTGGTAATACCGCTTTACAGCGTCCAGGAGACCGGAGGAGAGTAGATGCGGCACTCTCGGGAACGCCGGAGGAACGAACGGACGGTTGTAAAAGGCGAGGCCTGGAACGAGGACGGGCTTTAAAGTAGGTCGTAAAAGGAGTAAAAGAGGACAAAGAGAACGGGGCGGCGGCGAGGAGATGATAACGTCGAGCCCCTGTGTTCTCCGGGAAGTGTGCGGAAGCACTGTGAGGGCCAAGATGAAAAAGGCAAGAGAAGGCGACGGAGGATGAAAAGACCGAGGACGTCCGGTGGGGCAATAAAAGGCCTAGGAAAAAAACGCGTGGACGGGCGAAGGGCCGCGAGGTAAAAAAGCAGGCGAGGCGGTGACCAGCGGCGGGCCCCGGGGACCGGAAAATAGTAGGGGGCGCCACCGTAGAAGTGGATGGTGAGTCTGACGCTAGGGGTCACTAGCGCAGGCCACGCCCACTTCCGCCTGCGGCGGCTATAAAAGGCAGAGCGCTCGCCGGAGCAGGTCATTCTGGTCAGCCGATCAGGATTCATCAAATCGCAGACGCGCAGACTGAGCTAAGGAGAAGAAAACAAGAGAAAAAGCAGAGAAGCGAGACGAGCAGCATCACCACGAGACAAAAACGGAAAAGGCTGACGGGACGAGCTTCAGGATTGGAACGAGCCCCGAAAGCCCGGAAAACGGACACGATGAGCGGACAGTGCTGGGAAGGACATTGCCGCGGAAAGGAGTTTAAGCACTTGGTCAAGCATATTAAAGGCCAGCACGATGGATTACGGAAGCAGTACTACATGTGCCCGGTGTGTTCGAATCGAGCCTATTCGACACACCAGGACTGGAAGAAGCACATGACGGACTCACACGAAGGGAACCTGCAGAGGGGGATGCCGAAGCAAGACCCCCTTCTGAGGCTGGAGTATGCTGCGGCGTTCGCCTTGGACCCGAAAGGACGACCGCCGTACACCAGTTTCGCTACTGGGGATGAAACGGCGGCCCGGGTAGCCAACTTGGAACGGGACTACGCGGTGCGCCATCCGGAGGGGTTTCAACCCCCTGAGAGGGCGGTGGATAAGGAGGCACCGGAGAGGCCGCGACGGCATATCCGCGTACCTTACTACCCGAGGGCGTCGAGAGGGTCCGATGACAGCGACGCCGAGCAGCCGGAGCAGGTAGCAACCGAAGAAGGATCAGAGGCCGACGAGGCCGGCGAGGGAGCCCAAGCAGCAAAAGCAGCAGGGAAGGGACCCCTGGCCGAGGTAGCGGAACGATCGACGCCCACGCGTCGTTCCCCTCGGAGGGCCGCGAAAGGAGTGCGGAAGGAAGCCACCGAGTCGCCGCGAAGCGCGAGCCGAGCCGTGGTCAACCCGAAACCACTTCTGACACCAGACCAAATAACAGGGTTGGTACAGAGCCGAATTAAGAAGTTAAATGCCCAGGGAGAACCACGAGAACCGAGAGGACGAGGACTCCCGGGCAGAGGAAAAGGAGGGAGATCCACACCCGCCCCGAAGCCGGGTTGCTCAGGAATACCACCGGGGGCTGAGGTGGTGGAATTGATGAGCTCGTCCGACGACCAACGTCTGAAAGTAAAAGAGGAAGAAGAGCCGCTCGCTTTCAAGAGGCCCCCGACGCAGGGATGCCCGGCGGAGGAGCCGTCGCGAAAGAAGAAGTGGAAAAAGGTCAAGAAAGTCCCGAGGGAATTGGAGGAGGGAACGAGTTCGGACCAGTCGGAGTCAGGCAGGAGTATGTCGGTCCGAAGCGATCGGTCCTTGATTATTGCCGAGTCTAGTAGCACGGGAGAGCTGGGACCATCACAGCCTGAGACCTCGACAGGAGTCAAACGGACCACGGGACTAGAACCACCTTGTAGCGACGCACAATTTACTATGATGACAGTTCATAAGAAATCGGTGATATACGAATCGCGACACCCGAGGTACCCCGGATATTTAAAAGGAACAATGAACCGGGAGGGATCGTTCAGGGGTTACCACGAGGCAAGATCCGACCGGGAGCTGGAGGACAGCATTCGGGAAGCGCAGGGAGGCCGGCTGGTAGAAAGAGAAGCACTGTACCTGGGGAGGTTTCTACGCGAGATGGCAGAAAGGCAGGGACTCAAACCGTCGGGGCGAGTGGAGAAAGTAAAGTATGTTCGGCATGCGGCCAGACCGGAGGACACGGCGTCGATGGCCTCGACACAGCCGCTGTTCTCTACCCCTACCCCGACGAGAGCGGATTCACCCCTGGAGAAGATGGTATGTAAGCAGCCGGTAGTGCCGCCCCCGGGACTGAAACGAATGAGAGACATTACGGTAGCACCAGATACGCCAGAGACACGGGCGGCGGTTGACAACCTGACTCGAGCCAGTTTGGGGAGCTCATTCTTCGGGTCGCAAGGATCGGAGGAGACCCCGGGACCGCCGTCGCCCGAACGAATGGGATCGCCACCAGGACCGGATACCCCACTCAAGGACGAGGATAAACACGGGCGAGCGCTACAACCACGGGTTGTGATACACAGACTACAAATACCGGCTGCCCAGTCCATGGACGCGGAGGTGGAAGACTCAGAGGACATGGAGTTGGGGCAGGCCGAGACCAGAGGATACGAGCCGGAGAAGCAAGAATTGGACGAGTCGGGAGCGGATTCAGTGTTCGGGTCCATAGGAACGGAGATACCGACGGCAGGACCATCTAAAGAAACACCGAGACTCAAGTTATTACGGACACAGGCCATTCACCAGGTCTTACAGGGACACTTTCCAGTGACGGCGCGAGCAGTGCGAGACTGGGACGCGGAAGAGGCCATTCGGGTGCAACTGGTGTGGCCCCCGAGGGAGGTGTGAGGAATGACGGCTAAGACAAGAGCAATGGCTTCGGCGTCTATGGCGTTCCTGATGGCACTAGAAACGGGCCGCAAGCCAGAGACATTTGAAGAAGCGATGGCGCAGTTCCCGACGGCGGCACTGGGGCCGTTGACCAGGGAGTTCCCGGGAGTCGACCGGCTGGTTAACGAACACAACCGGACCGTCCAATTGGCTCAGACCCTAGTGATGTACAAAAACGAAGATCAACTGGATGACTTGTTGAAGGCGACAAGAGAGGCGGAAAAACAGAGCGGAATGGTGGATCAGCTTCTCGGGCTCCCCGCTAGGGAGGAGAGGCTGTTGCTACCGATCCGACGCCAAGAAGAAGGGTGAAGTAGATGCTGCTCGAGGTCTTGCACGGAAGAGAGAAAGCGCGACGGAACCAGAGGCGGAATATGGCGCGTCGCGAGTCGGGTGGGGAGGGATTACGGGGCGTTGGCTCCTCACCCATAAGTGTCAAACCCCCAGGGAGAAAACCGGGCCGAGGCGGAGGTACCTGAGCCGCACAGGAGGCCGAAGCCTGGATAAAAAACTCTCCTGGAGACCGCTGGACGGGCCCGAAACTTTACTTAATTCATCAGGAACGGACTGGCGGGCTCGAACATTCTTATCTTAATTTATTCCTACTAGTTTCTTTATGGGAATCTTCTTGCGGAAGTGAACGAAACCACATGTGTTAGGAGGTGTTGAGTGTAATCAGCGAGCTGGAGGGTCCATGACTGGAACGAACTTACCAAGCCTGCGGGGCGAATACGGAACGGGAGGAGGCGCTAGGAGGAAAAACAAGTTTGTAGCTGTTCCTCTTCTTCCCTGAAGCCCGCTGCGTTGGTTGGGACCGAGCAGGTGGAACGGGATCGTCCGGTCGCGGAAATCAAATGGATAGCGGGCCGGGCGGTCCAGGAGCGAGAGTGAAAGTTGGGAGGCGGAATCGAAGAAAGGAAATCAGAATGGACAGATAGTGTTGTCATTGTAGTCTTTGAGTCGACGGTCGTGCCGGGGTAAATAAGGTACCGGTGGGCCGGCGACTCGCCGCTGGAGGAAAGGCTGGCGCGGGCCAAGACTGAAAACCCTTCTCCCGTGCTGCCTTGAGGGATCTGGGGGCGAGGAGGAGACGACCTCTGTCCTCTAGCGGCACTTCTACTCCCTGCAACTTAGTCTTCTTGATCTTGGATGGATCGATCAGAATGTGGATGAGCCCGGATTCATGTACCATCATCTTCTGAGTTTCCTTGTCTTCAGCCTCTTACCGCATACGAAGAGCGGCAAAATGGAACTTTTCAACCTGAATGCTGGTTTTATCGTGCCAGAGTTGATGCAGCGAGTCGTGAAAGGATTACGGCGAGTCGTAGATGTCTCCCGGAGGACCAAGGCACGAGCAGGGACGATAACTTAGGGGCCCTGGCTCGTGACTGACCGAAGCGATACATGAACAAGAACGAAAATTAATAGACTTACTAAAAACTTATATTAATAACTTACCTCCAGTAACGGCAGTAACTGCTTCCATGTCGTACTTCCTGGTATCTTCTTCTCGAGGAACGGAACAAAATAGTCTTTGAAACATAGGGAAGTAGTCTTTGAAATATACAGGGAGGTGGTGCTTGGAACGTCGGCCGCGGATGCCTTGATAGACGCCTCAAGAGGTCTGCAAAGAGCGACGAGGAGCGATCCTTCTTGGAGTTCGACATCGGATGAGTTCTTCTTTATATATGCTATTTGTGAGATGGGCTCGTTCCGGATCTCAGAGGTTGACGTTGGGTGCAGATCCCAGTTGATGTCGTCCATCTTCACTTTCTACGGCTTCTTCCTCTCCTTCTCACTAATATCTTCAACTTACCAACTTCGAACCGCCGTACCTAGGAGCAGCCCGGAACGGCTCGGAGCTGTTGTCTCGGCGTTCGTCATAGGCATAGTGGCTTCATGCAAGGTGACATGGCACCGTGGACGACTGTGGCCTTACTCCAGAATCAAACCAGACCAGATCTTAAACTTACCTCTATTAACGAACTATTTGTTGGTATTACAGTCTCACGAAAATCGTCTAAAAGCATGGTCCTCCGGGAGGACGAAGAGAAAAACTTAGTAAGCAGAGCGAGGCCCGAGAGCCTAGGAGACGAACGAGGGCCCGAGTGCCCGGAGCAGGAATCCTCTTCTTAGGAAAATCATCTCATCAGTGGAACGAAGGAGCCTCCCTCTCGCCCCAAAGAGGATTGTCTTCCTGCCGTTGCTTACGGAGGGGGGGAGGGATGAGAGGCACCGGCTCCTGTCATCAAAAGAAACTTCATCAAAATTATCTTCTTAATCGGGTCTCCGTTCCGGTTGTTGTCATGCCACTTGGGCCCGGAACGGTGACGGAAATACTTTACTATGGTGGACTCTCTCCGACATCTCTTTCTGAAATCTTCGAGTGTGTCGACGTGGTCGAGGACTGAACGTCTTGGTGCTGGGTTAACCACGAGGACATGTGCCGTAAAAGTCAAACTTCAGTTCCTGTACGGAAAACGGACACCTCATCGATAATTAATGATTCTAATCTTCTCAGTCTTACCTTCACCCGGACTCCATCTCAAAGTTTCACTGTGACAAATAGCACGAAACCCGCGACGTCGTCTGCTGAGGCTTCCACTCTAAGCTTTGATGCATGAAGTTAAGTTCCTTTCCACATACAACGCCATTTTCTTCTTTGGGTACCTTGGCCTCTGGCTCGAACATGTTGTCCTTGCCAAACGTGAAAAAGTCACTGGAGGGCTCTGAATGCCGAGGCGACCGAGGGTGCGAAGTCCAAAAAGAACATTCTATCTACAAAAACTTCAGTCTTTCTTCTTCAACTCATCCTTAAAATCATCATCATCACCTAAGAGAACGCAGAGAAGAGTAATAGTTACGGAAGAACGAGGGGTCACGACCGACCGAGTGGGAGAATCACGACCGATTCTCTACCCAAAAACAACGGAGAACGTCTGGACGACGGAAGAACGGACCGAGGGTCGAGAGGACTAAGGGTCACGACCGGCCCTGGCCTCTGGGTGGGAGAGTCGCGACCGATTCTCCACCCGAACTAGGGGAGAACGTCTGGACGACGAAAAACGAAGGGAACGGGGGCACTGCGGGTCACGACCGACCCATGGCCCCGGGCAGGAGGACCACGACCGGTCCCTCTGTCCTAATGAGGGTAAAAGGCGAGGAAAAACGCGCCGAGGGGCTAAGTAAATAGAGCCCAGAGGAGAGGAGCGGGGGCGACGGGGTCACGACCGACCCCCAGTCCCGGGTGGGAGAGCCACGACCGGCTCGCTCATCCTAAAGACGAGAAAAGAAGAGGAGGTGTAGAACGGGTCCTAATAGATCCAGGATAAGAACTCTGACGAAGATAAAAAGAGATTAGGATATATAAAACGAATTATATGAACTTTCACTAAGAAGAGAGAAAAACGAAGAACGAAAAACGAAGAAAGAAGAGAAATAATAATTAGCCGGATAGGCCCCGGGGGCCCTCCGAAGTAGACCGGGGAGGACAGAGGGTGACACCTCCTCCTCTGCCGATAAGGAGCGTAGGATTGAAATGTTTCTGGTTCTAGAGTATGTTCTGTTGTCGTTGCTGTATGAACTGTTTTGAAATTTTGTAAAACGTGTTTTCCCACCTTTCAAGAAGGTGCGGGAGGGTGTGATGAACGGCTATTCATCCAAAATACATAGAGGTCAAAATAATAGAAATAAGGTAATAGTAGAAATATATGTAAGAAAACGAAATATATGTAAGAGAACGAAATAGATGTAAAGGAACGAATATGTAATAATGAACGAAAGTATAGAAAGCCTGAAAAAGAGGCACGAATATGTAAAAGAACGAATATGTAAAGAACGAATATGTAAGGAACGAATATGTAAGGAACGAAAATGTAAAGGAACGAAACCCGGAAATATGTAAACCGGAAGTGAAATGTAAACCGGAAACGGAAAATATAAACCGGAAGTGACGTCAGTTGTAGGTCACGTGACCGAAAGCAGCCAATCAGGGCTGACCTCTATAGTATATAAAGGGGCGGTGAGGCCCGAATAAACAGAGTTCTTTAACAGTTCTCCTGGTGTCCAGACGTGTCCTCTTTCCTGAAACAACCGCTAAAGATGAGCCGATTAGAGTAATTAAGCAGAAGTTAGGACAAAACAGTCGAAGCTCGAGATAGGTAGTAGAAACACAGGGTAAGGGGCCCGACGGCCCAAAGAACGAGGAACGAGGGAACGGAGTAAGGCACGAAGGCCCGAAGTAGTCCCGGAAACCGAGGCGTAGTATGGCACGAAGACATGGGGAACGGAACGAAGGAACGAAGTCCGCGGGGACGAGGGCGCGGCATGCTCGGCCCCACGCTACCAAACAATAGGCGACCGTCGGCCCGTCGCCCCCGCGGACCGGAACTCAGGGGTGGACCGCCCGGTCGGGGTGAATGCTGGTCTGGGAGATAGAGCGAGACGAACCCCGGCCGACCCGTACCCCTACCATAATTTCCCTCCCCCGCAGTCCTCCGTTGACATCGAGTGCCGATTCCCGATCGATTCGCTCAGCCCCCCCTCGTGCGCGAGGCACGACTCTAGAAACACATCTCGGTTCTTGGCCCGGATTCCCCGTCCGCCCCGAGACCCGAACAACCCCCACGTTCCTCTGTTGTAAGAATCGGCAACCCCGACTTACCAGAGAACGTCACACAAGCATCTTGTAAGTATATTTTTTACTCCTTTTGAGAAAATTGACATAATCTTCAGAAGAATATCAAAAACTTCATTATCACATCAAGAAATAATTATATCCCCTGACCATAATACATAAGGGGTTAATTTGAGCAATATACATTGGTTTATTGGAGTAGCATGAGAAAAAATGAAGGGCTTGTTTTTGATCCACCAAATTATAGTCATAAAATGACAGGCAAACTACTGAAACCCAATTTCCTAATTGAATACTATCCTGCAAAGCTTTTCAGGCCTAAATATAGAAGACATACAAAGTAATAAACAAATTAGATATTTAATATCTTTCCAGGCTGAATCCCCTCGTGATGCCTTGAATAAGTTGGATTTAAAGAAAATTGGGTATGAATGTGGCTGGCGAGTAAGTATGTCAATGCCTAGCTCATTATTTTATTATTAATGTGTTTGAGTTTCATTATAGCAACACTTCTCCATCGTGTTGCTAATAAGTAAGATCTAGAAGGGAAATTCACCTCTCACTTCCTTTATAATACTTAATAGCTCAAGGTATTATTAGGAACCATTGATTCAATATGTATGCATGGTTATGAAATTATAGACCCTCCATCCCCATACAGCTAAAGTGTGTATTCTATTTGTATAAAACCATAATGATGTAAATTGTAATTATGTAAGATACTTCGGCCTCCCAAACTACCCCCATTGATGTCTGTGTATTTAATTGAAGGCCTTGTAGTGAAAGCAAGGTACAATACATTGAAAGTTTTATTAGAAATAGCATAAAACCAAAATAATATTGTACATCACCCCCCTTGCTAACTGACCTTGGAATAATATGATTTTAGATTTCAGGGTATGACACAAGATTTTGGGGTGGGTTAGGTTACCTGAACTCAAAAATATTTGTTTAGACCTAACAAACTATTCTTGTTTTCAGATTCAGCTCTTTCTTACCAGAATCAATGATGGCTCCATTGGTATATCTGCAGGCAAATTGTTTACCATCAAGCCATCAACAATACTAACAGTAAGATCCTTACTTTTTTTGATTTTCAAAACTAATAAAATCAAGTTTGATTTAATAATTATGATAATAATATAAACACTTCAGTATATTAACTTGACTCTATGAGAAAGTTGTGTGTTTAACAAAGAGACAATGTATTATGCAAGAATATATTATGAGATTTTGAAATTCTTTTTTATCACAAATTCCAAGGATATTCCCTGGAATATTAAGAAAAATAACTACCTTATTTGAGTGTATAACATATAAAATGATCTTAATTTGCTTCTTCTTATACACTTATTTTTTGTTGCAGATTGCTGAAGCAATCATTACCTACACAGTCATCATGTTTCAGTCCAGAGGAAGTATGGAGTTGACTCCCTCAAATTCAACCTCACAAAAGATTAATGAGACTGTGAAAATGTAAATTATCTAAAAAGAACAAGTAGATGATCAAACCTGCAAAGACTGTACCTATGTCATTTGAAAAATAGTAATTATTTTGAAGCAAGTATTGCTTATAAAAAGATAAACGTATTTATAAACTGTAAAATATCTAGGAAATGGTAAGAAACATATGCATATAATGGCACCTCACATTTCCTAATATATTGTTAGTAGAAACAATTGGTTACACTACAAACCTCTATGGGGTGCTCCATGTCACTAGTTCTGTAATTTGCCACCATGCCAAAATCTGCCTTATGGAATGGTGAAGTACCTAAATGCTGAGCTTTACAAATAATGTCTCCTATGTTAAATCAACTTCAAGTTCTTCACTTCCTGTGGATACCCTAACTTGGTGCCCTTTGTTCACATAATGGTTGTTGTTAATATTCTAGAAAAATATAAGAAAAGTGATATAGAAAATGGACACAATGACCATGGCAACAGCATTTCAAAAACTACAAAGTACCTTGGTTCCTAGTGTACCGTTGTGTGTTTATCACTTGCTTGCCCAAGAGTGCATTAGGTCTGAAGGAAAATGACTGCACCCAATGAGATATTGTTTAGAAATCTGGTAAAAAAGATAAGAGTGATGGAGCAATACTACTAATCATACTGTTTTATTGTCTGTCCAGCAGACTTTGACATTCCCACTTTTACCCAAGCATGGCATAAAGATAGTTAAGAGTGAGAATTCGTGTTTAGATTACATAATTTTTTATCTGCATGTGAACTTCATAATCCTGTAATGGATGTATAAGCAATGTATTATGTTACTTGATATATTAAAAAATGCTGTCAAAAATGTTCTTGAGATGTTTTGGTTTATTCAATTGGCTATTACCAACAATCTTTAACCAATGATCAATTATAAGAATCCATTATGTAACCATTCTCTGTCAGGGAGTCCAACAAAATCCATCCTCGCCGTCCCGGTCAGTGAAAGGAACAGCAATGAGGCCTTCTCCTCTTTCATCCAGCGTCCCAAATGGGCATACACTTTGAACTGATTGATCCATCCTTAGAAGTCAGCTTTTCTGTAGTACTTCTCTGGTCTTAAATTGAACTTCTTCAGACCCGGCCAGGGCGATTCTGCTTGTTGCTGCCGCTGCAATCGTGCATTCTGTTTCTCGGTCAGGGTGGAAGTCCCTATGAAGTTGAATCGGCTGTCCATGATCGTTGTGTCCTCTGCTTTAATGTCTGGTGAAGGGGAGTTCAACTGAGGTCTCGATGCGGGACACCGTTATAGTTGAGAGCTGTGCCTGGCACACAAGAGTAAAGGTGCTTTTCCATAGCTGCGTTGCGGATGCGTTTTTTTCCATATAGGGTATGCGGAGGCTATCCGGAATTCCATATATGGAAAAACGCATAGCCTCCTCATACCTTATAAGGATAAAATGCATCCGCAACGCAGCTATGGAAAAGCACCTTAAACGAGGACGGGGCTGGTCAGTGGAGCTTTGGGGTAGCGTTCGTTCTATGAGAGGGGAGGGGGGTTCTTTGGGTAATTTTGCAATTAGGGGTCTGACTCTCAGGCTCGTCTCAGCCTTGGTTGCTCCGGCCTATTCTCGGTCAACTCTGGCACCAGGGAATTCAGGCTTTCGTTTGCAGTCAAAGGGTGGTAGCACGGTGCCGAAAGGTTCCTGCTTTCGTTCCCCAAAGCCGGGCTGACTATCTTTTGTGCCATTTCGGGCCTTTTTGCCATTTTGGGCATTCGTGCCAATCACCTACTCTTCTAATAAGTCCGGGACTCTAGAATTAGACCCTTATTCATCCGAGAACTGCCATTCATCAATATCCTATGTTCAGGCTAAGTCGGGAAGCTGCTCATACTGAGAAAGAGGCATGTGAACACAGTGAGCACCATAAAGGAATTGTTTATTTTGTGTGCCTTTTTATAGTTACAAGTCTTCCCATTGGTCAGTTATAATCATGTGACCCCAGTCATCCCTTCCAGTAATAAATTATTTCAGGATTTTGTGCCTTGATTTACAGTTTCTTACTACTTTTGTTCTGATGTCGTTCCAGTACATTATTTCATTATTAACCTCTTTTGTGTAGGGAATATGTATTTTCATTCTGAGTTGTGTACGGTGGAGAAAGATAGAAGCATAGAACAGTCTGTGATTGAGTCAGCAGCAGGCCCAGTTCATACTTGTTTTCACTGAAGCCCAAACAAACTACCCATCACCAGCCAAGCAGATATCATTAATCAAGGTTATACCATTCCAAGCTGGTGACTAATGATCAGTCACAATACAGGATAACACAAAGAGATCACCACGAGTGTAGTCATCCCTTTGTGGCAGTAATACCTACCTTTTGTGAGCCATCTCCATTAGGGGGAGCTCATAACAATGGGCCCGCTGCATTTAATTTACACAAACTAATAATCACTTATGTTAGAGAATGAATTTTCAATCATTCTCTTTGCTATATAAATGTGTAGACTTTCCTTGTGCACCAATATAAACTTTACCATCAAATATAGCTGACCTTATTTGGTTTGATACTCAACATTAGATGATACTGTAAATTGTGTAAGGAAAATGTAAGTAAACATCCTTTTTTGTTTGGTCAATGTTACCTGGATAAAACCATTGTTCGTGGTTATACCTTCAGTGTCTATTCTCTATAGGGGAGTCTAATGTCTCTGATCACACTCACTGCTGCAGGTTACTGTTACAATGATCACCATCGAGTTGCTTTGCATTAAATGTATCGGTTGTATCAAAGCCAAGTGCTCAGATTTCCCAGAGCATTTCCCCCAACAGCAACGAAAGGAAAGTCTGAGATTACATGTAACTCATGTTTCCTAAACATTTGGCACATGCCTGATTCTAACATACAACTGACTGCCAAAATCTAAGGTAAGTGATTTGTCATTAGTATCTTTTATGTACCCACAAAACAGTCCCTCGTGTAATAGAAATATCCAGGATGATTCAGAGATTATGTTATTCCTAACTATCTTACTCCTGATCCAAATATATCTACAGAGAATATTTTACTCAATCATGCTATAGTAGCCATAGTTCTGATGTTTTCTGACCATTATTAAAAATAGAACAGTTTAAAAAAGGATCCAAATTTCTTTATTACGATGTGATGTTTGGTAAGTTTATAAAAAGAGAATTTAAACAATTTCTTGGGAAATAAAAGAGAGGTGCCAAACCTTTTTGCTAGATCTCCATGAAAATCTCCTTTTCTCCTGGTTTTCATTTCAAGGTTTTCATAATGATGGTCCAAAGAAAAAATACAGTGTCTGCTTCATCCATATGATATTTCTTTAGTTTGACATAAAAACTGAATGAAAATTTACATTTCTGGGACACCAGTGATGTAGCAGTTCTGTTACTTGGTAATTTTAAATTGGGAGGCAGAACGGCTAGATCAGTTGTGACATTTTATAGTTTTAGAGTCTATGCTTACTAGAAAGGATTTTAATAGATATTGTAGAGCTCTGTAGTTTCTAAGCTAATCACCTGTATCCTTTGTCATTTCATAATTGCTCTACTTAAGTACATATTACGACACCAACAGTGAATGAAAACTATATACTAGTTCAGCAGGGTTTAAATGGTTAACATATGAAGGTCTTTCAGATGATTATGTATAATACTGCCAAAATGAAGACAACAAATTTTATCATTTTCCTTCTTGTGTACCATAATTAGTGTCTTAGCTGAAGCCATATCAAGCATGTGATCCACAGTGGTCTATCCACTGTGTGAAATTAAGTTTTGATGCAGTAATAAATTTCCAATAATGTTATCATCATGGCATGAAAAACCAACTTTGCCATAACAAACAATTTCAATTGATTATCAACATTATTTACAAGTAATGGAAGAGAGTACTTCCAAATTATATGCTTAGTGGTTGTCGTTCAAGTTATTTTGGCTTATTGACAGCCTTGCTAAGTTTTATCTTTATTGCCATTACCATCTAAATATCAAAACCTTAAAACATTTTTAGTTTTCAAATATACAATTTACATATTATTCATTATTCTAATGTAAGATATTTTGGAGACTCAAAGATAATGTAACAAACCAATGGTTGATATACCAATTTGACATTATCTAATAACAGATTTTATGGTAATATTTCTTAATGTAAATTTACCTTCATCATTAATCTTTCAGCTCATTTGCCATGGGAGTCAATGTCAAGAAATCAGTTAATGAAGTAAAGAGTCTGTGCTCTGCCTTGTCTTCTCGCTATGTTATAGGCTACATTCTAGCGTTATCTACTGTAGCAAGTTGGTCTGCCTCAGCTGTGGCTGTACAACTACTTCAAACAGCAATACCTGACTTCCAGCTAAGCACATACAGATATGTAGCACAGTTCCTCATCTGTTTTGTGGTACTGAAAACAAAAGGAATAAGTGTCTCCTTCAGTATAGAGAAAGTTCCATTGATTCTGATGATGTGTATAACCAGCTTGTTCTATAATGTGTTTTTCTTTGCCTCTGTTGGTATACTTCCACTTGCCCATGCTATGGCTAGCTACAGTATTTCAACAATGCTGTTCCTTAGTCTTTTGATGAAGATTTTGCTTAGGAAGGATCTTGGTTATAGCCATGGATGCTCTCTGCTCTTTGCTTGTATTGGAATAGTATTTGTCAATCAACCCTGGAGTTCCTTTGACCATGGATTTATGCCTCCTTTTAAGATGACACAGAATGATTCATCAGTTGCTTTTTACAAGACTGATCATCTATTCAAAAACACTACCCTAACATTACATGCAAGTTGCCAAAATGCTACAAGTTCTTGCATTCATTTGCCTATCATAGTGGCTACAGGATATGGCTTATCTGGTCTTTCTGGCCTTTGTGAAGCTGTTTATTTTCTTACAGTCGGTATATATCTTGCTGATATGAACCCTTTCTCTCAGGCACTGTTAGTCTCAATAACGAATTTACCAGCATCTTTACTGATATCATTTTACCTGGAGGAACCAACATTTAACTTAAGAAGCTCAGAAATCCTGTTATTAATGATTCACTGTCTTGGAACAACAAGTGATCTGATATGTTCAAACGCTGCCACTCAAAGGATCACCCCCTCACATGTCAGCCTCATACAAAGTCTTTCTGTGGTGATACTACTCATCATTCAGTACAAGTTTATGGATAATGGACTTACAGGCCATCAGAATACACTTGAAGTCATTGGCTCTCTTATAATCATGACTTCGATAGCAGTAAGTGCTATAACCTCAGCTCCAAAGCAATTGCATGAAGATTTAGGATAAATATATGTTCAAAGGAAAATAACTTTTTATCAAAGTCAAATGTATAAGATTTCTATAATGGATGTACCATCAGACAGATATAGATAATGCCTCTGACTACCAAAATAAAACTGAATTATTGATGTAGGACTTGAATAGGCTATTGGTTAAACAGCAGCAAATTATAAACAAAGACAATTTTCAGAAGTTCATATGTGGGGGAAAATTAATGGTCAAAATCATACCATAGTAAACATGCACATAGTCAATATGTAAATTACCTTATTACATTATTTCATATGATATTGATATCAAATTGGTCATATTTACTGCACTTTGTTTAACTATCACAGTACATAAAACATAATGTACCTATAGATCATTGCAGCAAATAGCGATCAAAGGACATATTGAGCTTTTCCAAGGTTTTGATCTATGATAGGAAAAAGTATCATCAATTATTGGCATATATTATGAGAGATAACTGTACTGAGGATCTTTCCTTAGAGTTTAAGTTGTTTTAAAGCATTTTCCACCCTTTAAATTGACAAATTATCCTTGGAATATCCACAAAACTTGGCCGATTATGCATATTATATGTGAAAAGTACCATATTTGAAATATATCATTTCAAAGCCTGATTGATGGAACTATGTACTAATATTGAGAAGGTTTTTTTTATAGAATATAGGCAAATGTAGCATCTGACTTTTATATGTAACACAATATTAACCTTTAATATCAGCAAGCTTGAAAAACAGCAAAAAATAACTACAGCTAACCCCTGAGAACAACCCAAATGCATCAATTATGCTGTGTTCATTAAGATACAAGTGCAAAGTTTGACATTTTTGTGATGTATAAGAACATGTTACCATCATAAACTGTTATGATCACAAAATTGTTCATACTTTCCCATTCGGAAAACTATTGAATAGTAAGAATAGATAATTGTATAATAAGAAACAGCATAAATAGGCAAGAAATAAGCAAACATTCTATAATAGAATCAAATTGCTGCTTAGCACCCATATGGTCTTTTAGAAAAATCTGTGCAAAATGGTGATATTTCATAATTTCACCTCAGTCTTCTGACTGGGTTCATTTTCCGAATAATGCTTGCATATAGGTGAATGACACATCATTAGATTCCAAATTTAATTCGCTAAACTGTCTATTGTAAGAATTGGAATAGAATGTAAATTGAAGATTCTATTTAGAATTAAGTTGATGGAAGTCAGGAAAAATACAAAATTTGGGCAAATTTTGGAGGACGTTCCAAACTTTCCAAATCATTTGGAATGTTCCGCTGGAACACATTTCAGCCATATTCATATTAAACATATTCCTAGCTTTAGAATGATACCAAGATTATTGAAATTGATCCAGAATTGTAAGAGTTATGAGGATTTCTTTGAAAATGTTAGGGCAATGTTTTTGATTGCAATTTGCTGCAATGATCTATAGCATCTTTTCTTTCAAAAGTTACTCTTTTGTATTCCCTTAAAATTTATTGGAGATTATTAGTGTGAATAGTGTTAATATACATATATCTTATTTTAGTTTAAATTTAAGATAATTGAAACAATTGATTATTGAGACGAATCAAGAACCAATAAATTCACGATATGATTATACAATCTTTGAAATTATAAATAAACACAGCAAATTCACAATGCAAACCCCAATAATAAGTGATTCATATATTTTTCAATACTACAATAAAAATGTTTTCATGATTGCAGCTAAAATTTCTTCAGAGATAACAAGAATTTAGTTTTGCATTGATAGATTGTGTTACAGGGTACAATGATAAACCCCCTACTATATAAAGTTATAATTTTTAATGCACACAACACTCCAAATAATTAATATATATAGTGTACCTTCTCTGATCATTACAAGTTTTTGCTTTTCATGCCTGACACCCTTGCTGGTGGCAAGGTTAAATACTCCTTTTACATTTTAGGTAGTGTTTTCCATATCTTGTAAGTAAAATGAAGACATTAAGGATTTCAATAAACATGCAAAGTTTAAAACTTTAAATAACGAGTAATGATTATATCCATGCTTGAAAATGACATAAAAAAATTACTTTTTCACCTTTAAGCTTTAGCCACAGTAAAGCATTAGCAAGACAATTTTTGCAACTATCATGAGATAAACAAACTACTATAATAAAGCTTTAATGGATGTGTTATCTTCATTGCAATTCAGTATTGCATCCCACATGACAAATGATATATAATTTGTCACATCTAAATAAAGTAAAGTGCGAACCTCTTAGAATTCCATTACATTTAATGGAGGTATATTCAGCAACAACTTTTTTATCAAGCCAGCGTTTTTGGTCTAGACTCTAACAAAACAACACAATGAATGGATTTCAAAATATCTGATAACCAGCATCATTTAGCCTGCTATACACCAGTCCCACAAGCATTCAATGACAGAATAACTAATCATTTTACCTTTTCTTTTCTTTTTTTTTGTCCGACCCTAGCGTATAAAACTCAGCTTCTTATAGGAATATCTAAGAGGTATTTTGCATCTTTAGGAAGCTTATACTTTTTTTATATTCAGGCTTTATGGGCTTTACATGATTAGTGGTGGAGGGTGAGAGGTAAGGAGGCCATGTAAAAGGGCTATTCTGCCACCATACTTTTTTGGTCAGTCTGCCACTTAAGGATAGAGTTATATTTTTATTAAATGTAGAAAATAATTTTATTATTTTTTCAATTTTTTTTTACATTTTATATCATCAAAAATTAACTAAGATCTATATAAAAAAATCGGGACAAGCTTCCCTCAATTTGAATGTTTTTAACATGCATAAGAAGTCTTTATTGATTGAGGCATTACAAAGTGAGAAATCCTTGTTCAAAAAATAAAAGTTGAAATATTCAATTTTCAATTTTCTTCCCTTTTCTAATTTCAATTGCTAACTGAAATAAAATATGAATAATATCATTCGATAGCAGAGATATTTAGCTTTTATATGATGTATGATAATTATGTATGAATAGACAAAGAATTAAAAGAGATATGAGTAAACACGCAAAACTGTTGCAAGATGGGCCCTGGTCACCCTACTCTAACCTTAAATTGTTGTGTAACAGTTACGTTATCATAGGTCAGAGTGGGACCTACTAAAAAAAGCGTGAAATTAGCAGGAATAACTGGTTATGGCTGACCTCTGTACTCAGCTTTATTCATAGGAATATCACCTATTGTATTACTATCATAATTGCCTGTATCACCCTATAGGGTGATACATGGTAGGTTACCACCTAGGTTTGATACAGTATGCGTTGGACTCTTAACTACTAAACCATTATCACCCTAAGGTATAATTAATAATGACAGCCTCTACTTGTTACATAATTGAATCGCTTATGTGATGAATTATAGTAATCAATTCAATGATGTGGCACAAGTTCGTGCGACCTAATTATAAAGGGTAAAACCAAATCGATGTTGTTATGATAAATTATAGTCAACGTCAAAATTGTGACAGTTTCTGGTATTTCCAGCCTTATGGAAATGCCTATTCATGGCTCTAGAGCCTTTATTTAGCTTAGAAATCATAAAAATAAGAAAGATTAGCTAAATCCATACTAAAAGTGAAATTTTTCATAGTTTCCATTTCTGGTGAAAAAATTAGGATTTTTTGCATTTTGTTGCCATGGTAACTGGAATGTTCATAGAACGTCCATACCCGCCGATACTACAGCTATGCAAATGAGGGTTTCCATGGTAACCATGGAACAAAATTAAGTTTTCAAAAGTTGAAATTCTGAATCAAGGGACTGCTTGGCTATATTCAGCAAAAAACAGATTCTGAATATCTTAAATAGAAAGGAAATGGCAGTATATTTCCTGAAATCATTTTTGGGATTTCAATTTTTGGCCTAGATTATAATAAGTTATATCTTTATAAATACCAAAGACTGGTCTACTTTAGCATATTTAGCATATCCGGCCTTTGTGTCTTCAAATTAACATAACTTTTTTTCTTATAACAATATTTACCTAATTTTTTCAGTATTAGATTCCCCAAGACACCATCTTAATTTAATATTCCAGGCCATAAGACTGCTTTTCGCAGAGGATGTCACATTAATGTTAATGTGTATCACGGGTTGTACGTATTACAAAAAGATGCATGTGCGAGTTACACGAGAGTCACGAAGCACGGAGTGCAAAAAGTCTGTATTGCATGAGATTTTAATGACCGGACGTGACCCCGGCAAGACTTAGAAGAAATTGGGGTAGACACAAGGGACAAATTCGGACGCCCAAGAATGGGTACAAAATGACCGAAGACATGAGTTCAGCCTAGAACTGACATTAGGGATGAGAACATGGGAGATCGGCCTACACCCTACCACCGTTTTAATTTTTGGGGGCATGGTCCCCGTCCTGAGTGTAGAATCGTCGGCTACACAAGGCTGCTAAGCATCCAGCACGAGAACCCGAATCGGGGCCGAACAGAACCGTAGCACCAGCTCCCACCCCTCAATCCATCTAGGACCGAAGATCCCTGTGGCACACGAACCCCACAAGCCATATTCCAACCACCGTCAGCCCCCTTCCGCGGGGCACGTTTCCGAGAACCCTACAACTACTCACCCAATTCGTCCCCTGTGTCTTCGCAGCGGACCCAGATGAGTACTCATGTAACTAGTCCTGCTGGTGCTCTTGAGATATTGAGCACAACTGGGCTGAGATCAATCAAGAGTATGAATATCTTAAGCAGGGAAACCATGGAAGAGCCACCCGCTCGTCCCGGCTCCTATCATTCCCTGAGAACATCACACTTATAATAACAATGATTGAAATCAAAGCCAACCTGAATAACTTCCTGTATGTAAAATTATGCTCGACATCAAACTCAACGGCTGTTTTGTTGGACAAGTGGATGTCGCAGTGTAATGATGAAATCAACATGTTTTACGGTTTTAATGCCCTTCATCAGAATTCAAATTTTACCAAAAATGTATCTAGGTATAGACCTTGTGCAGACATGGTCACGTGACAACGTTTTGGTGATCACTATGTGGTAATCAAAACCATGTTGCTATCAAATAAATGCGACATTTATTAATTTGAAGTATTTACAACTATTTATCATTATTTGATAATCTTGTTTTAAGTGAATTGTCTTCTACATGTAGGGTCTATCTGAATTTTGAAAAATGAAAGTATTATATTGATCACCAATATGGTGGACAGCCCAATTTCAGCAGTTATGATGTCATCCGCACAACGTCTATAATTTATCAACTTTTAACCTGGTTAGATTAACAGTGAAAATTAACGGTTGGTATTAACTTTTTGACAGGTTTGAAATGAAATTAATAATTAACATACAACTAGCATCAGTTTGATGAATTAATACTCAGTCAGAGTTTGCTTAGTTATATTCTTTATTTCCAACTCCAAGTTTACTCCCCCAAAAAAACATGAATTCATGAATTGAGTTCTAATTCTGTGTTTTCTAATGTTTTCTGACCATAACATATCCTTAATATTGCACATTGTGTTTCATGTGTGGGTAACTGAAATATGATGATAAATATAAATATCATTCAACTCAGTCTGATATAAAGATTTATTTCATACAAATAGGGTCTTTCCTTTCAGCATATTTTTACACCAAAAATTCGTTCGAGTATCACCAAGGGAAAACTATTATAGTAGATCTACAATACCCACACATTCAAGGAGGAAGAACTCATTTTTTACCAACTTTTAAAGAATGCATGATAAAACACCCACGATCTCATGAATACAGCTATAAAGTAAAATATTATTTTGCACATTGATCCTGTGGTTTTCTGGGAATGCCCCAACCGGTGCCTGGATCTTGGATTGTCCTGGATTTTGTATAGTCGTCAGGTGAGCTGTGGTTAACCTCATCTTCACAGGGCAGGTTAGGGGGAGCTTTGTCAAAAACAGTAAGGAATGCGTATATAGAACAAACCAAGCAAAGTTTCAACGTACTTGTACCATTCTGGGACCATTCGTTTTGGTCAGTCAATTACTTGTGTGTAACGATTGCATTATTCATGGTGAGGTTGAGGTTTCCCCAAATTACAATGTTGTGATAATGTTATTTTTCGGTGATGTTGAGACTGAATCAAAACAGAATGTTATGATAATATTCTGCTTTGGTTGAAGACCACAACCCTCGCCCTCCTTCACCTAGTGCATTTCAACCCCTAAACCACCCTTCATATGACCTTGGCGGTTTATAGATATTTCCACAGATATAACATAAATATATCTAAATAATATGATACATAATTATTAGTAAATATATTATAATGATGATAACTATAATTGATAGTTGGCTCAATAAACATGATTGTGTCAGCGCATATTCTGTAACACTAACAACTCCCCATCTCTATGCATACTAGTGTCATATTGCTAAAGTCATGATGCACAATTTCTATATACAATTTGTATTATTGAAACTGAAATGTAATAAGAAGTAAAGAAACATAGAGACATTGCAACTCCCGATCCAACCTCAACCCGGATGTAAGGACAAACCCATTTATCTTATGAGTGTAACAGCGATGTGACGCACAGACCAGAGTGACGTAGCAACCTGCGTCACAGAAACAACCCTCAGAAGCTGGGATTCCCCATGACAAACCAGGGACATGCTGACGAGGCATGACTGGTCAGAGACTGACGTAAACATCCTGTACCAAACGTATAAGAGCTTCAGCTATCCCCGATCGAGTCAGTCTTGAAAGGTTGGTCATTAGGATTGGTCAGGAACGACGGAACGTTGAGATAGAGACAACCCAACCACCCAGCAGGTCTCACCGAAACACCATCACCATGTAGCCGTAAGGACACTAGGCTATAGGGCCTTTGCTCTATGAGCCTATCTCCATGCTCCCAAAGCAACAGCAATATTCAGGACAATCTGAACTCAAAGGACAAAAACTTTCAGGACTAACATTATACATTTGGACAATTATTGAATATGTGCTCTATGTGTATACTTGCAGGATACAGCTAAACTTGTGTGTGAACTTCAGAATAAAACCTACATCCAATTCTACACAACAACTATCTGACCATTCTTCATCATTAAACAATCACTGTTATAAATGGTGAAGAACCCTTAAGATCCCCACCTCTACAGCCAAGTGAGTGAGACTCCCAAAGGACAGAGCTATTTCTTCAAAATGGACAAAAGGAGCGATCTAAGATGTGGCAACATGTACATCGCAGCTGTTTCCCCAACCCTCAGTGAAGCAGAGAGGGAGAGTATTGATCCATAGCCGACGTGAGCAGCAACACCCATAAAACCCAAGTAGGCATAAGGAGCCGGGAAAACCCCCATCACCACCCCACCCACAGTGTGCACGTGGGACGTCCACGTCGTGATAACAGACCAATGACAACGAACATTAATGAGTGCAGAAATGGACAAGTCATCAGCGAAATGCCTAAATCTAAATGAAACTACAACGTGAAACAGAGGTGAGTGTAACTTACATTACAGAATGCAAGGCACATGATATTTCTATTTTGAGATAACATAATGATCAGATCGAAAAACAAGATGCATTCCCACCATGAATATGCCAGTCCCAGATATACAATTCTTACAGCAATTAATATGTGATGAGGCTAGAAGTAATTCACAAGCAATTCTAAAAGAAGGCACTAGTTTTAACTGCATAGGGATGAATTAATAAAAAGGTCTAAAGAAACTAATGATAACTTGGAGATTGATATATGAAACATAAACAATGATACTATACGGGAAAAGGATATAACATGTTCATTCATTACTGAATGCTGTTTTGCCTAGAGACCATGATTATCGCAATTAGTGGCATGAAATACATGCTGGTCGCCCAAAAGGGGCATACACATACATGAGTCGCACTGAACGTGCTTTACGCCTACAGAGGCTTGATGAGTTGCGCTGGATGAACGCTGGACGCCAAATGAATGGCATTACATGAATCTGGGTACACTGCAAACCCAATGCGATGAATCTCCGATTTCAGAGATTATGCCAGAAAGGCATGTCATATGGTCAAGGGCACGGCACAATTTATAAGTGACATGGAATCCTATATTTATGAAGTGTTGTAAGAAGGAGAAACACAGGAAATGTGCCATGAAATCAGAAATAAGACAGGATTGACATAATGCATGTTATTTAAGATATGAAAATCAAGACACAGACAATGGAAATGATTAGATCAAAATTGGTATTTGGTTGACAAGGAAAGTACAAATTAGCTTCTGGATGAATGCAGGATTAGAATTTGGAAATGAATCAATACTACAGATTAAGAAAGACTGAGCCTCAGATATGAAATAAATGTTTTGAACTTGAAAATGAATTTAAACAAAAATTTGCATAATGATGCTAGGAGCCTATGCATATGTAATGGTTGCACTATCCTATATTCATTGACTAATTGACGCATTTCAATGACTGTTTATTGCTATTCATGAATACTGTTATGATGTAATTTATTGTCTTTTATATGTCAATGTATATTAATTGATACTATGAATAATGATGGTATTTGTTCTACTAACTTCACATATATTTGGTTTAACCAAAGTTTGAGGACAAACTTTTTCAGATGAAGGGGAAAGTTGTCATATTGCTAAAGTCATGATGCACAATTTCTATATACAATTTGTATTATTGAAACTGAAATGTAATAAGAAGTAAAGAAACATAGAGACATTGCAACTCCCGATCCAACCTCAACCCGGATGTAAGGACAAACCCATTTATCTTATGAGTGTAACAGCGATGTGACGCACAGACCAGAGTGACGTAGCAACCTGCGTCACAGAAACAACCCTCAGAAGCTGGGATTCCCCATGACAAACCAGGGACATGCTGACGAGGCATGACTGGTCAGAGACTGACGTAAACATCCTGTACCAAACGTATAAGAGCTTCAGCTATCCCCGATCGAGTCAGTCTTGAAAGGTTGGTCATTAGGATTGGTCAGGAACGACGGAACGTTGAGATAGAGACAACCCAACCACCCAGCAGGTCTCACCGAAACACCATCACCATGTAGCCGTAAGGACACTAGGCTATAGGGCCTTTGCTCTATGAGCCTATCTCCATGCTCCCAAAGCAACAGCAATATTCAGGACAATCTGAACTCAAAGGACAAAAACTTTCAGGACTAACATTATACATTTGGACAATTATTGAATATGTGCTCTATGTGTATACTTGCAGGATACAGCTAAACTTGTGTGTGAACTTCAGAATAAAACCTACATCCAATTCTACACAACAACTATCTGACCATTCTTCATCATTAAACAATCACTATTATACTAGTCAACCTCTTGTCCTCCCCCTTTTGGGAGGAGATTTAACTCAGTGGTAGAGCAGTAGCTGAACATTACTAGTAGTGGATCCAGCCTTTTGAAGAGGTGGGGATGTCGTTATAGAAAGAGGGGGGCGCACCCCCTGTTTTCAAGAATTTTACATTAAAGAAATGTAAATTTTGCAACAACAAAAAAGGAGGGGAGGGGGCTCACCCCCCCCCCATCTTAATCCGCCACTGATTACAGCCTATATAGCTAGTTTTTTGCACTGTCATTTCCCTATCAGATTATTTTAAACTTTCCTAAAATAGATGTAATGCACATTATATTTTAAACTTGAAATGTCTACACCTGAAAAAAAAAAAGAAAAGAAATGTCTACACTTTAAAAGTATATATCTCTGATTATAAAGACATTGGTGAAAGAAGACCTGGTGGTCTCACGGAACTAAATGTGGCGCCACCTCGTAGTGTCCTACAACTTTCTGGACCGCAGTGAATACATTGCCAAGTGTGGTTGGTCTAAATTAGAATGTAAATAAATGATAAAATCAAAGTAAAAAATCCATAAACTGCCCAACCATTTCTAATTTGAATGACATAAAAATTGACATGATATGTGAAAGAATGCAGATGTGAAAATTGATTTCTGATGAGGTGTAGTTGGAGCCATATTTGCCTCTGCAGACTGAGTAAAATGAGGGTAGGTACACATTTGGCTCTCTAGCAAAAAATTTTCACGGTCAACCTACCCTAATATTTTGATATGTTATGTAAGAAAGATGTGTTTGTTGGTTTGTGATTCAAGATAAGGGCCAGCAATGTTCTGAATATTTATTTTAGCATGTCATGCTATATTAAACTATACAGCAAATCATTTGGTTCCGTGAGACCTGTAGTTTGAATGACTCAATCAGAAAAATCCCTGTCAGTGATATGAGACCCCATTTTTTGGTACTTTTCAGGTTAGTTTTGCTGACTGGTGCAACAACGAACTAGAAATTATTCATGGAAAGTGCAAACGTAATGAAAAGGGATGTTTAATATGGTTAGGGGCCAAAAGTCGGCCAGGTAGACTAGGATATGGCCAGAAAAGGTTAACTGTTTCCCATTTAAATCTCAAAAGCAAGGTGTATTATGTACACAGAATAGTTTATATGCTTCATAAGCAGAATTTTGACATACCTAGTACCAGCAGTAGGGGACCTGGACCACCTGAGGTGTCACACTTATGCCACGAGGCGCTCTGCGTCAATCCCGACCATTTGGTGCTCGAGTCCCACGAGGCAAACGGGGAGCGTATAACATGCCGACTTGTAGGCAGCTGCATCGGCACTCATTCACCAGCCTGCATAACCTGAAGGTGAAGCTGTTCTGATAAATTGGGCATCCAGAAAGAGATTTAAAGTTCAAGTTCCATGTTTTAATAGATTTAAATGTGTTTTTTGTTGATGTTTGACCCCTGCTTAATAACTATTCTACTTCCTGGCTGCCTTTCTCTTCTCTATGCGCTCTACTGTCTCATTCCTAGCATAAGCATGTTCTATCCTGCTTATGAATGCGCTATTTTGTCTAGCAGCCTCTCTTGTGTTGTATCTCGCACGCCTGACTTGGGTTATGAAACCCCCGGTTTTGTAAGCTGCCTCGCTGTGTGACTCGTTATAGCTTGTGTACCTTAAGATTCGCAGTTTTGACCTGGCTTTTTTGTATTTTACTGATTGCTGTCTTAGTTTATGAAATCTGACAACTTTGTCCTTATTTTTCAGTTGCCTTAGTACCCTGGACCGGCGAGGGAGCGGGATGCCGAGAGCTTTGCAGAGCTTCACTAACGAAATGCCTGGAAGGTTATTCATAGAATGCACTGCAGCGTGGGCCCGACCTGAGGCGTTCCTCTTGAACTCAACATGCTTCGGTAAGCTTTTTGAAAGACCCCTATTGCTTGCCTCACACTTATTCTGAGTCCGGTTCAAATAAGTTCCCTCTATGGCCTCGGGGCTAAATCTCATTGCCAAACACACTTTAAGTTTCTTTATGTCATTTGGTGTAGGTGAGAGGAATGTTACTTTGTAGCCATGTGAGGGCAAGTAGGGCCTAGGCCATGGTCGCCGCTTGGTGCATACCAACGAGTGCTTACAACAAGGGAATGATCTCCCTTGTAGCAAGCAATAACGGCATCAGAAGTGAATTCTAGTCTTGCCGAAATAGCTTCTTTGATGCCAGCATGAGCTTCTGACGCAGCCTGCACTTCTGCTTGACACCGTTGTGCCAGATCGAGAGCAAAAGAACTTTGGAATTTCTTCTTATCTACAAGGGTCCTGCCAGGGAAAATTGATCTTGAAAAGTTACAATTTTTAACATTTTTACAGAACCTCCTTGTCAGGTGTTTTGTGCAGGTGAAAAGTTTTGCCCCAGTAGCCTGTGCAGCAACACTTGCGTTGCTGTCACCATCCAAAGTAAGTGTGGCCACTGGAGGACCCCCGTGTGAGGATATTTCACCTAGCCCCTTTTTCAAGTAGCTCCCCTCGTTACCAATGACCGCATCTTTGGGAAGGTTCGCTGTGCAATCTTTTCTATGAATCACTCCCCTGCAACTGCAAAGTTTGGTATGTACATTTGCTGAAATTATTTGCTTTTCCTTTGTTACTTGTTCGGCAATAAGGTATGTACAACGTGTTGCTGGCTGATATGGGGTTTTCCCAAATCCACTGGACAACCTATTGTTATAAGTGCCATCTGCCTCTACTCCAATCCCGGTTTGACGCGCAAGTCCCCTTTTCTCATTTAGTGTTTGTAACTCACCAACCCGTCTGGTCATGTCTTGTCGGTTAACCTCTTCGATTAGTGGTGTTATCTTGTTTGCAGTTTTCTGCATTCCCCGCTCCGATGGTGCAGCCATATTGGTCGCGTTCATAATCTCAGAAATCCCAGAACTACCTAACCCCACCTTTGCCAGCCCAATCTGAAGCCCAATATTAGGAGCAGCTGCCTTTCTCCCTTTACCCGAGCTTTGTACTTCGTCATAGAGCTTATGTTTAGGAGATCTGTAGTCGCAAATAGTACATTTAAGTGATGTAGACCAACATATCCCTCTCTGCTCTGATGATTCCCTGTCCCATTCTAGGTCTCCTACACACTCCTTTGACTGATACCTGTGACCCTTAAATGCCTTGTTAAATAGATTAAGAGTTTTCTGCTGGTGAACCAAAATGTATGTATATTGGTCCCCTACTGGAACAGCGCCATCCAGGTCATAGTCTGAATAATATGAGCCCCTCTCCTCGCTAGGTCTTAAAAGCACAGATTGAACAGGCCTACCTACAGGGTCCCTTGATAAAATTTCACCCTCTACTGTAGATTCAACCACATTGTCAAAGTCCTTGGCTCCAAGTCTGACAAAAGACCTAGGTTGTGGTTCAACACTGTAGGTTTCTGAGTCTGGTCTAAATGTATTTCCATTCTTGAAATGAGTAGCCCTCCTTTTCCTATCGCCTCTCACCATCTTGAATGTTCACAGTTTGTAGTTAAATCCAAATTTTGAATATTCCACAACAATCCAATACTCTATATAGCCAAACCTAAGAATAGGTTTTTCTGGAATAACTATGTATGTCTGAATCCCTCTGAGAGTGGAATGAAACTAAAATGTCTTAGTTCCAGAGGTCATGTAAGGGTGTGATTAATTGACCTGTTATCACCTTTTTTTTATCTTTTGTCAGGAAACTTGAGCCACCTGGTATCTCACTTTACACTGAGTAACTCTTTTCCCATTGAAATGGCTGACTAATGAAATTATTTCAAAATCCTTGCATTATTTACATTTTTTAATTGAATATTCATAACGAGCGCCTGCAAATTAACAATTTTCGCCTTTTTAACGAGTTTCTATGTGCAATATTAAGGAAAACACAATAATGTTACCCTTTTATTATTATTCTAGGAATCTCACCTGCTATACAGCCACAGATAGGTCTGGCAGGGCAAATTCAACAATAAACAGCAGCTGGAGGTGTGTGGTGAGATATATTTTGCATCTACATATTTTGCCTAATTACTGAGGAAACTTATACTACTTAATATGCAAAACCCATTAACCTATATTTTTTCATTAATGTTCACATTTACTCAGTAATCAAGTATTGCCATATTACATCATTTATTGGCTCCTTTGGATATCTGGAGTGATATATCTGTGAAATGCATAATGCCTATCTGAATCACAGATAGATATGTAAAAAAAGTCAATTTGACAAAAAAAAAAATTCAAAAAATTCAAAAAATATTCTAATCATATATAATATTGGTTAAACATACACTGTGATGTCATTTCACCCAGTTCTTACCTGTTTAGACCAGTTGGTGTCATATCTAGGGGCTCACATAAGAATCGCGTTAAGGTGGCCTCGTCCCGCAACCTGTAGTTAAGTAGTTGTTGCATGTTGAAAATTGGAAATAATGATTTGAAAAGCTTGAAATTCACAGGAAATGTTCTTACCACATGTAGAAACTAATTTCATATCACTTTAAGTAGATAAGAATAGGACTTCATGCTCAAAATCCAAAAACCAAATGTATTTTCACTATTTGCCTAGGTATTTTCCCTTATTTTTCCAATATTTTTGACATTTTTCGTAAAACTTAGGACGACCAGCACTCAAAAAAGACTGGATTCATAATCACTGAAGGGATATAGATAACCCTGAGTGGTATCATCATCATGCAATAATAATTTCTCTTTGCTTGGGTCATAGCGCTATAACATCAGAGTACCAGAAAATGGGCGCGCACTGCACATACTAACTTATGAGAGACAGCCTTTCAAAAAATCACTCTTTTGGGTAGAAATAATGGTCCCAGGCATATAAAACCTTGGGAATATTTTGAAAACATGTACAGTTTCATGAATATAGACTGCTTTAAAGCTCTGTAAGTACTTTTGTAGTCATTGTAGGTCTCACGGAACTAAATGTGGCGCCACCTCGTAGTGTCCTACAACTTTCTGGACCGCAGTGAATACATTGCCAAGTGTGGTTGGTCTAAATTAGAATGTAAATAAATGATAAAATCAAAGTAAAAAATCCATAAACTGCCCAACCATTTCTAATTTGAATGACATAAAAATTGACATGATATGTGAAAGAATGCAGATGTGAAAATTGATTTCTGATGAGGTGTAGTTGGAGCCATATTTGCCTCTGCAGACTGAGTAAAATGAGGGTAGGTACACATTTGGCTCTCTAGCAAAAAATTTTCACGGTCAACCTACCCTAATATTTTGATATGTTATGTAAGAAAGATGTGTTTGTTGGTTTGTGATTCAAGATAAGGGCCAGCAATGTTCTGAATATTTATTTTAGCATGTCATGCTATATTAAACTATACAGCAAATCATTTGGTTCCGTGAGACCTGGTGACTACAACACGGTTTTTAACTAACACTAGGTGGCAGCACTTGAGGACTCTTAAGCAAACTGATGCCCTAGCTGATGGTACCATCGAGTGGCGGGAATTTGAACTAATATTTTGGCAAGGTAATTATATATCACTTGGTCAAGCATTCATTTATTTTGATGTATCTATTAAAATTAGGGCCTGAGTATAACGGGGTATAAAGTACTCATTGGACTATCTCAGGGCCTGATTTTGGTTAATTTTTCTAAGATTGAGTGTACACTCTAGGAATTTAGCCTCTTTTTGATGGTCAGAGTAGTAAGGGATTGAAGTGGATTGGGTATTACAAGCCACTCAATTATAGAGTGTCAACCTAGATTAGAACATTGACATGATAAAGGTCCCCTATTTGTTTTTAAGAAGTAACGAGCCATCATCAAGGCTGGAAGGCGGTAGAGGTCAATTTCAGGGGTGGATAATGATTTAGAGGGGAGTCACGGGGGCAAACGCCCCGACCTTTCTTGGTGCAAATTTATATTTGTAAAATTCTTAAAATTAGAGGCACACCCTACGTTCTATTAGCGCCCCCCCCCCCTTTTTTTTCCCTTCAAAAAGATGGATCTGGCAATGATTGGTGGATTTAGAGTGGGGAGGGGCCGCAGGGCCAAAAACTTCTTTTGACAAAATTGATTGACATGTTTATTGATGTTTGAGGCTTTTATTATCTGAGCTAGACTGATGTTATTTGTCTTTAGTTAATTCCGAGCATATTTCGTTGTTAAAGTTCGTACTTGATAATATCCCATATCAGGGCGTCTCATCGTTATTCGACTGCGTGGTGTTTTATCGCTTATCATTTATATTTTGCTTATTCGAAGATATCAATAAATGTTCATTATGCTGAAGTAAAGGGGAGTTCTTCGTTATTAATCATCGAAGTAGCTAGCTTAGTCCAGGTAGATCGTTATCCTGGATCATAGTTCGTTCCTTAGTGGTAGAGATTCTAAGTAAAGGGGCTCAGACCTATACAAAGAACATGCGTTTGGCAAGAGGTAAGTTTATTATATCCATATAGACATTCCGAAGATACAAGTATATAGTTCTTCCATCCATACAATACATGCCATCCATCTCACAATGCTAACACATCAGTAACGTTCCAACCAGGTATAGCTATGGTTAAGCTTCCCCATTCGTAAGGTAAATACACTCTGTAGCTGTTGAGAGTCACCTCCCATCTACCTGTGTCGGAGACCATCTGTAGGATCTCCGTCACGTCCAGTACACCGTCCGTAAGGCTAAGCCTAGGCTGTCCCAATCCTTACTATCACCTAATCGTAGTGGTTACTACCATCTGAGCACTACCCGTTTGATCCGTATGTTAGACTATTGCTCCCATGTGTTCTGATCGAACTCTATCTTGGTCTGCTCGTCCATCTCAAGTCTCATACCGCTTATATAGCGACAGCCAAAGGCTTGGCGCTATACCCATATACTCTAACACCTATAACAGTGTTCCCTCTATCTTTCATACTTCCCATTCTTACTTACATAAACTAATTTTATTTCTAACTATGCACAAACTATCGTAGGCGACAAGGCCCGTTATCCAGTAATCTTTAGCTAGGTATTTTAACTCATAACGTTCCCATACAGGTTTTCAATTGCACGAGTGTCCCTTCCCGTACCTGTGCGTACCTGCAGGAGGGTGAGCCAACCCAGTTACAGCCTTTTACGCCTGAGGGCGTTATTATTCTTCCATACATTCTACCTAAGCCACTAAACAGTGGCGCCGCCTGGCGCCAAGCACACGTATCAGCGTTACATGTTTCACTTTGAACCTTTGCCAGTACTAACGGATTTACAATACTTACTACCAATTCCTAAAGTCTATAATAATTCTTTTGCACTGGACTTCAGTGCAAATCCTCCAAACTATTTTCACGTAATTATCTAACTTGTAAAGATAATCTTTGCATAATTTGTTTAAAAAATTGATTCAACTACATTAAATCTTATTTCACAAGAATTGAACTTTGTAAGTAGAAGGGTTGCAATATAAGGTTATGTTTATAAAATAGATTTTGTATTCTATAGAATGAAATTGATTTAATGTTGCTTTAAGAATGTATTTATGTAACAGTATGCCTAAAGAGGTTTGGTCAAACGTACATTTGTAATCAGAATATTGCAGTTAAATAAGAAAAAAGACAACAATCAATGTTACATTTTTTATTAAGTAAATTGTTATAACAGTAAAGAAAGGATATGAACATTCGTTAGCTATAATTAATGAATGTGTTACGTGATATGACACCTGTACAAATCTACGTCACAATGACGTCATCGTGACGTCATCATGACGTCAGGCTAGTTACACAAGTCGACACCAGGAGTCAGCACTAATCAATACCTGCCATAGTTTCGTACTCCTAGTTGACAACATTACCAAGGCTAACTGCTTTTATGTAGTTTCGTACTTTTTTCATCATACAAGTTTGTTTTCCATTTGGGACAAAATACAAAATCGCCACCAGCGAAGCGATCTAGCTGATATTAATAGTATTATTACTTCATTAAGATAATATCAAGTAAGGATATTCTACTTAGTCACTGGGTCATGTGATCTGAGGAAATATAATTCCCCGCTTTCTTGAAGCCGCCTCCATACTGCGGTCGATCGAGCGCATCTCCCAAAAATACCTTTGTTTTAACGACATATAAATCAATATTTTCTCAATGATTCGTATGAGCACTGTCTAGAACTTGCCATTCCTGGTATATTCCTTTAACCTGTGTACACAAAGTCTCAATTGCTACAATCAATTTTTCAGCTTTAGCCTTTAGAGAAATAATATTCTGTTGTCCTCTGCTTGCCTTGCCTTTTCACTCTTGTATCTCTCCTGACCTTACCTTAGCACCTATAAATCAGGGACCTTAGTTTTAGCCCAGCACCCCACAATCTTGGATTTTTATTTAAATTTTTTTTTTAAAAAGTCACTTAAAGAAATTTACAATATGATGCAAGAAAATCAAAATGTCAAGCCACCCAACCAACATACTAGTGTGCCAAATAATTGTCTAACTTTGTTTTCTTTTCCACTGGAACCAATTGATTTTCTGCTAAAGGGTCCATGATTGACTTTCAGAAACCATACGTATTTTTTCTTCTTTTCGCGACACAAACTTATTATTGAGCCATCCAATGATTTTGTATTCACTGACATGTAACAAAACTTCTCAACTCACAATATTTTCCAGCACTTAAACTAACACTTAGATCTAACTTACAACACAGATATTGTGCTTATCAAATCACAAAAGAATGACATCATTCTGACCAAGTTTCAACAGATTTAAATGGTAATTCACTAACCATTGACACAACAAAGAAGATAAACTATAGGGAACAGTGAGTTATCATCATATCTACATACTACATGATTCCTTCAGATTCTGAATGTAAACTGATTTAGTGGCACCATGTATATTTCCAGTTTAATAAAGAATGTGAAAATAAGGCCTAGCTTTTTAAAGGATTCAATTGATTCAATGAACGAAATCAATAAGTTTCCAGCATCCTTAAGTTTTCAAGACAACTTTTCGGTATTTTTCCATGAGAATCTTGAACTATTCAAAAGTTGTTTTTTTTCCATTGTGAAGCTATCATTTATTTCCTGATGACAAATAAGCAAATGTTATCTCTTTTCATGGTTCCACTTGAACAGGAGACACGTTATCATATCATTTTTCCACATAGGTAGGTACACTATGTGCCTACACTTAAGTTTACAAACTTACATGTTTTACCTTTGGCATATTTGAACCATGTCTAGTGTTGCACTACATACCTAAAACATTCGTAAAACTTTAACCTATTCCTTGAGCTTTTGTGCTGGCACCTTTAAAAATATATCAAATATACTGAACTATAGAACTGACATTTATCCTTGAGATGGTACTTGCTACTTTTCTAACCAAAAAGATCACTACTATCTGACAGACTTATCTACTTTCAATTTATAAAACACCTAATTTGCACTTAGCTGAAACAATAGTCTCAACTTGTTTTTAAACCCACGGAAGATCAAGGAATAACATGACTTGAAAAAAGTTTTTAACATTAATGGAAGTGGCACTTTGATCAATGGCAATTATTCCTGACACTGACATGATATAAAAACTCCACAAAAACTCCTTAAAGGATTTTTCCCATGAAGTACATTGTCAGGTGGAGTTAGTTAAAGCATCTGAGGAACTTCAGTATCTGTGTCTGTTAACGTGTAGTAACATGATCGGGAAAAATGTCAAAGTTTCAACGGCTTCCGCTTGCTAGGTAACAAGATGTCTACGTAAGGCACTTCAGGTAGAGTCTTGACACGTGGGTCACACAGAAACTGATCCATCACAGCAGCACGTTCACCAGCAAATGCACCGACGCCCAAGGTGCGGGTCTAGTCCCGCGGCACTGACAACAGTTAACATCCACGGCATGGGGAAGGATACGTCCCTATTCGGATACACAAGGAGCACATAGAAGGGTTCCGTAAGGTGGCAGTGCTATTACAGAAGTGTTCGTGTATTGTACAGTGCCATAGTTTGTATGTGCGTATTACATACAAATGTATAGAGACGGTCATCTCACTATAAGACATACATCTGAGACACTGTGTCAAATTCACCGTAATCCAGGGCATTCTAGGATCACCCGCTCACTCACTTGGAGACCCATTCTAGATATGTCTTAAGTTTTACATGGCTGATACTCTCGTAATATGGTCCAGAGCGCATTATTTGTTTATTTGCTGCTGAGCAATACATTGCTTTAATACCAAGGCTCTAGCATAATTTATGTCTGTTTTATGCATGCTAAAGCTGTAGAATAGCATCTACTGCATCCCCACAGCCTCATGCATTGGTGCTTGTATATGTTTATGCGATGTAACACTGTTTGTGTCACATCTTATGACGTCACTCGCCAACACATTCTACATCATAAGAAACACCGTCCGTAAGGTAACACCAATGGTTGCTGCCAATCTGACGTCACTCGCAGTATATCAATGTATAGTATGATGTCACTTGTATCGCACAACCGCACATCCTGATCTTAACATACTTGTAGTGTAATCCAGTAGAAAGGTTATATTGCTCATGTTAAATGCATTTCATGGCTTGAGGTTTCTCTGTACACATTCTGTCACAGGCGCAAGCTTATTTCCTTTTATTGCCTGCGATACTTGAAGAGACTAATATCAACATGTGGAATAGAAAAAGTCTGTCTTTCCATATCGCGAGTTCAGGCTATAGGAACTCCTGGTAACCCTCGGCTCCAGTGAATATAACATCTATCCAAATGCGCATGGCCTCGGGAGAAGGTGCTACTAGATAGTATGTCCGATCGTACGTTTTTACGCAGAATGTCAACTTGGGATTGGGGCTCTTAACCACTCTCAGATGGTCGACGTAAACCTCCTCGATCGACTGAAAGTAAATGCCGCCCCGAGCTTTTGTCTCTGATTTATCCGAATAGTAGAGGAGGGATCGGCGTGCTCTGTCAAAGAGGAACCAACGTCGGTTCCAGGTGCGGAATTTGCTGCCCATTTTTTGCAGGAAGCCGCGGCATGTGCTGCTTGACACATTAACGTGCTTGCAGCCATCGATGTTGTGGCCTGCAGTCTCTATGTGAATTTTCAGGTCAAACTCGGTGTTACGAATAGGTAGGTATCTTGTCAGGGGTCGGGCCTGTGGGAAGACAAGATGCGTTGGATAAGGTATTGGTGACGAGAAACAAAACCATATTTTAAAACATACGCTTTAAAAATCAACAATGCAACATTGTTATTTCTAGGTTTCATCCTATCATGATATCATTTCAATTGACACATGAGAATATTTTGGCTGTTTATTCTAAACACTAAACGTTATGTCTTGTCAATGCTTCACCCAAAACTCTGTATTCTGGTCAACTCACAGCAGTTTCAGTAACATTATATATAATGATTGCAATGTCATAATTTAACAATATTTGATGAAATGCTATTTCATCAGTCCTTTCTATTTTGATAAATTCAATATCAACATCACAGGTCTGTTAATATCATTGACTATTACAACATAATAACTTCATAGTGCTTGGGATTTTTTTTACGTAATTTTCCTCTTAGGAAGGCCCTCGACATGCTCATTCTGTACTTACCTGATGTCGCTGTTGTTCCCGGAGTCGTATCTCCTGTTCGACCAGTTCATCTCGTCGCATCGTCTCCTCGGCCAGTCTCCGCTCCAGTTGTAGTCGTTTCTCCCGCTCCTCCTGAAGAGCCATGAGCTCTGCATCTCGCTGCTGCATCTATGGGGAAATAAGAAAACATAATCTTGAAATTAAGGAGATTCTGTGGATAAAAGAGATAGTTATTTGTAAATTAGGCCTGATATATATCAGAGGGGACTTTGGCAAATTTAATGTATCATCTAATTTTATCATAACGTGAAATCCAAGAGAAGCAAAAAATATCCAATAAGTCCATGGGTAATCATGTGTAATTTTCAAGCTGTGTAACTATTCTTGCTACTTTCCTGTGGGTGAGAATATTGATAAAGATATATAAAGGCAACATTTTCTTTGGAAAAGTAGTAAAGAAGATGAATGAGCCTTCAACTAGACAGACAGATCTAGGATTCAAGGCAGCTACGGGAATATTAGCAGTTGTTTATACTTTTAATTGTCCTTTTTGCAGCTTATATTAATTTCTTGCTGGCACAAGCAAATAAGGCAGATTATAGGCCTATAAAGTTTTAACAGGTGCATTAACAAAATCGGTCATATTTCTTGGGATATGGGAAACGATGCATTCATTTAGATGAAACAGTTTGATCCTAAAAGAATAAGTGTGTTAGTTCATGTTAAGAAGCATTGACTTGGATAATTATGTTTTGTAGAAGTTTAGCAACGTATTTACAATTAGTTTTAATGCTATCATGCGTAGCAATCCTATTAGAACAATATAATTCTTGATATGTGTACCATGAGACATGTCATAACAGAAGTAAAAACCCCTTCCAAGCAATCATCTGATTTGTATATAGAAGTCAAATGTTTCTAGTGTGCAAGCAACAAGTCGCGATATATGTTAATACTTAGTATGTATATGTGACGAGTGGTTAGTATGTCAAATAATCATGCGCGTTTACAACATGCGCGGAGTCGCCTATCACACACCTTAGGACTGTGACCGGGGTGTTCGCTGTGTCCCGGGTGGAGCTGGAACTATAAACAGAAAGGTGGAGGTGTCTGACTGGTACGGTTTACGGAGTGTGTTCAGAGAAAGTCGGGTAAAAAGATGTAATAAAACCAAGTAAAGTGTATTGTTGTTTGTTTCTAGGAACAGAGGAGAGAATTTCTTTTGATAACTAAAGCAGGAGAACTCTTTTGTCTGAGTATGTTTTATACATATTTGTTGAAATGGCTTTACAGAGCATTTCTCTGGGTGTTTTCCATTGGTTTGTTTGTTTTATAGACAATTTCATAGAAGACTAAGAGATTATATATGTAACATGGAAAGTAAAAGTTTCTGCTTTATTTTGTATGTATAAGAATTATGTATATTTCTTCTGTGAACAGGAAAATATGGAATGCATTTTTTTTTTCACCCATGTAGTATCTGTTTTTATATTGATCAATATGTCTACTTGTTTCAATAACCCGCATTTCACAAACACGTGGTTCAGGAAGTTTGATATTCGTACCTGATGTTCGAGTGCGGTGAGTTTGTCGGACTGGGCCTGGGTGAGGAGTCGCTCCATCTCGGCCAGCTTCTCCAGGTGGTCCTCTCCACTACTCAGACTGAAAACATTCAGAAAAGTTAAATATAAATCAAGTGGTGGATTATTATATCAACTCTAGAATTGTCGGACAGTGTTGTTTTATTGTTGGGTAATCATTATGTTAATCAACTTGTGTTGAACTTTCTCTTAATCAGGATTCAAGCAATTTAAAACAAGACAAATTCAATCAAATAGAGCTTTAACTACAGATTGGTCTCTTAAGTTTAATTCTAAAATTGTGTGTTTTCTTTGGGGTTTTCCAGTCTTTTGATTTATTTTCCAAGGTGTGTTTTTCACAGATCTATTTCAAAAAGGAAAGAGTCAAACTTATCATGTTTCAAGGCCAAGACATGGAATTGTTTTATCAAAGGTTCAAGCATATTTCTAAACACAGAATCTGTTAAACATGGGGTAAAATCCCTCATACTTCAAATGTCCTTATTCCTAGTGTTTTCCCTGCATGGCCATTTTCCATGCTATGTAAACACCATGTTAATGTGACATATGTTCCCCCTGCCCCAGGAGTAGTGACCTACCTCGTCTCTTTCTCTGAAGGCGTCTCCCCACTGCTGCCCACGCTTGACTCCTCCGACTCAAGCGAGTTGAAGCTCTTGTAGTTGTTTTCCCGCACCTTCTTCTCCTCCCACTGCGCGCGAACCTCCTGAGCCGCACGCTGCTTGAGGTCGTACAGTCGCCGGCACTCGTCGTCTATTACAGTGTTACCTATAAAAATGAATTGTCAAGACATTAGTGGTTGCCTCAGCCATTATCTATAAATGGTACTTAGCCAAAATAGGTGTTACTAATGTAGAATTTAAGATTTTCTACCTGTGTATTTATTCTTTAGATTTGCATGGATAACAGAGAGGTCTCAGAAACAATCCTGAACTATTTAAGAATATCAAAAGGTGGTCTATTTATGTGATACTCAGTTTAAACTAAATCTTGACAGAAAAGTAACTGAGAAACCTAAAATTTCCTGAGAACTGGCCATCCTGGGATTGTCACCCTTCCCATAGTAAACTTTCATATTATTTCTTACATAATTTTAAAATTTCCCAATAACTTTTGTAGATGCAAATTATGCAAAGTTGCAGTCTTATCAAAATCAGAAAGTGGTGTAACTTAAAACTGATGCAGAATTTCCTTATTTCAGTGGCAAAATTGCCAAATCTATGAAGAATAGATTACTTTTTGACTGAGGTTTGACCCTCCTAGCTTTTACATAACCAGCCAGATCAAAAAGTCTGATTCCCCTTGATTCTTTTGGTACCTACCTTGACTCTCCAAGATGAGCAGTCTGTTCTTCTCAATTTCCAGCAGGGTCTGCGACATCTTCCTCTCGGTCGGCGGGCTGTTCGTGAAACTCTCGTCCTTGATCTTGTTGATGTAGTCAGCATTGGATCGCTTCAGCTGGATCTTCCCTTCACTTACTGCGCCCTGGTTAGAAATAAAACAAAAATTTATTTACAAATCCGTTTCTGATTTATTTAGAAATAACAAGAATTGTTTTTTCTTCATGAATTATTTTTTTCAGGTCCAGTCTGTCTCAAGAAGAGTGCTTTATTCATATGGAAAAGATATCTTTGTGGAAACAGGGTGCCCAGGCTTTTTCAAAAATCAGTTTAAGACCTTTTTAAGACCTATTTTTTCCAAATTTAAGACCAATTTGCCGCAACTTACAACAAAATTTGATTTCATGATATTTGACAAAGTGGCACTCGGCAAAAAGTGACAATTTTGCTCATCCTAATATTTGATTTTCATTTCCTTATCAGATCCAATTTAAGACCTTTTTAAGACCTCCTCCATGAAAAACATGAGATTTAAGACGTTTTTAAGGCCTTAAATTTGAGAAAATCAATTTAAGACCTTTTCAAGATGTTTAAGACTTGCGTGGGCACCCTGGGAAAGTTTTGTCTCAGTTGCTGAATATGACAGATTTTGTGAAGCTAATGTTTGTGGTCCAGCATTTCACATATAGGATCATCTGTGTTTGTCTTCCAAAAGGTTGGCTGTTGAAATGTTATCTAACTTAAGTCCACCGCTTGACCAGTTTCAAAAATATTCACACAAAAAAACAGATGAGAGCGAGCTTTTCATCTTGTATTGAATGGTTTGTTTCCTTACTGATAGATGATGCATCACTTATGACATGCTGCGGTTAATTAAGGATAGAAAATAATAACATTTAATAGATTTTCAGCTGTTCTTATCCTAAATGAAATCTGCAGAGTATAGATTTTCCATTAATCTATAATATTTTTCTAAAAACTTGTTTTCTGAATGGTTCTCAGTCTGTTTCCATCGCCACCAAAACATGCTAATTATTATTTCTTTTTTTTTATATATCAATATCAAAACATGGTAATTACAACATAATATTATGTTGGATTCTTTATGTTCACATAACAATATAGAAATACATTAAAGAACTTCTTTAATGTGGAAACACTTGAAACCTAAGAAATATGAGCGTCAACTCCCACAAATACAGAAATAAAATTCTTCATGAATGATCAAGGTTATGGTGCTATTGCTATTAAGGTAGACAGTCCAGTGAAAGTGCTGTGCAACAAATTGTGATAGCAAAGGAAACTGCCATATTGCTGTGTCAAATATGTTGTGTGGTGCAACATTATGAATCTTAACCATAAGGCCCCATACCCACTAGGGGAATTTGACTGAGTTGGCCGACCAATCAGCGCTATAATTGGCAGATTTTTCTCATAGAATCGGCCTATTCTAGTACCAATTCAGATTACCAGTCTGTATGTTACATTGAAATATACGCGTTTGATGAGTCGGTGCTAAAATCGGTCGCCTCTTCTAGTAGAGTCAGCTGATTTTAGGGCCAATGAGTCGGCCGACTCTGGTCAAATTTGCCTAGTGGGTATGGGGCTTTAGATCAAATAAAACAATTGTCTCTGAAACTTGTAAGTGATCACACTATGTCAACACAGATCACAAATTACTTACTTTGCCTTTCTAATTGAAAGAAAGATCTCTGAGTGCGTAGAAAAGAGTATCTACCCTTAAATTGGCAATTATATTTCGTTTTGAGTCATTTTGAAATTTATTAGTGAAAATGTTAGGGCCGCGTCATGCACCTTTTGACACATTAACCCTTTCCTGACGGCCCCATAGGAAATCGATCACATATGATCGATGGCTATTGCCTGATCTACAGTTCCTATAATTTTCATAGGTCATTGATGATTTTTTATATGGTTTTACAAGATGTTATGCTGGATCTATCAGGAAGCTTATTACACTCATCAAGGGTGAATTATTAATTCTATGAGGCTTTAATTTGCCTTCCCTTATGCAGTTTCTGCAATATGTTTATAAGAGTCCCTTTATTCTTCATTAAATATCAAGATTTTTGGGTTTTACAACCCTTTTTTATTTATCCCTATTTGAATTTTTCATCTCAAATGCAATTGAATGTATAAAATGCTTGTATACCTTCACATCTTGGAACCATAAAGCATTTTCAGATTCATTTTCTTAAGATTTCTGTTGTATTAATCCAGCCCTCTTTTCTTGGAAATTTTCATTATCGGCCATTTTGATGCATATTCAAGATGGCCGCCAATGAAAATGCAGGTATTTTTAGTTTTTTGTTCCATATTTATGAGATTATATGGTGCAATGTTACCACAAACCTTTTATTTAGCCCATTATCTTTCAGGGTACGAATCTTAGTGAAAATCTACATTGATTACATTATTAAACTGTAATTTTAATCAATTTAAGAACGTACACTATCAAAAATAACACTGAAAAATGAAAATAAACTTGTTCAAAAAAGCACAATAAGGCCATATTTCTATCCACAGATGATACAGAAAATACAGGAAATAAATCCAATTTGGTATCAAAATGAATGGAAATGACAAGAGCTACAACTTTGTAATTCAAAAATTTTCTCTAAAATTAATATTTCTTCCCATAAAGGGCTTTTTCTGACAAAATTGGCTTAAAAACGGCAGTTTTTCTCAAACTTTGACTGTTGTTTAGAACATTCTATGGTTACCATGGTTACCAAAATTAAAGGTGAAAATATATTTTCTAAATTCTATAATAATTGGCTACATAACGGTACAGGACTTCGCCATAAAATATTTGTCTACAAAAGTACAATATGAAAAGGAAAAATCTAATGTCCATTTTCTTTTACAAAACCCATTTTGGTGCAGTCAGCAAAGGGTTAAAGAATTCAATGTCACATTGAATTTTGAACCAGTGCACCATGGGAACATTTACAATTTTTAAAGTATCAAAAGAGCGCATTTCCTTGAAAATATGTCTCATTTATCTCAATGAAGAGTGCTCCATTTTCACATTTCATTTTTTCCTGACATAATCACTGACTGATATTTCTGAACTGTGATAAGCGTCTTTAATAAATTATGTGTTTTGGTTGGGAATTGCATTTCAGTACTGATAAAAGGTATTGATAATTATAGTGGTAGCTTTTGGAGTCTGAAGGAAAACATTGATCAATCCAGCAAACTTATGTTGGGGAAACATGGACCGATAGAAAAACACTTATTACAGACAATTCTAGAAAGCAGCCTAGGTTATTTTAATAGTCTGTTCATTCTAGCTACCAAAACTAAAGCAGAAATTAACCATGACAAGCTAAGCCAAGGTTTCTAAATACTTGTCTTTAGTACCAGAAACTCTAGACTATTTTTAGTTTTACTGTCTTTTGAACTCTTTTGAAATGAATATTTGTGCTTCTTTTGGATTAGAATCGACTACTACATCATCTGAATGACTTGAATAATTCTTTTAAAAGCCATGCATGGTAAGGTCCAATCTGGTTTAAATACTTTCTGAGAAATACACTACTTATATTCCACTCAAATTTCATTTTCAAGTTCCCTGGTCTTTTCCATGAAATTTCCCCACACTAGAGCAATCGTCCCAAGGGATTATTTTTTTCCCATTTCTCTTGTTTTCCCTGTGTTGTGAGTACCCTGTGTAAAAGACTAGCAGCAATTAGAAATAAAAATAATAATGTTCCAGTTATCAAGCTTAAATATTCTTTTTAAACATGAACACATACTCTTTCAAAGGTGTAAGTTTTCAATGGCGGTCTCTAAAAGCAAAGCTATCATTCTAATTATCACCAGTTTTACAAACATTTTTATCAGCTGTCTTTAAACATCCTAGGTTGTGCCCTTCCTTTTTAACTTACCTCATAGTCTTTAACTTTTGCACTTTCGTCCGGGGGTAACAAGCGAGAAAGCTCCCGGATGCGTTTCTCTGTGCTTGAAAGTCTGGCTTTCTCCTACGGTGCAAGAAGGTATAAAGCGAAGCCTAAATTAGCTCATGCCGTGAGCGCTTAACATACATGGGGTGAACGAGTGAGAGTGAACATTTGAGGAAGAGAGGACTGAGGTTTGTGCACACATTGCTTAAAATTCATTACTATTGATATGTTTTATAACCGGAGAATATTAAAGAGAGATGTTTCTCTTCAATTGCTAGAGACCTAGTTCTGAAATATACTATGTTAAATTTTCATGGAAGTCCTTGAAGGTTTAATCCTTAGAAAACTGAAAAAGATTCTTGATTTTCCATAATTTTTGTTAGCATTCCCATTGATGAAAATAATTTTGACTGTTGATTTTACAAATTAATACTAAAGCTATATAAAATATATCAAAGATCAATTTTTCAGGTTATTCTTTTCATTTTACAAGATAAACTTAATTAAGTTAAATCATAAGTGATAAAATCATATATGATATTTTTGTTGCCAGATAAGAATGTACTACAAACCTCAATCCTTACCCTCAAGATACATGAAGTGAACATGTCAGAGCAAACAAGTGCCTTGGACGAGATTGGCATCAACATGTAACAAGTTTCACAAAGTCCATGCATGACACTGAATGTTAACCAATACTGATCAGCACTGTTACAGTCAAATGATAACTTTAGGCTCAAGGGAAAAGACCAAAATCGTCCAAGTTAAGAAAAAAGATATAAAAAATTTGAAGACCTTGACATGAGAAGTGTATAACATTTCAAGGTAGTCACAGTAAAGTGTGCTCTGTTCATAACTAAGTCATAAAAGACTGTGAAGTAAAATCAGTCATCCTTAGAGGGACTTCTGAGTCAATGCAGTCACCCAAAACCAGTACAACATAAAACCTATTCTACACTAATCATAAAAAACATGGATGTGTTGAGCCAATTAAATTGGCTCATTGTTTATTAACAGGATAAAAGGTACAATAAACTCTACACTATGGAAATAAAACTGTGACATCAGCATTCAAGTGAGAAATTTCAACTGAAAGGTGTATAATGAATGGAAACATAGAAATATTTTTTCAGATTTATGCAATTTTTATCCTTTGGTTGGCTGAAATATGGAATCTCATCAGGTATTTCTTGTTCAATTGGATTATGACAGATTAACAGTTAAATGGATGTCCTGTACAACATTTGTCAGTTTTAGTCATTTGATATTAACCGTAAGCAGTGGTCAATAGCTTTAGTTAGTTAACGCGCTAAGAATGGCGGTGAAGGCACTGACGTCAGTAACCAGTCTAAATGGTAGGGATCGGGGATCGGGTAGTTTTCCATAACCTTTCCAACATGTAATGTTAAAATTTGAGGTTTTATAAAAGTCAATGTTTTGAATGCTTTCAGTTTCTTCTTTAAAATAACCTATCAAGGATGACAACTTGAATGAATATCAAATTGGGAAGGGAAAAGCATCATTCTTGCATATATATTACAGCTCAGCATATGTATAATTTAGAATTTGTTTTATAATATATTCCTAGTGGATATATTTATGTTCCATTAAATATTTCTACTATCCTGTGAGAATATCATCTTGAATTGGGGCTAAATGATTTTAACAAATTAATGGCCACACAACAGCCTAAAATTTGATGTCCTTAACTTCTATGAGGTCTTTCAAAATGCTTGATTGTTTAACCTTATAACCATTTCGGTTAAACATGCGATAGCGAGCATTAATCAGCAGGTCAAATTAGGGTTCGTTGCCAGTATTAGATATTCGGTGTCCTGTGTGGGCACCGTGGTGTCGCATGTGGGGATGATGGGGAGCATTCGGCTACAAACCTTCCTAAACTCGTCGACAAGTCCCTGTCGCTGCTGCTCCAACCCCTCAATGTCAGTTTTCACTTGCCGAAGCATGTCTCTCTGCTGGGTATCTATCTGCTTCAACTTGCTCTGAAACCAACCAACAGCAGCCAGCAACTGCGCATGAGCTCCACGATTAGCAAAGACCACCTCGCGAAGTGTCGCTAACCAGTATGAGGTGTCGCTAACCAATCCGCGGTCCGAGATGAAGTCAGCAGTTGTTTTGGGGATGGGATCAATTAGGCAATCCAATATGATTCGGGTCTTTTTTCGATTATAAGGAGAATGAAGATGTATCCTGCACCGAAATGCACAAAGATGGGATTGGTAAAGCTTACAAGATTTCAATCCCATCATAGAACCAGTTCCCAGCCTTTACTAAGTAAGCAACAGGGTTATCAAGTTGACTAACTAGGATTAAGTTTTTTAAGTTTACTTCTATGATTATATGTTATAATTATCTTTATATATTCTTAACTATGTTTCCTTAAAATATAGATTAGTTTATAAAATGCCAGCATTTACATTGGCACAAAAATTCAGTAATGATAAATGCTCAGGTCAAAAAAGTTTTTGAAGTAGCTTTTGGTTTTATCAAAATTTAACTCACTATATTTTTTTTTTATTAATATTCACATCTCTAGTTGGACACACTATTGGCTTTATCAGCTTATTTGTTAGGCTACACAAGAAGCATCAGTAGGTTCTGATTTAGTGTCAATCATGCTCAGAAACTAATTTTTTTTTCATTTTCAAGGCAACCCACTACTGACTTTCGATCAAATATAGCTTTTATTTCTTATGTAATAGCCAAAATGGTATGTTATTTTATTATATGATTTTGGACGATGGGAGAGAATAATAAAGCGTCAGTACTTCATGCATTTTTAAAAAGGAGCTTTTCCCTGAGATGAATAAGTTACTCATTCACTACAATTCAAATCTGTTATCCATAGAACTACAATGCTTTGTCAGTCAATGGTCAGTTTGGACTAGTCTTACGCTATCGTCAAGGTCAGTACTGTGGTGTGTAAATTTCTATGGCATGAAGCATCAACTGCAATAACTAATTTCACTTCCAAGAGTTAGTCTTATCAATGCCCGTTGCAGTGATCTATCTACCAACACAGACTTATTTAGCATTATTTCTATCTAGTTTTCTTATTAAATGAATTTGAATTTCGGTATTTGGCTGTTTCAAATGGACAGAGTTTACTCTAATGTAGGGAAAACTACATTTTGGTATTACCTACTTATATGGAATGACTTGTATATATATATCTTAATTTCAGATTCTTCTAAGCATCTTTAGTTCCCTAGGATATAATATTTTATATATCATTATTGATAGTTTATATTTCTTCACTTTCAGTATTCTCAAATTCCAAGTGATTTGGTATGGTGTGTGATTAGGTCATGTGTTTCAATGTGTTCAATGACATAGGTAACTTTCATAGTTTTTTTTTTTTAATAAATCTAAGTTATAAAGAGTTCAATGGAGAATTGTGCCAACTAAAAGTCATGCAAGCATGCAAAAGGAAACCAAAGACCATGCCCTTAATAACAAAGCTATCAAATAATAATTGTTTCACACATATTTATAAGGGATTAGTACTCAGACTAAGTGGAGAGGACAAAAAGCAATCATAGCGAAAAGCACGGCATGCTAGCACGGCTTCGACCACCCAATATACAAAAAAATGTATACGTTCTAAACCCTAAATTCAAACTCAGTTCTATACAATGACCACACAACCAGTAAAGGAAGTCAACAAAAAAAGTTATTGGTTGAGTAAAATTGGTTAAAATCATACCTGTATAAATGTACATTCTTATATGTTCTTATATATAATGCTTTACCCCCATGTGGAATAAATATATATTATAGAAAAAATTGGAGAGAAAATGATTGTAAAATATATTGACTTTTCTGATCAAAATTTCCTGAGTTTTCAAATGATCTAAAATGCCCACATCAGGCTGAAGGATCTGGAGATTCGCGAGCTGGGATTTTGGAATAAATCTTACCTCGTGATCATGGTAACGCGAGTGCATATCATTTTGCTCAAGGAGTAACTCTCTCTGAATCTTCTCCCTCTCCTCCTCAAACCGTGTTTCAGTCTGTCAAAGAAATAAAGAAATTATCAAGAATTTTATCCAAAGAAATTAGATATATTCTCTAATTTGTACACCATAAATCGTCATGATATTGTGTATCTTAGTCAAAGAATTACAGAAATGTGTAGGATGGGCAGTAATAACAATATTTACATGTTCTAAGTAGGAATTTGCTTTTGGCTGATGTACTTCATATTGAGTACTTATTTACAGACTACATAATCTAAATACTAGATTTATCTGATATTTAACAGAAATTGGGTTTTTATTAGGAAAAATGTTACTAATACACATGATGCATGAGCCTAACCTCTAGTTGCTGAAATTCTAGATCATCAAAGAATTTTCTTTGAGCGTCAACCATCTCCTGTTCCCGCCTGAGCCGCTCGCCCAGTTCATCTTCGTCCTCGGGAGCACACGACTCAAGAAGCTGCTCAGTTTGGTATCGCCTCGTTTCCAACATTCTGAGCTTTTCCTGTTCAACTTCCATTTGTTGCTGCTCCTAAATAAAGGAAATATTGTATGAAATATTTGCTTTCTATTAATTTTTCTTTTCTTTTTTAAATCCTAAGCAATTTGCCTGCAATATCCAAATTTCATCCCTCTGTTTTGGAAATGTTAACTGTGACATTCAGGGAGTCAACTTGTTTTATGATTATTTTTTTCCATCAATCAAAACCCATTCAATTCCAACTTACACTTCTCAATATGTCAACTTGTTAGTTGAACAAGTATAAGCCTTTACTATTTTAAAGGCTATTCATACATCTGTTGCTAAACTAATTATTATCAATGTTTAAACTCTCCAAAGCAGCCTTTAACACATGCTGCCACCTGGTCTGCATGCTGTAAACTCTGCATAATAGCACCCTATATTTTCTTTCCAGTTGCACAAGATTCTTTGGTCAAGTATTCAATGATTGAATAGGAGAAAATGTAAAAAACTAGTCTGGAAAAGTTTCATGAGTTCACTTACTCATTGTCATATTAGGATTGTTATGGTGATATTCATTCATATACTATTATAGGAACAGCTTGTTTTAAGAAATAGTTTAAGGAATAATTTTTGTTCACAGAAAAAATACATTTGTCCATTTGAATTTTAAATAAAAATTGACAGTTTGCTCTAGAAGATTCTATATCAAGCAAGTAAGCAAAGCTTCCTAAAACAGCTTAAGCTTCGGAAATGGGATCAAGCAAGTCTACAACGGTAGATTCGTCCTATATTACATCAAGAAACCTCAGATGTGATTGTACAGTAAAAACAATGAAAAAGGAAAAGAAGAAAATTCTCAAAGTAAAATGTTAAATATCACAAAAATCAGTATAGAATACCAGTGTTGAAATAAAACCAATATTAGAACTGGAATAAAAATATTGTTAAAAAAAAAAGGAAAAAAAAATCTGAAAAACCAAGAGTGTGGATTACAAAGTCAGGAGAGTTGTGTTGTGATTTGAAATCAGTTTCTGTGTGTAAGATAGACCACGGCTGCAGGTAACTTGCCAATGCTTGGAGAGTGTGTGGCATGTGTTTAGGGAGTGAACACCATCAAACTGGTTGTTTTTCTTTTCTTTTTTTCCATACATACATTTTTAAAAAGTCTTTGAAAACTTTTTCTGACTATTATCAATCTTTGATTATTTGTAAGGGAACTATATAAAAGTAAGATCATTTGGTTGAAAACATACCTAATATCAGTTTCCTATATGTTTACAATGCTTTGTGGTAAATTATTGCTTAATTTCAGTCAATCTTGAATTACACACTTACAAAATCTCAAAAACAAAATGTCAAGCTACCAAAACATCAAAAGTTTATCGGAAAAGTTTTCCCTCTGTCTCAAGGGAATAAACTTAAAAACTTTACCAAAATTATAACTGTTAAAAAAGTATGTCTGTATTTTTTCTCATATACAGTTACCTTTAAGAAGATTTTGATATAATTTTCTCAATAAAAAAAATCAACCAGTTTGATGCTCGTATATGATATACTTGTGTCCTTACTTGTATAGAAAGTGGAAAGCGAACCCGCTTCCTGCCCAGGGCCGTTTTCTACGGTAAAGTTGACAACGCTTTACTTTCCTTCGGATATTTCTTACCTTGAACTTTTTAAGAGTTCATTCAATATGTATTCCATTGGCTATTCTAAGAAATCCTTATATAATTTCTTTAAGCATATAAACTTAATTGCTTTATTTTGGTTTACTTTTGATTCATGCATTGCAATTTTCATCAGCAATGAAATTTGTACTAGAATTTGTTTGGGAATTGCCATTTAGATGAAAAAAAGAAAAGAAATCTGAATTCATAAATGATCTTTCAAGGCATGCAAAAAGCAGCAACTTTTATCGTTACTTAACAAAATACTTAAAAGCAAATGTCTTAGCTATTCCAAACCCAGAAATTGAAATTTTTATTTATTCCTTTTCTTGTTAGTTGAAGAATCCAACTTTATATTCACTATCTTGCAAATACCTGTATTCAATAGAGTCAAGTAACCATATATGGGCAATTTCCCCCTTCTGTGTTTTTTACTTCCTTTCGTCCTATTTTAGTAATCATTTTCCACATTTTCAGATGTTTCTTACCTTTTGCCTTTGTAGAGCGGCCAACTCGAGAAGTTCAAGTTGTCGCTGTTTGAGCGCATTGATCTTGTCGCGCTCTGCTGTAAGCGCGTCAACCTCCGTCTGATGTTCACCCTCCAACAGGGCTCGCTCCATCTCCAACTGAAAAATGGGTATTAAGAAATGTTTTTTTTTTAAAAAGAATTTTAATGATTAACTTGGGCTGGTTATTGACATATTTGCAACTCAAGAAAGATGAAAAATTCTCAAGGAAGAACTTTTCTTATTTTGTGGGAAAGGGTATCTTTGAGTTGAAATTCCTCAAAAATCAGAAAACAGGAAAAGTAGTTAATTTGCCACCTCTGTTTTTGTTCAGACTCAAATCTCAGGGTAAACAGATGACTTTGACGAAAACACTCCAATCTATAATATTCCTAACATTTAAAATTACTATGAAAATATTTAATGATAAGATTCTCTATCTCAAAAAGCACTCTCACCTCCCTGATGGCCTCATTTTCCTGTGTTTCGATCTCGACTATTTCTTGCTTAAGGTGAGCAATTTTCTGAATGGCCTCCGTACGTTGGTACTTGAGTCGGTCAATCTGCGACATGAGCTCTCCGTCCTGGAAAATAAAATATTCATAACTTTAATTTCATATTTCACAATTAAGCAAAGAATAAAGGCACAATGGATTTTGTTACATAAAATATCAAGAATATCGATTATTTTCAAAAATCCTGAAAACAAGAATATTGCAGCATAGTCTGAAGATAATATTTTCAGACTATGCTGGAGATATGATCTCCTTTTCAGCAAATAATACTTCATGGACTCAAAGATAGTAATGGGACTTGTGCAAAGGCCAGATTCCTCCTCTAAGGTCTAATAAAATTTGAAATGAAACATAAAACAGTGACAATACCATTATCAAAATAGCCTACATTAAACATCTGCCACCAGACATTACCCACAAAGTGGACAGCCCTGATTTTAAACTGTCCTCCTGGGTACTCTAACTTCTTCAGACTCTACTAAAGTTACTAAAAGGTCTGTCAGGCCTCAGAGGGTGTGGTGGGTCCAGGGATTAATGTCAACGTTGGAGTTAAGCAGGAGCTTAGCCTAATTCCTCCAACAGATGCTTTTCACTGAGAACCTAAATGTTGGGTGAACTCATCTGACCTATAACCTGGGAAACTTTACTTTTCACCCTATAGTGTCACTTGTATATGTAAAGACACTTTTTAAATTCTGGGTAGAATCGAAGATCCATTTGGTGGAATTTGGCGACCAAAAAAAATCAGTCTAGTCTTTTTCCTGTTGACAGAAAATCATATACCCTACAAGAGCCATGAGATGGGGAAATCTTTTTTTGTCTAGCGCCATGTCAATTCCTTGTTCAAAATGTTTTATTCTAGCACCACCCTCTATAAAGCAATTCAGATATTGTCTCAAGAGACGCAAAAGTTTTTGGTCCGGAAACTGATATCAAGCTTTCCATCCCACAGTCTGTGATCCTGGTAAACCATAAACATAGTGTATTTTTAACCGTTTATTTCACCGTAACCGAGTTCATCAGACAGAACAGGACGTCCTATAATCTACCTCTCACGACATAACAGAATATGGTATGAGTCGACCGGGCTGTAGGGCCCTGCTGGTTGACCACCCAAATTTCACAATCAATATCCCTAGGTTTTCCATGGCGCATGATAGATTTCCCGTCACATTTTTCTGAAAGTTTCCAGAGAAACAAAATAATTTTGATTTTCAAGTCCGCAGTCCAGAAAACAGAAACAGAAAATGCAATTGTTTCTTAAGGGGCCTCATTAGAATCCCCCTTTAAGAATGTATACAAATCGTTTATATTTATGATAATCCTCAGAATACTTTATTCAGATATGGGAATTAGAAGGCTTCAAAATATCATGATATTTCTCGCAACTGGTCACTTGATGTGCTATGCATTTTCGTCTATTAGTCTTATTAAATCCATAGTCACGAGTGTTTTTCTGATTTGGCTAAAAGTTTCTGAAACCTTTCATGACTACTACTAGCTAAAGTTAGGACTTTTAAGTCATAATATCGTCAAAATATATGAATTTTAAGAATATTCTAAACACCCTGTGCAGAGCAATTATAGTCTTGCATAGGCAGATTCATATATCTTCAAAAAGGGATGCCCTAATGTAAATATTAGAAGAATTTTACATTAAAAAAGGCCCCCTAAATCTCCCGTTGTTTCTGATCGTGGAAGAATTTTTTTTTTTTTTCCCCATTATATATTGACTTTGCGCGGTAGCATCAACACCACAAGCTCTAGAGCCTCGTTACAACATATCATCATAGAAGAATACATCATGGAAGAATAAACTTTCCCCTGTGTACTCCCTAGTTCACGTACCTGTAAATCTATGGGTTGCGGCTTATACCAAACCTCCATGATTAACTCTAATGATGTCCTGATATCATCTGTATGCTGCTCCTACTCTTGTACAAGGCATGGTTTTACACCCAACGTAAGCCTTGACTGGTGTAGACCAGTTCTTATTTTGTGAGTTAATTATTTCTTCATTGAAGAGAATACATATATATTTCTTCTTTTTTTTCGGATTTTTTTTATATGAATTATCCAATTTCTTCTGGTTCACAATCCAAGTAAATTTGATGTCCACCAGTGATTGCAATATGAGTAAATTATTTCTCCATTGGCGAAAATATAGTTTTTGTGGCAACATTTACCGGATATTGATAGATTATCCAATGCCTCATAGTTCCCAATGCAATTGCATTCAGGTATCCAATCTATTTGACAGACCAAGTCGCCTTAGATAAATCCAGTACATAGTCTAATGCTAATCCGTGTGAAATACAAATAGTGTGTGGCTTAGATTAACTCTCTTTCTCTTTCAAAGGTCGTTTGACTACTCTTATCTGATCTTATCATGAATAAACATGATTTGTATCCTCAAATTTCTCGAAATGAATATCTTGTTAAAAAAAAGTTTAATTCAAACGAATGATAAGTAGTCGGAAAATCATCATTTCCTAAGTAAGTTTTCCATCCTCCTCTGGTCCTATTTGGTATTTCCTAGAAATAAGGAACATATGAAATGTAATGTTGATAATCAATTAAATATTTTTTCCACTTTGTGTATAATCCTAAGACTCCGCACATGTCTGTCATCCACCTTGTCAATCTTCCCCCTTGCTGGAGCAAACGTAATTAGTCCATAGTCAATTAAATGTCATACCCTCGTACAATGTTAAATGACGGCCGCGAGTGTTTGGTGCCGTGACTGGTTCTATATAAAGTAACACCTGTCACGCTACGTGTGGTCTATCCTTGTTATCCCACGCTCAAAGAGTGAGCTCCGTGTCAATGTTAGACCAAGAGATGATGGGTTTACTATGGCTGGGTTCACACAATGAGTAATGTCGAGCTGGGTTCTAGCAACGAACATAGCTGAGCGTATTGGGGTTATTATATCTGTGAATATCTTATGCCAAAAAACGACTTGGTTTGAACATTAAATTCAGGTGGGTGATTCCATCAAGTGCACATTGTACATAATAATGTTCATATATAGATTGGAAATAGGGTTCACATCACAGCTTGTGCTATCATTCATTGCAGTGTAGCGCTAATTCTAATCTTCTACATAGCCTGTGATTATTTCTCCTATGTTTATTTATTTACATATCTTACTGATATACATAACGTCATTAGAAAAATCATTAGTTAACTGAATGACAGAAGAAAATGTATGTGAATAAAAATAAAGACTCCTAGGCTACATAATAAATGGGCTATTCTAATACCCAAGCCACATTTTTTCTGTTAAAAAACCAATGATTTTTTAGCTGCTTTGAACTTGAACTAAAATGTTCTAATAAAATATCAATGATGATATAGTTTGAATACAATTAACTATGCTTGGCTTAGATACTAAGCTCAGCTTGACTCAACTCAGTTTCCGAGCCACAAGCCTAAGTTCATGTAATGTGTCTATGGCCAAAGACGAGGTGTTGTAATGCTTTATTTATGTCCCGCTGTAGCGTATTATAATCCTGTTATCCCTGTGTTTGGTGCCTTACTGGTCTAATGTTAGCCGACCAAACACTATGTATAGACGTGAGTGTTATAGTACGTCATCAAGTCATGATAGTCCCTTAGTACCTTTGGTCTACGGAGTATGACTAGTACATCAAGTAATTCCCCTTTAGATCTTTCTTGGCAATTTGTTCCGTTCTTTTTCTCCTTCTTTTCTTTAAATGTTACATGAACTTATTTTTCTTATCTGTTAAGTATGTTGACGTCAACAACATTTACTTAGCACTATGGGAGTAATTAAAATATTTTTTTTATTTAAATGCATATATGCACGTCCAACTTATTGGCATATATTTTGTATTTGCTTACTGCACAGTGTGGCTTCTGGGCCGGAGGTCAATTGCAAGGGTGCTAACGTTATCTTTTTATCGTTTCCTTACTTTTAATTTCAAATGAACTTATTTTTCTTCAATTTTTATGGTGTTTATCACTTATGTAGTAATAATTTGATAACATAATAAATCATTTTACCAAAGGGAAACTCTGTAGGTTAACCTTAAACACAGCTTTTCTGTGAATGCATTACTAATGATGTACAAATCTTATCTTCCCAGTCTTAGATCGTATATGATAATCTCTGATTTTAGGGTTCAGAGCCTTAGTCATATAGCATTAGTCAATCCTACCACAGTCCTACATCGTTATCAGGTCCCACTTATCTCCAACAAGTACAGTTTATTATCAGTCCCCTTGTCAGGCTTGTGGCTTATAAATCAGTTGCTACTGTCTGACTAACCTATAGCAGTGTCCAAGCCCGTTGGCTAATGGCCGAATATTTTGTACCATGGCCCCAAAAATTTGAAAGGAATGCATTAAAATCGGACAAGCCAGCCATCAAATTCTTTGGTTTAAACATGAATGGGCCCATTACCCCTGACGGCCGACAACCTAATCTTCAGATTAACAAATATTGTCTAATATTGAAAATGTTCTGATACCATTATGTTTAATCCAATACAAACCAGTAATGCCTTTTTTAATTAAGCTAGTTCACTAAATTTAAATCAAGATTGCTTAAAGCTATATTTCCCCGCAATCTAATGCAAATAGGTACTGAAATACTTCTAGACTCAACGTAGACTAGTATCACTAAACCCACTTACAACTATTTGTATAATGTTCAGTGTGTAGACACTTTCGCTACACACCTCGGCTAGGACTTATCTGCCGTCACACCTTAGTTAACTATCTAAACAAAGTTTAAATTAGACCTGTGGCTTAGGTCCATCTTTAAAAAAAGTTTGTTACCCATCTAGCGGGCCCCCAGAAAAATACCCAGTCGGAAGATCAGAAAATCTTCTTTTATTTCCTTGTCTTTCTTGTTGGGAAGGCTATAACAGAAATGAAATTCCAGTCGGCCCTAAAATTCTAAGATATACCCACAGGTTTTATTGCTGATTTTTTCTTTTTCTACTTTTTTTCTTTTAGTTATTTTCACTGTTTCACATACAAGGACGTGATCTTCCAACAGTAATAAAGTATATTAAAGGTTTACAGTAAACGTTTCTCTGTGCGCCGACTCAGTTAACTATAAACAATGTTTACACGGCTTATATTTGAGATTTTACGGCTTATGTTAAATGATACGTATTACAGTAAACGTTATCTGTCATGTCAGCAGAAGAGACAACATGACAGGTTCTAAATGAGGGTGACGAACTTTCTCCGTGTGCCAACTCAGTTAACTATAAACAATGTAACAACCTGTGTTTTCTGAGTTAACCTGGGAACTGTAAAAATAGCGGGCCTCAAACTAACACCTAGCTCTTTTCTGTCTGAACGGTAAGAGATACACACTTAGTGTTTCAGCAGTTAAGTTACGTATGCTTAATTTCACTTAGGTAGATATGAAACTGATTTAGTTTTATTATTTATGAAAGCTCGATTCTTAACTGACGAGTGAAGTTGCTTTTTTGTATACATGTCCGTTATGGTTAAAACTTGAGAATATTAGTGCGTATCTTTGGACGGCCAGGATTTAGTACTGCACATGTGCAGAGTGCAAACCACACTTTATGTATTTATGAAATCAAAAGAAAAAGAATAGGGACTCCCCTGGTGGATTATCAGGGTTCTCATTCGTTTTATCATTTTTTTCACAATTAATTTTCTATGACTTTTACGAGAATCTGATGTACCAGTATAAAAGGCAAATTTCTGAAAAGTGCACTTCCCTTTTTTGTGTTACAAGCAAAGTGTATGTGATCCCATCGTGAGGAGACTGAACTCTAGACTGACCTCTGGTCAACTTCTTACAATGAGCCAGACCACAACGTTAGGCCATCACTCTATGAAGAAAATCAGCAGTTTCATGTCCAATGGGTAAGAAAAAGGAAATGAAGATTTTTTTTAAAGAAATTCTTTTTACATACGATGTTTTTTATTCAAACACAAAGAGTTCTTAATTTTCTTCTTTGCAAAAATTAAAAAGGAAAAGGTCGTTTATGGCCTTTTAGGTTTACTTAATTGATTTATTCATCCTCTCGACTATGTGTACTGTATTGGCTTCAATTTGTGAATACTTTGTATCATTTAGTATTATCATTCCAACTCTCTTCTGGAGGACCCTGAAGTTGATTTCCAAATACGAAAATTATTTTCTTTTTTAAATAAGTTAGGGGTAAAAAAGGAACAAGGACTGGACAAGAAACAGTTTATCTTTCTTAAGGTTGGCCTTGATACTCTAAAGGAGGTGACACCCTTTCTGACGTGCCTTAACGACCATAGCCCCCCACCCCCCACCCCTAAACTCCGGCCATTTGACCCACACCCCATACAAAGGTATGGTGGGACCTATCAGAGTGACCAGTACAATACAATAAGGTCAGTGAGTGGGGAATTGGTCCATTGACTCTGAGGTCCTGGGTTCACCTCTCGGTCAAGCAGTTTTATGCATCTCTGACAAAAGGTGGTCCTATGTAAAGCTTGACCTGTGGTAAAACATTACAAATTTTCTACAGATCGAGTTATCTTTGCCATGACTCATTGACTGGTCTGGGATTTAAACCCTGGCCGCTGGTATGGTTTGTTGTTTCATTGGGTGCTGGCGCTGTGCCTACAATTCATAGTGACATAATGTATAAGTTGATTTGCCAGCATATATATATATCAACACAACCTGTAACACATTCCAATGTCCGAATACAATCTTATGCTTTTGACTTCTTGAAATTGGAAGATCTGTGTAAATCTGGTGTTTTTCATTTTCATTTTTATAAGGGGGTTCAGGGGTTTCCCCCATTAAAGCAATGGCTCTGGATCCGCCCCTGGGGTACCATATGAAACTACTGGTCAGATGATACAGGAACAGTACATTTCCCAGAAAGTAGGAAGTCTAGAAATAGCAACAAAATCAATACAAATCCCACATGGCCAACCTAGATTTTACAGGTTCCTGAACAGAAACTTGCCTCGAACCACATGCTCCCACATTGCAAGTTTATTTTTGACTACCCAAAAAATATTTTAAGGCCAATATATCATAAGTATTTTCTTTTTAAATTTCGAATTTTTAAATTTGTTTTAATTATATGTTATTTCAAAGTCTCGTATATATAAATCACAGTAGATCGATCAGATAAATAAGGGTCTGAGGGAAACAATGAGTCAAATCAGCTACTACCTAATAGTAAGCGTAACAAACCTTTTCATGGCTGTAACTATCCATACAGTTCTATTATCCTTATAATAAATATCCTTATGCAGTCCTTATGCAGTATCCTTTTAGTCCTTATTCAGTATCCTTTCAGTACTTTTTCATCATACATACAGTGTTACAGAACCCCTTGTATTCTGAGATACAGTACTATATGGCGGTGTACCACCAACCCCTTCACTCTATGACCTCATCGGACCAACTACAACCCCCCCCCCCCCCCTCACCCTGCCACACCTCCCCGCCCATAGGCCGAGCACCTACAATGTAACAGGGGCAGGTTCGGCCGACCACCTGAAGCAACCAAGTTTAACTTGTTCATTTTCCTATGATGGTCTTGCCTTCATCTTTGTTTTACGTTATTTGTTTGATATGGTTGTTGTTTTCTTCTACTGTTGGTTAAGGTAAAAAATGGTTGTGTCTCGTTTGCCCTTGCTACATTTATTTAAATCCCATGTCCTTGCAATCTTTTATTCTTTTTATCTAAATGGAGCAGACAAAGGTAGCTTGCCTTCACTTCATTTCAGGGGGTCCCTGATAACATTGAGATTCTGGTGGTATTTTGAAACACATCCTAATACAACTACATCTCAGGCACTTAGGATTATTAATTTTGCCCATTTAAAAAAAACATATATATATATATATATTATTTATGACTAATAAAAAAGTAAAAAGTAAAAAAGCCTTGTTTTGGTCATCCAGTCAATAGTTTTCATAAATTTAAAAACTGCATAAAATTCAAATTGGTTTTGCCAGTTTTTTTGCCAGGTGACAACCCGAACATCCTTCCCACCCCAACCCAACCCTGACATCCTCCAGCTGGGACCTGGGTAACAGGTTGCCATGGTTACCACAGACTCTCCCCAGGCCTGGACCCCCAGCCACCCAGTGACGAATAGCTCCCACCACTCTCCACCCACATCTCTGGTACTATAACCTATGCTACAGCATAGGGAGAGAGACCAACTCTCAGCTTGGAGAGTGTGAGTATGCTAGAATGGTTTGGGGTGGTGTGTTTTGTACTGTGGAGATACAATGGGGTTAATGGGCTGCTGGACATACCAACCTCTTGACCTTTAAAGTTCCTGCCTCGGTAAAGTATTAAGAGGTATTGTTGTGAGAAGGATAGACATTCTACTTAAAGTTCTTGCATAGTTCAAAGTTTGGATGCTTTGATGTATCAATGTTGATTTGAGGTTTCTGGTGTTTCTCACTCATGTCCTAGATATTTGTTGTCATTCATTTAACTACACTTATTCTTCGATTCCTCAGCTAGACTTTTCATTCTATCTAAATTCAAAGCTTCTAATTCATAGACACGTACTTATGCTTATGGATTAATTACAAATTCAAGACAATACTAAAAATCCCATATAAATTTTGCTCATGTAAGTATGAGAAGGGGATGTGACAAAAACTGAAAATATAGGGGATTACATCTTTCCTTGTCTTAGATCCTTTGGTTCGTCTCTTTCTATAAAGCAATATAATACAAATCATCATACCTAATATAAAACACAGGAGGGCTTACTCTGAATCTCTACTTTTCGTTTAAATAATAATCATGGTAAAGACACCTACCTCTATTTTGTTGAGGCTCTGGTCACTCGATGTTTCTACTCCGCTACTGGATGGTGTGGCATGTTGTTGTCGCGTGCCTCGATCGCCATCACTGTCACCAGGCGACCGAAGATCAGAGTTAAGGGACCGAGGCGATCGTGGTGACCGTCCTTCGCTACTTGGAGGTGTAACATTCCCAGGAAAACCAATATAGGATCCTGTAAGTTCAGCATTGGTTGCATTGGGAGCGTTATTGGAGACGCTCCGCAAGACGGGACCCGCGTATGCTCCCTCCCCAATTTTGACCAACTGCAGTCTCATACCTGTGCCCTGTGACTCTGGGCTTGTGTTATTGTTTTTCTCCAGTACAACATCAGTGCCTGCTACAGCACCATCAGTCACATCAGACTCCTTCGTCTTTTGAGCGTCCGAGTTCAAGCTGTGAATCAAGTTGTCCAAACCATGACCATTGTTCGGTCGCCGTTTTATGGTGCCATTCTCACTGCCTAAATCGTCCTCCGAGGCCGAAGAGTTGGAACTTCTCCGCCTCCAATGTTCAAAGCTGACTTCCTTGTGGGTAGCTCCAGGGGAGGACAACATCGTCAAAGACCCATTCGTTTTGATTTTGGTCATCGAGTTCCGAGATTCCGGTCGACTCGAGCTGCCATCGCTTTTGGCATCAGAGTCACGCTTGTCCTCCTTGGTCACAAACTTTTCATCCATGGATATGGCACCACCAGATGCCATGCGCTCTTGCTCGATTTGTCGCTCGTACTCCGCGCACATGTTCAGGATTTCCTCCAATCGTTGCTTCTCTAGCGCTGCCATCTCTTGCTCCTTCTTCCTTTCGGCCACCATTTGGTCATGAAGGGCCTTAAGGTCCTGTTGGCTGCCTGTGAGACTGAGGTCATCCATGTCAAGATCAACATCAAGATCATCGATAGCGACCCCGTCTCGGTTGTGGTTCGCACTCAGCAAGCCATTATGGGGGCTGTCTGGCGTATTGGCGTTGACCTCCATTTCTGATTCGGGCTTGCTGTCCTGGCTCTTCTTGCTTTGCTGACTTTGCTGGCTGTGCTGACTGTCTCGCTTTATTGCTGTTTCACTGCTAAGGGTTGAGCTCATGCTACTAACGCTTGTGAAGGAGCTTGAGCTAGCCGTACTGATCCCACTGACCACTCGCGAGTCGGTTGTGCTAAGATCCGAACTCAGCTCAGAAACTGCACTGCCTCTTTGGAGCTCAGATTTTTTATCGAACCCGGGAATGGCCACACGATGCACTATGGCAGTGTCCTTAGTGAAGACCTTCTCCCCCTGATGCCTTGGGAATGGTGAGGGCTTTTTGTTTGCATGAGGAGGAACTGGTGGGGGAGTGGAGATGTTTCGCCTTACGGACCCGGGAGAGGGAGGCGTAGGAGGCAAGGGTTTCGGAGGTATCTTACCAACTGCTGAAGAACCCAATACCTTTCTCTGGGCAGAGGGACTTGAAGGAACAACCCCTGTCATAAACCTAACACTAGGTGAAGTATCACCATTTTGCTGAGTTTTCTTTTCAACTTCCGCCTCAATAGGGAATTTCCTGCTTGGCTTGGGTGAAGTTGGGGAAAGGGGTGGTTTGTTAGCGAATGGTGTGGTATCTGCTTCAGGGGTATAAGGCACTACCTTCCTTTGAGGTTTCGGTGATTCTGGGGTTGTCGGGAATTTTCTTGTTAGCGAAGGTGATTCAGGCGAAACCGGAAACTTTCGAGTGAACTTTGGAGACTCAGGAGGTGTGGGGAACTTTCTCTGTAAACTTGGTGAGCCTTGAGTTATTGTGAACTTTCTGTTTAAAGTTGGGGATTCAGGAGTGGCATTTTTCCGAGAAGGCCTAGGGGATTCAGGTGGAACCGGGAACTTTCGTGTGAGTTTTGGTGATTCTGCTACCTTTTGTTTAGCCTTCGGAGACTCTGGGGTCACTGGGAACTTTCTCTCTGGCTTGGGGGATTCTGGGGGAGCAGTAACAGTTCCTGAAGACACTAAAGAGGGTGCTGACCCGGTTATCTTCCCATTTGTTTGCGCAATGCCTCTTCGAGCTGGCGTTGGGGACGAGGACACTGGAAACTTCCTCGTCACTGTTGGTGAGGAGGGAAGTTTTCTTCTTGCTGTCGGAGAAGGTGGGGGCTCAGATTTTTGACTCGCTTGCTCGAGAGCCTTCGCTGCGTCTCGGTGTGGCCTTGGAGGTGGGGTTGGGGTACGCTTCCTCGTCAATGTTGGAGAAGGAGGCGAAGATAGGAATTTCCGAACGCCCACAGGGGAGGGGTCAGAAACTTGTTGCTGCTTATTGCCACTAGGGGGTGCTGGCGATGCCGGCCTCCGTGCAAGACTTGGAGAAGGGGACCTTCTCGTTAGCGATGGAGAGGGTGGTGATTTTGCAACTGTTTGCGCATAGTGAGGGCTTGAAGAGGCGTAGTTACCACTTGTCGTGACAGTTGTTGGAGGGTGCTTGAAGGATATGGTCTTATGCTGCACAGATTTTATCGGAGAGATAGGTCCAGAGGGAGAGGGTGGTCTCTGTGCTAGCGACAAGCTCGGGCGCTGTCTAACACCCTTTGTGTCCTCCCTCACTGAATCATTCGGCACAGAGAACGGGTCATTCCCACCGTTCTCTACAACAGCGGCAGCAGTGGGTTCAGCGCTCTCAGTCGAAGGCGACTTCAGCACAACTGATATGGTTGTTGTGGCTGCCTTTTTCGTCGGCACATACCACCCTGAAGAGTTCCCATGCTGACGCGACAAGCCTTGGTCGCCCGGACCCACATTACCATTGACATTTACCCCACCTGGTGGACAAGCATGGAGGTAGGTAACTCCCCCTAGTGGAGGAGAGCGAACTACTGGAGGGCTAGTGGCGCCACCTGAAGTATTCGGACTGCGATTCTGAGGAGACGGTCGGCCACCGTTGTTGCCATGGGTTAGGTACTCAAAGCGGGAGACTTTCTGGACGAAATCTTGTTCCTCGAGGCTGTCTCGGTACTGTGCAGACTCGACTACTTTGTCGACCGGGCCGTTCGACCTCTTGTAGGACGAATAGGGAGCCCTCAGCTGCGACCCGGTAGCGTTACCTGCAAAATACAAAGTGGGAAATTCATGAGAATATGCAAGAAATCGCCCAGTATTTGTGGTTTAAACGAACAGTTTTAAATTCTATGTACATATTTTTTTCAGAACTGATTTAGAGCACAGACCAACTGTTCACAGTCGGCTGAATGGGGTTTAATTGTAAAGCCAATGCATAGGGACCAACAGCGATTCAATAATCTGAAAAATTATCATTTCTAACATTGAAACCAAATATGGACTAGGTCAATCAATCATAAGAGATTAATATATGTGTATGGTATATAACCATGTCATATTATTTCAAATCTTGTAATTGTTTAAAGAAGTAGCATCTGCAAAAACACCTAAAATGCAAAGCTACGTATCACAAAGTCAAATCTTGTACTGTTATTTTTCCTAAGATGGACTGACCATTTCTCTGCACATCATATCTAACATATAAAAAATGCAAGTTATCAATAACTTTTGCGAGAACCATGCTGAATGGATAATTCTGAGATAATTCTCTGATCAATAGGCCTATATAATTCTAAATGCAAGAGACATTCTTTTTTCCTAAGGCTTGAACAATGCTGTTAACCTACATCCTTACGACTCCTACCTCTACACTGAGGCCGTCCTAAAAAAAAATTCTGTTTCCGGTAGACCGGCCGGGTGAGTATTTTATAGCCGGGTGGGACGAATTTTTTTACATTTTTCAAAATTTTTTTTTTTTTTTGGAAAATTTCACGTTATATCCTTACTAATCCAAAAAAAAAATTAAAAAAAAAAAAAAAATTTGCGGCCGCCCGGGTCATGTATTTTCACCCCACCCGCTGGACCGGAAACAGATTTTTTTTTTAGGACGGCCTGAATAACCCACCACTGAATACAAAGGCTCTTTTACACAGTCTGCTGCAAAAACAACTAGATCTATAATATTTATCCTTTTTGTGAGATCCCTGCTGAGTGGGTGTGTTATGGTGGCACCTCCCCTTCATCCTGTTTATGTTTCCATGGTTACCCAACCCCCTCTTAGGGTGTGGGGACCAGACGTTAGTTCACCGATATAACACCAGAGGGCAGGGCAGTGCAGAACCCCGGTCCCCCTATTCCCAGACTGAGATCAAAAATAGAAGAACCCTAAGTGCATCTTTGCTGAGATGGCACCTGTAGGCCCTATTCCCTAAAAATAACTAACCCTATACTCAATACTTTGTCTTTACATTGTATTTTCTAACCTCGGATAAATAATTGGGAACAAATCTAGGTTTTCTTTTCTTTCCACCATCACGATCGAGTTGTTATTTGTGCTGTAGAGGGGTTCACTCGACATACTTACTTAAACTATTTGCTAGGATTATTTTTGTTACTAGTATCTTATGTTATGTTGTGTTTTTCGGTAATTTGTTGATTTTCTTTTGTTAAGGACCGGGACAAAAAGTAACAATATTAATCCCAATTACTATAGAGTTAGAACTCTGCAAAGCCAATTCCCTCAGTGCAAGAATACTATTTTTGCGGGTAGGACCAACACGGGGGAAAATAAAGCTTTGGCGATATCAGGGTAGACTAAATTTCTGTTGTAATTCTATTTTGTACATTAAAGTCTATTTTACCTTCTTCAATCATTTCTGATTCAATAAATGCCTTAGTTGGATGCTATTAACCAATGCTATAGCTAAATCAAGAAATACGTTTATGTAAAAAGAATCCTCTATACCATTTTTGTTTTCCTGAAAGCTGAGTGAATGAAACTGAGAGGAATATAAGTTAGGGTCAATGAAAGAATCTGAATATGTTATGATATTAAAAAAAAAAAAACTCATGTAAGCACTCATTTTTTGTTGAATGTATCATCTAAAAACGTCTACCCTTGAACTCAATTGAACAGTGTTTTGTATGACACTGACTAGTGGTGGCGCTAGTACCGTAAACAAACACCAGGGGGCACCACCGGGTCAGACTCGTTAAAATGTCGTCTGCTTATTCCGATGTGGGCTGGGGGGTTATACGAGGGTTTTTTTTTTTTTTTTTTTTTTTTTTTTTGGGGGGGGGGGGGGGGGGTAGATACTCTAAGAAAGCAGGAAACATACACAGGATTCAAAGCCATCATTGATATCTCACAAAGGACTAAAAGGGAAGATAGGGGATTTAAATGCCCTTACTAAGGTCTGGAACGACTCTTAATTATTTTGATCGTAGAAACTTTCTTCTGTCAATAATTTAAATGGCCAATTAAGGTTGCTTGTAACTCACATACCTACTGTAATTATGTAGAGACATTGGGTAAATGTTACTATAGTGTGAGGGAGAGTGAGTGAGTGTTTGGTGTTTTATGCCGTACCAACAGCCAGGGTCATTTTCACAATGAAAACAAGTTGGGATGAATTCTGTCTTTGCTGATCGTATCTATGAAATGAAGGCGACAGGGCAGGCAAACAGCAGGGGATCAAAACCTGGAAATCATTTTTGCTGTACCTCATCCCTTAGTGAACCCAGACACCAACCAGGAGTGAACCCAGAGAACCACTTGGTCGGTGCTGGGTCCCCCCTGTCGGCACCTTATACAATCAGCAGGGGCTACTGGGGGCCTATATTCTTCCCGGAACTCCCTTGGGGTTAGTATGAGGGAGATTCTGACAAAATCAGCTGGTTAACTTTAATAGGGGTATTGCAGTGGGGCCCTTGTATATACGAAGTAACCCCCCTCCCATACCGAGGTGATGGGATTGCACCCTGAATCTGAAGTGTCAACCCCCACCTGTTTTTGACCTACACACCGTATAGAGTTACCCCTATGGTGAATAACTAAACGTCAATCTACACTCAATAGGGTGGCTTAAACTTAAAACCACTAGATTTATTTGAAAAAAATGTAGATTTTATTTTTTCCTAAATCCATCAAACATTATGCGGTAAGTAGCCAGTTCCCTTCCCTTATGTAAAAAGAAAAAAAGATATTTAGAAAAAAAAAAAATGCACAAAACGAACCCATCGAGAATAAGTGACAACTCTCCTTTGAAAGATTTAATCTAATATTTTAGGAAGAAAAAAAAACAAAAAAAAAACTGACCATCAAAGAAAGGCTTTGTATCTTATTTGGGTCAAAAACAATAGTTAATTGTGCTTCGGGCTTGTGAGAAAAACCAGAGTCTCCTTAAGAAAGGTTACTTGGGCTATAAATCCACAACCCCATCAAGGTACTGTAATAAATCCACATCTCTGCTCCCTTAAGTCTGGGTTTGTGACTGTGTAATCTCACACTTTGAAGTTCCAATCTGCTTTTTCCATCCCTTTCTTTGATGCAACAAGGCAAGCAGAAATCTGTTCTTCTACTTTCTGACAGTGTTTTTCTTTTTCCCTCAGAATGAAATATCTGGCTTTCTTACTTCTGTAAAGTTAAAACGTATATATTTTCGCACTATTAATTTTTTGAGCATCCAGTGACTGGTAAGTGTAATTTTCGTAGCATCATAATTTCGCGCAATTTCCAGATGTTTCTATTTGATCTATAATATTCTAGATTTCATTCACATCACATTTTTGTGCACTAAGGCAATGCGCGAAAATATGTACAAGCGAAAAATAAATACCTAAAAAATGTTATGTATGCATTTGCCTAAGAATAAATAGATATAAAGGTATATCGGTTATATCCCTTTTTTTTCAAAAAAAAATAGGGGGGATATGTTCTTTCTATGTAGAATTTTGCTCTAATATGTACTGGTCATTGTTAGTAACAATTCTGTATCAGCCAAGTTAGACATGAGTCAGATTTAAAACCATTATCTACTAAAGATAAGACCCAGCCATTTAGATTTTACCCACCCACACACTCTCAAACCTGACCAATGAAACCAACCCTGGACAGGAACAAATTTACTGACTTTCTTGGTTTATTTACAAATACACAGAACGGAAGTTTCAAGTTTCCCCCAAAACAGACCACCTGTTGAAGATAAGCCCCTCTCCTGAACACCGTTATCTGTGACCTTATACCCGACTTATCTGGCTGAGCAATCAGGAGATAAGGGTTAAGGGGGTTGGTTGAATAGTATAGCGCTGGTCCACTGATTTAGAGGTTTTAGTTCGGTGCCAGGATCATTGTTCGTTGGAGTTAGGCCACAAAACAAAGAAAAAGACAACTAAAAAAATTGTTTCTTATGGGCCGCTTGACTGTATGTTTTACTCCCGAATGACAAGTTTTTCCCTGGACAAGAAACAATTATTTAAGAGTGGCCTATTTGATTGAAATCAGATGGTAGACTATATACATTTTACTCCCAGAGTGGTGACAACTTGCTAAAGAAAGTGATTTATTGAATGCCCCATATTAATGTTACGATCAATGTCAACATGGATGTGAATACCTAGAATTCAGTTTCCAGTTGAAAGAAAAACAAAAACAAAATAAATAAAATCTACAATATTGTATATGGAACTGTATTAGGAGGTTCTACTGCGTCCGGAAAACGTCGTTGAAGATCGAGAGAGCAGAGTGAAGCCTTTGTAATATATTTGAAAAATATGAAAATAGATAATAAGACAAAAATAACGATAGTAACCTTTGGCAAGTCTACCGTCTGGTAACCTGAGAAGGACATATGACCTTACTTTGACCTCACGGGTCAGAGGTCCTTCTAGCCTGAGGGCCTTAACAACTTAAGGCCCTTTGGGTGCAGTCAAAAACAGGGGGGATCCCACTTTGATAGTTCCGCCAGGCCCCTAGCTACGACCTTTTCGTCCCTCTATTTATTTTTCCTCATTTTCTTCATCTAAATAGTTAAATATTCATTGGAAATTCGCTCGCGTTCACACATATACCACCAGCCCTTAAGTAGATACGGGCACTACTTGATGGAAGTGTTTCTTGGGGAGATTTTTATTTCTGAATTTTAAAACACCCCTCATGTATATTTAAGGACTTAAATTAGATGTTTAAATGTATGTAAATGTATACTAAATAATGTGAGAACGTTGCATGTATGTGACGGAACATAAATGAGTACTCGCTGACGACCAGAAATTAGCAGAAAAAGAAGCTTTTAATTTACATCACATTAACATCTTTAGTCTAGATAACTTCACAATGGACACTGGTGTCCTTAGGACAGATTTGTGATTTCATTACCATGGAGAGTAGAATATTTTATTTTTCAAGCTATTTATCCAATAATCGGAAAACGTAACTTCCATTAGGAGGAGGAAGTTTTATTATATTCTTCCGAAATTATTGTTTTCAATAATTTATCAGGAAGATGGTAAAAAACCTGCTAAACATTGTACATCAAATCCTTATGTATCATTACATGTTACCGGGATCCTTACACCAAACCCTTAAAAACACATATTCTAAGCCCCCACGCCATACCCCTTCCCTCCGAAATGACGCCATACCCCTTCCTCTACCAAAAAACTATTTACCAGTTGTCAACACTTCTGGCATCTTATCTTAATTGCTGCACTACGTCATTGACACTCAGAGTATAACACTTTTTGTACCTGTCAAAAAGGTGATAATCAAGCTACCCACTTTCTCACCTGCCTGCTACTAAATTTCTCTAGCACCTCCATATTTTTTATCCTATCACCCTAACATACAAAATAGAATGAGAAGAACAACTTTTTCTCTGACTCATCTTGAATTTTCTCGATTTCCTTGGTGATCAGCGAAAATATGAGATACGTTCGAAAGTACAATGAAAATATTTTGGTTTTTCTTTTTAAATTTTTCTTCTTTTTTTCTGACTGTCTGTCCTTTCGCTGGTTTCAAGGCTGAATATCTACTTATTACTGCAGACCCCATGAGTAACCAGCTAAGTGAGGGATTGGCGTCCTGGCTGAAATAATCTTTGAAATTTTCTACTGGTATTGAACTGATCATGAAATATCAGTTATTCAGGCCAAACGCATAAATTTCCTTTATAATGGAATCATAAATATCATTCTTATAATTCTTATAATTTGTTTTAATTACAGTATGTTTCTAAGACGTATCTCAGTTTTAAAACGTCAGATATCATATGAAGCCCTTCATGGACACAGAATATAAGCTACTTTTTCTACCTACACGTACTTTACATAATACTATAGCCTTCCTGGTAAAAACAATAAAATCAACCATAGGATAATATGTATTTTATGATATGTATCAACACATTATGTAGACATAGCGTTTGGCACGCATCTCCAATTATTATTCGTATCCTGTCAATCGTTGTCATAAAAATATTATAGAAAAAAGTAACTTGGCCATATCAAAGGGGGCATGAATATAAGCACACATTCACAGACTTCGTCTTGAATATGCGCCAAGACGTCTTGTAAAAGCATTTCTGCTTATTCTATTTAGTTTTCTATTTTTTTCTTTTTTCTTTGATAATTGTTCTTTTTTCTCTACATATTTATTGAGTTTTTTCTCTACATATACATCGAACCCAATATTAGTTGGGTTCGATGTAGCTTCCACACTTTTAATATTCTATATATATTGAGTAACTTCTACGCCACCCCCTCCACTGTGTTCCAGCCCAAAAGTGAACACTTTACAGAGAGGTAAAAGCAGATTGCATATAGGGATCAAAGAAAGATCATTCCCTATGCGACTTGTTGGAGATACATGTTCCCAAGACCCCACACAAATGGAGAAATGCCCAAGATGAGCCTGAGCTCGAAGAATTTATCTAAATATAAATTTCTTTAAAATGTCTAAGATATTGATGAAAAAATAAATTTAAATTTAAAACGTCTAAGATATTGAAACAATGAAAGTAAAACTGTTAATAAAAAAGGCTTCGAAAATCCCCCCTAACCCCCTAATATCAATTCAGCAACAGATCAGAGGTGCCAACGGGGGGTGGGGTAGTGAATAAAAAAGTAGAAAAGTAGAAGAAAAAGACAAGAAATCAGACCCAAAAAAACACCTCCCCACGTGTGGGCATACCAGCTGGTCGTTCATTTCCTCCTGGATGGACTTTTTCCCACCAGGTCACGTGTTCAGGGCCTGGGCAAGGTCATCACTCCCCAACCAGAGGTTAGGTCAACTAGTTCCCATGACATAACCTTCTACAATGCCTGGAGAGTGGAAGAACCCTGGAGGAATGTCACTAGGGGGCAGAACTAAGGGGGAGGAGGGGAGTTTTTTTTGGTTTTTTTTTTTTTGGGGGGGGGGGGGGGGTGACATGGCATTCAAACAATAACCCTCTCTTCCCTGTAACCTGAGAAAATAACCCTTTCTTTTCATGTAATGTAAGAAAAATAGTCTCAAATTTCTTGGTTGTGGCGCCTATAGCTTCCCCAGAACAATGGAATGGGTTGAGAAAATAAAAATAAACATTTATCAAATGAAAACGAGCAGTTGGGTAAGTCACAAAGAGAAATAAATGTTAAAATATTTCAGAAAAAGTTCATAACTCAAGAGCTTATAAAAAAGTTGAAAATGTGCAGCTTATTTTAAACATTGAAATGTCAATGTTATTTCTGTTTCTACAATAGAACTTTTTTTTGTATCTAACCAAAAAAAATACTTATATTTTTCACTTCTCACCTCGTCTTAGAATGATCAGACTCATCTTGGAGTTTTCTGTGTCTCAGAGCCAGGTGTAAATGTGTTTATAAAACAGGCCCCCGAAAAGAGAACCAGGAGGCAAATATTAGTGTTCCTTTTTGGGGCCTGGCAGGCTGGGGCATTGTAGAGACTGCTGTGAAGTTTGTATCCGATGTGACTTTTGGTGGGTGATTTTGTGATACTTAATCCTTTTTGTGACTCAAGAAATCCTTTCTGTGACTCAAGACAAGCTTATAAATGTGTGATGGAGTTATTTATCCAGACGTAGGGTATAGGTCCATAGTAATCGATGGTGTTATAACCCTGTGACTCAAGACGGGATTTCAGGGTGTGACATTGAAGCGGTTTTGTTCTGACTTTCCAGAAGGGTGACTCAAAACTTGTGGAGTAAATGTGTGAAGAAGGTACTTTTGTGACTCTAGACGTGAGGTATTGATGGATGATGTTAATGATGTGATATCCTTTCTGTGACTCAAGACAAGTGCAATGAGATATATATAAATTACCTAATCCTTGTGACTCAAGACAATCCTTTGTGACTCAAGACAATTATTTATGTCATAACTCCAGAAATGTGATTGAGATAAACGTAGTTGAATTCGATATGACACTGTTACTTTCCTTGATCTGTGACTCAAGGCAAGTATGATAAAGATGTTATCCCTGCTATTATAATCCTTCAAAGATGTGTGACAGAAATGTGTGATAACTCACAATGTTTCGTCCAATCTGTTACTGTCTCAAAACATTAAGTTTTCATCCAATCTGTGACTCAAGACAAGTTGATACACATATATACCACCACTTTTATAACATTCCTTCCGCGACATACATGGGCGTGGAATATCACCGTAACCGACTCCGGCCGTGCGATATAACTCCAGTTATTCCACGATTGTGTCACTGTCCATACACCGCCCCTGTCTCTGTCGCCGACACAGTTTATTATAGAGATGGACAATTTGGTGACACCCCTCCTTTACTCCTCCTCTCCTCTCCTTCCTCCCTCCCTCTCTCCCTGTGATGGTGGGTCCATGGCCTGTGGTTTGGCACCCAACCAGGTCGGGGTGTTCATGAATTGTGTCTCCTGCCTCACTCTATATCAAGGTTTTTCTCCTTTTTTTCCCCTTATAATGCAGCACTCAGTCGCTGAGCCTTATTCAGATAAATTTTGTGAATGATAGAAAAAGATTGCCGACAAATGATAGGCGGTTACATTATATTGACTGGCTATACTAATATGTATTGGCTTTTCTTATAAGGAGGCCAATACAATTTGTTTCACCTACAATCTTTTCATAAATTGTTTCATTTGTGAGGAATTAATATGTCATTTATTTTCCAATATTTCAATTATTTGTTGTTTTTCTTTTCCGTCTCCTGCAGAGGGATAGCTGGTAAATATATTTGCAATGATATTCATAGACTAGTAAAAAAAAAAAAAGAGGTTCAGTTTATTTTCAATCCTTTCTTTTTTAAATTTTTCTTTTGTCTCATGAGTTAAAATATCACTCCCTTGGCCTTATTCACACCCCATTAAAGTACCTATACCTTTTTCTCCTCCCCTCCACCTGACAGGTAGGCCAGCTGTTACAGGGGGGTCCTCCAGGTGAACAGGTCTCCAGGTACACAAAGATCTCCTCCAGGGTGTAAGGGCCGGCCAGGTGAGGGTACCTCAGGGTATGGGTTCTCCACTCCAGGGTAGGTTTTACACCTGGCTAGGTTTATGTTCTGCTTGCTAAAGTTTGTTTTTTTTTGTGGTGGCAAAGTTTTTTGTTTTTTTATTTGTGGGTTTTTTTTCGTTTGTTTTATTGTGTTTTTTTTTGTCTTTATATATCACTACAAGACAGAGAAGGAATTGCGAACGCCAGGAAAAAAGTTCCAAGGTCAGCAGAAATTCAAGTGATCCCTTATATCAGGGAAACAGAAATCATCGGAAGTCAAGTTAATGGCAGCTATAACAATATGTCACTGTGAGAAAAATATGACATCCTGATAACTTTTCAGTTTGTTCTTGAGTACTAGAAGTACAACTTAAGATTCCTGTTCAGTTTGAAAATAGCACGATGTGTTTTTGTAAGGTACCCCTTTGTTAAGGATTGTATCCAGTAGGAATGTTATTATAGTAACCCACGACTTCAGTTCGCTACAACCCCCGTCAGCTTCCTGGCAATTTCCGTGCGTTGATTCACTACATCCGACAGATATCACATCTCACAGTGTATTTCACGCTTAGGTAAGTTTCCGATGCTGCCTGCCAAATCTAGTTTCGTGCGAACCAGCACAAGTCTTCCACCCAATAAAACTATAATAAACAGAAAAAAAAGTTCAAAATAGGACGGGAAGGCGTTGTTGTTGTTTAAGTAAAAAAAAAAATAAAAAAAAGTTTAAAAAAAAGTAAAAAAATTACCAAAAAAAAAATCAAGGAAATTAAGAATAAGATTTTTTTTTTAAATTACACCAAAATTCTATAAATAGTCAGAGGATATCCGAGCAGGTATAAGAGAATGCATAAATCTCAGTAGTCTGTAACATTCGTATATTATACCCAGATACCTAAGACAGGGTTTTCATACCCTCTTACTTCTCCTACTATAAATCTGCCCGTCCCAACAGCTGCTTCCCCTCATCCCTTTACACGCCGATACGCCTCGGTTTTACTCCACTGACGAGAATGAGGGAGGTAAAACTGTATTTACTGACGGCGATTTTGGAGCGATTTTTTTTTGGCGATTTTTCTTTTAAAAAAAAAAGAGAAAAAATCACATCATCCTGGTTACTTTCTCGCTGATTTGCCTTATTTCTAGTCCATTGATACACAATAGAATTGGCAGATACACAGAGTTTAGTCTGATTCATATGGGCGATTTTGGCGATTTTTCAGCGATTTTCTGAGCAATTAAGTCAACATAATGAGAAAAATTATATTTTCTCCTCGAAAAGGGCTGACTTGAAAACTTCTAAAATTCAAATTTTCCACTAAATGTCTCTCCAAATCTTCAGCAGTTCCTATGTACTCATTTTCCTCACACAACCCTCCCACCATCTCCTAGTGTAAACGCCCCGTTAGATGCCTCACCTAATTCCTGCCTTATCTCCAGGTAGGCCTAGTCTAGACTAGTATTGCCTAGGGTACCAGAACATACAGGTAAGTGTGGGGCTACCAGCAGGGGGGGGGGGGGGTTCCCTTGGGGGACCTCCAGGTGCGCAGGATCCTGGCCTCTTTCTTAAAAATCCTTTTCTATAATTGCTTCTCCGTTTCTTTAATGTTTTTATCCTTTTCATGTGTTCTTTGCTTTTGGCGAATTTGTTGTATGATAAACGTAATGCTTCTTGTGGACTGATGTAACTGTGATTATATGTTTTTTAATCACACAGGGGTATTCAATATCACACATCTACTCCTGGAATGACTTTAATGCGTTCGATTTAATTGGAGATCGTTTTCCTACTAAGTCAAAATAGCCACAGATGTAATCTTCCTCTACAATACATCCAGGTAAATCCTGCTCACAACAATGCAACCACAACATTCAAATAACTGTCTCCTCTTAATTATGCTCACTCCATTTCGTCACCTCACTCCGCCATCGGTCACTCCATTATAATATTCACTCCATTTGGCCCTATCTCACTCCATCATTGCTCACTCCATAAGGGTTTCTCACTCCTTCAGTAGTGTTAAGAACCATAAAGGTACTGTCAAAACCCACCACACCAGATGTAGCTATCCGCGTTTTGGTAGTTCTCAACCCTGTCTCGCAAGGTTTATGCGTCCACTCTAACCCCTATGTTGTCAAAAGTGTCACTTTATGGTGTCAATTGGGTGTCACCATGTTTTTATGACATCAAGCCACAATGTCACCCTGTATGGTCTCCTTGTGTCGTTACTTTTGTGTTAAACGCTTTTTTTTGACAAAGGCTCAAGAAACTTATTGTAAAAGCTTAGAATCCTTATGATTGTAATAGAAGTGTATAAATAAATGAAAGTTGTCTCCATAGGTTTCTCAGGCCTCGAAATTAATAAATACTGTCCTATCGTCCTCCTGAGATTTTATCATATGGAGCTCTCTATATGCAGTTCTGAGTATAAAGGTAATCCTTATATTGGGTTTCCCATTGTGGAACTATGGGATGGGGACTACTGTCCCTAGTCCTTCTGGTAAGATTGCTTATATAAAAGTTCCTGCCAAGCTCCAAATACGACTCTTAGTGTAGAAATAATCCAGTTATTGCTTAGTTTCCCTGTCCAGAACAAAATCCTAGGCTAGATTCCATATACGAAAAATATCAGATTTCCTTCAGAGCTCCTTAAGCATTAAAGGTATGGATAATGTTCAGATTTTCTCAGGGCCTCCTTAAGCATTAAAGTTATGGGAATGTTCAGTTTTCCTCCACAGCTCGTTAAGCATTAAAGGTATGTGATGGAGTTCCCTCCTCTGTCCCTACTCCAGCCCCTGATGCCTCCTGCTCCAGGGTGGTGGCCAGCACTACTCCTCCTACTCCTCCTGGTCCTCCTGTCCTCTCCACCTCCGCTCTCCTCCACGCTCCCCCACTCTACTGATGGGAGACCAGGTCTGTTGTTGTATGTCCTCCACACCCTGAAAGTGCCTGGAGAGTGTACAGCTATCAGGGGCAGCTTGGAGAGTGAGTAGTACCCCAGTGATTCACTCTCCATGCAGATTTTTTTGGAAATACCCCAATGGGGTGTGGGTATCATATATCTGCTTGGAGAGTGAGTAGTATACCAGTGGCTCACTCTCCATGCAGATTCTTTGGAAATACCCCAAGGTGGATTGGGTATCATATATCTGCTTGGAGAGTGAGATATATTGGTAATGTGGTAGTGTTGTGTTGTGAGAAACCCCAAACAATGTTTGATGCTCTCCAAGCAGAGATGGGGTGATGCTATCTCTGCCAAACTGCAACACAGCTCAGATTCCGTCCGAATCATCACTGCAAGGGTCAGTTTCTGGGAAGGCTAATGGCGGCCGTGTGTTGTGAAAAAATCACAGATTGGGTTTCAAATGATAAGATGAGCTGTCTATTCAACCACCATTATCAAAAGCATCATTAGCCTAAAATAAGGGATTCTGGACTGTATTTACGAGATGACACTCTCAGGATCACAGAGAAAGACTTTGACAGCTGTTCAAATCAAGGAAGTAGATCCGGCAGCAACGATCTTTTTCAAAACAATGAATGTGAAAATATGATTCTTTTTACAAACTTACGACCTGTTACAAAATATAATGTACTTACTATGAATTCTGTGTAAATACTTGTGTACGAAATATTAGTTCACATCAGTTTTCACCACACATACTTGGAACTATGTTTTCGCGTCGGGTTAAGGACCGAAAGGTGTGCGCGTAGGAAGCGCCCCGAAAAGCTCGGGCGTGTTGGGGCCAACCCTCACAGAGGTGAGTCGAGGGAGGGAAACGGACGCGAACCGCCGATGTGGGACAGGTTGCTATCTCTGCTTGGAAGAGCCTGGGGGCTGATGGGTATTTTTTTTGCTGGCGCTGGTACCTGGTGAGTCAACTAGAACGGGCATGGTGCCTGCTGGGAACCAGTGGAGGTGTAGGGTGAGGGGTGGGAGCTGATTGGCTCAGAGTGACAAGGGTAGGGGGTGGTGAGGGGGGGGGGATGAAACTTAACTGTGCTGCATGACTTGTGGTGGGGGGGGGGGGGGGCACTTGGGTTTTGAAAGGGTACCCGTGGCCCTGCAGAGCAGAAGCAGTGAATGTTAAATCCCCGAAAGAAGAATTTACAAAGGATTTGTACATGAAAATGCTAAGTATCCACCAGGGAAAATATGCAGAGCAAAATTTGCAAACTGAAAGCATTCATAAATTGTAAAAAATCACAGAACTCTTCATATGACAGAAACGTATGATTAAAAAAATGAGATTGTTCTTCAGAAAAGTTGGAGTAACCTTCAAAGAGGCAGTCCCCCCCCTCCCTTTACTCTATCAGACTATCAGGCCTCGGGCAGTGTCTGGCTGGTTCAGATATACCATATAGTTTGTAACACAACCCTTTGTGTCTAACTAACCTAACACCCAGCCCTTTGACATACACAGCAGGGTGTGGAGGAAACGAGCTCCCAAGTCATTGGACTTCTTGGTAACAAGTTTAAGAGAGTTACAAATTATCTGTATTGTCACAATTCTAGGTGTTGTGGTTTGCTAGTTCATTCATATTTGGCATTGTGGATTTCTCACTACAGCCAAAATAATATTTCAACGGTGACCTATTAGGCTACCAGTCTTCGAAATAGTTGTCATAAATACCATACCTCTGGCTTCATATTAATGCAGGCAATCTAAATTGTGACTGAATGGGATGAATGGAAGTACTATTTTGCCAGGTGCGAAATTGTACAAGTTAGCCCACAGTTTATCACTTCAGTCTGACAAAACTAATTATCTCTCATTCTCATTTACTTGATATACTATGAGCTTTTAGTTTCCTTGAAATTTTAAACATATATTTTCTGATGAAAATATAGATAACACCATAATTGCGGAAATACGCAAGAGCAGTGAAGCCTATCATCCCCCTCCATTATACATAATACCCAGGGGATTGGGGCAAGGGTTGGGGCAGGGGTCAGGGTGGAAAATGTTCTTTTATTTTTTTATTTTTTTTGCAATATCCATATAGCCTCTCTCTTTTGCTCCAGTATGGAAGTTTAAGACCATTTAATGGCCCTGAAAATATGAGGATTTATGCCTAAGACCTTTTATGGCTTTCTACTAGAGATTCAACTGTGTAGTGATGTGGAAATAGGAAGAGTAGGGAATCATTTTTATTTCTAAATAATCTCTATTTATAGCGAAAAAATAAGCTACAGAAATAGAGCCCTGTATGTAATGGCCAATGTATAAGTAAGGATACTAGAATGGAAACAAGTCTTTTTTGCAAATGGAATTCACTAAAAGTTGTAAAATATTGGAAAAGGAAAAGAAAAAATGAGATCTTTGTTAATTAGAAGTTGTGGGTTCTACCTGAAAGATCAAGAACATTTTCCAAAAGGCCAGGGGCAGCAGTACTGGTTTGAGGGCAGGAGGTCGCGTATACACCGTGTTATAGTGACTCTCATAACCCAAACTGGTCCCTATCAGAGGTGCGCGACTCCCAATTAGTTGACACTGCGGGGAGGGACCCCTCACCCCTATACCCCTTAGGGGTGTGATTAAGAGGAACAGGGGTAGGGACAAACAGGTACTGTTTCTGTGACAGGGGGAGACAGGGGGGATTCATTTGGGGAGGGAGGGTTAAGGGGAGGGGGTGGATCATTAAAAGGAAAAGATTTTTTTGTGTGTGAGTCTGTGTGAATTTTTTTCGGTATATATATATGTGTGTGTGTGCATGCGTGTGTGCATGCGTATGTGCATGCGTGCATGCATGCGTGCATGCGTACGCGTGCGTGCTTGCATGTGTGGGTGTGTAGGTGTAGGTGTGTGTGTGTGCATGCATGCATGTGTGGGTGGGTGTGGGTGTGTGTGTGTGTGCTGGTGTTGGTGTGTGTATACTTAGGCATGTGTGTAGGCGTCTGTCTATGTCTGTGATTAATTGAAAAAAAATAAAGATAAGTAATAATTGTGAAAAAGAAATTTGTTGGAAACGACAGGAGACATGAGAAACCCTAATTGTGATCAATAGAAAAATATCAAAATGGATTTTGGTACTGCTAGAAGTAAGTGCAAGAAATTTGTCAAATGTAACAGGAAAAGTAGAGAAATATATCAAAAATAATGCAAACAAAAAAGAAATATGGCCGGATATGTGGAGAGAAAGGGCATATCAAAGAAGATGTACAACAGTTGAACTACTCTTTATATAGCAATATATCTCCTCTGGGTGACCGAATTGCATTCGCTATGCTATAAGTGAAGGCATTTGGGTATTATTTCTCTTTTTTATTAGTTGCATTATTTTGTTACTTTCTATCTTTTTCGTTTAATTCTATATCTAAATGATCTTTAATCCTTATATTGTATATACCAACTGATCTCTTTAGTGAGTTTTTTCTGCTGAAATAGGAAATAAATCTTAGTTTTTAAAGCCGGAGACCAGTTTCTTTTCAAAGGGAATAGACTTGAGTTGTGGGGATGGAAAAAATTGTAAGAAAATACACTTGGTGTAAAATAGTCATTCACAGAATGGTGGCTCAAAGGTGGTATTACACTATACGACATGAGCTGTGATCCGACGCCTTCGCGCAGAAATCGCATATATTAGAAACAAATTCTTTGTTACACATGTGTAAAGTACACCAAATTACCAATTTCAAATAATTATACCACTGCCGTGTGCGAATCTTACATTTTATCGTCACATCGTCACAATATTGCGGCTCAAAGTCATGTAGTGTAATAGGGCCTTTAGTTTAGTAAGGCAGGTCATGTGTGGACCATCTGGTATCCTTGTAGGATGATGTATTGGTGGTTTATGGATAGTAGGACTTTTTAGCCATCAATGGATGAACAGTAGTAACTGTATAAGCCTCTGAATGGGTATAGATTTACTGGGTAGGCTGCAGGTGGGAGTCCTTTAATTACTGTAAGGGGGTCTAAAGAAGTATCTTTTTAAAGAAGGGTAGATACATGTATCTTCTTATTTTGTTGAGGTTAAGACAACAACTTATTATTACTGACCATATGATTTGCCTCATTATAGACAAGAGGAAATTTTATAGTATTCCTAACTATTTGGAATAAAAAACATTGCTATCTCTGTACTGCATATACATGAACTAACATGAAATAATAAAGATTTTCTTCTATTTCCATTAGAATTCCTTTACTGACAAAACCCTTGAATGATCAATAATAGGCACTTTTTGATGTAGAATGTTTAACTAATAGGGAGAAGCACTGATTATTTATAAAGTACACAGTGCCATAATATATCAAAAATCGTTTCAAATGACTATCAAATATAACTCATTAAAAGCAGCCCTACTGCAACATACTTTACTCCAAGCTGTCAACCTTGCACTGTCATGTCAACAGCACTTGCTGTCACTACCTCATACACTAACCCTTTAACACTGCTGTCAACTGTCACATGCTTCACTCTTGACCCTGAAGCTGTGCCCTAAATAACACATTACTTGACCTCTGGCCAAGACTCTGCCAGAAACACTTAAAGTATTTTTCTGTGCATTGACAGAAGCCAAACTTAACCTAAATACTGCAAACACACTTAATTTTGAGCCAAATATATTTTTGGTTCATTCGCGAAAACAGGCAAATAATACATGTTCTTTGCGATAACGGTTTCATGTCGCAGTAATATTCTGTAATTCTATGTCCACTTCTACTGCCAGAACTAATGTTGATTTGAGAATTTCATTATATTTTTGCGCAAGAAAGTCGCTTACATGAAAATAATAACATTTAAAACAAGACCTTTGGCCTTAAGTGGGTTCAGCAAAGACACAATGGGATGAAAAAAGTAGGTCTTATTTTGACAGTTGTTTGATGACTGTCAGGGCACTGTTTACAGTCAATGGGAGGAGGTGGGGAGTTGTGTGTGGACATGCAAACCATTTGACAGGCCGGATTAATTGTTGATAATGACCGAATGGTGGTTCTTATCAATGTGTGTGTATTTGTCTTTGGCACGAGACACCCTCATGACATCTTATGTCATACTGTGGCAAATAAAAAAAATTGTTTTGTTTTTCATTCTGACTTTTGGCAATTGGATATTATGAATGAAGGACCAGTCCCTGAATCAGGGAATTGCTGATAACTTATGCATACTATTTTTCAAGGGTAAGACAACAAAACTTATGTTCTGGTTGTACTACCTACCCTTAAGTTCTGCTACGCTAACTTCATTCAATGAAAGATTATTATTGAAACTATAGTTATTCAAAATTCAATATCAATTAACGAATCAACAGAAAATGTCATTTTCTGTACCCAAAAAGTTCCCCTATCTGTTATATTTCCCCCATTACTGTTGGTCCGTGTTTCCTGTCATTATATAACACCACGTGACCTTGTGGTCGTGACATACTGATCTCTATGGTAACCCTAGTTATACTACACATGTATACTGTGACTTACTGATCTCCATGGTAACCCTACTTGTATGACACCTCCATGTAAGAAACAGGGCAAATACTACATGGGGAACTAAAGTGGGGGTTCCACACAGCAACACAAGAGAAAATATGTTTTTCAGTCCTCTGGACTGAAAAACCTTGCTTTGGCGGCGAAAAATAATCATCATAAAACTAGGTTGGGGGGGGGGGGGTCAGAACGGACTAATCCTTCAACTACTCCCCCCTCCTTACTCCCCTCCCCTCCAATCCCCACCTCACGACTGCTATGAACCTACCTATACCCACGCCCCTCCCATCCTATAAACTATGTTATGCAGAATACCATCTCAATAGGCCCGTTCGATTGGTCCCGCCGGCGGCCGTTACTACGCATGCGCGACTAACTAGCATGCATTTCTGGGCTATACAATAGCATTGACTTCCGGTTCCTGCGCCGGCCGGCCGGCGGGTGGATCGAACTCACCTAATAGGGAGTGTCCGCCAATAGTGGCTGGAAGTGGGTCCAGCCAGCCACCACAGTGCATACTGTGCTAATTACAGGTACCAGTGGAGATCACTGGTGACACACATGACTGCACAGATCACAGGTCACAGTGGCCGCTGGTCAAGGTGTGCACCTGTACACACCTGGCTGGTTCCAACCAGACCCTTTTGCACCGCTATTTGAACGCACATGCCCTATTACAGTGCCTGCTCCCGCCCCCCCCGCCCCCCACCATTCCTTCCCCTCCGGTCCCCACCTCACCACTGCTGTGATCCGGCCCGTCTACTCCACTTCTACCGGTAGACCCCACCCCACTCCTCCCCTCCTGCCCCTACCTCACCACTTCAGTAACAGTGGTCAGCCCCAGTATTCCTGCCCCTCCCCTCAATTACCCACCCCACCCGTCGCCTCCACTGCTGTCCCCACTTCACCACTGCAGTGGCCAGCCCCTGGCCGTGCCCCATGTGTCAATCATACCTGTCACCCCTCCTATTTCTACTACTACAACCACGACCAGTGACCAATAAGGACAGAGATGTACACCTAAGGGCAGAAGGGGCAGGAGGTGGGTGAGGGTGAGGGGGGAGTTGAAGGGTGCAATTAGTACCAATTTCACGCCGCTTGACTTTACACAATGGAAAAACATCCGACAGTAAGGCTTTGGGGGCGTACTATACCAATAACCACTAGATGGCGCCCCCAAAGCAAAAATGTACAAAAATCACCGGGAAACAGTCAGGGTCCCCACTCAAAAGTTGTTTTCAAATACTTTGAGTTTCCCTGAGTTGTCCCTGCCCTCATATTAGAAAAACGTGCCTAGAGAAAGCCCAAGGGAAGCTTAATCAATCAAACATGTAACATCTTATAATTATGTACCACAACACGGCAAAATTGTTCCCTTAAGGCCAAACAAAAAAAATTGTTGTGTTCAGGTAAAATAGGTCGAAAAAAATAGGGTAGGTAGGTCGAAAAAACTTCTTTTTTTTTGCTTTTTTTTTTCACTTGCCAAAGAGACCCGGAAAGTGTTGGAAATAAAAAAGATATTCCAAATATTCTCAAAAAGCATTTTTAGCATCTAAAATACATGCCCTGAGTATCCATGTGCTGTTTTACGGTTTTCCATGGTACTTTAGGTCAATTCTTTGGATTCTGAAAAAAAAAATTAAAAATTTCCTTAAAAAAAGTTAGGGTAGGGCCACAAATTTAGGGTAGGTAGGGTTACCTGAACACAACAATTTTTTTTGTTTGGCCCAATTCATCAAGCGATTGCGACCAATTATTTTGTCTTCCAGTCTTTCTAAGGGAAGTACCTTGGGGAATCCCCACTAAAGTCACGATGATCGTACCCACAAAACTACTCATTGAGGTCTATACCATGTAGCTGCCAAACTCCAGCCTATAGCCTTATAGCCCCTTTTAGAGTCCACCCAGCCAGGCTGTGATGCTTTATATAGGATAATAACCACATCCGTGTTTTGAGTCATACTGTTTGCAACACAAACAGCATGGAAGAGACACAGTTACATTCTAATGGCCTTTTCCTGACATTTTCTCATGGCCTTTTCACTGGAGAAACTTCTCGTTTTTCAGGATTTATATTGTTTATGTGGCTTTGGAAATAATGGACAGTGGTCTATGTCTTGGTAGAATGAGAGTAGAAGAATGTTACTATAATTCGTGCATTTACTGCATGGAAAAGGAATTGACAAAAACATGATTATATTTGGAACTACTCTATATACAGGAGTGGATCAAGCCCGGGGGATCAAGGAATTTTCAAATAAGGGAGGGGGAAATTTTTTTGGTTTGTTTTCATCTTAAATTCTATATTGGAAATGTCCTTCTTTTCGCCAAGATTAGGCTCCCAGCAAAAATGGATTATACAACTCCAAAAATGGGAACCTTTACAAATTTATGCAACAAAGCCAAGGTGGAATACAGTACTTCTCAGAGAGAACAAATGAGGGAACCCGTACCAAAGACAACAAGGTGTCAACCAATGAGAAACGGGTTTACAAAGTGGTCAACTAGCCAATGAGAGGACACGTACCAGAGCCGTGTGGTGACAGGAGTTGCCGCTAGGGGTCACTGCGGTCAACCTGCTCCCCCCCCCCACCACCCCAGCCCACTCCTCCAGGGTGGTCGTCATGGTAACGACCCACAGGAGGAGGGCTAGGTACTGATTTGGAGGATTTTACTTGGCAGGATATTTCTAATGAATCCTGAAATGTGGTATTCTTGAGGTGGCTCCCAGTCTTTTAAATGTGTTGTGGTTCTTTTGATCCTAACTGAACTGATCTGAGTGGGATCCTTTTTTTCTTGACAACTGATTACATGTTTTCTATTTCTGTAGAATCCTGATTATGATATTTAAAGAATACACTATTTCCTAAGTTGTTCTTATTATTGCAAACCGTTTTGAAATTGTCTGCATTGTATATATACAAGTGACCTGCACAGAGCTTATATCTCTCCTTATATGCAGCAATTCAAGCAGCAAATTAAACAGCTAATTTCTAACACATGCACCACCAAAGAAAGTTACCATATCTGCATGGAAACTTGTGGAATAAATGGAGTTCAGGAACCACAATGAAAAAAGCCTTTTCGAGGGCTTTGCTTCGTCACTCTGGGATAAGATTAGTTTTACTCAAGAATTCTTTCTTAGAAGGAAACATTACCAAACAATGACTTAACCATGACCATGGCATCTAAAAAATAAACCACGTTCTGCAGCATCGACTCTCTCCGTTGAAGTATGGATATTTCAATGCCAATAAATAAAAATTTAAAAAAAACTCGATGCAGATTGCCACCCTGCCCAGAACATTGAGAATCTCAATTAACCACATAACCACACAGCGCCACCTTCAGTGACCTGGGTGAATCACACGTCACGTGATCAGCAGCGAGAGGTCACGAGAGATCACGAGAGGTCACGAGAGGTGGAGCAGGTCACCACTCACTCACCGACTCGGAGCAAATGACGAGCGATTCAGAGTATGTGTTTCTGATGTGATTCCAAATGAGCCCAAATCTATTCATTTATTTTCAATTTATGGCTATATACGCGTATATGAGCCAATGTAGACCTATTCTTTAAAGTACATGGTAACGCACAAAGTGCCCTACATTACTGTGTGTATTGTTTCGTACCACTGCCCTAAACAATAATGTTTCTAAAGTATATGTATATTCAAGTATGGTATAACATTTCAATTAGCCCTAAAATACGATAACTGCTTTGGACATAGGTCTTTGCTTATAACTAACTCTTTTCTTTGAAAGTCGGAGTCAAACATGTCGAGTTAGACAATGATCTGAAAGCTAGCGGTTCTGTATGATGAAAGGTGACCTATATAGAAATATTATATTACATAAATCTATATACTACTACTGTATTTTAAACTTACCGACCGCTCGTGAGTGCCTACTGGCTACAGAATGAAACTCACCTGAAAAATACAAAATTACAGAAATTTTAAAATCAGCATAGGATTTTTACATATTCAATAAAACTTAAGTTGACCATGTAAATTCCGAATTCGTTATATCTTTAACAGTTTATTCGTAGTAAAGAACTTGTACACCAAAATGTACACACAGAGGAAACCATGATAATCCCATATTCGTGAGGGAAAAAATATGTTTAAAATACTTTAAAAACTGAATTCAAAGAAAATATTCCATTACACAACATTCATTGATACACAGGCACGTACCCCTAACGTAAAACGGCAATATATCAATGAAGGTAGCAATTATGGTAATAGAAACTATTACTCATATCAGTCCTTGAAAGGCAAGACATAGACAAGTGAATGAACAATTAGACAGACAGAAAAGAGTTCTTAAATTGGTTTCTTCCCCAACAGTGGGCCCACAGATAGATGAGTAAATTGAGTGAGTGATAGATTCAGACTTAACGGCTTGGACCCAAAGAAGGCCGCCTTTATCGCCCGGCCAGGGGGCCCTCGGCCTGCACGACGCCCTCGGGCAATTTACCCCGGCCGTGACGTACAGAGTAACCATCGGTGACAATGTCCAGAGACACTGCACGGAATTCCACCTCCCAAGATGACGCGAATTCTAATCATTACTTGGGTAATAGTGGAGAAGAATTAGATTTTGTTGCCAAGTTGGGTATTTGTAAATCTGCAAAATAAGGTCTTTCTGTGCGAGTTCTATCAATTGGTTATTTGTTCAGTCTGAAGAGAGTCCTAACCTTTGTTATAGTATATGTGGTTGGGTGTCTTGGGAATGAAGTCAGAGCTTCTATTTTATAAACTATTTTGTATTTATTGAAGTACAACTATTTCATTTAGTTGATTATGAAATGTTCCCATGACCCTCTCTCTCCCCCCCCCCCCCCCCCCCACCTAAAAAAATCGATACAATTTCTCTAAAAAGAATTTACACTGATTTTATAGAAGAAACCTGTGAATCTAACAGTGTTCTGAATAATTATTATCATTGCCATGATACCAAGCCGTTTTTGTTGTACTACAAAAACTACACTAGCCCATTATCTGAGACTAAATCTATAAATCAGCAAATCAACAAGTTTCATCGTCTTAGCTTGTATATATCCACACCCTAAAGACATCCAACCCCAATCTTTCTTCACTCTCTTTTTCCGCCCACGCCCCAAAAAGGGTCAAGAGTGGCCTCAAACAGAAACCAGCCGACCGTAACGGCCGGGAGGGGGGCACGTACACGACCAATGGGGCGTGACGGGGGGCGCTGGACCGTGACTGGGGATGGGTGAGATGACCTTTGAACTTTGGTGTACGTTAGATAGGGAGGAACCATTGTGAGTCCCAGACTCAATCTGTGAGACCAGCCAAGCATGACGTGATACTATAGGATTTTTCTTGCAGTGATCTTGAACCCGTCTTGTTACTTTAGCTTGGTCAATTTTTATTGTCATCACTTTTCCTCCCTGTTCTATCTGTATATTACCAATCCTTTTCTGCGTATTAGGCTGTAAATGGCTAAAGACTGCCAGGCCTTTTGTACATTAATTATTTATTTCTTGATCCAGGCATTTTGATAATCATATTTTCTATTTAATCATTCAAATTTATATATTTGGCAATTCATATATATACAGGTACAATAATATTTCCATCGTTGATAGAAATGTTTAAGTTCCATCCTTTACATTTATATACTTTCATTTTGTTGTAGTTGAAGTACATTTTTAATATCGAATTCTTTAACATGCTCAAAGTGAAAAATTCTTAAAAAGATCCATGCATGTTCTATCTGGCAGAGCCGGGAAGTGACCTTGAACAAAACTGTCAAGGTCACCGCCACCTGTGACGTCACACAAGAGTATCACGTGACAGGCCACAGACGCCGAGACTGTGACTCTGTCACCATGACAACCAAGTGTTGTCACCTTGACAACCTTGGGCTGTCACCTTGACAACAACCATGACATGCCCCCTGACAACCACCCAAACTACCCCCATATGTCTGTTAACACAGTCTAAAGAAACAGTCAAAATTCCTTTAAATTTACTTTAATATTTTAAGCTAATTTCATATTTACCTTTAATTTTGCGAATGAACTTTCAACAATGAAAAAACATTCTCATACAAATACATTATATACCTCTTTGTGTCAAAAGTTAAAGAATTATGTGATTATGAAAATATATTCCAGTGAAAATAATCCCAAAGGTGCCTGACAATTTGTATTACTATTTTTTGTCCTGTTTTTCTTTCTGCCACACTTCAAACCACAAAAAACATCCCAACAAGCAGCCACTTGTTGCGCATGCTTTACACGTTTGCTCTATAGGGGTGAGAAGTGGTGTGGTTAAGTTCACTTTGTGGGGGATACAGAATGGGTGTGAGATCAGAAAAACAACTTCTGAGGACCTTACAAGACCTGGTTTGTTCTATCAAAATTGATGAATGTTTTTTAAGGGACAGAGGTGGGCGTTATTACCCAACTACTTCTTTATCCAAGAAACTAGTGCATATAAAGTTTATTCAACTTTTGGTGTTCTATAAAGCAGACTGTAGCCTGAGATACATTGCAAAAATATTGTAACAATATTTGTTTCTTACTGAGGCCTAATCAGCTAAAAAGTATGAAAAGAAATGTATGTGATTTTCCGTTGCTTATCAATACCTTATTTTACCTCTCTAGGACACGGTTTCAACTTGACATAATTCTAAGATAACTTAAAATGAGAAGTCTTAAATATTTCTAAAGCTAGCTGCAAAGCAAAGACGACGTGTTTCGAGTAGCCATCAAAAGCTTAGGTACAAAACGTGGGTAGAAATTAAATCACCTTCCATAAGGGCTGTTAGTTTACTGCAACAAGACAGAAATGTAAAGTAGATGTACCTGACTATAATTTACTTAGTATAGTCAAAGAAATAAGAACAAAATCTGCTATAAAAGCTATAAAACGTATAATAAACAAATGGCAGTACAACAGAAGCTTTCTACCTGACCTGTTGGAGAGTAAATCCTTGGTATCACTGAGTATATCTAATCAGACCTGTTTGTATATACTATAGAGAGGGCCATCCATGACTGATGAGGTATCCCACACTTACCCACTCACTCACCCACTCACTGCACCTCACCCACCCACTCTGATCAGACAAAATGGCTATAGTCAGTTCTGTGTATACTGACTCATCTTTACAACCATTCATTTAATATTTCATAATTTGAGGAAAATTGATAAATTATGACTGTGCAACATCTGATGTATTACTTTCAGTGGTTCCATGTTTTCCTAGGGTTTTCTAAATTATATTTTTCAATGGTTTCTCATGTGGTTGGTTATTGGGGTCTAATGCCGTATCAACATCTAATGTTATATCAAGGCAAGAACACAATTTGACAATTCTGTCCTTGATGATCGTATCTATGGAATGAATGAATTATGAAAAGATAGAGACCATACCCCTACACATTTTCCGAGGCAGGTGTTCTTTAATGTGTCTGGTTCAATAAGCAGGGCCATACACACAACAGCCAGTGGTCTACTCGAGAGTTTCTCATGTGGTTTCTCTTTATTTTAATATTGTTTACTTTTTTCATTATGTTGTTAATTTAAACATGTAGTTCTAGAACTCACTCAACTTTCTGGGAATGGACTATACTCACCACCCACCCTGGCGCCTATTGTCTTATCTTTATGGCCCACTTCTGCTGTCCCTGATAGTAGAGATAGGCCCGGTAAGCCTAAACCAGACCTGGTCAGGCCTATAAACAAAGCCTAGGGCAGGAGCCAGCACCAGAGATATGGGACTGGCCACCACTACTTCTGTCTGGTCCTGCCTTTTCTTATCTGGATTTGTAGTTAATTTTTGTTGTTGTTTTTGTTGTTAGTTGTTCTTATGGTTGTTGTTTTTGTTGTTGTAGGGTCTGCTTTTATTTTTTTTATTTTCTTTTGTTTCCTTTTTGGTAGTTTTTTTGCTAGATTATTTCTTAGGTGTCATTTTGTTTTGCCTCGTGGCTCTGTCTTGGTTCGGGTATCAGGAAAGTTACTTGTAGAACAATGACAATACTGCCTGAGTTTCCTCTTGAGATTAAATACTATAGCTATGGCGGATAGAATAAGATTTTTGTGGATACATTTGAAGCTTTCTTCAAGAATCGGTTGAGACGTTTAAACATAACTCTGCAAATATGTCTTCACAAATCGGTAAAAATATGTATTAGGTGCAAAAAAGAATTACAAACATCCAATCACGTCTTTGGCGTTTATCGACAAATACCTTTATTTCATCTTGAAATTATGATCTTTGGCTTTCAGCTATTGTTATATCTCATCTAATAATGTAGGGTTGGTTTATAGGCTTCTGTCACTTATCAAGTGCTAAGATCCTTAACCACAGTGTACCCAAAAAGAGATTAGGACACCAAACTAATCAGGGATGATACTCACAGGGCTTTGTCATCATATCTGTCCTTATCGTTACCTGATAAGGGTACCAGACCCATTACAAAAGGTCATCAGCTTATGAATGTGTATCTTATCATTATCATACTCTACAGTAAGGGATCTTTCATTAGGTACATACGCATTAAAATGTGCGTAATTCATGTAGAAATAAAATGTATCTGTAAGCACGCCCGCCCCCCGCTTTTTTTTGCCCAAATATTGATTTTTTTTTAAAGTAAAATTCCTGCACCTGGAGGGCGCTGCATAATTTTTGCCATAGCACCCCCCCCCCCCCCCTACTTTTTTTGTCAAATTCCTGGATCCACCCCTGTGTATGATAGCCATTTTTTCACTAATTTTATGACAGCAGTCTTGAAGGGTTTCTCTCCCGGCCCAAACACGAATTTAAAGAAGCAATTTTATAAGCAAAGAAAATCACATCGTGATCAGGAGTTATACATAAAAGATTTGTTGGGTGGATAACTAGTAATGTCAGAAAGACTTTAATACTCTGTTCATGTTATAATTCATTTTAAAAAAACTCCTCAGGAAGTTCCAATTTCTTTTGTCTCCAGACTGAAAACACGAGTATCCCATTCCTCAGACAAGCCAACCCAACTCCTCTCAACTCCAGAAAAAACACCCCTCTCCACTCCCACTCCTATTTCAACATCTGAGACACTGGCTGACTGCTCCCAATTTTCATTTCTATCCGTTTTTAAGTAGCCTTCAGAGAACAATGGACTCTTAGCACGCGACGTTATTATTGGTGACATAAACACGGAATGGGGGGGGGGGGGGGTACCTAACCCACATCAGACGGCCATGTGGCTCCTCCTGGGTTCCTCCAGGGTGGATGTCAGAGGCCTGGGGGGCGGACTCTCTGGAGGTTACTGCCCACTGCCACACTACCACCCTTACTTTTCATGAATGACCACTCCTGAATTTCAATCGACCGCCCCTTACTTTGGGGGACACATATCACCGTCCCTAAAAATCAGAGTGTCCTGTATAGGCCTAGTACCAGGAAATATACAGAAATCATCAAAACAGGAAAAGTTCTGATAACATTCTATTAGTTTTCCTTTTTGGTAAAATAAAGTAAGAACAACGTTAAATTTAAAGTTGGTGTCCCTATATTTTTGTCTATGGATGTAGTCTACCACCTCGCCTTTTTGTACCTAAAAAGTGGTTGACCGCCCCTAAATTTTGATGTGCACCACCCCCGCTTCGTGGGTCCATTTGCCAAGCCTATGTGCCCCCCTCTCCCCTGGGCTCCTCCTGTGTGTATAGGAGGGTTGTCCTGGGCGTGGGAGGGGTGAGGATGGAGTCTGTGAAGTTGGAGGGGAAGACGTTGGCACAGCGTTGGTGGGAAGGGAGCAAATCTTATTAATCACTTCCAAATACTAACTAGATGGTAGGATTAAACCCCTTATATCCTACACCCATATTTTTTCTAAATAATCCCAGAATATATTGATAAATTTATAACCCCATGGACGGATCCAGAGGGAGTCGAGGAGGCGGGCCCCCCTTTCCTTTAATTACCCAGAGAGTTTGCGTTTTTAATGTAAAATTTGGCCCAAAATACATTAGGAAAATACAGTTCCAAAAGCTGCCCCCCTCCCCCTTTCAGATTGTCCCTGACAACAACAGGGGGATAGGGACTCCTGGCAATCTCCCATTCCCTCTTTCTGACCCAAATCCGCCTGTGGGAATGTTACCCCCAGATTTTACCCTCCTCAGACCAGCTGGGATCGTTACTCCCCCCCACCGTCATCTGGTCACCCCACATCTGGGGGGAATATAAAGGGGTAAAAAATGGAAGAAAAATAAATGGGAATAAATTGAGAAAAATGGATGGGTGAAATAACATTGAAGAAAAAGTGACAAAAAATAGAAAACGAAAATAAAGGGGTTAAAAAAAATGGAGAAAGAAAAGGGAAAATTCCAAGTCAGTTTTCTTGTTCTATAACTCAGTACTGTATGTAAAAACAATCATCAGTGTGTTTTTTGGTACACATGGGAAGCATCTGGGAGTGTTTTATCGTCATGAACAACAAGCATTTGCCTGTCAAGTCCACCTTGTTAGTTACGTAAGTCCCAAATGGTAAGCATGCTGGGGAAGTATCGGGTTTGGGGATGACTACAAGGTGTTGGGTCCGAGTGGGAGGGCTAGGGGTTGTAAAGGGTGGATCTGGGACATTTTGTACAAATTTAAATTTCTCTGACTTATGATAACTGCGGAGCATTCCTATGATTTTTGGGATTTTACTATGAATATGTTGACCTGGAAGTTTTCATTGAAAGATATTAAAGCGTTACGTTTTTCAAGTTTGCTAGCAAAATAGGGGCTTGAAATATTGAACTATTGTTAATGTTTGATTTAAGACTGCGTAATGTTCGTGTATATCCAAGTCTTCATGAGTCGTTTATCCAGAATGCCTGAGTAATTCAGACTGCGTTTAAAGTTTGTCCGTCCACTTCCCAATAGTTCAAAAGAAATGAACGATGAGGGAGCTTCTTAATATGAAAGGGTTTTTATTCAATAAACATCTCATCCCGAGTCAAAGCCACCATATGTAAGTCTTCATCAGTCCACCTCCCATCTCCTATCAGCAATCAACCACATTTAGAACACGAGTTGTTCCAACACCTTCTAGACCATTCCAGTGCTCAGTTCTATCACAATCCTATGTCCGAAGTAGTTGGTATAGATATAAACTCCAGTCTGCTACGCAGGAGCCGATATGTTTTACTCCAGGTAGTTCCTTTGCTTAGCTGATGTTCTCACTAAGACTCTACTATGCTAGCTTCTAACTAACTCTTACTAACTGTTCACTAACTGACTGCTCCTGACTTTGCAACACCTTTTATACTAGTTAGCAGGTGGCGCTAGGAGCGTAAAGTCTAGAGTAGACTAGAAGTAGACTTGCTAAGCCTGATCCTTGATGGATTATACAACATGATGAAATATTAAAAGTACTAAGCTATTAGTACAATATTTTGACAAAAAACTTTGCAAAAATACATACGTGTGTACAGCTTTCCTTTAACTCATACATTTTGGGGCAATACTTTTCAAGAAGAAAGAATACATGGAGTTTTAGTTATAGGCAAATAGGATAATGTGTAACCAGATAGTACTAGTGGGGTGTAAATCTTCAAATTTCAACCATTATTTCAGTATGAATACAGCTTGTAGCCTGCTTTCCCAAGTGTCCATAATGGTACTTTAACAATCAGTAATTTACAAAACTAGCCACCTTCACTTAACCCCTAAACGCCTCTCCCAATCAAACTCTACTTCCTCAGGAAGTTTTGACAGGAAAATCTGTCCCTAGGAACAGCAATTGAAACAATTTCTATGACTCAATTCCCACAAAACCAGAAGTGCCCTTTCCCTAAACCCAGTCCCATTTTCTAGATCTGTGTGTTTAGTTTCGCCATCTTGAACTGTGGACATTTTCCCATCATGCACCTGGCTACCACGTGTCCTCAGCCTACACTCTCCAAGCAAATGTCCTGAGCCATACCACAAACAAAAACATCAACTAAACCCCTGCTGGAGAGTGAGTGATGGCCAGAGTACTATAAACTCCTACTACAGACTTAAAACACTCTCCAATCACTTTTTGTCATCTAGTTTTTTGATTCAGCGAGTCCCTTTTTGTTTGTGGGGAGATTTTTCCCTCCCCCTGGGTGATTTCTAGGTGAGATATGCTGAGATGAGGCCTGTTATTTGTTGATGGTTTTTGTGATATGACTTGGGAGATGAAGCCTAGAACACTTTTAGGGCTCCCTGAAGTCTGACTCCTCCAGACCAGCAGAGATAGACCTAAGGCTCATACTCCTAACTATTTAACTAGTAGTTGTTAGATTAGAAAGGCATATAACAAGCATTTCAAATCCAACATTTTATAATCAATTAGCTATAAATTGACCCCTTATCATTTTACACCCCATATTAACCCAATATCTGACTATTTGAAAGCCAATAAAGTATTTTTATCATAGCTTTCGAGAACAAAAGGTGTCTAGCATTACAACAGAATCAAGTAAACTACTATTGTAATACTGGGGAATTGCTGTCTGCTTCAATTGCCCAGAACAGCTATAGCACTTTAACTTCTTTACTAGAAGTTAAAAAAGCTACATTTCTATAGGACAAGAGGGTATTTGTAAAACTTCAAACTAACCTCTGCAGGAGTCACAGTCTCTTCTTTTTTCACTTGTTGAATTCACCTTTTTATTTATCTGAGAAATAGTTACCATTGATTACATGAACAACATTTTAAAGAAAATTGAAAAAAAATATACAAAAAAAATAAAAATTGAAGAAAGACCCTGAGGCAAGTCTAGCCTTTCCTTGGGACATTTCCCGGGCCATGTGCACCCTTACAGACTCTACTCACGTGACCTGTCACCCACATTGAGTCCATTGTCCTTTGTTTATTTTTTGTTTGTTTGGCCTACCTATTTTTGTTTCACATTTGATATCTTGAGAAACAGCATGGGCCCTCTGGACAATAACAGAGAGGATTGAGTTTAAAAGGAACATCTTTTTTTACAGTTCTGTAAGGGGTTATTCAGAAATAGATGATATTCATTGAGATTACTATAATCTATCTGACGATTGAAATGAAGATGCATACATTGAATTAAAAAGTAACTATTTTTGTTAACCGTATTAAGCAATTTCAATGTTGTACCATATATTCAGTCTTAGGATTTGAAAAGGGCATTCATAAATAATGTATGACATTTGGACCTATTAGAAAGACATTGACTGTAATAAGGTCTAACATCTTATTGAATTCACTTTTTCATGATTTTCCAAAGGACAGCTGAATATAATGTAAATTAAAAAAGATGGAATTCACTTAGTGAAGTAATTCTATGGTGGCTATGGGTGGACACTTAATCAAAATTGACAGTTAAATTAAGCGGGTAAAGCCAGGAGTGATCCCCAAGTGTCAGATACATTACAATACCTTTTCATTCACACACACTTCCCACATTCCCCAAAACTACCCTTTATCTTTCCTCCATTCTCCTTTTGAAGACATCCCTTGTGCCTTTTTTGGTTCCCTTTTTATCAAATTCTTACTGTTTTCTCCCCCAACTTCTCATTTCTGACTAAAAATGCTGCCCTGAGTCCAGAGACTTGGCTAGCTGTTTCCACTTTCAATTAGACACTGAAGGCTGAGGACACCAACGATTGCACATGAATAGAAAGATACCAAACAACCACTACTGCATGCCTATGGCCATTTGCGACATTGATGTAGATGCTGAGACAAGCCTGTGAAGAGTGACATTTTAATTTCAATTATTATTTAATCAAGAACAGAAACGCAGTGGCTGCAATTTGTGTCGATCTTTTCGAAAATTAGAATTGCCCCGGATGGGGTCAACAATGGCAGATATGTGATGCCCTTTCTTTGGGATATTGCACATAAAAGACCTGTTGGCACCCTTCGAAAAGAGTTAAGATAGTGATCTCATTGGCCACTTTCTCTTAAATCATCTCATAGATTTAGTCACTCCAGACTGAATTTAGCCAAACCTCTTCTCGTCTAAGACTGAAAATGTCCAATCTTGTTTTTTGCCAATAAAATTAGCCTAGATGTCATTTTGACCTAAAACACCCAATACTCACTCACTCAGTCTTTGTGTAGGTCAACTATCATTGGGTCACCAGAACCCACCAGATCAGAGTCCCTTGCCTTTTGGCCCTTTCAAAAACTCGTCAAGTTTGATATCTTACTGTAGGTATAATATCGTTGTCTAGACCAGAGCCCAGCTCAAAGGCTGTGTCCCTTCCCTCTGGGCCCTGTCAGGGACTCTGAGGTTTTTGTCACCTTTTCTCTAGGAGTCTGTGACAATGGGTAGTGTGTGATGATGGGTGGCCCAAGGGAAGGTGTCCACAGATCGTGGTCAGAATATACTAGGATTACAGGCTTTACTCCACTTTACTATTTCACTCCTGATTTCAGAAATCGCGAGTGAGTATAACAGTGTGTTACAGAGATGATATATCATTAGAAAGGTTTTTCAATTCTCTTTCAAATGGTGTGTAATATGCATGGGTTCCTGTAATATTCCTAATGAAAATTTAGAATTAACCAAATTGAGAGTTTTCAATGGTGTTCTTATCTATGGTATATGGGGTTCTTTGAAAAGTTGTGCTTCTCATCTTACTAGTAAAGATAATTGTGAAGATATAAGAAAGTTTAACATCTTTTCTCTGATCATAAGAGGCAAGATTTCCAATGTTGAATGTATTATATTTCATAACTCAGCTCCAAATTGGGTGTCAGTGTCATGCACAATATTTGACAGTGTCACAATGTCTTGGTGACAGTGACAGATGAAGGCCTAACGTAAACCATGGGCTGCTGCTGGGGCAAGTTACAATGTGTGTACTTGAGTCACCTTGTTAAGAGTTTCTTAGTGGCTTTTTCTTCAGTCACAAGAGGCGAGACTGAAAATACTGAATGTATCATATTTCTCTTGTTCATAACTCAGCTCCAAACTAGGACCCAGTCACGGGACATGGTAACCTAGAGGGATATTTGTTATTTTGCTCTAAGTCCATTATTAAGTGAGTTATCGATGAAACCAAGCTAATAATGCATATATCCCTTTGAAATTTGACCTAGGCAGAATTTTCTAGAGATTAAGATTATGAGCCAAAAATCAATCTAATTATTTATGAAAGTTGCATTATGGGTAATTTTGCAAGGAACAGCCTTTTTTATAAGGGTGTTACAATAAGGAATGTTGCCATGTTACCATGGCAACAGAAAAAAGAATATTCAGATTGCATAGAATATTTTTATCAAGTTTAATAACAAAAGTCTTTCACTTTGCAGTGGTAAAGACTGTTATTTGAATGGGGATCTGTGCGAAAAGTTACTTTATTTTAAGTAATTGTGATAATTTAGAAAATTGTATTTTGTTAACTAAATATGGTTTGGTTCAGGGAGCAATAATGCGGAAATGAAGCACAAAAAGTAAAATAGGGGTGTGCCAGTGTGTACCGCATAGGGGATTTCAAACATGCATATCTCAGCCTACAATAGGAATATCTAAAAATGGTTTGCATTGTCTGAAAGGTAGGATTGTAAATTTATTTTCATACTTTCCCCCTCTAGGACACCAATTCCCATGATTGGTCACAGGTGTCAATGTCACAATGTCTTGTTCACAGTGACAGATTAAGGTCTAACCTAAACCACTGGGGGCTGCGGGCACGATGTGTGTAAGAGAGTTGCCTTGTTAAGAAAGTTCAACTTCTTTGGTAACAAGGAGCTTGAACATAAAATGCTGGAATATATTTCTCTTGCTCAAAACTCAGCTCCAAACTAGGTGTCAATGTCATTGATAATATGTGACAGTGTCACGATGTCTGGTTGACAGTGATAGATGAAGACCTAACCAAACCACTAGGGGCTGAGGCCGGTCAAGATGTGTGTATGCAAGTCGGCTTGTTAAGAAAGTTGAACTTCTTCCGTCACAAGAAGCAAGACTTGAAATGCTGGATTATATTTCTCACATTCATAACTCAGCTCCAAAGTAGGTGTCAATATCATGTCTAATATATGACAGTGTCACAATGTCTTGGTGACAGTGACATATGAAGACCTAACCTAAACCACTGGGGGCTGCGGTTGGGGCCGGTCACGATGAGTGTACGCGAGTCGCCTTGTTAAGAAGGGCTAGCTTAGTCGTGTTATTCTGGCACAGACCAATTTTAGGTCATGCCATGTGCCAAAATAACAGCCAAGGAAATTAGATTAGGTCAAATGTATGAATTCATGATGAAATCCATCTTTCAATGTTGGTATGTTTATGATATATGTGATCTTATTATTCATATCATGTTTGAATTGAAAATATAATACATTTCATATCAATCCAGTGTTCGAAATTAAGGGCGCACCCTGCACCCGGTGTGCACAATTTGTCAGCAGGGTGCACACTTTTTATGACGTATGCACCCGGTGTGTGCATCAATTTTGTCTGGTCTAAATACCTTATTATAATGGTGTGCACATGAAAATGATACAGGGTGCATGATTTTGGAACTCTATGCACCCGGCGTGTGCATAGAAAAATTCCTTAATTTCGAACACTGCAATCTTAGACTGACTACACTAGAAGTATCAGGTTTTACCTTCATATATTTGAGCTTAATCTAATTTAACTGCAATAATATTCTTTAAAGTAGTTTAAAAATAATGTTGTTAGCACAGGAAATCTATTATCAAGTCAGTACAAACAAAACTCAATTCCTATGACGAAATTAAAGTTGAGTTTAAAATTCTTTGACATGGATAGTTTATGAAAAACAGCCCTCCTTCAGTCCTTGCCATTGAAGAATTTTCAGAAATTGCAACCATTTGTTATGAGACATCTTTTCCACAAGGAAACATTCTATTTAGAACACTAATCTACAACAATTACTCCATATGAAAAAATTAAAGCAGCAGAAAACAGCCTGTATTCACATACTGAATTTGATGCTACCAATGTTGTATTAGTCTAATTTTTGCTGTGTATATGGCATAAGATCAATACATTCTATACACTATTTGAAAGAGAATTGTAAGACCTTCCTAGTGGTATTAAATATGGCTCTATTTACATCTAATTCCACTGCCAATCTTTAAAATCAGCAACAAAATCATTATGTGGAATACAGCTTTTAGAAAGTAAGGAAAGTACACCTAATATTCACTGTTCAACATAAATAGCATAGAGTATGGATAAAAAAGACATATGGGGACCATGTAATATGCAGGTACCTAGGGGGGATGTCTGACCTCACTGGACTATTTCTGTGCCAGACACAGGGACAATAAGTGTCTTGGTTACCATGGCAACACCTTGTGTAATACCCAGGTACCAATGACTAGTTCTACATTTCAGCACCAGGTGACAGCACTCTAGACACTGTGGGCGATAATTGAGGTATTTAGATTTTTTTTTTTTTTTTTTTTGCATTTTTGTTATGGTGGATAAAAAAGAGAAAATGAAGCAGGAATGTTCTATAATGGCCTTTGTCGCACCTTGGTATTATTGCCTTAAAGTCGTGCAAATGCCATAAATATCGTATTATAATTTCAGCATACTTTAGGAGTAAATATCTTCTTTCTGGTAAATTGGTAGGAAGGTTTCTTGTAGTCGGAGCATTAAAAACATATCAATAATTGCCACATAAAAATAAAGCGCTCAATTTCACCAATAATTTGCTTCAGAAATGTTACTGAAAAGAATGTGTGTGTCAATTGCATCTAACATTGCTGTTAGCAAAAATAAAGGTGTCAAGTAATTTTCCCCCTTTTTTATATAGTTTTACAGTTGGGGTCAGTAATAAAGTGTCCTTTTATCGCTTTTTTACAAAGACAGGCGTGTAAAGGGGAGTTAATTTGACAGGGTGAGGGGTAGAGTTATGGCCATGTTGTGACATCTAGTGGGGTCCCAGCCGGTGGAAGGGGGTGGGTGGTAGACAAGCAGAGGTGGGTGCTAGACGGGGGAGGTTAAAGTAGGGGGGTGGGGGGCATCTAAACTAGTCTGGCATATATAAGGGGGTTTGACACCTATGGTGTGTGTTGGTGCTTAGCTTGAACATAACTATTTTTCAGCTCTATCAGAACACGTTATCTACTGTATAATAAGTTCACTTGACAACTGTTCTACTGCATGTTCAACCCAGTAGCAGATCCATGTAGAGAGGGCCCCCTATTTTTGTAAAACGGGCGCCCGCCCCTTTTATTGCACATAATATCCCCCATCCTCTTTTCTAAAATGTCTGGATCCACCCCTGTTTTGAATCTATATATGGCGGGTAAGAGCCCCAGAAGACAAGAATGAAAAACATCAATAACATCACAAGGTCTCAACCCATGCCTGTCCACCGTCGACCTTCCTCCCATTCCAATTTGGTATTTAACTATGTCGTTTATTAACAACATCTTTTTAATTTATTCATTGTTTTCTTTTTTCCTTCTTTTTTCTTCTTTAAGTGGGGCTTTCTTTCCAAGCCTTCCACGAGTTTCCTAATATAATGCATGTTCGTGTGCAGTGCTACATTAGATGATTATCTCTCCAGCCCACCTAATACTTTATCGTGTGGAAAACGATCACAATTACTGCCATACAGAATGGTTATGAATAGTTGTCGTGAGGTTCATGTCATGCCTAATTCACAGGCCATGTGCTTTTTCTTTGACGTTATGACAAATAGACCCTTTATATAAATGCGCGAACATAGAGGGCTAAAGTTATTTTCCACAAAAACATGTCCATGTCTAGATGCACTTGCTCCGATATCCCTCACTTAAACTTTGATGTTTTTGAGTTCTAAACCTCAAAATACAAATATTCCAACTTCAAATGACAAAAATGTAATGGGAGAACCCTAAGAGAACCGGAAATGAGAGGTCTAGTGGAACTTCCGGTCGTGAGCTTGTTATTTTCCCCTCCGCTGGGTCCTGGCCTTACATAACCAGACAGACGATGGGGAGGCCGAAAACCAGCCAAAAAGCGCGGCAATCCGGGCAAAATGTCGTCTGCTCAGAGAAAACCGCTCCCAGGCTTCCGGTTAAACTTTGACCCCTGTGACCTTGACACGTGGTAAGGTCAGGGATCCATCAGGGTAACCATGGCAACAGGACTCTTCTTGTAAACTCCAGGGGAGTTACACAGGGTGACTTTGAGTAATGCGTTTTTTAAATGACTCTTTGACTTGGATTTCTATGAAAATTCCTCCTGAAAGTGCCCTGAAATGGAGATATGGGACAAAGAAAGCTGCTTTTGAGGAGTCAATGACACTAAAGCAACGTATCTGCCATCTTAGATTGGGGAATATAAAAAGAAATGTTACCCGATTAAGAGTATTTTCTAACTGTCTAAAAGAGGGGCCATTGTTCCTTGAGGTTTTCTTTACACACCCTCGATTGTTGGGTTTACTTAAGCTTGAAAAAAAATACTGAGAAAGCTGTGTTTTTACGGTAAGAGATTGATAAATATCTTGACGTATCAGGTCTCATGAAAATAAGATGGATTACAATCTGATAAACAACTACTGGAAAATAGATGAAATAATAAACTAAAAATAAGATGAATTTCCTAAAGCTATTTCTTCTCTATACTTAAACATATCTAACATAATATGGTTTATTTATAATGAAACCTTCTTATAATGAATGAAAGAAAAAAAGTTAAAATAATCTCCAAATGAGTCATAGCCTTATCTTTGAGACTCCCCAGTAGTGTTTCCTCTTTTAGCATTAGAGTTGTACAATAATAAACACCTCTGTAACGCCCCCCTCCGCCACCACCACAAGACGTCGTATAGACGATAGTCCTATCCCGCTGATTTCTATACGTGTAGGTTTGTGTGGGGCTGTCTTCACTACAACTTCAACCCTTGAACTCTAACGTTAAGTTACCACCCCCTACCCTTAACACAATTCCTTTCACATAATTCCCTATTGATGATTACGTGGGATTGTTTGGCTAGAGCAGACACTGTTATTCAAAAAGTCTTTAGAATAAGTATGAAAGTTAGCATACGGCTTTGATGATTTATTTTTAGATTGAAAAATATGAATGTACCTGTTAATCCCTCCTTTAATTTTCATTTTCTGGAGCTGCAGTTGGAAATATGTTTGAAAATATAATAACTGATTAAATACTTAATAAGTGACTACTAAATAACCATTCAGTACTACTTCTTACCTTATCTTACTCCCTGAGTATAACATACCTACTATCAACTATTTTGATGTGAACTAACTTCAGTAAAATATATTTCATGTCCAGTATACAACAAAGACTTTAGAAAAAGATCAACAAATACATCAATTATAATCCTGAAATATGGAAAAACCACCCAAATAAAAACTCCATGTAATCATGAGCCCCCATCCCCCCAAGGCTATACCGCCCCTTTCTCATCTCCTACAATAGACTAAACACATCTTATGCCAAAGAAGCCTGAGGGATACGACCCTCTATTAGTCGACTGTCTTTGATATTTTTCTTAGCAGGAAGCAATTTCTGGTATTTGACTTTGCAGTTCGTGCTGGGAATATGCTATTAAAGTGCTCTGAATAACTTTGGGTGGGAGTACTAAAGGGTTTGTCCACTCTGTTTGTCTAAGTCTTGATGTGCTACTGGTTTAGATCATCTCAGTCTGACATGTTTATAACTTGGGTTGTAGCAATAAATAAAGTTGGGGGATAAATAAATACAGGAAAATACGAGGGATTATGACAGCTCATACTATTTCATTGATATTTAGTGAGGTTTATATCTATTTCCCAATCTTTGCACTTTGGCAGCCTAGTACTACTTTTACTACTGTAGCTCATTATCACTATACACATATTCCTATAGATAGACATATTTAATGTTAATTGTTTTCCTACTTCAAAGATTTTTTTTCTTGTGTGCCAGACATACTAAACTAACTTCAAAAGGTTAAATCTATGGGATCATTAGTAAGGGAAACTATCCTGGCTCAATTAAGAGTGACATATATAATTGGGAAAAAAACATCAAAGTTTGTTAAAGGGAAGTTCCCTAGTATTTAAAGATGTCCCATTTCCCTTGAACTTTCTCTACAAAGAAGTAAAATGTCATTATTTTGGGAACGGTTTGGTCAAAAAGGTTATTTTGACTTACATACCAATTGGACTTATATGTTTTACTGAAAACAAGTATCCAAACATATCTAAACAGGTATATTAAGGTAATTATTGCCATAGTTTTCTGTCACGATCTTGTATATCAAATATCTGAAACTCGAGGTTCAGATTAAAAAGAGAAAATGTTCACTCACAGAGCTAAACAAACATGTTAAATGTTGGTATTCTAACCAAGCACTTTAACATACGTGGGCTTGTGTTGGGGACAAAGAAGTGCTCTTTTTATTTCAACAAAAACAACCTGTTGAAACAAAATTAAAACAGAATAAAACTGTTTTATCGTGTTTGGGTGCTATTAAATACCCCGTATGAGCTTTGGTGCGTGACTTTTACATAAGGCACTGTGGCTCTCCGAACAGATGTTGGATCTAGGCATAAGGGTTGTAAGGGGGGCAAGAGGAGGGTGGGCTGTCATGGGAAGGGGGTTACTCTGTCGTTTTAAAAGTTAGGTCTTATTTTTTCAAGACAAAACCTTTTCAAAACTGAAATCCTTTTATTTGACAGATCTGTCTTTACTTGAAAAATCATAGAGAGGTTTCAAATTGTTTATCAATAGTGTAGAAATATTCATGTCATGTGTGTGCCTGTTTTACCAGTTACAATTATGTCAGTCCTTGGTAGTTAATGTCTTATTGCTATTTACCATTGAGACAAGGGTAAATTATTCTAAGGGCTAGCTACCCTTCCTCTTAAGCCCCATACCCACTAGGCGATTTTACTGGTGATGGGCGACAGGCAACTGGGAGAAACAGCCGATTCGTATGATCGCCTGTGAGTATAGTATATTGAAATGTGCATGTTTGATCTGAATCGGTGCTGAAGTTGGCCGATTCTGGGGGCAGAATTGGACGATTTCAACGCCGATCTGTCGGCCGACTGTGAAAAAATGTCCTAGTTGGTATGGGGCTTTATTCTGACCAGTGGACCGAATCCTACACATCCATGGCCTTAGGTAAGATGTGGACCGGTCCAGGAGTCACATGCAGAAAGTTTGCCTGGTCGTGAACCATGGTCCTACAAAACTGGGCTATGATTCGAACCACGAACCCTTATTTAGACCCCAGCATCAATTGGTCCCTGTAGACAAAATCCATGACGTTGACATCGCTATGGGGTTCATGATAAGGCAGACATTTAGTCTAATAAAGAAAAATTTAAATATATGATATCCTTAATTCAACGGGGCAACGTGGGAAACCTACATCAAAACCTCTAATTTGCTGTTGACATTTCAATGGGTGACAGCCCCCCCCCCCCCCCCCACCGACTCCTCACCCCCCCGCCCCTCTTCACTACTGCTCTTGTGGGGTCTACCCTCACTTTTACCATCTACATGAGACTTTTAATAAGCCAGAATCCGCTGGGAGAGTGCAGCCTGATGGGGCCCACATGTTGTTATAAAACGAACGGGCTGCTGAGGGATTTAACGAAATAATTCTCCGCCCACCCAGATCCCTCAGTCCGTCCCGGCACACACAGGGGGATCTATTATGAGTTGGGACGGATCGAGAAAGGAATCAGATTTAAAGAAATAATCAAATTTTGAAAAAATAATCAATCTCCTTTAAATCAATCTCCTTTAAACTGACTTTCTCAGAATAAATTCAAGGAAATTAATCTGGAGAAAATGGAGTGAATTTTCACTCAATAAAAGTTGATTTGTTATTCTCGGTAAGAAATAAATGGAGGAAGTACGCTTCATTTGGTACCTATTAGACCCATGCTTTCATTTGATTAAAGGGGAAGGTTGCTGTCAAAACAATATTAAATACAACAGCTAAACATATTGGGTGAATTGCGATTTATAAAGAGCTAATATAGGAGCATGAAGGTATTACTTTCTCAAGCCAAGGAAAACCATTTCTATTCAAGGATATCTCAAACATTCTAATTGCAAATAATTATATTGATTTCATGATGACAGTACAGGATCATGGACTTTTCAACATCTCAAAATCACATTGTAAAGGACACCTCAACATCTTGGAATAACATTGTAAAAGCTCTTTTTCGACAACCTCACAGTGTCATCCGAAACACCCTTAGTAACATCCCTAGATCACATTGTAAAACCTTCTGCAACATCTCAAGCTCAGCCCGTAAAAGCTTTTCGCTCTCCGACCAACCGAAACGAATAATACCGAACAATAATCCCCAACTGAGCATGAAAAAGGGGGAAGTAGGTTCAGAAGTCCAGGACGAAAAGGCTGTGTATGGGACTCTATCATCCTTTCACAGGCTCTGTAAAGGGCTCAATGAAAAGGGAGGGCCTGGGGTAGGGCCCTGGGATATAGAACCGGGTATTAGGGCCGCCCCTTCAATATAGTGTGACCCTTAAGGGCTATACGCACTAAGCGATTTTACCATCGCTGGGTGACGGGCAACTGGGCGAATCGTCGTCGTCACCTGGCAACTGTGATATCAAGAAATTTGTATAATTCAACACGATTTTACTGATGATCCTGTCGCCTGTCGCTCAGAATGTGCATCATACCACCAGAAAATTTACGGCGATTATGTTCGCCCAGCGATTGTGCAGGGAATTTAACAGCCATGTCATCGCCGGGCGACGGTAAAATCGCCCAGGGCTTTAAGACTTGAGCCGAGATATGATGACATCGTAGAAAAATGGCGCATATTAGAGACGTTCATTGTTACACATGTGTAAAACACAACGAATTGATAGTTTCAAACAATTATGTCATTCCTGTGTGTGATTTTCTGTAATATCATTGGAGCGCACTCATATCACAGGTCAAAGTAATGTAGTGTAATAGGGCCTTAAGACCAGCTTGTGGCCTTTTTAGTAGGTCTGTGGGAGTGATGGGGTCTGTATGGAACACCCCCTTTAAGGCCTCTATGTCAAAGGCTCATGTTTCCCAAATTGAATGTTTTGTAGATGGAAACAGTTATATAATGTGTATTTTGTAGTCCATGTGTCATTTTAAAAGGTAGGACTATTGTTGATGTTTTGATAACTGAATTCTTGAAAACCTAAAGAGTAGTCTCACTGCAATGGACTGTGTCAAAAGTATAGCTATTACACTTTCTATACCAACGATATACTGCAATTGATGTCAAGTATTATACAAAATAGAAATGGCATCCATGGATTGGTAAAACGTAAAGTGAACAGTTATAAATCTAACACAAACACATCAGTTTTAAAATTTAAGTTCATTTGAAATAGAATATAGAAATGGCAAAAAGGTGTACACATCTTTTAAGTAAATATCATTGAACATTTACATCAAGGGGCCTTAATGAATTATTTCAAGGAGATGTAGGATATGGACTTTATATATATTTGCTCCTGTGCTAATTTAATGCGTATTTTAACTATATAAGGGAGGGGCGATTGGTTCTAAACTGTGTGTACGTGTTTTTTATGGATAGCCCTCCACAGCTTTTCCTGTAGCTGTAATACATGTGATAGCAAAGGATAGAAGCATAGATCTTACCACAAGCAACAACAACAACAACATTAACAACAACAACAACAACAACAACAACAACAACAACAACAACAACAACAAATTCTCACCACAAACATTACACAAATCCATAAATATTCCTAAAGTGTCAGAACTAACTGAAGCATGTACGTAAATATGACCTTACCTTGGCCATAATAATGTGGTCCAAAAAGGGGGTGGCCTGAGGGGTACATGATACCAGTGGACTGTTTGGGGACACCCAGCCCCCTGTCCACTCTCCTCCACGACACCCTCTCACCTACTTCGGACAGCTTTACATGCTTCCCACACTCTTGGGACAGCTATAAGTGTCAGTATTTTCGTCTGGGCGTTTACAATAGCCCATTTCCTTCACTCTTAGTAGTCTTATGTCTGTGTGAGTAAGGGACTGGCCTATTTCAGGAAGGAGTATGGTGGTAGGGGAATCAGTTTCCACTGATTTATGTTTGTTTTACCAGCAAAGATGTCCCCGGCTTATAGATCCCAAGCTAAGGGGATGAAAACTCTAACCGAATTTGACACATGGGAAAAATGTCTGACGATTTTGGCTGTAACTTCCGTAGAAACCACCCAAAATTGGTAATATTTCACAGGCATTATCCTTGGGTAGGGGCCAACATTTCTTCTTGAAATCTTTTCACGGTGGGTGAGTTTTTCTGTCAACATTAGGCGAAAATGTAAATTGGCGGGAAAATCGGGGGTTCGAAGGTTAAGCCGGCATTCCTTCACGCCCCAGAGGCCTGTGTGATCAGGGGAGCAGACGATCCGACGCCAGCGTCCGTCCCCGCGTCCTCTGGTGGCTAGGTAATGAACTAAAACACTCAGTTACCCCCCAAAGCCCTTTACACACCTGTTATGACCTTTAAGTGTTAAGCGTTGTGACCTTTAAGTATTAAGCCCTGTGCCCTTTAAGAGTTAAGCGTTAAACTAATAGAGCCCAGAGGGTTCAATGTAGCTGTTAAATGTAAGGTGCAATAACATTCGATGAAATTGTGGAGTTGAGGGGGTATCCTAAGGTTCTATTGACTTCCTACCTAAGCCCCTGTGTCTATATTAAAAGCCAACACATGTGTCTATAAAAACTCAACACTGTGTCTATTCAGGGTAAACAACCCTGTTGTTGCTTCTCTGCTAAATGTTTTATTTGTAAATATTTTCCACAGTGGGGTCACTTTTGCTCCATCGTTTGTGTGTCTTCAAATATTGACACTAAAGGGTGCTTGCAACAATAACTCATGACCCCATATGCCAATGTCCTGACATGGTAAATATTCTGTAACAGGTTTTGTGTTGAATAGATGGAAAAATAATCCAGGGGCATAAGGGGAGTTTTTCAGAGGTCAGTAACCCTATTGAAGTTGTTATAAGATTGCAATCCATTGGTAAAACGAGAACAAGGTTGATAATCGTGATGATTCTGTCCTTGGGTGATCCAATCTGTGAGACAAAATGACAGATTCAGCAGGCAGGTTGTGCTTCATGACTTTGGTGTTAACAGCCATTACCGAACAGTGTTAACTGAACCCTGAGATGACTTCGGTTAACTGTTATTTCCCTTAGGTCTCAAAACTTCACCCGTTCTCTTCGAAAGCTTTGATAGGTTTTTGACCTACCAAAGAAACCATAGACATACTGGAAAATAGTAATAGCTATATTCCAGCAAAAAGTGATTTAAAATGTCCTCCAATTGATCAGACTTCTGTAAAATCACATAAGGGTTTTCCAATATATATGCTATATATTATAATCTAAACATAATCCTTATAAGTTATATTCCAAATATGTATTCCAAATATTGGTTATATTCCAAATGATCCAAATGTCCTCCAACTGATCCTAAGACAGACTTCAGTAAAACCATATGAATGTTTTCCAATGAGTAGGGTCTAAGGCTATGTTGACCACTGTGGAGTAAACCCTAGATGTGACTGTAGAGTGACCACTGTGAGGCTGACCCTACTGGTGGTCAGAGTGACCAGTGGTCAAGCTTCAACTGACCACATCTTCCCAGTAAAGAAGCCCTGGTGTGGAGGATGGATCAGATCCAGGTCAAAGGTCAAAGGTCACCAGACAAAGGTGGTATAAGGAGACTGACCCAGGTGTTAATCTTTTAGGCTCAAGTTTAGGCTGAGGGCCAGTTCTATCAGATTTATCAGGGTCTTTGTTCTTTTGTTTATTTATTTGATTTAGTTTCCTGGCTCATCGTTGGTATGGTGAATCCATAAACTTTGATAAAGTGGTTTAAGTTATGCATTGTAACACCCAGCAGTGCTGTATGGGTTTAATGCCGAAGAAAAACAAAACCTAAACTTACAAACTATGAACACGAGACTGCATTATCAGAAGCCTATCGGAAACAATGATCCAACTTTAATGTGTAACTCGTTTAGACACAATAGAACATTTTTACATTTACAAATTCAAATTTAAGTCATTGAATTAAGAACTAAAGAGAAGGAACGATTCATTAGTCTTATACTTTCTAAGTTGCCCACTTTGCAGCTTAGACATTCTTGCAAAAGCATCAACATTTGCAGGCTGCACTTTGCACTACAAGACGCTTATTTATCAGTATAAGCTTTGCATAAGAATATGCCAATTTTCCAGGCTTTTCTTAGCATCTTTTACATGGTAACTATCTTCACTGGTAAGGATAGGACCCCTTTGGACTCTTACCAATCTTTGATGGGGAGTCCTAGAGAGAGTTACTTACTGCATATTATTATTACCTATGCTTGGTGAGCGACTTCAAGGGAAGACTCTCCAAGCAGAACTGGATGATGCCAAGTTTTCACTGGCTTGGAAACCCGAAATATATATGCGTACATGTGCACTAAACATATATATACTTTTTCGTGCTGCTAAATGTTTGCATCTTTTTTATATGGCCAACATAAAATTTCAATAGCAATATACCTAATGCAATATAGTCTAATGTGTATTTTTTTCAGATCACTTTCAGAAGGGAAAATTGGCAAAAATATACATTTATATTCAAATAGAACTCATTACTTTTAATATATTGTACAAAAACCTCATAAACTATTCCACTGCATGCAGGAGAGTTTGGGGTGTCCCTTTCAGGGGCAGGGTCATGTTTTAGTCAACTCTACTCCTGCTGTTTATATAACATTTTCCAGACATTTTCCCAATATTTGTCCACTATTTAGTACCCATAAAGCGACTGACTCCCTGAGTGCAGAAGGGTCATGTCAGGGAGTGCACTACCAAATGTTATGAACCGAAGGGGTGCACTCCGCCTATGAGTTGGTTCCAACTAAAGTCCCATACCCACTAGGGTGATCGACCCGTTTTACGTATTTTTCCACAAAAAATTGGCGGCCATATTTGTTTGTTTCGTAAGTTTAACGTCCAGTCAACCCTTTTGGGTTCTTTTACCAGACTGCACAAGGTGATGCTCTCAGCTGTGGGTAATTATATCTATGAAATGATTTAGGAGAAACCTGCCACTGGATGTGATACCCTATTCGTTTGGCAGAGTGGCATGGGATCTTTTATGTGCAATGTCAGATAGAAAGGACACTACACACCCGGCCTTGATACCAAATTGTCGGCCACTGGCCCCGGGCATGTATTAGTCTCGAAAACTGTTGTCTTTTCAATTTTTAGTTTTGCTACCTTCCTTTGTAGAAAGTACCCCCCAACCCTTAAGAACCACTGGTGGGGTTCTCTGACTAAATATTATGACTTATAATCTGCATAGGACGTGATGTACATACCTATTCCAATGCTTAGCAAAAATGCATCATCCATGATATGTAAAGAAACCCTTTGCCAGTAAACTTTTTTAATGACAGTAAGCATGGTATAATATTACATTTTTATGATATTATAGTTTGCTGTCTATGAATTTTTTTGCCTCTTATGTTTTCACCTTGAAAAACATTCTACTCTATGAAAATTCTAAACTTTCAGAAGGAAAAAACTTATCGAAAGACCCATATTCTTGTTACTTGTTATATCAATGTAAAATTATTTTACATTTTGATACAATATTTCAGATTAAACATCTTTATGTTGATCAAATGCCTGGATCACAAAATAGCCATCTGCACTTTTACAACAGGGCATACCAACTAGTAAGAAAAGTTAACATACCGTAGAAATCCATGTGTTTATATTTGTCGAGTACAATCCTATATCGGTGAGACTCAAAAATAGCTGCAATTTCTCCATTGAAACGCAGGGCTCTATTTATATAAAGCTATCTCCTTCACACAACAAAATGGTCTCTCCGTAAATCCAATCTTAAACAGCTTTAAGAAACCATTTTTTTCTAAATTGCAAATATTGTTGGGTAGCAAAAGTAGTATGTTTTCATTTACTGTGCATTCCTGAGAAAGTTTTCTCAGTCAATTTTATAAGGGGCTGTTCCCTGCTCTTGGTATTCCATATCGCCATCCAGGGTATATTTGCATGTGCACAAGCAATGGATTCCTATGCACCAGTAGCCTATGACAGATTGTGGACCACACCAAGAGTAGGATGCATGAAACTGCCTGAAACTGCCTCGTTCTATCAGTGCCAAAGTATTGAATCAACACCACAATCCTTGACTTTTATGGTCCGTATATACACGAAATCCATATTTGTAGTAGATAAAATCAGTAAAGAGAAGTAGATTTGGTAAACTCAAGTTAAAAGAGCAGTCTGTGGCATGGTTGTTAAGGTCCAGGTGTTGAGTAAAGGTGTCCCGCTGGCCTTTCACAGATTGTGGACCACACAAAGACTAGGATGCAAGAAAACTCCTTGGTATATCCATTGAGATACATAAGATTATGTATGTCTATGGTATATCCATGTATACCCAACTTCCCCAAGTGAATCAAGAATAGTTCAAATTCCTAACTTGTAATCCATATTTGTAGTAGAGAAAATCAGTAAAGAGAAGTAGATTTGTGAAACTCAAGTAAAAAGACCAGTCTGTTATATATGTTAAGGTCCAGGTGTGCTGAGTCCAGGTGTCTTACTGGCCTCCTCCTCCTCCTGTGCCTACCTGCAGGTTACCTGGGGAACCCAGACTGGTGACAGGTGGGTCGGCAGGTGAGGTCAAAGGGGGCGGGAGGGAGAAGAGTCTCCAGGGCTGTCCCCACTCTGCACACCTGCCGATCGTCCTTCACCACTAAGGTGAGGGCAGCGAGGGTCTGTCTTCTGTTAAAACTGGGTCCTTATTTTATTGGACGACATATTCCCTTATAATATATCTGGTGGATGGGTATTCAAGATTCAAAGACATTATTGCAGCTCTTGAATTGGCATTTCAGTGTATGTTACGATCTTGCATTAGAAGCAAAGACCACGTACTGAAGCGAGCCTTGATGTATTTTTTTTTTCCTTTTCTTTCTTCTATTTTTTCCCCGCATCGACAAAATTTCCCTGCCCTGATCTAGTGTACCTGACCTAGGTCACTCGTCTTAGGTTGGCCTTTGACCCTTGAGCCTTGCCCCCCCCCCCCCCCCAGGGGGTGGAATGCGTATCACAGCAGGAGGTACGGGGGTAGGGGGGTATGGGGGTGACCACCTCCAGCCTGCAGGTGGGCTACAGAGGGGGGGGGGGGGGTACAGGTGTGAACTGTAGGTGTGAAAAGTTGGGGGGAGGGGGGTAGGGGGGTGGTTTAGGGAATAAGGATAGGGGAGAGAAAATGTGTGTATTGAAGGACTGAGAGTAAAACCTGAGAAATTGCCTTTTAAAAAAAACGTGTACAAAATGTTTACTGCTTCCGTCACGAATTCTTCCTTACATCAAATTACTCTGAGAGCAAATACGCTAGATGTTTTTATATATGCAAAAACAATAATGAAATTATGTTCAATGTGGCTTAATAAAGAAAGATGAGTCAAGGTTTCCAAAGGAGCCAACTTCTTTGAATTTCTTACTGATATTTGCGAACCCGGTGTCAGATTGGGTGAAATAAGTAGAATTAAGATTGTGTGAGATGATGCTAAAGCCACCTCTTATAATTATATATACCACCATCCCATCCTTTTATGGAGCTACGATGGGGCTATTCCATAATGACCTCTTATATGAGGCCCTTACGAGGCCCCAAAAAGGCCCTTTCTAAAAGCCCCTATACTTAATGGGTCTTTTGTATAGCTGGGGACAAAGGGGGGTAAATCTGGACTAATCTCACCTCCAGCCAGATTATCTTTCAGTCTATCGCCACCTTGGGTGATGACATACCAGAGCCTTGCTAGACTAATCTATTTTTGTCGTAGATTTATTTCTGCGGATGAGAATGTTATTTCGCGACGGCCTAAGTGGAACAGATTGAATATGATAAATATGTATGTAAATGCTAAGTGTCTACTTTTTTCTATTACTTATCATTGAATTTTACTGGTTATTATTATTGGTTGCATTCCCAAATTGTTGTAACGTTAATTCTCCGTGAAAATTAAATTTGATCTACAAGTACTTCATGTCTATTAAACCCTTAAATACACAAGCCAGCAGAGGATCTTCAAATGGTCATTAGGCAAAATTGTTAAAGAAATAATCGAGAGAAATTCGAAGCGTTCCATCCTAGTTTGTACATTGTAATAAGCTAGCGCCTTTAGTAGTGGAAATATGTTTGGGATGGTATAAATACATCACTCTCCAAACAGATGTAGGGTCCCACAGGTCAATGCCCTTCTACCAATACTCCACCCTGACTGTGCTGCGTGATGGGTCAGTGCTGTCCCCTGGAGTGACTTTGAGGAACCCTTCATTATTTACTCAGGGTTGTTCCAGTATCAGATATTAGCCAATAAAACCAATACAAATTTTGCAGACTAAAATTTCCATTCCAGATCGATTATTTCAATGTTATCTCTGATTCTTTTCCTCTGATTGATGTACTTTTTTTCTTTTTATCAAATCCCTCTTCTACCGTTGCTATTTATTTCCTTCATGGTATCTCACTTTCATTTTTATTTAATGATAACCAAAATCGATGTTTTAGATACATTGTCGTGTAACTTTCATATTGTTATCTGATAGAAGGTGAACGGGATACACTTGAAGAATTGATTATCAATTGTCCTTAATATACAATCGTCTGAGTACTACATATCAAGTGAGAGAAAAATAAATTATAGATTTGAAATACAGTTCTCTTTGAATGGCCTCTCTGTCAACCTCAAAACTACTTATTTCTGTAAATATCTTTGACATTTATCATTACATTGGAGACTGTGCTCTAAAGTCGAAGGGGCAAATTTATTTCTTTGGGAAATGTGGTAGCTTGTGAAATGAGTACACTTCCTAAAAAAGATATCCCATTGCAAAGGAAACAAATATTGCGGAGAAACCTAGAAACAGTATGAAAACCCTTCATAATCACCCATACATTTCATATAAATAAATCTAATTCACTCGAATCAAACAATCCTAAGACTAAACCAGAGTACGCAACCTAAAAATACGAGGAAAAAGTTAAAGAAACTGACATCTATCCTAAACTCCCAGGAAATTTAACCTAGAAATATCCCATCATGAAAAAGTTCCTGGAAGTAAAGTGTTGGGTATTTCCTGGCAGTTTCCTGGCGACGAGAAGCCTACAGGGGACCCTTGTTGTCTCAGGGGTGTATATCTGTGTAGTCTATGCCGAGTCTAGGCCGGCCCGCCTAACAACAGCCTAAGGACACTGAGAGGGGTGGAGGACTGGGGGTGGGTGTGGGGGGAGGGGGGGTACCAACTGAGGGGAGGATGGGAAAGGGGGCAGGACACTTACTTTTTTAACAATATGCATTTGATTTCAGATAGGTTACTGGTTATTCTTTTTTCAAATCCAAAGGCTTTTCAATTTCATTTCAAATCAAGAATATTTATTCGTCGAATGTTCCAAGTACAAATACATCATTTTTCATGAATTCAAAACAAATTTGGACAATTGTAATGGGTGGTACTACCCACGGTAGGGTTGTTTAAAAACATGCAATCCCTTCCAAATTGGCGATCATTCAGACATGAAACAGACAAATTGGTCGTCAAGTGCATACTTATTTATATTATATTGTCTACAGGATCGGTTGAACTACAAATTGAATGTTAGTCATTATGTAGTATGTCATGTAAGTGCATTTATATCAAATGTATTGCGTGCCCCCTTCCCCCACCCCACCTACTTCCATAACTCCAGGGGATGACCTAGGGGCAGACAGAGGACGTACTTACTCCCCTCTTTTACCCCCTGCTCCGGCCCCACCCCCTTACCTCAGACTCTCTCAAGGTGCTATCTTCTCTATCTAAAGCACCCCCCCCCCCCCCTTACCCCTATCTACATTTTCGGTGCAAAGTGGGTGGGACACTTTGGTTATATACACAGAAGGCTCTATATTATTTGTCATTCCTGTGTATTTTTTCATTTTAGTTTTCAAAATCTAGATCATGAATTCAACATAATTATACTCGGGTATACCTCAATGATAATTTGGGATTTTTGAATTAATTATTTCTATTGTCGATGAGCGAAAGTCGGATTGAGACTGAATATTGGAAATACATTGACAGGATATCCACGGGCAGTCTAACCCCAAACAACGTCGGACATCCGGACATGCACTACGTTTTTTAATCAAAAGCCGACGTTATAGACATCAACATGATCTTATAAGTTTTCCTATAGTTTTCCTATATTGGCTTAGAGGCCCCTAGTCCTATTCACAAGTTGTTACCATGTCAACTGGCGCTGTCCTTCCAGCTATTCCTTATAATGTGGTAAAACAGTAAATGACAACCACGAACACTGTATTCCACTAGCCGACTTTACTCCTGATTTCACCGAATCGCCAGTGGGAATATGAGTTTATCATAATGATAAACATGTTACATATCATTATAAATGGTTTTTGATTCCCCTTTAAACGATATGTAGGATGCATGGTCATTTATCGTGTTTTTGGAGAAACATTATAAGCTTTCAAATTGTCGGCAGTAAAAATCGTCTAGTTGCATACGAGCTTCACTCATACCTGTATAACTGATATAGAGAGGAGCTCATAGCCTTAAAGGTCACCTCCCGAGCAGCTCATATTAACACCAGCCCATTTAACACTATTAGCTACATGTATTATACTACTCAGAATGATGATAGAAATGACAAAGCCTTGGTAATATTGATAACAAATAAGTTGTAGATATGTCAACGGATGTGTTATTTGTCAGATAGGCTACTCACGAAATGTCTAATAGTGGAGGGGACCTTTCCCTTGTTTATTCCAAGTTTCTGTCTCAGTTTTTAAGGGAAAATGTTAATCCTTTGGGACTAGTTAGAGGAAATATAACCTATTCCCTTCTACCCGTTAGCCTAAAATCACCTTCTTGATACTCTGATTTTGTTAAGTATAATGGAAATTATGTATGATAATGGTAAATCATATCAACGACGACGATTTTTCTCTTCGATTAACCCTAAGCCATATTTGTTCTGACTAACCAACTGATTTTATATCTATGTATTTCACTGGTGAAGTGCAGTTACATAAGCGGTCATCAAATTCATACGATTCTGATATAAAATTGAAAAATTAATAACAAAACCAACCTTACCTAAAGTCAACCAGGACATGTTGATCGATGTTTGTGAGCAATCCCAATGTTGTAAGTTTGTTAAGAGCAATTCCAAATGCTCTGAGCTTGTTGTCAGCGATGGCAAATGCTCTGTGTTTTTGCGAACAACCCTAAAAGTTGTGGTCTCCTTCTGAGCAAGTATTAGGGCTCAGAGTTTGTTGTGAGCAATCCTAGATGTGCTAAGTTTGTTATGAGCAATTACCAATGCTCTGAGCTTGTCGTGAGCAATCGCAAATGCTCTTGGATTTTTGTGAACGAAACTTCAAGGCAAAGTTGCAGTTTCTAATAACCTCTGAGTAACTTCCCAGCAATTCCAAAGGAGTAAAGTCTGTTTTGAGCAATTCCGAATGCTCTGAGTTTTTCATAAGCAATTCCAAATGCTCTGAGCTTGGCATGAGCAATGTCAAATGCTCTGGGATTTTGTGAACGAAACTTTAAGCTGCCAAGGTTGCAGTTTCTAGTATAAGTAAGCTCTGAGTAACTTCCAAGCAATCCCAAATGTGTAAAGTTTGTTAAGAGCGATTCCAAATGCTCTGAGCTTGTCTTGAGCAGTGGCAAATGCTCTGAACTGAGCAATTCCCTCCTGAGTATAGCTCCTTTTGAGCTGCTCCGACTCCGGCCACGTCCCCAATGGTCCCCTTTTGCCTCTGAGACACTTTTTATTTCTTTTTCTCCTCTTTCCTTCCGCTGCCACGACCACCACCGTGCCATCTCTGGGGGCCATCTTCAAGCGGAGACGTCTTAGTATATAGCCCCGGGCGATTCAGGGGTTATCTGCTCGGAGAGTGCACTTTTTGGGGACAACTCGTGAGGCGCATTCGGAAACGCGCTGACCCAGTTTGAGTAGGTGGGCTGGGTGGGAGGTTAATATAGGGGATGGAGGGGAATTCCCGAATGCGACCAGAGCAAATAGCACTGGTCACTATGTGGCCCTGGGGGGAAGGGGGGTACCTCTTGGGGGGGGGGGGGGGGTAATTATGGATGTAATTGGGGAATTCTTCGGTCGTCCTGAGGACGTTTGGGTTGCATGATAGAGATGGTGCCCCAGGAATTTCCGAATGCGAAGGTGGGCGGGGCTGCCCCTCTACGTAAGTCTTACCCTAGTTGATGATCACTATGGGGTATTTTTAGTCAAGGAAATAACTGTGCATAATCGTTGAAAAAGAAAAAAACTTCTTTGTTCTCAACCTCAGTCTTTGATGTTTTTTTACCAAAATGAATGAACAGAAGTAATTGTAGTATTTCCTGTTTGTTTGTTTTGTTTGTTTGTTTTTAATCAGAAAACGTGACATGAGGAAAATAAAAAGATCAATGCTGTCAGTTTCCTCCAATGAATTCTCCTCATATTAACGATCAAATATCGACAAAAAGAACTGAGTTTTTGATGTGGTTGAAGCCTTACGGACAACCTTGCAAAGAGCCACCAGAGGCAATGTATACTTCCCTAGCACCACACAGTTATGGAATGCTCAGATAGTACATGTATATATTTTCGAACATGTAACACATTTGTAATATCGTAGAAATTTGTAATAGTCATGCACTTCTAACATATTCATGTTGTCAGAGCATTTAAAACATAGCATTTTAAAATAACTTTTTAATATGGAAGTTTCATTAGGCCAAAAATAATAAATAATTGTGTTCAGGTCGAAAAGAAAGTTGTATGGGGACACCTTGCATTGTTTTCCCAATAACCAGAAATACCCAACTCCTCATTTTTGAACCTCATAGAACTCTGACCAGACCACACCGAGTCGTTGGGGTATAGAATAGACTGTGGTCAGGGAGAATGTGGGGGAAGAGTGCAGATGTCGGAGGGCAACGAGTGGAGAGTGGAGGTTAACAGGTACAATATGAGTAATTGTAGAACTAAGTGCATATCCACAACATCTCAAATTGTTAGCATAATACATTTTCGTAATTCCTTAAATCACCATTTCAAGCTTTACCTCTTCATGCTACCTATTTCTCAGCTAGTTTATTTGAATTCCTATTTATAACGAGGTTTTGAAATTCTTGATTATTATGTATTCAATGACATGTTTTATTATTATTCTAAACTGCAAGATGCATGAAAGATAAATAATGAGCATAACGTATCTTAAGATTTATTCAAACACTATTGTTTCTCTTCTCACACACAAAGATATTGTGAACTTTAAGAATATTAAACAAAGTGGCAATAATCTTAAATGATTGTGTTTCAGATATTATCTATGACATTCTATGAATGCAAGGTCACGATATATGCATTCCACCTTCTGAAAATATGACATACATTATAGTTAACAACAACCAATCTGTCTATCCCTCACACGATTACCCCTCCCAACACTCAACAATAACATCTCCCAGGTCTCTTATTCATAGATGAGAGAAGCTGCAATTCCAGAATTCTCCAATTCTGATAGAAATATCGATCCAAAGGACCGGAGAACGTGCTTCAATTTCCCCCCACCCTGGTTGAACTCTCTCACATTTGGCGAGCACTTTTTACACCCCACAGTTTATTAGCCACATCAAAGAGGGGTTATTTTTAACCTCACTCCAGGCTGAAGTTGGCGTTGAATTTTACCAAAAGTTAAAGGTGACTTAATCTCCTGCCAAGCTTAATGGTATGGGTGGGAATAATCAGCTGACACATCAATATTTAGAAATAAAAAATCAATTCAAAAAAATGTTTTGGGTATTTGGAAGCACAGCAGGAAAATAACTCAAGGATTTCATTTATAAATGCTGTCATAAATTGTTGTAAATTTTATGGTAGTAAATTGTATCAAATAACAAAACAGAGATATTTACTGATTGTTTACTGAGAGTTAACATTCATATCTTTGAAAAGCATGCTGCCCTTATTTATTGCATGGAGAGTAAAATAGATTCTATTTTACTTTCCATGTTTATTGTGAATATTCATTTATATTTTCCTACGACAATACCTTTTTTGTTCTAACTTGTTTGGCTCCATGAACTGAAAATGATTATTTGGTAATTTAAGTGGTAATTTCCAAGAGTGACTTTGTGATATGGAATCTTTAAAATGTGTGTATACCATATTATACAGGTCAAAACTATAAGTTTAATTATTACAAGATAATCAAATTCTACATTCCGTTGCACATCAATATGTCTTATGAGCATAACCTAAACCGACTGAAAATGTTGGAACTGATCTAGATATGATCTTATCCACTGACAATGATTAATATCAGGGTGGGAACCAGTACATTGTATGTGCAATATCCATATCAGCGTTGCACCGGGTTCCAGTTGGGAGATCCACAACGGCCTACATTGATAAACCACAGCGATGTTTATCATTGAAGGAATGATTAATTACACTTTATTAACACGAATATTGAGATAAACTCCAGCACCGTGTTGTTTTTCACAAGATAGAGGACGAATCTGGGCCACTAACTAGGTCCTGGACATAAACTTATTATCTGCGTCCCTAGTTTCACTGGCAGATGGTTTGGTGCTTTTGGGGTCTAGTTAAGTTGGGTGACCCCGTTCTTCTCCCTACTTTGGTGGTAGGAGTAGCTATAAGGATGATGTTGGTTAGGGGTACCCTGGCCTAGGGTCTAGCCTATACTAAATGCTATTTAGATGAAAAATCCAAGTAAGAGAAAAGAAAGTAAAGTTCACGAATTTTAAAAGGTTCTATATTTTCGCCATCTCATCCTTGTCAGGCCAGCCTTAAAATGTAAAGTTCTGTAAGCCCCACGACTGGGTTTTCTCCTTTTTTTCCTTTTGACAACGGAAAAAATGTCCACTTTTTTTTCTGACAATTTTTTCTTAGATAGCCGCGTGTTCAACTCGAACCAAGAAAAAAGAAAGACTATAAAGAATTCCCGACTGGCCACTCTTTTAATACACACCCATACACAGGAAAGAAACTTTCTTTAAGGGTGACCTGATTTTTGAAAAAAAAAAAAAGCTTGATTTATGAACCACTATGAGGAATTATTTGAGGCTGACATATCATACCAAAATTACGGGAATAACCTAAATAGTTGTACTAGTTCTATGGGCACGTCAGTAGATCTAGGCCGCACTAGAAGGTTATTAAATGGGTCTAGGACTAGATGAGGGTAGGGGATATCTGGGGTAAAACCATCTAGAGCTAAACCATGTTTGTATTTACCAGTAGATCTATATGTGTAGGATATATACTAAATACATGTTGTCTCGAGTTAGGGTTAGGCTGTTACTCAATCTACATATAATAGCTTTGCCTACTGTACATCCTAGTTGATTTAACCTGGATATCTTCATGTGGTAGACTTCCATTATAGGCCTACCTATTTGGGTTCATTTACTTAGCTAACCTTTCCTGGAACTATACATGAGTAGATTTTTACATAGACTACCGGTACAATATTGGATCTATGTTTTATCGCCTGTTTTGAATGTGTTTGGTCTTTATTTGTCTTTGTCTCAACATCTTTCTAATATCGGGTAGATCTAACGTACAAGATGTATAATGTACCATAGAAGGTTGAATATTTTCTTCTTTTGTTCTCACAGCTCTTGTTCATACCCGGTACTTGTACTGTATATAAAACTACCTAGATACAAAAAATAATTTCAAGACTGCTTTTCATGGGAATATTTAAAAATTAGAATATCGTTAGAGTTAGATCTACTTAACCTGAATAAGATAAATTGAAAAAATTGAAATTGACTAACCTGAAAAAAGGTTGCACGGGTTGCTAAAAGGCTATTTGTGGGTTCTAAAAATATTCTCTCTTTTTTTTTAATATGATTAGATCTAGATAGCATTTCTAGATCTAGTCTTAGATCTATTTTTTATGTAGCCCTTGATCTAGGCTAGGCCTAGAATCCTATAGACTACCTAGATTCTACCGTACAAATTGTACAAATGTCTCTAGAAACTTTGAGTTATAAACATTAAAATATTGATGGTAAAATTCAAAATCAATATCCATTCGCTTGGAAGATTTTAATCTCAATTCCCTGCCTGTAGGTTTTTCACACCAGTTGCTTTGTGTATGAATGCATTTAGGCCTAGAACCGCCCTAGAATCATTGCACAGGCTCGTAGCAAAGTATTGGTGAAATATATTAACCCTGGCCCATGCTAAACCCTTGGTTGTTGGTATGAAAGTGTTATATATGGCCGGGAAAGAACACACATTGACATTTCTCAGGAACAAGGCAGTGGATTCAGCCCAGCTTTGCTCAAGGCTTGGGAGCAAATGCCCAAAACAAACAATATGTCCCTGAAAATCCGGGTTGAATTTGACGCCACATTTAACCTACCAACCGAAAACAACCCAAGAAACCTGAGAAATCCAACAAAATCTTACCGTAGCATCCAATAGTTTTCTTCCAGGGGCCCTCAAATCGTAATAATTCCAATAATTCGCGGGGGTTTTCACCCTTTTGAACGAGTACAATACACAAGCGTCCAATCGTTCAGTTCCTCTAATATCGCTCAGAAAGTCGCAGCCAGTTCCTGTCGTTTTAACGCAGTTTCCGTCTTTTCTGCACCAAATAACAACCTTCCGAAGGTGTTCAGTGTAATTCCTGGGTGTGTTTCACCCCCGGTGATGTTTTTCGGACCCTAAATGGGTTGGTTTTGTCGAATAGAGGCCCGTATATCGCGGCCTCTCTCCTACAACACCTGCCTTCGGAGTGTACCCGGGGAGGGGTGGGAGGGAGGCCGGGAGGGAGGGAGGGGAGCTCCCGGGGAGACTAGACTTGACCACGGCTCCGCGATAACTATTTTACATTTATTTATTTTTATTTATTAAACCATACTCATTTAACATGATCTTCCGTTTAAGTGTGTTATAGCCTACATATTATAATCAGTAGAAAAATACATGGAAATAGACTAATAATGCAGTAATGGAAATATGTTCCAATTTTAGGCATTTCCTTTACTCATATTATTTTTAAAAAATTATCAAATTGGATGAATACGAAATAAGTTAAATTAAGGACCTGATATTTTCTATTAGGAAAAGTAACAAAAAAAGTTAACAGAAACATATAGACTTTGGGCAGTAGACTATAGGCCTAAAATATTCCATGTTCGCTAATTTTAACAATTTTAATGTTTAATGCTTATCATATGCGGCATCCCACAACAATGCCTAAACTTAAATCACTCACATAATGATACTGATAAATAAAGATAGTTTTGGTAGCCGATCTAAATGATTAATTAATATATTTAGGCCTAGATACTGGTTAGTCTAAAAGGAGCTAGAGGACAAAGAACGATAGGCAAAAAATTTATAGGCTTTTTTTTCACTCTACCTAAAACTCATTGGCTAGACCTGAAGCATGACAGGTGTCTCAAAAGGACCCTACTGACATGAAAATGAATTATTCCCGGTAAATGTGCCATATTAATTAAAATGATGTTTAATGAACCCTGAATCATTCCTGTGACTCTAGCCTCGGGCAAGTCTATTGGAGGTAACCCACCCCAGCCTTCTGGTGAACTCAATCAAACACTTCACAAGGCAGGGGCAAGCCTACACTCTCTCCCCTCACACTGTCAGGTCAGGCTCAAACAATAGTCCGCCTAAATACCCCGATGGTAGGCCTAAGCCTTAACCTGGTTTGAAGGTATATATTTACTTATATATAGATTTAATTGAATACCATTGGTTCCTATGACCGCTCCAAATGATGATAAGTCATAAGATAATTTAGGCCAGTAGTACAGCCGTCAAGTTTAGGCATAGGCCTAATTAATCTTCTGAAATGTCAAGGGTAAATCAGACAAGGCTCAAGAGAGTCCATATTTAAAATTAGTGTTTTTCAAAATTTAGGTCTACGTCAAGGCCTAAGCTATTGATGTATTTCTACATCAACTTTGAAGCCTCAACCCTAATTAGGCTGAATTACACGTGTCCCTACATGGGGTTTATGTACAGGCCTATTATAGGCTATATCTAGGCTCGTGCCCCATTGTTTAGGCTTGGTTGGGGCCCCTGCTGTGCATTGTCACCGTACATCTAATTTGGTGCATGGACGTTGTACACAATTTAGCATACAATAGCTCTTTAGGCCTTCTGTCCAATTCAAACGTTACATAGACCTAGATCGCCAAAGGTCTAGAAGTGTTAGCTTATCAAGCCTAAGTTTTGTATTTATTGCACTGACTATGTTATTGTAGGCTATGGGCAAAATAAGGTCAGTGGCGTGGATAACATGAAATGCTTCTGCATCTAAAAACCCTAAAAAGCGTATAATGGTTGTGAAATGTTGGCTTATTAGCCTAAATGAATGTGGTCGACATGGCATGACTGGATATTTAAATGGGCCTATTCAAGAACAATATTGTCCCTTTGTGCTGCAAATAAATTATGAAAACCAGTGGAAGGATCCTCTAATTCAATATACCTAAGAGCAACAATATTGGAAATTGTTTAACTATAACAAAAACATAGGCCTATTAGGTATATTCATTCAAAGTAATGATATTTCTTTAATTGTTATCTCCCCACCCCATATAAAATGACAAATAAAATTTGTTCAGCATAGGCTACATATTGAAAAAAAACCCACTGAGTTTTAGCAATAAATCTTATTCAGGAATTTCAGGGATTTATAGCAATTATTTGTATCAATTCTACACATAACTCATAGATTTGCATCTCAACATTATATATAGCGACTCTCCAATATCAATCTAATAATAGTTCAAGATTTTTCCACTAGGTGTCCCTACCTCCCATTCTTCATCACACTCGTTCATCTGCCTACTTATTATCAAGTAGGCCCTAGAATATAATAACACTTCAATACCTAAGCTTGATTTTATCTTTATACAGAAATAAGCTTAGCTCATAAAAGCCCAGAAAACTCGAAAAATATGATCTGGAAAGAAATGACATGTGCAAAGGAAAGATAAATTTGAATTTATGAAGTATTCAATTACCTTTTATGGGCGAGGGCTCCCTACGTCGCTTTGCATCTTGGGGATGGTTGAAACGAAAATAGTTGGAGCGTCCGAGGCACACCATGCACCCTAAATAAAAGAAAATAATTTACAATTGAGTAATTTTATTTACAAAAATAAAAGTAGCAATGGGGTTATTAATATGAGGCTATGCCAATATCAATTATAGATACTGGACATGTGGCAAACATAACATACCGACGTGTAATTAAGTAACATCATTTGCAAAATAAAAGTAACAATGGTAAACTATGAGGAGGCGCCAACCAGAGAAAATTACTTTGACCACACCATCATACCGATAGTTTTACAATCATAATGATGTTTTTTCAATGATTTTTTAGTTGATTCGTATCGGTGGCTTAGGTTAAAGTTTTTAATCGTTAGGCCTATAATATGGAAAATTACGGTTTTTGTTTTTATTATTATGAACATAAAGGTGCATTTCCTTAGTGTTCATTCCCCTAGGAAATGCAATGTTGTTTGATATGAGACAATTTATATAAGTTGGATTAAAGTTTGATGAATTGCAAAAACCGATCATGGATAATTAGTTTTTATCAAGTGATCACAATGAAAAACTAAGTTACTATTTTCTTAGTGTTCATTCCCCGATGTCTAAGAAATACAAAACTTTTTGACATAAGATTTGAAAAAGGGTTTATAAACCTTGAATAATTACTAAGATTAATTGATAATAAAGACAAGAGGACTTAACAAGTCTAATCTAGCCGGAATTCTTTGTCTAGTTTACGCATCCTCCACTGACACTTCCCATCACATACATCTGAAGTTTCCAAGCAGAAGCAGCCTGTAGCAGCGAATTAACCACCTGAGTGGTTCTGTTTGGAGAGTGATTCCTTAGTTTACTCCCTGTGATATATCGCTCAGACAACCCCATTCCAGAGTTCTCGAGTGACATCATATTTAACGCTTGATTACCCATGAATAACCTTTGACCCCCTTTTTTCTGTACCCTTTGCCAATAATGTTCTTGTTGGTGTAAGAAATTGACTTTTTGACCCTTGCAAAGGTGGAGTGGCATTTACTCCATGAGATGTAGCTTATTGCCTATCGTTATCGTTATTGCATTATATACTACTAACAAGAATATCTTGGACTGGGATTCTTGTTGACGCAAATAAGAAATTCGTTTAATTATGTCAGAATTCAAATGTCGAATCAAGAACAAAATTAATACAAAATATATGAGAACCTACTCTGATTGATGATATGTATGTATTCCTGTCCATTATATTGATATCCTGATGATCCTATTCATTGTATAATTTGTATATGTATTATAATGTAACACAACTGAAAAACAAGGAAAAACTTGATGTTTGTAGCCAATAACCCATTTATTAAAAAAAGAGAGAGAGAGAGAGAAATAATCTGACAGTTTGCATTTTGTTCGAAAGTAAAATTATGTTAATATCAAACTATTAATTATGGGCTTATCACAAGCTTCATAATAATTGGTATAATTACAAGCTCAGCAAAATAGAGAATAATGTTTTTTTGGAGAACATGAGACTTCTATGCATAATCCTCCAGAATATCTCTAGGAAAAGGCGAAACTCTCGGATTACACCTATTCCCAGAAATACTCTAATCTACTTCACGGTTGCCGTCAGAGGATGTAGGAGCTCTTCGTTTACAACATCGTAATACTCTAATCCAGTTGTGCTTGTTGAATATGGATTGCGTTCACTTTACTGAAGTAAGCTTTTTCTTTTTTTATTCGGTGTTATATATATATGTACATGCTATTTTGGGCTTTGGAGTGTCTTCCAGAATAGTCAGGAACTAAAATGTATACGCTAGTTACCCAATATATTTATACTCTATTTTAGGAACAAACACAAATTACAAATCTTCTTCATTTTAGCATATTTCTGCTTTACAATTTATCTTATATAAACGCTCCTAGCAGTTTTTTTTAACTCAGGAAATTAACTCATGTCTAGAATGTCAAGGATTTGGGGGATCTTGATCCAGTTGTATGATATCAGGAAGTACTCAGATTAATCCAGGAAGCCTGACATCTGTAAGGCATCTCATGGGGGCCTGTATCGAAGGGGGGCAATGTTTTGCTGCATGTCAAATCAAAAGCTGAGCTTTGTCGCGATATCAAATTCAAGAAATGGCTATGTCACCATGTGAAATTCAAGAATTGGCTATGTTATTTTTAAGAAACAGCTATGTAGTGATGTTGGACATGGCTATGCAGCATGTCAAATTTTAATTCCAACCATGTCACGATGTTGAATCTAAGGGTCTGGACCCATATTCCTACCTGGAGCAGCTCAGGCCAACCTGAGCCGCTCAGCAGTGAGAGTAAGCAGTTAGTGAGCAGTTACTCACAGATGTGACTAACTCGTCTAAAACACGCTGGTCACTTGCCAACATTCCTAGCCCTTATAGCAGTGTACAATCTCCCAGGCCTTTTAGCCCTTGTTTTTATTGGGCATAGGCTTTGTAGGAACTACTATTCACCCTATGGAAAAGTGATAATGTGATTTTCTTTTTATCTATAATGGAGAATCAAGCATTTTCCTTGAGCTGTCATACTGCTTTTCCTTTGAATATGCATAATGTCATTTGATCTTTATAAAAACAATTTTTCAAATTATTCTTGTTTTCATTTACCTGTCCTTATTAAATTATTGCCATAAAAAGCAAATTATCTACATGCATGCATACGTACATACATGGATATCATATTTGATAAGGCACTTGATGTTCTGCTTATTCTGATTGTCTTTGTGTAATATTCCATAGTAGATGCGAATGACGCTTTCTAATATAATTTATCCAAATTGCAATCTCGGATTTTTCCTATGAATAGGGGAGAGCAATCTACACACCCACAACCTTTGGAAAGTTGTGGACCACTAATGGAGCAAAATGCATGAACATGCCTCATCATAACCAATGTAATGACCCCAATCCCAAACCAGGCTGTACTATATAACGCAGTCTCTGCTGCTCCTTCTCCCAATACCAGCTAGTGCTAAACGTGGCTACCCCTGTGGGGTAAGGCAGGCCAAAGGTACCAGCCCTCCAGGGTTAGAATCAACACACAGGTTTGTTTTCCTCCAGGCCATCCTTAGGCTCCAGTAGGGTACTAATCAGAGCTAATTGCCTCCAGTTGCCATAGTAACCCACCTCCAGGTATTTGGATCTAGAGGTCAGCTGCTAGGTATAAATAGATCTTTCGTGAATTTCAACCAAACCTTTGGAGTTTGATGAATCAGAAAATTGGTAAAATCGTGGTTGATCATCCATAACCTGCATGATCAAATAATGAGTCAATCATTTTCCACGTAATTCAATTTGATATTGATAAATTCTTGTGATTAGTCACCCATTATCTATGAGCACTTTTGATATCAAAAAAAGGAATTAATATCAAGCGTTCTGATGATCATGAACGGGGAAGATGGTCCAGGAGGTGGGAGGGGTGTTGGATGATCCTGGGGGTTTTGACTCCCCCTTCCCCTTCACCTTTTGTGGGGGACTTAAACTACACAAAAGACGAAATGCATTGCATGTGTTTGCACTTGAATAATTATGTAATGCTTTAGTACTTATAGCCCATCCCAGCCAGCTTGCGATGTAACAGAAAGTTCTGCAACCATACTTTTTGAGTCAGTTTGTTACTTCCTAAGATTGATCGTTACAATATTACATTATTGATGGTGAGGTTGAAACCTCATCAAATCAGAATGTTATTATAACATTATTTTTTGGTGAGGTTAGGATGAAACCAAAACAGAACATTATAAGAACATTCTGTTTGGGCTGAAGAACATAACCAGAATGTTGTAATAATGTCACAGTGCAACATTATGATGTCACAGTGCAACGTTATGGCAGTACATTGCAGTAATGTAATTGGGAGTCATCAAAAGAACCTTACAAGAACCAAATACAGAACCAACGAGAATGTTGCTGCAACGTTATAATAACGTCGCATCCTTGGCTGGGATATGTATACAGACCCGTCTGCCATGGTGGAGGGCCTGTAGTACATTATTTTGTCTCTTTTTGAATTGCCGCATCTAAACTGCCACAAACACTGCAGAATGTCATATCATAACAGCGCAATTCCTAATAACACTTCAAAAACACAATTTACAATGGCGCATTAAATCATTAATATGAATGCCACATCTAAAAGGATGAGGCTTCCCTGTTTCCTGGTGTTCTGGTCTGGTCTGACTCACATCTGTCTATGGGTCATAGGTTAACAGGAACCGAAAACCAAAGGTCAAATACAGAGGCTCCAAGTCTCCTGATTTTCAAGGAGATCTCCTGGATTTTGGCTCTTTTTCAAAGATCTCCTGGATCTCCTGCAATTCAGAAAAATCTCCTGGATTTTGAGTATTATTTGAGTATATATTATATACACCAAAAATATGTAATATTCATGTACTTATAGACTTAAAAAGACCAGAAATTTCATGTTAAATGCATGAAATTGTTCATTTCAAAAGACAATATTGTAAAATTTTCTTAACAGACACTTTACTTTTGACATTTTATTAAACTTTTAGCCCCATGTATTAAGATTGAATTCAAAATTAGAACCTGTAATACTTCATATTACTTCATATTAGACCTATTCTTTCTCAGGATAAAAACCTCCCGCATTTTACACCTTTAAAGAGGGAGATCTCCTGGATTTTTGTCTTGGTAACTTGGAGCCTCTGCAAATAGAACAAACAGAAATCTAGGTCAGGGGTCAGGGGTCAAGTACTTTGTTGACCCTTTTGGCCACCAGAGGGCAGGTCACGTGACGAGGGACGCAGTGCGCATGTCCGCCGCTGGTTCTCTACAGGTTTAGGTTGGTTGTAAAGAAGATGAATGTTTCGCTGGAACCAGCAAAGATTTGATTTGATTGGACAAGCTTTTTGGACCAGAAAAACTTTGGTTTGGACAGGGTAGTCTGGTTATATTATTTATGGTAGCATATTAACTTCCGAGAACTGAATATCTAAAGAAAACTACCATTGACATTATTTATCAGAAAGATTTGTTTTGATTGTGAATGAGGGACAAAATCCTATACATGTATATGTCCAAGACCTATCATAGGTTTTATTTTGGGCAAAACGTCTATGGGAAATTTTACATATCTATTTCTTCAGTATACCCAGTCTGCAAAGGGCCATGGGATTCATGAACCAGTGCCCTACACTGAACCTAATGACCTCATTTTTCATTTTATTTCTCAACCATTTTTCTCTTTTTTCCCGTCCCTTTTTCACCAATTCTTAGTATACCAATAGTCATGTATCACACATGTTGAACCCCTTTCATTGCATGGCACTAAACACACAAGAGAATAAGATCTAAGGATGTGAACTTGTCCTAGACAGATCCCCCAGATGCAGTGCTGATTCCTTCCCCATCTGTAAATCATCATTGCCCTTGACATACAACTACACCAGTTTCCTCGTACACCACATACCACATGCCGTATGGTAGATTTATACCAGCTGGGTTGTGTCCTATCATGGGCGAACAAAGACTTGAAATACCAGGCTGTTAGAATATACATTGACGGTAGTACGTCTGTACTTGAGAGAAATAATTATAAGTTGAGATCGAACTTCTTCTTTAGGATAGGTCTTCTATTTTAATAGTCATATATGACATACTTTGTGAAAACTGTTTCCAGCACCTACTATCTACAATATTCCCCAATTGCCTTTCCTATCCCTTTTCTTGGATTGATAACTAATAAAAACAAAATATACTTGAATGATGAATATGATAATTTAAGGATTAACAAGACAGATGGGAAGGACGTTAAATACATAACCTTCCCAACACAATTATCAAACATGCATTCTCTAATTAGTTTTACGTTCGATTTAAGATTCCCGAGATTTCTTATAACATCTTTCCATGCACACAATTAACTTTATTTTGCATTTCAATGTAAGTCTATGCATATCCTTCGACATAAGAGGAAAACAACTGGGTAGTATTGGCCCGAATTTGATTAATGAGTCTCACACCCTGGGAAGAAGTCTGTTTGTAAACACAGTTATCACTGACTAATGATACCCTCTGCACTATATACGTATACGTTAGTTCCCTCCCTCTTTATTGGGTCATTTGTTGGATATCTGGATCCACTATTTGCGAAAATAGATAAAATGATATAAATGAACAATAGATAAATATAAATGAATCAATAAAAAGGAGAGGGGTTCTGAAATTGCTTAAACGTATATCCATTCATGCATGCGTATATACCCTCTTTTGGTAGATTGTGTTCCCGCCGGAACTGCGTCTGTGAGTATGTGTTGGGGGGGGGGGATACTCCTTTCCTAAATGTGCTGTGTACAATCATCACTTCAGCTTTTACCATGCATTTTATTGATGTTTTAAGGCCTTGTAGGCCTATATTAAAATGATTCTGTTTATACATAGGAGAATAAACACAAAACTCATTTTAATAGAGGAGCCTGTCTTAGATTTTAGAACACGTTGGAGCGGATAAAAGGGCAACATTGGGCAGTAATTTGACAATAGTCTACATTTTAAGACCCCCCCCCCTCCCCCCCCTCCCACCAGTAACTGCGTCAAAGTGAACAGGTTAACTCTGTAAGGTGAATCTGTGTCCAACCAAGGAGTCTACAGGGAAGGAGATAGTACTGGGGAGAGGGCCGTGTCCGGGGGTTGTCTTGATTATTCACACCTCTGCAGGGGGTAAGACAGTGGTCTGAGAGGGGACCGTCGTCTGGAGCCACTCATTTTACAAAGAGACCTGGGGAAAGGGTCAGTTTTATTACAATAGACTCCTTGTATTATAAGGTTAAGGGTTAAAACCCAAAAGTTTTTTATTTTTTTAAATATGACCCGAAAATGGCAGTCATTTACAACTAACATCAGTGTCTGGCTGAGATATTTCTCACTTTAATGGTCTAGGTCAGGTAAGATTGCCATGATCTAATAATATTTGATAACAGATTTACCTCTGGAAGGTTGATGTAGCCATTTATTCTACCTGCCATAATTCTTTAGTGAAGTGTCAGGATGGAATATTTTTTCTTGAGATAGTAAAGCTCTAAAGGCCAAAAGCATAGGTTGTCAATATGTATTGCTATAATGGAGAAGTCTCAAAATATTTCTATGAATAATTTTCCATCTTATTCAAGAAAACCCTTGCTATTAAAGGGGCACCACCTAAAACCGACCTGATTTCCAAAGTACCATCAGGACATTGGTCCAGGGCCCCTCCAGGGGGTAGGGTCATTAATAGGGCGGTACTGGTTGGGGACTCTCTGATATGGGGCCATTGGTCACATTAATTAACACAGATAAGGGCCACTGAATCTCTCAGATATACCGCCCTCAGGAGTTACACCTCCTTCTCCTGTAGACTCCTTGGTCCAACCATTGGAGTCGCGGCACGTGTCAGAGCCGTGACAAACACGGTCAACCGACCCCAGTTAGTGGGAAAAAACTGGGTAAAAACTGGGGTGTTTTTAGTGTTACAGGGGAAGGGCTGGTGACAGAGGGACTTCCTGGGAAGTATAAACACCGAGAGGTAAAACAATCCATGCCTAAAATGGGATTGGGTTATAAACGAGAGGATAAACAAGGCCTAAATAGGGGGCTTGGATTATAAACGTAACAGGTAGAGTTATGTCCGGTTAAATTGAAATTTAAATGGTAATAAAATAAGGATTATTTCCAGGCAGTAAAACGAAATGAAGCTATGCACCCTTTCACGAGTATGCGTATTTTAGCCTGATCCATTGAAATCCATATCCCATAAACATAGCGATTAGATCGAACGTTATTTACATGGTTTTATGCATTTAGGAAATCTCAATAAACAAAAAAAGATAAGAAATCATGAACCTAAACTTCTTTGCATCCTGTTAAAATTGTATTTTGAATGTACTACACCCCATAAGTTTTTTCTTATAATATTAAATCCCGTTCCAGGCACTTTGTTTTGCACATTCCTCAGGAAGAAGATAAAGTCAATCAAAATTGGTTGGTTGTCATCACATTGCATGACAGTTAATTCTTTTTACTAATAACATAACAATATCAACAATATCGAATATATGTCCCTTTCATAACAATAACATACTAATAACATAACATGTCAGATGAAGTTATCTATTCAACCTTTGGTCATCGTTGTAGATAATGAGCTTTTTAAAAGTTTTTTTAATCAAGCTCGGTCTGGATGCTTGGTTGTGCGATAGTCCATCACTGTTCAAAACACAATATTTTATTTTCAATTTTACTATAATTCAAAGGAGGAAATATTAAAGTTTCTATTGATATTGTGCCCTTTTTGAAATGATAGATTGATTACCTTGACTCCAATCAAATAGGACAAAACTAGTTTATGTGAACAAAAACATGACGTAATTGCAGGATGTTATGAACAGTTATGAATAACTAGGCCTCTATATTAGCAGCTTTTATTATAGCTTAATGCCATTAAAATACAATAGAGATAAAAGTTAAAGCTTGATTGTGACGTTGGTATGTTCGCTTATTGGTAAAAACCGTGATTTGGATGACTCAGATTATTTCACATAAAATATATCCGCATTTACCAGACGGTGGTGGCGATATTAACGAGTTGTTGATCTCATAATAAAGTTGTTATGAACTGAATTACTGATAAAATTAATCCAGGGACCATGGTCCTATTATAAAACGTCATTAAAATGTTATCAAAACTATATTCAAATAACAAAGTTATCTACTATTAAATCGTTCTCTTCTGCAAACAATGCTTTTTAACGATAGTATTCAAACTATCGGTACAAACAAATATTAACCCAGATTGAATTGCAACATCTATACAGTATATTACTGTCTTCGCTATTTCAGAAATGAAACTTAAACTTACAAAATTGATATAAATCGCTTCATCCAATTGCAATTTGATAGCCTATTGATGTTACATACACTGTACAAAGTATACATTAGCTTTTCTAAGCAATAAATTCATTTCATGACTTTGACTAAAAACATAGAATTAAGATTTCTAAGCTGGCTTCATCTATCCCACCTCTCCGACCCCTAGCCGACCCGGTGTATAGTTACTGGACTGAACTGACTTGTTTTTGGCAGGTCAGACATGACTAGAAATCCCCTCACTGCTCCAAATCTGACCCAGACACAGGCAGATAGTATCAACGGTAAAATATATTGTAATGCATGGAGGATACAATGGTACATGGGTGGTCTAAGGGGTGATGGGTCTAGGGGGTCTTGGGGTCCAGGGGGCTCTAGGGGGTCTAGGTGCCTGGTAGTACTTGGGTCTAGGGGGTTCTAGAAGGAGGCCAATGTCATTTTCATTATGACTTTTCTTAAGGTCAGGATTCCCAGATATAAATATAATACTAATATAATATTATACATGTATTATGGTCATAATAATGACCAATACCAATTCAGGCAATTTAAAAAACATTGATACAGAAAACAATGGATAGATATTAAAAATGATTCCATTTACCTAATTTATGTTTACCATTAATAATCTAATTCTTTATCAGCAAATGGGAGGTCATTATATTTACGCTATATGCAGAGATTTGCCAAATTCAATGCTTGAAGATAGACTTTAAAAATATATTAACATTTCCACCACAACCCCATCCAATGCATGTCCATTCATAATCCTCAGATGGATACATGACCTGTATCTATCCCTCCAGCACACCAAACCCTTAATGACTTGTATTGATCATAATTAAAGGTATAAGGAGAGTTTGGCAAATGCTCGTGCTTGAAGATATAATTATGAAATAAAATAACATTTCCACCATAACCCCACCCGACACAACCACATTGTAAATCCTGAATCTATCTTCTCAACACACCAAAACCTTAAGCTATCCCAATTAATCCTACACTACATACAGACACTAATTCACAAATCCTAAGAGATATACGCCCTTCTCAGGTCGCCTGAGGTCCCAGTCTGTCATGGTAACGGTGAAACACCTACCGTTTCCATGGTAACCCTCGGTACATGTATCCCAGAGGTCCGTGCGGCACTGACTGTATGGGGCTACTTCACGTGGGGAGTGTCAGCACACGGGGAGGTGGGAACGAGGCTGCGTTCACATAGGTCGAAGCTACCCAGCCAGCTTGTGACATAACAGAAATGCCCTATGACCATACTTTTTTTTAGTCAGTTTGTTACTTACTGAGATGGAACTAACAATTACATTATTGATGATGAAGTTGAAACCTCACCAAATCAGAATGTTATTATAACATTATTTTTTGTGAGGTTAGGATGAAACCAAAATAGAATGTTATAAGAACATTCTTTTTGGGTTAAAGAACATAACCAGAACGTTGTAATAACATCACAGTGCAAAGTCATGTCAGTATGTTGCAGCGACATAATTGGGAGTCATCAAAAGTACTTAATAATAACCAAATACAGAACCAACCAGAACGTTGCTGCAACATTATTATAATGCTGCATCCATGGCTGGGTATGTTTTGGTACCGGTTTGATTCTTATAGTGAGTGATATAATTGTATTATTTACATCACAGGGGCAGGTCCAATGGGCAGTGGTGGATCCAGGATTTGGAAAAAGGGGGGAGGGCAAGCTATTGGAAAAACATTTTCTTAATTATGTTTTGGCTGAATTTTACATAAAAAAAGCTCTAAATTTTGGTGAGGGTGTGCGCTTCCACAGCCTTCCTCTAAACCCGCCACTGGTGGGGGAGGGGAAGGGGGTACAGGGGGTCCTGACATCCCCCCGCCTGCTTTGGGAGGGACTTAAACTTGACTAAGAGAAACAAAAACATTGTGTCTATGTGTACGCGTGAATGTGAAGAGTTTTAGTACTTAGCCTATATCATTATATGCACATGGGAATCCCTCTTACAGCGGTGGCGAATTTAGGGGGGGGGGGGGGGCACAGGGTGCAGGGGGAGTGCCCTCCTCCTTTTTTGTGTGGCATATTTTAGACTTTTTTAATGTAAAATTTGGCCAAAAAGTAATTAAGGGATATTTTTTCCAATAGATATAATATTATATGCTTCACATTGCTCAATTATTCACTGAATCGAGAGTGATGGAAACCTATGGATACTCTTTAGTTGTCTTTTTAGCAGTGTTAGGTTAGCACAATTCCTACAAACAAATATGTTTGAAATTCTAATGAAATAACACTGATTCAATAACTTTCAATATGACTGAATTGTCTCAGTATGAACAGAGCATCAGCCTATGTTACCAACAACCTCAACCCTCCCCCCCTCCCCCCAACTCTCCCTCTTCCCTCCTACTGGCATCCCTCCAAACCTAAACAAACCAATCGGAATATAGGAAAAAAAGATAGAATAGCCACCAAATGAAAATAAAACGAACCAGGGTCTGGACTGGTTCCATGTAAAAAGTGCATAATGAGGCATGTATGTTTACACCGGTTTAAGTGCACCACTCGAGCACTTTAGTCACACTTTAAAAGTGCAGGTTGGGGCTGTTTTATATTACAATGTAGCAAGTCAAGTTGGCTGGATGTCAGAGGTTTAGGAGTGCACTTCCTAGTCTGTTAAGGGTAATAATAGGGGTACTGGGGTTTGATAGTCCACATTTTATTTCCTGCAGGAAAAGGTTTATAAATTTATTTTTTTTGGGTGAAAAATGGATATATTAGAGTTTGTTGTTTTGGGGGGACAGGGTTCAGTTTTGGTGTGAGTGTGGGTAGGGGTATTGTTAATGGGAGGAATGATCTAAGATTAAGGTACCAACATTCACTGAATATGCTAAATTTACAATTCAAAATCTAGATTAAGGCCTACATTTAGTGAATATAATAAATTTACTAACATTTTAGGTTGTCATTGAATCAGTCAGCACCCAAAATCCACAGCCCTGTCTATATGACATGTTCACATCAGCTCTGTTTCACTCAGACCTGCTCACATATAGGCCAGAGGGGGATCCAGGATTTTGAAAGGGGGGGGGGGGGCTATTGGTAAAAAATCTTCCTTAACTACTTTATGGCAGATTTTTACATTCAAAAAGTCTAAATTTGTAGACTGTAGACTCACATGTATGAGTAATTATCAATCATCAAGTCCCTACAATTCATTTTCAATGCCCACCTTTAAAACCCTTCACATGGACTCGAGCCGTTCTTTAGGTCTTTGTCAATTAGCTCAGACTTTTTCAGACATGTTCAACTATATACTCACATATGAGTCAACCTGTAATATGTCAAATTACACACAGCAAATCGTACATTTAAAACACTTCATGGGAACTCGAACTTATCCTAAAGCCCCATACCCACGAGGCGATTTGGGCTTCATCGCCCCTCGGTATGCTATATTGAAATGAACATGTTTGATAAATACGTCGGGCGAATTGGTGGGCGATTTTCCCGGCGATTCAGATCAAACATATATATTTTAATACACCATATTGATGGGTTATCAGGAGAAAATATGATCGCTGAGGCCCAAATCGCCTAGTTGGTATGGGGCTTTAAGAACCTTGTTCAAGTCATTATGCTCAACTCCCACTTCCTCACATCTGCTCACATACAAAATAATCGGTCAGACCAAAAGAGCTGCTTATAAAAAAAATTGCCCTTCATGTAAAACACTTCATAGGGCCCTTTCCTGTCCTTAGACCCTTGTCAAGATGATGCGCTCCACTTTACTACCAATGGCTCAGCCTGCCCACCCCAAGGCTGCCAAAGGGAAACCCATTGAGTGATTCAACTATACAATTCTGTTCATTTAAGCAACCAAAAGTGATTGAAAATGACCAGAACTGGTCCAGAACCAATATCAAAAGCAAAAAAAGGATCAAAATAATGTGTGTTCCCATCGAGCGATTCAATCAGGGATATAAAAAGACAACTGCCAATCGCTTGCAAAATATCTAAAGATGTTAGGTATTGGTCACAAACGATCTCTAATATTCGACCAGAATTCAAGCGGCATCGCTCAATGGAACCCCCCTTCAGTACCCCTACTATCCCACAATATTACTATTTACAGTCAAATTCTACCTTTCAAACACTTCATGCATCTGGAATCCTTCCTGTCTCTAGCACCCCTAAAACTCGATATGCTCCAAATAACTCAGACCTGCTCCAGGCAGCTCAGACATGCTCACAGGGATGTAAGTCTGGCTTCATGAAAAAGTCTGAAACCTTACAGTTAATGCCAAACTATACGATTATGATTGTGGAAATCTCTGCTTAGGGTTGTTTGCCTGTGCTTGGAGAGTGGAGCATGTTCACAGCTCAGTAACCAAATGATAAAAGAATTGTAATATATATTCATTCTCAATTCAAACAACATAATAAATGATGAAATTATAACCTATAACTCCTCCTCTTAGAAGATTTTTTTTATCAAAGAAATTTTATGAGTCATACTTGGAATTGCATTAATATCAACCAATCAGAGGCCAGTATTTATTCACTGCTCAGAAAGGTTTCAGACTATTCTGATAATCTGAACTTAGTCTGAAGAAAGTCTGAACTGGTTTTAATGTTAATAAACTGTATTCAGAAGTGGATTATCAAGCCCATTGCCACTGTCAAACATGTCTTTGGATACTATTGAGATTTTATCCATATTTTGACCATATTTCATCAATTTTGTGCCAGTTTCCTTGAGTCTAAAAAAATCTGAAATCAGACTAAAGTCTGAAAACTGACATCCCTGTGCTCAGAACTGCTCAGAACTGTTTCTCCAAACTCATGAACTGCTGTAGATACCACAAAGGGGTCAGCGTCCTCACAACTATATCTTTAAAGTCAAATCTTACCTTTGAAACACTTCATGGGGGCTCCTTTCCTTGATATGCTCCAATGAGCTCAGGCCTGCTCGGAGTTGCTCCGACCTGTTACCCCTAACTTATGAGCCCTTCCTGAGCTGCTCCTGGTGCCTCTAACTGCTCATCCCGGGTCTGGTCCTGGTTAAACCCACATGTTGGTGAGCTGCTTCTATGTTCTCATGTTCTTTTTCATGGATAAGCCTGTATTCCACATACCGCCTTTGATATTGGTGATTTTGTATTTGTTTGATTTCTCTGAGAACATGGCATGGAACCATACAGCCTATACTCCATCCAGAGGAGAATTATAAGACCTTTCTGGTGACATATACAGTGACCTATGTGTTTCTATGTGTTCCTATGGTGTGTAGGTGTCTATGGTCCACTCAGCAATTGTTTCAGCTATAGTTAGACCACCTCACAATTTTGCTCTGTACAAAGTACTGATGATCACATCTATAGGGTTGAGAATGACAGCAGGGAAAGTTGGTCCAACAGATATCTTGCAGTACTGCCCACAGTGAAGAAGTTCCACATGCTATCCACATGACCACTCCTCCCCCTTCTGCTCTTATGTTGTCCGTTCTTTTTCACATAGAGTATAGTGATTCTTTTTCTTTTTCATATATACAGGCTGGGCTTGGGATTGTAGACTTATGTTGGAGATAATGTGGCCCTTGTTTTTGTTTTTGTTGACGCTCTCAATACTTCTCAGAACCTCTTACATGTCCTCGCAGTGTTTTTCAAAAGGTTCATGACTATTTTTCTCTAAATCCGAAATCCAATGTGCAACTCCTTTTCTGTTCTGTACACTGAACTTCATAACCAGGGCACTTCTCAAATTTAAGGCCAACTTTTTTCCTTTAAGATACAATTTTCACTTTAACTTATCGAACAAAATACAAATCGAATGTTTTTAGGGGGTTGCAATGAGAACAGTCAGCTATTAGAATTTTTGAATGGAATTTCAAGTTATGTGGCAATATTTCTACCAGTAGGCCTCTCGTGGAATAAGTATTTTTGACAGCCAAATCGAATAACTCCTGAGAAAACTGGTTCCCGGTGTGTTTTAGTCCATCGAATAATCCTCTTCCTAAACCAGCGAGCAACAGTTTAGTTCTACTCGGATTTACCCAGATCTACTCGGATTTGCTCAAATCTGCTCAAGATCAAATCTCCACCTTCCTGAACTGCCTTGACCTGCTCACAGACCTGCTCACAGCAGAGATAACGTCCTGAGAATCCTCACAAAAACTATACACACAAAACGTCCTGATATAATTCCCACCGACGCTTCTTCCTGTTGCTATGGTGACGGTACCTCCAGGGTTCTGAGTTGTTGGTCAGTGGATGGCCAGTGGTCCACCCCTTGTTTCCTCCTGTGTGTTTTGACCAGTAAGTGAGTTACTGAGTGAGCAGATTAGCGAGTTAGCGAGCAGCTCATCCCCTTATCTGTGGCCCAGTTTAGGGCTGGACTAACCCCTACTAACCCCCTCTAACACCCCCCCCCCCACCTCCTGCCCAGCCTTAAACATAGCCTCAAACCCTCCCCTCCACCCCTCCCCAAAAGCCTACGGCGAATATTAGGGTTTCACCAACCAACCTACTATGAACATCCATTCTTAATTTATCAATAAAACCCAAATTAAAACTTTCACAATTGGGAATTCAGATTATAGATACATGTACACACAAAAACTCAGTCTGATTTGTAGTTGGGAGGAGAAACTGGAGGGGTGTAGCATGTGAAGTTAAATAACATTTTTTCTTAAGAAATTGAAGTTAAGGAATGCTAAGGGGTTAAGAGAGCATCATGGGATCGGGTTGACCAGACGCGTTGCCATGGCGACCGGCAACCCAAACCAGCGTTGGCATGGTAACCCCAGAGCGTCTTTGACATGGCCTGGAGGGGGGGGGGGTTGAGGGGGAGGGGTGAGGGGGGGAGGAGGGGGGGAAGGGTCACACGTGGTACCCATCACCTGACCGGAAGCACGTGGCCGAGACCACGTGACGTAACGGGTCACGTGCCACGAGAACTTCCGGTTCTACGGGCGGGGAGTCTTTCCGAGGTCCCGGATGAAGATATTAACTTTTTTTCTTCTTTTTCTTCTTTTCTTTTCTATTTTCTTTTTTTTTCTAAATATTTGAGAAAATACCCTGGTCTCAATCACCGTTGATTTCATCATAAGTTAAGCACTAACATGCATAACATGTCCTTATATAGTTTAGATAAGCGCTGAGTGGTCGTAAAGCCCCAACAATAAATTAACATTTGTTGTAAAGTACATCTGACGCATATTTCTTAAGTTGACAGCAAATGCTTAGCATCTGCATAGAGAAATATATTCAATATTGATTTTTTTCCATTTCTGCAATGCCGGTAAAACATTCTACAAATGCGAATCAATTGATTCATGTAGTTACGATGTAAAAAAACATTGAAAAGAGTAATTACAACTATATGAAATTCCTTTTTTGTTGTAAACGCATGTTCCTTCCTCCTCAGACGGCAACCGTGAAGTAGAGGGTGTTCCACTTTCCAAACAGCGCTCTGCCCAGTACTTGACTTTCTCCAAGTATTTCATATAGGATATATATCATTAATATGGTAACATAATATTCAATCACAATCTAGAAGATCATGTATTACCATGAGACGCTAATAACAAAATCAATTACAAATAAAACTTAAAAATACAATTAGTCTATGGCAAGTCTAGGCAGCTTCTGTCATCCTAATCGGGCTCTAACTACCTAGCTCTGTCACTAATTACCTCTGGGGGATTCAGCTGAGAACATTTGTAATAACTCCCCTGACGGCTAAAATTACCCTCCTAGGGCTAGATAGAAGTGATATCTTACAGATATGGAGGAGTGTGTGACGCAACGGGGCCCTCTGGGTGTGCGGGTGGGAGAGGGGGAATAGGGATCGTAGGGTAATCAAAGGAGAGTAAATGTTATTTTATGATAATGCAGGGACATTTGAGGAAATGGCAGGTATGGGAAGGTAGGAGGGTTGCTGGCTTGGCATCACTTTTAAGACCCAAATGCACAAGGCGATTTCAGACGGGATCATTGATAAAATTGACATGAAATGGAAAAAAATATACATTATATAGGCTATTAAATGGTGAATAATGATAGATTTAAACTGATGACCAACATGGCTGCCATCCCTATTTGGGAGGTGTGACGACATGTGCACAGCATCTATCCAAGTTCAGAATCTGGGGAAACAATTGGAATGACCAGTCCTTTCTGCTATTTGTACAATACCATCCATACAAATTATTCATAATGTAACTATGCAAAAAACTATAGATTGCAAATCCCGAGATAGAATATACGCTGCATTTATATTGCATGGTGCATTGGAAAAGTGTAAAAGCACCCCTCTTCCAAAAGAAAACTTAAATTCAAAAAAGTCAGTGCGAGTGTGCTGCGCTCATTGATAGTTCCTGCCTAGACCAGAAGATGGCAGCACTATTTAACACTGTAACAGAGGCCAGCTTCAAAGGTGACGTGCAACCATTGGTGGCATCCAGGCAGTGTCAGTGATGTTGGTTGGTTATTGGTTGCATTGATTATGCCCTAATTAACTGCCAGGGTCATGTCAAGGGCGGTGATGGTGAATGAGTCTATGAGAAGGTAGAGACCATACCCCTGCACTTTATCCAAGGCAAGTGTTCTTCAATGGGCATTGTCCAATAGACAGTGCCATAACCACAACAGCCAGTGGTTCTCTAGGGACCTTTGAAAACCCAGTCAGTGATGTATTTTCTTGTATGGATTTTGCTTCGATAATTATACTGAGTGGGCAAATGTTATTTTCATTTGGTTAATAAAAGAATGTAATGTATTCTGAGTTATATTCTGCCCAATGACATCCATAATCTAATATACATCCCATCCAACCTCCTCCGACCTCCAAACCCCAAATTCGCCCCCTCCCCCCCACGACTCTCTGCCTATAAGCCCATCCCAGTATATTTCAACGTAAAATTTTACCATGAAATTACGTAGCAATTTCTTCCTGAATTATCCCCAAAGATAGTAGTGTAAAACAAAATGAACCATGGTGATTTGGTTGACAAATTGCTCCTAAAATTTTATAATGCAGATCTATATATTAGCTTTTTTCCCATAGGAACCAATGTTAAAGCCTGTCAGCCCAACCTATAATGTCCAACCCTATTTTGCCCTAAAATGCAGCATTTTGATTGGCTGGCAAACCTGAAAATCTGCCAACTAGTAAAATTTAAGAACTCATGTTTTATCAGTACTTGGGGATTTAGAAAAACATAATTCCTGGTTGTTGTCCAACCCTTATCCAACCCTGGGATATACCCAATGTGGGATGTGCTTATTGTATCCATAAGTACACACGGTTAACCAAACAGAAACTAATTTACCTACTCTAATTAGGTTAAGTTAGTTAGGTAGGTCAGGTTATTTTGCCCCACCCATATCACAGGTAACACAACGACCCCATGTCATGTGCCGAACTCGTTTAGGCTCTGGAACCTAAAACTGGCGTTGATAATGTTGCAGCGACGTTCTGTTTGATTTTGGTCACATAACATTGTTGAGCAACGTTTTGTGACGTTCCCAATAATGTTACTACAACCTTCTATTGCAATGTTGCATTTTGATGTTATTGAAATGTTATAGAATGAACTGATGACATTATAAAGTGAATTGTGCTGCTGCTAGCAATATGATTGATATATGATTAAATTCAATAACTTTAACTAGGATTCCGCTGTCCCCTTAGGGGATAGAACTCTATACCCCTCCATACCCCTCAAGCGTTCTGTTTTGGTGAAGTTTAAACGTACGCGTCATCAAAACAGAACATTCTTGTAATTTTCTGTTTTTGTCAGGTCAAGACCATCTTTTATTAACTGGCCTCTTCCAACAGGGCTCCCTTGGATCCTCCCTGCGCCTTAATAACTGAAGGCATTTTAATTTCCTAAAACAATCAGTGAACATGTTACCCCCCCGCCCCCTTTCACCCCCGTCCAGAGCCCCAGCATGGCTGATCGCCCATCCAGGCTAAGTAAATACCAAACTGTAATTACCGTAATTAGTGTAATTAACAGACCTGTACACCACATGGTAGGGTCAGGCCAGCTTTGGACATAATGTATCCTTGGTGATATGGTTGGTTTGTTTTGTATACCGTAGATTGCTTTAAAGCTTGTCTTTCACAAGTTTATTTTCATTCTGGAGATTTTTGTATTTGTACTCCCCCAGAAAATATGGCATGAAACCAAACATCCTGGATAGCATTTAAAAGAGAATTATTAAACAGTTATATTGATATATAACATGCCTATATTCAATCTTTATAGTCACTGCCTATATATTATTAAAATGGCTTTAAGATTGGCATATGGAATACAGGCTTACCTCTCCACCAGTAGGGCCGAATTGGTGTATAAACTGAGCCAGTTATCCTGATTCAGACCAAACATGTACATTTCAAAACCAAATCGATTAGCATTAAACTAAATCACTGTCAGCAGTGAGTAAATCGTCAAAGTGGGTATGGAGCTTTGGGTTTGATTTCATGTGGATGGGAATTGTATGTTTGTTTGTTGGGGTAGTTTAACATCTGGTCAACCACACCGGGTTCTTTCCACACTGCACAAGATGATGCTTTTCAGCTTTTGGGTGATTGTATCTATGATATGGTTCAGAAGAAACCCACCAGTGGGTGTGATACCTTTTTCTTTCAAAGGTTGGCAAGGGGTCTTTTCATGTGCAATGTCCCATGGAATTTAGAAGGGACACCACACACCCGGCCTTTGATGACCCTGTCGAGGGCACAGGGTAGGAAATTGCATGTGACAACAATTAGCTATTCCCACAATTGTTATGAACAAAATTTCCAGTTTTTTGTGTTTTTACCTCCATCCTATATTACTGACATCGTTCTCATTGTTTGAGTCTACAGGTACCACAAAGTAGTACATTTATAAAAATATGTACCTGTAATTTCTCCACAAGCAATTACATGTACTGCTTTTTCATTGACAGTGTTTTACGATCAGGATTTTATCTTGGGAGGCATTAACATACTGATTAAGTGGGGGACATATCCTTCAATTCAGATTCCATCCGTGTATCGCTACCGCTGGTGCATTTCTTATAAAGCTCCGGACCTACTAGAACGATTCATGGCAACCATTGAAAGCAATCGGCTGATTCAGGCAGAATAGATGGTAAAATATCAGACCTACTTAATATGAATTATAATACAATATATCAAGTATCATATATAGATATCCAAGAGCCCGAGATAAAATATAGGTTACAATTATACATCAAACCTACTTGCATCGACTGTAAAAATGGGGGTAAAATCTTTGGGTGAAAATCACCAGCTTATTAGCTTGTTATTATGTTCTTTGATCAGCCAGCTATCATATTGTATGATCAGCTAGCTGATAAGCTGATGAATTTAACGCCAGTTAGTTAACAATGAAACAATAAAGGCCTGTAGAAGTAACTCATGAACGTTATTAGTACTGCTGTGTTGTGGGAAAAAACTACCTTGCGTGGGCATGAGACCTGTCCCAAACGAGCATATACATGTATACAACATTATAATTGAATCACAGTGACATTCTTTTTTGACTCTTTATTTGCTTGTGATATAACCCTGTGATGTTGCAACTGCATTCTTCTGATAACGTTACTACCAAACAACTGTTTAGGTGAGGCCTAGACCAAACCTTATATTCAGGACATGATAATGATGTTATGTTTCTGGTTGGTCTTAACATTACCTTAACAGAGCATCAGAGTAATTTATGGTATTGGTTAGGTCCCTCTGGCTTATCCTAAATAACCTAATTACGTTACAATTAAGTAAGTAACGGACTGACCAAAAAAGCTTGTTGGCAGAGCACGACTCCTTATGCCGCGTCCCCACTTGGCTGACTAAGATTTTAGTAGCCGGGCGACCAGTGTTAACCCTTTCCAACCCACGGCGACCAAGACCAAAAATAAGGAATAGTCGCCCATGAAAGAAGAGTTAACACTAATCGCCAGGCTACTAAAATCTTAGTCGCCCAAGTGGGGACGCGGCTTAAGTCTCTGCTCTCAGGAGAACCACCAAACAGAATAGACCATGTTTGGTCAAGCCCAGTTTACACAATATTGCATTCCACCAGGCGATTCTGACGCCTTTGACTTAAAGAAATTTGCTAGTTTTTAATTTTTCATTAGACTCCCTGCATGCTACATACCATTGGAAAGACAATCGAAAATCCGTTCTAACGATATGAAGCACGTCCTTGACCAATTGCTATTCTCACATGCCATTTGAAATCGCGAGCATAATAGTATAATGGCTATCGGGATGTGTAAACCAAGCTTCGGACTGGAGCCACGTGATTCATGTCTACAAACTTATGATGAAGATGAGTTAAAACTTCCTGTGATAATTATAGACATCAAACAATTATTCAGTAGACCTACTCGTTTACCTAAAGATGCTTATCAAAATAATAACTGTTATTTTGTCCTATCTGTCTGTCCATCATATAACTCAGGGGCTTGAGGAAGAAGGAAAATACGTGCCTGGTTCTAACTATTTCAAGCATATAGCATGTATTCCACTAGGAAAAAAAACCAAACTGTCAAAGATTGGGAGGGGTAAAGGCCAACACAGCCAAGGATGAAACGTTATTATAACGTTGCAGCAACATTCTGGTTGGCTCTATATTGGTTCTTCTTTTGATGACTCCCAATTACGTTGCTGCAACATAATATTATTATTGTGATGTTATTACAATGTTCTGGTTACATTCTTCAACACAAACGGAAGGTTCTTAAAATGTTCTGTTATGGTTTCTTCCTAACCTCACCAAAAAATAATGTTATAGTAATGTTCTGATTTACTGAGGTTTCAACCTCCCCATCAATTATATAATTGTTACATGCCATCTTGGTAAGTAACAAACGGACTAAAAAAAGTATGGTTGCAGAACGTTTCTGTTATGTCACAGGTTAGCTGGGAATATCATGAATGTCATTATAAATGTGAAAGATGGGGTGCAGTGTTCTCAATATTTACCAACACGGTGGTAACTAATAGTAGGAAAACTCACGATCTCTGGCTTACAAGTTTTGGGATGCCAAAGAACGTGAAAGTTCTCATGTACACACACCTCTCAATATTTGGCATTATGACAAAAGATCCTGCCTAATTGCCGACTTTTGGCTCCCCCCCCCCCCCCCGAAATTCAGCAGGTTCTTCACAAATATTGTGCCAAACATTGTATAGTGGAATACAACCTTAAGGGGCTGATTCATAAACTGTTTGAGGGTACCGATTCAACCAATCAAAATGACCGGAAATAGATTGGTCCTAACAGGAATTAGATGGGAAACTAATCTAAAAAGGACGAGGTTTTAAAAACTGTAAAGTATTTATGAGTATTTTAGAATCTGAGAATAAATAAAAGAATGTACCTAACAATGCTCCACAATTTTGTAACAGGACAGAGGAACTTGGATATAAAGATTTGTTGAGCCTATCATAGGATCATAATTGAATTTGTATTCTCTTTATCAATGCTGTTCAAGTATCATGATGAACAAATGACATCGCTGTGACGTTGCTATTGAAATACTGTCACAATGTTATAGAACTATATAGGCCTATTCTAGTCATGGAGATTGGACTTCAAGTTATAATACTGATGTACAATGATTGCATTTTATAATCCAATGGGAAATGGTATGATATCTGAATATCTTAAGATCTATCTAAAATAATGACGTTTCTCAGGAAGTACACAAATATCTGATCAAATGATCTTCCTCTTTGGTTTGATTGGGATACTTGACCTGATTAGTGGATCAGTTGACATGACCTAATTACTAAATATGCATAACTTGACCTAATTTCCTCATCTGGGCCATGGTGAAACATTATCTATATGTCCTGAGGGTAAAACATGAGAGTAGAGAATATACAAACAACACCGTTAATAGGTCCTACATCTTCTAAAATTAACTCTTGGTAAGAAGTGAAGAGTTCATTCTTCAAGCTTGCTTTGACTGAAGTCTAGTAATCTATTCACTGATTGAAAGACAATACACGTTAATGAAGAAATCACAAAAGAATTAAGAGTGTAATGGGGGGGGGGGAGCAACCAAAATAATTTGAACCGTAGTGTGCGGCCTTATATTAATAAAAACAAGGCAATTTTACAGATAATCAGAATCTCCATTCTGTGACCATACATTTTTGGTCAGTCTGTTCCCTGCACACTTTTCATGTAACAGTTATGTTACTTTATGTTAGGTTGAGACTCCAAGACAGAGTGTTATAATGATGTTATATCCTGATGAAGTTGAGACCTAACTTAAACAGAATGTTTTAAAAACCTTATTTTACGTGATATAACATAACCAGAATGTTACAACAACATCACAACACAACGTTGCAATGTTAGGTTCTAAAAACATTATTGGGTGCCATCAAAATAATGTAACAAGAACCAAACTAAAACCAAAAAGAATATTACTGCAACGTTATAATAACGTTACATTCTTGCCTCGGAAACCCCCTACAGGCCTATACATGTATTGGGTGTTCATTCTCCCTCCCTTTATGCTCAAACAGCACCAATATTCCCCCCCCCCCCCCCCTTTCAGGCCACACTATGGGGTAGAAGAACCTAAGTCGACTCCCGGGTCCTGACCCCACTATCTTGACTCTGGCAGTTACAAACCATTAAACTAACCCCATGTAGCAGCAGGAAGTGTGGGCTGCTGGTCGGACGGCAAGTTAATTAGTACTAATTAGGCCGTGATTGATTAGCATGGGGAGGTATGTGACTCTGATCAGAGCACCAGATTATAACTGTATTAGCCACTATATCTGTGTGTATATAGGCCTATTTATATGTGTGGAGGACAGGGGGAGATACAGGATTGCCAAAAGGGCGTTGTCCCGTAATATAAGGCAGATTCCCCAGCCAAGGATGCGATGTTATTATAACATTGCAGCAATGTTCTGGTTGGTTTTGTATTATTGGTTCTCGCTACATTCTTTTGATGACTCCCAATCATGTTGCTGCAACCTACTGATGTGATGTTGCACTGTGATATTATAAGAACTTTCTGGTTACATTCATCAACCCGAATAGAATGTTCTTATAGCGTTCTGTTATGGTTTGGTCTTAACCTCACAAATTATTTTTTACAATAATGTTCTGATTTGGTGAGATTTCAACCTCACCATCAATAACATAACTGTTAACAGTTAAGGGCCATCTTTTTAAGTAACAGACTGATCAGTTCAAAATCGGCCCAAAATCGCAACGTGGATCATGGCCTTCAGGAACGCCAAATAACATTATCGCCTTAGATCAACTATGCCTCAGGATTGTATGCTCTCACTGTTTCAGATTCTTTGTCATTATTGACTTTTTGTAATGCAATATCTTTCACTGGCGTGGTGGCAATCAGTTAATTAGTTGATGTCACTTTATAAAAACAATAATTGCGCATCGCACAATTATACATTTAACGTCAAGACACCATCTCCCCCTGTTACCCCTCGGTACTTCTTTCTAACATTTTTGTTCTGAGGAATTCATAAAAGAGGCTTTACATGTGTATGCCCTGTGGCGCAAAATGACGATGTCACAAGGCTTTACATGTGTGTGACTTGCGGTGCAATATGATATGTCAGGAGGCTTTATATGTGTATGACTTTAGGTGCAATATGACAGAGTCAGGAGGCTTTACATGTGTATGACTTGAGGTGCAATATGAGATGTCATGAGGCTTTATATGTGTATGACTTGTGGTGCAATATGAAGATGTCAGGTGGGTTACATGTGTATGGCTTGAGGTGCAATATGACAGTGTCAGATGTCTTTACATGTGTGTGACTTGCGGTGCAATATGATATGTCAGGAGGCTTTATATGTGTATGACTTTAGGTGCAATATGACAGAGTCAGGAGGCTTTACATGTGTATGACTTGAGGTGCAATATGAGATGTCAGGTGGCTTTACATGTGTATGACTTGAGGTGCAATATGAGATATCAGGACACTTTACATGTGTATGACTTGCGTTGCAATATGACAGTGTCAGGGGGCTTTATATGTGTATAACTTAAGGGGAAATATAATGATGTTGCAGACACATCACAAATATGAGTGATGTTATTGTTAATCACATGCATGTAAAACCCCCACACTGCCAAGGCCATGCTATGTAGTTTAGACAGACAGTCTGGTGCTTCAACAGGCAATAGGGTATAGGATGTTACAAAATGGTATCAACAAATCTGTGTCGTTTCATTTTCACAAAGGGGACCAATGAGGTTTCATTTGGCATCATATCAAAATGTCACAGACAAATCAGACACATATGAGTGATAGTTTTATCGCACATGTGTAAAACACTAATATCACTGGGGCCTATGGGTTAATTGTTAAACGTCAAGCATTCCTAGCAGAGGCACAATTTTATATCTCTATTGCCCCTCATGTGAAGTATTAGTCTCCATTAAAAACAAGGGGAGAGAATAAGGAACCCATTCCCTTGGATCAATCCTGCTATCAAGTATAAACAGTGTCAGATGTCTTTACATGTATATTGCCAACACACACGAACGATACCATAAATCTTCTAGACCCTGATGGCTCCCCTTTGTCCCACCTTGATGCAGCAAATGAATTAAATGACTTTTTCTCAACAATAGGTGAAACTTTGGCAAACAAAATTAAGACACAACCGGACATCCCAACACAAAGAGCCCCTAACAGAACTAATAAACTTTTTATCTTTAAACCGATTTTAATAAATGACCTCTGCAAACATATTAATAATATTAAAACATACAAATCAAGCGGGTTCCCGTTAATTGCAACTAAAATCTGGAAATTTGTTTTTCAAAAATTTATCCACACACTACTGGACATTATTCAAACCTCATTAAATCACACATCTTTCCCGCAGACCTGGAAGACTGCGACAATAGTACCAATACCTAAGACAAAGAACTCAATCCTACCCGGTGACTTTAGACCAATAGCTATCTTGCCCATAACTAGTAAAATCATTGAACACCTTGTCCATGACCAAGTTATTTCCTTCCTTGAAGAAAATCAACTACTAATAGCTGAGCAAAATGGTTTTAGGAAAAATAAATCGACGATACAAACAATCTATAATTTCACGACAGACCTGTATAATAATCTCAACTTAAATAAACATAGTCTAGCTGTATATTTCGATTTCAAGAAAGCGTTCGACACGGTATCACATGACATTTTACTAACTAAACTAAAATACTTTTCATTTGCTGACACTGTAATTGAATGGTTTAGATCTTATCTCGCAAACCGTACACAAATGTTAAAATTGAATGGTGCTAAATCATCTACTAGACCTGTTACATATGGTGTCCCTCAAGGAAGTGTCCTGGGACCAATGCTATTTATATTATTTATTAATGACGTCAAGCTTGTGATAAAAAACTGTAAATTACTATTATATGCTGATGATATTGTATTGTATAAAACTATTGATAACTGTACCTTGTATAATGATTATACTGCTGTTCAAAATGATGTCACGTCGCTCTCAAATTGGTGTATGTCAAACAAGCTCACTATCAATATTGAAAAAACCAAAACCCAATTTTTTCCAACTCGTAAAGACATCCAGCTAGGTTTTCAACTTAAGATCAATGGAACTCCCCTTATGAATGTTAATGTTTTCACTTACCTAGGAATAGACATTGATGATACCCTTAACTTTAATGCTCAGTTCAATAATGTGTCGAAGCAGGCTCACTATAAGCTATACTTATTGAGGCGGATCCGCCCTTATCTCACAATGAATGCGGCAATACAAGTTTGTAAATCAATGTTCTGCTCAGTTTTGGATTATGGAAGTACCTTTCTAACTGTAATAAATAAGAAGGACTTAGACTCACTCCAAGTATTACAAAATTCTGCCATTAGAAGCTCACTGAACATCCAAGACCCACAAGAGCAGCACATTGATGATATACATTTGTTTCTGAATATAAAAAAATTAGATTATAGGAGGATAGTAAGCCTGATGATATGTATCTGGGAAAGTGTACAGGCAGAGACTGCAACGATATCCCAACGCATCGATGGACCGTCTACACGTTCTCAGGATGGACTCATAATATCGCTACCTATCCCAAGGCTAAAATTCATACGAAAATGCCCCTTTTATTTTGGTGGCCAAATATGGAACAGCCTAGACTATACTACTAGAAACCTTAAAGACAAAGAACTATACAAAGCACGGATAAAAACTTTAATTAATAATAACCAATTACAACTCAACTTCTAGTAGTGTCAATATAATACCAGTCACCAGAACTAACATGTCAAAAATTGGTATGTCGAACTGTGATTGTATTTTTCCTTCTTGACCAGTCTCTCTCCCCTGCCTATAGCCTCAAAATCAGCCTTATTTGAGATTTGTATATGAGTACATTGCAAACTGTGATAACTATGATGTAAGCTACGGATGTTTCTGTGATAAAATATTCTTTTTTCTCTTACATATTACGTCATATGGGCTAGTACACATCTCCCTAGGTCAATCTGCCATCTGACTTGATATATGTCTCATCCCATCTCATCTCATTTTTTCACCCCCCCCTCTGTGTATTTTCTAAATACTATAAATCAAAATGCAAGTACAATGCTACAACAGCATAATTACCAACGGACATTAATAATCGTTTTTTACCTAAGTATTCTGTTAGATATCTAACTCAGAGCTTGTTTTTTCATGAATAAGAAGGTTACTGGAGGCTGAGGGAGAGCAGACCAAGGTCTGAGATGTATCCAGTCTAAATAAAGATGTTTCAAAAAAAAAAAAAAATAAACGCAGACAGTGGGGGTCATAATTAATATAATGTCGAAGTTCTAAGATTGCCATATCCATGTTGTTTAACTTCTAAATCTCCTCATTAGAGGTCGAGGGTGGTACTCCTTGCAAGGATCTAGTATTTAGGAAGTTGGAGGCCCATAAAGAGGACTCTAATATGTTCTGTAATTGACCTGTTTTTAGCAAGTCGCCACGAAGGGGATGGATTGGATATGGGGAGGGGAAGGACATACTAAATTCTCCCCGTAACATAATGACTTAATACTGCACTTTTAGTTGTAAAAACAAATGTCAAATATATGTTCCAACATTCTCTAGGCATAAAAGAGGGAGAATGTTGTTTGTCGTTTTTATGTTGTTTTGATGCTGGTTATGGGATAACATAGCCTATAGGGCTTGTCCTTATACGGATACTAGATTCCCTATTTCTGGTATAGAAAATTACAAATTTATGTTCACACCTTTTATGACTGATAGAGGAGAAATTGACAACTGGTTCTTTTTGATTATCCCTGTACTGCTGTACATAGATCTAAAATCTTATTCCCTAAGAAACTTGTTTAAGGTTGCGCCAAAAGTAACCGAAATCTACTAATTAATTACTACTTAGTTTACAGCCAACAACAATCTCATTTTCCTATTGGTGTCTCCGACTTGAAAAGTTTTCAAGCCCCGTTAAACAAGTTAACTAGCCAAAGCCCTGGAGACAATACGACTACATTACCCCTTATTACCAAGTATTCCGTGGCCTTTATTGATGAACAAGTGTCATTGGAGTATGCTATAACGAGTGTGTCTTCTATTGGCTTAAATTACCTGCAGCTTCTTAAGGAAGCTTTCTATATATCCTACGCCTTATGCCCGTATTCCACATACTAATTTTGATGCTAACGATTTTCTATTTGTATAATGTTCTCAGTGAATATAAGTCCTATATACCATGTGAAAGAGAATTGTCAGATCTTTCTAGTCATATAAGATATGGCTCTAATTTTAAGTTTAATTCCCACTGCTGATTTTTAGAATCGGTAGGAAAATCGGTATGTGTAATACAGCCTTTAAGGATCTGGACTATAGTAAAACCAGCTAAGGCATTATGAGAGACACAGACATCTATTAAGCATACGTCTCACAAATCTTTATGGTAAGTATTAAGAAGTAATATATATAATGTACACACACACACACACATACACACAGACACCTATACACACACACCTATACACACACGCCTATACACACACGCGCCTATACACACACCTATACACACACACACCTATATATACACACACACCTATACACACACACACCTATAAACATGCACACACACCTACACCTACACACACACCTACACCTACACCTACACACACACACACACACACACACACACACACACACACACACACACACACACACACACCACTGTCTCTATTCTGGAGCATATTAGTAGATATCCCCATTTGATTGTGGAAGAACAGGATTTTAGTCATTATCATTAAATCTAAAGATCCCCCTGATACCGAAAACATGACAATATTTCAGTCAGTTATTATTCAGTTTTCGATCGATTAATAACAAAATCTAATCCCTTAGTCGCTAAGAATTAAATAAAAAACAAATGAATTAATTCATTTGTAACGTTTTAGGAAATATCTAATTCTTGAATTAAAGGACCACAAAATTAATATCCTGCCCTTTTCTCATTAGAGTAGGGATGCTAGCTCATGATGCTTGGCATAAAATGCTAATGGCTAATAAAATTCATAATTTGAATAATTAACATCATGTGCAAATTATATCATCATGATACAAAAATGTCATTAGCACAGTATCAATTAATAGAAAACTAAATGTCTTCGTCTGAACTGTTTTGGCAGGTATGGAAATAGTTAAGTAAACATCATCTCCATTTAAAGTTAATTTCTACGAAATTAAGAACTTTCCCACGACCTTTAATCAATATCAAAAAACATATTACAAGTGCATACTCCCTCAATTAAATAATTTCTTTCTAATTGCGACACTTTAAGTTGTTTAGTCAAAATTCAGTTCAGTGCAAACAGGTTATTGTCATTTGTCACATTTTTCTTTACTTCCAGATAAGCACACACCAATTAATGAAATATCCATAAAGAGTAAAAGAAATGTAGTAATAATTTATAATCATGCTGCATTAATGGGTAATTATTCTCAAAGTCACATCTGGTGCCAGAGTTACAGCACCAATATGACTACATTTTGCACACTCAAATACCTAGGAAAATACTTGATAAGAGATTGTAATTAATAGTTATGGCATTTCTACTTGTAGACAACAGTGTTTCAAAACAAAACCAATTTTGTTTGGTCACCAAAATTGACCAGGAACAACTTTTAATGCATCTTATTGATGGTTAAGCCGGTATTTTGGTTTATAAGTTTACCCTGGGTCCTGGTTATGGTCATAGAATAAATTTTGATAGTTAACAAATTTTGATAAATTTTATCCCTACAGTGCTTTTGGCCCCCTTTATAGCATACAAAGGATACTGATATATTGGTTTCTTTGAGAGCACGAATTCCTCCTTTTCGTAAAGGAAAGGGAGTGACAGATAATTCTCTCCAAGGTCCCCTGTCACTAATTTCACTATTCAAAATGTACTAATGTAAGTAATATGTATAAGAAATTATTTTGATACAATGTGGATTTCCATAATGTGTCTCAAAAAAATCTAAGTAATCATACATTATACTGTTGAATTATAAAGACAAATTGCTAAATTTAAACAACCTACCTTCTCTGTCATGTCCAGCTACTACGAGAACACTTTCGTCATCGTCATCACTCATCGCATCGTCATCGATCCCTGCTTCCTCGCGAATCCTCTGGACATGTTCCCTGTATATCTTGAGGATATATTCCCTATCCTCTTCATCCTCCTCCCCTTCCTCTCCCTCCTCCATATCATCAAGTCCTTCATGTCCCTGATCACTGTCTCCATCTTCCCATTCATAACTCTCCTCTTCATTTTCACTGAACTCAACAGTGCTATTGGTTCTTCTATAATCTTCCAGTTCTGCCTCTATCATCTCATCTGTGTACTCTATATCTTCTTCTTCCTCTTCCTGAATCTCATCATCTATCTCAACTTCAACTTCAACCATCTGAGATGCCCCTCCCTCCATATCCTTCTCCTTAAAGTCAGATTCTTCCTCAATAACTATGCTCTCAAAATGTCCATATTCATTCGGTTCATCTTTTGCATCAGTGAATCCAAATTGGTCACATTCTGCAAGCTCTGTCTGGTTTTCTTCTATGACATATAACTCTGATGATTCTGTAAATTCTTCAGCTCTTGAAGAGACAATGACTGTTCCACTTTCCATTAAACTGACAAAGTCATGGTCTTCTAGATCATCTTGACTATCCTCATCTTGGGGACCTTCAGTCATTGGTGCAGCTCCTTTATCATAAAAATCATGGATGGAAATTTCCTTTCCCTCCATTGAACTTTCATTTGTATCATTTTCATCATTTGCTGGTTCAGAGTTAATTTCAATGATTTTCTCGCGAACTGTTTCACTGATTTCAGATTTCTCTTCTATTTCCTTATAGACTTCAATGGTGACATGCACATTTTGGACATCGTTATCATTTCTAAATAATCCTTCCTCCTTTTCAACCTCTTCTAGTATCTCTTCTTCATTGTTTTGATAAGGAGTGTCTTTGTCTGGCACCTCTTCTTGACTACCATCTAGGAGACCTGCAGTCGCTTGTACAACTTCTTCATCGCAATCATCATGGATGGAAATCTCCTTTCCATCCATTGAAGTTTCATTTGTATCATCTCCATCATTTGGTGGTTCAGAGTTAATTTCTATAATTTTCTCAGGGACCATTGTCTCAGCAATTGCTGATTCTTCCTTTAATTTCTTATAGACTTCAATAGTGACATGCACATTTTGAACATCATAATCATCAGTAGTGGTTCCTAGATCCTTTTCATCCAGTTCTATCATTTCTTCTTCAGTGTACTGATCAGGAGTTTCTCTGTCTTGCTTCTTGATATCTATTTTGTCTATGATATCCTCTTCTTCTTGAAAAGGATCATTTAGTTCCTCATTTTGGTCATCTGGAAGCCCTGCATTCTCATTCTTGACATTCAAGTCTTCCTCATGGCCTATGGTGCTGGTGTCACTGTCAAAGTCTTCATTGACAAGACCCTCGATTGACTCTGTTAGCTTTCTTTCCAGCTCTTCGCTATCTGTGCTGGAGTTCATCTCTGATTCATCTTCAAACAAAGTCTCCAGATCTGAGGTAGCGTCCTCTGGTTTTGTTGTTGTAGTTGTTGTTGTTGTTAATGTAGTTTTGCCGACCAACCCGCCCTTCTGAAAAAACGGATTCTTACTTAATTGGCCGTCTTTCCCGCCCCCGAGAAAAAAATGATGCTTCCCTGGTTGTTGAAGAGCTGGAGCCTTGGCTACTGTACCCTGGCTTCCCATGTTGGTAAGGGTATTGCTGCTGCCCTGATGCGATGTGGGTGGGGCAATTCGTTTCATGTGAAAAGTGACTTCACTTTTGATTCGGCCTCCCTTCTTACTGGGTCGGTCAAGTGTTTGCGATTGTGGAAGAGTCCCACTTAGTGAGGTTGTTTCAGGAAGTATCAGGGATCTTCTCTTCTCTGTAGTTTTGATCGGTGTGCTGTATCGCACACGAGGCAAAGTGCTCCAGTCTGGGGCTGCTGATGATACTCTGCTACTGACTGACATAGTGTCATGGCTAGGCGGTGGAGACGAGACAGAATAGGTACTTGCACTGTCTCCTTTTCTTCGATGGGACGATGGCATGTAGGGTCTTAGGTCAATCGTTCCACTTGTTGAGTCAGAAAACACAGAAGGTTCACGATGGTATTCTTGTGGGTGGCTGAAGCTTGCGTTCAATGTTTTTACAGGTGGAGAAACACTCATGCTTCTGTACTCGATCCGGGCTTCTGGTGAAGCAACTCGAGGCACCTCTCTGGTTTGCACATGTATCGGTTTGTACTCTCTTTGAACATACTGAACCTGGGGTGGGGCCGAAGGGCGCTCTATTTCTTTGTACACCTTAGGTGGTGCAGGAGTTGGGTCAGAATATCTGTTGTAGATGACAGTTCCATATGAAGGTGGTTCTGGCTTGATCTCTTTGAACTCCATGGTACTGTGGCTGTATAGTGGAATGAAATCCACTTTTTCAGGTTTAGGTCTTCTCCACAGCTCCTTTGCATCAGGGTCAGTGCTGTGAATTGTTACTCTCCGCTTGATTTTCTTCTCGGGTACCTGCTGCTTGTTCAGCTCTGACCAGATGAAAGATCTTTCGGTGTCGATATCCTGCCATTTGTCCATGATTTTTTCTTTGTATGCAGTCAGCCTGCTGTCTCTAGCATTGTCGTCTTGTGTTTCGCGAGCCATTGGCCGTCTTTCAATTGACTGCCTAACCTGGACTGTTTCTGGTTGCCTAGGCTCCCTTGGCTTTTTGTCACTCCACAGGTTTTCCAGCTTTGCCCTGACTGTGTCCTCATCTTCAACCAAGGGAACTTCCCCACCATAGTATTCTGGACTATCATATGGATTTTGTGGAACATAAACCACATTGAATGCAGCATCTATCGCTTCCTGTCTTTGTGCCTCTTTGTACTTCAATTCGTCCTTCAGCTCATCGGTCAAACTGGCCTGAGTCTTCAACTTTTCAGTTTTCGCCCCTCTTCGCTCATACAGACTCCTCTCACGGGGCAACTTCAAGCTTGGATACAGATGTTTGTGTTGTTCTGGCATGACAATTGGAGTTGGGGGCAGTTTGCTTCTCTTTTTGTTAATAAGTGGGGGCGGTCTCTCCTGAGGCCTCAGCAAGTACGGGTCATAATTATCTGACTGTGAACTTGAGGTTTCGTAGTCATCATTGTTGTCGTAAATCACCTTCCTTGTTTTACCTACATGCTTATCATCATCAAGGCCACTTTGCGTTGAGGAATTTTGTGAGACAGGATCTGAGTTCAGTGTCCAAGACCTCACAACTACCTCACCTTCCTTTTCAGTCACACTTTGTGACATCTTGACTGGGTGACTCAGAACACGTTCGTTTTCCTTATCTCTCTTCTTTTTCCACTGTTCAATCTCGTTTCGGTAAAGGTTCTTTCTTCTCTCAATATCCTGTTCTGTCTTTAGTCTGTAGGAATTGGACCGAACAAATTGTGTCTGGCCATAGTTTTCAACTTCTTCACTACCTACATTCAAGCTCATTGGACGAGCTGCCATGTCGCGTTTTATGTCAACTTCATTTTGCATCTCAGCCAGCCTCAGTCTCCAGTTATCTGCAATATCAGCATCACCCTCTGTCATTAGATGGAAGGTCTTTGATTTACCATCCACAAGAGGGTTTGACCAATATGGGCTGTCAAGGCGATGAGGCTTTGGCTGTGGAGAGGATTTCTGTGCCTCGTACTGTTGTCTCTTTACTTCAAGCGTAGCAAAATATTCGGCTTTTATTTTGTCCAGCTCATCCTCAGATGTCGTTATGTCGGTTGATGTTGTTGAATCAAGAAGATTGTCTTGATTTAGTATCAGATAATCAGGCTTTGCTGGAGCTCTCACTGGTGATGCATAAGTAAGCGAATCATCCTTAGAAATGTCCTGGACTATCCTTGTGGTCACGAAAGATGTTTTCTCACTCTCAATCTTCATTTTTCCTTCAACATTCTTTTCTTCCTTCACCGTTTTGTTAGTTACTTCCTGCCTTGATGTGAGATCATTTGATCTCATCCGAGATGTCACTGGTTCTTTCGTTGGAGATTCAGCTTCCCGGAAGAACCCATGCCTCTTGGGGTCAAATCTTTCCTCCAGATCTCCTTTGATTTCACTCTGGGAGATTTCAGCTGAGATTGGTTTACCTCCAGGTGATCTTGCATCCTTCAATCTCTCTTCCTGCATTTGTTGGATGTTCTCCTTTTCTCGACTTTCCCTTGCTTGAATCTGACTCATCCATTTGTCTGCGATCTTGCCACCTCCACTCAGACCGACAACAGTTATGTCACTAATGCTTCCTTCCTCGGGCTGTTGGAGTTTCTTTAGTCGAGGATTTCCTATTTTACGCCCAACTTCCAATGCTTCCTCGTCATCTGCACTGTACTCATCTGCACTTGCCATTTTGCTGGTATTGTTTACACGAGAAGTCACAATATGTTCCTGGTGGTAGTCACGACTGACACCGGAAGCCATAGACTCCTTTTCTGTATGGACAGAACTATATTCACTGTGGAATTGCCCTTTATCTCTCTGGTCTACTTGATCCAAGAGCTTAAGTTTTTCAATCTCCATCAACTTTTCTACAAGATTGTCCCTTGTTCCTGCCATCTTAACAGCATCTGGGTAGATAAACAGCCATCAAATCTACAGGACAGGTTTTATCCTATAATCATGTTAGGTTTTTGCTACATGATTCAACATGCCTACTGATTGAAGATCTATGACGATAAATCTTGTAGAGATTATTTTTTCTGGTTAGTCCTCTAGGTACATGCGTAAAGTCAGGTTTTACATACCTGATCACAAAAAGTCTGCATTTTTGTCCACAATGTGCAATTAATCTCTCAATGTCTCAATGGAATGATAATTACATCCTTTGCCTATCATAAAGACAGACACTTATTCGATCCACATTTAATAGTCTTAAAGGCTACCAGATCTAATCCACCTTCACTTAATGATATCCTTTATAATGATATAGAAGGTTATGTAGCATAGAGACTTAAAGGGTAATGCATATAATCTTGTTAGTGTCCCTTTAAGTTATGAGGGATGAGTTAGAAGTTGCAAGGTTGGACAGGTGCCTGTTTTGCCACTTTTTGCACCTGCTAATGTTTGTCCTTACTTTCCCCCATTCAATATAAGGTCTAAGTGAGTCAGGCAATCTAACACTGTCATGCAACTTTAACAAGATGACATGTTATCAAAGTGACACGAAGGTCTATGTTAACGCACCAATCTAGACATTACCTTACAAATTATCCAATTTGTCCCAAGTCCACATGTAAAATGTTCCAGTTGAAAAACACTACTAAAGTTCGTGTTATTAAGCTATTTTCCACAGGTTATATATCCAATGTTAAAGCTTATATACACAGGAGTAAAAGTCTAGATAGGTAGAGTCAGCAGATATATGTTGAGTATGAGTATTATAATACAATGGTAATCCAATATATATGTGTTAAATCCTAAATAAGATCCAGATTTGGGAGTCAATCCACAATGTTTTCTCCACGGGTTGAAACAGGAGTCACAATAGTCAGATTAGAGTAGGGGAAGGTAGGGAGGAAGCAGGAGTAGCTTCTAAGGTATCCAATATGTATCCTCGTGGTGAGTTTGCGGTATTTCAGTTGACCAATGGTAAACCAAAGCTTCAGCTGGTTTCCCACACAACCCACCGGAGCTGCTGCGGGCCAGGACTGAGCCGTGACCTCAGAACACAGGCACATCCTCATATAATTGACTAATTATAGGGCTCCCAACGCTAAATAATACTTGGTGGTTTTAGATAGATATTTTGAATTAGATTTTTTGTTGGATTTGCAAATTGATAAATTTTGAAGTGTTTACTTTGAGTGCAGTTGTGACTTTTTTGAATTGTAAAAATAAAAATGTGAAAGTATTTCTCTACTAAACAAACTGATATTTAGTATGTAAAGTAGGTAAATGTATCTTTCTAATGTGTATATCTGTACCGTTGAAAATGTTAACAGCCGTCTTTTATATATGGGAAACAGAAATAAAGATAGGCGGGTCTGTCTCCCATCAGTATAAGTCCGTAGCAGATCCAGTTTTTTAAAAAGAATTATACAATAAAAATCTACATTTTGTCCAAAAATGGAAGGTGGTGCACGCCCCCATTTCACTTTTCAATTTGCCACTGGTAGATGTAGTAAGTGTTGTTGTTGTTGTTGTTGTTGTTGTTGTTATTTTGTTAGCATTTCCCACTTGCGCATTGCATGGTGGTTCACCATACCCACAAATTAGGCCTAATTTGAATTAAAAGTAAACGTCACTAATTGATGTGTATTTCAGTAGTGGTACTCCCCATTGTAACTAATTATTTACGCTAGGTTCACTCTCCACTCTCAGGGTGCTGCTGGTGGCCACCGGGGGAACGTCTGGGTGGTGGGGCTGTAACACTGAACTCCCAACAACTTTATTGGATTATTTGGAATCTTCTCTTGCAGGTTATAATTTTTTGCGGCAATCAAAGACCTCTGTGACTGAATATTCATTATGCTAAGAAAGTAGAAAAAGTAATGCAGCTCCCAAACTAGAGGGGACTTTTGGGACTTTGGGACATTTTTCTTTTTTCTTTTGAAAATGTTAAAGGGACAGTTCTTTTACTCTCATAGAACATTATAGATCATTTATCTCTGTATTAGCTGATAATATGAAATATTTCCTACACTGATTATTTTATAGTTTAATGTCAAATCGGGGGGTCCTGTGACAAAACCGAATACAAGTTTTTAAGTGTAACTGACGTGGCATTGGGACCCACAAGCTTGTCCTTATGTTCATAGTTGAGGTAATCATAAAATGATTATACGTTGTTTTCATAATCTGTCAACGGGAACGTTATTTCCTGCTGCTACAGGACAAGTGTCTGCATTTCCAAAATCAGTTTATGGTAATCCGCACTTATAACTATATGATACATAAGTGAAACCCTAAATGTATGTATTCATATATTTAAATAAGGCCATTCACAAAATACGACCCTTATTTCTCAATGCAATTGTTGGAAGATTATCTGTAAATACTTTCAGTCATTGGGTTAGTGTTAGCGTTAGCTTCGAAAGTTATGGTAGTTTTCAATGTAATGGTAACGTATTTTTCTATTTGAAAAAAACACAACAACCAATTCGAATACATACATTTTGTTCATATATACAAATTCCACATACGTCTACACACACACACACACACACACACACACACACACACACACACACACACACACACATACACACACGCATGCATGTACGTTCATACATACATACATACATACATACATACATACATACAATCAAACATTAATACATACATACACACAGCGATAAAGAAATATATGGTAATTTGAAATAATACAAATTAATATCCAAAATAATCACATTATAGTTAGTAGGCAACAGGCCCTCCCCTTAAGACTTTGACATGTAATATAACATGTAATAGCATGTGAAAGAATGTAAAGGTGAAAGCATGTTATTCAGGGCGGCATCTGTCTAGTGTTTAACTGTTCTATCTGAACCGTGACGATATCTAATTACTAATAAAAAGGGGACAGGGGGTGGAAAAGGAGGAGGGGGGGTAGGGGAAGTGGGGGAGGGGAGATGGGGGACAGGGGAGGGGGAGGGGTAGGGGGGTAGGGAATAGAGGGGATGATAAGCTAGTCCCATGACACCTCTGGTATGGAGGTGTGTTTTATGTGAAAGCAGAGAGCTTGTATTTGTAAAGACTACTAATTAAGTACTTGTAGTTTAGTTAAATTCAAATTTATGGCCAAGCTCCTTTCTATGTATTTGATATAAGAATAATATTATGTAGGTCTAAGTTACATGATTTTCATTTAACAACACCTTTGAATATAGATCAAGAAGATGGGCAATATCAGTGGTTCAGCAGTGGGTCACTTAAGGTTTGATTTCTGACCCGGTTTTGCACAAGGGTTATGGTCAATAACATATCAATGTTCCCTTTGCATAGAAATTACCCCAGATTCCTCCTATATACATATTGATAAAACCAGAGAACATACTGGTAGTTACTGCTGTCTATTGTAGAGACAAGAGACTCTACAATAGACAGCAGTAACTACCAGTGCACCATATAGCAGATAATCTGCTAAAGATTCCTGGTTAAATGTCTGCTAAGGGAGGATGTAACATTCTGTCTTTTTATCATCCGCACAGCTGATGCATGGTGCGTATTGTTGGAGATGCGTATTGCCAGGCCGTACGTACCATTCCTAACATTCATGGTTTTCAACATAATTCAATTTTGTTTGACGGATAAAACATAGAGGAACCTTTGGGGCTGTCCTCGGGTGTCTGTAAGACCCATGGGAATCGTACAACCTGAGGGCAAAGCCCGAGGGTCATGACGATCCCCTTGGAATCGCACACACACCCTTGGATCCCCCACCCCCCAATGGTTCTTCTTATTACAATCTAAAAGCCTAGGAGACAGCAGCCAGAACACTAACTCTATTCATTTGGCGCCTGCTGCCATGTTAGGCGGCCTTTAATTATTTCCTACCTTGATGTATTACTTGACTGGAGGTCTTCTTGTCGCATACCTTTACCATAATGACTCGCATTCTCTATGATTAAATAACTGTAAATGGTAAGTGACACTAGTATATCTTATGGTGAACCAGACTAACTTACCCCTGACCTGGATTAAGTAATGATCATTAACAGATTCCTTAAATTCATTTCATGTATGGGTCTTAATCAAAATATTTTTCTTTCAAAGCAAAAGGGCCCTCTGCCTGTATGACTGCATGTCATTTATGATTAATTTCATTGTTCTGCTGTTAAACATGATACATGTAAGAAACTAGATCTAGCTGACCATAATTCTCATCCGTAATAAAAGAACATACATAGATATATCAAAACATCAGGAACCAGAAATATGGCTAAAGAGTGGAACCCATTGGATGATGTAACTGACATCTCTTGATAGCATATTCATATTGTTTTTACTGGTTTTCTGATGGTTCATTGAATTGTGGTATTTTGTGAGGAGTGAGAGTTGCTTTTTTGAGCAAAGACATGTGCATTTATTGAGCAATGCAATGAGAATTATACCTTCATTTTGAAGGTATTGGGCAGTGCTGGGTGTTAGATTTGGTAAAGTTCTGATTTGTTTTCATGGCACTTTCATTAGCGATTGCCATTGACTAGTGTTGATGAAAAAGTTCAAATGAAATGATGTTTTTGATGAGCATTTTTGAAAAGTTTGTTTTTAGTTTCCATGACTGATTTTGTTCATATCCATTGTCGTGTAGATAGCAGCCTTAACAGGGGCAGATCCAGGGGGAGGGGTCTAGGGGGTCCTGTCCCCCAACCCCTTTTGGTGGGGTCACATTCCGCACATGCACATGGACGCACAACGTTTCAGTACTTAGCCTATATATATATACGAACCCCCCAACCCCTTTCCGAAATCTTGCATCGGATCCGGCGGATGATCATACAATGGATAGCCACCTTTACCATTGTTAACTAGGACCCATTGCCATTGGAGGTGGAGACAGAGGACCACCAGCCCCTTAATGTAATTACCACCACTAAGGATGGTTAACATTCCCCTCATTACCTAATTACACGCGGCTAATTACCGACACAGATCCCCGCTGTCGCGTACGTAAACCGGAGTTTCGTAAGGGTCTGGACCCCTCAGTTCATCAACCTTTCATGATATTTTATGAAGAATCCACTTAAGATATTCAAAATTAAATGAACCCCTTTATTTTCCAAAGAAATGCTAGTAATAGAAAAATTAGTATTTTGATGCTTGATCCAACAATGGGCACTGAAAGTACTTCATAGTGGAAAAAAATTAGTTCTATTCAATTATAAATAACAGACTGAACAATTTGTGCATATACTTGTAGTATTCCACCTTACTAGTACTTCAAATGTCTAACTAAATGGGAAGGTGACATAGTCAGGACCCCATCCAATCCAATCCACCCTGCCCAAAATCCATCAATGTTTTTTTTTTTCAAAATTATGTAGAAAATACAATACAGATTCACAATTTCTGAATTTTGAAATGTGACATGGGGTGCACCATCCAATGACCCTCCTCTTTATATTTTTTTTCCCAAAAGAGCTAAACCATTTTCACTTGTTAGTTCAGTGTGTGCAAACATGTGTCCCACAACAAGTTATCTTTTATCAATGAAGCACTTCATTAAGACAATACTGGTCTATCTTCTATGAATAGATCTACCGGAGTTTCGGTAAACAGCCGCTAGCTAACAATTGCGTTTTATACAGAGAGGTATTCAAAGTATTTCTATGGGGAAATTAGGCCTACTTTATTCTTGGTTTTGGTGGGAACCTTTCAGGTTAAAATCAGAAGTGAATGATGGTTGGGAACTGACTAATTGGGGAAGATACTTGATCAAAATTTAATTAAGCTACAAGTGAAATATTGCTAAAACGTCAAACTTAAATAGAAACAAAGATACATTTCTTGGGGCTAAAGCAGGCCTATGTTGAAATACCAACTATCTAATCTCTCTTTAGAAGAGCCAAAGTATCTTTCCTATTGTCTATTCTAATTAATGTGGTGAATCTAGGACCACGGTGACGTCTACAAAACATATTGATTTGAATGGAATCAAAATATAGTTTGAACTTGTTGGGAATCATGCCATGCGTATGTTACAACCTACTTGCTATATACTATTGAAGAATATGAATCAAGTTTTTTTAGTTTACAAGATTGTGATAATCTTTAACATAACGTTGCTTCAGTGTCCCTCTTCAAAGAGCAGAAACAGGATATCAAATATTAGGAAGGAGGCGTTAGCATTCAATGTAGCCATTCTTTTAGCATCTGAATTTATAATTAGTGGTTCGATGGCTCAATAGTTTTCTATCTTACACTGCCATATGCTTGGGCATTTTCAAACAACTCGTTTAAATTCTTATCCACACCCAGACCCAGACCCCCACACACACCCTTTAACGGTAAGAGTTATGATCAAATTGGTTGTGCCATCAAAATTATAGCATACGACTCGCTCATGTCATCTACACTGTTTCAGATCCAACCCCTCCCACTACATGCACATGCACGACAACAGATACAATGTTGAAGCGACAACCGATCCAGTTTGGGGGAGCGGTACATGTTAGTTGACGGTACATGTTAGTTGACATGATATCGTGGGAACCTCGACGTTCCATGTTTGATGAGGGTGATAAGACAAGTGACAGGGTCGCCCCCACCAGTTACCTCCCCCTTTTTATACCCCTAGTTGATTTATATCTGATAGGTGAGTTTGGTTCTACAGGAAGCTCCATACACGTTTACCACCTTCGGAACAGCCGGGAGATCTTAATCAATGCTTTTGGCTGGTTATTGTAGGGAGCTAGTTCTACAGGCCATACATGGTTGAGAAACAGGTTAATAGATACTAGATATGGAACTATTCAAGTTAGCAGATGTGTGAATATTTTCAGGAAAGTTATATTGCTATAATGATGAAATCCCCATCGAGTGTAGGACAGATATGAAACAAAATCATCATTGTAAAAACCATGTAGTGAACTATCTGGTACCATTGGAAGCAGATTGTTGCGAATTGTGCAATGCCTTTCTTCACAATGTAATTTTATGGAATTTCTAGCACAACTTATATTGTTTTACCTCCAAGATTGGGGTTCTCACAATTGCTCAAACCCTAATCCTAAACCTATCTCACCTATTCTAAAGATAATGCCCATTTCATAAGTTTGGTAGAGAATATCTCTGTAGAATGAATCGTTTTCTTAAAGTGCTGAAAAAAATTAAAGAACATCCATCATATCAAGGGTTTATTGGAAAAATTATATTGTCCATTGGCCCAATCAAACTGTCAGCCTAACGATTCCTTTATCCTACAACTATTATTTATTAGGAATTTTGTCATAGTCACTTACCATGGGTTAGTCTTGTGGGTTTGTGTATCTGTAGGTCATCCACCGTACATAGGACTGCTATGGGGTAGAGGTACCATAGTCACTTACCGTGTGTTAACCTTGTGGGTTTGTGTATCTGTAGTCCGTCCACTGTACATAGGACCGCTATGGGGTAGAGGTACCATAGTCACTTACCATGTGTTAGTCTTGTGGGTTTGTGGATCTGTAGTCCGTCCACTGTTCATAGGACCGCTATGGGGTAGAGGTACCATAGTCACTTACCATGTGTTAGTCTTGTGGGTTTGTGGATCTGTAGTCCGTCCACTGTACATAGGACCGCTATGGGGTAGAGGTACCATAGTCACTTACCATGTGTTAGTCTTGTGGGTTTGTGGATCTGTAGTCTGTCCACTGTACATAGGACTGCTATGGGGTAGAGGTACCATAGTCACTTACCGTGTGTTAGCCTTGTGGGTTTGTAGATCTGAAGTCCGTCCACTGTACATAGGACTGCTATGGGGTAGAGGTACCATAGTCACTTACCGTGTGTTGGCCTTGTGGGTTTGTGCATCTGCAGTCCGTCCACTGTACATAAAGCCCCATACCCACTAGGCGATTTTTATACAATTGGCTGACTCATTAGCACTAAAATCGGCCAATTCTACTGGTAGAGTCGGCCGATTTTAACAGCAATTCAGATCAAACATGCACAATTCAATATACCACACTGACAAGCAATCATAAGGATATGCCGATTCTGCGAGTTGCCCATCGCCAGTCGCCGCTAAAATCGCCTAGTGGGTATGGGGCTTAAAACCGCTATGGGGTAGAGGTACCGTAGTCACTTACCGTGTGTTAACCTTGTGGGTTTGTGTATCTGTAGTCCATCCACTGTACATAGGACAGCTATGGGGTAGAGGTAGACGGCGTCACGTTGGTTGATGACATAACAGTGGTGGTCCTCGACGCCAAACCCCTGAATGATGACGTCAGGGGCTGACGATGCACGTGACGTTCCGAACGTCATTTTGCCTGGAAAATTGCAAAAGATGAACAAAAAATTACAATTATTGAATCGCAATTGAATCTTGATAAGATCTACAACTTGATAAAGGTCTGGTTGGATAGAAACATGTTAATTTGAGTACTCAAAGTCAGTCCAAGGGCGGAGGGGAGTCCTGGGAGTCCAGAGGCCTCTCCCTACCTTTTATTTGATGGACCTCTAAACAACAAAAAGAGTGGAAAATGCCCTGCACGTGTGCTGTTTTAGCACTTTGCCTACATCTACTGCTGACCCCCCCATTTCGACAATCTTGTATTCGCCCCTGGGGCCTCCAATAAAATAGTACTTTTCCACCAATCTTGGGAGTTGAATTTGACACGGTTAACATAATTGAAATTAAAATCATGCTTTATAGCATTTCTAACCTTTATTATTTCTCTGTTTTTTCAGATGAACTTAGATAAAATGCACTCAAGGAGTGAGACAACCTGCTTTGAAAGATTTATAAGCCTTTGAATATTGAATTTGAACTTAGACATTGTAATGGGACGTATCAAATTTAGATTTTTCAAATAATTGGGAGGCATGTAGTAATGAAAAGTTTATTATTTATAAGGTATTACCTTATCTTATATTGAGAAATGAATACATTTGACCAAATGAATATGACTGCCCTAAGGAGGATAGGCAAATAACATTCCCACGCATTAGACTATTGTGATGAACGGCTATTCAGCCAAAATACATAGAGGTTAAAATAATAGAAATAAGGTAATAATGGAAATAGATGTAAAGAACGAATATGTAAAGAACGAATAACGAATATGTAAAGAACGAAGAACGAAATAGATGTAAAGAACGAATATGTAAAGAACGAATAACGAATATGTAAAGAACGAATAACGAAAACGTAATGGAACGAAACCCGGAAATATGTAAACCGGAAGTGAAATGTAAACCGGAAACGGAATATATAAACCGGAAGTGACGTCAATTGTAGGTCACGTGACCGAAGGCAGCCAATCAGGGCTGACCTCTCTAGTATATAAAGGGGCGGTGAGGCCCGAATAAACAGAGTTCTTCAACAGTTCTCCTGGTGTCCAGACGTGTCCTCTTTCCTGAAACAACCACTAAAGATGAGCCGAATAGAGTAATTAAGTCGAAGTTAGGACAAAAGAGTCGAAGTCCGAGATAGGTAGTCGAAACATAGAGGAAGGGGCCCGAAGGCCCGAAGAACGAGGAACGAGGGAACGGAGTAGGGCACGAAGGCCCGAAGTAGTACCGGAAACCGAGGCATAGTATGGTACGAAGACATGGGGAGCGGAACGAGGGAGCGAAGTCCGCGGGGACGAGGGCGCGGCGTGCTCGGCCCCACGCTACCAAACAATAGGCGACCGTCGGCCCGTCGCCCCCGCGGACCGGAACTCAGGGGTGGACCGTTCCCCGGCCGACCCGTACCCCTGCCATAATTTCCCTCCCCCGCAGTCCTCCGTCGACATCGAGTGCCGATCGATTCGCTCAGCCCCCCTCGTGCGCGAGGCACGACTCTAGAAACACATCTCGGTTCTTGGCCCGGATTCCCCGTCCGCCCCGAGACCCGAACAACCCCCACGTTCCTCTGTCGTAAGAATCGGCAACCCCGACTTACCAGAGAACGTCACACTGGTGGCAGCGGTGGTGCTGAAATAGGCACATACGGACTTGTGGATCTTGGGTGTTTCATCGGTATTGGATACTCATGGCGACTGCGGCAGTCTTCGAGCAGATGGATTCTGACGTCGCCTTCAAGGAAGGTGGGGAGGAGAAAGGAGGTACGAAAACCGAGACCAAAGGGGAGGACACGACCATCATGGGTAGGCAGTTTAATTTTATGGGAACGTCCACCCCGACGGATGAGCAGAATGTGCGGGCTCAACAACAACAGACCGGCCAGGAAGGAGCGAGTTTGAAGAAGTTCAGTTTACGACCAGAGAAGTATGACGGTAAACCGGATTTCGAAGGATGGATCAACCAGTTTGAGGAGTACGCAACATTGGGACGCTGGACGGCCGAGGAAAAAGCGGCGATGCTTTTCCTCTCGCTGACAGGAACGGCACGAATGTACTTTGTCGGACTCCCGGACAGGGAACGACTCCGTTACTCGGCGAGGGTGGATGCGTTGCGCCGGAGGTTCGGTCAGGAGAAGGACACGTGTAATGCTCTGCAAGAGTTGGCGGGCTTGAAACGTGTAAAGAACCAGACAGCGAAGGAGTTGGCTGATAATGCCCGGCGACTGGCATCGAGAGCCTACTTCTCCAACGACTACGCTAGCCAGGAAAAAGCAGCACTACATGCGTTCCAGGCTGCAGTTGGGGAAGACCTTCAGCTGAAGTGTGCAGAGAAAGGATGCAAGACACTAGAGGAGGCGGTAGAGGTGGTAGAAATACAGGAACGATACTCACGCCGCCTCCTGCGGGCAGTGAAGCCCGAGGAGGACGCCAATACACAGATCATGGCCTTGAACGGTAAGTTGGAGGAGATGATGAAAGAATTGGCAGAGGAACGGGAAGCTAGAAGACAAGCAACGGCCCGGAGGGAGGCGTTTAAGAAGCGAAAAGAAGATTTAGAGTGTCATCACTGTCACCAGAAGGGCCATTTCGCAAGAGAGTGTTCTCAGCGTCAGGGAAACGGACAGTCGCCGTCGCAGTAAGCGCGGGGCCCCCTTCGGGCGCGGCGAGAGAAGTAGTAGGCATGGGAGAATGTGGACTTTATGTGGCCGGGACGGTGGGAGAGAGTGTCGTCCGTTTTTTGGTTGATACCGGATCTATGATCAGTCTGCTGTCGGAACGCCTCTGGAGAGAGTGGGGACGAAAAAGAGAAGAACTGGATGGATATGAAGGACGTCTCTGCTCGGTAGATGGTAGTCCGTTGCGGTGCTATGGATGCACGAACTTGCCAGTGAAATTGGGAACACGCGTGTTGAAGTGGACGTTCATGGTGGCAGACATCGGTAGAGATGAAGGGATCCTGGGAAACGACTTCGCGGTGAAATACCGGCTGACAGTTAAGCCCCACGCGAGTGCCATCTTCCTGCCCGCCGAGGGGGAGGGAGAGGGGGAACGAATCCCGGGAGTAGAACAGAGAACGGATGGGATTCGGGCAGTTACCGTCGGAGGACAGGTCGTGCGAATCGAGAAAACGACGGAAATACCCCCACTCCAAGTGACCCGAGTAACAGTAGTAGCGAGAATGGACATAAGACAGGGTGGACAGCTGGCTGTCATCACCGGCGCTGGATTACCTATGGGACTGGAGGTGATCCCAGGAACGGTGACATTGGGAGAAGAAAATGAAGTTTGGGTGGCCAACCGAGGGACCGAGAGCGCGAAATTGGAAACCGGCGGGGTACTCGGAGAAGCCACCTTCGTACAAGAGGTACGAGGAGTAGGAAGTGAAGCAAAAGAACCCCCAGGAGCGCTCGTTGAAATGATAGGGGAGGCTAAGAAAGACCTGACCACGAAGGAGGGCGAAGAGCTGGAGAAAGCCATCATGGCCCGGGAACAAATGTTTGCGACCTCGAAACATGAGCTAGGACGGACAGATTTAGTACAACATCGAATTAAAACGGGAGATCAGATGCCGATCAAGCAGAGGGTCAGACGGTATCCGGCCACCAGGAGAGAGGAAGAACGAGCACTGGTGGAGGATATGTTAAATTTAGGGATTATCCAAGAGAGCGGGAGTGCGTGGAGTAGCCCGACCGTTCTAGTCAAAAAGAAGGACGGAGGAACGAGGTTCTGTATTGACTACCGAAAACTGAACCAGGCTACGAAAGTGGACGCCTATCCGCTCCCGCGGATAGAGGACAGCCTCAACACTTTGGGAGGAAGCCTATTCTTCTGCAGTCTGGATCTCGCAAGCGGATATTGGCAGGTGGAGATGGCACCGGAGGACCAAGAAAAGACGGCCTTCGTGACTCAAGGAGGATTGTATGAGTTTAAAGTGATGCCATTCGGGCTAGTGAACGCCCCAGCCACCTTCGAGAGACTGATGGAAAGAATCCTCAGAGGAATCGTGTGGGAGGAGTGTCTGGTATACTTAGATGACATACTGGTCTTTGGACCAACGTTCAAAGTGACTCTGGAAAGATTGGTACGGGTTCTGGACCGACTGAACGCTGCAGGACTGAAGTTAAAGGCGCGAAAATGTAAGCTGTTCCAGAAGAAGATTCCGTTCTTGGGGCACGTTGTCTCGTTCAACGGGATCGAACCCGACCCCGAAAAGTGTCGGCAAGTAACCGAGTGGCCGGTCCCGCGGGATCTCCACGAGGTACGAGCCTTCGTGGGATTATGTTCGTACTATAGAAGGCATATAAACGGCTTCACGGAGTTGGCTGCCCCCTTGTATGAATTGGCAACGAAGGAGGAACCATTCGTGTGGAGCGCGAGACGACAAGAGGCATTTGATGCGATGAAGAAGGCGCTAACAGAGGCCCCGGTGTTGGGATTCCCGGAGGAAGAAGGACAATGGTGGCTTGACACAGACGCCAGTGACGTGGGAACGGGAGCCGTGCTATCACAAGAGCAGAGAGGGGAGGAACGGGTGATAGCTTACACGAGCAAAACCCTGGAGTCAAACGAACGAAAGTATTGCACCACGCGGAAAGAACTGTTGGCGGTGGTGCGAGCTTTGAAGCATTTTCGGTGCTACATCTATGGTCAACGCGTGATAGTCCGGACGGATAACAGCGCGGTTAGTTGGCTGCAGAGAAGTAAGGAACCGATGGGGCAGGCTGCTCGGTGGATTGAGATTATCGACTCGCATGATGTGTCGTTCCAACACCGACCGGGCAGGAAGCATGGGAACGCTGACGCGTTGTCCCGGTATCCGTGCAAACAATGTGGAGAGGAGCACGAGAATACCGAACAAGTGAGAGTAGTGACGCGGGCCCGGGGGTACGAGCCCGGATGGTCCCCGCAGGAGATGAGAGCAGCGCAGAGGAGGGATCGAGATATAGGGCCGATTGTCGCACGGATGGAAAAAGATGCGGACCGGCCAGGTTGGGAGGCCATATCTCCGGAATCCCGGGAAACAAAGATCCTATGGAGGCAATGGGAACGATTAAGCCTCAGGGATGGCGTGCTGCATCGGAAGTACTGGGAACTAGAAGGACATGGTTGGAGGAACCAGTTGGTCGTTCCCCGAGGGGAACGGGCCAAGCTGGTAAGGGAATACCATGGAGGCGCGGCAGGAGCGCATTTAGGAGTCGCCAGGACGACGGCCCTGTTGGAACAAGGGTTTTACTGGCCGGGACTCCGGGAAGACGTGCGGAAGGAATGTCGAGAATGTGATTGCGCGTTGCTGAAAAAGGGAAGAGGAAGACGGGAGCCGCTACATCAGTACATAGTGGGGGAGCCGATGGAACGGCTGGCCATGGATGTTTCGGGCCCGTACCCAGTCACCAAACGAGGAAATAAGTATTGCCTGATGGTGGGATGCTATTTCACCAAATGGTTGGAGTGTTTCCCGATCCCGGATCAAAAGGCAACGACAGTGGCGAACAAACTGGTTGAAGAAGTAGTAGCACGGTACGGCGCGTTTCGGGAACTACACTCGGATCAAGGAACGAATTTCGAATCCGAGGTGGTGGCTCAGGTCTGTGCACTATTCGGGATTCACAAAACAAGAACGACGCCGTACCACCCCAGGAGTGACGGGTACATAGAACGAAGTTTCCGTACTTTGGGGTGTTGTTTGAAAGCCAGCTGCCGAGCGACAGGTCGGGAATGGGACGAGATGGTCCCGCTCGTGATGATGAGTTATAGAGCAACGCCGCAAGCCAGCACGGGAGTGACACCGAACATGATGATGCTGGGCCGACAGACCATGATGCCGCGACAGGCGATTTATGGGAGACCTCTAGGACCAGAGGAGGAACCCCGACGGGTAGGCGACTATGTGGAAAGCCTGGAGGAAGGGCTAGTCGCGGCCTATCGGGAGGCCCGGGCGGGGCTGAAACGAGCCGCCATCCATCAGAAACACGAGTATGATGGGAAGGTGACTCGACGGGAATACCACGCCGGAGAACTGGTCTGGGTGCACGATACGGTAGTGGATAGGGACAAGGGAACGAAGTTGCGATTTCCATGGATAGGCCCTGCACTGATCGTCAAGGTGCTTGACCGAGGACGGGTGGTAGTACGGAAGAAACGAGGGAAACCGGGGGGGGTGGTCCATGTGGACCGCCTGGAACCCTACCGAGGACACGCTGCGCCAGCTTGGATGGTAGCTGACCAGCAAGGATACGAGGCTGCACAGTAAATGCTTGGGGTGGGGCGCGCTAGGGCACGTAAGGAAACGGGGTACCCCCTTTTTGTGATGAAGTCGTTTTCGTGTCTCGATTCCGCAGGTGGAAGAGGACCAAGGGAACGACCAAATCGGCGCTACACAGAAAGGCTTTGGCCAAAAAGGACTGATCCACCTGGGGCCATTGAGTCGGGGCGGTGCGTTGACCACTACAGTAGGAGTGCAGGTCGTTAGGCTGTAGAGATTCGCTACCTAGCTGAAGATTGGTTGTCTTGCGGATGTAATATAGGTGGGAAATGCGGGGTTGGAACGAAAAACGGCGTTCGGGAGCCACGACGGCCCGAATGTCTAAAGTAGTCCCACGGAGCCGCTTTCCGGTCAGTTCGGAGGAACCACAGCGTGGAAAAGATGGTTGGATTACAACGGAAGACAGACCCGGTGGCAAGCTGGTGAAGACTTCTGAAGTAATGCCGACTTGGTAATACCGCTTTACAGCGTCCAGGAGACCGGAGGAGAGTAGATGCGGCACTCTCGGGAACGCCGGAGGAACGAACGGACGGCTGTAAAAGGCGAGGCCTGAAACGAGGACGGGCTTTAAAGTAGGTCGTAAAAGGAGTAAAAGAGGACAAAGAGAACGGGGCGGCGGCGAGGAGATGATAACGCCGAGCCCCTGTGTTCTCCGGGAAGTGTGCGGAAGCACTGTGAGGGCCAAGATGAAAAAGGCAAGAAAAGGCGACGAGGGATGAAAGGACCGAGGGCGTCCGGTGGAGCAATAAAAGGCCTAGGAAAAACGCGAGGACGGGCGAAGGGCCGCGAGGTAAAGAAAACAGGCGAGGCGGTGACCAGCGGCGGGCCCCGGGGACCGGAAAATAGTAGGGGGCGCCACCGTAGAAGTGGATGGTGAGTCTGACGCTAGGGGTCGCTAGTGCAGGCCACGCCCACTTCCGCCTGCGGCGGCTATAAAAGGCAGAGCGCTCGCCGGAGCAGGTCATTCTGGTCAGCCGACCAGGATTCATCGAATCGCAGACGAGCAGACTGAGCTAAGGAGAAGAAAACAAGAAGAAAAAGCAGAGAAGCGAGACGAGCAGCATCACCACGAGACAAAAACGGAAACGGCTGACGGGACGAGCTTCAAGATTGGAACGAGCCCCGAAAGCCCGGAAAACAGACACGATGAGCGGACAGTGCTGGGAAGGACATTGTCACGGAAAGGAGTTTAAGCACTTGGCCAAGCATATTAAAGGCCAGCACGATGGATTACGGAAGCAGTACTACATGTGCCCGGTGTGTTCGAGTCGAGCCTATTCGACACACCAAGACTGGAGAAAGCACATGACGGAATCACACGAAGGGAACCTGCAGAGGGGGATGCCGAAGCAAGACCCCCTTCTGAGGCTGGAGTATGCTGCGGCGTTCGCCTTGGACCCGAAAGGACGACCGCCGTACACCAGTTTCGCTACTGGGGATGAAACGGCGGCCCGGGTAGCCAACATGGAACGGGACTACGCGGTGCGCCATCCAGAGGGGTTTCAACCCCCTGAAAGGGCGGTGGATAAGGAGGCACCGGAGAGGCCGCGACGGCAGATCCGCATCCCTTACTACCCGAGGGCGTCAAGAGGATCCGAGGACAGCGACGCCGAGCAGCTGGAGCAGGTAGCAACCGAAGAAGGATCAGAGGCCGACGAGGCCGGCGAGGGAGCCCAAGCAGCCAAAGCAGCAGGGGGGGGACCCCTGGCCGAGGTGGCGGAACGATCGACACCCACGCGTCGTTCCCCTCGGAGGGCCGCGAAAGGAGTACGGAAGGAAGACACCGAGTCGCCGCGAAGCGCAAGCCGGGCCGTGGTCAACCCGAAACCACTCCTGACACCAGACCAAATATCAGGGTTAGTACAGAGCCGAATTAAGAAGTTAAACGCCCAGGGAGAACCACGGGAACCGAGAGGACGAGGACTCCCAGGCAGAGGAAAAGGACGAACATCCACACCTACCCCGAAGCCGGGTTGCTCAGGAATACCACCGGGGGCTGAGGTGGTGGAATTGGTGAGCTCGTCCGACGACCAACGACCGAAAGTCAAAGAAGAAGAAGAGCCGCTCGCTTTCAAGAGGCCCCCGACGCAGGGATGCCCGACGGAGGAGCCGTCGCGAAAGAAGAAGTGGAAAAAGGTCAAGAAAGTCCCGAGAGAATTGGAGGAGGGAACGAGTTCGGACCAGTCGGAGTCAGGCAGGAGTATGTCGGCCCGAAGCGATCGGTCTTTGATTATCGCTGAGTCTAGCAGCACGGGAGAGCTGGGACCATCACAGCCTGAGACCTCGACAGGAGTCAAACGGACCACGGGACTAGAACCACCTTGTAGCGACGCACAATTTACTATGATGACAGTTCATAAGAAATCGGTGATATACGAATCACGACACCCGAGGTACCCCGGGTATTTAAAAGGAACAATGAACCGGGAGGGATCGTTCAGGGGTTACCACGAGGCGAGATCCGACCGGGAGCTGGAGGACAGCATTCGGGAAGCACAGGGAGGCCGGCTGGTGGAAAGAGAAGCATTGTACCTAGGGAGGTTTCTACGCGAGATGGCAGAAAGGCAGGGACTCAAACCGTCGGGGCGAGTGGAGAAAGTAAAGTATGTTCGGCATGCGGCCAGGCCGGAGGACACGGCGTCGACGGCCTCGACACAGCCGCTGTTCTCTACCCCTACCCCGACGAAAGCAGATTCACCCCTGGAGAAGATGGTATGTAAGCAGCCGATAGTGCCGCCCCCAGGATTGAAACGAATGAGAGACATTACGGTAGCACCGGACACGCCAGAGACACGGGCGGCGGTTGACAACCTGACTCGGGCCAGTTTGGGGAGCTCGTTTTTCGGGTCGCAAGGATCGGAGGAGACCCCGGGACCACCGTCGCCCGAACGTATGAGATCGCCGCCAGGACCGGATACCCCACTCAAGGACGAGGACAAACACGGGCGGGCGCTACAACCGCGGGTTGTGATACACAGATTACAAATGCCGGCTGCCCAGTCCATGGACGAGGAGGTGGAAGACTCAGAGGACATGGAGTTGGGGCAGGCCGAGACCAGAGGGTACGAGCCGGAGAAACAAGAATTGGACGAGTCGGGAGCGGATTCAGTGTTCGGGTCTATCGGAACGGAGATGCCGACGGCAGGACCATCTAGAGAAACACCGAGACTCAAGTTATTACGGACACAGGCCGTTCACCAGGTCTTACAGGGACACTTTCCGGTGACGGCGCGAGCGGTACGAGACTGGGACGCGGAAAAGGCCATTCGGGTGCAACTGACGTGGCCCCCGAGGGAGGTGCGAGGAATGACGGCCAAGACAAGAGCAATGGCTTCGGCGTCTATGGCGTTCCTGATGGCACTAGAAACGGGCCGCAAGCCAGAGACATTTGAAGAAGCGATGGCGCAGTTCCCGACGGCGGCACTGGGGCCGTTGACCAGGGAGTTCCCGGGGGTCGACCAGCTAGTTAACGAACACAACCGGACCGTCCAATTGGCTCAGACCCTAGTGATGCACAAAAACGAGGATCAACTGGATGACTTGTTGAAGGCGACAAGAGAGGCGGAAAAACAGAGCGGAATGGTGGATCAGCTTCTCGAGCTCCCCGCTAGGGAGGAGAGACTGTTGCTGCCGATCCGACGCCAAGAAGAAGGGTGAAGTGGATGCTGCTCGAGGTCTTGCACGGAAGAAAAACAGCGCGACGGAACCAGAGGCGGAAGATGGCGCGTCGCGAGTCGGGTGGGGAGGGATTACGGGGCGTTGGCTCCTCACCCATAGTGTCAAACCCCCAGGGAGAGAACCGGGCCGAGGCGGAGGTACCTGAGCCGCACAGGAGGCCGAAGCCTGGATAAAAGACTCTCCTGGAGACCGCTGGACGGGCCCGAAAACTTTACTTAAACTCATCGGGAACGGACTGGCGGGCTCGAACATTCTTATCTTAATTTATTCTTATTAGTTTCTTTATGGAAACCTTCTTGCGGAAGTGAACGAAACCACATGTGTTAGGAGGTGTTGAGCGTAATCAGCGAGCTGGAGGGTCCATGACTGGAATGAACTTACCAAGCCTGCGGGGCGAATACGGGACGGAAGGAGGCGCTAGGAGGAAAAACAAGTTTGTAGCTGTTCCTCTTCTTCCCTGGAGCCCGCTGCGTTGGTTGGGACCGAGCAGATGGAACGGGATCGTCCGGTCGCGGAAATGGATAACGGGCCGGGCGACCCGGGAGCGAGAGTGAAAGTTGGGAGGCGGAATCGAGGAAAGGAAATCAGAAAGGACGGATAGTGTTGTCATTGTAGTCTTTGAGTCGACGGTCGTGCCGGGGTAAATAAGGTACCGGTGGGCCGGCGACTCGCCGCTGGAGGAAAGGCTGGCGCGGGCCAAGACTGAAAACCCTTCTCCCGCGCTGCCTTGAGCGATCTGGAGGCGAGGAAGAGACGACCTCTGTCCTCTAGCGGCACTTCTACTTCCTGCAACTTTGTCTTCTTGATTTTGGATGGATCGATCAGAATGTGGATGAACCCGGATTCATGTACCATCATCTTCTGAGTTTCCTTGTCTTCAGCCTCTTACCGCATACGAAGAGCGGCAAAATGGAACTTCTCGACCTGAATGCTGGTTTTATCGTGCCAGAGTTGATGCAGCGAGTCGTGAAAGGATTGCGGCGTAGATGTCTCCCGGAGGACCAAGGCACGAGCAGGGACGATAACTTAGGGGCCCTGGCTCGTGACCGACCGTAATATATAGTAAAAGTAATACATGAACTATTTGTTGGTATTACAGTCTTACGAAAATCGTCAATAAGCACGGTCCTCCGGGAGGACGAGGAGAAAAACTTAGTAGGCGGAGCGAGGCCCGAGAGCCTAGGAAACGAACGAGGGCCCGAGTGCCCGAAACAGGAATCCTCTTCTTAGGAAAATCATCTGATCAGTAGAACGAAGGAGCCTCCCTCTCGCCCCAAAGAGGACTGTCTTCCTGCCGTTGCTTACGGGGGGGGGGAGGGATGAGAGGCACCGGCTCCTGTCATCAAAAAGAAACTTCATCAAAACTATCTTCTTAATCAGGTCTCCGTTCCGGTTGTTGTCATGCCACTTGGGCCCGGAACGGTGACGGAAATACTTTATTATGGTGGACTCTCTCCGACATCTCTTTCTGAAATCCTGAAATCTTCAAATGTGTCGACGTGGTCGAGGACGGAACATCTTGATGCTGGGTTAACCACGAGGACATGTGTCGTAAAAGTCAAACTTCAGTTCCTGTACGGAAAACGGACACTTCATCAATAATTAATGATTCTAATCTTCTCAGTCTCACCTTCACCCGAACTCCATCTCAAAGCTTCACCGTAACAAGTAGCACGAAACCCGCGACGTCGTCTGCTGAAGCTTCCACTCTAAGCTTTAATGAATGAAGTTAAGTTCCTTTCCACATACAACGCCATCTTCTTCTTTGGGTACCTTGGCCTCTGGCTCGAACATGTTGTCCTTGCCAACCGTGAAAAAGTCACTGGGGGGCTCTGAATGCCGAGGCGACCGAGGGTGCGAAGTCCAAAAAGAACATTCTATCTACAAAAGCTTCAGTCTTTCTTCTTCAACTCATCCTTAAAATCATCATCATCACCTAAGAGAACGCAGAGAAGAGTAACAGTTACGGAAGAACGAGGGGTCACGACCGACCGGGTAGGAGAATCACGACCGATTCTCTACCCAAAAACAAGGGAGAACGTCTGGACGACGGCAGAACGGACCGAGGGTCGAGAGGACTAAGGGTCACGACCGACCCTGGCCTCTGGGTGGGAGAGTCGCGACCGATTCTCCACCCGAACTAGGGGAGAACGTCTGGACGACGAAAAACGAAGGGAACGGGGGCACTGCGGGTCACGACCGACCCATGGCCCCGGGCAGGAGGACCACGACCGGTCCCTCTGTCCTAATAAGGGTAAAGAAAAGGCGAGGAAAACGCGCCGAGGGGCTAAGTAAACAGAGCCCAGAGGAGAGGAGCGGGGGCGACGGGGTCACGACCGATCCCCAGTCCCGGGTGGGAGAGCCACGACCGGCTCGCTCATCCTAAAAGACGAGAAAAACAGGAGGTCCTAAATAGATCAAGGATAAGAGAACTCTGACGAAGATAAAAAGAGACTAAGATATATAAAAACGAATTATATGAACTTTTAGAAAAACGAAGAGAGAAAAACGAAGAAAGAAAAACGAAGAAAGAAGAGAAATAATAATTAGCCGGATAGGCCCCGGGGGCCCTCCGAAGTAGACCGGGGAGGACAGAGGGTGACACCTCCTCCTCTGCCGATAAGGAGCGTAGGATTGAAATGTTTCTGGTTCTAGAGTATGTTCTGTTGTCGTTGCTGTATGAACTGTGTTGAAATTTTGTATAACGTGTTTTCCCACCTTTCAAGAAGGTGCGGGAGGGTGTGATGAACGGCTATTCAGCCAAAATACATAGAGGTTAAAATAATAGAAATAAGGTAATAATGGAAATAGATGTAAAGAACGAATATGTAAAGAACGAATAACGAATATGTAAAGAACGAAGAACGAAATAGATGTAAAGAACGAATATGTAAAGAACGAATAACGAATATGTAAAGAACGAATAACGAAAACGTAATGGAACGAAACCCGGAAATATGTAAACCGGAAGTGAAATGTAAACCGGAAACGGAATATATAAACCGGAAGTGACGTCAATTGTAGGTCACGTGACCGAAGGCAGCCAATCAGGGCTGACCTCTCTAGTATATAAAGGGGCGGTGAGGCCCGAATAAACAGAGTTCTTCAACAGTTCTCCTGGTGTCCAGACGTGTCCTCTTTCCTGAAACAACCACTAAAGATGAGCCGAATAGAGTAATTAAGTCGAAGTTAGGACAAAAGAGTCGAAGTCCGAGATAGGTAGTCGAAACATAGAGGAAGGGGCCCGAAGGCCCGAAGAACGAGGAACGAGGGAACGGAGTAGGGCACGAAGGCCCGAAGTAGTACCGGAAACCGAGGCATAGTATGGTACGAAGACATGGGGAGCGGAACGAGGGAGCGAAGTCCGCGGGGACGAGGGCGCGGCGTGCTCGGCCCCACGCTACCAAACAATAGGCGACCGTCGGCCCGTCGCCCCCGCGGACCGGAACTCAGGGGTGGACCGTTCCCCGGCCGACCCGTACCCCTGCCATAATTTCCCTCCCCCGCAGTCCTCCGTCGACATCGAGTGCCGATCGATTCGCTCAGCCCCCCTCGTGCGCGAGGCACGACTCTAGAAACACATCTCGGTTCTTGGCCCGGATTCCCCGTCCGCCCCGAGACCCGAACAACCCCCACGTTCCTCTGTCGTAAGAATCGGCAACCCCGACTTACCAGAGAACGTCACACTATCGAGCAATGAAACTTTTATACCTAGAATAGGTCACATGATACACATTCAGTATAGTTCTTGTCCTGTTCTAGTAGGATTTGATATACCAATAAGCAAAGTCAATCTGAGTCCTTTCGTGCTCCCCTTATGTATTTCTTCAAACTCGTATAGGGGGGATATTAACGTTCTACCGGGAAATATATAATTATGTTATATTCCCCGCTGCATCACCGGGCAATAAACCAAAAGCTATATTCACTGCTGTTTTTTAAAGACGTTTTTGAAAAATCCTTTTTCTTTTATTGCCTGGTGAAGTATATAATAAATAGAAAATCCTACAGTGGCATATTTTAGTTTAGTTACTGCCCGCAAAGCCTGCAGGCGTCCACGGGCTTTCCCTATAATATACAACTGAAGGGTTCCATTATAGAATTTTCATTTTATTAAGATTTGGTAAGACTATAAGCCCCAGAATTATGTAGTTAGGTAACCCGGGCGGCATTTTGAACACAATTCTGGCTGGAAACCGGCCAAAGAATGCACAGCGATTAGACGCCATAGGTAATTATTACATAATTGGTGAGGAGACATAAACGTGTCTTATGTACCAGTAAAAAAATGTTTTTCTTTTCTTTTAAGGAGGAGGTATTTTGTGCGATAACAAGCTCTGACTCGTGTAGGTATGTGGGGGAAGGGATGGTGCCTTAAGGTTTCTCGAACCAATATTATATGCACGCAGCTATCTTGAAAGATCTCTTAAGAACACCCAATGTCAAAATTGGTCAAATGAGATTTGTCAAGATCAAAACTAGACCAGGACGGCTATGTCTACATAAAATATAGTATGAAAACAATACTATTATCTGGCTTATTTTCCTTATATCATTGACAGAACTCTATAATATTATATGAAATGTTTTGAATATAAAAAGAACTATTCTAAATATACACAGGTCTACATTTATACATGATACATACTGTTCTGATACTTGAAAGTGAAGACGTTTCATATTACTTAACACTTCTCAATATAAAAAGAAAACATCATTAAGATACATTCAATACCTTTAAAAATAAGAGTTACATATCGTTCGTTGTTTCTCATTGTATATAAAACAGCACAATTATACGTCTAAATGCAATAGCGTATAGTCATCCTTGCTGTCCATACTGTAATGTTAATAATTTCATAGCTATAGGCGCCTCCTCGGAGTCTAAGATCCACGTAGTACCCTATGATTAACCCGGTAATCTTTTTATCCTGTCATGCAAAGCATTGAGGAAAATATGTAAGACAGGATCTATATTATAAGCAGGTTAAGGACCTTTACTGGCTGCATGTAGAATGCTAACCAGGGGGGGGGGGGGGGGCAAAAGGGGCAATTGCCCCCCCCCCCGACCAAGTGGAACATTTTTCAAATAATCTATGCTTATTGCCCTAGGTGAATGACTCTGGATCCGCCCCCGATTCCCTTGCAATTCGGTGGGGTTTCGATACCGCAAGCCTGTGATTATTTTCTCCTACGGCTCTTTACTCGTAGCTCCCGACTACGAAAAGATGGCCAAAGATGGCCCATACCAAACGGGGCTTCAAGAAAGAAAACATGGTCGTCTATAGTGCAATGGGTGTGCATAAACACATTTGTGCTGTAATAAGAATATAACATAGGATTGAAATTGATTGAGAAAAGCGTAAATAATATTCCTGTTATATCCTTTTCACAGGAAATATTCCCTACATCTCTTGGAAAACAACAATTTAAACCTATCGGTTTGTATTGATTATCATACTTAGAAAGGTAAATAATAGCCCAATAATTCGTTTTACTGGACGTTTTTCTTCCTTAGACATACTCCTTTTCCCTTAAAACCAAACTGCGTTACAATGTTCCATTGGTTCTAAAATAATAAGACGCAAATGGGTGGATTACGCTGGTTCCCGAGCCACTATATATAGAGAGAGTTAGGTAAATGTGTTTCGCCGGGAACCTGCCAAAAAGTCTAAATGTCGTCTGCCAAAGAAAGTGACATCACTAACCGCGCGCTTATAGTTGGCAATCAGCCAACAGAGGATTTACGATTATTATGATTAAACGGGGGGAAGATTCGACACGAAATCTATAATTTAAAGTAGGAAAATAAACAATTTAAATACCGGATAATATCATGGTACGCCACTTTAAATACATGTTTGCAAAATATGACATGTGTCGATGAACTTTCTAAAGGTTAAAAGGTGGAACAGGATTTTATTAAAGAAATCTAATAGAAGAAATAAAATGTTATAATTGTATTTCTTCATGTTTCTATATCACGAATTCTACAGAGGAAATTAGGTAACTGTATGTCTTAGAGATAGATCTATATAATTATGTATAGAGTGACTATTAAATTTTACATAAGGGGGCGTACATACCTTCAAATGTAAGCCCCTTTCAATTATGTATAGAGCGACTATTAAATCTTACAATAGGGGGCGCACATACTTTTAAATGTAAGCCCCTTTCAATTATGTATAAAGTGACTATTAAATCTTACAATAGGGGGTGCACATACTTTTATATGTAAGCCCCTTTAAGTTTAAAGGGGCTGCACATGGGATACAGAGAGGGTGTTCTAGTGGCATGGTGGTATGGTTTGGCTCCATCATCCAAAGGTTGGCGGTTCAAGTCTCCCTCCTACTTCTGTGGTATAAGATCTATTTTCTTCCTGAGATCAACTGCAGGGTTGTCAAAGGCCTCATGCCAATGGCCTTTGTATGTGAAGCCCTGCCTATGGGACGTTACATATAAAAGAACGCTTGCATTGGTAAAAGTATAGGGGTATGGTCTCTACTTTTTCATAGATACGAGCATCCAGGACCATGGGTGAAATAACCCAGTGCTCCAGAACCACTAAGATGTGGTTCGAATCCACAAACAAAGCAGTATATATAATATAGATAAAACACCTTGCAGTGTCATTCTATTTTTTTTTTGCCATCCTATCCCACCCACCACCAATATTCGCCTGGTACTCTCGATCTGCCCTTTTCAGGAAGGCCAATTGACAGCCACTTCTAAATAGCATTCTTTGACAATTTTGTAGGCAAAATTCGACTCAATGAGAGGCATACTCAAAGAATGTTAATTGAAAAAAAAGAGTTTCAACTGTTTTGGCTATATAGTGCCAACAATATTGGCAGTTCTCCTAAAAGTCGATTTGATTAATTAATTGACAGCCCCTTTTTTACGCAAAATCACAGATTCACAGCTACGACTTGAGCGTTCGACCACAGTTTGTACCTATTTGCTGACTGAGTATCCCCCCACCCCAAACCCTCACCCCGGGTTTCTGCCACAGGCCAAACTAGGGAATCCTATGTGTAACAACCATGCCAAAAGGAACAAAGTCCCCTGCCAAAGCCAACAAGACTCTCTTTAAAGAACCCACTGCACCAATCATACAAAATATTAGCACGGAAGGGAAAGGTCTAGAGTTGACAGATAGGGCAAAACTTATTGTGATTTGGCTCAGGTGCGCCTGCCTGGCTACTACAGTTTGATAACGATTGAGGCGGTATTACACTACACGACTTGAGCTGTAACATATGTTATATGACAATGTCGCAGAGTAGTCACACATTTTAGAGACAAAATTGTTTGTTAAACTTGTGTAAAATGCTCCAAATTGCATATTTCAAACAATAGTATCACTCATGTGTGTGATTTGTCTGTGATATCCTCCTATCGCACCGATATGACAACTCAAGTCGTGCAGTGTAATAGGGCATTTATAGCCTCAAACCCCATTATTCCCAATAGGTGTTTTCCACCTTGACTCTCATTGTGATCTGAGCTACTTTCTGTCTTTTATATGTTATATCTTAGTTTCAGAATGATACCTTTGTGCTATTTATATTTGTGTCTATGCATAATATGATAATAATTTTTCAACTCAAAATGATAATTTTCTAAGCTTGCGATTCCAAGATTGCAATGCATATATCTCAAGCAAAAACATTACTAGAACGAATGGGGCTTCATGTTTTGAACTGGAGCATTTCCACTTTCCTTTAAAAACAAACCTGAACAATTTGATTTCAACTAATTTCGTTGCTGTACAAATAAGGCATACAATTCCAATCAACGCGCAATGTTAGATAATGCGCATATTGTCTGCACCACACCTTAAACCTGACAGACTCTACCTACATTGTCAAGGTGAATTAAGGTTTAATCACTCAAAGACAAAATGGAATAAGCCCTCTCTCTGCATTTTATGCCCTTTAGAATAGATACCTATATCAGGTGAAATTAATTTTAAAAAAGTATTCAACAAAGATAATAAACTTCTAATTCAATGATTAAATGTAATTATCACAAATTTTCAGACTATGAGATATAAACAATAGCTTATCGCAAAAGCTGCCAAGACAACTACACAACCTTCAAAGGATCAAAGGCAATATAATTGCAAACAATGACAGCAATTATCATACGTTATAGAAATATAATCACCAGGTTTAAGGCATTAGTCAGATCAGATTGGGTCTAAATCAACTATTACCATGCCTAAGAATCCTAGGAAAGGTGAAGAATTGAATGACATAGAATTGTGAATGAATATATACTTCTACTTTTCATTTATTTGCCAGCATAAACCGACCGAAATCTTTCCACCAACTTTACAATTATGTCCAAAGCTATGTGTTTAGAACTATTCCTGCCAAAGATAATTATAGAAATACAAACATTGATGACCGTGAATTTTTATCTTTATAAAGGGACTGTTAATGTTTATCTAAGATCAGAAAAATAAACCATGTTGAGGACACATTGGACAGCATCAAAAATACCAATGACTTATCAGAAGACTTTAAAATACTACAATTCTGGATAAATATAGATTTTTAATGTCCATTTTGTTTTATTTTTAGTTTTTATATGTATTTCCAATGTGGATCTCGGAGTAGACTTTATGATCTGTTAAGTTGCTGAGAAAGAGGCGGGTCTGAATAAGGTTTCAGTGATGATAAAGGGTTAGCAGATATAGTTGGTTGGCTGTCTAAACTCACCACTTGCACTCTGCCCTTGTTTGGCAGGGACTTGTACTGTAGGTTGTGTTACCTAATGCATAAAGTGTTATTACTTTGCCTATCATGAAGACCTCACACCACCCCAAGATTCCCTTGTGAAATCTTGAGATAGCAGCCTACAAATATTCCTGGGGGTGGAATGAGTATTAAGAATCAAAAGAGCTGTCACTATGATCATAAGTTATTGGATCAAAAACCCCTTTAGACGTCACAAGCCTCTTCTGTAATCGTTCAGTCAACAAATCGTCGACATTGATTGTGATTTGAGCAAAACTTTGGTCGCTACCGGGGAGACCGCCCTCCAACGATCATCATGAGCCTGTATAGTATCTAATCTGCCCTGTCTACGTCCGCCTCTCATTACGGTTTACTACGCGACAATTTAAGGTATAATAAGTTATACATCATCCTTTACAGCCAAGTACAAACTGTATGAAATGAAGGACCACTCCAAACAACAACAACAACAACAACAACAGCAACAACAACAACAACAACAACAACAACATATCAAACAAATTCTTCAGGAATCTCATAATCCAAAGATTTTACATCTTGGATTTTTCTTTTGGTCGCCATCCCTGAATGCATTGCTGGAAATTGCTGCATAATCAAAGTAATCTCAGTAATGTTTACCCCCTCCCCACCATAAGAGATTTCCGTTAATTATTAATTCTTAGCAGAAAATTATGGCACAATTAAGTATTTTCAGATGATTTATGATCTATGTAATGACACTTCTAAAGGTGTCTGTCATTTGTATTTCTTGGAAAAACGATGTTCCCACGATGTCACATTCTTGTCTAAAAATGAGTACAATTAATTATTCTAGTGTTAAGAGAACATGCTTAGATATTTACTTTAATGATATTTAAACACTGAAGGTTAATTGGGATCTAGATATAAATATCATCGGTTGTGATAACCATCTTTAATCAGCAGAAATCGAGAATCATGACAAAAATCATGAGACATAACAGACAAGGAATGCTTGGTGTCAGCCTTGTAATTTAAACCATCACTTATTGCTGCCCGTGGGAATCCTGGATGGGAGTTCCTACTATAGCACCACCCTTTGACTTCACTGAAAGAATGGTTTCTTAGTATCCCTTAATTGCTGATCATAAGTCGGGGATATTGGGGGCCATTTGGGGTAGCAGGGTTGTTTATAAGCTTACAGGTGTTCACCTTCAACATAATAATTGGAAGGTGAACACCTGTAAGCTTATAAACAACCCATAATTATTATGATTATGACCTTTGTCCTAGCTGAAAAATCATAGTATGGTCTCTTCTTCATGTAACAAGTATAAAGGGCATCTTCATGGGCCGACTTATACGCCCCAGCGATTGGTGCATTTCACCAGCAACCAAGGATGAAAACCCTATATTATAAGACGGTGACTTGCTGCACTAATCGCCAGTAATTAGTGAAAAACATTAAACATGTCAAATATTTTGCCAGAAAACCACGGTGATTAGTTGTTTAGTCTCCAGACATCACAGTGCCATTGTCTGGTAAGTCGCCGGGTGACTAAACCAATTATCATGTTGGTCGTCATTGAATGTTTGCAATCTAAAGTCACCCTGTTGGGACCAGGCTTAAGGGAACAATTTCCTGTTGCAAAACCTCTTTATTAAATGCTAAGGGTTAACTGTGGGAAGAAAATCTGGTTTGGGGGTTCACTTCCCTGCTACACGACCCTGTCATTCATCTCAGATGTATTTTAGTGGGGTCTGTTAAGGTCATTTTTTTGAGAAATCGTTACTCGGCGGATAAAAGCACCAAATTTGGTATGAAGCACCTCTGAGGCATAACTATCAAATCTGGAAGGGGAGCCACGTTGAAATATCAATAGGACGGATGTGGGGGCCCAAAAACCAATATGGCCGACTTTTACTATAAAAATTCTTATATCTCAGCTTCTAAAAAGGCTAAAGAGACATGGTTGGTGTCAAAATTGAGGGATTATGGGTCAGGGGATTCAATTATTTATGTTTCAAGTCAATGCAGAAATCCAAAATCCAAGATGGCTGACCAATTTTGAGAAATATTATGATTTTTAGCTACTAAGGCATAAGAGCAGGGAAAATGGTTCCAATATCAGTTGTTAATAGCCTAGAGGGCTCAATAAATATGATATTCATCCAATACAATACCATAAATTTCAAAATGGCTGAATTCATTAGCATGATACCTTTGATAATGACCGCTGGATTCCAAAATAATTCAAAAGAAAGGATATAGACTTTACTCTTTTGCCACAAGATTTCTTGATTTCATTTGGTATGATGATCCCCTGGGACCCCTTCATTGAATTTAAAAGGGGAGCCACTTTGAAATATCAATATAACCCAGACGGTGGCCAAAAATCCAATATGGCCGACTCTTATTGAAATTATCTGATATCTCAGCTTCTGAAATGCCTAGAAACACATTGCTATTGTCCAAATTGGTAGATCATAGCACAGGGAATTCAATTATTTACCTTTCGAATCTATACAATAGGTCTAATCGAAGCTAGCCAAAAGTTTTGGTTAAATACCTTAAATTTTAAATGCTAAAAACATACCAAATTTGTCAAAATTTCATTTTGGTATTTCAAGATGGCTCCCCTTCTAGATTCAATAGTTATGCCTCAGAGGTGCCTCATGCAAAATTTGGTGCTTTTATCCGCCGCGTAACGAAAATGTTGTTAACAGACCCCACTATTTCAACATTTCAACTGTGCTTGCTGTGAATAGTGCCATAGCTGTCAGAACAACGCAAAACCCACTCACTAATTTCTTACTTATACAATATTATCCTTTTTCATAAATGCTATTGCGAGAAAGGGGAGAAATGGAAACCAAGTTTATATAGAGAATAATACATTAAATTTTACCAAAGTTATGTGTCTAAACCACATTTCATACTTTATGGTTAAGGTTAATTGTTTACCATAATATATAGCTTACTTAGTGGGAGCTGTCTGATATTGTGCGTTAGTCTATGCCTATCATTAGCTTTACACGGAATACTGAACGAAATAATTATAGGTGTGGCCCCTAAAGTCAGCGCCAATAAGGTCACCTTGGCAACCTGGGTACTACGATATTAATACTATAAAGGCTATATTTCACAGTGCGATCTTTGCGTCACCATGTCTAAAAAGTTTGGTGATCTTTGTCATGGTAAAGCCAAGCAGTGTCAGTCACTCGCGACATTTGCCTTTATTTAAAATATTCTGAGGTGTTATATACTTGAAAAAAACTAAATACCTTTGGCATCCTAAACATGTTGAGCTATACAAACTTGAAAGATCATCAGGATTTCTGCCAACGTTCCCCAACATGATGGTAAATACTGGGTGCACTGTTCCCGATCATCCATGGCTGAAATGGACACACTTGTGATGTTTAGGCCTAACCCTCCCAATCTTTGGCGGTCTCTTTTTGGCCTGGTGGAATACAGCCTTTACTATACCTTTGTGTTGTGTGAGTAAATTTCCTTTACTGTAAACTAGAAACAAATGGGTTCAAGAGTGTGTAGGCCTACATTACTTTCTATAATATTTATTGAATTTTAGAGGATATATTCTTTTCATCAGCTGGTTAATCACATGGTCATTTTTCTTAGGGCCCATGAGGCTCCCCTCCCAGCGCTTCAGAGAAACCAAAGATGAATTGTTTATAATTACGGCCTGAAGTTGTTTGTGATTCCACTCTGAAATCTTATGAATTTTAGTGATATTAATACAAAACTTATTTCAGAATGTTCTGTTGAATATCTTGAGGAGTAAGTCCACCGCTCTTAGTCAAGTCTTTGATATCAGGGGCGGATCCAGGAATTTGAAAAAAGGGGGAAGTGGGGCGTGCTGTAGCAAAATTTCTGTATGCGCCCTCCAGGCACAACAGTTTTACATTCAAAAATGTAAAATTTGGACCAGAATTGAGTAATACCTGCTTCCCCCCCCCCCCAATCCGCGCCTGGATATGTTTGAGTTTGTCACTTAGCAGACTTCTGTATGTACACAACCTAGACTGACCCCACAACACCCTACTTCTGAGGAGGTCCTGACCCCTCCAGGACCCCTCTCACAGCTGCCCATCAACATTACCCATCCACCTGAAATTCTGTGTTGTGATATCTTACTCGAAACACAAGTCATGGGTACAAGATGTTTTCAATCCGGGTCCTTTTAGCCCATTAGGGAACCCAACTTGACTTCATGTCTGACACTGATGCTCCCTGAACACCCTACATAAAGGTCAAGGTCATTTAAGTCAGATACTTGAAGGTCAGCTGTACATCTGAATGTCAAGGGGATAACTGCAGTTTAACCATAGACTAAGGATGACACTAGCTTGATAAAGTTCTACAGTCATTTTAGTTATCTTTTCAGTTTAAGCAAATCAATGGTAAAGTATATGATTGTGTTCAATCAAATACTAATTTCAGTCTTAGCACAGCAAGCTTGTGTTCGAATTTCTTTGGTTTTAGGCATTTATCCCACCCACATCTCCGCACACACATAGGATTTCTAAAATATCTGGATCCGTTCCTGTTTATGGTACCATAACTTTGTTTGATAAGTAAAAAAATTAGATACTTGAATGAAAAAGAAAAAGATTATATACATTTGGGGGCTGTACTCGACATACCAATTCTGTTTATGTGCAATAATTGAAAAGATCAGTTTTTCTATCACGTATTTCATGACACACTTTCTTGGTCATTTCATAGTGATTTTGGGTATTGCAGATGTATATAATCAACATCGGCTAAAAGAGATGATTGCTAGAACATCTTCAGGAACATTAAATGTGCATGTAGTGCCCATATCCCTGATGATATAACACCAATTTCAAAAAGATTATAAGAAGCAAATCACTATGACACTTTTCATATGGTGGAATATAGACCTTAGCTGCTGATAACCTGATATTCGGAGGGTGTGTTCATTTTTGGTTGACAGTTTCATGTCAGAACAATTTAAAAGGCAATAAATAGGTTATGTACGAATTTATGATCTACCAATCTTGTAAATGAAGTGAATGTGTTCATGGGCCCTGGCACGTAATCCCCAACAGGCGGTTTATTGATGTGATCTAAATAGAAAAATACTTTGATCTTTTTGTTCTGAAAATAACAACTGGTAGATAATTGCAAGGGTATTTTCTTCAACATGTACCTAAAACGTGTTGCCAAAACACAGCATTATGTATCACCAATTGCAATAACATATCAACAGCAATACACTAGGACACTTTCGCATGGTAGAATTATATAGACTAGCTTCTGATGAGCTTGTATTCAGGAGAATTGTTGCTTTTGGTTGGATGAAGTGACAGTTTCATGTCAGAACAATTTCAAAAGCAATATATATTTGGTCATGCCACATGTTGATTTAAAAAACAGAAGATTATCAATACCCTTCATATCATGTTGTTAAGACTATTTGTCACATATCAAATTTAGGAAATGCCAATGATGCCATGTCAAATCTAGAGATCTAGACCTAAATGAAATACACAATTTGTCTTGGCAAACCTCCAGAAAAAGCCTTTGATACAGAACAAAATATCAGACTCTATTGAAGTTGCCTCCAGCATGATTTGTGAGATATCATGTAAATTGTTACAAAAAAATACAAACTTTTGACTTAAAGATCAAAAGTTATTTCTGGATCATCTTTGATGGATTTCATCATTTATGTCTTTTGACTTTAACAACTTTACTCCAAGGAGCAAAGCCAGTTATAGAAGTACTCCAGTTTGTCTTGGCAAATCACCAGAAAAAGCCTTTGATTCAGTTGATAACTATTGGCTTTATGCACCCATTTATAACTACTAATCTTGTAAATCAAGTGAATGTGTTTACAGGTGCTTGCACATAATCGCAAACAGGTGGCCTATTGATGTTATCTAAAATATAAAAACTTTGATCTTTGTGTTTCAAAAAACAGCCATATATTTATTTTCTAATTATCTGATCAAGTTGATTTATTCTCAGACAAGCCTTTTTGGAACTAAGAATAAAGATCAAAGGTAAATATTATTGTAGGAAATGTACCTAAGTTTGTGATCTTACAGATTATTATGGTTGCTTCTATTTTAAGCCTTATTACATGTGTAATAATTCTTAATCAAGTGCTTGTTTGGACTTAATCAAAGGCTTGTTCTGACTAGGTGCCAGGACAAACCGTGCATTAATGTATAAAACATCTTCAGAGGGTTCCTGTTTACAGTTCTAAAGAAGTGGTTATAGGATTTTCAAAAGGAATTATAAGAATTATGTGCAAAACCTTAAATGTACATTTTTGTCAAAGCAGTGTTGAGGTGCCTCATAGGGGAGATATCCAAAATGTTGAATGCCTTGCTAACATCTTTTTAGCAATCAAAACACAATATTTCCAAAATGGTGGTTGTGTAACAATATCCTTCAAAGAACTGATAACAAAGAAATGTGTTAAAAGGAGTAATTATTTCTCTTTCATACAGATCCTGAATTCTCTTTAAAATTGTATCAGCAGTATAATGTTCATCCCTGCCTTTCATTGAATTGATGCCACTCTCCCTATTTAATTTGTGGTAAAACTTGGCATAAAGCATGCATGTATACCATAAACTGATTTATATGCTGCCAATTTGTACTTGTTTGATTTTCTCTACGAACGTGGCATGAAGTCATACTTCCTATACAGTATTCAAAAGAGAGTTCTAGAACCTTTTTAGTTATAATATAGCATGTCTATGTTTGACCTTCCATTCCCACTTCCGATTTTCAAAATTGGCAGCAAAATTGACGCGTGGAATATAGGCTTAATGTTGCCAAATGCCAAACAGATGCTAACCTCCACTCAATCATCATAAAAAAGGTTATGTATGATATTCATAATTATCATAAAAAGAGGGATGACTGCAGGCCAAGAGATTATGGTGTCAAAACTGAAGGACTTCCATAACTAGTTTTGGTCCTTGGAGTGGAGTTATTAAAGTCCAAAGACATAAATGGAGAAATCCATCATAGATGATCAAGAAATAACTTTTGATCTTTAAGTCAAAAGTTTGTATCCATCTGTAACAATTTACATAATATCTCACAAATCATACCTGTGGCCATCTCACTAGGGTCTGATATTTTGTTCTGGATCAGAGGCTTTTTCTTGTGAATTGCCCAAACAAGTTGTATATTCCATTTCAGTTTGGAACTCTAAATTTGACACAACAACATGGACAGTTCCTAAATCTGATATTTGACATAGTGTCATAGTGACACAAAAGGAGGGGTAAATCATAGTGACAAACCTATTTCTTAAAGGCAACATGTGATATGCAGATTAATAGACAACAAAGACATGCACCTTAGGCATTTCCTAGATTCACCACATGAAATTGGAACCCAAACCAAAGTCATATCATTAAGGGGGTTTCAACACATTTATATAGTTAAAGGGGAAGATCTTTCGGTCCACAGTCTTTACAAACTAAAGGCAAATATCCTGGCTATGGTCATCTATGCCTTTCCAACTTGCTATTGCCACTAGGACAAACAGCCAGGTAAATATTCAATAATTCAAGAAATTATTATTGATTTGGGCCATTGACACTATTAATTTGGCCTCGTGCCTCTAAACTATAGTAATAAGTGATATTAGAAGACACAAAAGGAGACAGAAAATAAGATATGAAATGCCCAAAACAAAAATCTGAGTATAGCCTGAATACAACCTGAAAGTGCGGGCTGCCGATATTGAGCATCTCCATGCCAACGTTCATTACCGGCAGCCTGTACTTTCAGCATGATTTCGGCCACCGAAAGTGCGATATAGGCCGCCGAAAAATGGCTGGAAATAATTACCAACAAGTTGGTAAAATTTATGGGCGATGCCAGCGATTTCAAATTGCCCCAACGAAATTGCATTGGCAGAAAATCGCCAACGCACTTTCAGTATGTAGAATATGGCCTTAACATGTTTTTGGAATCTTACCTTCGGGCAGGTGGACCAGACCCCCCACGTGGGGCCCCACGCGACTTCCACCAATCCGGATAAAGTGAGGGTAGTCACGTGACTCTGATGACGTCATCTCCGCCATGTTGAAATCGTTCTGTGGGGTAGAAAAGACTTAGTGATTAAAATAACTAAATTCATTATATTTTCCAAGATCAAGGTCTTATATTCATTGGTTCTTTTGAGTTTGTTACTGACCGGCTTATTTATTCTAACTAAGATATACGAAAAGATAATAATCATTAAGGTGAATAAAACAATTTAAACTATAGCCTATAGGTCAGTTATATTATATATGTGGAATGTATGTAAATGTATAAGTTTCCCAAAATGTTAAATCAGACACTGTGGTAAGCATTGTATTTCCTGTCCCTCTTTTCCCCCTTTTCCCGCTTTGACATTTCAAGTGTTTTCTTGAAAGTCTTAGGAAATAGCTCTGTTGGTCACAAGTAACCGTTCCATTAATTTGAAATTGCAAATAAAACAATGTTTAAATCTTTCATTTTGTAATTTAGCCCACCCACCGGTCTATTCTAAACGTCTCAAACACACTTTAGGGAATTTGACAAAGACTTTATGTAAATTTCGGACAGGGTATTCAATATTTATGAAGGATAAGGCAAGGGGAATCTGTTAATCCTTCCAATGCCTTCGTCTTATGGACTGAAAAATCGGTATCTCCTATAACATTTGTAAATATCTGCTCTGTGGCGACACCTAGTGGAGAGTTTATTAACAACTATTTCAGTTGTTTGCAACACTGTTTCAGTCACTGATGTTTACTTAAATAATTAATTCTTACTTTATTCTTAAAAATTCGATATGAGCAGGCAATAAATGAGTGCAAAGCGCATAGCACCAAAACTAAGAACCCTTTTCTCTCGTTTGGTGAACAAAAGGAAGACAGAAACAGAGAAAGAACCAATGTCATTCTGAGACGACATTATCATGAACGCTATAGAGAGTGCGGCGAAGGTAAAGTACATTGTCATTTTCGAAACTTGCAATGGCAGTTTCATAAACACAAAACAGTGCAGCAATTCTGAAAACTGAAACATGGAGCATTTCCATGCAAGACTGAAACTGTGAAATGCAATCGATCAAATTGTAATTTTCATGCTTCCCATACTCTTCCCATGAATGTACAATCTAACTACTAGTTACAAGAATTAGGTTGTTGCAATGCGATCCTGTATTTGAATTATAAAAGTATGACTAAGGACTAAATCTTTGATGTATATTTTTGCAAACCGTTGATTTAAGAAAATCAAATCATGGCCATTTTTTGGAAATTAACATGGGAAGCATACCTAACAGTGCAATTGTATCTTGAATAACAAACGCAACACCTAGGCAAATATAGACATAGATATCTTATCTAAAGAGTAGAGACGATTGGTGTATATTATTTGGTTCAACATTATTGTCACCTTTTTTCATATGACTGGTTCTCAATAACGAATCATAGGCCTATGGATTCATGAGAATTATGATTTAGTGAATTTCCAAAACAGAAAATCCCCTAAACGGACTTAAAATAGCTTTTTTTTTGCTGGCAATGGTGCCGTTTTGGAAACATTAACACACTTATCCATATCCATTATTACATTAAAAGTCCTTAAACCAAATACCCCCCTCGCTCTCTACCCTCAGATATAACACAGGCTGGTGGCGCCACCTGGAGATTGCGACGCGCACTGCGGGGGCTTCGCGGAGGTCGTCGCGGCTGGATCTGGAAACAAAACCAACAGGTCTAGATCTTCTACTTCTAGTTCTCTCACCGGGCAAAAAGAGCAAAATGGCCGTCATCTGAAAGTGTTTCCTTTTTTATTTTCCTTTTAAAATTCTAAGGGGATTCCAGGTAAATCTGAGGGGTTCAAATAAATTCCTGGTAAATTTGAGGGGGCCGGGGTTCCAATGTAATCTGAGGCGTTCCAAATGAGAATATGTTGTTTATTAAATTTGCCATGTTTTATGACCTACACTAGTTCTAGATCTATATGATGGCCGGTTTACACGGTCCAGTGAACTGTTCTTACGATAGCATAAAAATAGACTTCTAAAGGGCCATTCACGCTAGGAGGTGAGGTTTAACCTTACATTAATTATTGCAATAGACAGAATAACCAACATCTTGGATCTATTATGTCTCACCCGTGAGATTTTAGGCATGGATTCATGATGAAATTAATTACACCTGATCGCAGAGGTCCTTGTCTTTAGGGCGAATGCTCTGTCGTGTTTTTCTTATAGGGCCTACTTGTAACAAATATCGTGGCCCTGTGATCATTGCAAATAGCATGTACTTGGTGCACCCAGGAGGCAGAAATTGCTGCAGGAAAAGTGGCTTAAGTAGTGAGAATGGGCCTTTAGGGTACCGAACAAAAATAGGTCAGCATTATCTTTAGAATAAATATAATTGTTGGAAGGAAATTGCAAACCGTTTCGAAATTGAAACTATTCTGAAGTCTTCAACACTTTATTGTAGTCCAATAACCCTGACAACTTCACAGAATGCTTATTATAAGCATATCCTAAAGGATAATTAAGACCGCCTTATTTCTACATTGATGCACATATATAAAGTTTGGTGAAATTAACAATTTGGGGGATGGGGAAGCGATGGGGGGGGGGGGGGGTGCCCCCCCCCCCCCGCTTCCCTAGAAATTTAACTTTAAGACCCGGACAGTGACCCCCCCCCCTTTACGTATTATTTTCCCTGATTCCCCCTTACCTGAGTGAAGGCCTCTGTCCGCTGTAGGGGGCGTCAGTCGGCTGTGACGTCACTGTCCATGGCCGCCGCTACCCGCCATGACGCTGGCAGTGCCGCCCCCCCCCCCCCCCCCCCTTTATGTATTATTTTCCCTGATTCCCCTTACCTGAATGAAGGCCTCTGTTCGTTGCAGGGGGCGTCGGTCAGCCGTGACGTCACTGTCCATGGCCGCCGCTACCCGCCATGACGTGCAGCACATGGTGGTGCTGCCACCTGGGGGAACTGCCTGAAACCAAGGGGAAAAGGCTTATTAAAAAATGATTATATTATTCTAGAAATATGACAAATTATTTCATGTGATATAAGATAATGTTCATACATATCTTCAATCAGTGGCGGATAAAGAGGGGGCACAGCGGCACGTTTCCCTCTTGTTGTGGTCAAATAGGCCATATTACCTTTTTAATGCCAAATTCTCGGACCCAAAGGCCCTTGCAGGACCTTGTATAATAGGCATAGAATGGGGCGGCCCCCTTTTGAAAATATTAGGATCTATTTCTTTTTACTTAAATGATAATGCATTAAATTTTATTCATTATGACACCTGTGTTTTCATGCAAATGTCTTGTTCACATTTCGATAGGCCTAGTACAGCATTAATTTTGCAAATCATAATCATTTGTACGATATGCATCTACATATAGTTATTTTTATCTTCCATAGTATCTCCATGGTATATCCTTGGCAGGCTGCCTCAATTACAACCACATGACAGGAAAAGCGTTCTATTATTTCTATCTATAGCCTAAAAAACAACCAATCAAGTTTTAGTGAGACCCACAGAGCCCTAACCACACAGCTCGCCGTTGTAAATCATTCACCCTTTTGTCAGTAAGTGGAGCTAATAATCCATAATGATAGACCGGAAGTAAACAAATGGGACGCTGGCGGAAGCGGGTTGACAAATAACGCCGCCAGGTGGCGTATGGCGGGTCACGTGGGTAAACACGAGAATCCACGAGAAGTCACGAGATTATTTGCGAGAGAACCACAACAGAGGGGAGGGACAAAGGGAATGACCATAGCAGATTATTAGAAGTTGTTTGAGGGTTTGATTGCTCCTGCCTCTCGGTTTTATGGCCAATCCAGGTGGTTAGAACAAAAGAACTTTGATAAGGTGCCTTGTTGTTTGCATATCATTCTATGACTCGGGAAAGCCTAAAGCTTGATTTAGTTATGGGGCACTAAATTGGGGAGGGAGGCTGTCATGATGTCGCTTGTTGAATTGCAACATAGATGTCGATGATTTCGCCTGTCTTTGTCGCTTATTTACCCCCATATGCATGTCACCTGTCATATTAAGAAATGTCCATAACACAATATGTTTACACTTCCTGTTGTGCCATTTAGGCTCCCTGTCGACTGTTGGCTTTAGAGGTCTAGACCAATAGCTATGTTTGTTTGTGTAGGACCAAATTAAGCTGACTATTCTTTGGAGATGATTTATCGTTATTATGTTCATATCATAGGAAATTTGTTCAGCATGACTTTCAAATAACAAAAACTAAAACGATTATGTTCTTTATATTGTGTTCAATTTGTGCTTAAACATATTCCTCAGTAAAATCAAAATCATCTGACAAAAAAACAACAAAACACACACACCAAAAATAATAATAAATAAATAAATAAAAACAAATAAAAATAAAACAAACAAAAAACAAAAACAAAACAATATGACCAAGTCTATTTTTACTATCACAAGTGACCTTTCGCTTGTAACCAGCCATCACTTATCACATACACAGACCACTGGTGAGGAACCAGCAGACAGACCCTGGGGGTACAGACTACAACATTATCCCACGGCTGGTCCTGGGACAGATACAGTGAATACTGTATGAACCGCCGGTAACAGGCGTAGATAAGTGACTGGTCATACTGTTTGAATTGTGTCTAACCTGCCAGAAAAACACAAAACAAAAAGAAAACTAAGAAAGAGAAACAAGGGAATAGTTGTCTCCCATTGGTGTAAAGACCCTGTAGAAAAGTCAACTTTTTTACTACATACATACAGACAGACATGCATACATATTTATATTCATATATAGAGATAGATCAATAGATAGATAGATAGATAGATAGATAGATAGATAGATAGATAGATAGATATGCAGTGTTTGAACTTAGGATTAAAGTGTGCGTCCTGCAGTCAGCACACACATATCCATCGTCGAGCGCATGTTATTTCAAGTCTATGTCAGAAGTATGCATATTTTTTTCCATATATTATTCTATCTATAAGCATAGTTTTCTTCAGCCTTCACACAAACCATATTTTGACCCCACTGGTCAGTGTGTACGTCCACTGCCCTGACCGTTGCCATGGATACAGGTAAAGATGAGGTACATTATCCACTGCCTCCCCCCGAGGCCTTTGGGCACCATGCCACAGACACTTGTATGTCAAAGTCAGAATGCAGTTTGAATTCATATCAAATCTATATTGTGTGTATAACAAGGTCAGGCAAATAGAAAGGACATGATTTTGCCTTTATTACTTTCTAGGCTGTATATGATCATTGGGGTTCATCATTTTGCAATTGTTCAGTGTGTTTTGATTGGTGTATTGTTATGAGTGATTCCATCCGTCGCAAAAGAAAATAAAGTCATTTGGATTTTGTAGATTTTAATCTATATCTTTTGTGAAAGAAAGGATCAGCAATCACAATAACTAATAACTCCCTGATTAATAACTGATTAACCTGATCTGTAACAAGGATTTGAAAGCCAGATATTTAATTGGCATTTTAAGATTCTAGAGGTATTCTCTAGTTATATCTCCATATTGTAAAGAAGGCTTAGCCAGGTGTACAAACTAAGGTAAAATTGGGCTTTTTATTGAATGGTTAGATATATATACTGTAGGAATATATCCCTTCTTCATTTTGCCCTGAAACATATAATGGTGTGCCCATGGCTACCCTTCAATCCATTCCCTTTGTCCATTCAAAACTAAATGAGATGTCATTGCAAGCCCATAAGCCTCATGGCCTCTAAATACCATACCACATACAAAGAACTCACAGTGCTCTTGTTGCACCAAGTACACTTCATCATATACCCGTACAAGTTGGACACATTCTGTCTCAGTTTGTTTTGTCGGTTTGGCTCGGAGCAGTGTGAACAAGGCTTTAATTGATAAAACTTGTCATGGCCTCAGGCAGGGTTATCCTGTCCAACAGAATACAGCCCCAGGGTGGGAGGGATGGTCTCAGGTATCTGAGCATGACTAGGGACTATGACGTACAATTCTTTTTTTTCTCTAGGGAAAACAGTATAGACAAATGTAGTGCTGAAAATAAAAGCAGTATTGATACCTTGTAACCCGCCAGGTGGACTGACTTTCGAACATGCAGATAATGATTTAAGTATGGGTAATCCAATATAGCCACACACACACACACACACACACACACACACACACACACACACACACACACACACACACACACACACACATATATATATTTTTTTATATATATATATAAGAAAATGTGCACACAGGGGGCGCAAAATGCCAAATTGTGCACCTAGTGTAGTGGAATGTGCATCGGGTGCACTCGCAATTTTGAACACTGAAAGAAAAATGATAAAGTATCTATAGCACCTAGGGCTCATAACAGCTTGCGATTGATCAATAAGACATGAACAGCTAGCCTAACCATGGAGTCCCCACAACTCCCATACTCATTTACCATTGCTCATCATCATTTCATCTACTTTATTATTAGTATTCATTGTCACTTAACACCTGGAAGAACATGTGAACTGCGTGAAGAAAACTATTATAAAAACAGAAAAAATCCTACAGTAAGCATTTGACTGAGATGAAGATATATTGAAGTTTCTTTTCGAGTGTGCCAATAGACGATTCACTCCTATTATTCAGTGGTATATAAAAATGGCCTTTCTTGACAATGTAGAATGCAATAAAAATTGTTTCATTGAATGATTCATACATATGCATGATCTCAGGTATAGCAACATCCATATGAATATCTGAGATTATACACTCTGGTGTATGACTATCAACCACTAGTGTTTCTTTTGTTATTTTAGCCTTATTGCATGTGAAAAGCAGGTAATTGAATAAAGACGACCCTTGGGGTGTTGTATGGCCAGAAACTTCATTCTTTCAAATTAAAGGCTCTTTCTAAAACTCTCTGTGTGTCTAACTTGCTAAAAACATTGAAACAGAGTTTCTTTCTTTTAGAGATGTGAGACACAGATTGTGTAAGTTACTTTCGTCTATTGTAGGTCACAAAAACATCCCCCATCTTCACCCATTTATCTTCAATTTTCTTTTAAACCACCTATCTCTCCATTATATACCCAGCTGGATAATAGACTTAGAGGTACATGCACGCACACACCTTCACAAAGTTAAGTATACATATACCACCCCTGCGGAGTTTATGGTCTGTTTATATTCTTTACATGTGACGTCAGCTTCTAAATATTAATATGACCCACTTAAGAAAACTTATACCCCGCTAGGCATTCCTTTCAGTCTTCTCATTGAGTCATTCTCTTGAAATCATTTGAATATTATTTGAATATATTTTCAGTGTCTGAAATGAATGGTGCTCGGTGCACCCAGTATGCATGATTCTGCAGCCAGGTGCACAATTCTTAAGGCCATGTTCCACATACCAAAAGTGCATTGCCCATTTGCAGCTGCAATATTTTCAACAGTGCCTATATAATCGGCAGCATTCCTGATAAAAATTACAAACATGTTGGTAAATATTTCCTTCCGATATCGAACAGGTTGCCGCTACTGCACTTTCGGCGGCCAATACTGCACTTTCGGCTGCCGAAATTGAACCGAAAGTTGATGATCCGAATATAGAATGTTTCCATGGAAATGCTCAATATCGGTGGTGTTGACTTTCGGTATGTGGAATACAGCCTTTAATATGTGCACCCGGATGGTGCATAATCTGTTACCCTTTGTCTGTAATAACAATAACATGCAGAGCAGAAATGTTCCTGGGTGCACAGTTCTAGAACCTGTGCACCTGATGAGTACACAAAATAAAACCTTAATTTGGACACCATAAATATATTTAAGCATATTAATCATCTAAATATCCAGCCAAAAATATGAAGGTTGATAAACAATTGTTATACCTCATAAATATCTGGAAATAGATATTATGACCAAAAATATGGTTCCAATCCAGCTTACACTGCAGCATTTAGGCAATATCCATACCTCCTTTGTTTATTGTATTTTCAACACAAAATTACCATAATTAAACTATAACTCAAAATTCAAAAGGCCAGAGTTGAGGCCATTATGTATGAGAATGGGTCTAGACTCTTAAATTATAAATGCGACTCAGCCATTTCTTAAATTTGACATGGCCTTTTTGAAGGGACATGAACATGGGAAAGGGACATTTTTTGAAATTTAACAATACATGGCCTATTCTTAAATTTTACTTGGGACACTTGTAATTATTAGATAATAGTGTTAAAAATTAAGGCTTTAAATTTATTTTGTGTGCACAGCTTATAGAGCTGTTCACCCAGGAACATATATATATATATATATAATATCTTCCTATGGTAATCTATTTAAAAAGCTGAAAAATTATGCACCATCAGGGTGCACACATTTACAAATCATGCACCCTGCTGCAAAATCATGCAAGCCGGGTGCAGGGTGCACCTTTAATTTTGGAAACTGCTTAAATTTGAGACACACAAAATCGGTCCACCCCTCTCCAGGGCCCAATGGGAGGCTACCATGACAGGAAGTTGGCGTGGCTCCACCACGCGGCGTTAACACGCACTACTCACAATGCACAAAGAGGGAACCTCCAAACACATATCTTACATACTGCCCCCTCACTCTCCTAACACATATCTAACATACTGCCCCTCACCCTCCAAACGCACATCTTACATACTGCAATATTCTGACATATCTAGGTTAACTGTGCCCATGTTTTACATCTATTGCATATCATCTTACAATAATATGACTGCCTAAAGCCAATATAGAAGTGCAAGCAGTTGATTGGAGAATCTATTTGGAAGAACGAATGATTGAAGAATAGTATTTGGGAAAAGCAATAGTGAGTAACTGTAAGATAGAATTCCTTTTGATAATACATGGTATTGGATTAAAATCTAATGTGACCCTGTATCTTTTTGAGCAAAGGGTAGGGTTCCTAAAATTTAATGATAATATCAAGTCAATTTATTTAAGTATCATTTTACCAATGCAAAGTATAGTTTGTACAGGGATATGGTGACATTTTATTTGATGATTAAAGAAGTAAGGTTGGTATTGGATTAAAGTTTAATGTGACCCTGGATCTTTTTGAGGTAGAGGTAGGTTACCTTCTGATAATTCATTCATTTCAATATCTATGTCACTATTCACGAGCCTGGTGCATAAACAAGGAGTGAAAAACCACCTCTAGCGCACACAAAACCTTGTTATAAAAGTCAAACTGTATGCCCTTAGAACAGGAGTAAAATCCCCTTAAATACTTCCTGCAACAACCTAGAGCCTTTAGGTGAATACAACAAAGAGCCAACAATGTATAAAACAACGTAAGGAGGATATTGGAACATATATCGTTTTTTCATGAAAGTGAAAACTTGTCTCAGTCCTCTGTTGTTTTTGCTACATGTAGTTGATACGGATGTCCAATGACCTTCTTAATACAATCTCCATGTTTTACTGATTTTAGGACCCTTTTCATATAATTCTGTAAGCCGCCTATAACTATTACATCCTTATAAATATAAAATTATACTCAAATCCAATATCCATATTTTATGGAGATTTACTATAGAGATTCAAATGATATCAAATGATACCATCATAACATAATATAATTATATAATATTTATCATATTATTCAGAAGTAATAAACAATTTGTGGTTAACCAGAGGTCCTACACATGTCAAACGAATCACATTTAGGAAACGTGATGAAATCTGAAACCCAGTGGTTAGCACTTTGACCTTTGACCTTAATCTCTGACCCGGAAACACTTCTGGAGGTCACTCAGACCCCCTGCTGGTTTCGGCGTGCGGATCATACCAGCAGTGGTTATAATAACAACAGGCATAAGACCAGCGGTGGTCACAGGTCAGGAAATAGGTCATCACACGTCTTTAAGTCTTGTGTAGTAGAGATTTACTGGATAGTAAATTATTTATTTTCTAAGGCCACTGCCTATACTTAAACCTGGGATCCGCTGGATAAGATACGGCTTGTCCAATTTTGTGTATGGTGTTTGGAACATTAATTAGGAATTTTGTCACACCAAATCATATACAAGTACATGCGGTCATTCAGTCAATCACCAACGCTTTCTTCTGTTATTTCAAATCAAAATAATCATAAATAGCATATCACCATTTCTTTTTATACCCTCAGTTATATACTATTCATGTGAAAACGATGAAAAGACTAACACGCGTACTCTCAGTTCTTATATTCGTGATAATTATACATGTAGTTTACTGAAAAATAGACCTCTCTGAGAAAAACACATTTGAATCAAAACGATCTGATTATAAATTATGTATCGTATACTAGTGTGATGAACGGCTATTCATCCAAAATACATAGAGGTCAAAATAATAGAAATAAGGTAATAGTAGAAATATATGTAAGAGAACGAAATATATGTAAGAGAACGAAATAGATGTAAAGGAACGAATATGTAATAATGAACGAAAGTATAGAAAGCCTGAAAAAGAGGCACGAATATGTAAAAGAACGAATATGTAAAGAACGAATATGTAAAGAACGAATATGTAAGGAACGAAAACGAAAAGGAACGAAACCCGGAAATATGTAAACCGGAAGTGAAATGTAAACCGGAAACGGAAAATATAAACCGGAAGTGACGTCAGTTGTAGGTCACGTGACCGAAAGCAGCCAATCAGGGCTGACCTCTCTAGTATATAAAGGGGCGGTGAGGCCCGAATAAACAGAGTTCTTTAACAGTTCTCCTGGTGTCCAGACGTGTCCTCTTTCCTGAAACAACCGCTAAAGATGAGCCGATCAGAGTAATTAAGCCGAAGTTAGGACAAAACAGTCGAAGCTCGAGATAGGTAGTAGAAACACAGGGTAAGGGGCCCGACGGCCCGAAGAACGAGGAACGAGGGAACGGAGTAAGGCACGAAGGCCCGAAGTAAGTCCCGGAAACCGAGGCGTAGTATGGCACGAAGACATGGAGAACGGAACGAAGGAGCGAAGTCCGCGGGGACGAGGGCGCGGCATGCTCGGCCCCACGCTACCAAACAATAGGCGACCGTCGGCCCGTCGCCCCCGCGGACCGGAACTCAGGGGTGGACCGCCCGGTCGGGGTGAATGCTGGTCTGGGAGATAGAGCGAGACGAACCCCGGCCGACCCGTACCCCTACCATAATTTCCCTCCCCCGCAGTCCTCCGTTGACATCGAGTGCCGATTCCCGATCGATTCGCTCAGCCCCCCCTCGTGCGCGAGGCACGACTCTAGAAACACATCTCGGTTCTTGGCCCGGATTCCCCGTCCGCCCCGAGACCCGAACAACCCCCATGTTCCTCTGTTGTAAGAATCGGCAACCCCGACTTACCAGAGAACGTCACACTAGCGTTCTCGGAATCATAAACAAATAAACAACTTAATTGGTTTGGCCTTAACCTTGCCCCCCCATGGGGCCTTGGTTGATCTCTTTGTTAAACAGAGATGTAATTTGTGGCCTGTGGTCACCCTTCCCCCCCCCCCCCCTTTCCCCTCCCCCAAACCACACCACATCACCAACAGTTACCAACCTTTCACTGCCATGACCCAGACATATCATTGGGGGCATCTTTGGACCACAATCTGTCCCGTTCAAGTAATGGATACGTCAGTCAGAGCTTTTAAACCTTTAGACCCCACTCACAATTAATTTCTTCAGCTACTGCTTGTGTTTTTCTTGCCAGGTAAATCCAACATTCACTCAATGTGATGATGATTAAATAGTTAAACTAGCTTTATATGCTACTGAAATGAGAAGGTATGTTAGAGAAAACATTCACAGAAAGGGAAATTTGATTTAATATCAACAAAATTGATGAAAAGAATTACTTGCCCATTATCGATGACACACACTCTGGTACTGGTACACTTTACATATTTTAGTAAAGACCAATATTTGAAATAATTATAATTATGAGTATTAAAGGTATATCAAAATTATGAATGATATTTTTTATGATAACAGATTTCCTACCCTCTGCCAGTCAGCATTTCTCACGACCTAACCATGGATAAGTTGATCTGTGGCTGTGCTGCTGAACCGATTTTAATTCCGTAAACAGTTCTGAAAACCGGACCTTTGAGTCTAAATTCCCTGAAATTCTCAGCCTGGAAATATTGTTGAAAATGGGTAAAAATCGATGCTGAATTTCGTGTATAACAGCGAAACTTCGACCAGACCCTCGCTGTGCTCTCGCTGTTGCGAGGGTAATTGGCTTATGCGACGGAGCATTGGGAATTAATTTTGAGAAAACCACAAGTGCTACAGACTCATGTCATATAGCATTTGAAACGCCATGACCTGATGCATATGGAATAATAGAGACATATATAAGATTATATCCATCAAAGTTATTTTCTCGTTGTAAAACTGCAGTAGTTAGAGTAGACTAATATACACATCCACATGTATCTTCTTTATACAACTGACACTTCCATCCCTCATTGTTTGGGTTTATTACCCCCTTATTCAGGGTTTATGGTGTAGAAGACATCATGATCAGCCTGGCCTCGTTTTGAAAGTGGCCGAGTGGTCACGTGCCATGATAAACGCTGACTTCCGGTGGGACATTTCGCTGGTTCCTGCCTCAGACAGTATTGTAACATGCCACTCGCCGCCGACCAGCATCCGCTTGTTAACGTTCAGCCATGTATAGACTTTATAAACCACGCCAGGAACCGGCCTAATGGTTCTGCTGGTAGTGAGTTAATGAAATTGTAAATTAATGTAAATTTCAGTTTTTTTTGTGTTTTTTGTGCACCTAGGACAAAAAAAGCTAGATAAGAATAAAATGTATTGATAACTGTATAGCCCTCTCCACTGAAATTGGAATATTTGCTTGTAAAGTGGGAGCGGGTGGAAGATCAGCCATGCTGAGCCCATTTACCCATATAAAAACAATTAACAAAAGCAGGGTGCACTTGGTGAAATTGAATACGCATCCATTGATTGTTGCAATAATATTATTATCCTGAAGAAAGTCATCTATCAAAATGACTAGTCTAATGAGCATAATTATTGGTATGGACCAGTCAGTTAAATGACGGTAAAATATCAAAAGGATAAGTGGGGAGTCAGCAGAAAACATTTTGTGTGTGAAATGTCCTGTATCAAAATAATGTAAAATGTCCGGCAATACAGTGCATGTCCAGGACAATTTCCCTTCTTTTCTATATGGTCTGCTGATCAAGGGTCAACCGATGCAATGTGATCCCTGGTCACCAACTGGCCAACCAATACAGAGGTGCCCAGTAAAATTGCACCCAATGCAGGAAATCTCCAAAAATGTAGTGTCTCAGAACGGAAGATTAACTTTTATGGTTATATTTCTATTCATAATTGTATGAAACACTTAAAAACACGATACAAATGAACCTGAATAGGGTATGGAATCAGATGAATTTAAATTTGTCTGGCTTATTTTACAACAAGGAACTTCTTGTTATGCTGAATTTCATAAGGAAATTCTATATTAATAAGGTTTGGTTTTGAAAAGTATGAAAATCCGGGAGATTTTAAATGGAATCCGGGAGAACGGGAAAATATCCAAATTTTGGTTTAAAAATGAGGAAATATTCCGAAATTTCGGGAGACTTGGCACCTCTGCCAATAATGCTGTTTGTCAGGGACCTTGGAGTAAGACCTTATTCCGGGGGGGGGGGGGGGGGGGGGGCACTGACTCTATGAGGGTAGGTACCCACAATGAAACTACAGCCCCTGGTTTTCTGGTAAGACGGCTCTCTGCTTTGATTGAACAGCCCTCTATTTTCTATGATGTAAATGGACAGCATGGTTTTTTTTACTGCCGCTATTCAATTTGCCAACAGACAATTAAAGGTCAAATTTAAGTAATTACCTCAAAATTGTTACACAAACAAGCACAGTGCCAGGCTAATTCTTGATGCTTATTCCTTTATTAGACTACCCAAACAACATCTCCCCCAGTATGGTGTCCCTGACAGCCCCCCTTTTGGGACTTCCTGGGTCAGTTACAGCCCCCCCTTTTTCAGCCTTGATGACAGTTACAGCCACAGCTCCCGGGGCCAATTTTTCAGAGGGTAGGCCTACCCAAACCTGGGTGGAGTGCCACAGTAATGAGTATGCATACCTGGAAATAATAAACAGTGGAACTTTACATAGCATTTGCATTTTAATGCAAGATTTGTTTTTAGATTATTGAATAGAAGGGATATAAACTAATAATTTATTCGTGGGTCAATAGTTTAAGTATCAGGATCTCGAATTTCATAATCTGATTTTAAAGTATAAGAAACAGCTCCCATACTCAATGGGCCAAATCGAAACAAAAATTGACCAATAACTACAAAAAGAATTAGCTAATTTTTGCACATATTCAGATCACAACTCAGTATAAAATATTGAAATATACATCTTCTATAGGAATCTGTCCTAAAATCAGCCAATCATTCTGGTAGAATCGGCTGATTTTTGTGGTGATCAGTTGGCTGACTTGGTCAAAAATCGCATAGATCGTACAAGCCTAAGTATAAAGTCGCTCCATACCACCCCCTATATGGCCTATCAGAACCTATCCTCCAGCTGGGGGACTTCAAAGGTAGAGGTGTTAAGCTGGTAAACCTCAAAGCCACAAGTATCTACACTAAGCCCTTGTAGGTTCAGTTACACCACCAGGGGATTAACCGATTAACAACATCACCCAGAACCTAATCCCCGATAGGTATATCAGAGTCTGACACCCACAGCCCAGACTGTGAGACGTGGAATGTAGAGGTTAAACTGTGGGGGTTGTGGTTTAGATGGGATACAGGTGGTTTGGGCATTTGATGTAGTAGCATTTATTACTAAAAGCTCCGGCTCCACTGCCCAACTCAACTCAACTCGACAACTGAGCAGCCTCCTCTTATATACTTCGTTTGTGCATGGGTGAAAGACCGCTTCAGAAAAAAAAGTCCTAACAAAGTTGTTTTTCTTTTGTCAATAGAAACATATCCATGCTCATGTTGTACTTTGAAAAACATTATTGCAAAGAAAAAATAGAACACAAATATAAGTATGTCACACCGCTCTGAAAATAACACCTCAATTTATTGTGGATGCGGGAATGCGGGTTTTATTCGGACAGCAAATGTGCCACATTAAAGTGATTATAATGTATCAATTCATAGAAATGAATTGAAAGCTCGAGTAGTTTATCTCAATCTATAAATCATCTAGTAATATAGATCGTGGGGATAAAAACTTGTAATGACATTTTATGCTACAGGCGAACAAGATATATAGATCCATTGGAGAAAATGTGAATGGATACATCAATAATATACTGACCTATATCATCAATGATTTATATTTCACTACGTGATTTGAATCTTGTGGAATATAATGATTAATGATATGGGGGACACTGTGGCTTTGCACTAATTAGGGAATAACGCACGGAGGGGTCCGACGGCAAAAAACGCGTTTTGTCCCGTCGTTACGGCCGCTGGCTGAACTCCCTATTATTAGTCCTACAGAGTTATCTCGTTGTTCTGCAAAAAAATCAATTTTTGTCATGGTTGTGTAGGTAAGATCAATACAAACATCTTTCTCGCTTACTAGTCACTACTAACATCACTAGGAAAAAAGTTATAGCCCAAAATGTACAAAAAGTCCATTTAAAAAAAATTACCCTGAGCTACTCTTTGCAACGTAGCAACGCAACGTAGCAACGCATGGCAACGTGACCTAATTATCATAATGCTACACTCTGATTGGATGAAGTTTATGTGTCCCTGGAGAGGTGTTTTCTAGCTCAGGATAGATGCACACTAGGGTAGCAACCAGAAAAACCTTTAAATATGCTTTTATTCAGAACAGAATATTATTTTGTTAAATATTTTATTGTTAATACGTCATGTCAACTTAATTTACAAAGTTTTGTGAAGATTGAGCCGTTTACACTGCTTTTATAACGTTTGTTACAATGTGCGGACGTCTAGATCGGCACGTCGCTACCCCCCAGCCGTGTTATAACTTCATATAAAAGTATTATACTCACATGCCCTGGTGGTATTCAATATAGGTACTCTTATTCCAATGTAATATGTAATTTCCTCCAATACATCCCAATCTTGTATCCATCAAATGTAACTTATCCAGGTAATAGATCTAGTATCTTTCACATGAGAAATGCTCATAATAATATCATAATCTCTGCCAACGCTCCTAGATGAACTCCTACCCTGGGTTATACTTTCAGGAAGAATGACCAATACCCATATGATATGACCTTGGATTTGACCTTGACCCGGTCATGACCCCAACTATTCCCCTATATGCTATATACCCCTCCCATATCACTAATCCCTAATCCCTCTATAACCTCTCTATAACCTTTTTCACCCCTCTCTAGTGGCCAAACTGAACATAATCTGTGAGGGGGGGGGGTAGGGGGGTTACTTATTTTATAATAGTTTTTCAAAAATCTCCTTTTATAAATCAACATAATGCATAATGACTTCACCAAATTCGAAATGCAAACTGACTTGTTGGTCGTGATATGCAAAATCATACAAGTTTTGGTCACTTTTTTAGTGACAGGGTTCCATTTGATTGAAAGGTCTAATCTCGATATCGGGCTAGGCAATTCAAGGTTTAAATTAGTCTTTAGTGGACAATTACTATTATTATTAGATGTTGTTTTCTCTTTAATCTAACTCTATTATTTAATTTAATTTAATTATTAAATCTGTAAATGCCTTTAATACAAAAGATTGTATCGACTGAGACTTCTGGAAGAACATGTATTTGCATGAAGATGTTAATAAAGTTGAACCTTTCAAAAAAAAGAAGAAAAATCTCGATATCGGGATAGGCAATTCAAGGTTTAAATTGGTCAGCTGCACATAAGATGAGCACACTTATTCATTTTATGATTATGACGTGTTATCGTTATTTGGTGCCCCTGCGATATGTTAGTTGCACAGATTTGATAAATATCCGTTTGGAAGGTGCGACAAAATGAATATAATCACTGGGCAAAAGTACCTTTCACCACAGTTAGACTGTTACCTCAGTCATTTAGTGATTCTCCATAAAGGCGGGAATCGTGAAGTGATACGATTGAAATTCTGCCTGAATTCGACAATCGCTATATATTTTTATCGGATTGATCAGGGGTTACCCCCTTTAAGGCTAAATAATAACCACTTCCCATAATATCTGCAGAGACTAAATCCCATATAATCTCCATCCCTGTTGAACCAATGACCTTTTATTATAATAACAAATCTAAATAAACACCCCTCCCCATACTTAATCCCATACTTACAGGTATAAGGATTAACTGACCCACCCTCTGAACCTATAGGGTATACAATGAGGGGAGGTCAAAAGGGCACTTCAGAGGAGTGCCAAGTATGTGTGGGTATATCAAGGTTGGAATGCTAATACTTGATTGACACATGTATTTATATCTGTAGGATACTATCTTACCTCCTTTAGGTGTACATATATTAGGAGGAGACATGTACTAGATCTTTGTTTTTTGGTAGAATCTTTAACTATGTACATTTATTTGGGCATACAAAAATATATAATCTAGATAATAAGCTCAATAAGTATCACTCTTTTGGAGCATTAGCTACTATGTTAATTCTTTTTAGCATGAAAAGGAAGAATATAAAATGCTAAAGGATGAATCCACTTATTTCATCTAGATAAAATCTTATACCACTGAAGGACATTTCAAATTCTCAATAATGATATCCGAGCGCAGAAACATGGAAAATAATTTTCCACACTGTTAGGTAAAAACGTATTTAATGACTTTGGGTATTTCCATACTGTTTGTTTTGATAGGTGGATATAATTTTCAATATTAAGAATTCTCAGGCCTTTGTTACAAATGTAACATTAAGTTTACATCATGCTAGAATTTTCCTGTGACAAGACAACTGAGAATATCAGAAGGTTTTAGGATCAGATATGAAGTTCCTATTCATCCAAATATACAGATCAATATCCTATCTAGATGATGATGATGTGTTGGAGTTTAAGGTTTACTCAGCAATTTTTCAGCTATATCAAGACCAACTCCGGTTTTTGACTGTACCAATTGGCTGACCGAATCTATGGGGGCGAGAACGACGGCAAGGCAAGGCGGCACAGCCGGCAGAAGCGAGACTCGAACCCAGATCTCTCATGTGCTAGGCGAGCACCCTACCGACTGTGCCATCCCGCCCCCTATATTCTATCTAGTCACCAATAAATCTCCAGACTCTTCAGGCAAAAAAATCCCCTATAGACATATTATGATAAATAGTCCACTCCACATCACCTAAGTTAACCTAAGGTCATAAATCACACAATGACAATACAGAGTAAGGGCCCTCAGGCCTCAATGACCTTACTGCTTTATTATACATGAGTTGGGGCCCTGGATGGGGATCCTGTTAATTTTCTGTATTTGTATTCTATTTTGCTCCTGCAGGATACTGTTGCAAATGCTGCAAACAGTTGGAACCTAACAGAAAAGAGACAAGCCATCTATTAGCTTAGAAAATATCAAATGAAATCATATTTGAATTAAAAATATGATATAGATTACATGAAATTCTTCCTTTTGATGGTGTACCATACTAAAGGGCACAATAAACAATAAAATGCTAAATGCTGAGACACTAAAGTGGGGAAGGAGTCTCTATCCTATTTGCTCTGATACATGCACATATATATATATTTAATTTGGAGGCACTTAGAAACACAAATGTGCATAATATTATGTACTTAGGAAAATTAAAGTTATATTGCTTTATACAATCTTTTGGGAAACTATGAATAACGAATAACATAATGTTGAATTTGATATAAGCCTTGTTCAAAGTTCCTTGATACTGATTTCTTGACCTTTTTACTGTTTTTCTAACCATTTTGTTACCATTGTACTAATGGTTAGGCCCCATCTGGACAAATACCTAATTTAGGAAATACCCGTGTACGTGTTGAGGATGTTGACCCCTTGTCCTTGGGTTTAGGCCTATACACTTAGGCTGTAATGATATTACATGCTAAAGGCCTACAGCATGTCACAAACATGTCACAAACATGTCACACCTTGGTGGCTCAGACATGGGACTCTGTGCACTGACACATGCCTAAAGTCTCTCAAGTTGTATTTGTATGAATAAATATGGACAGTATTTGTTTAAGCAAAATATTGTCAGGGTGTTTAAGTGATAAACTGACCCTATTCTACACAGTAACTACTGACCACTCATCCTCATTAACTTAATAAGTTAATAAATACATTGTAATAAATTTCATCAATAGGTTGACGAAAAAAAATCTTTAGTTTTTTTGTGTTTCTCCATTTGCCAGAAAAATATATAATGTGTTCGCATTTTTGAAATTATCTAATGTTATAAAATACTCAAATTACCACACTACTTTTCAGTCAGGAGAACTGTGATATGGTATCAATATAATGTATTGCAGCAGATATACCATTAAATACACCATATCACAGGTGATTGAAGAAAAATACTATCGCCGAGGTCCAAAGTGTCCTAGTGCATGGGTATCGGCTTAAAACTGACCAACTCTACCCGAACAGTTGGCCGATTTTAACACTGACTCCTATCAAACATGTATATTTCAATATTACATACTGACTTGTTATCTAGATAGTTGCTAAAATCGGCTGATTCTATTAGAATCCATTAGAATAATCTGCCAATTTTAGCACTGATCAGTTGGTCGATTGAGCCAAATTTACCTCGTGGGTATGGGACTTTAACATCCCAACTCAGTCAATGGTTTTACCTGCGAATGACCATACCTTTACGATGACATTCTCATATTCTGGTGTAACAGGCCACCAGGTGTTCCAGACACTAGCCATAGGCCAAAAACAACATGGGCTGTCAATATTTTGTTACTATGCCAGGAAATAAGTGGCCATGAAAGAGGTATGACACATCATAACTGTGATGGAAAAAAGTTCAATTATTCCCGAAATATTACGTTTTTGTGTGCCGGAGGTGCAGTGGATAAAAAATCGTGCCAATACTTATAACATTCACATTTCATTTTTTTAGTTTTAATAATAAGTGGTATGATGAATACCAGAAACAGCACCTAATTTGCATCTTACACCAGTAAGCAGTAGGTGGTATTCTATATATATATATATACATTACAGTATTCTTATATATAGTAAAGGAATGACAATACAGATTATCTTATATACATATCGTCTGTTAACATAATATTCTAGATTAATTTGTTGATGTTGCATATAGATGACGCCATTGACGTTTCTCTGCACAGAAAGGATTTGATGCAATATTGGTGATCAATTGAAAAGTTGATAATTTCAAGCAGTGTTCGAAATTAAGGGCGCACCCTGCACCCGGTGTGCACAATTTGGCAGCAGGGTGCATACTTTTTGGAAGGCATGCACCCGGCAGGTGCATGCCTTTTCATCAGCATAAATACCATTATATAGTGGTGTGCACACCAAAAGCTATCCGGATGCATAATTTCAAGACCCTTTGCACCCGCCGTGTGCATGAAATAAATCCTTAATTTCGAACACTGATTTGTTATGATTATCCAAATTATATTTCTATGATTTCATGATGTTTCTGTCCTAGTTTACCATGTACAAAGACTATGATAACACATGACCTTAATAATGTCATGAATAGTGAAGGACCGTATACCTCATGACCACCACATGTTGGTGACCAAAAACTGGCCCATGACAATGTATAGCATATCCATACATGTGTAAAAGTATGAGAACTCTCTGTTGACAAGGAGCAAATGCTATTAAAATCCTGAAAGAATATGAAGAACTCGTCAATTGAAAACTGGAAAAAAAACTGCCTGTGGCGTGTCATTTAACCCTACAGAAGGCTTCTGAAGCTCATGAATAGTTGGGGTAATTAGAGTTGGCAAAGTGTAAGGGGTGTTCTGGTAGGGGTGTCAGGGGGGCGTAGCGGCCATGTTAATGGTTACATGTTTAGCATGTTAACCATGTTTAACATGTAATCCTGCTCCATGATCCGTGCTAACCCTTGAGGTGTCAGGCTCCAGCACTTGATCCCTAGCTTGGGGTGGGTGGGTGGGGCGCAGGGTAGGTAAAGGGGATCGGTGGATTTGGGTATTTGGATTTGGGCATAGACTGTAAACTAAAGTGGTTTTATAAGTAAGAAAAGACATCATTCCCCCGGGAACATCCCTACATTCCCCCAAAAACATCCCTATGTGTTGGAGGAATAGAATATTCCTGGTTAATGACTGAAAAAGGGATGCTATAATTATTATTTTATGTGATCTGCTCTGAGATTTGGGGGCTTATTGACACAGAGGATGAACGTAGAAAGTCTCCAGACTACTAACAATTAAAGAATCTCTTGAATATATAATCTAGAGTAAGATATCGGGTAAAGTATGAATGGCGTAAGCTTAATTATCTTGTTACATTTCACGTTACTCTATGCACTTCAATTAACATCAATGATGATAACCTACCCCATGGTAATTCCAGTGTACATGGTAGTTCCTGGGGGCAGATCTCTAGAGTCAGTGTATTTCCTGTGTAATCATATTCCTTGACGTACACCCTCAAACCTTGGCAAAGTCACCAATGATAAAGCACCTGAGACCAGTATATTATTGTACACCCTAATACTGCCTCAGCATATTCTTTGAGTTGGAGGCTTGAGTAGATAGCGAGGAAACGGATTTGTGAGCACTGTATGGTAAATAAACTTTCACAGAATCAGTAAAAATCTGAGTATTTCCATCATAAGCTCCCTCGATATACATATACACTAACCACACTAGCCAGTATACTCACTATAGACGCTTCTGGTGGCAATTTACTCCTGACCAAAAATGCAATTTAATACGCCTTGACTGATTGGTCAGGTCCGGGGTCCAATTAGAGTGGTCGTGTTGTCTTACACACTAACATTGTAGCGGGAAGGTATGCAATAAACTGAGGAATTAATCAGAACAACCTGGTGTAAACTACACCTAGGGGGTTCAGGTATTGGTGTGGAAAATTACACATTTCGCCTTGGAATCCAATAAGTGTAGCAGACGCTATTAGTACTTATATGTGTTACTAAAAGAATGCATTATGATAGAGCTGTGCTAGCTAATAATAAGGTTTTTTGAGAGACGTTTGCTATTGCCATATTTGCTAACTCCATTGGATTATTCTTGTTTTGGTATACATACTATTTAGCATGATATTTTTCTCATAGTCCTGGGCAACTGATTATTGCCTTACATGTCCATCATTGTATATAATTTTCTAGGAGTTTGTTCTATTGAATGATAACCTCTGTAGTGTAAAGGATTTATATTCCTATGTACATTAGGTGCATCACATTCATCCTGTTCCCTCCTGTTGATTAGGCCGATGCTATCAAGGTATCCTAGGAATTATCCAATGATAGATATATTTCATAACATTATATCCTGCACTATGGTCCACACACTATGATTGAATCCATTCTTAAGAGGCAAACCATTAATTATGAAAAAAAACTCCTTAAAAATGTGGGGGAAAAATCCAGTGTATTGACCCCTTGCACATCGGCTTGTATCCGGCGTGTCTATACCCCTCAGAGTCCAGTTCTCCAGGTACCAGCAGCACGTGTTCTGCAGGGTTCAGGGTAAACCAGTGTAGGGTTCTTCAGGGTTCAGGGTAAACTGTCAGGGGTCACGTGATCTCGGCGGTGTTATTTGCTGGTTCCCAGCATGGGGTATAATGACGTACATATGACTAAAGCAACCAGCGCATGACCTTCTCATTAGCTCAGCTCAAAGCTGAAATTGATACTAATTTTAGACAAGTATTTACCCTATTAGCAAATATTTTAGTTATATCTAAAATATTTGCCTAAAGTTATATATTTTGGTATGAGCTGCCTAGAAATGTATAGGATTCAAAGATACACCGCAATCGATATGCCCATTCCTCTCTAAATTGTAGCTTGACCTTGCTTTGATGTTAAATATGTGAATACTTTCTCAAATCATTTTCTTGTGCCAGAGGTATCTCTCAGTAGTCCAATCTTGCATATTTTGATAGAGTTTTCTGAAATGATGGATACTCAGATAAACCTCAGGCTGGTACTTCCAAAGTTCTGGAAGCCACCACACCTAGCAGTGGTCTGTGCGTAGGTAATGGCAAAAAGTATTGCTATATTAGCTGATGATGATATGTAAACTTCTTTTAATTCTCACAGCAATGGCGCGTCATAAATTGTCATTTGATCTGAATTTAATTTCCAGGAATATAAAATTCTCACACCAACATCCTTAAGTCATACACTTAGAAACATCCACATCCTTTATGTGCATAAATACAACGACAACTACACAATAACGCATCCAGTCAATGTCCCAAGTACATCCCAATGGCAGAGACAGTCACAGGCAGTCCTGGGGGAGTATTTAAACAGTCAGGCCTATTAATAATATAGGTAGTGGGTTAAGAGCAGCTACTCCTGTATACTCCAGAGACTACTCCATACCTTCCCAGACTACTCCAGGGTCTGTGTGGTTGTGGAGGGACCTGGCTGGGAGCAGGGTTTCAGACTGTGTCATTGTCAACAGCTTGTGACCTCTGACCTCTAATGTTGGGTCAAGGGGGGAGGGGAGGGGAAGGTGGGAGGGGGGGGGTGCAAGGTAGGGGGAGGGGGTACTCTGTAGTTTGTGATGGTTGTGCTGGAAGCTGGTTTGGAGCTAAAAAGCCCAATGCCAACTAAAATAAATCTATGCTTAAATCAACAGATAATTAGAAGGATTTCTTCTAATAGCGAATTGTTGTGGCGATTCTGACAAGAAATAATATGTATTTGACATGTACCCAACTGTCTAATCAAATTCTGCATGACATCCTGCTTATGTGGCGTAACCAAAGGCCAACGAAAACTTCTAGAACGTGTTGCAATCATTTTATCACAAGGATATCTTATTAATTGTCCGTTCTCTTTACCAGTATAGTGATTTCCGGCAAAGTGTCTCCTCATTGAGGGAGTTGAATGTGTCAGATATACGGCACAGCTGAGGTGAGAGATGGAGTCATGCAATGAGATAGACCTGTACACAACTACAGACTTAGCTATATCATTCAGACTTGCCATTCTATCTCTTTTTGCCGAATTGGTGAGGCCCATGAAATGTATCGGGTTGTGCAAAGCAGCAACCGGCAGAAAAGTCAGGTAACTGTCACTGTCCCAGCTTAACAGTCTGCGAGGTTTGAGGCACCCTAGTTGGTATTGGGCATAAGTATAACAAAACATTATCAAAATATGAAGTCCTAAAGAATTTGAATTTGTGACCTGCCCTGATCTGACCTGCCCTGACCTACCAGGTACCAGCAGTGACTGACCACTGGTCACCAGCTGACCCCCCCCCCCCCAGCCCCAGCTGGGTGCCGGCAGGTGGGGCTAAGTACACAGATTACATATGGAGAGCACGCCCAGTGAGGCTGGGGACCAGCATGGCCAGGAATGGAGGTGTGTGGTGAGGAGGGGTGAGGGGGATGGGCCGTATGGTACCATTTGATAAGTCTATCCCAATTTGCATCTAAATTTTAGATCAAAATGGCAAATACACCTTAAACACGTACAAAAATCATAATTATATTAGTATGGATAAATCAGAATGTGTGACAGGTTGTGACAGTGTTGCGATACAATTTATATTAGTGCTACTGGTAAATCAACTGATGGTTACCACTATGAAAATAAAGGCAGAACACCAACGTTCAGTAAAATCAAACCGTGTGGGAGGCCAGGGTTCGATTCCCCACTATCGCAGAGCTCACTTGTTTTATTTAAACGTTACCACAAGGGGCTTAATTGTTGGACTGGAATACTCAAATACCAACATATCGACCATGCTGCAACCAATGAAATATACATAACATATAGTTTAGTCAAAGTTTGGCATAAGAAAGGCCATGCAAAGTTGGTAGTCATTCACAGGCTTACACAACATATTCAAATCAATTGAGAAACAAAAATAATGTGCATATCATAATTTGTAACATCTGCAAAGTTCACGATCTTTGTATTAAACTCCAGGTTGGGTTAACCAGGAACATTTCCCACAAGCAGGATCTACACTTTATCCTGTAGTGCAAGGAGATGCTTACAACCTGAGGAACCATTTGTCTAAAGCAGGAAATTGTGGGTGGGAAGAGTCTGGTGTAAAGCCACAAAAAGCCTTCTCCCATTTCTGTGTAGTAAGGTTAGAGTAAAGGACTGGTGTAGATGTAGGTCTCTAACCCCTCCCCTAATAACATGGTGTCTTCCCCTATGTGTACCTTCACCATACAAATATACAGCCTCCTGTGCCTAAACTTGTTGAAATTAGACTATTGTGGGTGTTTGACATGGGGAAAGATTCGATTATGTAAATGCGGCTTGCTTATCGTCTATTTCAAGTTCTGGAAATGCATGATGTTTATATTAATGTGCTTTTCCTATCATTTATTTAAGTTTTTGGAGTATACGATTGGTATTACCGGCAGAGCTTGTCAATAAATCTCGTGGTTGCCCATTGGGAAACCTACTGCCATAACATAGTTGCCCAGTGGTACACCTAGTGCCCCGGAAAATGTTCAATATATTTTGTCCTGAGTTACTATTTAATACTAACATCTAATGAAAAAAACAACAACAACAACAACAAAACAAAAAAAACAGTCCCCTTTGAAAGATAAAATTCCCCGTTTTCATTACATCTGATTATCGCAGTGACTATTCTGTCACTGACTACACAGGTAGATTCTAGGAAGATGTTGGAAGGAAGCCCTGTATTACCAATGAGGTAATAACAACTCAACTCTACACCAAAAAGTAGGCCTATGTTTCTCTAAAAAGTGGGCCTATGGTTTCCTAAAAAGTAGGCCTATGGTTCCCCATAAACACAGACTCACTATTGACAGAACATGTCAAGTATTCAGCTCAGCAGACTTGTAGATGAGTCAAAGTGTGACGTCACACACTCAGCACTATACGTCACAACCACAGAACCACACATGTAGGATGTCAACATGTTTGAAAAGGGCAAAAACTGTCACCACAGGAAAAGCCTGTTCCCTGTAAGTTTTTGGTTGTTTTTTGGTTGTTTTTGGTTGTTTTTTGGTTGTTTTTGGTTGTCCTTGGGGCATTAGTTTGGTATAGTGGGAGGTCTATGAATGTCTATGAAGATGGCATGTTGTGGTAACGGACAGAAGAGGTGCGTGCAAATATACCTTTGTTTCTTCTGTTTACAGAGACCTTGTATTGATGAAGAGGACCTTTTTCAACCTAGTGTGCGTTTCTCTGGGTACTGGTATTATTTAAACGATAGGCTTATCATTTCTGGTGTATATCTCTGCATCATAATCAATAATGCGTAGCTGTGGATAGCATGTATAACTATTCATATCAATACCCTATCAATATTCAGTGTCTAGCTACAGCTCTTTTAAGAATAAAATTGTTTGTTGAATATCTCCAGGCCAATCTATGTTGAAGCTAAACAAAGATGAATAGAATTATTTTTCTATTGTTAATGCTTGTATAAAAATGTGTGGTAATCTCGTATATTCTCGTAATATCCCTTAACCATGCAATATGTGTGTCACATTATTTGTAAAATAAGCTAGAAGGGAATGGCTCCTTAGTTTATATATAGGTGCATCACCCTCAATCAAACATTTAACATTTTGTCAATTGATGCCCTTCCCAGCAGAATATCAATGATCACAGTTCTTTTTCAATAGTCAGGTTCTTCGTGATTGGCCAAATTAAGGAGCCATATGCCGAAGGGAACCTGTGCTATTTATTCCTACTAGATCTTTTTCTTATTTAAAAAGACACATACCAAATTTTGCCCTGCATATATGCACGCACTACAAATAGACCCAACACTATAATTACCTTACCTGCTGAGAAGGGAAAACAGTGAACACAGAGTTCTTTTGGCAGGCAAACTTTAAGTGTTTCTCTGCCAAATGCGCTGGTAGGTTTGGGCATAGGGAGGTGTATTGTATGCTATATAGACCTTTACACTCAGAGAGGATCTTTTAGATTTTATTTAACAATGCTGCAATTACTTCAGTGAAAAATAAGTGTAATGGATGGTAAAAAATACTTGTTTCGGCCAATGAACATCAAATTGATTTCATAAGGCCACATGCAATTGTACAATCTCTATTTTTCATTTGTTTCATAGAGTAAGGATGAAGCAGATGAAAAATAGATGTTCAATAAAAATATATATTTGATAATAATAAATTGGATGTATGGAGCCTTTAATCATTATAATCTACCAAAGACTTTTTTTTCAAAAAGTTGAACCTAAAAACCTGAAAAATACATCTATACATATAATGTATTATGGATAATAGATGAGCTATGCCAGAAGTACTATGCCTTTCAATATAATAACAATTACAGAGAGAAGAAAATATTCTGCACGCAAACCTAGCTGTCAAGTCGTTGTTTCGTGAGGCCTGGGTCTATAGTGAATAGCCAGTTTGGGTTGAGACGGTTTGAGAATCTCAGTCCCACAATATTGTTGGCCACTATAGGAGCACCTGGCCACTCTCCAGGCAGGTCTACCTTTAAAAGTAAACTTACAAGAACTAATTTATGGATTTCTGCCAAGCTCCTGTAGAAAGTAAGTGAAGCCCGGGAGTTGAAAGTGATATAAACCCACTTTAAATAATTAAATGGTTTTGTTCTGATTAGATAAATAAAAGGTGAAAATATGTTTGTCTATTGGTATCTATATTACTATTAGAAATAGAATTAAATAATTTGAATATGTCTTTTTGAAAAATCAGTCTTTTGCTAGTTGAAATATTGACTATATTCAAAATGCGACTTTACTTTCGGGCATATCAAAATAACAAACAACATCAATATAATCAATTTGAAAATCGTTTTGTTTTTATATCTAACAAGTCATTGAGCAAATACTGAGGTAAACATTAGCAATTACAATCAAGGTTTAATTCGAAACAATGAAAATTTTTCTTTGGATTTAAGCGTATAGTTGTCCACTTAAATGCCTGTCCTGTTGCATTAAATGCAAGTAGCAAAAAGAGTAAGTAGTCTATAAAAATTGTAATTATAATGCAGTATTACTATCATTATTGATTATACCCCTGGACACACACAATTGGACCTATATATGTTTCCATTAATACGACACACATACATTTACGAATACAAACATAATTATGCATTTGGTAATTTGCGAACGCATCCACGGGGCTGTGACCAGCTGGTTTGCAGGGGGTCACCAAATCTCTGTGGGGGGTCCAGACCCCCGCTGTAAGGGGGTCAACCACTTGTGGGAGTGGGGTGGAGTTCACCCCCAACATGAGATTAACTTTTAACCTACTTTGAAGGTCACCAGGCAATATTAAAGGTTGTATCATACTGTTTTAGAGCTATTGCACTATATATTGATATGAAAGGTCATTTATGAATATGATATTCTAATATTTTATTTCTTATTTCAGATGTAAAGACAAGAGATGGTATTATTCATTCTACCGTTAAGTCACCTTTGTACTATTTTTGATATTATGTGCAAGGAAACTAATCAAATATACAATGCAGAGAGATAGATTTTGTAGTTAATATATATATAAGCTGAATCTAGTAATTGCCCAAGAAGATATAAATTGTGACTATCTATTCAGTGTCTGAAATTAAAGAAGCTCCCTGCATTCGATCTACCCTCTGAATAATTCTACCAAAAGGAATACAAGAAATATTAATCATATATGCATACTTCGGACCGTGTACGCAATGTTCCATAATTCCGGAGACTGTGTATGCAGTGGCGGATTTAAAAGGGCAATATATTACTCTTTTCAATGTACAATTCTGGGATAATTTTACATAAGGGCGTCCCTCCTTCTTTTGAAAATATCTGGATCATTCTCTCATGTTTATTATACTATTTCCCTCCTGTGCAAACCCATGTGTTGACCATGGTGTGCTAACGATTCGTTTGGGTCTGCTGTATATTGTGGTACCTGGGTTCTATGGGATATGCTTGGACCAATTCCAAATAACATTGTTGGATTATCCATATGGACAAGAGATAAACCTTATAAGCTTGTACTGATTTGTATCATATTTTCTTATAAATAGTATAGTGTCTTTGACTGATTCACTGTTGAACATTTCTCTTTTACTTCCCTGTGTATGCCCTAAATTAAAAAAAAAACCCCGCTAGCTATAGTTTACTGGCTATTTAATGCTATACCCATCTCATGACTTGCATTATTAGTCTAAATTCTCAGCTGAAATCCACCACCATAGAAATAACGACTCTATTTTTCTTCCATTGATAATCAAACTATGCTGTAAAATGAACGTATAACCATTTGGTAATGATAATACATTATTACTCCAATCCATATCAGTTACTATACAACTATTACATACCCAGGATTACATCGATTTAACAATAAGTTCTGTCCCTAACAGATGGTTTAGTTTCATGTGAACCTATAGGGTCAGGTACCCTTACAGCAGCCAAATAGTCCTTTCATGACCTACATAGCTTTTGCATAATAGTTTGAGCAGCTAGCAGACTTGGACGTAACTACAGTCTAGCATCCACTAAGCCTCTCTGAACAATGGGAACCAATGAACCGTGACGGGGCATTGTAAACACGAGCACGTGTGGGGTACTTCCGGTGCTATGAGAGCCCCCTTTAAGTATTGAGGCAGAACGTAGAGGGTCATTAATGGAGGGTTAGAGTGTGTGTTATGGGAGGTCAGGTATATAGAAGCAATTTAGTGTATTTAACCAAAACATATGTTCAAAAACTATAGATTATGAGAGAGTTTCCTCAACATATCAATTGCTTCTTATTGCTTAATGGCATTTTTTATGTGAAACGTTCTCTGCATTAAGGTGTCTATTTTTAGTTATTGCAATAATGCTATCGAGAAAACCAAAGGGAATGGCCCTTGAAACATTGAACTAATAAAAAATACCCTTTTGGCCTCAGTGAAACTGAAAGGGGATTAAAACAAGTAATGACTAGGTCATAACCATTCCGTAAATTTGATATGGAAACAAACCCATTTATTTTCTCAAACTTGACCCACGACATGCTGAACATTTTGTAGTCTCCATTATCCATATCGGCAGAACATCAACGTTTAATTATATCCTTTTGTTTTCATCTTACACTGGGAAATCATAACCTGAATGCATCGTTCCATACATCGGATATAGATACCCAAGAGAGTACTTGTAATGAGATATAGTACTTTGCTTATACTAAGGTAAATCCTATTTATATAGGCCCAATAGTACCTACCCAATCTTACCCTTACCAGTAGGCCTAAGACATCTGCTTAAAGCTGACTACACCTAAGGTATAAGCCTATATAGGGTCCTATTCAGTAACACATGTCTAAAGCCTACACCTGATAATATAACAGCCTACACAGGGTGCTATTCAGGAACACACATATCTACAGCCTATACCTGATAATATACCTATACTCATTTAATAGTAGTACTAGTACCTACCCCATTGTCAGCCTCATTGTGTAGCCAACTCCAACAGAAACGTCCGAAAAGGTAACTCCAAGCCTAAAGGTACAATCCCACAACTAGGCCTAGGCCTAGTAATAGTAGTAAAACTCTCCTAACCCAGAGAGAGGGAGAGAGCCTGGGGGCCACCTGGCCAAATTTGAGTAATGTTGGCCCAAATTGTGACCATCCACGGTTAGAATGGCAGGTGTTGGGCAGGTAAATCCGTATTTCCAGGCTTGTCTTGGGTGTAAATCCCTATTTTGGGTGTTGTTTTGGTGTGTTAGTTTGTTGGCTAACACCGAAATGGCCCCTCTGTGGTGGAGGTGTGTGTGAACTGGAGGTCTGGTCTGTTACCGGCGTGTAGGGGTGGGAGGTGGGAGGGGGCGGGACGAGAGGAGGAACACCAGCGAAATGAGAGGATGTATGGGTGGTGAGGCAGTAGAGCATGACGGGGGTAAGTTCGGGAGGTGGTGTGGAGTGACTGGAGTTGACTTTGAAGGTGGGATTTTATTAAATGAATCTGGAAGCCCAGATGTAAAGTGCCATATGGTCAGCAATCAACAGGTCATTTAGTGTTCCTTTTATTTGTGACATCGCGATAGTTAAGAGTTCTGGCTAAACATCATAAATATTATTTTGTATGAAGTGTTGTACATTAATAGGACACATATTGTCACTACACTTTGAAAGTGTCATTAGATTAGCATTTTGGTGAATTTACGAGAACATAGGAGAAGACAAAATAGCAGTAGTTGAAAGAAAATGTTCAAGTTTTTTTGGTTGTTTCTTGTGTCCCAGATCTGCCTGTAAAATGAGGCGATGCATCAGGGGGGTAGTTGCGTACTTAAAGTGTGCCCATCACTTCAACAGTTCAAGGCCCTCCAAGAGGTGGTGAATTTCAGGTGGACAGAAATAGACTAGAAATCGGCTTCTGGTAAGTCATTTGTGCCGGTTGCCTTTCATGATTATGAATATGAATTATTTCAGATTATTCTCCCAAAGGAAAATACTTTATTTTGACAACGATTCAAAGTGCACTAGTGCCATGCTCCAGTGAAAAGACATTAAGTTTAAATAGTACCTATCTCATATAAAAGTTGAACATGCTACACTTTATGAAAACATGAAAATATGGCCAAATGGTTAAACTACCTAAAATCATACAAGCGAATAATGTTGAAAAATGTCACCTTTTATTTTTTTTCACTGTAACACTTCGTTATAGCAAATGTGCTCAATGATATATTGTATAATCGCATTAGGCCTATATACTATGTATTTGAAAACAATTTAATGTGCTGACTGCTATCATTATCACTATCCAATACTACCCTCACATCCGTGGAACTCCTATGATTATTACAGCTAAGAAACCTCCCTAAGTTAATGTGTCTGTTTATATTTTGTCATGCACATAAGATTTTTCATATAATATTGTGCACCAATTAAATATAAACGGAAATTATAAGTGGATAAGGTTTTATAAGGTTAAAAAAGAAAATGACATCACGTTTACTCCCTAACCCACCAACATTATGGCTAGGAATAGCGACTAAAATATCTTATGATAATGAAATTCACATTTATTTTTTGTTCCCAAAAGAGACAGCACTTAATAAGTTAAACTTGGCCTAATTTCCTAAGTGCCCGAACTTTCCCTAAGTGGTCAGTCTGGGCACTCTCCGAGCGGACCATTAAGTACCAGATTTCACGGTGACTCCACGACAAAAGACCCAACATCTGTTTGGAGAGCAGCCCCCTCAGGAAACACAATACCCCTTCAAGAAGGCAACATCTTCATCCCAATTTCCTGCCCGTGAAAGAAGAGAGGACAAAGACACTTAAAACTGGCCTTTCGCTGGTTTTCAGGCTGGAAACTGAGAGTAATCCATTAAAAGCTGTCGGGAACCAGCAAACAGAGATGAGGGTTCCAAATGTCGTCTGCTGCTAATCTAGAGGCGACGCCGGTTCCCGGCTGGTCAAAGATAGATGTGGAGATAAGATAACCAACCTGCTGGGAACCAGCCTGAAAAGCCCGCGCTCAAAAGGTAAACAAACCCCCGCCACCTGAGGAACGTAGACTTGCCCCCTATCTTACTAATTAACAATAACACTTCATTTGGTCAGGAAAACAGATTCTTGTAACAGAAATGTTACAAACGGAAAAGAGCCAAGCATCAAAGTAATACTAATGCACGTGATTGGACGATTTCTAAATCGTTCTTGGATGTCGAATTTAAGAAATGACCATGTCGCATGTCATTGTTTCCTGTCATTTGTCACTAAGGGTGATTTCACCTGTCAAATTTAAGATTTAGCCCCTCTCAGTGAAGAACTTAAGAATTGGTCCTGTCGCACTTGGTCACTATCCCCAAAATTGCCTCTGCCGCCGTGTTGATTTAGGGGTCTAAATACCCATGATTATGTTCCTCCCTCAGACCATGTAGAGTAACATTATTTTACTTTCCATGCTTAGTCTATGCAGGGCATGTATGTATTTATATCATGCGTATTATTACTCATCTTTGGGAATAGTAAAATATTTATAAAAAACAAAATATCACAAAAAAAGGTACTTAGATATCGTCTAATATCTGTTGTACATTTTCTGATCATGACGTTTAGATCATGAAAGAACATTATTAGACGCATAAATCACTATCTGCTTATTATTACACATATTATTAATTAGTGATGTAAACAAAAAACAGTAGAAATAATCATGACATGTCGTCTCAGGACGATTTGAAACTTTCTAAAATGATTTCATCATAATTAGGCTATGTGCAGAATGAAAACACATAGAAGCATAACTTGTGGTGAGCTAAAGATTCAATTGTTTGCGTGATCGCCAGTCAAAATGGACTATTGAAATGTACATGTTTGATCCACAAAAGCAACAGATCATAAGTAGAACTACTTCTCATAATTGGTTGATTTATTCTCCGATTCAGGCCAGTGAATATGGTGCTTAATATACATAATGTTTGATTGTTCCAAATATAATTCATACATCATTGAAACAATAATAAGAATAGGATTAGCAAGTTTAGTGTTGTAGCGATAAGACGTACACCCCTCTCTCCCTCTTCACATTGTGTCTTTGTCCACTGGACTTAGGCTAAATATTTGTTAGTGTTGTGTCTGGACTATCGTTAAGAGTAGGCACACACATAAATAGGTCACCAGCTGGTCTGTGAGGTAACGTGACGTAACCTAAGTGGCTGATTGACTTCAGAAAAAGGTTTATTTGACCTCATTGTTGGTCAGGAATCCCTGGACTCTGCATACTTTGTCCCTAAGTGAAGGGACTGTGGCGGATCTAGGGCTTTGACCCAAAATTATAAGTAAGTAAGTTTATTCGACTAATGCAAGCAATACATTCATGTCACTGAGGTAGGCGTTGTACAATTTGATATGCATTTTTAATAAATGTACAAATAGATTCAATTGCATTGTCTTCTTACTTTTCTTTTTTTTATAAGCAAATAGCATGAAAGGGCGAGGGGGCCATAATGGATGTTCTTGACATATTTTACATTTATGATTTAGCCCCCATGCATCCTCTAAATCAACCAATGAGGGGATCGGGAAATATATCCCTATTAGAGACATTAGTAGAATCATTAACATATATTATAAGCGTATCCTATGTATCTCTGTGGTAGAGTTAATCATTTTTCAATACATAAAAACCCAGATATTTCCCACACAAGGCCACCACCTCTCGTCCTCTGTTATTCCTCGACAGGCTCCAAGGCATTTTCTCATATGAACCCTATGCCTGGATGATTGAAACTAGGAGTCTCTACCTCAACATTTTTACAAGGCAGGTGTTCTTTTATATCTATATATATAGACAGGGTACCACAAAAAACGTCACTCTATCAGTATCACTATGCTACCAGAACAACCAAAAAAAGGTGCACCTCCGGTGGGACTCGAACCCACAACCTCTGGATTACTTCGTCACAGGTGGCGAGATCTCCTGACCTAGTAGTGGTAGAAGTCCAGCGCGCTATCCATTGCGCCACAGAGGCCCGTGGGGAACGGGCCAGGACATTATGGAAAGATCATGGCTATGTATGTGGATATGGACCTACAACAGTTAATGCTTTTATAGTTTCCTTTCCTTTGTCAAGCCTACTCGTTTTTCAGACCGTGAAACTACAAACATGCAACGGCAGTTGACTCTACAGTGTACCAGAGACCTTGTATGTATATGTAAATATATATATATATAGGCCTACGTATATATGTAATTTTTTTCTATTTGCTACAAACATCTCTTCCGTACAAAAGTGCTTATCTCTTTATTATGTATATCGAGATTTGCCACATGCCGTTTGTCACAACATCATTAAGACATTGTATAATATTATAGGGGCCGACTTCACCTGGGGCCCAAGTCACTTTGGGGCCGACTTCACCTGGGAGCCAGCTTCACCTGGGGACCAAATCACCTCTACCTATGGGTCGACTTCTCCTGAGGGGCGACTTCATCTAAGGGCTGACTTCACCTCGGGGCCAACTTCATGTTGGACCGACTTCACCTAAGGACCGACTTCATATATAGACCGACTTCACCTATAAGGAACGACTTCACCTGTGGGGCCGACTTCACCTAAGGGCTAACTTTACCGGGGGGCCGACTTCACCTAGGACCAAAATCACTCGTATTTCTATGACATGGTCTACGTCATTTTCCAATAATAACAACTATGGTACATACAATTATCTCCACAAAGTGCTTTCACATTTGTTCTCCATCATTGCAGTTCTCAGAAAGCTCTCACAATGTCCCTATTTGTTATTCTACGTTAAATGAGCCTGTCGTGTTGACGTGATATCCTCCAGCACTAACCTTTAACAGTTGGTCTGAGTAAAGTTCATCTCCTACTAAACTTTACCAGAGGCCAGCCCCATCCCCTCCCAGGGGTATGGTGGGGGTATGGGCAAAGGTCAATGTTTAAATACTTCAGTGATATTCCATATGTTGATTTTGCTCCAAATTTTAAAAATCAACATTGGGAATTAAGGATATATAATTATATTCATATATCACTCTGAGGCTAATGTTTTACGGAAGGTATGTTATATATGAATTAAGTATAACATTCCCTACCATATTCGCAGAGAGAATTAATTATAAACTAATCCCAAATTGGCAGCATCAAAATTGGTATGTTGGATACAGACTTTAGTCCAAAGGTGCAGTCGGTGTTTTATTGTTGGACTCTTGCATGTTTATATAACTACTAGCAAAAGAACGCATAATTATGATAGCTATGTGGATGGTCATAGATTGTACTATTGTTGGAACAAAATACGAAGGAGATGGAACATTTCAAGACATTCTACATGTTTTATCATATCAATAAAAAACTCAAATAGGACTACTGGAAGATCATGAAGATCACGATATACTGTGAATTGGAAAACACTTAAGTCTATAGAAAGGACTGTACACTAGTGTTTTTAGACATTTGAAAAATAATCTATTGCTCTATAGGCCTATGCCTAAATACAATCTCTGAAGCTGCCACGGTAAAGGGGCGGAGGTGGTGCCTTCTGGTGGTACAGACTGACAATACTGTTTCGACTTGTGTTATATGGTTCTTTACGCGACCTTGAAGGTAAACCGCACGACATGATTGAGCTGTGATATGGCGATATCGGGGATAAATGTCATATAATAGAGATACAATCAATTGTTTCATATATGAAACATACTCCAAAGTGCCAATTTCAAACAAAAAGGGCCTATATAACTCCTATATTTGCAAATGCATGTGTTGCCAAAATCATCATAATTATTGCAAAGATATCGCAGCCCAAGTCATGTCGGGCCTTTGAGATGAAAAATACCAAATATTCTGTTGAAAAGGAAGACGAATCCAAGTACCTTTAATTACATATAAGAGATGATTAATATTGTGCTTTCACATATATCATCTAAAGCACTATGTATAGCCGTCACCATTATAATTTGCATTTATAAACATTGCTATTGTTTTCATATACCAACAATGATTATACATGTACGTGTCTGCATGGTCTTCGAATAAGTATAAGATGAAGAATTCTCTGAGGGGCGAGGCCTAAAATACAGATTTATAAATAAAGCCCATTGACCCAAATAATGCCTGAAATATGAAAGTGTTCCGCAAAACTTTCACTGACAGTCTCAAGGCAATATCTAAATAATTTTGTTGAGATATTTTTCTGGGATTTCGCAATCAATTAACATTGTCTGGTGATGATTCTTAGGCGATTTACTCTCCCTATGACTGTCATTGATAATTTTAATAAAACCATTTTTCAGCATATCTGAATTTCTTTGTAATCTCAACCTGAGAGTGGATTCCATTCAAGACAACACTAATATGGGCATGTGGAAAAGGCGAAATAGTAGAGTAAAAAAGTTCGAAAAACCTTTCAAAAAAAGTAGGATGCTAATGCATTTAAGCCTATATTAAACATGCCGATTTTGCTGCCGATTTTGCTGACAAATCGCCAGGGAGAATAAAGATAAAGTATAGATATATGACCTAAGTAAGCCGAATTTGAAAATATGGAATATATATATATATATATATATATGACATATATGTAGATTATACAGACACACACATATATAAGGGGAAAAGGGAGTCCTCTTCCCAAGAAACACACAATCCTATGAACAGAAACATAGGGTGATAAAGGTAACTCTGACATGATGTCTCTATTCAAACCTAAAGTAGGCTACATAATATACATTTTTACTTCATTAATATATCTCATAGGTCACTATCACTGATTCCGAATGGGAACTGTTCTTACACTATAGGCCTATAAAGTATTTATCTAGGCCAACATATGAAAAAAAGCCTGAGGAAGCTGCAGTGTAAGCCTAAGGTAGGTTGTTGCAGTGGGGTGCCACCTCCACTATCTATACCCCAGCCTGAACAAGATCCAACCCACTCTGGCACCTACTAGATCATGTAATGTAAACTAAGATATTTTTGACCCAGGAAAATGTCTGTGGTTCTCCGAATGAGGTTATCACAATACATATGCACATCACATCTATTATTCAGCTTAAAACATACAGCATTCTCCTACTCACAACTACATGAGATCTGAAACCAAAATATATCTGTGAGGAGATTTAAGTTAGTAATTTTTCAGGATTTTGTTTTCACTAAAAATACATGGATCAGCCTAAAACCCCATACCCACTAGGCGATTTTACTAGCGACGGGTGACGGGCAACTGGGAGAATTGGCCGATTCTTAAGGTCGCCTGTAAGTATAGTATAATTATTGAAATGTGCGGTTTGATCTGAGTCAGCGATAAAATCGTCCGATTCTAGGCATAGAATCGGCCCATTTTAATGGTGATCTGTTGGCTGACTCAGGGATAATCGCCTAGTGGGTATGGGGCTTAACTCTTATCAGGACTCATGTCAGATATCACACCTTTTTCTGGATAGAACACACCTGTGGTCTTGGGGCTATCACTCACTTAGCACTAATCAAAAGTACACCATGTCAGGGTCTGATCATAACACCATGTGTAAGCATTAAGGGTTAACTTCTAGGAAACACCAGGAATTCCAGGAAATGCCAGGAAAAGGAAGCATGTGGGTATGTATAGGTGTATTCTTACCATTTTTTTAAGATAAAGGATTGTTTAAATGTTTATGGGTTCACCTTTATTTATTTTTTCAAATTGCGGAAAGGTTTCCCATTTATATATGTATTTGTGGATAAACCTCTAACATAAAGTAAAGAAATGTTTAAAACAAGGAAAGGAGATGTGAAGTGGAAATGTGTATGTGATAAAGAAAAGAGGTTGTGAAATGAAGGAATATCTAGGATAAGGAAAAGTGATTATTTCCTGATCACGAAATATAAATTACATTAACGAAATTAAAACAAATGTTTAGTGCAACGAGACAGATTCATCTCTAAGTTTATAGAACATGTCAGAAAGCATTTTCGGAGATAAAGTAATACTTGTCCACTGTATATCTTAACCATATGCTGTTTCTATCTTTTTTCTTACTACAAATAAATTTCATAAACATAACAGATTCAAGGACACAATACTTGTAACGTCTGAAATATCAGATGACTCTGAAGACTAACAAATGATATTAGAATAAAAACTTTCGAAAAGGGCGAAAATAATTATTCATCACACAAAAATATAACAACTCACAAACCCCCCCAACCTAAGCAGTTAACTTATGCCAGCCCTGAGTATATATGCAGTATGTTAGGTAACCTGAGGGGGTCTACACAAATACACCTGTTTGGGGGAGACGTGTTCAGATACCGGGGAGACAGGAGGGGGGCAAACTCTCCTAGAAACATGTAACACTAGTGTACATGGACGGAGTGAACTTAGGGCCTAGTACCACTAGGCGATTTTGACAAAGTCGGCCATATAGTCGGCTAACGTTTGCACAGAGTTAGTTTCAATATTACTGTAGATTTCAATAGCCATACTGACCGGTTATCATTAAAAAAACTCTGATCGTTTTGTTAGATTTGTGCACCGATTCAGTCCAGTGGGTATGATGTTTTAGTCATTTCAGGGACTATAATTCGTATCTGATTATCAATTACTCTTGCAAAACGTAATGATATTGCAATCTAGCTCGACACTAGGAATATCAGACGTGATTTTTTCCCCTGACGGTTGCAGTACCTAAACATGTGACAATAATCATAAAATGTCTGATTTATTTTTCTCTAATTAATATATTTAACAAACAATGTGTTTACCCTGGTTAGATTAAATGTAGATAATGAATTGAACAATGTATTTCTCTGATAAAGTCTGACAGAATCACATCAAAAGTTTTAGTACGATGTCTAGATCCACCCTATATTGTAAATGGAAATGGAGTTACCTGTTTTGTGATGACGTCTGCTTTTGTGTAATAATCCTATTTTCAAATTGAACTAGTAATATCCATCCTGTAGTTGATAAATTTGTTGTTCATAGTTTTCCGTCAGTAAATCAGTTTGTCATTTCCATGAAGTCTAGATCAATATGATCATGTTGTTAGGTATCTCCATGCCTAATATGTGAGGCACTTTAGGTCCCACAAATTGTCCATTATTTCTTTCGGACATCGTTATTGTCCAACGAGTGCTTTAAATCAATGGTTCACGAAGAACTAAACTATGTGGTTCATAACTTGTCAGGTTATCATACTCTATTATCTCTGGATATCCAGTATTGCATAACCCAAACTTCAAACAGTGACTGGTCCAATGAGAAGGTACTGCACATCTTCCTGCAATTGCTCTCTATGTGGAACATCGTCCCACAAGTTGTGCCTGTGTCGCTCTGTGACTTCTCCAACCATAAAGTGATCCACACAAGTTCCTGTAAGCTCTGTCTATGGCTGATCCAATCAAAAGACAATACAGATATTCCTGTAAGCTCTGTCTATGGCTGATCCAATCAAAAGACAATACAGATATTCCTGTAAGCTCTGTCTATGGCTGATCCAATCAAAAGACAATACAGATATTCCTGTGAGATCTGTCTATGGATAATCCAATCAAGAGACAATCCACATCTTCCGGTGATAGATAAATCAAAAGGCAATATTTAACTTCCAGTAAGTCTTTGACTGGTCCAGTTAAAAGTCAATACAAAAGTCAATCTTCCAGCAAGCTCCGTCTATCACTGATCCAACCAAAAGGCGATACAGATATTCCTACAAATTGCACTATGAGTGATCCAATCAAGCGGCAATCCATAACTTCCGGTAAACTCCATCTATGACTGATCCAATCAAAAGACAATACATGACTTAATGCAAGCTCCATCTATGACTGATAAAATCATAAGACAATCTTTAACTTCCAGCAAGCTCTGTCTATGACTGATCCAATCAAAAGACAATACAAATATTCCTACAAGATTTGTTTACAACTGATCCAATCGAATGGCAACCACATCTTCCTGCACATTCTGTCTTTCACTTGTCATCCAATAATAGGGCAATCCACATAATCCTGCAAGCTGTGAGTGTAAACTGCTGGAATCTGGGCTGGATGCTCTCAGTGCTGTACCTGTAGACCTTTATAGGTGCCTCTGGCCAATCAACAGGCAGCATCCAACCTTCTGCCGATCTACCCAACTGACTAACCGCAGGCATGGATTCTGCACAGCCTATAGATCCATTGCCCCAAAAGGGGTGTTTTCTGTTAAAGTCAGAGATTCGTCAAAGTTAAGTATTGACTTGTACATGTTTGATCTGGTGCAGAAATTGGCTGATTATTTGGATAGAATCGATTGATTTTAGCACCGATCAGTTGGCTTAGAAGGTTAAGATCACCTTGTTGGTGTGGGAATTCAGTTGAAATCCGGAACTCCATGCAGTTTACTGCATTTTTAATTACTAAGTCAGTTCTAAAGCAAAGTACTTCATACTTCATTTACAGAGAGAAATTTTACCTTTTATAATTGCCTCCGCATATATTCATAAAGATCCAGTTTGTTATCATATACTATTCTTTTAACTCTCATTACACCATGGGCATATATTAACAAAATTTGTTTCATTTGTACTTAATTTTATAGAGCTTTTCATCATATTGCCAATCTACACCCACGACACAGTTGTTAATGTCTTTCCAAATCCTGCCATATTATAAATGTGCCTTGCCAACTTTTCATGATTTTGTGATATTTTGTTCATTTTCCAAACTTACAAAAACTTACATAAAACACCCCTATTTAATGCAGAGACATATAGCTCACACTCAGTACCTCTCTTGTCCGTCTGCCACTACAAACCGAACTGACCTATAGATCCTAGTTCAAATGAGGGATGCTGGAGGGGGGAGGGAGGGCGGAGTTGGAGCTTGGGTGGGGGGGGGGGGGGGAGTGCGCCCATCCAACCCCCAACCTTACTCACCCCTCTTACTAGTTGAGACTCATCTAACAAGCCTTGTATCTTATTTTATGTTCTTAGAGTTCTTTGCAGAAACTCCTTCCTTACAATTTCTCAAAATTCCAAATAATATATCACTCCCAAAAAGATGATGCAAGATGGTCAATACCCAATAGATCCTCAGCATTTGAAAAGGACTTACATATTGTGTAAGTCATTTTCAAATGCTGAGGTTCTTACATATTATGTAAGTCATTTTCAAATGCTGAGGTTGTATTAAGAGGTGGGTATTGACCATCTTGCATCATCTTTTTTAGAGTGACATACTTGCTGTTACGAGTATGAACTCATGTGACGGGGTTCTCAACTCATATCATAGCTAAAACACTCAGTGTCGAAGTGTAGGGGCGGATTAAGAGATTTTCAAAGGGGCAGGCCTATTGTACAAATTTCAAAATTTGACCAAAAAAAGGTTGGGGGCGCATGCCCCTCAATCCCCCCTAAATCCATCCCATCTGAAACTATTTGATATTTATTTCATAGGACTTGGCTATTTTAAACTAATTTTCTTTTGGACCAGTTGGCTAGAGCCCCATACTTACTAGGACAATGGTGCAACAGCCATAACGTCAAAACTTGGGGATACCAATCAATTCCAACAATTTCTATGCTGCTTTATAGGCCGATTTTATAAGTATTGCCTAGAAAGCATGACCCCACTTATGTGAAGTGAGGCTCAGAAAATAAACATTGTGAGTAGCTCAGGTGTGAAGAGAGCAGCTCCAAACATGCCCTGAGCAGGTCACAGTGATGCCCTTTTGACATTAGCACCTAGTGGAAGGAAGGCATGATGCCCTCAAAACCAGTATTCATGCCCTTAACTCCTACTGCAGCTGTTTTTGAGTAGGCCTAATGGGGAGGGTGTCAGTAGAAATTTGATTCTGCTTGAAAATTGATTCTGATATAGATTGCAATTGATCGAAACATGTTCATTTAACCTTGTACACCTCATATATAAAAACAACACTCTCCACAAAAGTTTGGGAGTTGAGTTGATACAATCCACTATCGCATTAGAATTTATGTACGGAAAAATTAATGTGAATGAAGCCTATGATTTTTAAAACATTTTTCAAGTAAGATGCCTATTTTTATTCACCAATATGAAGCACGCCTGGGAAAGGATAGATATAGTAAAGAGAAATAAATATACTAAGATGCCCTGTAGAATGCTATGACCATGAAATTATATATTGCTTAAAAACAACTATAAATAATTTGGTGGATTCAAAAAATCATATACCCTTTCCCTTCAGGCATTCTAGGTTCTTTCCCATTGTCAGATATAATAGATCCCAGAAACTGCTAGTCAGCATTTAAACCAAGGGCATCTTGCTCAAACAAGTATGATAAACCCCCACTGGTTAATCCTTAACCCTTTATCTGCTTTAACCCAGCAAACACACAACGTGGATACAACGTTGCGTTTTGGTTGTAGATTGGTTACGTTGTAAACTGACATACCAGCAACGTTACTACCTTGTAAAATACAACGTTGGACTACAACGTGTTCACAACATCCAGTTAGTACGTTGTGTACACGTTGTAGACACAACGTAACCTGTGATACGTTGTGGACACGTTGTGGACACGTTGCTAACACAACGTACCCCACAGCTGACCAGTATGGGAGGGTGGGAGGGGGTGCCGGCCGTGAACCAGGCCGGTGTGACATTCCCTTAGTAGGGGTAAGCTGACCACAGGAGAAAGGTAGGAGGGTGCAGGCCGTTGCTCAGGCCGTGCTGTGATACTCCCCTAGTAGGGCTATTAAGCTGACCACAGGAGGAGGGTGTGAGGGGGCTCAACGTAATTTAGCAACGTTGTAGCAACGTTGCAGCAACGTTGTGGATATACAGGTGTGCTACAGGTGTGCAGAGTGAGCAGGCTGACCTACATAGTTAGCCTGTACCCATGACAACCATGGCCAGGTGGGTAAGAGGTGCACCTACAACCAGTCCTACATGCCAGTGGACACCTCACTTTCAGAGGCACATGCAGGACCTGAGGAGACACATAAGTATAATGAGGTAAGTTTGTTTGGGTACAGTTTCATGCCTTTATGATAATTATAACAATGATGGGGGCTTTAAATCTGTCCCGTTTTTGCACAGTATTTTGTGACGTAGTTTTGTAAAAGTTGTTAAGGATTGATAAGGGGTGACACAGCGTGATTTGTCTAGTTTTTCTATAAAGCAATAGGAAGATTAGTATGTGTTCTACAAGATTATATGACATGCATTTAGATTGGATATCTATTAACTATGATATGAAAAACTAAAGCTGAAAATCATAATTTTACTTTATTTTTTGAACAAGGATATCTCAGTAACTAACAGAGAAAAACTTCTGAAACTTTTAGAAATCAAAACTAAGCTCTAGTTAAATATTTTTAGACACGCTTCCCTCCTAGAAAAACTAAAGAACTAGTACATATAATTTCAGTTCAATAGCTTCAGTAGCAACAGAGTTACGTTATCACTGTTCAAAGGATGAAAGTTTAAAAAGATCATTTTTAGATAAAAAAAATGTCCACAGTTCTGGGACATTTCTTTTACATATTTCGAATTCTCACTGTTAGTCCTATTCAATGATGTGTCTTGCATATTCAAAACAACAATTTTTTTTACCATGGTAGTATCTATTTGATGGGACATGCTTTTACTAGTATATAATTAATTTGATATGATAATATAAGTTGTCTTTATTAATTTGCAGGTCCTGGGATCCAGTCAACTAACTATGATTCGCACTACTCCTCACGGATAACACAACTGCTACAATGTGACATCTACTTGATAAAGACAAATAAAGTTGTTTGACATATTGTTTGTGAGTTGTTGTATGGGGGTTGTTATTACAACGTTGTCAGCTACGTTGCAGCAACGTGCCTTGGAGTCTACATTTTTACGTAGCAGCAACATAAAAATACAACGTTGTCACAATGTTGTATCTACAACGTTGCATTTTAGTTGTGAGATGGTGTCAGTACAACGTTGTTTACAACGTTGTAGCAACGTGTCTGGGAGTCTACATTTTTACGTAGTCACAACGGAAAAGTGCTACGTGGCTGCAACGAAAACACAATGTTGTGACAACGTTGTAGCAACGTAATTTTGTTTGCTGGGAACCCCTTCAACCCTGCATTCCTGAGAAAATCAGATGAAAATTTCTCTTAAAGTAAAAGTTCTCAGCTTTTAATAGATGCAAACTGTTTAGTAATATTCCTGTTAGAACCTGAGATATCGCTTTTTGAAGCTATATACTTCATATTATGCTAGGAAACCCTTCAATCTATATATCTTCAATATCTCAATGTATTTGCAGCTTGAACTCAACTATACTAAAACATGAAATTAAGTCTTTTAATCATTAGAGATGTAAAAAATGCAATAACTTCACATAGTTTTGTTTATTTTAGTAAATGTTTGTGGTATTTAAAAGATAAAGACATCTTCTGAAGAAATCATGAAACATATTATTTTCAATATCTTTATTCTTTTATCTGTAACCATGGTAACCTGGCAACCTTCCAAATACTTAGATTTTCCCTGAAAAAACGTTCCACTGCAAATTTCCCATAATGCAATAGTTACTAAAACTATTTCATTTGTCATAAAATCATTGAAATTTCAAAGAAATTCTATTTAAGTAAGATTTTTTCATAAAACAGCATAAAAACTTATTTTTTTCACAATAATTTCATAAATAATAGGATTATGGGGCTGATTTCGAGAAATGGCCAAATCTGGCCAAAATTTGCCATAATGGCCTGCATTGGCCATAAGATTCTAATAGAACTAAATGACATAATGTGATGAAACAAATGGTAGGAAAATCCCTGGAACTCAAGGAATGCAATAGTCTTTCCCTCAAAGCTGTAGGTCAAATATCTGTTTTGTAATCAACAAATAACCATAAAAATTGACCCATATTCATGGGATACATCAGTGGTGAGGCCAAATATGGCCTTATGGGGTGGAAGGGGTTAAATAACCAAAATCTGTCCATAAATATTTTAATTACTATCTTGATATACTATCCCCTACCTGTAAACTCTTCACCTACCTGTCAATTCAGTGTCCTATCTCCAAGGTAACCACCTTTCCTTTGGTCTTCTCCCCTCTCCTGGGTCTCACCCCCCTGCCTCCTGCCTGGTTGCCATGGCAACTCCTCCTGGGCGTGGGGCAGGTGGGGGTGGGGGTGGTGGAGGTGGGAGGGGGTGGTACCAGGATCCACCTCCAGGTGGCAGGTAGGGTTACCTGTGGGATCCAAAGGTGAGAGTAAGATCAGTCTCTGATATGTATACACACTTTTTTGTATTATTTTTCTTTTCTTAAGTGGCAATCTTTTTGTACTGTTCATATGTATTTCTTCAGTTCATGATGTGACGTTTTTGTAAGCATTTGGTATATATTGCTATAAATAATTTTAGGTAGGATAGCGTAGAATTAAGAATATTTCGCACAAGATAAATCACATCATGTATGGATACACGTAATATAAGAATTTGTTTCGGGCTGAAACGTAAGATTAACAAAAACATTATTTTACAAATTACACATAACATATTTTCAAAGGGATGGTAACTCACAAAAATCAGGTCTATGATAAGATACATGCAATATGATTCTATTTTAAACGTAAAACAGACTGTTGGTGGTTTTGCTGCACATAAAAACATCGAATATCAAACCCTCCTTTGACAAAGTGTTTATGGTCCAGACCTGTCTTTGGGTCATATAAAAAGCATAAAACTTCTCTAATGGGGCATACAGCACCCAAACTGTACCTCTTTGATCTATTTTTATCGTCTTTTATCTGACAGATATTATTTCACCTCATTCTGAGACACATATACATTTCCCATCTTGACTGCATATTTTACAGACTTCACCAACAGAGCTTATAAATTACAAAATATGGTATATAATATAAGGGATACTACCCTCGGTTGACAGTACAGCCCTAGATACTCAGTGGGACATCAGAAAAATTACAGCCCTCAGCCTAACAGCCTCGGGCTGTAATATATTTTTTTTGACGCCCACCTCGTATACAGGGTAGTACTGTCAACCTCTGTATGGTTTCTTATGATACAACTTGTTCTTCCCACCCTGGAAAGCAGGCTCTTATTTCATCTTGGTTACAACTCACATAACACGACTCACATAGCAAAAATTAATTCTTACATAACACGTTTTATATCTACACAATTGGCTTCGCCAGGCGAAAAAAAAAAACACTCTCAGGGACAAAATCTGGTTAAGATCCGAACCCACAACATTCTCGGATTCGGTAATCCGGGGACTTGGCTATGGTGGCGCTGCAGTCAGGTGTGAAAGTTGGTGAATACAACCCCATAGGGCCAATGGTTAAGGAATCGTTTTTTCAACATTCTGAATGATCTGAGAATGCTAGCAACTCGTTTTTAAGATATATTATTCATTTCATATCTAACAATGTATTGTGAAAATTCTACAATTCCATGAAGAGTTTCAGTATATTTTGTCACTGTACAAGGGTTTCCCGCCTTCCCTGCTCCTAGCCTTATCAGTGGTATCTAAGGTGTTGTTTGCACCAATGGAAATGGCGAAGATAAGGCCTTGAACCTAGCAACGAGGGGCTCCCGAATCCGAGAATAGGGGTTTGGAGGAAGGCTTGATAACCCTTACACCATGAGGCCATACAGGGGATGAAAGCTGAACTAAATAATGGGGCCACAACCAAATTTGCTAGTTCCCACAGTTTAAAAAATCAGCAACCAAATGGACTGGCTGGTGATGGCATATTTTGCTGGTTCTTGGTATGACCAGATGTAAGTTCAGTGTGTAACATGCGACTGCAACATGCGAAAGGACAACATTTTAGAAGTAGTAGGGTAATAATGTTAGAGAACAATTTATAGTATGGAGAATCTTTGAAAGTCAGTGTTATTCTCAATCCCGCTGAATTATATATATGACTGTGCCTTTCTAATTTCATTGAAAGTTTGGTATATTTTTTTCAAATTTACATAAACCACCCCTATTTATTGCTCTATTTTAAAAAAAATGTTTATCTATTTATTTATTTATTTTTCACCACTTCCTTTGATATAAAAATATCTTCCATTGGATCTATATATAATACAACATAAAGCAGAAACTACAGACAAAGTGAACTAGCATTTTCACCACTGGATCAATTACCAGTTGCATTGCTGGCATCGGTGCATGGCTCAAGCCCCGCTTGCCGTGGTGAAAGTGGGTTTTCGTAGAGCTCTGCGATCTATGAACGTTGGAAACGTTGCATTATCGTAGACCTCTGCAATCAGATTCTCTGCAAAATTATTCAACATGTTGAATATTTTCGTAGAGAACCTGTGTGATTATGTACGAGATTGCTTGCGAAAATGATCACAAGAGTGCTTCCTTCCCAGTATTAATGCTATGCAATCACTTTCTCTAGCTTGTGATCATTTTGTCGGACATTAAGTTGTTTGCGAATCCTTAAGACAACATTTTCATGGGTGTATGCGACGAAAAGTTCGACCAGGGTGAATGGGGCTTCAGGCTATATCGAATTCCACTTTGTGGTAGAGTGCATTTTCGGTCACTTCTTGTGGGTGCCGCAAGCAATTTGCGGTTCACATACCAACATGTTGGTATCCCCAAGCAGGTGCCGCAAAGGGGGCCCGCAAAGAGGTGTCACAAAGAGGTAATGCAAAGAGGTGCCACAAACATCCATATTCCACCTTGCGGCACCCTGCTGGAAACAAGTTTGAGGCTGTTTGCTTGCATGTGGTGGCAGCAAGCAAATACTGTATTGTGGAATATAGCCTTTATAGAAGGTGCAGCAAACATCTGCCGCAAACACTTGCCGCAAAACACCTATATTCCACATTGCCACAACCTACTGCAAACAAGTTTGCAGCAGCTTGCTTTTTTCTATATTTATTTATTTATATTTGGATCTGCTTCTGAACACCAATATGATAACCATCTTCTGTCAGATTGTATTAGATGGCCATAATTTTCGCGGTCATATCTAATATATGATCTTCCTTTACGTATAATAGAAGAGTTTTTAGTTCTTATTTTCTTCTTTGTAAGGTAAATAGGCAAATGATCATAATTATTATATTTCCTTTACAGACCAGCCTGACAATGCGCTTATGATAAGAGCTCGATATAAGTATAATGCACATTAATTCTCCTAACCACCGATAGCCAGTTTCTTTATTTCTACCTGCAGGTTAACATTAGCCTAGAACAGTATGCATGCTGGGTAATATGTCAACAAACTTAATTAAGATTTTAGCAAGGAAATTTTCATGAATTGTCCCATTCTTTGGAGATTAATATTGGATAAAACTAGCCATCAATATTAAGTGCCCATATACTTTTATATTTCCTGAGTTGTTTGAAAATTCATCCATGATATATAGATAGATAAGTAGCAATTATTTGTTTATTTTCTTAAGTTTTTCTAGGGCTTTTGTCACCAAAATCAGCCCAAATTAGCCTGCAGGTCCTTAAACTATAATGTAAATCAGCCATCCGTGGTGGGGAGAATTCTGGGTTGAGGTAAAAGATGCACTCTCTGTCCCTACAGTCTTACCTACGCTGAGTGTTGTTAACATCTCACACGACATTAAATGTATAGTTATACCCTTTCAGACTAGTTCAGGTGATCTATGATGCAGTCATGGCCTGATTGTGAACCAATTCTTCTATTTGAAGAAAAACTATAGATATTGAACAATGTGTTACTTTTAAACAGAAATTAAGGAAAGAATGTACATATAAATGCATAAAAAAAGTGTACTGTAAGAGAATTTGTTGACTTTTAATTGCATTATGGGGCACTAGCTTGATATCCATTACACTCTTGTCACAAAATACACATTTTAAGACTCTTAACCAATGACCCACTGCGCATTCTAAAGGCCCATTTGCCCTGGCTGATCTTTCTGTTGGAGCGAGCAGCAAAAAACTTTGCATGCAGAAGGCAATATTCTGAGAAGCAATAAAATTATTGTAAGAATGCGAAATTGATAAAATAGCATTCATACCAAGAAGGGCGGTATTTTACAATTGCAACTAATCATTTATACATGTATTTCTACCTCAGAATCGGTCAGAATTGAAACGATTTGATCCAACATGTTGGATTGATTTGCTTGCAGACCTGTCGTTTACCTGGTTGTTTGCACCCGATCATGTGTGACACCTATCACAACATATCACTCGCATAATGAAGCCCCATTCGTCGTGGCTGATGATTGTGTCTTCCGCAGGTCCGATAAATTTATCACATTGAGAGAACAATATTATCAGCACTGATGAAATGATCGCATGTCCACGTAATTGAAAAAAGAACATACACACTGACCAAAGGGGGTCCTTGCGATTGCAACCAATCATTTTCTCAAGTACCTGTAGGCCTGAATGGGCTCTGAATTGTCTGGAATTCAAACGTTTCAGTCTAACATGCAACATTCAAGCTTAACCTCTTTGATCTATTTCTACCGTCTTTTATCTGACAGATATTATTTCACCTCATTCTGAAACACATATACATTTCCCATCTTGACTGCATATTTTACAGACTTCACCAACAGAGCTTATAAATTACAAAATATGGTATATAATATAAGGGAAACTACCCTCGGTTGACAGTACAGCCCTAGATACTCAGTGGGACATCAGAAAAATTACAGCCCTCAGCCTAACAGCCTCGGGCTGTAATATATATATTTTGATGCCCACCTCGTATACAGGGTAGTACTGTCAACCTTTGTATGGTTTCTTATAATACAACTTGTTTTCCTCACCCTAGGAAGCAGGCTCTTATTTAATCTTGGTAACAACTCACATAACACGACTCACATATAGCAAAAATTAATTCTTACATAACACGTTTTATATCTACACAATTGGCTTCGCCAGGCAGAAAAATAAAACACTCTCAGGAACAAAATCTGGTCAGGATCCGAACCCACAACATAGGGGTTTGGAGGAAGGCTTGATAACCCTTACACCATGAGGCCATACAGGGGATGAGAGCTGAACTAAATAATGGGACCACAACCAAATTTGCTAGTTCCCACAGTTTAAAAAATCAGCAACCAAATGGACTGGCTGGTGATGGCATATTTTGCTGGTTCTTGGTATGGCCAGATGTAAGTTCAGTGTGTAACGTGCGACTGCAACATGCAAAAGGACAACATTTTAGAAGTAGTAGGATAATTATGTTAGAGAACAATTTATAGTATGGAGAATCTTTGAAAGTCAGTGTTATTCCCAATCCCGCTGAATTATATATATGACTGTGCCTTTCTAATTTCATTGAAAGTTTGGTATATTTTTTTCAAATTTACATAAACCACCCCTATTTATTGCAGAGACCTATGGCTCACGTTCAATACCCCCCCCCCCCCCTTGTCCATCTGCCACTATAAACCTAGCTGACCTATAGACCTTTGGGTCATATAAAAATGAGCCGTTTCAAACATGATGAAAATGGTTGAAGTAGACCTTTGCTCTCTTTTCAAAGATTGTTTATTTATTCTTTTTTTTTTATTTGTCGCCACTTCCTTCGATATACAAAATGTTTCCAGTGGATCCATATATACTACAACATGAAACAGAAACTACAGACAAAGTGAACTAGCGTCTTCACCACTGGATCAATTTGAAATATTTATGGCTCCCATAATGGGTCAACTATGAGTCAAAACTGACTCTGAGGTTGTAGCCACGATTAAGAATGACCATTATTTTCATGTCAGGAAATTCTGTGGCGATTACAACATTTTCTAGAAAATTACAACAATTTCTACTCTTTTTTTATACTGAAAAATCCAACAGTTTTTCAGTATAAAAAAAGGTAAAAATCTTTATAAATTTCTACAACCTCAAAGTCAGTTTTAACTCATAGTTGACGCATTATGGGGGTCATATACATTTCAATTCTGGAATTTTTTCAAATTGCTCAAATCTGTGTATAAACCCTATTAAACAATTCTTTTCTTCCACAAGTCATCTGCTGTAGGGGGGGGGGGGGGGCACCGGTCTCAGCTCCTTATTGGAAGTCATTCCAGTCATCCCCACTCCCTGATCTATCCAATCATCTGACGGGGGGGGGGGGGGGGGGGGAGGTGCACTGCCACCTTGTATGTGAATACTATAGACACACATGTACAGTTTTAGGCGTCAATACAGTTAACAGTAACACACAGGTATTAATGCACACTGAGGCCTAGTATGTGAAATACTCTTGACACTCGCTACCATTCCAGTGGCAAAGTGTGCTTATTGATGAGCATATTATGCTAGTGATGTAGGAGGTGATTGACCCTGTGATATGGTCTATCAAACACTGCTATGGCACAGACAGAATGAATTATAGTATTTGGTAATTCCTATAAACCTGATTATATCAAACAAAGTATGTATGCAGGTTTGATAAAAAATCAATATCTTATGTAGGGTTTACTTAAGAATTTATAAATTTCTGCCCCAGAATAAAGTATGGATAGCTATGTACTGTGTAAACTGTGCTTAGGTGTATGCCATGAATTATTGTATGCCTGAAGGTCATGTAGTGAACTTGTGTATAACAGGTCAAACTATTCAAAATCAGGAAGTAAACACAGTCTTAGTATTAACAAACATTGCAATATTTTCCTCTTTTTAAATTCAGGTGGGGGGCCTTTAAAGTGAGCAGAAAGCAATGTTGGGTCAAAATATGGCAAAATTTTAAAAACTCAAAGAACTATGAAACCACATTCTGAGAGTCTAACCTTAGGCATTGGCACAGTATAAATCATGATAACGAACTATAACTTTACTGAAATTCTAGAATACTTGTGTCATGTATGCCTATAGACAGCAATTTTTGTAAACAAACCAATTTTGGTGGGTCACCAAAATTGACTGAGGACGGGTTTTCATGTATTTTGACGTAGTTCAAGTCTGTATTCACATTCTATATCTTACCACAGGCCTAAGCTATGTCCATAGAATATATTGCAACAGTTAACAGAATTTGCAAAATTTTGACCCCACATTGCTTGGTGCTTTTGGCTCCCTTTAATCAATGCACGCACCAAGGTTTGATGGGGGTCTGAAAAATCTAATTTGCACTTCAGCACATCAACCCATGGAGGGGTTGGGGGCCTGAAATTTGTGATAATGTTTGTACATACTTAATACTTTATACACAAAGAAAACATGAACAACCACAATATACAAAACATTTGCAATAAAGTAAACTGCCAGAGTAGGACCATACCATACACATATAGCCTAAGCCATAATAAATTAAACTAAAAAAAAACTCCCAGTGGGATAAAATTCAAAAGGTTATCTAAGGTCAGTACAAACAAATATAAAGGGTTTGCTACCACTCAATCTTGAAAAAATCTCTTGTGTCCTTTATTTCCTTTTGCATGCATTTTTCAAAATATTAGTGACAGTAAGACAGGCTTTACCAGTTGAGTACCTCAGTGATACGATACAACATACATGGGAAGTAGGCTGTGAAAAAGGCAAGGAATTACGGACAGCAACAAATGAGTGGGAATTTCCATCTCATCTCATTAGAAATCCAATGAAGTCCTAAAAAGTACAGTGTACAGTAATATATTAGCTAAGAAACAAAAAAGACTGCATGGCCTCTTCCTCAGATAATTTGACAAATTGGTATGTTATGTGGGTGTACGATATGGAAACTTCTAGTAAAACTCTGTTTATAGAACGCTTGTAGAAAATATATAATCTATCATAAAGCAGGTTTTCAAGATTAATGTCTCAGCCGACAGAATAAAGGAACCCCCTGTTGTGTTGGATTGTACACTTTAGCAAATTGTGGCCAACTTCAGCCCATTGAACTGTTGTGAGGATAGCCCCAAAACAATGAATGTCAAGGAGAAAGTGATTTGTATTTTTTTCCAATCTAGCCTTTTCAGAAATAATGTGCAAGAACCAATAAAAAATATCGGAAATCCTTCCCTACATTAACAATGAAAACAAAGATATTTGCAACAAAGTAAACTGCTTTCACACATATTTACGTGGGAAGTAGGCCATGAAAAAGGCCAGAAACTGGTAACATCAACAGGTGAGTGGGAATTTCCACCCGTCATCTCCTCAGAAAGCCAAGGAAGTAAAATAGAACAGAAACTCAAATTTTACATGACAGCTAGGACACACTGAGGGAACTACACTGTCACTTCTTCCTTGGGGCTCAGCAGCAATGGGTCACCACCACTTTACAACTATCTACCAGCGGTTGGAGGAGGGGTGAAGACATTGTTTTGAAAAAACTTCTGATTGATAGCATAATGGATCAGCTGGAGGGAGCAGTTGGAGGACACTCGCTGGAGGTGATATATTCCCCATGTCAATTCTGTTACAAATTTTCAAAATCAGCAGTGAGAATCTAGGTTAAACATAGACGCATAATTATCATGGATCTCTATACAGGCTTTACAATTCTCTTTTGAATGGTGTAAAGGATGTATTATTCTATGAAATACTCTTGGACAAAATCAAACAAATGCAAATTGACTGTACCAAACTTGGTATTGTGGAATACAGGTTCAAAGGTTCTCTGTTGTTAGATAAGGACAATGTATAAATTAATGAACAAGGTAGTTAAGTCTATTCTATGTGGATGGTATCAACAAAAGCCCTTGATAGTCCCAAATGAGTCTAAATCATTTGAGAATAGGATCCCTTTGATGTGGATATGTTATAAATAGGTTGTAGTTTGTGTGGATCCAAATAAAGTCAAAGACCTTTCTGACAAAGATGAAGGTACTTTTCACATATATCAGAGACAACAACCTGCTATTCAAAGCAGTTAGATAATAAGGTCAGTTTACAAAATTATGCCACAGTTACTGTGGAGTTGCAGACATTGTTTTAAATATGGCTGGAGAGGATACACCAAGTTTATCTGTTTCTCAAAATGTAGGCTTTCATTTGAACCACATTTTCTCATGCAAAAGCAGGTTTTGGCAAATAAAAAATGGATTTTAAATATTCTGTGGAAACTTTGGATTTTGAAACTACCTTAAAATAATCATTTCGACCTTAGTCACATAGATAAAAGTGCCACATCTTTTGGAATATACTTACCCAAATCAAGCACAGATTATTGAATCCCCTTCCTAATATCACCTGACTTATGGCTAAAGATGGTTTCACAGTAAAATATATATTCAAATAGATAATGGGCTATTTGTTTATCCTGGATGTGAACTCCAAAACTGTACTTCTCTATAATTGGGTAATTGTTAAAACAATGAAAAAAGGATGGTCATTTGTTGTACTATTGCACGTTACTTAACCATCCCTGATATATTTTATTGGAAAACTAGTGTTCTCACTAAAGGATAGACAGCACCTCTCAACAGCCTTTTGCAGTAATCAATAGCACACTCATTCTATTAGGCATACAGTAATTTAGTTTATATCAAAGGATAGAGTAATTTTTTTTCTTCTACCTTTTGCATGTTGTCAGGCTAATTTTGGAGAAATGAGGGAAGAAAAATGGATTTTTAACTTTTATTTCTTGTACCTAGATACCTCAGCTACTGTGTAATTGATTGTTCTACAATTTTGGGACCTTGTTTTTAGCATTTGTTTTGAGGGAAGCATGTCTCACATTCTTTTTATTTAGGCCATAGTTTTTTATTTATTACAAAAAATGGGAAACATTTTTATGATTTTTGTCAAATCAATGTTCTACATATAATATAAGAAAACCTAGGACCTGAATTAAAAATCTGAGACAGATTTCCCTCTGAATAAAATATTACCAAAACGTACACAAAATTTCATAAATTCCTATTCTGTACGAAGCAAGATATCCTCCTTTAAAAAATAAAAGTTAAAAATGACAACGTCCATAAGTTCTCTCCAACGTATTGCAAAATTTCATACATCAATGGATAGAGCTCTTGATTGACTGTTTAAAGGTATATATTTCATAGCTCTGTCACAAACACTTAATGGCACAGCCCTTCTCATACATACCAGCATGAAACTCCCCTTGAGGGGTGTTGTCTATCCTTAAACCTTTGGTTAATCAGCCAATGACATAATGAATTGGAAAACTTTGTTTTTACAAAAAATATGTTTAACTCTACAGGGAACCTTGTTAGAAAACACCTCAGATCGATTGCAGGGCAAATTTGAAGAACCTCCAAAAGAAGAGGTAATACTTTTAGCATACTATTTGGTACATACTGTATCTATTTTCATTTAAAGGATTATTCCTTGAAGAACACCAGATGGCTTTCGGTATCAATAGTTTGATTATCTTAAAAGATATCATTAATGTGCTCTTAACCATATATTACTTACAACCTATGAAACCTAGATAAATGTGATAGTTAACTTAGCTGATCTTATCTCTAGACTTCCAACTCCCTTGCAGCAGCTTATGCCCCAAAGGCAATGTTATTCAGAAAATAATCCACATCAACTACTTTGTTTAACCTAGGTGACCTTCATCAGAGACTCCATGAAAGAACTTGAGGAAAAGGGCCTCAATTCTGTAAAGGACGTCATCAATGGTGAAGAGGACCTCAATTCTGCAGAGGATGTAACCGACAATAAAGAGGACATCAATTCTGTAAAGGATGTCACTAATGATGAAGAGGACATCACTTCTGTAGATGACATCACTGATGTTGAAGAGAACCTCAATTGTGCAAAGAGAACAATCAGCAAGGTCCAAGAGGTCTGTGGTAACCCAGAAAAATTGAAAATGAAGTTAGATTGTGAGTTATTACTGCAAATGGCAGTTGAGGAATCAAATCATACATCAGTTGATATGCTTTTGAATGATGGTATAAGCATAAATGATATCATGGAACATAACCATCACTGGTCTTCATCTCACCCAGCTTGTAACAGTATCATGTGCTCTGTTTTTGAGAATGATGATCCTATGATGATGGGAATTCTCTCACCAGCATATGATAGAAAATGTAACTTTGGTGGTAAGTGCCTTTTGTATATGGCATGTAGACTTGGTGCTGCTAGATGTGTTCGGAGGCTTTTGTCAGATCCAATGTATAGAAAAGATGCTAACCTATCTGAAATATCAATGCGTAACGAGATGAAGAATAAATATAAGTTGGTACCCATCATTTATGAATATGATATAGACAGAAAAGTATGCACAGCTGATGCCCTTGGCTATTGCTTGCATGAGGTAGCAGGTCATCGACAGAAAGAAAAGCTAGTTGAGAACTTGACTACACTTCTAAAGCTTGGTGCTCCGATAAACTTTGAAGTGAACTCCAAATATGGAATGAAATCTCCATTGCAGTTTCTTCTGAAGTCTTTTGATTATCATGATTGGCTCCATTGCATGGATACCTTTGCTGAGGCAGTTTCATTGCTTTTGGCTAAAGGTGGTGTTTGCCAATTTGGCATGGTGCGGGATTGCCTGAATTCAATCTTCTTCTTTGCCTACCAGCTTCACAGGTATGGTGACCAAAATAGAGCTCAGCAAATTGCAGATTCTTACCTATCCATGAAGTCCATATTACTCTGCAAAGAAAACATGAAAAAGTACGAAGGACAAATAAGCAAAATTGGCTTCTCTTTTTTCATGTTAAGGTGGCCTTGTGATTTCACAGCACGAAGAAATCTCAATCATATCTCATGTTGTGCTGCAGTGGTTGAGGAGGAGATTTCCTGTATCCAATTTAAAGAGTTCATGAGACAAGCAATAGTTGATCTTGTCTTTCAATGGAAATATTGGTACAGAATCCCCTTTCACTTTCCATGTGCTATGGGAGATGAATGCAGCTGTGCTAGGTACATGGCAAGGCTTTGGCCCCAAGTTTGGAAGCAGTCAGAGTACAAGAAATTTGTAGAAACACTGCTCTGGGGAGATTCCTAAACGCCATGTAGTAAATTCACTATCATGAGACAGCAATTTCCTTCCATGCGGCCTCTCAAGGAGTTAAGTAGGGCAACAATACTGGTGTGTCTACACATACCAAAGATGGAGTCAGTAAAATACTTGTCGTTGCCAAAGATACTGCAAGACTATGTGTGTCTGATATAACTATACAGTACACACTCAAGTAGAGGACTTGCTCCCTCACTATCTATTCCACCTGAGTTTGGATTCCCTTTGTCCTTGTAATTTGGGGATACCTTTGGGTTAATTTAGAGTCCATTTACCCAAGCAGTCCTCTAGGATTTAATATGATAATTTGATCATTGTATTATCATTCCTTTCATATTCTAAAGTGGTGGCATATTCCAGATTGTTTCTATATATATGTAATTCATAAATTCAAGTCACCTTGTGGCCTACATCTAAATACTGACACATCTTAATGGAATTGGGTACCTTGGTTTTTGAAAATCTATGTTAGTACAAATCCATTGCATACTTCAGCCCAAGCAGGATGGGGGCATCTGACATTTTAAACAGTGCATATAACTTAATGGAAAGCTTATTTGAATGATATTCTAAACCCAATCTTTTTTTGTTTCAATCTTGTTTTTGTTGACTACATGTGGTAACATTAACCTAGATATGTTTAGAATAACATCACAATAATCCATATAACCCCTTTTGCTCGAATTACTAGAGACTTATATGTAAATTTTGTAATCATTCTGTGTTAAAATCTGGAATATGTTAAAGAACAACCAGGTTGCAATGGAGATTGCAAAACGTTAATATGCCATAGTGATAGCTTTGTTGGAATATATAATTTACTGTAACAATTATGGGTTTTGTTCTGAAGTTCAATTGTTGCTTTTTCCTGCAATTTGATTATTCAAAATCTTCAGAAATCTTAGTGTTTCCAATTAATACACGAATTATGCTGGGATCAGAAATAATTCAAGCTTTTACAAATATAAAACTATGATGGACCTCTCTTTTTTAATTCTATATTGTCCTGGCCTGTTGCAACAATGTTTTCTGACAGGCCCATTGCATCATATTGAGATCAATTCTGATTTCTGAAAAAATCAAATGTGTATGTAAATTGTAAAATATATTTATGAATTATATATGAATTATGGATGCGTATCACACTAGGGAATTGGAAATGTGTTTCTCACATCTCACAAAATTTAAGATAAGATGTTCTTCATAATCAATGATCTTAAGTCTAATAATACATAGATGACAATAGGAATATAAGATCATAATGTCTGAAACTCAACCATGAAAAAGTCAAAATATCTTAACTAAAAGTACGATCTTAAAATTATGACCAGTGTGAAACTCCCCCTATATCAATAGAATGATAATCTTAATATTGGCTATCTGATGATGTTTTCTGTTTAATAATACTTTAAGAAACAAATATAATGATCATGATTAAAGCCAGCCATGTCATTCACACTACCATCTCTGGGGTATATATCCTTAATTTCTGTAATAAAAATATCCAACTTGAAATAATTTTGATTGTGTTATTTATTTGCTAGGTAAAGTAACAATTTCCATATATTTGTGTGCATGTGCAGAGTAAAGGCTTTGGAGAAAAACTGTATTCTATGTGACAATAAATTAATAATTTCTAATTTTTCGTGAGGATTGTTACAGAAACCCATAATACTACATATTTGTAACATGTTCCCTGTTTGTTAGAGTATCGATATATAAACGGAATATGTTAAATAACATTATAGAATATTATATAACAACGAGAACAAGTTAGATTGATTTGGACATAAATATAACAAATATTTATTTTCCTTCCTATAATACATCGACTCTAAAGCTTAAAATGTTGGCTTGATGGTGGTTGGAACGAGAATGAATGGTTGGTAACGCGGCCCAGTATTTATAGTGACGTGACAACAATTGGGCGGAGCCATGGTTACGTCGCGGTGACGTCAGCGGAACCGTTAAAATAATTATTTTGTTGAGGTCTCGCACCACAAAATATTACATTTGTAACATGTTCCCTGTTTGTTAGAGTATCGATATATAAACGGAATATGTTAAATAACATTATAGAATATTATATAACAACGAGAACAAGTTAGATTGATTTGGACATAAATATAACAAATATTTATTTTCCTTCCAAGTGTCCAAACCCAACCTAACGTAGTGAAAGAATTCTATCACATTTAAATTTTTGATTAATTGAAGGCCTAATATATTTGTAAATACAATCAGAACTCCATTGGCCTCTTTCTTTAATATAAGATATAGAAGCACCCTTGTTATGAAGGTATGTGGTGCCTCCCCTCCTTAGGGAATGGGTTGAAAAATTACCAATAACATTTGCCTTAGACAATAACATTTTGAAGCATTTGTTAACACCAGAATATGTTAAAAATTCCACCTTTTTGGTAGAAAATAGTGGGTCATCCCTAGACTTGGGAAACCAATAATACATTTTTTCAAGCCAATATACAGCACAGATCTTTTTATTTTCTAATCTATTCACAGGTATTTCATGCGTCTGGCCTGGCTTTTTTGTTTTGGAGGATGGAATTTTTACTACACATCCCCAAGAGTAAAATTTTACATTTTCTCTTTTTAACATGTGAATTGAATTGACAGTGTGTCCCACTCTTAAGAGTGTTCTGAATAGAAATACTATTACAATCCATACTAGAGTACAAAACTCATCTGACCATTTCACCTTCCTATATAATTTTTCTAAGTGTTTTTCCTCCAGTGGATCTTTACTGTCCTCTGGTAAATTTACAGAATTTTTTACACCTTTTATGGTCATCTTTACATTTGGATCTGACCACCCTGCTACTGGGTAAGCCTTGACATTATGAAAATATATAACCGCCTGATAATAACTGATTACGGATGAAGGCCTCATAAATTTAGAGATATATGCTAAATATAGGCAAGCTTGAGAAGAATTACAATTGTAGCGTTGCCAATTAAATTTTTTACATACCTTTTCATACATTTTCCATTGCCTTCTCCGTAAAAGTTGGGTGTTTTTCCCCACGGCGGACTCTTTCAACGCTCGCAGGCGCTTTTTTATCTCCTTTTTCTCTGCAAAATTCAAAAATTGCGTTAATACAACACAAATTTGAGCCGGCAAGACATTTTCTGGCCTCCCCCTCACTTTTTACATACAAAATTCTTGACAGAGTGTCAGCCACTAAATTATTTTTAGTGTTAATATAATGAGGGACCAACCTTATTCTAAATATCTTACAAATCCAAAACAATTCCCTCAGCCAGCTCATACATGTAGGGTTAATACTAACTCCCTTTCTTATCATATGATATACCTGTGTGTTGTCTGTAAATATATTCACACTATGGTTTGCAAGTTGGCTCAGCCATTCTTGCACTCCCCTTACTATAGGATATAGTTCTAATTCATTTATATTATTTTTGTCATAAATAATGTCTGTGGGGGCTTTGATTATATGACCACAGCTGGATCCCTCCAGCTCAATGCTATCGTCCCAGCTGCCTGCTAACCAGGACCCTCCCATATATATGCCAAATCCCTTTAACGATGAGTCTGACACTAGTGGAAGAGGGAATTCATTATAGATTAATTTTCTTTTACCATTAAAATTTTTTAAAAATTTTTGCCACCATAATAAATCATCCCTGCATGCTTGACCCACCTTTATTGCCTTCAATTTATTTTTTAACATGACTTTATACAGATTATATATGCGCCGGCAATATATCCTACCTCCATCGACCACATGAGAGCAGTGGGACAACAAGCCCCCTAAGCTTTCCAATTCCTTTCTAGAAATAGTACATTTTTTGACATGTTTTTCAAGGAGTTTCTCGAGTTTCTCTAGTTTCTCTTTAGGGAGTCTTATTTCCATTAGCTCTGAATCGATTTCTAGGCCTAAATATTTACATATTCTGCTAGGAGGGCTTACTTTTCCCCATGAAATATGGAAACCAAGATATCTTAATAATTTTATGACCACATTTTGAGCCCATTCAGCCTCGTCTATGGTCCCAGCGACTACAATGAAATCATCCAGATAATTCACTGCCTGAATGCCATACATATCTGATAGAATGCTATATATGAACTCAGATATTTCATTGAAATACATTGGCCCTAGCCTTAGGCCAAAAGCAAGGCGTGAATCCTCTATATATACTTCTTTATTGTTTATTTCCCACCTAAGCCCCATATATTTTCTATGACCAGGAAAAAGTGAAACAGCCCTATAGGCTGACTTGATATCGACCACTGCCATATAGTCCTCCTTGTTTAACAAGGCTAAAACATTTTCAATGCTTTTATATTTAAATTCTTGGATTATTTCGTCACAATAATTATTTACTGAATATTTTTCAGGCATTGAACAATCTGTGATAGGCCTAATGCCACCGTCTGGCTTTGGGACTGCACCCATACTATGAATACAAGCCGGTTTTTTATTTACTACTTTTAAATAGCCTTCGGCGAGTTCTTTTCCGATAATTTTGTCTAACTTTGACTTATTTTCACCATCAAAAACCGAATTATAATTTTTGCAATCGTATTTTAAGCCGTCCACAGGCACTGAGCCGTCAACAATTTTAAAGCCGTCTATGATACCGTCAACAGTAGGTCTAAACCTATTTTTGCATTCTTCTGTACCTAAGGACAATAGATATTCGAATCGACAGGGCCTAAGTTGGGCGATCTCACCCCCGATATAGTGAATACAAGTACAAACCCCTCGGGCACATTTTTCGTATACAGTAATGTCCGACCCGCTAGGCGAGCGGTTGACAAACAAGATATTATTTAGAGAAATACCAATATCTCCATTATTTGCCGATAGATTCCCTTCAAACTTTGTACTTTTGTCGACAAATACCCCATCATCTTGATTATCGACACTAACCTTGGTTCTATCGGCTAATTCTTTGTTAAAATCCAGAAATTCATCCTGCAAAGTGACATTTTTGCCCTTCTCCTCCGAAGGAGCATGTGTACTATGAGCACACGAACCCGTGACGTCACCGCTTTTCGTACCGGCTTGTCCGGCCAAAAATGCGGGCGTGCACGCGTAACATTCATTTTCAAGAACAACTTTATCATGGATTACCTCAATTTCAGGCGTGAAATTACCATCAGTGGGATTAAACTCGTCCTCAAGAACACGGAGGAACCCAACATTACCATCACATTTGCGAATTATGGAGTAGAAAGGAACATTTTGGACCTCAGCAGCCGGCTGAGTTTCCCGCGACTGGGTCACTGCACTACAATCGATGACGTCACCGCTATCAGATAAGTCGTAACTAAGAGCTTGCGCGTCTAGCAACCCAGGTTTTAAAGCCTCATCCTACTTCTTGGTCGTTGTACTACGACCACAATCTTTTTTGGCATGACCTTTCTGATCACAAATAATGCAGGCGTGGAGTAACCCGCACTTTCCAAAACATCCAGCCTCGGAATTGAAACGGAAGCAAATCTTTTCTGACCCGTTAGCACCCCCAGAATATTTCTGTTTGTTCTTGTACGAGCCCCCTGACTTGTTAACCGAGGCCTTATAGGTATTGTCAAAACTGAAATTCGAGAATACATCCTCCTGCTCAATGACTCCGAATTGCTCGTACCCTAGTCTGTCCGCCTGTTCCCGGACGGCCACATCATATTTGTTAAAACACTCGAATGTATACATTCTCTTTGAGGCTTTTTCCGCGAGTAACTTTACGTGTTTGACAGCGGGTTGTGGGTCTTTCTTATCATGTATTAACTTTTCCACAGTTTTTAGACCAATGACTAGAATTTCCTCTACATTTTTTGGCTTTTCCCCCTTATTACTGAATCGTTTTTGTGCAAAATTCTTTGTTCTACCTTTTTTGGTTTCAGGTGAAGAGGAGGGGCTGCCCGAGGTGGTCCGAGAACGGTCTGAACTCGTCGAGGAACGCTCTTTGGTTCTAGATGGGCGCTGTTGCCGCCTTGACTTCGTCCTCTTCTTTACCTCATGCCAGGTTTCTTCTGACGAGGAGCCCGCGTTGTCCGACGACCCTTGGACGTCTCTTGAAGCTTTCCTGCTGGCCTCTGCCAGTTGTTGAACGGTTGCAGCCATGCAGGTAACTGTACGCTCCAGTCTTGTCATCCTGTCATTCATCCGGTCCGTCGGAACTTGGTGCCGGACTGCCTTCAGGCTCGTCGAGGACGAGGAACCCCGGATCGTACCGGAACGGCTACGACCCCTCTTCGCCCCACCACCATCTTCTCCTGCAGCATCAGAATCCACTGACACTACCAAGGTATCGGTACGCTCACATTTTTTGCCTGTTGGGGCTTCGTGCCTTACCCCACATTTCTTGCATAAATTGTTTTTTCTCTGTCTTCTCCCCATGGCTGGCGCGTAGGAGAACCTCTTATGCGTTGATAATGCGTTAGAAACTACGATAAATGCGTTTGATAGTCGTACCAGAACTTCCTAAACCCCTTAAGAAAGTCCGCTGGAGATGTTGGCTTGATGGTGGTTGGAACGAGAATGAATGGTTGGTAACGCGGCCCAGTATTTATAGTGACGTGACAACAATTGGGCGGAGCCATGGTTACGTCGCGGTGACGTCAGCGGAACCGTTAAAATAATTATTTTGTTGAGGTCTCGGACCACAAAATATTACGTTATTCTGGAAATAAATCAAAATCCTTTCTAATGACTTACCTATATTTTTTCGTTATGATAGCCGAAATCTCAAAATAAATTGGTTAACAAATCAAACCTTTTATGAAAACATATGTGGTTTGCTTCTTAGATCTAGAAACAACAAACAACCTTTGGATAGAGGTTAAAATCTGAAGTTGTTTTAACAATATTATGTCATTATGCCAAGGAAAAAGTGATATGTATTTGTACAGCCTAAGTGGTTTTTCATTTTTCATTGATCATGATATGCTCATCTGAAAAATCTTGAAGGAATCCATCTGTATTTTCACCTAAACAGAATACCATTGCATTCCTAGTAATACATAAGCAAGTACCTTTTATTGATGTACCTTTTTATTTACCTATCTATGCAGAATTACTCCTATCATGTTGTTCACCTTGTAGAATTCAAATTATCAACGTACTAAACCCTGACCTTTAAAGAACACTTCTTCTGTTGTCATTCTTTCATAGTTAACCTTTTCACAATGCAGAGTTCAGTGCTTCCAGGCAACTCTCAGGAATCCAGAGAAAAATAACAAGACAGCTCAAACATGATATGGTTGGCACCTTGTCTACTATAGGTCTGATTAACAAGAAAAAAAAATATTTTGTAGTTATTCTTCTAATAAATTATTTGAAAAGAAGGGGTTGTGGGTTGAAAGCGTAAATTTCTTTGTATGTTTTTTATATATCAATGTTTATTCTGGCAAATTAATTAGTACATGTACTAGTTTTCATACCCCGCCAGGGTATAGTATGAATATGATTTCAGGCATATAATTTCTTATTTTTATAACAAATATTCCAGTTCGCTTTAGAAATTCAATATGATAAATACACACAAGGATAGGGATAAAACATTTTCTTATGTTCACCCAAAAATATAGTGTCAGAGACATCATACAGATATATAGGACTTTTCTATAAAGTGCTAACTCATTTTAAAACAAATATTAGATAAATTGCGACAGAAATGTACTATCTTTAGACAATGTAAACAGACAAAATATATGAAATGTAGAATCATTAATTGTAAGCCACACTACAATGAAAGCAACAAAAAGGGAATCATTATAATCCAACCGCTATCCCTCTATGATTGTATTCAATAACCATGATTATTTTCATTACAGATTTAAATATTTAAAATGCACCTATATCTCTAGTATCAATATTAAGACAATTCCAGTCCATAGCACCCCTATATAGTGTACAGTGTTTGTACTTTTCACAATTTGGTTTACAAGTTTGTAGGACTGGCGCATCATGCCGACGTGTATGTATAACAGGCATTATTGTTAGGACTTCTTTCTGATGGGACATAAATTTTCTTAAATTTGAAGTTTGTTTATTTTCCAGTAGTGGGATACTACAAAAGGAGTGTAGTTCTTTTACTGATAGTACAGCTTGGTTATATTTACATATTCTTAGTCCTCTGTTCTGTGTCTTCTGTAGTTGTGCCAGTTTATTTACTGGCCCACCACTGTAAATTACATCACCATATTCATACAGAGGCATAATCATAGTTTTGTATATATGTACAGCTGTATCAAAATCAATATAGCGTCTTATTTTGGACAATAAGTATATCTTGTGAGCTGATGCCTTATTACAAAAATCAATATGCTTGTTAAAAGTTAAACATGAATCAATGTATACACCGAGGTATTTATAAAAGTTTACCCTTTCAAGTCGTACATTATCAAGTTCAATATGTACATTCTGAACATGTTTAATTTTCACCTTTGTACCGTATATCACAACTTTGGTTTTCCCCGAATTTGCAGTTAATTTGTTTGCAGAGCACCATTTACTGAAATTATTTACATCTATTTGAAGATTTCTGTGGATATCGTCAGTATTTTCACCAGTGGTGTAAATCACAGTATCGTCAGCATATAACATATGCTTTGTATGAGCAAGGATGTGTGCACAATCATTTACATAAATTAAGAACAAAAGTGGTCCAAGGACCGAACCTTGTGGGACGCCACATGTTACGTTGACTTCATCTGAAACTAGGTTATTTACAGTTGTCAGTTGTCTCCTATCCATTAGATAGTTGCAAATCCAGAGGTGAAAATTTCCAGTTATTCCCAAAAATAATAATTTTTCCAAAAGGATACGATGGTCAACTGTATCGAAGGCTTTTCTTAAGTCAAAGTATACTGCCATGGACAAAAGTTTGTTATCAATACCTTCATACATTCATACATTTAATGTATAACTATTATGGAGTATTGTGCACAATCAGAATACAGGAAAAGATGAACTGTCAAAATGTTAGGGATCTATCCAGGATCCGACTTGGGTTCCTGATTCTAAATCTATATATATATATATATATATGTATATATATATATATTGAATGCTAGTTGTTATAGTGGGTATTTACATAATAATTAGGGAACTGCTCTCACTTATTAGTCGAATCATCTTAGCTTCTTCTATGTTTGCTAGTCAAGTGGGAGACTGTTCCGCGAGATGGGCGCTCATATCCATGACGTAGACAACGCTTGGTTGAGAGTCAAGATTATTGGTGGATATATCAATTGCGTACAATTGCCAGTGTAGTTGTAGCCTATGTAATCTTAGGTTTATAATCACATTACATGAAGACAAGTTTCCTCCGGAGAGTCCGCCCGACTTCACGTGTTCATGCGACAGTGTAGTTATCTCACTAGTCACCAGATGTCTATATATGTATGGCTATCCAAACCCCGAAATCCTCAAGACTTGTACTGTTCCAAATGGTTTCTAGTAATGTTCTCCGCTCTAACCATAGGTTTCCACCTTTATATATCAGTCTGGTTTATTGATTTTATCCCGAGCAGTGGTACTTGCTAGGAGATGCAACCTGTCTGCTATAGCTGAACAGATATATTTACACCTACCAGAAGTCCATGCCGTTTTTACATTATATAACATAGTAATTCATATAATTTCAAATACCTTTATGATATTTTTTCTGCAGTCTGGTGACCGTTTCTTTACTTTATTCATATACAACTGATTATATGCACAAGGTGTTTTACCAACTACCTTTGTGCAGTATATCTCAAGGAACATTGATAGATTACTTGCATTTAAAACTATTGCTACAGGAGTGGAATGCATATGAGAGTTGTATATGTTGTCATTTGCAATTGATTGACTGGAGGGGGCTGCATAACTTTTCTTTCTTTTAAGCAACTGCCTAACAGGGACAAACTGTTGCAAAATGAATAGATAGTGATAGTGTTGTAAAAATCGTCACGATTTTTCCATTAAACCTTAATATTAGTGTATTTTCCATCAAGTAAACCCGCTAAAATGATAAAACATACAAACTATATTACTTAAAGGTAAATATGGGAATTCACTGCAGTGCCACCTGGTGTTAAAAGTTTTACATTTCTCAAACTCTTTAAAATGTTACCAAAATGTGATCTAATTATCATAAACTCCAAATATTTACAATAATTTGTCCAAAAGATATATTGTTGTTAATTTTGTAAACAAGTGTATGCTATTTTTGGGGGTTTTGGGGGTCAATTTTTAGTATTTTCAGGGATAAGTTTTGATTTTTGACGGTGACCCTATGTTTTTTAATCTTAAAATGTGTATCCTGTTCCTGTCTAAATATTTGGAGCTTTTGATGTCAAAATTATGGATATTTATTTTTTGATGGGGAAAAAATTGATTTTTCCCATTGAAGCCAATGATGAACTGTCTTTTTTTCAAATCCTAATATCTCTTAAATGGATATGGTGACATATGGTTTTTAAAGTTTTATTACAGTCCCTATGCATTCATCTAACAGCTGTGCGAGTTTCATGATTTTATTATGGTTATCAAGAAACCATGTCGAATACCCATATTTACCTTTAACTGAATGGTCATTTAAATGATTTACGAATAAGAAAACATGCAATATTGTGCATCTCCGTTCGATGTTCCATAATAATGGAAAAGATTAATAAAACATCTTAGAGAGTGTTTTTTTTAATTAATATTTCTTTAAACTGGTCAAATCTCGATATAATATCAACATTTATTTTTACACCAGCGGGCTTACAGAAACCATTTGCAATTTTTGATTCAGATTTACAGGAAATTGAATAACAAATATGCCACAATACCTAGAACTACTTAATTCTAACAGGATTGAATTCATTCTTATGTACATTATTCATACGTACTTTCAGGACTTTTCGTTTTATGATCAATTGCTTTTATCTTTTTTAATAGATAATGCACTTCCCCCCTGGCTGTAATCCTGGTGAGCAGAAAAGACCAGAATAAGTTCACAATCAGTCGAATCCTTTCCTTCCCATGACTCAGCATGGGTCAATGACAGGGTTTGGTGCCCCCAGTGTTATGTCTGAACACAGGTCTATTATAAGCAGCCCCTTGTTTACCTCTGAGTGTCTCAGACCTGCTCATACAACTGGTCCACAACTGCTCACCTTCAACTGCCTACAGACAGACACTGGGACTCTAAAGGGCCATACCAACTAGGCGATTTTTCTTTTTTTTTCTATTTCCAAAATCATATCTCTATTACAAAGCTCTTCCTATGATTATAAGGAAGGTTAACATAAGTACAATAATTTCAACAATATTGATCAAAATATTGATTACCGTCGACGGGCAGTGGGTGATTGGGAGAATCAGCATCGACATCACTGGGCGACTGTAATATCAAGCAAGTCCGATATTTTACAGGCGATTTTACCAGTGATTTTACCGGCAATCCTGTTCCCCGTCACCTGTCACCTAGAATGCACACCATACCCATGGGGAATTGCCCGGCAATTGTGATAGCCCAGCGATTGTGCAGCGAATTCAAAGGCCATGAAGTCGCCTAAGACACCTAATTGAGTTATAGAAATTAGGTATTGACCCTAAAACGGGAAAAGCTCCGTGATAAAATTAAATTAAAATGAGTGTACATATAGCACCCCATAATGTAAGAGTAACCTGAAAGTGACCCGTATGTGAGGTCACTGGCCAGTATGACAGCACTCTGTAACCGGCACCAGGCATAATAGGTATGTGTTACCTTTCATAAGTCATTGACCACGAAAATGCATTCTGTGGCCGTACTAAGTGATTCTAGAGGCAGAGGCCTCCGCCTGGATGCGGCAGATTCCATATTCTATCGAGGTGCAAACCTTGATAGGTTGGTGACATTATATGTTTGTGACTTCGGCGATGAGTATCACGATGTTATTTACGTTAATGGCGGGATAAACAATATTACGTTGCAGTTACGAAGTTCGGGAAAGTTAACGTTGATATCGCAGAACGTATGGAATATTGTGGATTACGTTGTCAGTGAGCTCGATGAAACAAAGGCACGAATTCTAAGAGTAATGCCAGGAGTTAGTGTAGTGGTCTGCCCAATTTATGGGCTAGACCTGGCTAAATACAATCAGGAATATACCCGTCATCCACTACAAGACGTATTAAATACGTGCATTGTTGAAATTAACCGGCAAATTCGTCAGATAAATACCGAGAGTATGGTATTTACCCCTCACTTCGCAAATATAGTTCACAAGTATATGGGACCAGTGAAACCAATGCGGCACTTGTACCATAAGTTGATCGATGGTTTGCACCCACGACGGGGCACTTCTGCCCACATCAGTGCCTATTTGGACAGGACCATTCGCCGAAACCAACGTATGGGAAACCATTACTAAACAGGAGCTGACCAATAAAACAATTGGTGGTTTATATTGTGTTAACCAGACTATTTATGATGGATCGACCAATTATTGTCTGGTAAAATAACCAGACTCAAGGAATAACTATGGGAACAGGAGCTGACTAATAAAACAATTGGTGGTTTATATTGTGTTAACCAGACTATTTACGATGGATCGACCAATTATTGTCTGGTAAAATAACCAGACTCAAGGAATAACTATGGGAACAGGAGCTGACCAATAAAACAATTGGTGGTTTATATTGTGTTAACCAGACTATTGACGATGGATCGACCAGTTATTGTCTGGTAAAATAACCGGACTCAAGGAATAACTATGGGAATATTTGAGAGTTGATAAAATAATCAACATGTGTATCTATCCTAAAGGACTTATTTGTAACTGTCATCACGAACATGCTGTATTGTTGGTAAATTAATCAACATTTGCAAAACAATTCTGACTATGAAGGCTGGTAAACAACCAGTTCTCCTTTTCTATTGTATATGAGCCGATCTACTGTGACTGATAAACTAATCAGACCTCCATTGATGGAATGAACATCGAAAATAAACTAACTTTCCTCCGGAATGTATAGTATAGTCAGTGCTCTTGACATGTGAAATGATATTCTATGTGCTTAAACATTAACCAGCCTCCAGGATATTAACATGACAAAAATTATCAATTTGCAATGAAATGTATTATACATTGTGATATAATAGGAGCGGACTACTAGTGAACATTCTGATTAAAAAGATAGACATTCTAGATATGCTTGATATTAAATACTTATGAAGCAAATTCCCCCTGAGAGGGTGTGAACTTTCTAGAAGATGTGAACTTTTTAGTAATCTAAAACCTATTAGTGACGTTAGTACTAGCCTTGTGGAGCTCTTACCGCATTACCTGATATAATATTTTGTTTAATATTAGTAAATAATTAGTTTAATAATGGGTTATTTTTTGTACTCATTAGCATCAACGTATACAGTTCATGCTATGTTTATACGTAAAAATGGTAGGGGAAATAGGGTTTTTATTGGGATATCATCTTCATCGTGCTTGGGATTGTGGAATGAAAAGAGATCTTTGTTGAGGATGTATAGGTGTGATGTGCTCAGCGGGTTATTTCAATAAAAACGTTGATTCTATAAATGCAATGCCTGGTATGAAATTTTTGCATTTGAATATTTGTAGTCTATGGCCAAAAATCTCACAACTAAGACTATTAAATTGTAAGGTCGACTTTCTAAGTATTACTGAAACTTGGCTTTCATCATTATATATGGATGATATGCTGACATTGCCAAAATACAAATTATTTCGAAATGATAGAGTAACCAACAAGAGAGGTGGAGGAGTTGCTTGTTATGTCTCGGAAAATATCTCTGATTATTGTACGATAATCCCAGAACTTACTGTATCGAATGGCGATATTGAGACTTTGGCAATTGATCATCATAGCTTAAACCACCGGAAACAATTATTGATCACAATATATAGACCACCAGCTGGAAATGTAAAGAAATTTATAGAAATATTAATGTCATTTCTTGAAAATAACAGTTATTCTGGAAGAGAAATCTTCTTATTGGGAGATTTTAACATTGATTATAAGGATCGAAATAATAGTAATACCAAATCTTTAAAAGAATTTGAACGCTTATTCACTCTACGACAAGTGGTCAATATGCCGACACGATTTAGTAAAACCAAGTGTAGTCAATTGGACCTGATTTTCACAAATAGTGAATATATCAGTGAATCTGGCTGTACCATTGAAGTATTGAGTGATCACTTTCCGGTTTATTGTATTAAAAAGAAAAAAAGAAATAACAAAAGTTATTCCGTCAGCCAAGGCCGTACTTATAAAAATTATAGTAGAGATGGTCTTGAATCATATATTAAGGAACATACTAATCTTGCTGAAATGGAGACACTTAGTGTCACTGATGTTTGGAATAATTTGGAATCTGTATTATTGGATTACCTGGACATAAACTGTCCCTTAGTAGATATTAAAATAAGCAATACCGAACACCCATGGCTGACTCAAGAAATTTTGGAAGAAATTTTGGATAGAAATTATTTAGCTAGGAAAATTGTCAAAATTCAAAAGAAATTGAAGGTTATAACGGATCACTTAGCTGTAAGTGAATTACGCGAAGCCTATGAACTGAAATTTCAACTTTTTCGAAGGCAAAAAAATAAAGTAAATAAAATGATTCGAAATGCTAAAAATCAATATGTGAAAAGTACTTTATTGAATACACAAAATGATTATAGAAAATTCTGGAGGGAACTAAATTCACTACTGAATCCTGAGAAATTCAAGGAGCATAATATAACGATAGTTGGTGAGAATGAAGATGTTGTCTCTGATGATGAACTGCCAAACTATATGAATAGTTATTATGCACACTTGGGTGGGAAATGTAATGTTTCAGACTTGGATTCTAATAATGAAGAATTTATTGGTCCCGTACCTGATTATTATTTACCTGAATTTGAACCTATTGATGTTGAGACCTTGGATGATCTTATTCAAGAAATTAATATATACAAGCCATCTGGCCATCAGTACATATCAACTAGAATTTTGAAGGAATATTTGATATTGAATCGATATCTGGTCTTGGATCTTATCAACAATAGTATTCGATTCGGAGAATTTCCGGATGCCTGGAAAAAGGGGATTGTATCCCCTATACCTAAGCAGGGTGTTCCTACTAAATTAACTAACTGGCGACCTATAGTTATATTGCCTCTTCGTGGCAAACTAGTGGAGAAAATCGTTCATAAACAATTCTTGGAATACTTGCAGAGCAATAAAGTAATTGCGTCTGATCAATATGGATTTCAGCCTGGTAAGTCGACCATGCAAGCAGTGATAAAGTTGGTGAAGTTTGCCTATGAAGAGAGAGATAGAGGAAGAGCAGTGGGCTGTATATTTATTGATATTTGTAAAGCGTTTAATATGGTGTCTCACCGGATATTATTAACCAAATTGATGCAGTGTGGAGTATCTGGAATAGCACTGAAATGGTTTGCAAACTATCTCATTAATAGATGCCAAATTACTAAAGTAAATAAATCCTATTCAGATGAGTTACTAGTATATAACGGTGTCCCGCAGGGCTCGGTTCTCGGCCCACTGCTCTTCATTTATTATATAAATGATCTTATTGATTACACTCACAGAGATAAGATTATTCTTTTCGCTGATGATGCTGTAATCTATGATTCTGATAGATCTTTGACAAAACTAGAAGTAAAGCTTCAAACCCTTTTCGATAATTCCTTAGAATGGTGTTCTGACAATAAAATGAAAATGAATACTGACAAGACTAAATTGATGCTTATAAATAGCCCCGGAAATGGAGAATTTAAGATCGTTGCAGGAAATGCTAGTCTGAGTGAAGTGACTAGTTACAAATATTTGGGAGTATGGATGAATAGTAATCTAAATTTCGATAAACATCTAAATAATGGCTATAAGACTGCATACCAGAAAGTCTACAAGTTGAAAAAAATTAGAAGCAGTCTAAGTACTGATATAGCCCTGACAGTGTACAAGCAGACCATACTGCCATATTTCGAATACTGTGACTTTCTTATTGATTCATGTACTAAAAGGGATGTAAGGAAGCTTGAAAAATTGCAATTTAAGGCTTTACGGATAGTTTATAGGGTTAAATCTCCATTAGACATGCATAGAAGTGAACTGCTTATAAAATCCAAGTTAAACACATTGAAAAATAGGAGGAATTGTCATCTATTAGCCCTTATGTACCAGTGCAAGGATCAAGGTAAATGGCTGAAAACTCAAACCCGAGTGACCAGAAATCAGCTTACTAAGCAATTTAAGGTTACAAAACCGAAGGGTGAATCAGCTAAAAAATCGCCCTTTTATAGGGGTGCCAAGCTTTGGCTGTCCATACCGCGGGAACTGAGAATTATTGAGAATATACTTGAATATAAGAAAAGGGTTAAACAATATTATGAGCAATTTAGATTACCAGGCATTGCAGAATAGACTGAATTATGGATCATGGGTTCATCTTTGTACCACCTCCTCAACTTGTTATACTTAATTTTATTCCACTTAATGAGAGTAAGGTTCAACTGAATGGAAACATATTGGTCTTTCTTGGAGTGAAGTAATCTTAATTATTTATTTGATTATGTATATTTCACGACCCTAAGCACAATTCCTTGTATATAATTCTTATTACTCATATATATACCTATAAATGATAATATTGACTCAGAAAATTGTACCTGTATATACTTTATTGTAACGTCTGGAAGAACAGACTTTGTTTGAAGGCGACAAATAAAATATTATCCAAAAAAAAAAAGAAAAAGGTATGTAGCATTTGTTAGAAAACCAACAATGCCCTTCAATGATATATTGGCCATTTTTATATATTACATACTTAACTCAGTATTCTTCTTGGAAAAATATGTGAAAACTATGGAAAACGGCCGATTTTCCGAGCGGCTACAGCTGCTATGAGGAGCACACCCTTGGCCCCAGGCTGAATTTGCACATGTATGAATTGCCTAATCTTTCAGTAGAATTGCTTTCTTAAAGTCTGTAAAATTAATGTAGTGATTCATATGAAATTTGTATTCAGCCTGCTTATGAGTGGTCGTCCCAAAGTTGATCAATGGACCATAGATCGCCCTTTTGGGTATGGAGCTATTATCAAGGTATCCCATTTTAGTTTATCATTTTGTATGTCTTTGTCTATAGTAAAGTAGTTTGGCATATGCTTGATAAAGGAAATACCCCATGACATTTTATTTTACAGATATCAACCATCCCTATCTCAACACATAACTATAGCAGAGGTTAACTAGAAATGAGTATTGGTCAGTCAATAGGCATAAAAGATGTGCTGCGTCACATAATAAAAACAGTGACGGTTTTGTTGGGAAGTGTCAAACTCTTGCTGTTTTGCCAAAATTCAGCATGATTTTCTCTCACTTCTAATCATTTTTCCAGGCTGAGAATTTTAGGACTTCTAGAACTAAATGTCTATTTTCCAGAACTGTTTACAGAATTAGAATTGAATGAGTAGAGCAGCCGCAATTCAACAGCCGGACCCATTGCAGCAGCGACATCTTTGTACAAGGACGTCCTTGTTACGAGGGTTACGCGATGTGGCACTAGGGAGGTACTTTGGAAGTCTTCTTCTGTTTGAGTGTAAAGATACCCGGGAAAGATACTAACTGTATTGATAATCCATTTCGTTTATACACTACAGGTTCCTACTTTTACATGTACCTATTGACAAACTGTTTTACACCTCAGTCTAGTAAAGTGTAGTATGAAAGCAGCATGGCCTCCTGTCAAGACTTGGAACAAATATAGGTTTGATCTAATCTAAAAATCCAAAACCAAGTACATTACAATAACCTCCTCCCCTCGCACCTGCACCCCTCACCTACTTGCCCCCCCCTCCCCACCACTTCCCAGCCAATCATCCCCCCTACCTCCAGGTGGTCCCACTTACCGTGGAGAACCCGGGTTAGGGGCTCAGATACTGGAGGAGTCGGGCTGTACACTTAACTAACACTTAGGGCAAGTGTAAACCTGGCGGATGGGGTGCTACCGAGATTTTCAGGATTTTAGATCTTAATGCCTTCTTTCTTCAAAAGTTTACAGAAATTCAATTTTGGGGCAGTAGAAAAGCTACAAATTTACAGCAAAATCCATTGTAAGAGCGACGTCTTTATTGCCACATATAGTGATCATTTTTCAGCTGTGCTATTGTATGACAAGCCACTTTATAATTTGTTACTTTGATTTCATAGGTAACACATAAACAATTAACCTATCCAAAATTTGTGTTTCTAGATTAATTTAGAAATAGCTAATTTTATACTGCTTTTCAGCATAAAATAAAAATATTCATACCATATAAAAAAGCTCAATGGAACTTTTATTGGGAATCAAACTAGTTGATTTAACCCTCACCTGTTTCATTCTCTTACCTTTGTATGTAAGTGTTTAAAACTGATCACGGGCATGTCCAATGAAAGTTATATCAAAGATACCAATTGAAATATGAATGATATTAGATAATTGATAATGTTGATAATTATTGGCAAATCGACTAGTTTCAGCTTTAAAGGCCTTTGTCAATACATCAATTGAATATAGCGCTTTACATACCCTCTGGAGTAACACACAACCCTCCATAGGATTTAGGGTTTAACTTGTCTAGAACGCCGTGCTCTATCCTCAAAGCTTGTAACCCAACAGTGATCTATGTGTTATGGGTGTTGAAGAGGGTATCTGGGAGATAAGAGTGAGGGTTTCCGTATGGTCTGACTAAAGCCTGGTTCCCACAGGGCGACTAGTTTGCAAAAATATGATGGTGACCAATGTGATAATCGGTGGTTTAGTCAGACCGTAACTTACCATACACTGGTGCCATAATGTCTGGTGACTAAACCACCAGTCACCATAGTTTCTAGGCAGAATATCTGACATGTTTGATATTTTTCTCTTGTTGCCGGCGATTGGTGCAGTTAATTGCCATACCAACTAAAGTGGGCAACTAAAGTGATCAGTGATTGCTGGCAGATTTGTAGCAAGAGCGTCCCAATGTGGCAATTATTGTTATTTTTCACTGGTGACTAACTAGTCACCCGGCGACATATTAACTTCTTAATCAACGGGCGACCAACATTAATCGGTGGGGTTTAGTTGCCCCGTGGGGACGTACCTTTAAACTGTCTGTAGACGGTAGATAGGTATTGCTTATGCAATTTATAACTGACTTAATATTATAGCTTATTTATATTACAATTATCATCATGGTAAGGCCATTTTATCTTTTTTCTGTAGATAGAGTGCCCCCCCAAAAAGATGGTGGACTGATGTAATAAACTTTACACCACATTCTTCTATGGTTGTGTGTCAAGAAGTGTATAAAAAGATACTTTCTGGTGAAACCTAAATTGAAAAACTGACCAAATTTGTCCTCAGGAGAGTTTAAGCGTGCACCCCATATGCTTTAGGGTTCAATCTTCCTGTCTGGAAAGCTGTGCTATAACCTCAAAGCTTGTAACCCTACTGTGATCTATGTGTTATGGGTGGGGAAGAGGGTGTCTTGGAGATTAGGATGAGGGTTTCCATGCTGTCTGACTTAAATAGCCTGTAGACGGTAGATAGGTATTGTTTAAGCAATTTATAAGTGACTTAATATTATAGATTAGTTATATTACTAATATCATCATGGAAAGGCTATCCTCACAAAGAAGATGGACTGATGTAATAAACTTTACACCATAATAATCTATGGTCACGTGTCAAGAACTGTATAAAAAGATGCTTTCTGGTGAAACCTAAATTGAAAACTGACCAAATTTATCCTCAAGTGTGCACCCCATGCTTTAGGGTTTAACCTCCCTGTCTAGAACGCTGTGCTATAACCTCAAAGCATGTAGCCTTACTGTGATCTATGTGTTATGGGTGGGAAAGAGGGTACCTGGTAGATTAGGATTAGGGTTTCCATACGGTCTGACTTAAACAGTCTGTAGGGGGTAGACGTATTAAGATGATCTTCTTCAAAACATTGAAGACCAAAATGAAGAACAATTTATAGCTCTATAGTAATTGACATAGAAAAGGTATCTAATGTCTTCAGTATATATAATCAATTTGATGATTATTCTGGATCTGGGTGTGTATGATAACAATGAAATAATATGATATCGAAATACCCCATATGATTTTGGAATTGCCGTTCACTGCCTAAAAGACCAAGAAAGGACTGAAAAACTTACAATGTGTTAGCCCTATAATAAAAGCTCATTGCAATGTCACAATATGTTTCTGTGAATGTCTAATCTATATCTGAGAATTTTGCAACATATTTCCCTCATGACATTTTGCCTGTGGTATATTTAAGCACTCATAGTTTTATGATCAGAAGCCTTTGAGTATTCCTAGAATAAAGTCACATGAACAAAATCGGGCCTTTCTTAACCAGCAGACCTAGAAGTCTCTGTTGCAACCTCAAAGCATGTAGCCCTACTGTAGTCCATGTGTTATGGGTCGGGAAGGGGTTTCCATGTACTCTGACATAAACTGTATGTAGGGGGTAGATATAAGAGCACATTATTGCTCCTGACATTCAAGAGTAATCAATTTTATCTTTATTGTCAGTTATCCACGCGATAAAAGTAGGTAGCACCTTTACTCTAATGTAGTGAGTTTATTGGTTTATCTGGCTATGGGGCTGCATCATAATGATGAAATAGTATTATGTTAAGATACTTATGATTTATGGGTTAGCACTTCCTGTCTAGAAGTGCTGCATTCTCAAAGCATGTAACCCAACTGTAATCTATGTGTTAGGGATGGTGCAGGGGGTATCTGGTAGATCAGGTTTAGGGTTTCTGTAATGCATGACTTTAGAGTTTTAGAGTTTAAGAGCTTACCTAAATTCATAACCTTCTATTATGTCATGGTTAATGTAAAACGTAAATAATAAAAAAAAGGCAAGGTAAATTTGATTGTTTTAAATCTTGCCTAGGCTCTCTGGTATCAATGGAGTATGCCCCCTGTGGGGGTACCAGTGTGGGGCTTCTGCTCCTGGGAAGAATATAGGCCCGCAGTATCCCCTGCTGATTGTATAAGGTGACAATAGGGGGGACCCAGAACTGACCAAGTGGTTATTTGGGTTCAATTCCAGTGTCTGGGTTCACTAAGGGATGAGGTACAGTAAAACTTATTACCAGGTTTTGATCCCTTGCTGTTTGCCTGCTCTTTCACCCTCATCTCATAGATTCGATCACCAAAGACTGACCAACTCAAAACATGTGTTTGAAAAGTCAGGAGGCCCCCTGTAAATCCATCCCTGATATCACATTCGCCAGTTTGCATTGTCTTAAGAATATTGTGTCCATGTCATGTCATGTTGTGTCCATGTCTTTTCTTTAGGAATGTTTTAACAAGAATTGGGATTTTTTTCTTTTGTATTTTAAAGAAATCAATCAACTGGCTGTCCAACCAAGACTGCATTCTCTTTTCGTCAAGAGCTAATGGACTTTATTCTTCCCGATCAACTCCTGTCTCAACCTCTTGGCCAGAAGCCAACAGTAGTTGAGCCATCTACAAGTAAATAGTGTCTGAATTAAGTGCTGAGACCCGTTTCTCTTCCTGGGATGCACAACCTCTCTGGTTTAAAGGATATGTCACTGATGTACCCATGTATAATTCTAACAATGTATCAGCCTGCCAAGAACTAGGAGTAGGAAATGTTGTATCTCCCTCAACTCAGGACTAGACAGAAATGGTTTAGTGGTAGAACTTGATCGTTATTTCAATGGTACCCACCTATCCTAGTTTAATGTAATATAAAAAAGCAAAAACCTTTTCCTAGCATATATAGAATTTTACATTACACTGCAGATATTTTTTCTAATCTTGATTCTTTACCTGTCCTTTCTCCCTGGTGCATACATTCTTAACACAGGCCACACCCCACGTTCTGTGTTGGTTCTTGTTACATTCTTTTGATGACTCCCAATTACATCGGTGCGACCTACTGCTGTGACATTGCACTGCGACATTATTATAACATTTGAGTTATGTTCTTCAACCTAAACAGAATGTTCCTATAACATTCTATTTTGGTTTCATCCTAACCTCACCAAAAAATGATGTTAAAATAACATTATAATTTGGTAAGGTTTCGACATCACCATCAATAACATAATTGTTACGTGCCATCTTAGTAAGTAACAAACTGACTAAAAAAGTATGGTTGCAGAACGTTTCTGTTACGTCAAGCTGGCTGGGCACAGACCATCTGAGTAACCTTCTTTGTCATTGCTAGCCTACAACCCCCACCTAATCACCCACTTGGCAGGATCTTTGTATACTCAGGTTGACTTACCTGTATTTATTTACACCTGCCCACAGTTACCTGTCTCCCCTGGACATCTACACAAACACACATATACACCTGCACCTCAGAACCTAACAAACAGAACTTAGGGATCACCTAGGTCTGCTGCCAGAAAAAGATTCAGGGAAATAGTGCCCAAAAAGCTTTTAATAAATTTTCTGGATATGAAATTTCATGCAAAAGAACATTCACAATATAAAAATGTCCACATGATATGATACTTTATATGTATGTATGTGCATAGTTACATTGGAAGGACGTCAAAACGATTTGAGAAGTTTGGAAAAAAATAATGTTAAAAGAATTGAAATGTAAAACCCCGAAATTCTTTTAAAGCTTCTAAATACCAAATGCTGTTAGGGTTGGTAATATAATAGCTTGGTAAGTGATATTTCTGGTCACTACACCTTTATATTATATCAACACAACTATACTTTATGGAACTGAACTTTAGTCTTCATGATTAAATTTAGCAAGTAGAAATATTTATGTGCCATAGAAAATTGTACAACAGATTATGAATTCTTTGAGTGTAGCAGACTCTAAAAGTGTGCAACATGATTGTACAAATCATGTGAAATTCGTTCTTGTGTAATAGTGCTTCAGGAAAATTAGCGCATTTACAGTAGATATACATGTTACATATGAGTTTACACTGGGTACTGGGGTTTACAACACATAGTACACGGCAGTTTACACCCGGAAATACACACTCTTGACCCTGTTAAAACAATATGGTACCTACCCAAGAGACAAGCTCATGGGCTAACATGGGTTTTCTGGGTACAGAAAGTAATGTTTTAAAAGAGGTTCTGTAGACCCCATTCCCCTTGTTTCCTTCTTGATTTTGTAAAAATCCAGTTTTCTCTCAGTTTTTGATATAGAACTCCCTGAAAATACTGGCTTTTCAGGCCTTGGGAGAACCAAAGAACTCCAATATTTGGAATTATGGGAGATTCATCACCTACCTCCTGTTTTTCTTTATATTTAGTTTTTTTCAGTTTTTTCCAAGTCCAACCCTTTTCATTACTTTCCTTTGATGGTCCAACACCATCAAACAAGGCTTTCTAAATAAATAAATATACCTTGCTTTTTTCATCTTCAAGAAAGTTCTTGGCATTCATGAATATTCATGAACATTTTCTGGGAATGCTTAAAGGGAGCCAAAAGCAATAGTGTATTAAAATAATCACAAAATCTTTGCAAACTTACTAAGTATATAGACACATTCATATAGTCTTTTCATGGCTAGTAGTATAGTTTGATCCATGAAAATTAACTTTAAGTTGAAATCCATACAAACTTCAGTCTTTTCTGCCTGTATATAACAACGTTTGTAAACAAACCAATTTTGATGGGTCACCAAAATTGACAAGGTACAAGTTTAATTGTATTGTGATGAAGTTAAAGCCTGTTTTCACCATCTATATTTCATCATGGGCCTCTGCTATGGTCATAGAATATATTTCAATAGGTAATACATGTTGCTGAATTTTGACCAAACATCGTCTTTTTGTCTCCCTTTAAGGTTTGCATACAGTTTCCTCCAATATTCTTTGAAAGTATTTTGGTCGGCACCCTAGGCCTTACGTGCAGCAAACAAGGGAGTGGGGTTAACTACTGTAAAAGCCACCCAACAGTTCGTCACTGTTATGATTTACTGTTCTGCAAAGAGCTACATCTCTATGTATAGTACCTTACCCTCTTCACAGATGTGAAATCTACAAAAAACAGTTTGTGGTGTTCTATGGCATAGCTCAAAACACCTCCCTAACAGATTACCCTCCCTTCAACAGACAGCATGTGGAAGTCTGTAGAAAAGCCACAAATACATGTGTTCTTCTTTTAACCCTAGTGATAAATGTTAAACTTAACACTATGTATTTTTTTACCCATGTTGCTTATTGGGCTTGTAGAAAGCATTGCTTCAGGAATCAAAGCAAAATATAAAGAGTATGTTTTTCAGCTATTCATATGTTATAAATACAGAGGTAATAGTGACAAATCAATTAGTCCAAGACAAGACTCCTAAATTAGTTGTATATAGTACATATTATAAAGGCTTGAAGGTAAAAATCATTGGTAAAATTTAGGTAGGTGCAGGGTTGGACTGAGAACAAACTATAGGCTTCACGACCTTTGATATAATTTCTTGATTACAATTCTCACCTCAACACTTTTATCTTTATGAGTTCATGTTCAAACGATTTGCTTTAAACCACTTATTTTTTAGTTTTCAGTTATATACACAATATTAATGTTTCAGGGATATATTACTTTTGAATAATCCTGGTATTTGTGCTGATTCACATCACCAATCAGTATCCAATATTGTAATGTACATGTTCGATATGAATCGGTGCTAAAATATGCCAATTCTTCTGGGCCCATATCTTCGTAACTAATTTGGCTGATCAGGGAAATCTTGATCAGTGTCTCACGATTAGAGATTCTGTCTATCATGAATACATTTCACATCTGAGTATCCCTCTTTGATACTATATTGCAATAATACCATCAATTTTGGTAAATGACAAAATTGCTGATGTTGAGGCCCTGATCAAAATTTCCCTGATCAGCCAAATTAGTTACGAAGATGTGGGCCCTGGTAGAATCAACTGGTAATTCGCAGATCAGCAGGCAGACTTGGTCAAAAAGGCCTAGTGTGTATGGGGTTAAAACATAACTTCTAAATTCAATCCATCCATGCTCTCTTTGCTCATGTAGGTCTCTAGTAACTAGTGACCACCTCTAATGTGATGTTTGTAATTAATACCTTCAAGTTTAGGTTGATTTAACACAAACAGAGTCATAAGTGTGTTTGTCACACCTAAAGTTTAAAAAAAGGTTTATTTTTAACAGTATTTATCTTAATCATATTATAGCAAATAACTAACAACAGGAACATCATAGGTCTGAAACACCCCCTCAACGTCAAAATATTTAACTTAAAAATAAGTTCTATGTGTTATAAAACACCACTTACCCTAGTTTTCAGGCATTTAGGGCAAAAGATGGGTCAGTTTTCCCAAGGAAGTATGAGGTTGGGGGTTGGGTTACTTACTGTCTAAAAGTATAAAGCAATGGCAAAGCTACAACCCTAGTTACATATTATGTATAGGGTTGCGGCTTTGACAAGGTTTTATACTTGATTCCATAGTTTCCCCGAGAGACTTTACCTTGAAACTTTCGGGCAGGCGTCCATGGTGTTAATCTAGTTAATAATGACATTACTAATGACAATATATATAGGCCTTATGACTTGTTGAAATACTAACCAGCAAGTATCTTGATCTAGGCCTACCTGCAAGGCAAATACCGGAAACAAGCTATCTGTGCTGAAGAGAACTCACTACTACAACTTCCCTGTTACTTATTGCATCCCTTTTTCTAAGTAAGTAACCCCCCTCTGGGCCCCTCCCCCACCCCCCTATGGTGAGTGGGTGCCATCAGTCAGTGTTATAGGCCTGTGTATATACACAACATACAGTACAGAGATATACCCAGCTCCAACCAGAGGGGATTGCATCATGCATTTGTTTCTAATAGCACTCTAATGGGTTCCTAAGGGTTTGGTTGGGGTCCTTGTAAGTCTATGTAGGTTTTGGAGTAATATTTGTTGGATGTATTCTTTGTACAATCCCCCTATTTTGAGTAATATGTGTCATGCTAAGGTAACGTCCATAATACTCTATGTAGATACTCTTACAACTATAACACTACCACCTTAACCACTGATAATTTACCACCTGCAAATGCTTAAGTTAATTACTTACCTGGGCTATTGTGCACCTGCTTTTAGGTAGGGTTATAACCTTGAATCTTGACTATATATAAATCTATAAATTATAGGTTGTAACCTTACACTTTGACCATGTATCAACATACATTTGGAATATACATATTATTGCCCACACGTGTACCCTAGGACCGCTACCTACTACCTGACCACAAACCAACTCAGCAGTGGTAGCTCCAGGGCTGAGGGAGGGGGGTCCAGGTGGTCCTGACCCCCCTCCCCTTTTTGGTGGAATCAGAGACTACAGAAAGAGGGGAAAATACCGCAAGCATGCATGCAAATGTGTGCCATTTTAGTACTTATCCTATATGTTGACCCCCTCCCATTTGGAATCCTATATCTGCCACAGGTTCACTACTTGTATACCTATTGAGATTATCCACTTACCTGGTAGATCTTTTTGCACCTGTCCCCAGGTATTATCCTCCTGTAGGTACTAATCCTCTAATCCTCCTCCTGTGTCTTCTAACCCTGTACATCCACCACCCCTTCCTCCTGGCCCTTAATCCTGGTCTTCTCCTGCTCTCTATTAGTCCACTTCTGACCCTCCACTTCTCTCTCCTCTCCCTAAGCCTCTCTCTCTCCCCTCCTCCTTCCACTCACCAAGCCTTTCCCCTCCTTCCCTCCAGGCCCTCTCCTCCTGCCCCCTCCAGTCTCCCCCTACTCCTCCAGCTTTTCCAGTCCGTTCTGACCCAGGTTAGCGAATACCTAATGGGTCTGTACACCCACAACAGTCCATGGCTTTTATTGGTCACTAACAATTGGTAAGGGATACTTTTATTGGCCCTCTGTAGATGGCATGCGGAACCCCTTTGATGGTTGTTGCACTGCTGGCTGGTTTATGTTCCTACCTGCCATAAACCAGCAGCTGTGAAGCGTGCTGGGATTTGGGTGTGAATTTTCACCTAAAATGGTTGCTGGTGTACAGACTCACTTTGGGAAACGGTGGATCTGACTTGACAGGCTCACCCTGCCCTTTACACCCCCCTCACCCCGCCCCCCCCCCCCCTCACTCCCCTCACCTGGAGGAGGAGTCACGTGACCTCCTCCAGTACCCCACCACCTGATAGCCCCAGTAGCTCGGAGCTGCTTCCTGGAGTAGTGTGTGTGTGGGGGGGGGGGGGGGGGGTAGGGGGGTACTCGGTTTGAAAAGTGGTTATCTTACATTGGGTACTCAATCCCTACCACAGATAGCCGATTTAGAGTATTTTAGGTACCTGCAGGCTAATTTTGACTAAGTTTGTCGACAAAACCATTGGAAAACCTATAGAAAATAATCAAATAATTGTTATATATCCATCTATGATCAATGCATTTTTAAACAAGATAGAAAATATTAAATATGTATGTTTACAAATAAAAAAAAATGATCCCTAGTTTCCCACCACCTGATAGTCCCAGTGGCTGGTAGCTGCTTCCTGGAGGAGTTGGGGGGGGGGGGGTTGGAGGTAGGGGGTACTCGGTTTCAAAAGTGGTCATCGCTCTCTGGTTACCAAATCCAATTTAAAATCTTAGCTATTCCTCCTCAGCCAGTTTTGTTTAAGGAAATTTACCAATAAGTTTTCATCACTCTCCAGCAGTGCAACTTGTATTTACAAAACAACATGTTGAAATGTTTAATCTGTCGTGCGTGAACTGTGTGGCGAAAAAAAAGGAAAACAGTGGTTGCCAATTTGAGTCGGTTAATCCAACCCAAGTGGTGGGGGGGGGGGGGGGGGGTGTTAGCTGCAATATCTCAGTTCTCTAAAATTGTTATAAAAATAACTGTTTCCCTATTACAAAATGGCTATTTATTTATTTCCCTATTTATTTATGTTCAAACTCAATTACCAGGTTCAAACTTATTTCCTATAGTTGCTCTTTCGATATTAAATGAATACCATGAACAGTAAATATAAAACTATAAGATAAATTATAGAAAATTAAGAAAATTGATATTCTGATTCTCTGATTAACTAACTCTCAAAATTTCTTCAGAATTGCCCCAAAAATCACTTTGCAAATCACCTCCATCCCAGTACCAAGGCAGTGACACGGTGGTGTTTAGGAGGATGAGGAAGCTGACAGGCATGTTTTCTTTTCCTCCAGGGTACCATGAACTCCCTGCCGCTCCGTTTATATTCTTGAATACTGTAAGACGCCTAAGGTTTTGTTTATATTCTTTGGCACTGTAAAGCTCCAAAGGTTTTTTCTTTACCATGGATATTCTAAACCAATTGTTTGTATTCTTAGGCAAAGTAGAGTCCCTGAATTCTTCTTTGTTCACATTATAGGGAACAGTGTTTTCAGTAAGGTTTTGTTTATATCATAGAATGTAACTTTGTTTATATTCTAGGGCACTGAAAACCGCCAACAGCTCTTGTTATATTCCAGAATTAAAACACCTGTGACTTTGTTTATGTTCGAGGGTGTGGTTAAATTCTCCCTACCATGAATAGCTGATTTAGAGTATTTTAGGGATCTGCAGGCTAATTTTGACTGATTTTTCCGACAAAATCCCTAGAAAAACTATAGAAAATTAACAAATAATTGCTATATATCCATCTATAATGAATGAATTTTCAAACAACTCAGGAAATTTTAAAGTACATTGATACTCATTTAAGAAATAACGAGGGATAGCTTTTCCAAATGTTATTCTACAGATAATAGTATTAGGCCTATTTATGAAAATGTTTATAATAAAACCACATGTTTTGTCGACATATTACCCAGATTGCACCCTGTTTGAGGATAACCTGCAGGTAAAACTCACAAAACTGGCCATCCGTGGTTGGGAGAATTACGGCAATGTTATATGGTAATGTGGTGAAAATTAAGTGTATGGCCGTTTGTATAAATTTGGAGGTATACTGTTAACATCAAGTAAGCCTATACTTATTATTATCTAAGGTACTAGGGACTGTCATTTATATTTGAGGGTAAATATTTAGGCAAAGTATTATAAGTTACTGAAGTATCAATGTATAATATGATCTCGATGCTGTAGGGTCCTTGCATGGAGTATTCAAGGTAGATAGTATTCTGGTTTTCTACCTCTGATATGGTAGCTTTAACATTAAACCATTTTTCAATTCATTTAGCAAAACTGTATGTGCTGTTTACATTGTTTTCCACTTTCCCCCTCAAAACTTCAAATTGATATTAACAGGTCCACTTACCCTTATATTTTCCCCATCTCATGGGGATAAAGATAGTTCCAGCCGTCCTCACCAGATGACAGCACCAACGATAAGGTAAAGGGTTCCGTCGTCTTCATTGAGAGACCTCGTAGACTTTTTACAGATAATATTATTCCTTGTTTAGCTTGTCTTTTTCTTATCTTGTAAGTGTCATTCTCTTGCAATTTGACCCCGCTTGACCTTTGAACAATCAAAATATGATTTTGATATGTAATTTTTTCTTTTACCATAAGTCTTTAAAGGGGACTTATAACCGACTGTGTTTCTGGAAGTATGCGCTTAATTATTAAAATTGCATGTTTGTATCCTTATTATCTCGAAATCAATGGTAAAGTATGGATGTAAATTAAATACCAACTGGATACACACTGTCTAATAAAATGTCTATAATATGCATTTGAACCAAAACAACGCTTTATCACCCTGGCAAAATATCAGATGTTCATTGATGGTATCAAAACGTAACATCTAGGTAAAAGGCAAACAACATAATATTATTTTGAGCAAATTCTTCCATCGCGGGAATAATGATGATGAAAAGAATGTTTTAATGAAAAGAATTTTCAAACAGAAAATAACGTTCAGATGTGCTAGAAAGATATCCAGATAATTTCTTAGAAATATTCATCAGGTAATCATTGTCACAAAGAATCATAGCATTTTTATAGCATTTTTATGAGCTTGCCCATAAACTCTTTACTTCGTATAAATGATAAATTCATCCTGGATCACAACCCAAGTGTGCCATTGGTCATCCAGGTTATTGTGCACCCACATATCCGTCCCAGTAGTAGTTGTCTGTTGGCTCGTGGGCTCCTGTTGTCTGTCTCTGTGACTGTGGGTCTCTTTGTCGCACCTTGGCCTTCCTCCAGGGTTCTACCTCCAGGGGGTGGTTGTCTAGAACTGACCCAGAGTCTCCTGGAATCCAGGTGCAGGAAAGCATTGATAGCTATAGATATATATGCGGTAAGAAAGGTTGACATTTCTTCGTTTACAGCCATTTATGATGCTTTAAAAACACAATAGGAACTCAAAATTTATTCATGGAAAACCGGTCCAGATGGATTGTTCAATTTATCCTTAAACATGTGATATATGAAGTAGAACTGTATCTCACTTATCTAGAAACTTATGATTGTCTGACAAAAAAGCCCTTTTCCATACCTTAGTGGAAAAGTCTATAACTGTTATATTGGCCTGTTGCTGAAAGGTGTTCCATAGTGCATTCACATGAGCACTATTTAATCACAGTGGCGGAGCAAGGGGAGGGGAAAATGGGGCAATTGTCCCCCCCCCCCCCCCCCTCCGCATAGACCCCGGGGACAACATTTGACATTTTAAGATTGGAAGATCTGTGTAAATCAAGTGCTTTTTATTTTTCATTTTCATAAGGGTGGGTCAGGGTTTGCCGCCCCCCGCACCCCACCCACCCCGGAATCAAATTCATCAATTGCAAGTGTTTATAGTCATATGTTTTTGATCCATTTAACCAATGTCAATGGAAAATTATATTGCATAAATCTAGCGGTTGAAACATCCATTGAAATAAGAAATCAAGCATAATTCTTTAACAGAAAACCATGAAAATCACAGAACATATAAACAACATTCTTTAACAGAATCCTTATGAAGTGGATTCAAAAAGAGAACAAAAACATATCAGGCTTTCTCAATTTTATTATAGTTACGGAAAGGCTATGATAAAACATTTTAGTGGAATGTTAAGCACCTCCCTCAGTCAATAACAGAACTTCCCCAAACCCAAATCCCATCTGACAGTGTGGGTAAGAAGTCGTGCTGACTCTCCATGCTTGAGGGCCTTCTGTAGGCGTGTGACACTGACACTGACACAGACACTGACAGCTGATCTCATAGGGCAAGGGAGGGGGGGGGGGCACCATAGCCTCAATCTTCAAGAAATTCAAGTTTGTCCATATATTTCCTTTACCTACATTATGTCCAGCCCATCTGGAGCCCATCTTCCACGTTATTCATGGCCATGATTAGAGGAATACATTTTTTTTCGTGATTTGAATAGGCCTTTTTTTCGGTTTCAAAATAGAAGATTCTTTTTTGAAAATGATGTTAAATCAAATAAGTCTTCCTTATAAGCTATATACCATAAACTCAACAATTCTAATCAATCAGGAAGTTGTCACTGCATGCGGTGGCGAAATAGTAGCTGAATCCAACGGTTTTCCCACCAATATATAGGCCTATTTACATGTCAACAATTTGCTGTAACCATAATAACAGATCGGCTACTTCACAGACGTGCCAGAAATATTTAATTTAATTAGGTCTCACACTACAAAATATTACATATAGGTGCATATATATTCAAGTGCTCCCCCCCCCTATTTTCCATCTGTCCCTTCCATTGGTAGAGTTCACCAGTTGATGACCCACCCTGGGGACCCATGTCAGGTGTTTCTGAAGGTATTTGGGCAGACTTCTCCAGGAGGTGCGTGACTGGAGTAATTGGGAATGATAATGTTGGCAAGGAGAGACCCACAACCCCAGGGGAAAGGACCAAAAAGCTTTCAGGGATCATAACATTAATCGTGTTCTCCCATTCCAACTTTTGGAATTCGGGAATGTATGTTTCCCGTTATGTTCTCCAAACTACTTCATTACACTGTAATGGTCTCCCAGCAACCTTGACTGGAAGAATATGTACTCACGTGAAGTCTAGAGAAAAGAAGTGTTGTACCTATATATATATATATATATATATATATATATATATATATATATATATATATATTATTGTTTATGAGGTTTTAGCACGTTCTCAAATATTTGTATGTATAGAAAGAGCTGAAATTTACGAGAATCGAGACTATGTTGCCCACCCCCCTCCCCAACCCCAACGCTCAATGATGTCAGCTGTCAGGGCAGTTATGCCTAGAAAAGTCTCACAAGGTTTTGGGAAATGAACTTCATTTCTTTTAGTAATTGTGGAGTAATGAGTTGGTTTCTAGTTGCGGTCTTATCTCATTTGGTCATGCATACAGGACCCTACGTTCAATTGGCTATTATTGATCAACAATAAGACCCCACATTTATAATCATAGCAATTAAGTACGAATAAGCACCTTGTTCAATTGTTTTCTGACATAAATTTATCTAGTTCAATGACTCACTCTAACACTATTCATCACTTTATTATAATCTTGATGAAATGTGCCAAGGTGTCGATACCAACGCTCATAAACCCACCACTATAACTTTGACCTCTCGGTGACTCAGTGTAGGCTGCCAGGGAAACGGGGTGTTGGGCTGTGAATATTTCACAACGACATTGTAAAATCAATGATATCGATAATACGTTGTCACCAAAACACCATTAATTGTGCAGAACGCCCCAGTGCAAACGATGCTTAGTACATGTGATCATGTTTTTCATTGGTTTATTTCAACTGTTAAGGATAACCTCGAAGGATCTAATGTTAGGTGTTCGTCATGGTTAGGATGAGAGAAGAACGTGAATGTGTTGATCATATTGTGTTTTGAATATAAAATCATATTCTGTTTTGAATATATAAAATGAGATCAATAATGAAACAGAGTTATACCATTTGCAGAATCCATACTTGCCCTATTGAAATTGCCAACACACGCACACACGCACACACACACACACGCACATGCACGCACACACACACACACACACACACACACACACACACACACACACACACACACACACACACACACACATATATACGATAATAACACGAATTTTGTGAATTCTACTTTTTCACAAAACACAACTCTAGGAATTATGACTAATCTAAATTTCTATATTTGTGCAGGATTTTTGGTGCCCCACTACGCTCAAGTTTCCTAATTGGTTAATCCAAAACACCAATTTTCAGGTAGATCCATTGAAAACCATAACAGTAAACTCCCTGAGTGTCCTGTATGTATTATATTAATCTAATCTCGGTGCAGACACCTTGCCCTATGTTCAGCCGTACCTCCTTGGGTATAGTCTAGGTGAAGTAACCTTATAATTATATTGGCATCTTGCCACCAACTTCATGGTTTTTGGCTTTTAGGCTATATTCCACATGCTGATTTTGCTGCCGATTTACATATTCAGTGGTGGAAATAAACAATCGATATATATACATAATATTATATAAGTCATTATAAAGGTTTTATAGTTATTTTTTGTATGTTATGGATGTATGGTTCAATATCATATTTTTGGAACAAAATAAATGTATACATGTATACATAATCATCAGAATCGAAATCGGTATGTGGAATATTGCCTTTAGGATTTCCCTGGTAAGTATGCAAACCTAGATTGCATTGGAAGACAGACTGGGTATTGTTGGTTTCTGGTGATAATTCTGGTCTTCAGCCAATGCTTTTGAGCAGACAATATTTCAATTTATTCTGAAAGTAAATAATGGGCAAATATTTTGATGGTAAGTAAACTAAGTACACCATTTAGAAAAAAAACTAACAGAAATGTTTTGTTTATGAAGGGCCATTGGCATCCCTTGATTTGTAGACGTGTGGAGTTTCATACAAAATATAAATAAGTTGTGTTTATGTTTCTTTCTTTTTTCCCTCAAAAATAGAATCAACGCATGATACTCGTTTTTTTGTCTTTATCAAAACACTGCTACTAAATGTTAAAGGCGAAAAAAGAGCAAAACATTTGCCATTAAAGTCTTTTAAATTCTATTCAGTTCCCTTAATTCTCTCTTTACAATACCTGCACTTGTATGAACCTTTGCATATAGATGATATGTCTCATGGCATATCTCCCATGACATAAAGTATGACTCAACAGGGGAAAGGTAGTAAGTACAAAAACGCCAATTTTTTTAAATGAATAAAAACACAAAAGGAGCTAACTTGCCAACAGTCACAGACTGATGCACAGGAATTGACTCTTCCCTCCAGTCACGTAAAAAGGATAGATAAATAGATAACTAGATAAATAGAATAAATAGAATAAATAAATAAAAATAAAACAAATAATACAAATAAAAAAAATAAAAGAAATAAAATATATAAAATAAATAAAATAAATATAAATAAATAAAGATAAATAAATTAAAAGACGAGGAAAACCTTGAAGGTTAAAAATTGAATAAAAATACAAAAGGAGCCAACTTGAGACACACGAATTGGCTTGGCTCTCTAGTCACGGTTTTTTGAAATAAATAAATAAAAATAAATAAGATAAAATAAATAGAAAATAAATAGATAAAAAGTAATGAGGAAAACCTTGAAGGCGGATGTAGTCTTTCCCTGTATGCACTGACCCTGTCAGGTGTGGGGTCACGTGGTGTTCTGGTCACATGACCCGGGTCACGACGTACGATAATGAGGGGGGGGGGCGGGGCGTTCACTATGGGGGAAATACACCCCTTCTTATAACACGGAAGGGAATGGGAGGGTACACTTTAAAAGACACCCACAGTAAGTGAGTGAGTGAGTGTTGGATGTTTTACACTGCATTGACATATAAGGTCATTTTTATGGCAGTAACAGGTTTGGCGTTTTCAGTCTTGGACAAGAATATGTTTGGAAATATTCAGTCTTGGGTGACCGGATCTATGGATGATTTAGAAGAAACCCGCTACTGGGATCACTATCCTACTATGTTAAAGACTCCTTCTTATCACCTCTATAATGTTAGGTTCATTTACTGCAGCTGGTGCAATTTTTTGGGGCAAACTTGGAACTAATAGAAAGTTTAAAATGTCATTTTATCATCTTATTTCAGCAGGTCCTGATTCTGAACAAACAAAATATCAAACATAATGGATATATTTCTGTCATTTTAATTTTGGAGCGATTGCTTACATAAATAATAATTCTAGTGCCTGGACTTTCAAATTATTTCCTCGTTTTCTAAGGCTTGTCACCAAAAATCACAATAACAATTGCACACTGAGGAAAGAACCTTGACCTGTTTCTAACCTTTTTGGGACCATTGTCGGTTCTCTGCTTACATATTTTGAATGGTTACAATAGCACATCCATTACTTTAGAGTGGACGGTTCCTTATAATATTATATAAATACAGGTTAAGTTTTAAAACGTCCTGCACTATTTTGCCACGCACGACATATTCCCTTTCCTGTAATTTAAATTCCCATGGACGCAATGCGTGGATCCACCCTTGCTGAAAGAATTACTAGTTCAACTCAATTGGTATATAATAATAATTGATGTGGCACTCATTTTTTCTATACACAATAGAAGATTGTTCAGATTACACTGGATTGTATATTAAACTACATGTATATAGATATTCCTCTCTTCAACTAACAAAAAAGGATAAGAATGTAGTATACCTTTGTTTTTCTTATGATGTTACTTTATAATTATAGCTTTTTTTAACCAATAGCAACTGGCATGGGGCATCATTAATTTTAGTCATAGTAACCCCCCTCCACAGCTCTCTAACTTAATTTACCCCACCTTATCCTCAAGTAACACCTAGAAGATTTATAGCTTTGCACTTCAATGGGCCATACTCAGTAGGTGGGAACTGTTGTGACAGCACCTGGGGTTTGATATCAGGACTACTTTGTTTCCATTGTAGAAGAAATGAGGGGTTCACTTGTGGACATGCTCTACAGGCATGACTGTTTGCATGGGTGACTTCACCTTCATGAATCATAATATCGGATATTCATTTCAATAATTTCAATTGGCTTTCTTTTGCAGAGGTCCCTTTTGTCGTAGCCAATCAGGAACAGATAAAGGGGCGTGTGTCAAGGAGGTCTTGACCCCCACCATTTTGTAGGGTTGTAAACAAAGCAAGGATTGGGAAATGCTGTAAAAATTCTTACAAACAAGCATCTTTTCTGTACAGTATTTATCCTTCATGGTGCAGCCCACCCACTCTTTCATTCTTTTAAAAAGGGAGATCACGGGGGGAACTAAAAAAAGACAATTTTGCTAAGGTTATCATGCTTCATACCCTGTCCATAAAACGTTCATGATACTCCAAACTTATCGCCAAGGCTTCAAGATAAAACTGCAACAATGTTCTGATGATATTGGGACATCAATATTTTTTTCTTCGAAAGAGGACAATGTGAAAAGCAATGTATGTGCTCAAAGTATGAATAAAGTTTGGTTAAAGAAAAAGAATAAAAGATGTTTCTTATTCCAGGTCGGTGATAATACGCTATGGTATTGTCAAGATAATTCTCTCGAAATTGTTATGGTCGTCATTCCTGGACCCGTCCCTGGCAATTTATCCAATCTTTCCAGGTTGCCTCCTAACCTACAATAACTACCCACTTTGTAAACAGGCTCCGACATAACAGGGTCAACCTGGTGTTGTATTTCACGTCCAAAAGTAGTCCACAATCTTCTAAAATTACAAAGAAATGTGGGATATATACACAGAACTAACCGAGGGGGCACGAAGCCTTGATTATTGCCCAACTGTCGAGTGGTAGAGGACTTTGCAAAGACCTTCGACAAGGAGCAATAATAATGGCTGAGTGCTCCCAAGGTTAGTTCTTGTTTTATTCTATACCAACAACCCTGAGAAATAACCCATTAACCCATGAAAAACATTATTCACCAGCGGGGCAATAACACCATCAGTTATTTCACCTTTGCTAGCAGGGCAGGACAATGATGAAGGTATATGCACTACGAAGTTGGTATAGAATAAAACCATTTCACACCACCAGCGTATCCAGGAATTTCAAAATAGGGCCACACTAATGTAAACATTTCTATCTGCAGCAGCACGTCCAAAGACAAGAATTTTACATTAAATACAAATTAATATGTAGGATAGGTGCCCCCTGTGCTGCAGATTTGGGACAACAATCCTTGTATAATAATATTATTATGCTGGTCACCATGGAGTCTCTGATTATTAAATATTCAGTTACATACCGATAGCACTTCTGGTGAACCACAAGTGCTATATATAAATTGCTTGAAATCATGAAGTGCAACATGCTAGTCGGATCCTGCCTTGTATAGTGTCGTGCCTGGGTCTACCATCAAAGCGGTTCATAGGAGGGAACTAATAGGGGTAGGTGAGGGGGTGGGGGAGGGTAGGGGAGGGCAGGGGGGTTGGGGGGCAGGTCTTCACGGTCTAATAATATTCCTGGTCGTGGCTGTCGCAGCCATGGAAACAGACTGCTAAAATCCACACCGAGGCGTTCTTGAATTCAAACAGCAACTTTGCAGTTGAGTTAGTGATTTGTATCTAAATATTATTATTTTCCAAAATCTATGGTCTACATAATGAACTGGACCATTTTTTCTAAGAGTATGATACAGGTTTTCATTATAAACTAGGGCAGAATGCTAACACCTTTGGCATTGCATCATGCATAAATATATGTTTTCTTCAAAGTAAAAGAAAAATATGCTTTTATTTTGGTTACAGGTGAATTATTATGAAAATTGAATTGAATTGAATTCTAAATCTCACGCATGCATGACTTTACAAGCTAGATACGATAGTAGGAGGAGAGGTAAAAACATGGCCATTTCTGAAAATCAAGGAAGAGCAATATTTACTGGTAGAGCAATGGTGTGCTGGTCTGAAAGTGCCTGGTTCGATTTAAGATCTTGTTTGATATTGGGGTTGTGACTTATAAGAATTATCTTTTATGTGTTCCCACTCATTTGTGTTCACTAAATATTGGAATGGTCCGCGATTTCTATAAGATAATGTTCATGTACAATTCAGCTTCATTTCCCATGATTTGTTTATCGATCGACACAACCAGTAAGTTGTTTAAAAACTAGCCTCGCCCTCTGTAATAGTGAGTCTTAGTAGAAAATAGAACTTTGAGCAACTAGTAAGATTTCTAAAGAACAACAGGAGTAGATCTAGAGATTTTCTAAAAGAGGGGGGCCTTTTTCTGAAAGTTTTCACTGGACTCTCGGCGTACGAGTAATTTACATTAGAAAGTCAATATTTGTCCAAAAATAGTGGGTTGCATGCCCCCATTGTCCCTTCTAGATCCACCAATAAATAAGTACAACATTCTGATACACCCCATCTAGAGCCCAACAGTAGCAGTAGTGAATATTTAACCCACCGACCGCTCTCCACACTCTTCGTGCATACAGCCCCTCAGTGCCTCAGCCAGTAGTTACCCAGAGGGGTTGGACAGGTTACAACTGATACCATTAATACCTCTGATACTCCTGTGATACCTACCAAGATGGGATCCAACACAGGATATGGGTTCCTCTATCTGCTTTTCAGTGCTGTACTGGCTCTGGGATCTTGCGAAGAAGGTAAGTTTAGTGGTATTAAAGCAGAGAAGGGCAGGCGAAAGGTTTTGCCCGCTTTGTCGCTTGTCATGCCAGTAATTGGTTGTCGTGCCAGCAATCTGTTGCCCCTGTATAGGCATTGCTTGCTTACTCCAAGCATGTCTATATCTTTTTTTCTATAGATAGAATACAAGTATAGATATAGCTACTATTCAGTACCAAGGCTCTTTGAAGGCATATTTGCAATGGATTCCTATGGCAACATGCTTTATAGTATACTTATAGTGAATGAGGGGTGTTGGTTTTGTTTTGGTGGCAATTTTCTGAAATGTTGTATCCATAAAGATAATATATCTCTCCGGATACTTTACAAGTATAGATATAGCTACTATCAGTACCAGAACTCTTCAAAGGCATATTGCCAATGCATTCCTAAAGCAACATACTTTGTAGGGAATGAGGGATATGGGTCTTGTTTTGGTTGCAAATTTATTAAATGCTTCTTGGGTCCTCAAATGACCTGAAATTGTGTACAAGGAAGTGTCCATGCTGAATAGTGTACCCCCACACTGTCCTATGTATGCCGAGACAAAGGATTAGCCAGCATACTTCTTGATCTTTCGGGCATTACCGGTTACGTTTTTTGTATGCCAAATAGCAGCAAGGGTATGTATGGATACTTGCTCAAACTGCTTTGTAGTTATCACTCATAAAGAGGAGCATGGTATGCTGCATGATACAGGGTTAAGGCAGGTTTCCACAGGTCTAACCCCCTCAGTGAGTTGAGTTTTGTCCTTTCGGCTATCTAAACTGCTTTGTTGGCCAACTAAACTAGTAAGATATTTGGGGTCGACTAACCCCAACAAATGGGGTTAGTCGTTCGCTGGCAAGCACCTGTTCAAACGATTTAAGTTTAATTTGTGCATGACTAACTTCACCATATTTGTTGCCCTGTGTCAACCTGCCTTCAGAGAATCCCTTGAGGGCCATACAAACTAGGCAATTTTACTGTCGCCCGGCGATGGGCGACAGTAAGAACGGCCATCGTTCTTGTTGGGTGATGGTAATATCTAAGTTTGATATTTTCTCGGCGTTTTTCCTGGTGATTTTCTGGTGATCCTGTTGTCTGTCGCTGGTCCCTCAGAATGTAAACCATGCCCACGGGGAATTGCCGTGTGATTGTGGTCGCCGGGCGATTGTGTGCCAACGATTTGGTTCTTTAGCAGTTGCCCAGCGATGGTAAAATTGCCTAGTGGGTTTGGGGCTGTAGGAGCAAACTGGAGATGTTTTTTCAAAATTCATCAACAATAGTGCCTCGGATTTTATGGTCCCACCTACTTTTATGAACTGATGTACCCTTGGAATATTGCATTATGTGTGAATCAATATTTCCCATTAGAAAGTCAATGAATGGACTCCATTAACATTGATCTTAGTGTATGACTAATGCATTATTGTGAAGTGTGAGTGCAAGAGGAAAACTAAAATGGCCCGTCTTTAACGCCGGAAGTCCGAGATTAGAATTAATTGTTCTTCACCTCTGTTTCTAAGGTCACGAATTAGTTCATGCCCTAGATATTCGTCAGGTTTGAACTTTGTAATAAGGATACGACTAAAACTTGTTAATATCAACGATTAGTGATTTTGATCAGGAAAAGAAGGCAATATTTTTTATGAAAACGAATTTTAAACAAATATGAAGACATGCATGGTTCAGTCAAACATAAAAATATTTTTCTATACTATTTGATATTCTTTATAATAATTCTATATAGCCTGAAAAAATTTCTTTTATTTAAAGTTGAATTGTGTCAAACTAAACTTTTAGCTTATGGTGGGCAATTTTTCTTGACAATTTCTTTTTTTATCATGTATTTAACCCTAATCATATCTTTAGGATTTTACATAAGACACCAACACCTATCATTATACTTAATACAATTAGTAACACTTTGATGAGTACCTAACCTGCAAACATGCCGTGTATTTGGGTAGTCACGATCATTTGTCACGAAAATGTGTGTAGATAAATGTTTAGGGTGAACTAAGGGCGAGGGGCATTTCTTCCTGTTTTTCATCTTGTTCTGTAAAGACTTGTACCAAGTACGTGTTGCAAACGTTTTTCAACAGGACAAAACAATTTATGAAATTGACTTTTACTGCATTATTCCAAACTATGAATCAGGGAAAATAGCATTTATTTTATTTAGGGGCCTTCCATTTAGTACGTACACACATTTTCAAAAAATCTCAGACACCCCCCCACCCCTCCTCAGGCAAAAATATGCATCGAATATGTATTAAAGTGTACGCATTTTCAAAATTCTCCGACCCCCCTCCCCCCTTGATGTGTATGTACTAAATGGAAGGCTCCTTATATAACACAATTTCAGAATCCCTATTTCTTAACTTTAAATTCAACTGGCACTATCAGGACTAAAATTTTGACGACTTTTGAAAAAGTGAACTTTTCTGTATGTTGTTTTTAACAAACAGAACCTTGGGCCTGGACCCAGATTGTAGACACAGACTGTGTACCAGGTAGTGACATCCCTTGTGTGGAAAGTCTGGCAAGGTTACGTGAATAAAATATAAAAACCTTATAAGGCGGAAGACATAATACTTAAATATATATATTCATATGTACTGTCAATTCGACCGGAAGACTGGTAAACTTGGCCCAGGGTAAAAATTCGAAAAAAAAAAAAAAAATCCTGACCAGTGGATAGTAGCTGTGCTATAAAAAGAATCTCATACATACTATGTATTTATGATTGATTAGATACGTATATCTTCTAATCAACTTTCCTTCTGAATTTCCCTGATATTGTTGTAAGCAATGTTGTAAAATGGAATATCTACACTATGTTTCAGTATAATGACACAATATAAGCAGTTCTCGGTTCCAATCAAATATTCATCATCTTATCATTGTTTATATTCCATTCTATTAACCAAAATCATATTTGTACGAAAATAATATATATAATGACATTACCAAAATGTAACGTCTGGAAGAATAGACATGTTTAAAGACTACAAACAAAAATTAATGATCAGGAATATGGCAAAATCGAATAACATACATTTTGGGAAGATACCCAAAACCCTTTACCCAAACTATCTACTAGACTTTGACATAGTAGGATTTCCTAATTGCGAAGCGTGTGGGAGGCCTTAAGTAGGAAATACCTGAACATCACGATTAACACGAGGCAACAAATGACCTCCTACTACAATGACCTCCCCGTCACGCTTGACCTCACTCTCCGGTCATGGCTAATGGTTCACACTAGACTGGCCTCTTTACTATGGCAGGCCAGCTGTCAATAACTAAACTAGTTCCTATTAGTCATTCAGTTTTGTTGTTTCCCAAGGCCCTATAACACTACTAAACTTGAGCTGTGATATCGGCACGATATGAGGATATCACCCGCAATTCACACACAGGAGCGATGTCATTGTTTGAAATTGGCAGTTTGTAGAATTTTACGCATGCGTAACAAAGACTTTTGTCTCTTATATGCATGACAACCCTGCAACATCGATACCGTCATATCACAGCTCAACCCAGGCAAGCAGTGACGTAACAAGTACGTTCTGAGACTGTTCTATTTTGGTCAGTCTGTAACCTGTCCAATTTTCAAGTAACAGTTAGGTTAAGTTGAGACTTACTAAAAATAGAATGTTATGATTATATCGTATTTCAGTGAAGTTGTGACCTTACTTATAAAGAATGTTATAATAAAATAATTATAACATGTAGAACGTTGCAAGAATGTCACAATAATATCATAGTGTGACAACACAATGTCAGGTTCTAAAGACGTTTTTGGTTGCCATCAAAATAACATAACAAGAACAAGCAGAACTAAACAGAACGTTATGATAACACTATTATATTCTTGCTTGGGAAGACATGTAGTGTAATACAACGCTAAATTGTACTGGTTTACCTGGAAGACGTCATAATTGTCCTTTTTGTGAAGGCTCAGACTGTTACACAATGGGCTCTCTATCTGGTGACCTCAAGTGTCCTTAATGGTCAGCGACTCACACTAGACTAGCCTCGAGTCTGGAGATTTGTGTGTCCTTAGTAAAAATATCTAGATAAAAAAAGATAGTTTCCTGGTAATAGTTTTTGGAAGTTTTCTCCATAGATTTACCTACCTAGGATATATATTGAGCTTTAATAGCCATTCAGTATCGTTTAAAAGTGTTATATATCATTAAGATTAGAGAGCAGCTAAAAATTAATTTTAAATTTTTGGCATTGAAAATAAAAAAAATAGAGGCAGTATACATTGGAACAAGTTGACACAATTTGAGCAAACATATGTGACAAATAGTGAATTTAAAAATGCAATTAGTCGCAAGTTCAGATCCGATGTAGATGGGTATTAATGATTCTTATAGGCTGGGAATTTATGAAAGGAGGCCTGACCTTAGGCTATATATTTATATATAAAAATCGATCCCCATTCCTAACTTTGGCTGGTTTGACAAGAGGCAATCAAAATTCATCCCTCATCTTTCTTTTGTTCTAATTCTTTTTTATAAATAAGTGGAAATCTGAACATAGGTATGATATAGTAAATGCTTGGAAGATCAAGTCATTTTTGAAAGCTTTTTGGAAATAAAGAAATATGAAAAAAAGATTGTTGCTCCCTGTCACCTGAGTTGTCAGTTACAATGGTTACAATTAGTGATTCACAGTAGACTGACCTACCCAGGACAAAGTATTGCTAAACCAGACCTTTAAGTATAGGTTCAAACTCCTATACAAAATCCCTTAGTTCCCCAAGACCTAAGTAGTTGGTCTCGGTCAGTGATTCACACTGTACTGGCATAGCCACCGTAAAGAGTCATTCGCCAATAACAAAAATATTGCAAATAAAAACAGATTTGCCTGGGAATATTTTACCAAAGCTTTCTTTATGTTTGTTGTTTTTCATTCACATAAAAGATAGTTTTCACTAAAATAGCCCATTATTTTAGTATATATACAATCTGTTATATGTGACCTCTCTGTTACCTGAGACTCCATTACTCATTTCTCAGTCATGGTCACTGGTTCACACTAGACTGACCTCTTTACCTGAGGGAGGTAAGTGTGAATTTCATAAAACTCTGCCAATAACAAAGGTTTCAATTCATGATTCTTAGAAGCGTCCTTCTCTATATTGACTTCTTTATCATTGGTCTTTGTTAGAAAGAAATGTAGATTTTCTAAGTGAAAAAGGAAAGCTTTCATATTGTGGACTTTCTTTTGGTACTGCAGGCTAGCATAATAAGCATAGAGGCTTTATCTGTGAAGAGAACATGTACATAATATATATATATATATATATATATATATATATATATATATATATATGAGAGTAAACAACAAATAAACAAACCTGTATGAAAAATAGACAGGGGTGGCGATCAACAACATCCATGAATTTTGATGTGGATAACAGTCGCTATCTCCAAATTTGGAAACGTGGACTTAGGGCATCGTGAGAGATTTTTTTTTAAAAGAATCTTTTTTTTTATGTGGATTATTTTTGGGTTCGTGATAATCATGTTACCTACATGAATATTAATTTTGTAGAAATATTTGGTCGCCATCCCTGAAATTATTTCATTTCTGAGTTCATCTTATGGTAGCCCATACCTTTAGGCCTCTGACTAATTAACTTGGCCTAGCTTTAGGTAATCACTCAGTCAAAAGGTTGGCTCCTGGAACACTGCCTGAGGGTATTCTTAGAGTTGTGTACCCAGACCCTCTACCCTAAAGGGTCTATACTGAGTGATCTCTCAGTCTTGTTAAAGCTTGGCACCTACTATGCCTTTATGACTCAGTATTCATGGATCAGTTATAATTGTATGATAAGGGGCTTTTACACCTGTGCGACTTGAGCTGCGATATGCCTGTGATATGACCATATCTCAAGCAAGTCGCAGATCACTGCGATACGGGAAATATCGCATGTGTGGAAATGGCATGTTGCAGCCTGCTGCAACATGGGGATGGTGCGATAACTATTTTTTATCGCAGCCGCGCTGCGATATTTATTTAGCATGTTTAATAATGTCCCAGGGGTTGGTTGTAAATGACAGCATGAGATACACTGCGACATCTCGGTAATGTCGCAGCCTTGAGGTGGTTGGTTATGTCTACTAATATATATAATGTGATATCTTTGTTTTTATCTCATGTGTGTAAAAGCCTGGATACCTGTGATACTTCTGCGATATGGCTGCGACTTAAGTTGGTGGTGGGGGGTTAGAAAACGTTGCAACATGCGATATTCTCACATCGTAACCTGCAATATGATGAATATGTTGCAAGCACTTTATCACACTGGTGTAAAAACACCTATACTATAATAAGAAATCCCCATGGGTTGTGCGACCACCCTGGGATGACCCGAATTTATCACCCAAGCATTATTCAAACTATATCAAATAACAGAATGAGAAGCAGTACGTATGGCATATCAATATGCACCGCCTGCAATATGCACCACTTCTCTTTAAATTCCTTCCTTATTTACAAAAATCATTACCTAAAATTTCAATAACAATGAAGACATGGCGATACAATCAAATATAGTACTAAAAATAGTATGAAATATCTTAGGGTTTTGCTTGCCAAAACCTTGAAATATCTAGTTACACTGATTTATTTATCACCCGCACGGCCGGCAAGCGGTGCGTATTGTGGAGAGGGCGTATTGCCACACCGTAGGCACCGCTCCCCGTGGACTCCTTGTTTTCGGGAACTTTCACATATTTTGAATAATGGTTGGGTGATAAACATAAAGAGAACCTTAGGGGTCATCCTCGGTTGGCTGTACGACCCATGGGGACCCATGGGGATCATACAAACCTCGGGCTTTGCCCTTGGTATGTGACAATCCCCTATGGGTCGTACAGCCACCCTCGGACACCCCCCATGGATCCTCTTATTTTAGTACACGTGTAAAATGGCATGCACACTGACTAGCGCACGCATGTAATTGCACTGATACTTATCATGAGTTACAGTGATGAAGAGGGTATATTCTGTACAAAGTGGTTGGTAATTGCCCATAACTCGTGCCTTAATGACTCATTATCGTCACGGCTGCATGGATTTTCAGTCCCTCCATTTTAAACCATAGGGAATCTCCCCTTGATAGCATTTAAGTCATATCATACTCTATTCTATTCCCATTATAAGTCAATTCTGTCCACTTTCAATCATTACAGCAATTTCTAAGTACAAAAATGAGGGCCATAACACACATATAATAATGAGGTATGAAAGAGGAAAGAGGCAATTTGGTATGAAATGAACAACATATTCATGCAGTGTTCCCATTGGTATACTTGGATTTTCTTTTATTTCAATATCGAATGGAAGCTAGACACCAAATTTGACAAGAGGACCATATATATAGTTTAGTATAGTTTAAACTTTAGTCCCTACAGGCATAGTTGTATCCGCGTATAGACATTCCTGGAAACTAGAGGGAAGAGTGCTTTCGAATGGATAACCAAGGAATGAAAAATGAAAGTTTGCTTTCAAACTCTTTTTCAGTCTCTCCTGGCTATACGTTATCCAAAAAGAGAATCTACCACTTGACAGTTTCTTTAAGGCTTACTCTTCTTTCGCCGTGGCTGAGAGATATGTGTGTTTTATACTAGCTCTAGTCATGAGTTTTTGTTAGTACTACCACGTCCCCTTTTAAAGTAAATATAGGTTAGGAAAGGATTATATAAAGTTTATAGGCCTAGTGTACTGCGATACAACATTCTATAACATTGATACAGCGCATTGTGATGCAACATTGATGATATTCACTGTGATACAATATAGGTAAAGGATATTGTAATAGAACCTTGGTTTAGTGCATTGGAATAGATCATAGATGTAGTCTCCTGTAGTATGTTACACTGTTTTAGTTTATGTATCACAGGACAGTTTAGCTTCTAGAGGGCTCATATCAATTATTTGAATTGGTGTCCCCAAATAAGATTGGGCATGATCCTACATGCTCCTGGGATAAAGCAATTATGGTAAAAATAGACGCATACTATAATAAGAAGCACCGAGGGTGGCTGTACGACCCATAGGGGATCGTCACATACCGAGGGCGAAGCCCAAGGTACCTACGATCCCCATGGGTCGCACAGCTACCCGAGGACGACCCCTAAGGTGCTTCTTTATTCTATCACCCAAGAAATATTCAAAATCTTTAAAAATTACTGACTACAAGGACTGTTCAGCGAGCGGTGCATACAGCTAGGCAATATGCCCTGGTCACAATACACACCGCTCGTCGGCAGAGCGGGCGATAAAAATCTGTTCATATATGTCCACACCCAAATATATTTGGCATTTGTTCTAGATTTAACAAATATTTGCCCTTCTTTGTTGATCAATAGCTGTAATTAAAAGATTGCAGACAATCCATAATACACATTTGTGACTTATTGACTAGGTTAGTACTAAGCATGCACATGGGAAGCTTGGTAACATGCACAATTCAAACCCAATTCTGTAAACAGGAAATAGTTAAGGTAGATTCGTGTCAGGCTTTCCAATAGCTTCAACAATTTGACGACCGCACGGAAGCCCCTTAATACAATATAATTGCCCACCAGCCTGGTGTGCTGTCACGACTTGACTGAGGTGGGGTGGGTAGAGGTTAAGGAGGGGTGGGGGGGGGGGGGGGGGTTGGGGGTCGAGGTGGTGTCTTCTTCCCCCCAGACATTATGACTCAGTAGTTCATTGTAGTAATAAATACACAACACTAACCGAGGGTGCATGAAGCCATGATTATTGCCCGGCTGTTGAATTGGGCTTTGCCCGAGACCAATGAATGGGCTGAGACAAGGGGCAATAATCATGGCTGAGTGCTCCCGAGGTTAGTTCTTGTTTTATTCTATATCAAATACCCACCGATGGTGGAAGATGTGTGAAAAAAAATAAGACAAATTCTCTTTATTGTTATTGCCATAGGGCAATAATTTTTGATTATTGCCCTAGGGCAATAATTTTTTACTATTGCACAGTGTACAATAACACCCTCCGTTATTTCACCTTTTCTAACGGGGCAGGACTATGATGAAGGTATAGGTGCTACAAAGTTGGTATAGAATAAAGTGGCATACCCACTAGATGATTTTGGGACACCCACTAGACGATTTTGGGACGATCAGCGCTGATGTTGGCGTTGATGTCGGCATGGCCGTTGGCCGACTCTGCTTAGACAAGGCATGCCCACACATAATCGGCGCTGATGGTGCTGATGATCGGTGCCAACCACGCTGATTCTTATCAAATATGTCTAATAATTTTATGATGGCCATTGTTGTCGGCCCGTCGGTTTGTGGGTATGGGGCTTTAAAATTCTGTATTAGCTTCTTTTCTGCAAACTGTTACAATAAAGGGTGCCTTTTAGACAATATTATTTTTAACCAACTATTGTTTTATTTTTAGTCAGGTTTTGCAAAAATAGAATTCCGCTGGTGGGGTCAGTCTTCCAGCTATAGCTATCAGAGATTGTCATTGGATTTTGTTTCAGGAAAAATTACGACTATGTGCGGTATTAAACAAACAAAGCGTATTACAAGTAAAGAAAATAACATAAAACGTTAAAAAAACGGAGGATGTGAGATAATTTAATTCTACTTAAGATATTTTGACTTTTTCATGGTTCGGTATAAGACTTATAATATCATGTTCCAATTGTTAACTATAGTATATAGAGTTAAGATTATTGAATTCTAAAAGCATCTTATCTTAAATATTGAGACTTTAGAAACGTATTTACGAATGACCTAGTGTGAAACGTGGCCTAAGTTCCTAAAGGTGGGCATATGAGGTCCCAGAGGTTCCTTAAATACAAAGAAGTAGAGATCATCTAGACGACTCATAAATACGTTTACCCCCTGGATAGTAATTTAAAAAGAAGTAATACACAACAAAAATGTAGTGGAGGAAATAGAATATATTACAGAATAAATAATATGTTGACATACTATTTAAATTAAGTATATAGTGCTGTGGGCGTTTCTTTACCACCTATAGACCCTTGCACTAAGAAATGGTGACTTCAACTAACTACAACCATATACCCATAGGGAATCTCTGAAAATAATCTATTTTGTAGCAGCAGATCTAAAGTTATTTTTATTCCTTTTAAAAAAGATATCCATTCCTGTCTTCTCTTATATAAAAAGTAGACGTTACCTTCCTCGTCTCTTTTTATAATTTTCTTACCGCTAGATTTGATTCTTTAGATGCATTTTAAACTGCCACCTCAGATTTATAGATTAACTAGAGCAGTGTATAGCTTACCTAGTTCTTTCATACATAAAAGAAAAATGAAAGGATACCTCCTATAACCACTTCTTCGAATACTCTTCTTCCATTTGACCTGGTTTAGTGAATTGATGCACTTGATGTATACCAGGATACACAAAATACACCTACCTATGCCAGGTGGATGGATGTGGTAAAAGGTGGGGGACATGAAAACATTTGAAAGTATGTTCCTTTAATGTTTTTTGTATGTTATGGTCGCCATTAAGTATGTGGAAATACTTCAAAACCACAGTATCGTGTGTGTGTTGCTCAGGTTAGGGGCTCCACCCATACGCCAAGCGATGTCATGGCCAGCGACATGTTTTGCAACATTAGAATGTAAACCCGCAGCTTTATTCATCACATTATGAATTTACATTTTTAAATTGAAGATTCATTGATAAAGCTAAAGCCCCATACCCACAAGCAATTTTACCAGCAATGGGTAATGGGCGACTGGGGAATTTGGCCGATTCTTATGATCACCTGTTAGTATGGTACATTAAAACATGCATGTTTGATATGAGTCGGTCCTAAAATCGGCCAACACTTCTACTAGAGTCGACCAATTTTAGTGCCAATCCGTCTGCCGACTCTGTAAGATTTGCTTAGTGGGTATGGGGCTTTAGGTCTTCTTCCTTAGGTCCAGAAATAAAGGCTTAGCTTATAAATGGGATCATTATGTACAATTGCAAGCAGGGACACTGGTTTTAGTTTCATTCATTCTGTTACACTTTTGAAATAGGCTTTAGGTTTGTGTACCCATTCCATATCAGGAACAAACAATCTTTCATCATTGAATCAAGGCTGAAAAACTAACACTTATGTGTATGCAATTTTACGTATGTGTGTGTGTGTGCGTGTGTGTGTGCATGTGTATGTATATATGTGTGAGTACTATGAATCAGTATGATCAAACTTATATTTCCAGGGCCCTAGGCTGTGATCTTTGCAGTAATGTATCTACACCTCAATAAACATTAACCTTAATAATGAGGAGGAGAACTACTTCTCTGGGCCTTTGGGTACCAGCTGCAGCAATAGGTTATCAGATTACCCGTTGGGAACCTTCTATACAATTGGTCCCTGGCAAGGTACACCAATAGTCTATGACTGATGCCCAGTGGCTCAGAAAAGTTGTTCCCCTCATCATTCCTTTGCATCTTGTATTTTTAGAGCCCCCAGCTGTTATCCTCCTAAAAATCCACTTGCACCTCTATATAAGCAATCCTTACTGATGGAATATTCTACTTCCAGGGCCCTTAACTGTGATATATGCAGAGAAGATGTCAGACACAACTCTCCAGTGTCCCTCCACAGCTACTGGACTCCACAGATCCTGGTACAAGGGGTTCCTCAACCAACTCGCCTTCACCAAAACCAACATAACGGGCAACCGTGAAATACTCTTCAACCAGACTGTTACTGGGGACGTTGTCCGAGTAACCAGTCGCGGGGAGATGACAGTTGATTCGGACAGTTTCGCACTGAATATTAATAATATTGGGGACATGGACCGCGTGTTCTATACGTGTGTTACATATCATCCAGCTGAAAGGATTACCTTTGATGCTGTCAGGATCAAGGTCTTTAGTAAGTGTTTTTGTTTTTCTCTAATGAAACTTATTGTATACTTATGATATAGTTACATAATTTGTCTCATTAACCTTCTTTTTATTCCTTTTGATATAAAATTGTATAAATACATTATTTGGTTGAGTTCAGCAACAACAGTGAGGAAGAGAATTACTTTTCTGGGTAGTTGGGTGCGAACAATGGCTTACCCAATGGCTTACCCATTGAGGTATACCAAAAGCCTATGGCTGATACCCAATGGGCGAGAAAATGTCCAGACTTTTTCTCATTGTACTGAAAAAGTACCTCAAATCCTATACTAGGTGATAATTAACTACCTTGCATTTACAGTAGCTTTCCGATGCTTTAACATTTAAGATTTCGTGAAGCCTTATTTTTGTACAAATTCATAAACTTGCGTTGCTGCCACAATTTTTGTTAGTTATGGAAGGCAACAACGGTTTCAGTTTGTTTATTTGTTTCTTACTGAAGGCTTGCATCTAATTCAGTTACGTTTTCAGTAGCCAATAACATAATGACTCGTATAACAGAAAACAATATCATTGTCAAAACATGAAAAGGGCCACAGCACATATAGTTTCTATGGGATAGGTTACAGGACGAAAGTAAGCTTTATTTGGGATAGTCATCCTGTCATCAAATTGAAAGTAGAAGTAATCTTTTTTGGTCTAATCGATTTGATCCTGTCACTTGATTACTTTGAGCATTTCTATCATGGTTGGTAAATAGCTTCCCTTGCTCTTTTGGTGTCATATATATTGAGCCATATTCTATCAAAATAAAAGAAGTCCACATTAGTATTGAGATATAGTTCAGACAACCCAAATACTTTCCTCAAAAGTGGTCATGTACTATAGATAATAAAGTATACCTAACTAGTTTTGCTTGACCTTGCAAGTAAAGTTTATTAAGTATGCAATGCCTACATGTGTAATTGGTTTCAGTAAGTGTTTGCAATCCTAAAGCCTGTAATCCATATACCGGTTTTTATGCTACCAATTTTGTATTTGATTTTCTCTGAGATTTATAAAATAAGACGTTACATATCATATACCATTCAAAAGAGAATTGTAAGACCTTTGTATGGCATATCTATATTTGACTTTTGTTCCCACTGCCTATTTAGAAAATCGGGAGCAAAATTGGTATGTGGAATACGGCTTTAAAGCAATTCAACTACAGAAATGCTATACGACAGTAATAGTACTAGAATAATGACAGTCATAACTGAAGGTATTGTAATATATGAAACAGCCCTCAGTTCATTGTAGGTAGTGTCTGCCTGAAGGCTTTCTTAGTACAACAACTAGTTCTTAACATTATTGGTTAGTGCCTTGGGTATCAAATCCCCAGGCATTTTCATTGTCAGGAAAATACTTCAGCCTAAAAGGATTCAACAGAAATAGTGTGAATACCCAAGGCAGAACATGCATGACATGATTAGTAGACCATAGGCCATATTCTATTTTGTGTTGGCTAGCAGCTGTGTTTCTTCTTTTGCCAATATAAAGAGGGTGCGTTTCAGATACCAACATGTTGGTACTTGCCAATGCAATCTCCCCATAGAATAGGCATGGAAATGTGGTTGCTTTGGTATGTGTGTTGCACCAATGTTAGTATCAAGGATAATAATTGTCTATATTCCACTATGCTGTGGTTGAAATTCCTTACATTTGGGCCTGTCTAGTAGATTAATAGCCAAATACTGGTCATGGTGTAATATTGCCTTACGGCAAACCTTGACAGATTGCAAACATAAGCTCTTTAGGTTATTAGATTAAGATTAGTTAATGGAACTTTAGGGGATGGTGCAATTTTTGCGTTCTAGGACATATACCCCCAGACACTTACCCCCTGGACACTTACCCCCTGGACACTTAAGGGCCATACCCACTAGCCGACGACGCGACAGTCGACGATGATGGCCGTTGGCCGTCAGCGTCGCAGTCGGCGTCGGCGTAAAATTATCAAACATGCTTGATATGGATTGGTGTACTCGTCAGCGTACTCTTCGGCGTACTCGTCGGCGTACCTGTCGGCGGTCGGCGCCGACGAGTACGCCGATTGTGTGTGGGTATCCCTTGTTATTCAGAGTCGGCCGATGGGAGTGCCGACGTCGGCGCCGACGGGAGCACCGACGGGAGTGCCGATTGCACCAAAATCGCCTAGTGGGTATGGGGCTTTACCCCTCGGACACTTACCGCTCTAACAAAGATAGGGGGTAAGTGTCCTATAGGGGGTAGGTGTCCGGGGGGTAAAACCCTGTTTCCACCAGCCGATTTTACTACCAATTTTACTACCGATTTCAGAAATCGATAGTGGGAATATTGGTTAATCATGAACACATTATGTACCATTAGAAAAGGTTTTTAATTCTCTTTCAAATGGTATGTAAGGTATATATTCCTTTGTCATATATGACAAAGGATTATATACCTTACATATATATTACCAGTTAAAAGTAATGAATTACCAAAAAGTCGGTATTAAAATCGTTTGGTGGAAACAGGGCTTTAGTGTCCGGGCGGTAAGTGTCCTGTCACCAATTTTTGTCAGAGGGCTTTTGAAAACATCCCATCAAAGGGGGAATATCATGGAAAAAAATAGGAAATGCTTGATCTTTTAGAAGTCATTCGTAGGATTATTTCAAATGATAAAGGAATAGTGTTTAAACAGTAATTGAAATTCTGTCTTATTCAGTAGAATTTACTAAGGGGGTAATGCCTATATGAATCAGAAAAAGAAACTACAGTACTCACAAAATAACAATGGGGGATATGAAATGGAAAGAACAAAAGTATAAGTAACTAAGAAGTGGGACATCAGGATGGCACACCCCTTTCCAGGCCTCGCCGCGCCTTAGAGCTCTCAATTATATGTTATTTTTATCAAAATATCTAGAGCGTTGGAACTGTGTCTTCCCCTTGCAGTTTCATAATTATATTTGGCAATGAAAACAGAAAAAAGAGATAAGCGCTTACCAAATGATAAGTAGGTCACAGGAAATCATTTTAGGCTCAATTAAGTACTGCAAAAATAGCCCTATAATTGACATCATATATAAAAGGACATAAATTTGGTCTTATATATCCAAATAAAACCAGATCCGCACAACATATTATTGTAGAGTTCACAGCAAGGCTTTGGGCTGTAATATTACAATGTCGCAGGGAAGTCGCACATATTAGTGCTAACTTGTTTGTTGCACTTATATGGGAGACTCGAAATTACCATTTAAAAAATTACATCACCCCTATATGTGAATTGTCTGTAATTTCATCATGTCACATCCAATATCGCAGCCCAAGTCGTGTAGTGTAATAGGGCCTTTACATTATCTTGGTACAACTGTGACTTATGGGTCCAAGTTGGCATGGTAACCATACTTGGCAAAACAAGCAGTAATAGACCATATTTAGCAATGGGGACTTTTCCAAGCACATGTTTTGTACATCGCCCCTACTGTACCTTACCAAAGTAATTTGTTACATTAACAGTGTATTTTATGATTCCCCACTTGTTTAAAAGTAGGCAAAACTATTTGTTGGAGTGGAAGAATGACATTTTCGTTTTTGAATAGAGCCCTAGGTGGGTGACTTTGCCTGCGTTGCCTAAACCTTAGCTTTAGGGTTTAACAATAGTTATATCGCTAATTTCTCCAATATCAGGGGTGGAACCAGAGGTTTAGGTTGGAGGGGGTTTGGATCCCCTGCCTCTTCTTTTGTTAGACACCTAAACTATAGGTTAAAAGAGAAACATGCCATCATGTTTCACTGCTCAATTCATAACCATGCTCCCCCCACCCTTTCTTTTGGAAATATTCGATCTACCCCTTAACATACACCATACAACGTTTCTACATTGTAACATGCGTCCCAACTTAGTTATTCATGGCAGGAAAGACTATATTTCAAGGTCATGCTTTTGATGTGTTGCTTGGGAAGGGAGATATGGGTATTTATGTTGTCATGGAAATAGGAAAAAAAACATAATTACTCTATGCTTGATGTATAGTCTCTGAGCTATGTTGATGGAGGGGCGAGGTGCATAATCATTATACATCATTTCTTATGAAATAGGTGTGGTTAGGTAAGCTTATATAAAAACACACACACCATGCAATTGGCTTCTTCAGGAAAAACTGCTATTATTTTGTAGTTTTATTTACACTGTCATGCATACTATAGAGGTGCATAAGATGTAACTATTTTAACTATTTTTTAACAATCTAACATCATTCAGGACACTTTTCAAACTTAACATCCATTTCCTGTTCCGACCAGACATAGCAGTTACAACAAAGTTTATATCAGGTCAGCCAAAAAGTTAAATGTCAAAAGTTAAATGTTATTTGGAAGGCTTTAAGATGCAAATAATTCACATCGAAGACCATCGCAAGCTTTGGTTGCCTAGCGAGTACCCTTTATACTCAGACCTGTTTCCCCCCCAGAATTCCGTGTCTGACTCTAGCATTTTGTTATGGTTGAGGGAGAGACACAAATTGACTATAAAACCACATGTAACATGTATTATGTAGTAGAATTCGCATGTATTAGCAGAGCCACGAATAGAGTGAATATGATATCAGATATATATACCTCCTTTTTCTAGAAACTATTTTTATGTCAAACTTGTCTATAAACTACCTTTTTTTATGATTTTGAAATACAAGACTATATCATGTGCATTCATACAGCATGATGCATTCACTGACTAGACATAGTTTGACAAATGTCCATAGATGATTTATGTCATGGTCTGAGGACCAGGGGTTCATGTACAGCTTTGTGGGAAAGGGTCAACTTCAGGTAACCTTAGTATTTGACTATCCCACCTATACTTTACATTGCCTTGTACTGAGGGCTTTTACATGACTTGATTCTGGGAAAATGCAACGCCTAAAGTTGGCTTATACATTCTGATAGCTTAGTCACGTTAGTGGTAATGAGAGTAATGGAGAAGAAACAAAACTGAAAATTTCCAGAGAATTTAGAACCATTACTTTTTGCTATTCTATAAAATAAATTAAGATTAAATATTTAGATAAAGTATACCTAAATTAACTTATAGCATCATTATCAATCACTATTTATGATCAAAGTATGCATTTTAGACTACCTTTATAGTACATACTTATGGTGATCACAGGATGATCACCAAAACTTTGTTGAATGGCTACATCTGCACAAGTTCTATAGCAAATACTTGTCTCAATCAAGATGGTTTATTACTTTTGAAATTCGGTGATCAATGCTTTAGAGTTCTAAGATGTGTTATTTTGATGGAACATTAGTGTAAATTCAAACATTTGAAAAACAAACAGCCCAAATAAGGTTGAATCAATGTTACAACTGTAAGTGCTGATCTAGGAAGTTGCTATAGTTACAGGGAATTCCCTGCATCTTCATGGTTGCCCCCTTTACAGGGCATTCCCCGTTTTTATTGATCATGCAGAAGATATCAGTGTGGTCTTTAGTGCGATCAATTGGCATCTGATGCTATAGGTCTGCTGACCAAGAAAGGACTGAAAAACTTAAATTCTAGATTGTGTTATGCCCTATAACAAAAGCTGATTGCAACGTCATAATATGTTTCTGTGAATATCTAATCTATATCTGGTAATTTTCAAACATATTTTCCGCATGGCATTTTGTCCTGGTTGTATATTTAAGTGCTCATAGTTTTATAATCAGGTCCCTTTGATTATTTATAAAATATATTCACACGGGCAAAATCGGCCCTCTCTTAACCAGAGGACCTGAAGCATATCTTACATTCTGACACATGTGTCTTATGATCTTCCATGATAATAAATAAATAGATTGTCCGTCTATGAATATATTAATGGTTATCATTTGACCTAGAAAATTGAAAATTGAAAAAAACAAAAAACTCACCAAATGAATTCACCAAAACATTGTTAAAAATCTAAGTATAATGACATGGAAGTTACATGTAAAAATAATCATGTGCTGTTTTGTTGCATGTGGATGGCTGGCTTCAGGGCCCATTAAGCCCCATACACACTAGGCAATTTTACTGGCGACGGGCGACGGGAAACGGGCAGAATCGGCCAATTCCTATGATCCCCTATTCGTATAATATAATGAAATGCGCAGGTTTTATCTGAATCTGTGCTGAAATTGACTGATTATAGGGGCAGAATCGTCCGATTTCTGCCCAAAAGTTGCTTAGTGGGTATGGGGCTTTATATGAAGGGTAATCATTGTGTTGCATGCACTGTGGTCTGGTGTGATTTCTTCTGAGGTGAGAAGTCGTGAGGCTCTAAGGTGGAATTAGGGTGGGGAAAGTGACCTGAGAGTTGAACCTGGCGATGGATTATTCATCGCTACCTTGATGCTCCAGTTACCAAGGGCACTCTCACGCACAAGTTACATTAATGATGTTAGCGACCGATGCACATCCAACGGTCAGTATGCAGTCTATTTCTGTGATTAAATTAAGCCCTGGCTCCACTGCCTGACGATCGCGTTGAGTTGAGTTGAGTTGACTAAACCATCGGGTCTTAGATCTTGAGATGTCAAAGATTTAAGACTGGATAGTCGGGTTTTATGGGGGTGTGCAGTAGATTTATATATGTTTACTAGACCCTTTAATTATGACAATTGGGTCCTAGCCTGTGGCACGGTAGAGTTTCTTTGCTACGACTAGACCGTCGTAGGGTCTGGCGCCACTTGGAGCTATGACAATCGAGTTGAGTTCAGTTGGGCAATAGAACAGGGGCTTAAGTCAATCCCTCATTTGGTTTATCCTGGGTTTGGACATGTGTTGGACAAGAAAGCCTCATACACCATCTTTGAGTTGGGGTTACTCAAATAAACAAGAATTATGATTTTTCTATATCCCAAAATTAATGCTGAAATATCATTTCTTAGAATTCATTCAATTTACAGATTTGCATGTTTGCCAGCAAATCAAAATGTTGTATTTCATGATCAGTGCAAAATAGGGTTGGATATTATAGGTAAGGATTACAGGCTTTACAATTGGTTTCTATGGGAAAAAGTCAAATATATATTGGGCTACACTTTTACAAATTTTAGAGGCAATCTGTTAATCAAATTGCTTTGGTTAGTTATGTAATATGCTACTGTCTCCAGGGAATAAGCACAAAAGCAATTTTAAAAACATTTCATGGTAAACTTTAATGTTGATGTAAACTGCGATGGGCTTATTCAAACCATTTCTTTCCAATCTATAGACTCCTCCCAGCCAAGGTGCGACGTAACGGTCACGTTCTGCGACGTTCTAATAACGTTCTGTGATGTTCTGTGACGTTATTAGAACGTTCTTCGACGTCACATCCTTGGCTGGGCTGGCCACCAGCTGACTCTGAGTCTCCAGTTCATACCAACACACAGTCAGCTGATAAATCTGTGCTAAAATTTGTGCTAAACCAATACATATATAAATAACCAATTTTAATACCTATTTGTACTCCGACTCCCCTTGTGGATATGGGGTTGAAAAATAATAATTACGTATCAGCATTATGTACCCAGCCAAGGATATGACATTCTAATATTGTTCTAGCAATGTTCTGGATTGGATCTTGTTACGTTGCACTGTTAGGTTACAGCGAGGTTCTTTTGATGACTCCCAATTACGCTGCTGCAACCAACTGTTCTAATAACGTAATTGTAACGTTATTCATGAGGCTGATACTTCCTAAGAATGTCCCAATAACATTCTGTTTAGGTGTGGTGGAGACCTCACTTAATGAGGATGTCACCATAACGTTTTGTTTAGGTTAGGTTGTCACCTAACCTAATAAAATGGTCGCTGTAACATTCTGTTTAGGTAAGGTTAAGACCTACTGTAATCAGAACATCACAATAACATTCTGTTTAGGTGAAGTTGTGACCTCCCCGGTCTCAAGCTCCCAGAAAAATGATTTAATAGTTATGTGACAATTTAGTAATTAACAGACAAAGCGAAAAAGTATGGTCGCATAACGTGACCATTACATCGCACCTTGGCTGGGTATCTTTGGGTGTTGATAATGGTGTACCAAATTCACCATTTACTCTTATTCTTTTCTTCATACTTCTTCGAAAAGGTTTGGGTGATGAAATATAGAAGCACCCTAGAGCATGTCCCTATGCATGATCCTAGACTCCCTTAGGCCATACCACTTCAGTGCTTCTTGTACGCATGTTTTCCTTTTTTTGAAACCACACATTCCAGCCTGAGATGCATGTGAGCAAGTATTGCAGCTATGTCCATATATTATGTAATTAACTGAATCTATTAATGTCATCATTGCCACCAGGTTCTCTTCTCTTTGTTTAGCTCAGATGAAACCAACTTCTCATGTTTCTTTTTTCTTCAGAAAGTGAATGTTTAGTATAAAATTGGATTAGAGACATATCTTATAATCAATCCTTGATCTTATCATTGCAGAGTCACTCGGTGTCCCAGTCATCCATGCAGAGGTTCGATCGAATGCTTCGCTACCCTGTGGATCAACAGCCAGTGGTTCTTCCAGAGCCTGGTACAGGGGCAGCCATAGTGAACAAACCATTCTAAATGCCTACCCACTGTTTAACCAGTCTGCAGCAGGTTCAATCGCCAACCAGTTTTCCTACTCGGGTATCCACATTGACCCTGCATCCTTTGCAATTCGTTTTACAAATATTTCTTCGGTTGATCAGGGATACTATACCTGTGTTACTATCCAGCCATCTGGGACAACCTATGCTGTCACTTATATAAGTACCTATAGTAAGTATGAATTATCACCTTTACGAATTTGTTCAATGTTCTTACTCACTCATCATTCTTTTGTACATTGTTGATTTTTAATCGAGAAATATGTGAAACTCTATAAGTCAATTGGTCACAAAAATTGAGTGTTTCCAATTCATGACTGCTAAAATTTGACTATTATATCTCATGATACCATTAGATTTATATGGTTCCTGTTTCCCCCCATTAATTTCGGTATTTGAAATCAAGCTTTCAGTTCAGAACTTACACATTTGCAAATCTATAAATCCAATGATACATTTTTCATGGACTCAAAGATTTGTATATCTGTAGACCCATGTGTTCAGAAAGTTTCAGTTATGTGCAACAAGGAAATTATTCTGTCAGACATAATAAAAGACAAAGGTAATTAACTGTCCTTATCTTAGGACTTGTAGATTGTAGTTAAACAATATTATATTTTCTGAATTTCAGATTCAATAAAAGTTATAGAAGCAGAGGAAAACACTACTACAACAATTCCCACTATAAGACCAATAGGAGCCTACAACTCCCAATGGATTCATGGTTACTTAGGGGTAGGTGGAATTACAATGAACCTGCATGGGTCTATACACCAAGAAGACCACTTATGATATTACGCGGTGTGACAAACACCTTCTTTTATTTGTTTTTATCACCCGCCCAGACGACGAGCGGTGCGTATTGTGGAGGGGGGGGGGGGGGTGTTCACCGCTCCCTGTTACCTCCCTGTTTTTGTTTAATTTATCATATTTTGACGATTTCTTGGTTGATAAAATAAAGAAGGACCTAAGGGGGTATCCTCGGGTGGCCGTACGATCCATGGGGATCGTACGAACCTCGGGCTTTGCCCTCGGAATGTAACGATCCCCTATGGGTCGTACGGCCAACCTCAGACACCCCCTGCGGTCCTTCTTATTATAATATGCCCACTCTAGTTACAGGTATATCTTCTTGTATCTGTAATCCATTGATTATCGGACATGTGAATAATTAGATTTATTACCTGCAAGGCCGACAAGTCATGCATATTGGGGGCGGGTGTATTGCCAGGCCGCATAATTATACCGCTCCTCATCTTTTAAAAAGTATTTTCCACATATTTCAGATATTGCTTGGGTGATAAAATAAAGAAGACCCTTGTTCGCGGGTTGCCATACAACCCATGGGGATCATACAAACCTTGGGCTTAAAGCTTTGGTGGCAACAGCTAACTTTTAGGTGTTAATTATAAGGGGCAGAATTAATGTTGATTAACAAAAACAACTGTCTTTGATGTCAAAGAAGTTTTGCTACATCAATATGTGAATTTGAGTCATATTTCAAAATAATCCCACTATTACAAATACTTCTGTAAAAATTAATAATGTCATTTGTATATATGTGTATATAGAACTTCACTTGATGAATAACCCTTTGTTCCTGCTACAGCTCATCTACATTATGACAGGAGTCAGTGTAATAAGCACAACGCCAAGATCTGACATGGAGCTGAATGCGACAACCTTTGACCTCACGATTGGTAATGTCCAACTGGAAGATGACACATACATCAATGTGGTCTCACAATACTACCCTGTCTCCCTTGATGACATCACCCAATTGAAAGTTTTCAGTAAGTTTTCTGTTTTTCTTTTCTGAAGAGAGGGTTGTTTCTAGATCATTTATGTGACAATATAGGTTACAGCATATATTGATATAAATTAGCTGAGGACACAGATACACCAGAAGTCACCACTGTGTTATTACAATGCCCACCACTAGGGGTGGCCCAGTACTCTCTGACCTTCACTTCTCAGCTAGCAGTGGACAGGACAACACAGACTTGTATCTGTCTCAGAAATACATTCTTTTTATTTTTGTTATTATTATTGGGTGGATGCCTGCCACCGACTGTTGCAGCCCAATCCTGCCTTGGAGTTTATTTGTCTAGCAGTAAGGACTAAGTGTGTGTTTATGTCCTTAAATGCCCCTGCTAAACATAATGCTAGGGTCATCAGGCACCACTCAGGTTATGCTCTGCTTTACTGTTCATTAGGAAAAATAGAGTCTACCTAGGATTGATAAAAGAAAAATAATTCACCTCACCAGGCACCAGCCAATCAGATTGTTGTATTCCTTAGGCTGTAGCTGCAAGCATACCTTTGGTCGTTCCCCATAGTGGAGGCCAAGCCAAGGATGCGACGTTATGATAACATTGCAGCAACATGCTGGATTGATCCTTGTTATGATATGTTGTAACGTATTTTGATGACTCCCAATAACATTGCTGCTACCCCAACCAAGGATATGATGTACTGATAACATTGCAGCAACATTCATGATTGATTCTTGTTATGTTACACTGTAGGGTTGCAGTGACATTGTTTTGATGACTCCCAATAATGTTGCTGCAACCAACTCGTGCAGCATTTCATTGTGACATTCTGATAATGTACTTGTAATGTTATTTATGAGGCTAATATAATTGTGATCTCACTTAATAAGAATGTCACAATAAGATTCTGTTTAGGTGTGGTTGAGACCTCACTTAAAGAGGATGTCACAATAGCATTCCGTTTAAGTTAGATTGACACCTAACCTAATAAGATGGTCACAATCTTTAGGTAAGGTTAACCATTTAGACCCCAATCCACCCATGGCCGCCCGAGGGTGTATTCCCCAATCCGGCCGTAGCCGCCCGTAAAAACTGAGTTTTTTCTGTAATTTTCCATAATTTTCCAAAGGGGAACACTTTCATGAGTATTCAACATACAAAAGCAACCAATATATTGTTTTAAAGCTGATTAAATTTCCTAATGAATGCCATAAATCATATTTACATAACTTTAATAAACAAGCTTGGGTTAAGCATTGAACAACACTAATTAAAAGGAATTTCTGGAATTGTGGAGGGAAATCCAGAGAAATCCAGGGGAAATCCAGCAATTTATGAAGACAATCTGTGGGGTCTAATGAGTTGAGACCTGACATAATCAGAATGTCACAATAACATTCTGTTTAGGTGAGGTTGGGACCTCCCCTGATCAGGAGGCCACAACAATGTTCTGTTTAAGTGAGGTCTCAACATCACCTAATCAGAATGCTGTGATGACATTCTGTTTTAATTTGATCTTGACCTAACTTCTCACAGCCACTTTTTAGAGATTATGACAAGTAAAATAACAGGTTCAAAGATTAATATCTTAAAACATGGTAAATCAAAGTAAAATATTCTCAAGTAGCATCCTTAGCATTGGCACTCTAGCAATGTGGAGTAGACTGTATAGCCAGAAGCTGATACAGTATGCAAAACTGGCCTATCATTTCATTCATACCTCCAAAATAAAAATAAATTGCTGTAAATAACATTATGAAAAGATGATGAAAATGTCTTATTTAGATAAATAATAATAGTCTCAAAACTTCTATTTCAGTTCAACCCAAACCAGTGATCACTGGTCTAGAGAACGGACCGTTCAATGTTGGCGATGAAGTGACCGTAGTATGTACGGTCGAACGTGTCTACCCAGAGCTTCCGACTGGCTTTGGCTTCCACCTAACTTGGGGTGACACCACACACTTGGGTGCTAAGACCCCCAATGGGGATGGGTCCTGGAAATACTCCACTATGATCATGAAGACTTTAACCATGGATGACGATAAGTCTACCGTCTCCTGTACGATAACTCCTGAACTTGGGAATGTTACATCTAAGGTCATGGAAGTCAATATCAAATGTAGGTATTCTTCTTCTATGCTTTCTAAAAATTATCTTATTTGTACCTACAGTAAACATTGGTGGAAAAGTTAATGTTAGCCCAGATTTCCTCAGCTGCCCTTAGCAACACACCTTGATGAAAATATAATTGGTCATTTATAAAGATCTCTTAAGAATCTCTTATACAAAAAATGCATGTCTGATGTGAATGGGTATTTCAAGACCTCCTTAAATGTTTTTCTAGTATGAGCCCAAATTTTCTCTGCTGCCATTGAAACACACTTTTAAAAAAATGCATTTCTGATCAATCTACAATTGCTGTCTGTGCCAATGATGTTCTATAAAAGAACCATTTTTGCCTTCTTGAAGCTGCCTGCTTCCCCAACCCTTGTCAAAACAGTGGAACCTGTCAGGTCACTGGAACTTCATACACCTGCAGCTGCCTGGTGCAATACATAGGCAAGAACTGTGAAGGTAAGTCATTCAGGGAAAGAATTTCAAATTGAATACATGAAAAAGAGGTTCAACTCTCCATCTGGTCCTGCAGACTACAAGTGGGGTCTGGTAACACAGTTTGTCACAGGTTGGATAGATGTACCAAATTTGGTATAAGGCACTTTATGACATAGCTATGATTTCTGGAAGCCACCTTGAAATATCAATATCGTTGATGTAAGGGCCATAAATCCAATGTCATGGACTTTTACTCCAGTCAAATTCTTAAATGACTGAAGAAATGTGGTTGGTGTTAGAACTGGGCGATGAACATCAAAGGAGAGGGAGACTTTTGAAAATGCACATACATTTTAGTCATATCCAATGTGTACTTTTGTCCAAGGGGGGTGGGGGGTATGAGATTTTTGAAAATGTGCATGCGTACTTAATGGAAGGCTCCCTGAGGTTTTAGGTGTAAGTGATGGGGTCCGCTCAGCGCGACGGCTACCGCTCCCTGAGGGTTTAGTATAAAGCCTCTGACAATGATTGCCACAAGATTTTTTCATTTCATATGGATAATGATTTCCATTGATATTTTAATTGAATTTGAAAAGGGAGTCACCTTGAAATATCAACATGAACCCCCCTCCCCCCCCCCCTCCAGGATCACAAACAATAAAAAATGACAGACTTTTAGTATGATAAACTTGTATCTCAGCTTCTAAAAGGCCTATGAAAACATTGCTAGTCTCAGGATTGTGAGATTAAAGGATAAGGAATTGAATTACTTGTCTTTGAAATAAACATAGTGTAAATATAGGTATTTTAGTGCACATTGTAGAAATATTTTAGAAAAACAAGTTGAGCCAATTTCTTCAAAAAAAAAAGTATTTGATAGAGTTTCAGATTCATGTTTACACGTGTTCTTTCAGCAATTAAAGGGGGAAAAGATTTACAAATGTGAATTAGAGTTGATGAGTTTTGTATGATAATGTTGATGAGATGACCATGGATGACAAAGGTTTATAACTATGTGGGATGCAGAAGTATGCGTGTTCTTCTTGAAGGTTGGGCCCAAACTGATCTGGCTAGTTTATCGCTTAGGCCTGTCCACAACATTTCACAACATATAACATTTAAGGATAGACAACTGTAGGCAAGGCGTTATTTGCACTTTCTCCCCTCATTTTCTTAATTGTTGAGATAAAGTATCCTGCCATATACCAAAAGATAGGTAATAATTTCATCTATCTAATGATAAAAATAAAGTGTAGTTTTGACAAATATCTCCGACATGATAAATCAAAAACCAATTTCGCTAGTTTTATTTTTTGAACATAAATATTTCCTTTAATATGAGGGCTATGGACTCAAAATTTTGCATGCCTCCCGATGAGGTTGTTATGTAGTGAACTGTGTCTCAGAATCCTCTTTTATGTCCTAGTTTTTATTTTATCACAAAAAACGGGAAACTTTTTGTCATTTTTTTATTCTTAATTATCTAGATTTCATAAAACAAAAACTAAGACCTTAATAAAAAATCTGGGACACAGTTCCCTCTGAATGGCTATGAATTATATGGGTTTAAAATTTCAAGGCTCTAAGTGAAGCATTCACTGAGATATCAATGTTCAAAAAATTGTTGTAAAAATAGGGTTTTTCATCTTTCCAGTTTTGGTGCAAAGGTGTCCATAAGAATATATTTTCATGATTGATATCAACAGATAGGGTATTTAATTGGCTTTCTGACACTATATGATATAAACATAACAGATTAGCATTGCAGAAAAAGTAATAAGATAACTGCGACCATAGCAAAACACCCCTAATAACCAGTTGTCTATCCTTAACCTAGATCTTAATTCTACTACAAAATACTCTCTCAATACACATTTACACATTTATTATAATGTATAATTATATCCATCAACCTCAGATTAAAAATTACATATGCCATGATTCATGGCAAGTCAACCTTAAGGAATTATCTGTCTATTTGATATGGAGAATGATTATATGACTTTGGGGTCATCCATAAATGATGTCACACTTTTTCAGGGTACTTTTAGGACCCAACCGTCCACTTTTCACACTAAATCTTCTCTTTTAACATGAACGTCAATTTTCAGGCAGTGCCACACCTCTCATCCTACCCACCTATCCCCTATTGTGTGACATCATTTATGGATGGCCCCTTTATAATAGGAAACACACATCCAAAGGATTGGTTTCTGCTCTGAGATTGAGTGTTTTGACAGGGGTAATAACTGTAAACTAGTAGCTGAACTATTGGTTTGGAACATGACAGGGTTTTTTCCTCTCATCATCATACACTTTTGAACCTACAGCCTGTGCTTTCCAAGTAATCTAAGCAATAAATACAAGTCTAATCATTGATATGTTAATTCAATTGAATTAATCTGAATTTAAAGTATTAGATTATGTAATAAAGATAAGATTTAGAAATGATAAAAGGTTATAACATGATAATTATATATAATCTAAGTAAATTATTTTGAATATAAATGATTGAATTATCAAATTCACAACTTAGAAATGATCTTATCACATGATGATTAAAAACATAATCTGTATAAAATATTAATAGATCTTAAAACAACAACATCAACAACAACAATGAAGACGAGTTCCGCGTCATCGGGTAGCTCAGCCTTAGGTTGGTGAAAAAGTTGCACACGAAAGGACTTTTGTACCCGACTAAGTACACATTATCCTGTTGTCTTCAATGCAACATTAAAACCATTTTACACACGGACAATTTCAATAATTCATGTTATTTCTTTTGTGGTGGAGCTGTCATTTTCACATTTCTCAGATGAATTAAATTTTGCACTTGTTTCAAAATATTCTCAAAGTTTTTCTCTTTGAACATGATTAGTCAACTACACGTTAACCAAAATTGATAAAGAGTATTATTTCATCATGCTGGCAAAATACCCACAACTAATCTAGAAAATGTTTCCATACCATTTTTAAACTTTGCCCTCACTGGTATAAGCTAATCAATCATTACTTCCTCTGCCTGTGCTGTGTCTTTTTCAATTTAACATTTATTAAGACATTAAAAACTGTCAGGACTACACTGGTTTTCTTGCTTGCATCAGTATAGTTTATCGATGTTGTAACATAATAGACCAATATAAACTCTTAAACCTAACATTACATTTAAGCTTGAGAATTTACCAGAAAATAAATCGAAATGCAATATAAATCTTTTTATAATCCTATAACCACGATTAATAACAACTGTATCTATCAAATACAATCTTTTAATAATGTGAACCATCAACTGAACATTGAATTGTTTCTCTGATCAAACAATGGCAAGATAACAGATCTATATTTGAAAGTTTTCATTTGTTTATGAACTTGCATATAAGAATAGGTTTTTATTTACCAAATATAGATTATTCATACCTTTGACATGGTCGCTTTTAAATTGATTTGAGTTGAAGAAGAAACTCTTTTGTAACAATCAGTGCATTAGTATCAAGATTGCTCTGTGCTATTTTGTATCCATGTATGTATGTTTTCATCCTTCAGGTTTACATTAATTAATTATTCTAATCAACTACAGAAAAAACCTACTTTGTAAGATGAAATAAAAAAAAAGTTTCAATTTTACAACTGTTTATCCACATTGCTACCTTTGATAATAATATCAAATTTAAGGATGTGATTGTAATGTAATTGAGAACACTATATTTCAGTAGAGGGTCTCTAGTAGCATTAATTTTAGTAAATAAATGGGTTCTATTTTATATTAGATGAGTGTACACCCAACCCTTGTCAGAACGGAGGAACGTGCACCGACGGAGACCAGACCCACACCTGTGCGTGCTCCTCAGAATTCACCGGCAAGAACTGTGAAGGTAATAATTTATACTGTACAATCTGTGAAGGTAGCAATTTCAATTCACATTATACCCTCTTGAGAATAATAATCTCCACCATACCTTCTGTGAGAGTCTTTTTTAACACACAGTAATAATTTCTCCTATACAATCTATGAAGGCACTTCTATCTTTTTAACCTTATGTGAAGGTAATAATTTCATACTTTACCTTCTGTCATTAAACATATTCATTTATTCTTTTTTTATTTATTTATGTTTCCTGCACTTACAAGATCTTCCAACTGCTAAACACCTACATATTCACAAAATGTAAAAATAAAATTTTGTATTCTTTGCAGTGGAAGGAGGCTCAGAGAATGCCAGTCTTCTTCAAGATAACATGATCCCTATCGCAGCCGGGGCAGCAGGGGGAGCAGTTCTCCTGATCATCCTTATCATTGTCATAGCCTGCTGCTGCTGCAGAAGGAAAGACAAGAATGGCAGCATGGATGGTAAGTGGAGATTTCCTTGCAAAAAAAAAGAATTTTGGAGATTTTGAGCCTGATTAGTAAGTGATGGTCTCTCTAAAAAGAAACAGCTGCAGTAAATTGCTTGATTGATGTAAGTGTTGAACCGCTGTGAAACACTTGAAATTGAGAACACATGAAAAGGTAGTATGAATGGGAAATCAATGTCTTAGATATCAAAAAAATTTAGGGTAAACATTAAAAGGGAGTACTATGGTAGATATTCATTTCTTATAAAACACGAAGTATACTACATTCAGAGCTCATATGAATAAAAGACATTTTCTTAAGTATATTTCCTAACAAATATAAATTAATACATTAAGGGATAGTATGAATAGTAAATGATGATTTTTGAAAACAAAAAAAGGTGAAACACAATATTAATACCTGGGTAATATGAATGGCAGCTAATAAAATCTTTGATTAAAAAGTTGAATTCCATTTTGAGGAGAGCATATTGTTAACTGTTTCTCTGTTGATGAATACAAGGACTAGACAAAAAACATTAAGTATTGTATAGTGGTTTTATCAAAATAATTCAGATGGTCCAAAAATAAAAAGTGGCTGGAAAATAGCAATAGTATTGTTTGTTGGGTCTGGTTGATTTATAGATATTATTAGGAAATAAATCACAATCTATCTAAATAAGAAGTTTGTGTTCCTCAATGGAACACATACAAAAATAAAGATCATTGTCATTGATAATGGCGCTGTCTATGAGACTCTATGTAACCCATTATGATGCTGCTGTCATTGTTGCCATTTTCGTGATGGCACAGACTTTTTGTTTATGAATGATGTCATGAAAACGGCAACAATGACGGCTGTGTCATAATGGGTTGCACTTACACATCAACGACTTCACAAAAATCAGGTAGGGGATGGGCCTAGTGACATATCTTAGTGTAGCTATACTATTTTTGATGACATCCACCACTATCTTTCTCTCTAATAAACCATCTTAATTACACTGACAGGGTCACGCTCAGAGGAGGTTCGAAAAAGTGAATACTTGAATTCAGCTTTCCATGGGGAAACCACCTACCAGAATGATTCATATGGTCAGTGTTATGATTCCTAAGTATATATTCTCCTAAACCCCCATACCGAATAGGCTGATTCGGTGCACAAATTGGTTGATTATTGCCAACGGAATCAGCTGATTTTAGCACTGCCTCAGATCATCTGCCTATATGTATAGTATTGAAATGTATTAGTTAGATCTGAATCAGTGTACAAGTCGGCCGATTATTTGGGTAGAATAATTGACCATGAGTCAGCCGAATTGGTAAAAACTACCTAGTTGGTATGGGACTGAACTTTTATAAAAGATAGTATACTTACTCATACCCTATACCCACTGGGTTGGATCAAAACACAAAGCAGCTGATGAATACCATAGAATCAGCTGATCTTTGCACTTATTCAGATTGCTAGTCAGTGTGCTATATTAAAAAAGTACAAGTTTGATAAGAATTGGTACTAAAAATGGCCGATCATTCAGGTAGAATCGACTGATTCTTGCAACAATCAGTCGGGTGACTCAATCAAAATCACCAAGTGGGTATGGGTCTTAAGATGCCCAATAGTTTTTGTAACAAAAGATATTTTGTGACCTTGTCGGTGGTGGTATTACATAACATTTATGAGATTTTATTCAGAACTATAATATAATTAAATCAAATAGATGCATCCACTTGAAACTCATTCTTTCTCTGTAAAAGTTCACAGTTGACATGGACTAATATCAACCCACTTTTAACCCTGAAGCACATAACCAGACACTGGGCAGCATTTATGAATACAGTAAAAATGTTTATGACAGTGTTGAACATAGGCCTTTTGATATCTATGACAATAATCCTATGGATCCTGACAGTGTAATGACACTTCCAACAAAATTTCTAACACTACATAAACCTATGTTGGGTCTGAATCAGACTATCTAGAGTCTGAATCAAGTTCTCTTCATATATTATTATAATAATCATCATGAGGGTAGCTATTGTAATGAGCAAACTGGGCTTTAGGCCTCCTGTGAGACCAGAATTGCAAAACATTTATCAATGGTTAATGCAAATCTTTAATATTAAAAATAAAATTCAACAATAATTCTCGGTGAGATGAATCAGCCGTACATTTTCTCTTTAAATAATGATGGAAAAAATCTATTTCCATAGATTCTCCCAAGAAGTTTGACGATGAATAAAAGAAGTTCAAAGGTAAGAATAAAGGACTAAACCATCAGTCCAGACTGTCTATGTCTGTGCAACTGGCCCAATTCAGGGTGATTTCTGGTGAATTGCAAAATATTGTCAAGAACTGAAGAAACTATATAATCACAATGAACCTACTGAGTTTAAACATCTATACCCCTAAGTAAGGCTTATATTAATCTACAGAACTTTAGAACTTCCTGACACAATCAATGAGAGGCACTGCATAATGTTAATGACAGGCCTAAAAATTTTATAACAGATCCCCTCACATGTAAAAAACAATGTTTTTTTTATAGTGTTGCAAAACTGTCATGTTATGCAACATTGTTTGGGTGTTCTGTAGTTGCTGGGATATCATTTACTTACTCTAATAGTTCTTTTGAATATATGGCAATCCCACAAGCAACAGATCAGTCCAAAAATGACCTTAAAGGTACACCATTAAAATTATTGCTTATACTGATCAGATGGTTAAGGCATATTAACTAATCCTTACTTAATTACATTTTCAGGTTCGTGAATGCGCTCGCTCTGCTGGTCTGCCTTTATTGGAGAGGACGAACCATGTTACCAGCTGTCTTCTTCTAAAACCCTTGTACATATACCAATGAGTCTTGGAGTTGGGAACTGTGAGATTAAAACTGACTCATTGTCAGTAGGATGGTACAGATACATCTTTTTCTGTAATTTATTTTCAATGGCATTAGATTGATATTCAGGTGGATTTCAGTTGCAAAATTTTCTGTGGTAGACCCAACTTAGGACTGGAGTCAGGAAATGTCAAACATGTTCCTGACCCAACTCCCAGTTCCCAACTCCTGTTACCGAACCTTGAACACCTCCGACACAACGACAGAGACGAGGTTATCAAGGGTCAGCGACTGTCACGTCAGTATAAGTATATGAGGGGCTTGATGTACGTATCATTATTGGATAGCCATAGGCATCATTAGGGTTAATATAAAGTGTCATTGATAAATTGAGACTGGTTTGATAACCATATCTGGAAATGCTGGAGATCAATGGAAACTAGCTACTGATAATTGTATTCTTCAGGACAAATAAAAGTACTTAAAAGTGTATAATAGAAAATGGCTGAATAGTAGAATCAATAGAATCAGTACATGTTCATCTGGGATTTTGACAACTTTCAAGGAAAAGGGCATCAGGTAAATTTTCAAATCTTTGGTCTAATAATGTTCCAACAAAATTAGTTCATATTCTGTTAGACAGTGCAGGCAAGCTGGTATGATATATAACTGGTACTATTTATGGTGATATAAACTATGTTGGATAGGAGAGAGGTAGTGCTGCCACCTATGGATAACTTCTAGCATTACCTAGTTGAGAGATCCATCTAGATCTACCAGGGCAGCTACCTCCCCTAGGTCTCTCCCTGCTTGTGCATTTCCTTTATTTGTTAAGTGATTTTTTCAGCAAAAAAATATTTTATGTATGTACCAACAATATAAGATAACAAATTTAATGTTATTTTGAAAACTGTATGATTTGATTGGATATGTAAGCCTGCCTCTTCAAATTAGCAAGTAATTTGTGTTCAAGGATTCTTCTTGTGTGAATGGAATATATATAATATATATATTTCATCAGCTCAATATTTTTTGTCTGTGCTATAACATGACATTGAAAACATTGTTTATGTATGTGAAGAGTATGGAGAAGCTGGTTTTCTCCAGAAGTGTTCTTGATGTGAGAATTGTAAGGAGGTGGAATGAATGATGTGCAAGGTTAAAAGAGCAGATTTATGCATACTAGTTGAGCACAGGTTATAGAGGTATGAGTAGTATTAAGGGAAAGTACAGGGCAGATTCAGGGGGTTCCAGGAGGTCCTAATCCAACTTTTTTTGTGTGGAATTAATCTACATAGGAGGAAAATCATCCTATACACCAGAAACATTTTAGTGCAATGCTGACCCCCTCCATTTCAAAATCCTGTATCTGCTCTTTAAGTATGAACTATTAGCAAATCATATAGACAGAAGATTGTATCAATTTGAACAATTCTGAGGTTGAATCAAGTAGAATACTGTTTTGTAAATATTGTCATATAGGCCTACTCTTATATAGACAGAATAAATTTAACGCAAAAATGTGCATCATAAATCATGTGTATTTCTTAACGCTAACTATTATTTTCAATATGTATTGAAGGTCCATGGTATTGTTTCTTGGAGCAGGGAAATACTAATTGTAATTCAATTTTTGGGAATCCTTTAATAATCCACAAAAATTAACTGTCTGCTGGCTAGTGAACAAATAATTACATTTCTTACTTGAAAATGTATCAGTGTAATCTTGCCAAAGTAAAGTGCTTATACAAGAAATGCAGTTTCTTGCCTTACAAACTTATGTTAAGCTTGCTTTAGAATTGCTCAGTTTAGATGTTTTATGTAAATGTCAGTGGCAAAAATCTATTTATTGAGGGCGAAATTCTTGTTTGTAGAGACTTCATGTAACTTTAGTAGAGTTAGATGCAGGAAAATAACTGATAGGTACAAACTTATAAGCCAATATAACAAGCTTGAATTCATACATTGATGTAAAATAACACTCTTGACACACAAAAGATGTACAAACAAACTTAACTTTGTTAGTGAATTTTTATCATTTATCATTAGCACTTATTATTTACTCAGGATGAGTAATAGAAACAAAACTGTTGAAGCATTTTTGAGATGATTAACAGTCTCTAAGGTATAGTTTTTATATCAAAAATTAAATATATGTGTTTTTTTGTACAAAATTATGTAAATGACAAACATGCCTCTTTTTTGGGGTCTGTGACAAAGTTGGGGAACCATACTGAGAGTATTTTCAATAAAAGATGTAATGCTTACAATATTTGTGTTGTTCAGTTAAGAAAACAATTTTTGGTCTCTTTACTTGTTTTAGCTTTGTGAAACCTGAAAATACCACTCCAAAGCAAATACAAGTTAATGTTTGGACAGTGACTTCATCGGTAATGTTGTTAGCAAAGATAATGGCCCATTTTCCAGATATCTGCAAATGAAAATGTTTCAATTTTTCTCTAAACATATTCAATATTATGAAATATTCCCCAGCATAGGACATGCTTTACAAACATCCAGAAAATGCACCAAGACATCTCCCTCCTTATGCAAATAATTGAAGTTTCAAAAGAGAATGATAAATTCTTATCTATCTATTTCCACATCTAACACCACATAAAAGGACACTTTTATATCCTTCTGTCAAAAAAAGGTTTTATTTCATTTAGCTTAGGTTGGACTGCACATGAAGTGAGAATTTAAGTGCCTGTCTTTGACTTAATCCAGTCAGAGTGTTTGGCGATTCCAGTCAGTATGGCCGGTAGATAACCGTCCTACAGTTTCAGGTAAGGGAGGCTGTATCAACAAGTTCATAGGATCCTGACACCTTGCACACCAGGGGGCCCCCATAATCAGGCTGCACTGAAATCATAAAGGTATTACTGATTGTTCACAGTGCCACAAGCTTCCCCCTCAAAATACTTCACTTACAACTAGCAAACCACTTATTAGTCATTGGTAAAACTTTATTTCAAATTGAATTTAAATTAAAACCCAATACTTTTCATAAAATAATTAATGAGATATTAGAAGACATAGAGTAGCATAACAATTGTCTTATCTCATTGGGGTTACATGCCTTATTCTGTGAACAATATTAGGTTTCCTAAAGTTAATTCATTTTTCCTTGTCAAACATTGTATGAAAATGTATTACAGTGAAATAACTTTTTCTTGGTACTTCGGTGTCCTTGTTTGCTACATCTACTATTTATAATCTATTTATAATTTCTGTGATAAAATTCAGTTATACCTTTAAATGCCTGTCTTTGACTTGATCCAGTCGCGGTGTTTGGCGATACCAGTCAGTATGGCCGGTAGATTAGCATCCTTACAGTTCCAGGTCAGGGAGGCTGTACCGACAAGTTCATAGGATCCGGACACCTTGCACACCAAGGGGCCCCCATAATCAGGCTGCAATAAGCATAAATTGAAAGAAATTATTATTAATAAGCAGGAATAAGCCTGAATGTGAAAAGGATCCCCCCGTATGGTATCAAATTCTGATATGTCACATTTTCACACGGGCATCTCAAGATTTCCTATAGCTAGCTTCCTGTGACCTGTTGCACAATGCAATTCGTAACAACACAACCTTAGGGATAACTTTAAGAATGGTTGCATAACAGCCCAAATTTGCGTTGTTACAAAACCCTTATCAATATAAGAAGACCCGCGGAGGCCGTCCTTGGGTCTCTTTACGGCCCGCCGACAGCCGGGATGACCTAAGGACGAAGCCTGCGGGCTGTCCCAGCCGTCAGAGGGTCTTACAGAGACCCGAGGACGGCCTTCAAGGGTATTTTAGCACCCAAGCAAAAAGCAAATAATTGCAAAATAATGCAAAAAAACTAAGAATTCTTTCTTCTGGCGTACCGCTATGTAGTGCGTTATGTGATCAGCTTTGTGGAGTGGGACCCATATTCATACGCCCTCAATAGAAAAAAAAATCCTAATTTTTTTTTTGATTATCCCATAATTTCCTTTGGTATTCTAGATGTTCTCACTTTGAATTTCATAATTTTTTATCCAATATTAAAGATTTGCCAACGAAATGAATATTTTTTTATTGTACCGGAACTACTTTTTTGGAGCCGTCGAGTGGGCCTTACAGTGTGGCCTTACACTAAATCCTTCTATTGCCCGCTGCTCGGCCGTGTGGGTGATAAATCTCTCTTTCTACTGGATCAAATTACATTCTGTAAATTGATGTAAAAAGGGAAAAATATAAAAAAAATTCTATAAAGATTGCAGCTCATTACGATCATTACAAATAGTTGTTTTTGTGTGTCAAAACATGCATTGTTACAATCAAAGTAACGATGAACTGTTGCGCTGTTTTATTATTTTTGTTGTTATGAAACTTATTGTGCAACGGTTCGGCTGATGAGATATATATACGTCATAGAGTGATATTCAGGCTAAATATCATAAGAAGAATGATTATGATGAGAATTTGCTTTGGCCTATTTGTTTCTTGTAGGCCAACAATTATAGCAATTAATATATGTTTTAGCAAATGGAGAATCAGCAAAAAGGTATATTCTGACTAGATAATTCATAGCAGAATAGTATGCCCCTCTTGAAAGTTTGTCATGGTCATCACAGTCCAAAATTACTATAGTCTAACTACTGGCAACCTAACATCTAAATATACTAATAATCCAAAATGCTACTATATCAATACAATTAAAATGTGCTTGCTATTGTTCTAATTCAGCAAATGTATGTTATTCAAAATTGTTAAATACCAGTCAAAAACAATTTTCTCTATTTTTGACCAAATTTTTCCATCACCATGCATCACTGATTTTTCATTGATAGCAGTCCCATAAAACAATGAGCTCAAAGGGGTATTCTTTTTTATGAATTTTCAAAGTTTACTTGATTTAATGACGCCATCAAAGCTCTCCAATGTTAAATGTTACAGATTCCCCCCGAGATTCCTCTTGAGAGATTCAACAAAAAAAGTCTGGTTGAATAGTTCTGGTCAAAAACGATCAGAATTAGTTTCTAAAAAAACAGAACTGGTCGAACATGACCAGAAATGGTGTTTCCATTGAGCAATTTAACCAGAAATATATCAAATAATGGTCAATCGCTTGGAAAATATCTCCAATTTGATCACTAAATGGGTTCTAATCTTAAAGCTTACCAAACATGGTAGTGCTCCCTTGACCTTGTCAATGGCACAGACATTGGCCTCGTGGATGGGCAGGGCTCCCATCATCTTCTTACAGTCAGGGATGTTGTACACGTCCACACGAGCCTCCTGCAGGTTAAATGTGTCCTCTTCAGGTTTGTCTGTAAAGTAAATTATAAGAAGGTACTATGGCATTTACAACTGCATTAAGAAGTGTGTATAGTGTAGGGGTAAGGTATCTTTGGTTGTCAGTAGCATGGCCTTTTGCATAACATGTCCTAACAAATCGCTGAATACTGCCTAAAACATTATATGTAGTGCCGTTGGAAAGGTAGGTTGATCATTCTGGCCCATATATAAGGATTTCACTCCCATTCACATTTTCTGGATAATTTTTGGATTTGTGCCATTCAATCAACAATTCATGATATTGTAGGCATACAATCATAGTAAACAAATATTATCATTCAAGTTGTTCAGATTATTTTTACTTGGACAGACATTGGACCTTGCAACCTTGAATTATATTAAAAGATTTGAAGACAGTTTTTATCATCAAAATTCATCTTTGTTGTACAGTAAAACAATTGGAAAGTCAACATAATGAATATAATTTAGGAAACTGGACAAATCATAATTCAAACCAAAACATGTTGATCCATCACACATTAATTCATTAAAAAATAAAATGCATGTTCAGGAAACATTAGGATGCTGTGTTTCTACCCATTTAGTTTTCACATATATATTAAGAATCTCTATCATGATATATAGGCATACCTGGGTCTCCCCATCCAGTCACCCAGCAGTCGGTATTCCCAGCATGGTTACTGTCCTTGGGTGACAACCGGACCGCTGTAATGTGTTGACCGCTAACCTCTGTTTTAAATCTCACCACTGCCAGGTTGTGAGGCATGTCTGGGCTCAGGTCAAACTTCTCATGCTGAATACAAATCAGGTATGAGATTGAATAAAAAGGCAGATTGGATAAGACAGGTTTCAAGGGAAGATCTATGGGGGCTTCAGGATGTTCCCCTTTCCCCCTGTTCTTTCTTTGACTGAAAGATAACATCATTATAACGTTCTGTATGAGTAAGGTCTCAACTTCACTAAAATGTAATGTTATTATTTTATCACTCCTTTGTGTAGTGAGTCTTGACCTAACAATAAGGTAACTGTAATGTAAGAATTTAACAAGTAACAAACTGATGACCAAACATGTATGGTCACAGATCAAGTCCATTATCACTGCTTGCCTTGTTTGTTACCTTATATAGGATATTTTGAAATGCATATCCTGTAAAACCTCCTCGAGCCTTGATATACTTGTAAAGGCTCAATCAAGATGGATAAGACTGGGCAAAAAAGTCTGGGCTTGTTTGGTGTTCAGTCGCTGGGCATTTATGGAACAAGTAGACACAATTTCATTAAGGTGAGAGTTTAGGGGGTGTTTCACACTGGTTGTAATCTTAAGGTACTAACTTTAGTTAAGATATTTTGACTTTTTCATTGTTGAATTTCAGACATATAATCCTATGTTCCTGTTGTTATCTATGTAATTTAGAGTTAAGATTCTTGATTATTAAAAATATCTTATCATAAATTGTGAGATGTGAGAAACTGCATTTATGATTCCCCTAGTGTGAAACGCCCCCTAAGGTCAAATCTATAGTCAGACCTTCGGGGATGTTATACTGACCATGATGATGTCGCTGACGCTCACAACATGATCTTCATTAAATATCTTATTTGATCCAAACATAATAGTCACGTCTCTCCTGCAAAACCAAAAATTTGAAATGTTGTTTTCAAAATTAATATCAAAGGAAACCTCGCACATAAATTTACAAGTTGATAATTTTTGTATATTTCACTTCATTTATGTATTATAAATATTTCAAATGAAAAAAAGGCAAAATGTGTGACTAAAGGCCATATTCCACTTTGCGGCGTTTTGCTCGCGGTGGTCAGTTTACTAGCGGTGATTGGCCCCAACGCAAGCAAATCAGAGAACCGCAAGGTGGAATATAGGAATTACTTGCAGTGGGTACTTGCGGTGGTACCCACCGCAAGTACCCACCGCAAGTAATTTATATAGGTTTTCTATTGAATGCTTGCGGTGGCAGAAACGAACATGTTCGTTTCTGAATTGCAAGTTACTTGCGGTGGCTTAACAGCCCACCGCTAGTGACCAATCACCGCATAGTAGAATATGGCCTTAAGAGTCAGTCATTAAAGAAAGAAAATAAAATGAGTGGAATCACTAGATTTTGGGTAGTTTAGTACTCACCTTCCTACGTCATAATGATGGGAATTCCCTTTTCAAAATAACTTGAGAATCCCAAGGTATTGACTGAATTTAAATGAGTAAAAGTTACAATTGTTGAGAGCCTCCGTGGGGCTTAATAAAACTAGTTTATGTTTCAGCTTAATTTCCTTTCTTAGAATTTTTGAGAGTCAAGGATTCCCTTTTATGGAAACCTGGGAATTCCTAATAAGTCCTTGCTACGTCACAAATTTGGGGATTTCCCTTAAAAACACATGAAATAGACCGAATTTCAAAGTCTCAGAACAATGTCTACAATAGGAACAATCCTAAGATAATTCTAGCAATATTAGTTCTTGATACAGATGCCATTCTCAAAGAACTACATTGGAAGATTATGATCCTATATCTATGTGCAAGCTTTCCTTTAACAAAACAGTGCAGACAATAACTGGCATATTTTCATGATGAAAACACATTCCTGGCTCTCATAATGTTAACCCTTTAGACCCCAATCAGGCCATGGCTGCCGGAGGGTGAACTCCCTGATCTGGCCGTACCCGCTCGGAAAATTGGTCATTTTCCCCATAATTTGTCCATATTTTTCCAAAAGCAAACACTCTAAATAGTTTTCAGTATACAGAAATGGCAAAGATATTGTTGAGTTAATTCTCTATTCCACGCTTCAAACCAGGTTTCTATAATCTTAACATTAAAGAATGGGTAAACCTTTGATCTTGTTCGATGAAAACAAATTTAAGGGATTTCTGAGGGAAATCCTGGCGAAATCCAGCAATTCATTCTCGTAATCAGTGGGCTCTAAAGGGTTAACAAAATCCACTTTATCGCTTAATTGTCATATCCATGAATCTGTGATGTAACTAAAACTTTGCTTTCTAATATTTCAAGATTTGATTAACCGATCAAGGTAGTCTTTGGGCCTAGCTATTCAAATTAAAAACATGTCAGGTTTTCTCTATTCTAACAGATCCCAGCCTTTGTACTCACATGTCTTGGTTTTGCACACAGGAGGCAGCAGTCACAGCCCACAGCTTGTTTATAAGGGTCACACCACATCGATGTTTTGTTTTGACTCTCAAAGACCCCTACAATGGATAGGAATAGGAATTTTGAAACCTACTAAGGATGAAATATGTATTCAGAAAAAAGTTTGTTTATTCATATTATGACAAAATTAGGAGTGATATTTTGCATAAGAAATCTTATATATATATCGATGAAAACAAATTTAAGGGATTTCCGAGGGAAATCCTGGCGAAATCCAGCAATTCATTCTCGTAATCAGTGGGCTCTAAAGGGTTAACAAAATCCACTTTATCGCTTAATTGTCATATCCATGAATGTATGCTGCATCTATCCCTTTATCAAGTACTATGAAACCTTTAATATTATTGATATATTACATTGAGAAACTGATGATAAAATTAATAGATTAAAATTTACCTCCAATACAGGATGAAAAGTAATTTTCTACATACAAAGCTCTTGAGGAAAAAATAACGATGGAGAGGTATTTTAACTCAGACCAGTATTTCTAAAGTGCAAGTGCTGTTTCAGTTTAAACCTTACCTGCCAAGGCCATTTACCCTCCTCTGTCACTTCTGTACCTTTCCTGATGTAGGTATGCCTGGCAAAGGTCAAAGTAAAGCCACAGAGAAAGGTAAGTACTAACAGTAGCTTAATCATGGTGCTGAATGGAGTGTACCAGGTATATTCAACATCTGAGCAGTCAGATGGAGTATCAGGGAAATTTAAGTGCACATACTGGAGGGAACTTTTCCAGGTGGTGTTAGACTACTTCACTGATTAAAGTGGACCTAAGGTCATCAGCATATTTAGTTTGAGATCACCAGTTACTTGCTTGACGTTGATATGAGACTGATTTGTAATTGGTTAGAATTCATGCTGACTAGATACACTATCATAGAGTGTGTTTCACACTAAGGGAATTGGAAATGCGTTTCTCACATCTCACAAAATTTAAGATAAGATGTTCTTAATAATCAATGATCTTACCTCTAATAATATATAGATAACAATAGGAACATAAGATCATAAAGTCTGAAATTCAATCATGAAAAAAATCAGAATACCGGTATCTCAAATAAAAGTAAGATCTTAAAATTATGACCAGTGTGAAACTCCCCCTATATATATATGCAGTACACGACTGTTATAACATTGCATTGGTTTTCCAGTCAAAACTGCAATTACAGTTTTCATGGTGTAGTAAAGAATACGCCAGTGTCGCTGACTACATACTGCATTACCTATCTATTGATATCGTTGATATGAGACTGATTTGTAATTCATTAGAATTAATGCTGACTAGACATATGCAGTACATGACTGTAATAATATTTCATTGGTTTTCCAGCCCACACTGCATTTACAGTTTTCACGGTGTAGTAAAGAATGCGGAAATGCAGTATCGCTGACTACATACTGCGTTACCTATATATTGATAAACATAGTGCATGATGACTGCAAACCCACACTGAACTTAGCAGTAGTGTATTGTGCATTACATAGACGTGGTCGCATCAGGTACCAACCACATTGACCACACTACAGACAGTTTTCCAGTTTGCTTTGGTCATCAGTAAAAAAAAGAGAGAGAAATTGAATGTGCATGTGTTACCATTAGGATATCAACAATTGTGCCCTGTTATTATCATCCTTCTTGACTCTTGAAATACTCTATGAGATTCTGACAATTTTATATTATACATATAATTATATCAGTCTAGTACGGCGACTACACAGTGGCTAAAAGGGACCCCGGAAAGGACCCTAAATTATGCTGCCACCTAGGTGCAATCTCAGGAATTAGAAACATGTTCTTATGTTGGCAATTCATTCTAGTGTTACTTTCAGCAAGCTTTCAGGTATATTTATAGTAGATTAAGCAAAAGGTGCATTGGTTTGTGCAATTATAAGTAATATCCGAAAAATACAAACTTAAGTTTGAAGTTTAGTATCCACATGACCAAATAACTTGCACAATAATCATACACATCAGGGCCCATATCTTCGTAACTAATTTGGCTGATCAAGGAAATTTTGATCAGGGCCCCAAGGTCAGCAACTTTGTCTTTTACCAAAATTGATGGTATTATTGCAAAATAGTAACAAAGAGGGATACTCAGATGTAAAATTTATTCATGATAGACAGAATCTCTTATTGTGACGTTCTCTGGTAAGTCGGGGTTGCCGATTCTTACGACAGAGGAACGTGGGGGTTGTTCGGGTCTCGGGGCGGACGGGGAATCCGGGCCAAGAACCGAGGTGTGTTTCTAGAGTCGTGCCTCGCGCACGAGGGGGGGCTGAGCGAATCGATCGGCACTCGATGTCGACGGAGGACTGCGGGGGAGGGAAATTATGGTAGGGGTACGGGTCGGCCGGGGAACGGTCCACCCCTGAGTTCCGGTCCGCGGGGGCGACGGGCCGACGGTCGCCTATTGTTTGGTAGCGTGGGGCCGAGCACGCCGCGCCCTCGTCCCCGCGGACTTCGCTCTCTCGTTCCGCTCCCCATGTCTTCGTACCATACTACGTCTCGGTTTCCGGTACTACTTCGGGCCTTCGTGCCCTACTTCGTTCCCTCGTTCCTCGTTCTTCGGGCCTTCGGGCCCCTTACCCTATGTTTCGACTACCTATCTCGGACTTCGACTGTTTTGTCCTAACTTCGACTTAATTACTCTATTCGGCTCATCTTTAGTGGTTGTTTCAGGAAAGAGGACACGTCTGGACACCAGGAGAACTGTTGAAGAACTCTGTTTATTCGGGCCTCACCGCCCCTTTATATACTAGAGAGGTCAGCCCTGATTGGCTGCCTTCGGTCACGTGACCTACAATTGACGTCACTTCCGGTTTATATATTCCGTTTCCGGTTTACATTTCACTTCCGGTTTACATATTTCCGGGTTTCGTTCCATTACGTTTTCGTTATTCGTTCTTTACATATTCGTTATTCGTTCTTTACGTATTCGTTCTTTACATATTCGTTCTTTACATCTATTTCGTTCTTCGTTCTTTACATATTCGTTCTTTACATCTATTTCGTTCTTCGTTCTTTACATATTTGTTCTTTACATCTATTTCGTTCTTCGTTCTTTACATATTTCCATTATTATCTTATTTCTATTATTTTAACCTCTATGTATTTTGGCTGAATAGCCGTTCATCACACCCTCCCGCACCTTCTTGAAAGGTGGGAACACACGTTATACAAAATTTCAACACAGTTCATACAGCAATGACAACAGAACATACTCTAGAACCAGAAACATTTCAATCCTACGCTCCTTATCGGCAGAGGAGGAGGTGTCACCCTCTGTCCTCCCCGGTCTACTTCGGAGGGCCCCCGGGGCCTATCCGGCTAATTATTATTTCTCTTCTTTCTTCGTTTTTCTCTCTTCGTTTTTCTCTCTTCGTTTTTCTAAAAGTTCATATAATTCGTTTTTATATATCTTAGTCTCTTTTATCTTCGTCAGAGTTCTCTTATCCTTGATCTATTTAGGACCTCCTGTTTTTCTCGTCTTTTAGGATGAGCGAGCCGGTCGTGGCTCTCCCACCCGGGACTGGGGATCGGTCGTGACCCCGTCGCCCCCGCTCCTCTCCTCTGGGCTCTGTTTACTTAGCCCCTCGGCGCGTTTTTCCTCGCCTTTTCTTTACCCTCATTAGGACAGAGGGACCGGTCGTGGTCCTCCTGCCCGGGGCCATGGGTCGGTCGTGACCCGCAGTGCCCCCGTTCCCTTCGTTTTTCGTCGTCCAGACGTTCTCCCCTAGTTCGGGTGGAGAATCGGTCGCGACTCTCCCACCCAGAGGCCAGGGTCGGTCGTGACCCTTAGTCCTCTCGACCCTCGGTCCGTTCTGCCGTCGTCCAGACGTTCTCCCTTGTTTTTTGGGTAGAGAATCGGTCGTGATTCTCCTACCCGGTCGGTCGTGACCCCTCGTTCTTCCGTAACTGTTACTCTTCTCTGCGTTCTCCTAGGTGATGATGATGATTTTAAGGATGAGTTGAAGAAGAAAGACTGATGCTTTTGTAGATAGAATGTTCTTTTTGGACTTCGCACCCTCGGTCGCCTCGGCATTCAGAGCCCCCCAGTGACTTTTTCACGGTTGGCAAGGACAACATGTTCGAGCCAGAGGCCAAGGTACCCAAGGAAGAAGATGGCGTTGTATGTGGAAAGGAACTTAACTTCATTCATTAAAGCTTAGAGTGGAAGCTTCAGCAGACGACGTCGCGGGTTTCGTGCTACTTGTGAAGCTTTGAGATGGAGTTCGGGTGAAGGTGAGACTGAGAAGATTAGAATCATTAATTATTGATGAAGTGTCCGTTTTCCGTACAGGAACTGAAGTTTGACTTTTACGACACATGTCCTCGTGGTTAACCCAGCATCAAGATGTTCCGTCCTCGACCACGTCGACACATTTGAAGATTTCAGGATTTCAGACAGAGATGTCGGAGAGAGTCCACCATAATAAAGTATTTCCGTCACCGTTCCGGGCCCAAGTGGCATGACAACAACCGGAACGGAGACCTGATTTAAGAAGATAGTTTTGATGAAGTTTCTTTTTGATGACAGGAGCCGGTGCCTCTCATCCCTCCCCCCCCCCGTAAACAACGGCAGGAAGACAGTCCTCTTTGGGGCGAGAGGGAGGCTCCTTCGTTCTACTGATGAGATGACTTTCCTAAGAAGAGGATTCCTGTTTCGGGCACTCGGGCCCTCGTTCGTTTCCTAGGCTCTCGGGCCTCGCTCCTTTTGCTAAATTTTTCTCTTCGTCCTCCCGGAGGACCGTGCTTATTGACGATTTTCTTAAGACTGTAATACCAACAAATAGTTCGTTAATAGAGGTAAGTTTAAGATCCGGTCTGGTTTGATTTTGGAGTAAGGCCACAGTCGTCCACGGTGCCATGTCACATTGCATGGAGACACTATGCCTATGACGAACGCCGAGACAACAGCTCCGAGCCGTTCCGGGCTGCTCCTAGGTACGACGGTTCGAAGTTGGTAAGTTGAAGATATTAGTGAGAAGGAGAAGAAGAAGCCGTAGAAAGTGAAGATGGACGACATCAACTGGGACCTGCACCCAACGTCAACGTTTGAGATCCGGAACGGGCCCATTCACAATAAAATAGCATGTATAGAGAACTCATCCGATGAACTCCAAGAAGGATCGCTCCTCGTTGCTCTTTGCAGACCTCTTGATTTGTCTATCAGGGCATCCGCAGCCGACGTTCCAAGCACCACCTCCCTGTATATTGCAAAGATTACTTCCCTATATGTTTCAAAGACTATTTTGTTTCGTTCCTCGGGAAGAAGACATTAGGAAATACGACATGGAAGGAGTCTCTGTCGTTACAGCAGGTGAGAGATTAATATAAGTTTTTAGTAAGTCTATTAAATTTTTTTTCCCGTTTCTCGTTCATGTATTACTTTTACTATATATCACGGTCGGTCACGAGCCAGGGCTCCTAAGTTATCGTCCCTGCTCGTGCCTTGGTCCTCCGGGAGACATCTACGACTCGCCGCAATCCTTTCACGACTCGCTGCATCAACTCTGGCACGATAAAACCAGCATTCAGGTCGAGAAGTTCCATTTTGCCGCTCTTCGTATGCGGTAAGAGGCTGAAGACAAGGAAACTCAGAAGATGATGGTACATGAATCCGGGTTCATCCACATTCTGATCGATCCATCCAAGATCAAGAAGACAAGGTTGCAGGAAGTAGAAGTGCCGCTAGAGGACAGAGGTCGTCTCTTCCTCGCCTCCAGATCGCTCAAGGCAGCGCGGGAGAAGGGTTTTCAGTCTTGGCCCGCGCCAGCCTTTCCTCCAGCGGCGAGTCGCCGGCCCACCGGTACCTTATTTACCCCGGCACGACCGTCGACTCAAAGACCACAATGACAACACTATCCGTCCTTTCTGATTTCCTTTCCTCGATTCCGCCTCCCAACTTTCACTCTCGCTCCCGGGTCGCCCGGCCCGTTATCCATTTCCGCGACCGGACGATCCCGTTCCATCTGCTCGGTCCCAACCAACGCAGCGGGCTCCAGGGAAGAAGAGGAACAGCTACAAACTTATTTTTCCTCCTAGCGCCTCCTTCCGTCCCGTATTCGCCCCGCAGGCTTGGTAAGTTCATTCCAGTCATGGACCCTCCAGCTCGCTGATTACGCTCAACACCTCCTAACACATGTGGTTTCGTTCACTTCCGCAAGAAGGTTTCCATAAAGAAACTAATAAGAATAAATTAAGATAAGAATGTTCGAGCCCGCCAGTCCGTTCCCGATGAGTTTAAGTAAAGTTTTCGGGCCCGTCCAGCGGTCTCCAGGAGAGTCTTTTATCCAGGCTTCGGCCTCCTGTGCGGCTCAGGTACCTCCGCCTCGGCCCGGTTCTCTCCCTGGGGGTTTGACACTATGGGTGAGGAGCCAACGCCCCGTAATCCCTCCCCACCCGACTCGCGACGCGCCATTTTCCGCCTCTGGTTCCGTCGCGCTGTTTTTCTTCCGTGCAAGACCTCGAGCAGCATCTACTTCACCCTTCTTCTTGGCGTCGGATCGGCAGCAACAGCCTCTCCTCCCTAGCGGGGAGCTCGAGAAGCTGATCCACCATTCCGCTCTGTTTTTCCGCCTCTCTTGTCGCCTTCAACAAGTCATCCAGTTGATCCTCGTTTTTGTGCATCACTAGGGTCTGAGCCAATTGGACGGTCCGGTTGTGTTCGTTAACTAGCTGGTCGACCCCCGGGAACTCCCTGGTCAACGGCCCCAGTGCCGCCGTCGGGAACTGCGCCATCGCTTCTTCAAATGTCTCTGGCTTGCGGCCCGTTTCTAGTGCCATCAGGAACGCCATAGACGCCGAAGCCATTGCTCTTGTCTTGGCCGTCATTCCTCGCACCTCCCTCGGGGGCCACGTCAGTTGCACCCGAATGGCCTTTTCCGCGTCCCAGTCCCGTACCGCTCGCGCCGTCACCGGAAAGTGTCCCTGTAAGACCTGGTGAACGGCCTGTGTCCGTAATAACTTGAGTCTCGGTGTTTCTCTAGATGGTCCTGCCGTCGGCATCTCCGCTCCGATAGACCCGAACACTGAATCCGCTCCCGACTCGTCCAATTCTTGTTTCTCCAGCTCGTATCCTCTGGTCTCGGCCTGCCCCAACTCCATGTCCTCTGAGTCTTCCACCTCCTCGTCCATGGACTGGGCAGCCGGCATTTGTAATCTGTGTATCACAACCCGCGGTTGTAGCGCCCGCCCGTGTTTGTCCTCGTCCTTGAGTGGGGTATCCGGTCCTGGCGGCGATCCCATACGTTCGGGCGACGGTGGTCCCGGGGTCTCCTCCGATCCTTGCGACCCGAAAAACGAGCTCCCCAAACTGGCCCGAGTCAGGTTGTCAACCGCCGCCCGTGTCTCTGGCGTGTCTGGTGCTACCGTAATGTCTCTCATTCGTTTCAATCCGGGGGGCGGCACTATCGGCTGCTTACATACCATCTTCTCCAGGGGTGAATCTGCTTTCGTCGGGGTAGGGGTAGAGAACAGCGGCTGTGTCGAGGCCGTCGACGCCGTGTCCTCCGGCCTGGCTGCATGCCGAACATACTTTACTTTCTCCACTCGCCCCGACGGTTTGAGTCCCTGCCTTTCTGCCATCTCGCGTAGAAACCTCCCTAGGTACAATGCTTCTCTTTCCACCAGCCGGCCTCCCTGTGCTTCCCGAATGCTGTCCTCCAGCTCCCGGTCGGATCTCGCCTCGTGGTAACCCCTGAACGATCCCTCCCGGCTCATTGTTCCTTTTAAATACCCGGGGTACCTCGGGTGTCGTGATTCGTATATCACCGATTTCTTATGAACTGTCATCATAGTAAATTGTGCGTCGCTACAAGGTGGTTCTAGTCCCGTGGTCCGTTTGACTCCTGTCGAGGTCTCAGGCTGTGATGGTCCCAACTCTCCCGTGCTGCTAGACTCAGCGATAATTAAAGACCGATCGCTTCGGGCCGACATACTCCTGCCTGACTCCGACTGGTCCGAACTCGTTCCCTCCTCCAATTCTCTCGGGACTTTCTTGACCTTTTTCCACTTCTTCTTTCGCGACGGCTCCTCCGTCGGGCATCCCTGCGTCGGGGGCCTCTTGAAAGCGAGCGGCTCCTCTTCTTCCTTGACTTTTGGTCGTTGGTCGTCGGACGAGCTCACCAGTTCCACTACCTCAGCCCCCGGTGGTATTCCTGAGCAACCCGGCTTCGGGGTGGGTGTGGATGTCCGTCCTTTTCCTCTGCCTGGGAGTCCTCGTCCTCTCGGTTCCCGTGGTTCTCCCTGGGCGTTTAACTTCTTAATTCGGCTCTGTACTAACCCTGATATTTGGTCTGGTGTCAGGAGTGGTTTCGGGTTGACCACGGCCCGGCTTGCGCTTCGCGGCGACTCGGTGTCTTCCTTCCGTACTCCTTTCGCGGCCCTCCGAGGGGAACGACGCGTGGGTGTTGATCGTTCCGCCACCTCGGCCAGGGGTCCCTTCCCGGCTGCTTTGGCTGCTTGGGCTCCCTCGCCGGCCTCGTCGGCCTCTGATCCTTCTTCGGTTGCTACCTGCTCCAGCTGCTCGGCGTCGCTGTCCTCAGATCCTCTTGACGCCCTCGGGTAGTAAGGGATGCGGATCTGCCGTCGCGGCCTCTCCGGTGCCTCCTTATCCACCGCCCTCTCAGGGGGTTGAAACCCTTCTGGATGGCGCACCGCGTAGTCCCGTTCCATGTTGGCTACCCGGGCCGCCGTTTCATCCCCAGTAGCGAAACTGGTGTACGGCGGTCGTCCTTTCGGGTCCAAGGCGAACGCCGCAGCATACTCCAGCCTCAGAAGGGGGTCTTGCTTCGGCATCCCCCTCTGCAGGTTCCCTTCGTGTGATTCCGTCATGTGCTTTCTCCAGTCCTGGTGCGTCGAATAGGCTCGACTCGAACACACCGGGCACATGTAGTACTGCTTCCGGAATCCATCGTGCTGGCCTTTAATATGCTTGACCAAGTGCTTAAACTCCTTTCCGTGACAATGTCCTTCCCAGCACTGTCCGCTCATCGTGTCTGTTTTCCGGGCTTTCGGGGCTCGTTCCAATCTTGAAGCTCGTCCCGTCAGCCGTTTCCGTTTTTGTCTCGTGGTGATGCTGCTCGTCTCGCCTCTCTGCTTTTCTTCTTGTTTTCTTCTCCTTAGCTCAGTCTGCTCGTCTGCGATTCGATGAATCCTGGTCGGCTGACCAGAATGACCTGCTCCGGCGAGCGCTCTGCCTTTTATGGCCGCCGCAGGCGGAAGTGGGCGTGGCCTGCACTAGCGACCCCTAGCGTCAGACTCACCATCCACTTCTACGGTGGCGCCCCCTACTATTTTCCGGTCCCCGGGGCCCGCCGCTGGTCACCGCCTCGCCTGTTTTCTTTACCTCGCGGCCCTTCGCTCGTCCTCGCGTTTTTCCTAGGCCTTTTATTGCCCCACCGGACGCCTTCGGTCCTTTCATCCCTCGTCGCCTTTTCTTGCCTTTTTCATCTTGGCCCTCACAGTGCTTCCGCACACTTCCCGGAGAACACAGGGGCTCGGCGTTATCATCCCCTCGCCGCCGCCCCGTTCTCTTTGTCCTCTTTTATTCCTTTTACGACCTACTTTAAAGCCCGTCCTCGTTTCAGGCCTCGCCTTTTACAGCCGTCCGTTCGTTCCTCCGGGGTTCCCGAGAGTGCCGCATCTACTCTCCTCCGGTCTCCTGGACGCTGTAAAGCGGTATTACCAAGTCGGCATTACTTCAGAAGTCTTCACCAGCTTGCCACCGGGTCTGTTTTCCGTTGTAATCCAACCATCTTTTCCACGCTGTGGTTCCTCCGAACTGACCGGAAAGCGGCTCCGTGGGACTACTTTAGACATTCGGGCCGTCGTGGCTCCCGAACGCCGTTTTTCGTTCCAACCCCGCATTTCCCACCTATATTACATCCGCAAGAGAACCAATCTTCAGCTAGGTAGCGAATCTCTACAGCCTAACGACCTGCACTCCTACTGTAGTGGTCAACGCACCGCCCCGACTCAATGGCCCCAGGTTGATCAGTCCTTTTTGGCCAAAGCCTTTCTGTGTAGCGCCGATTTGGTCGTTCCCTTGGTCCTCTTCCACCTGCGGAATCGAGACACGAAAACGACTTCATCACAAAAAGGGGGTACCCCGTTTCCTTACGTGCCCTAGCGCGCCCCACCCCAAGCATTTACTGTGCAGCCTCGTATCCTTGCTGGTCAGCTACCATCCAAGCTGGCGCAGCGTGTCCTCGGTAGGGTTCCAGGCGGTCCACATGGACCACCCCCCCCGGTTTCCCTCGTTTCTTCCGTACTACCACCCGTCCTCGGTCAAGCACCTTGACGATCAGTGCAGGGCCTATCCATGGAAATCGCAACTTCGTTCCCTTGTCCCTATCCACTACCGTATCGTGCACCCAGACCAGTTCTCCGGCGTGGTATTCCCGCCGAGTCACCTTCCCATCATACTCGTGTTTCTGATGGATGGCGGCTCGTTTCAGCCCCGTCCGGGCCTCCCGATAGGCCGCGACTAGCCCTTCCTCTAGGCTTTCCACATAGTCGCTTACCCGTCGGGGTTCCTCCTCTGGTCCTAGAGGTCTCCCATAAATCGCCTGTCGCGGCATCATGGTCTGTCGGCCCAGCATCATCATGTTCGGTGTCACTCCCGTGCTGGCTTGCGGCGTTGCTCTATAACTCATCATCACGAGCGGGACCATCTCGTCCCATTCCCGACCTGTCGCTCGGCAGCTGGCTTTCAGACAACACCCCAAAGTACGGAAACTTCGTTCTATGTACCCGTCACTCCTGGGGTGGTACGGCGTCGTTCTTGTTTTGTGAATCCCGAATAGTGCACAGACCTGAGCCACCACCTCGGATTCGAAATTCGTTCCTTGATCCGAGTGTAGTTCCCGAAACGCGCCGTACCGTGCTACTACTTCTTCAACCAGTTTGTTCGCCACTGTCGTTGCCTTTTGATCCGGGATCGGGAAACACTCCAACCATTTGGTGAAATAGCATCCCACCATCAGGCAATACTTATTTCCTCGTTTGGTGACTGGGTACGGGCCCGAAACATCCATGGCCAGCCGTTCCATCGGCTCCCCCACTATGTACTGATGTAGCGGCTCCCGTCTTCCTCTTCCCTTTTTCAGCAACGCGCAATCACATTCTCGACATTCCTTCCGCACGTCTTCCCGGAGTCCCGGCCAGTAAAACCCTTGTTCCAACAGGGCCGTCGTCCTGGCGACTCCTAAATGCGCTCCTGCCGCGCCTCCATGGTATTCCCTTACCAGCTTGGCCCGTTCCCCTCGGGGAACGACCAACTGGTTCCTCCAACCATGTCCTTCTAGTTCCCAGTACTTCCGATGCAGCACGCCATCCCTGAGGCTCAATCGTTCCCATTGCCTCCATAGGATCTTTGTTTCTCGGGATTCCGGAGATATGGCCTCCCAACCTGGCCGGTCCGCACCTTTTTCCATCCGTGCGACAATCGGCCCTATATCTCGATCCCTCCTCTGCGCTGCTCTCATCTCCTGCGGGGACCATCCGGGCTCGTACCCCCGGGCCCGCGTCACTACTCTCACTTGTTCGGTATTCTCGTGCTCCTCTCCACATTGTTTGCACGGATACCGGGACAACGCGTCAGCGTTCCCATGCTTCCTGCCCGGTCGGTGTTGGAACGACACATCATGCGAGTCGATAATCTCAATCCACCGAGCAGCCTGCCCCATCGGTTCCTTACTTCTCTGTAGCCAACTAACCGCGCTGTTATCCGTCCGGACTATCACGCGTTGACCATAGATGTAGCACCGAAAATGCTTCAAAGCTCGCACCACCGCCAACAGTTCTTTCCGCGTGGTGCAATACTTTCGTTCGTTTGACTCCAGGGTTTTGCTCGTGTAAGCTATCACCCGTTCCTCCCCTCTCTGCTCTTGTGATAGCACGGCTCCCGTTCCCACGTCACTGGCGTCTGTATCAAGCCACCATTGTCCTTCTTCCTCCGGGAATCCCAACACCGGGGCCTCCGTTAGCGCCTTCTTCATCGCATCAAATGCCTCTTGTCGTCTCGCGCTCCACACGAATGGTTCCTCCTTCGTTGCCAATTCATACAAGGGGGCAGCCAACTCCGTGAAGCCGTTTATATGCCTTCTATAGTACGAACATAATCCCACGAAGGCTCGTACCTCGTGGAGATCCCGCGGGACCGGCCACTCGGTTACTTGCCGACACTTTTCGGGGTCGGGTTCGATCCCGTTGAACGAGACAACGTGCCCCAAGAACGGAATCTTCTTCTGGAACAGCTTACATTTTCGCGCCTTTAACTTCAGTCCTGCAGCGTTCAGCCGGTCCAGAACCCGTACCAATCTTTCCAGAGTCACTTTGAACGTTGGTCCAAAGACCAGTATATCATCCAAGTATACCAGACACTCCTCCCACACGATTCCTCTGAGGATTCTTTCCATCAGTCTCTCGAAGGTGGCTGGGGCGTTCACTAGCCCGAATGGCATCACTTTGAACTCATATAATCCTCCTTGAGTCACGAAGGCCGTCTTTTCTTGGTCCTCCGGTGCCATCTCTACCTGCCAATATCCGCTTGCGAGATCCAGACTGCAGAAGAATAGGCTTCCTCCCAAAGTGTTGAGGCTGTCCTCTATCCGCGGGAGCGGATAGGCGTCCACTTTCGTAGCCTGGTTCAGTTTTCGGTAGTCAATACAGAACCTCGTTCCTCCGTCCTTCTTTTTGACTAGAACGGTCGGGCTACTCCACGCACTCCCGCTCTCTTGGATAATCCCTAAATTTAACATATCCTCCACCAGTGCTCGTTCTTCCTCTCTCCTGGTGGCCGGATACCGTCTGACCCTCTGCTTGATCGGCATCTGATCTCCCGTTTTAATTCGATGTTGTACTAAATCTGTCCGTCCTAACTCATGTTTCGAGGTCGCAAACATTTGTTCCCGGGCCATGATGGCTTTCTCCAGCTCTTCGCCCTCCTTCGTGGTCAGGTCTTTCTTAGCCTCCCCTATCATTTCAACGAGCGCTCCTGGGGGTTCTTTTGCTTCACTTCCTACTCCTCGTACCTCTTGTACGAAGGTGGCTTCTCCGAGTACCCCGCCGGTTTCCAATTTCGCGCTCTCGGTCCCTCGGTTGGCCACCCAAACTTCATTTTCTTCTCCCAATGTCACCGTTCCTGGGATCACCTCCAGTCCCATAGGTAATCCAGCGCCGGTGATGACAGCCAGCTGTCCACCCTGTCTTATGTCCATTCTCGCTACTACTGTTACTCGGGTCACTTGGAGTGGGGGTATTTCCGTCGTTTTCTCGATTCGCACGACCTGTCCTCCGACGGTAACTGCCCGAATCCCATCCGTTCTCTGTTCTACTCCCGGGATTCGTTCCCCCTCTCCCTCCCCCTCGGCGGGCAGGAAGATGGCACTCGCGTGGGGCTTAACTGTCAGCCGGTATTTCACCGCGAAGTCGTTTCCCAGGATCCCTTCATCTCTACCGATGTCTGCCACCATGAACGTCCACTTCAACACGCGTGTTCCCAATTTCACTGGCAAGTTCGTGCATCCATAGCACCGCAACGGACTACCATCTACCGAGCAGAGACGTCCTTCATATCCATCCAGTTCTTCTCTTTTTCGTCCCCACTCTCTCCAGAGTCGTTCCGACAGCAGACTGATCATAGATCCGGTATCAACCAAAAAACGGACGACACTCTCTCCCACCGTTCCGGCCACATAAAGTCCACATTCTCCCATGCCTACTACTTCTCTCGCCGCGCCCGAAGGGGGCCCCGCGCTTACTGCGACGGCGACTGTCCGTTTCCCTGACGCTGAGAACACTCTCTTGCGAAATGGCCCTTCTGGTGACAGTGATGACACTCTAAATCTTCTTTTCGCTTCTTAAACGCCTCCCTCCGGGCCGTTGCTTGTCTTCTAGCTTCCCGTTCCTCTGCCAATTCTTTCATCATCTCCTCCAACTTACCGTTCAAGGCCATGATCTGTGTATTGGCGTCCTCCTCGGGCTTCACTGCCCGCAGGAGGCGGCGTGAGTATCGTTCCTGTATTTCTACCACCTCTACCGCCTCCTCTAGTGTCTTGCATCCTTTCTCTGCACACTTCAGCTGAAGGTCTTCCCCAACTGCAGCCTGGAACGCATGTAATGCTGCTTTTTCCTGGCTAGCGTAGTCGTTGGAGAAGTAGGCTCTCGATGCCAGTCGCCGGGCATTATCAGCCAACTCCTTCGCTGTCTGGTTCTTTACACGTTTCAAGCCCGCCAACTCTTGCAGAGCATTACACGTGTCCTTCTCCTGACCGAACCTCCGGCGCAACGCATCCACCCTCGCCGAGTAACGGAGTCGTTCCCTGTCTGGGAGTCCGACAAAGTACATTCGTGCCGTTCCCGTCAGCGAGAGGAAAAGCATCGCCGCTTTTTCCTCGGCCGTCCAGCGTCCCAATGTTGCGTACTCCTCAAACTGGTTGATCCATCCCTCGAAATCCGGTTTACCGTCATACTTCTCTGGTCGTAAACTGAACTTCTTCAAACTCGCTCCTTCCTGGCCGGTCTGTTGTTGTTGAGCCCGCACATTCTGCTCATCCGTCGGGGTGGACGTTCCCATAAAATTAAACTGCCTACCCATTATGGTCGTGTCCTCCCCTTTTGTCTCGGTTTTCGCACCTCCTTTCTCCTCCCCACCTTCCTTGAAGGCGACGTCAGAATCCATCTGCTCGAAGACTGCCGCAGTCGCCATGAGTATCCAATACCGATGAAACACCCAAGATCCACAAGTCCGTATGTGCTTATTTCAGCACCACCGCTGCCACCAGTGTGACGTTCTCTGGTAAGTCGGGGTTGCCGATTCTTACGACAGAGGAACGTGGGGGTTGTTCGGGTCTCGGGGCGGACGGGGAATCCGGGCCAAGAACCGAGGTGTGTTTCTAGAGTCGTGCCTCGCGCACGAGGGGGGGCTGAGCGAATCGATCGGCACTCGATGTCGACGGAGGACTGCGGGGGAGGGAAATTATGGTAGGGGTACGGGTCGGCCGGGGAACGGTCCACCCCTGAGTTCCGGTCCGCGGGGGCGACGGGCCGACGGTCGCCTATTGTTTGGTAGCGTGGGGCCGAGCACGCCGCGCCCTCGTCCCCGCGGACTTCGCTCTCTCGTTCCGCTCCCCATGTCTTCGTACCATACTACGTCTCGGTTTCCGGTACTACTTCGGGCCTTCGTGCCCTACTTCGTTCCCTCGTTCCTCGTTCTTCGGGCCTTCGGGCCCCTTACCCTATGTTTCGACTACCTATCTCGGACTTCGACTGTTTTGTCCTAACTTCGACTTAATTACTCTATTCGGCTCATCTTTAGTGGTTGTTTCAGGAAAGAGGACACGTCTGGACACCAGGAGAACTGTTGAAGAACTCTGTTTATTCGGGCCTCACCGCCCCTTTATATACTAGAGAGGTCAGCCCTGATTGGCTGCCTTCGGTCACGTGACCTACAATTGACGTCACTTCCGGTTTATATATTCCGTTTCCGGTTTACATTTCACTTCCGGTTTACATATTTCCGGGTTTCGTTCCATTACGTTTTCGTTATTCGTTCTTTACATATTCGTTATTCGTTCTTTACGTATTCGTTCTTTACATATTCGTTCTTTACATCTATTTCGTTCTTCGTTCTTTACATATTCGTTCTTTACATCTATTTCGTTCTTCGTTCTTTACATATTTGTTCTTTACATCTATTTCGTTCTTCGTTCTTTACATATTTCCATTATTATCTTATTTCTATTATTTTAACCTCTATGTATTTTGGCTGAATAGCCGTTCATCACACTTATCATGAGACACTGATCAAGATTTCCCTGATCAGCCAAATTAGTTACGAAGATATGGGCCCTGTACTTTATTAGTTACACATGTAAACACGTCGAGATAAGTAATAGATATAACTTTAGATATGAGAATTATTATCGAGATATAACCTTTAAACTAAGGTTAATTCATTGCATAATTTCCTTTAATTATAAGCGTATACCAACAATCACACATACTCATAGCTTGCCAAAACAACAAAAATATATGCAAACGTGCCACCACCTCATCTGGATACTATTTCCCAACATCAAGGGGTTCACATATAAAATCTGTCACCTCTCACTTACATGTAGCATGTTTATGGACTTATCTACATACAGTTCAACCTTATTTTATCATGTTTACACAGACAGAGCAAAATTCGTTGAAAATAGAAAACTGAAACGGTTTCCGGGATTCTGGGAAAGGATGAAAAGGAAAGTTTCCAAATATGGATGTGACAGAATTGTATCAAACAAAACTTTAATGATAATGAAAAAAAAAGGGGGGGGACAAAGAAGATTAAAAAGAGAAACTTTTCTTTCTTTATCTTTTTTTTTCACTCAGGGTCATTTTCTATTATTATGTTTACATTTATAGTGACATGATATAGTGCATGACTTTTCCTTTTCAATTTTCATGTTCAAGCTAACACCTCTATCTAAATGATTATCTAAGTGTAATGACATCGACATATTGAGAAACAGCATTATTTAATTCCATTGCATCCTGTTGTACTTGCATATCACTCAATGAAAAATGGAAGGTACTGTTTTACACGGTTGTCAACAACCGATGGAGACAGGTGAAGAGAATAAATATTTTGCTTGCCTCCTTTTTATTAGATTTAGATTTAGTATTTGGAAAATGGTATCATATCCTGGTTTGCAGAATAATGTATTATGAATGGATTTAAAATATGTCATCACACAAAGGTTTTGTATTAAAGATAAAATAATGACCTAGAAAGGTATGTACAACTCCTTAGGTGTAACATTAGATCTCAGGATTTGGCCTAATAAATCTATATTGACTTAAACTATAGATATTAGGATGTTATCTGCAGCCATCAAGTATCTCGTGTCAAAAGCAATAAAACAGCCCACTGGAATAGTAGGTATTCATAGCTAGATATCAATATAATAAAACAATATTATTGCTCGGAATTTCGAAAATTATCATTTCTAAGTATCTTCTTTGTTTGATTGTGCAATGATATTTCATGAAAAATAAGAAAGGCAAGAAAAAATATTTTTCCTGCCGACCTAAGATTGTGAAAAACATCCATCAGCTTTCTACATACACTGATGAAAATAATTGTCAAAAATACAAGAAATGCATTTTGGCGGTGTTCTATTCCAAATGAGATTTACGATCACAATAATGCGTAGTTGGATTGTATTTGTTTCATTTATGTTATTTACATACCGACGATATCATGAGAGAGTTTGAATGGCATGTTTATTGTATTATCAATAACAAAATGCTTCCTTGAAACTGGAATAAAATATTAGGGTTGCCCTACAAATAACGAGGTTATCTTAGATGTTATTGTGTTCAATGGTTTTTAGAATGGGTTCACGTTTAGCCTACATTTGGGATAGGGATATAAATCTCAACACTTTGATTTATATATAACTTACAAGAGCACGAGTTGTACACGTTGGGGACACGTGATTCAAGATGTTAAGTTCACGATTTATACTGTTTTCCATCGCCACTCTACTGTAGAATATATTATTTAGTATTTGCACAGTATTTGCACAATTGTACCCAAAAAATCGTCGTGCATTTTAAAAGATCCCATGCATCTTATTGGACTTCCCCCCGTGATATATAGCTTTAACACAATGGCTCTCTATAGTGAGAGTTGAACTATATAGGGACCACCATAATTCTTACCGTTTTGAACATTGGACACTGGGTATTGCCGGATGTGTGTATTGGCATGAGATAGGCCTAGGTATCATTTATGCAAGTTTTTAGCAAAATCTATTGGTTGAGTTTTTCATGATAAAAAAAAAAGTAAAAATCATTGTGATTTTCTAGAAAATGTTGTAATCGTCACAGAATTTCCTGACATTTGGGACTACAACCTCAGAGTCAGTTTTGACTCATAGTTGACTCTTACTGGGAGTCATCAATGTTTCAAATTTGGAAATTATTGGACCCACATAATTATTGATACTTCTTAAGTGAAGAGACTGCCAAAGAGGCCTTATAAACCTTTGGATGGTTTTAACATTTTCTGTTAGGATTTTGGTTAAAAGAATAATGTGAAAGTTTGGGGTGCGAGACCTAAAATTTATTATTTTCGTTGAGTGGTGTGTGACGTCAACGTTCTGTAATGTTGGTTATGCTGGTTCGTTGTAACATCACTATAAATATCGGGTTGCAACGGCTTGCATTCAGTTGCTCCCACACCACAGACCTGCTCACATTGTCAATTGTCAATTTTAACTTATTATTATAGTGGGATTTAATAGATATTTCCTATATTTATATATGTCCAAACTTAATCACTTGTTATTTCTTATTCCTATATTTTAGCTAATTATTAATCACAATTTACGTAGCAGTAAATAGCTATAAAGCACCATGATGTATCACAGAATATCACCGTAAGCTGAATATCTGTACATGTCTCATAAATTCTTAAATGCAAGATGCATTTTGCACTTCCAGCACTAGGCTACCTCATGGGTCAGTACCCACATAGAATGCAATCTTTTGATACTAAGTGCTCATTCTGATTGGTGCTATGAGGTTTTCTTTACAGCTTTACATGTCTTGCGTGCAGGTTTTATCCAAATTTGCGCACATTATTATTATCCTTATGCATATGGACTTTTTGAAGAGCACCAGGGGCGGATCGGGGGGGAGGAGAGGTCCAGGGGGTCCAGGGGGAGTCCAGGGGGTCCTGACCCCCCCCCCCCTTTTGGTCGGGACTTAAACTTGCGGAACAAAAAACCAAAACATCCCACGCATGCATGTGAATGCACATTATTTTACTACTTACCCTATAATACGGCCCCCCCCCCCCCCCCCCCCCCCCCCCCACTTTTCAAAATCATGTAGGCCTATCCGTCCCTGAGTACTCATTGTGAAGCAACCAAGATTCAATATAAATATACATATATATGTTCATATGAATTCATATGCACTTTTATCACCCGTATGGCCGGCAAGCCGTACCGCTCCTCATATACAGTAGTTAAGCTATATTTAGAGAATTGTTTGGGTGATAAAATGTAGAAGACCCTTAGGGGTCGTCCTCGGGTCTTCGGACAACCCTCTGGTCAGCATACGGCCCAAGGGCGAAGTCCGCGGGCCGTATGCTGCCCAACGGGTCATCCTTCAATCTTCAGACACCCCCCATGGGTCTTCTGATATAAGTACCACCTTTAATGTGAAGAGATACAGAAGAACTCTCAGCTGCGCCTCCTGACCTACCACATGACCGACCACGTGGTGGGTCCTTACGTCAAGGTTCACTTCCGGGTCAACTCCCATCATTGTCTCAGTGCGCATGCCCAGGATAGAGTCACAGCAGGTGGTCTGGAGGCGGATCCATGCATGGTGGGTGTAATAAAGATGACTTGTGGACTCAATTTTACTAGCGTTACTGACTGTTTAATGTGATAACTTTTACATGCATACACCAGGTCTCTGCTGTTCGCGCCTGACGAGTGACTTCCGGTTTTTAGGTGTCACCATACAAAATCTACGATATAACAGTGGGGATATCTCAGAAATTGTGATTCCTTTATTGCCGTATATTAATCTATGGTTAGATCTGGTCAGCCAGAAACAGCTCATTTTGAGTTCCTTTTATTGTTACATAGCGATAGTTAAGAGTTATGGCTAGATATTATAAATGTTATTGTATATGAAGTTTTGTATATCAACAGGACACACATTGTCATAACGCCTAGGGGACCATGCACATTAAAAGAACACATGTCTTGGTAAATGTGTAGGGGTATGGTCTCTACCTTCTCATAGATTTGATCATCCCAGACAGAATTGTCAAAAATTGTTCTCGCTGTGATATGACCAATGATGTTGATACGGCGTTAAACACCAATAAACAGCCATCCATTGTCTGTACACTTTCAATGTGCCATTAGAATTGCATTTTGGTGAATTCATGAGAACATAGAAATTAACAGACAAACTAACAGGAGGTGACAGAAAACGTTAAGGTTCTTGAGTTGTTTATTAGGTCCCAGATTTGGAAAATTAATCTCATCGTTGAATCTATTTTAAGATATCAGTCCACGTACATGCTCATAATGAACATGTCATCATAATTGTCTTATATTTTATGTAAATCAAAAATAATGAAACTAGCTTCCTTGGCTGGCAAACTGGAACCTGGGTTTGATGGTGGTCACTGCTGTGTTATGACATGGAATTATTTACGTGCAGATATACCTATTAGTGCTTAGCTTAGTATACACCCCACTGTTACCATCATTTAAAATTCAACGATGTGATCAGGTCGGTGGTGTGGGAGCAACTGAAAGTAACGGTTACGCTCCGAGTTTATATAGTGACCTGTCAACGGAACAGCGTAACCACGGTAATAGAAAAGGTTACGTCACCGCCCTGTCCCGGACATAACAATTTTGAGGTGTCGGGACCCAAAATAATACGATACTGGTTCATCAAGTTATTATGAACACAAATATATTGTGAACCGACCGGTGCCCCCGGAACTTATTTATTTATTTATTTATTTATTTATTTATAATTGATACCCCAATTTGATACCCCAATTTGTATTCGTACTTGCATTGTCCTTTGGATATTGTCCTTTTCCTTGACTTGTCATAAATTGTATGTATATGTTTGTCACATCTTACTAAATATTATGTAATATATTTAGCAATACCCTTATTGTATATTCTACCTATGTGGAAGATCATTGTCTAATGAATGTGGTTTAATTAATAAGGGAAAAAAATAAAATAGGTGATAAACGCATTTATGGCTTTGCTGCTATGAAAACTACCCTAGGCTTGGAGAGTGTGAGACAAGAGTTATGGCGATGTAGTATAACCACAGTCAAAGTACTAAAACTGGACTCAACACACGTGACTCATATTTCACGCCTCGGAGATTAGAATCTAACACCGTTTGTAGCCGTTACAGGGATGACTCATAAGGAGGATGTACACTTAGGGACATAAATCTTAAAGGTGTATAAAAAGGGATTAGCTTTACCATTTTTGGACATCTTCAGGCAGTCCTATATACAGTTATATGGTTTTGAGCTGAGGAGAGTCTAGATCCTTTAAAGGTTAAGGTTTAAAACATTTGAGTTAATTACGATGCATGTAGACATGCATAATATAACAATTTGACTTTCATATGACAATATTTCAGACTTGTGACGTTTTGTTTGCTTTATTTCATGTACATTTGCTTTTAAGGGCGGGGGGTAGGGGCCCACAAACATGGTTATACAGGGGAGGGGGGTGGGTGAGCCCGTCTGCCTCCCCTCCCCATCCGCCCTGACATTTTATGTAAATTTCGTGTAAAGGCGTGTATATAACTAGTATGCAGTATTTCCACTAGACTCTTTTCAAAAGGAATAATGTGGCACACTGGGATTAATATACTGCTCCTATTTCTAAACGTTTTGAAATCATCATTATTCTCTTTTTTAGTTTTAGTGTCGAAAACTATTTTTATGGATTCCGAAATTAATATATCGCACTTGTTACCTTTGCAATAAGCATATATGTCGCAAATTCACCCAATCGGCAGATACTTTGACTCATTTCATCAACAAACTGCTATTAAATAACCCCTTGCTTCCTTTTCTAAGGTAAGGGTATGTTTTGATTTTACTGATAACGTCATATGGAAAAATGCGACACATTATGCCACAACATTCCAATTGTACACACATGTACAAGCAAGGTGAGATGATTTATCAATATTTATTCTTAAACGAATTAGTTCCGTTGGAGGAATACAAAATTTGCTTATAACAATCTTCTTTTGAATGTAACAAGATTTGGCCTTTATCTATCTAAATAAGAAATTAAAAATCTAAACAGAAATTAGGAGAAGATTTATGTCACATCAAATTCTTCATCAACACCTTGATGTATAAATTCCATTCATGGATAGAAGGGGAAGTATGCACCAAAATGGTCTCATTGTAGCATGTGTTCAATAGAGACAAATTTGGTCAGTTTTTTTTGGGAGATTTGTACAAGGCCAACTTATATGTATTATTGAGCATGTGATTTTTTTATTTTCTTTTCTTTACATTTAATTTTGATTTGCTCCAATATTAATTGCATCTCCGTCCCTTGAATAAGACCTTGGACGAACGGCTTCGGTCATTTCAGACTGTGAGAAATAACGCAGGCTTTATACCCAACCACATATAAACTCTGTATGTTGATACCCATTACAAAATTTAAAAAAAGTAAACACCAATAAAATATCACTGCTACTTTCTGATAATTGCAATCATGAAACAACTGTTCTTCTGAATAAAAAGCATAATGTTTGTGTTAGATAAATTATCTGAGTGTTGTTTTTGGTGTGGACCTGCGGTGAGCTACTGTAACATCCCCTGTTGGTGGTCATTCGTTAGTTATGAGTAAGCCAGGATCCTGTTCCAGTTGGTTTTGTTTTACATGTAGATATGTTACAACAAAGACTTCTAACAGGCTGGGTCCAGTTTTGATGAGGCGACATGGATGTGGCGTGACGTACTTGTAAGTGGCTGATCTCACAAATCATACGCCCACGTAGGTCTTATAATGGTGCATTGTAATTGAAAGACTTATTAATTTTATTTGTTCATTTACCTATTTATGTATTTATTTATCATTGTCTTGGGGAGGGATTTCACATTGGTCCTACATATAAGATCTGATTTTTCAAATTAGATAAATTGACTTTAAGCTGGTGATGCTTCAGACTTGCGATTCTATGTTTTTAGGGTTAGTTATATAAGTAGAGATAAGAATAAAGGGTGTGTCAGTGGTCGTAACTCTAAATTGTATAAGGTATTTTGAAGTTTTCAAGTAGTATTTCAGACCGTGGTCCCGTTGTTAGCTATATTTCATGTCAAGTCAAGATTGACTGTCTTAAAAATGTGAAAAACGCATTTACAACTCTCAATGACTAAAAAATCCTCTAACCTTAAAATTCAAGATATGAGAAACTGACGTATGATTTTGCAAGCCCGAATCGCACCCTTCGACTGGACACGTGTTTTCCAGGCTCCCGACATGTACAGGTATCTGGCAGGTGGAGGAAAGGGGGTGGCTATGACCTTTTCTTCTCTGCAAGATCAAGCTTTTTAATTTAAAACTCTTCTCCAGCAGCAGCTACTCAAAGCGTTGAAAACGTGGCCAGTAACTCTAAATCCAAATCTTACCCCTTGAATAACTTGTTTGAAAAAAATATAGTTGTGAAAAATACATCCAACTGGACGACGGCTTGGTGTAGACTTGATATTAATTGAGACGTTAAAATTATTATTTGAAAAGATATCTTGGACCATATAATTATATAATTGCACGTTAGAGTCCGCCAACAAAAAGACAAGTCTCAAAAACATATGATTGACCTATTTTGATTTCTGAAAGTAATTTACCCTGATTTCATAAGGATTGGAACTTGGTTGTAGTACGAAAGACAGCAATATAAAGTCCATTATTTATCTCCGGGAACTATTTTAACAAATAACACTGTATGACTGGTGTATGAACAGTGTCATGGTATATAATTTGCTGATCTCAACATCCAGACCTGGGCTAAGTCTTTTATGTTTTTAACGGCATCCGTTATGCTCAGACTTCCCGCCTCCTCTTTGATCATTAAGAACATGTTTATTTATTCTTGGCCAAACTTATTTCGGAATTGTGTCATGCAACTGTTATATGTTCAGCAACTGCTGAAATGATTGCCCCCCCACCCCTCCACCATAGCTGTACGAACTATTAAAAGTTGCATTCATTGGTAAAATCTTTCTATTCAAAGACGCACAGTGACACATTGCTACAGAGCTAGTTTGAAACACCCTTAAACATATATTTCACAACAGAGAATAATATTTTGTTTACAAACAAATAATAGCTATAACACTGCTTCAGGTTGAATTCTCTAAAAGTGTTCTATTTTGGTATACTATTGCAACAGCGCTATGGACCAAAGGATTCTGTTGGATTTAGGTACCAAGCTTCAGGTAGTCTCCAGTTTGTACATAAACCCGTAATATTACCTACAATACCCTAAACACCAGAAACCCCATTTATAAGGTTACGTCTAGTAGTGCTTACAGTGGCAGACATTAACACACGTGTCTTAATGTTTAAGGTCAACTGATAAGGAAGTCGGGGATTGGGTTAGCACTGTTTAACAAACACTCAGTATGATTTGCGATTTGCAATGAGCAATCTGCAGGGAGTCATTTACCTGAGCGTCTACTTTCAGGCATTAGATAAAGGTTTTGCTATGAGAAATTAAGAGATACTCGTCTGGTTTTCACTAGTGAATCCATGAACTGGGTTTAGATTAAAAATAAATACAAAGTCTTCTAGAATATATAGAGGGCATACTTCCTCTTGTTCAGCAATTGTCATGCACAATGAGAGTCTCCTCTTGGTCAAAGAGGGTAGTATGATATGTGTATATAAAAATGAATGTATGTATGCATGCGTGTGTGCATGTTTGCATGCATGTGTGCATACATGTGTGCATGCATGCATGTGTACATGTATGAGTGTGTTTGTGTGTGTATCTCCTGAGAAATAAATCAACTCTCAAAAATACAGCCATATATATGTGCATCGTGACAGGAAGCTATGACATGTTTCATTATATGTTCAGATATCATAAGCTCTTGGCCAGTGGCCTACCACCTAGTTTGAAACTGTGTTAATGAAATCGGTGACTGCAATTTGCAGGGTCAAAACAGACATGCCCGTATATATGGTTTCATATATACAATAATATTTATGGAATAACTAAGACAAACACGCGGTATGGCTTAGGTAGGCGTTGAGTCCCTGGAAAAGCGAATGGATAGGTAAATGTGAATAGGACAATGGGTGACCAGGACTGCATTGTAAAACGAGTTGTTCAGTAAAGAGAATTTTAAACATCACTTTTGGAAATGTTTAGTGGACGTTTTCTTGGCAAAATGTTTGATTTGGGACGTTTAAAATTCACCTCCAGGACATATTTGTAGAAGACATTTTGTTGCCATCCCAGGGGTACTTAAAGTATATATTTCCTCATTAGGAAACTCTGAATTTGCCACCTATATTTTCTAATTAACCTTATTTAACCCACAGGTGTGTCTAAGTGAACAGGAAACCAGCAGTCAGTAGTGGTGATGACGTAACCTCCTCCAGGTTCATTGGCCTACAGGTTGGACCCTCCCACCTGACCCACACCTTACATACCTGTTAGTGGACACAGGTACAGCCTAGTTACTGGTCACATCTCTGGGGAGGCAACTTGACTTAAAATACCTGTGTGTGTGAAGCCCCACACCCACTAGGCGATATTACCATTGCGGAATGATGGGCGACTGGGAGAATCGGCAGTGAAATCGTGGGGCGACTGCTGATTGCCAGGCGACTCCCGTTGGTATGGTGTCTTTTTCGGGCGACTGGCAATGGACGACAGGATCGCCGGGAAAATCGTTGGCAGATATTCCAGTCGCCTGGTGATGGGGACTACAATCCTGCCAGTCGCCCGTTGCCCAGTGACAGTAAAATTGCATAGTGGGTATGGGGCTTAAGGGTTTCGAAAATAGACTCGCTCAATTTGTCCATGCTAAAATCAAAACCATAGTGAAGGAACCATATATCAAAGACACTCTATTGAAAGGACTATGATTATACTATGTTATTTGGAAATAGAATAATTGAGCTACAATTCTGATCGTACTTGGGATGCTTATAGTAATAAATTAAGTTGACATGACTCTGAACCATTTGGGTCAGTGTGAGATATCCTGATATTATATTGGTGATAATTGTTAATAATTTACCCATATTGAGTGCCTCATGCTAATTTCACACCCATTGTGAGTCAATGTAGCGCCATTCATTTCACTACCTTGAAAGTGAAAAATGTCCTTCACTTTTTAATACACACATCCAGGCAGGCTTAGCATGAAGTCGCCTGAGCCCACCTTTGTTGTGTTGGCCCCTACTGTGGTCACTCTAATAGTCAGTGTACTGGTCAGGACTGTGGTCAGTGCACGGGGGGGGGGGGTACTGGACTTGGGTTTGGGTACCCACTGCTAAACGGCCTCTGGGAGCTGTGGCCGTGATCTGGCAAAGAAAGGAAAAGGTGGGGGGGGGGGGGGGGGTGGGGGGGCTGTCACTGACCAGACAGCTCTTAAAAGGGTGGGCTGTCAAGGCTTACTGTCTGCATAAGATATCTTTTGTAGTCAGAAGAAGCAACATAGACACATTCCAGGCTATTCAAACTCCTTCATAAGGTTAATTGTATCATAATTGAAGAACAACACTCATTTTCAAGCCAAACACAGCAGCTGTAGTGAAAACAAGGGGCTGTGCCTTGATATGTCAGAAAACAGGGGGCTGTAAACCAACCTCTGGAATTGCACAGAGCTATCATATCGCGAAAAAGGGGGGCTGTAGTTTTGCAGTGGGCACCTACCATCAAAGAATGAGTACCCCCCCCCCCCCTCCCCAGGGGTCAGTGGCAGGTGGTGCCCTGAGGCTGTTGTCCCCATCAGGTCAGGGCTGGACTGACCACTGGTCACTACATGACTAGCATGGCTCCAGATCCCTGACATCCACACGGCGAAACTGCTCATACAATGCATAAGGTTTTATTGAAATCTGGTTGAAGATTGCAGAGGCGGATCCATGGGGCAGTGGTCCAGGGGGTCCACAGGGTCCTGACTCCCCCCCCCCCCCATACCTTAGTGCCCCCTACACTACAAAAATAGGGGGAAATGTTTTGCTTGTGTGCCTGAATCCGTAACATTTTAGTACTAAGCATTCATACCAACCTCCCTTCCCCTTTCGGAAATCCTGTATCCACCTTCAATTTGGTATATAAAAAAAATCATATCATTTATTGCAAAGTATAAGAATTGCAAAAGGATCCGACAGTGTATGAACCATTGCAATTTAATGATAACAGGTAATGTCATAATGAACTAAACAGTAAGATTCCCTGAATAGATTGCAGATAAAACATGCTTTTCTCGAGTTATTTTTTACTAAGCAATTAGGCAAGGCTCTCAAGGGCCAAACTACTGTGACCATTGACTAAAAACACTTTAGGTCAAGTACTAGGGATTAAGGCCTAGATCAAGTAGGCCTAAGGCTTGAGCTGCTTAACCAGGTAGTACTACTGGTCTAAATAGCATCTCTTTCAGTCTGCTTGGAGCAGTATTCAGTGGAATAACAGTGGCCAATTCTCCCTACCACGGATAGCTGATTTAAAATATTTTAAGTACCTGCAGGCTAATTTTGACTAATTTTGTCGACAAAACCATTGAAAAACCTATAGTAAATAATCAAATAATTGTTATATGTTCATCTATAAATAACACATTTTCAAACAACTAAGAAAATATTAAATATATTTGTACACAATTAAATAAAATAATGATGACTAGTTTTTCACTATATTCAAGAACTATATTTATATTCAAGAACAAATGAGGAAGTAATTAATGAAAATTACAATGCTAAAGCCTTGTGATTTGTCGACATATTACCCAGCATGCAACCTGCTCAAGGCTAACCTGCAGGTAAAACTTCAGAAGTTGGCTATCCGTGGTTGGGAGAATTGCATGTACAGTGCCTTGCTGTTGCAATAACTTGTGATGATAATAATAGTAAAAGGTATGTCACTGCTGTGAAATGTATTGCTGTATGAATTGCAGTTTATCTAAATTATGAAAATGCAAAAATATTGGATCATGATCAGATGAATCTCCGGCTAAAAGCAAACAAATGCACTAAAAGGGTCTAAATCTTGAATTGCCGTTAGGTCTATTTTTATTTTACCCTCAACCAGTTTGAAAAGGTCTATTTTTTCAACTTTTTACAGAACCAAAATCAACCCATTAGAACAGCTACAATTCAACAGCGGGACCCATCCCTACAGTGACGTCCTTGTTGCAAGACATCAAACTGTTTCACCATTTCATTATGCTATGGGCCACTGGACTGGTAGGACCGTGCTCCGTCGCATAACCAAACCCTCGCAACAGCGAGACCACAGCGAGGGTTTAGATTTAAGTCTCGCAACAGCGATATCCTTAAGGTTTGCACTGTTACAATCCTCGCAACAGCGATGGTTTTGTACATTTTTTGGATTCATTTATTTGACTGATAAATACATTACCGCCACTTGCCTCCTATCCATTTAATAAGCCAATGGACACATCTAACATACAGTGAAAGCAGAATATAAAAATTCCAACTCCAAAATGCCCCCCCAATACATTGAAAATTGGGGTGTGCCAACCCTCGCAACAGCGAGGAAAGTTGGATGCACTCGCTGTTGAACAGGGAGAGGTCTCGCTGTAGTGGACAACCCTCGCAACAGCGAGGGGGCTTATGCGACGGACCACTGGTACTTGTATAGATCTAGTTCTAGACTGTGGGTTTTGTTTAGGGCTCTAACCGATCAATAATAATGGTGGGGGTGGTGGTGGTGGTATTAGAAGCAAGGGTGGTATTGCTGGTATAGCCGATTTGTAGGTAGGTGCTACATAAGGAACCCTTTTCATGAAGGTTACTACACACTTACACGGTTTACCTTATATTGGCATGTAACGTCACTTTGGCAAGTAAATTCATTCTCTCAAGAGCGGCCTGCAAGACGTTAATCCAGTTAGTGTATTCACCAGAGTGGCCTCTGTGTGCTCGCAAGTGGCAGAACCGTGTGAGTGTGTATGCGCACATGCAGTCATGGAAGTTCTCAATCCGTTAATAACACAAGAAAGAGGTGTCATAATATCATATTGCCTTATATTTGAATAATAAAGGAATCCGTCATTAATCAGTATGGAATAAAAGTAATAGCCACGCTGATGATAAGTAACTAGCAATAAAACGTCTTTGTTAACAATTACATTTCCCTACATTTTTCTACTTGAATTATTTATATAATTATATAATATTATAACACATTACACGTGTAATGTCTATGTGCATGTGCACGTGCATGTGTGTCTTAAAGCTAAGTATCAGTAATTAATAGTTTCGGATCAATTGTAACATATAGGAGCAGACCACAATCTCCGACCACAAGCCGCTGTCCCAGAGCCCGACACATCGTCGTATGACTTGACCAACACGGAAACGTCGTCAAAAAGTGGTGTTACAGTTTATGGACGAGTATTCCGGGAACCTACATAGATTAGTGTGTGTGGGAGTAACGGGAGCACTATAAAGGGTGGAGCATATTAGTCATCGAGCAAAGTACGAATATTAAATTATTTGCAATCTTTTTCTGACAATTGCAGGCAAGTAATACTCTTGTGGCTGGCCTCGATAATTATGATATAATTTAACAGTAATGTATGAGAATATGATTTACTGTTTAATTGGCTGACATCATTAAAGTAAATTTATCCAATTGGGATCTTTTTGTGCATGGGGTTAAAGACCTATACTCCTAAAGATTTTATTGGATCTTGACGTCATGGAGTAATAAAGCTTGGTCATAATTCATCACCTTGGTCCATTAAAGAAATGACAGTTGGAACACACTGACTTTTAGATTAACACTAATATGCAGGATCACTGAGCTTATTCTGTTGAATTATCAGATCATTGAGTGTTAGGTATTAAACTCTATTGACAACATACATGTATTTCTAATTGTATACTTCATGCTTTTCTTGATCCCGACATGATATAAAAGATAAACTAGTTTCGATTAAAATGCTTTTTAGGTTATTTTTTCTAGCTCATTGACCTCTTTTGGCATGCAATATGCATTATAACTGTACTTAGTTCCATCTCTTTTGTGCATACGTAAGTAATGGACCGCCCCAATGTAGAATTATAGACTTTAACGGCACCTATGTTTATAAGTGTGTATATATGATATATATATATATATATAATTATAAAAATATTATTATAACAATATTATTATAACATAAAACATAACGATAATAACATATACAATTATCATTACATAATTATATAATTGATAACATGATCATAAATATATATATATATAATATATATGATTAATAACATAGTAATCATAATATTATGATAATAAATATATATATATAATACTCTTAAACAGCCTACCAGCCAATACACCCGCATGCACTGCAACACATCACCTCCAACAATTATACCACACAGTATATATATGATCAGTATAAAAGATGCAATTTATTCTGGGCATAGCCTATATTCCACCTGCTATGCCGTTCACCTGAATATGGCTTCATACTGAGAGAAGCAGCCTATAAAGAAGAACCAGTCATTATGTATCCATGTCAATGCATTCCTCTCGTGTTGCCACCAAGGCAATGGTAAGCTTGGTTCACACAAATTGACTACAAGGTGCGACAATACAGTGCACCCAGTTCACACAAATCGAATACAAGGTGCGACAATACAGTGCACCCAGTTCACACACATTGACTACAAGGTGTGACAATATGTGAGCCCAGTTCATACACATTGACTACAAGGTGCGACAATACAGAGAGCCCAGTTTACACACATTGCAACAAGGTGCAACAATACAGGGAGCCCAGTTCACACACACTGACTACAAGGTGCGACAAAACAGGGAGCCCAGTTCACACACACTGACTACAAGGTGCGACAAAACAGGGAGCCCAGTTCACACACACTGACTACAAGGTGCGACAAAACAGGGAGCCCAGTTCACACACACTGACTACAAGGTGCGACAAAACAGTGTGCCCAGTTCACACACATTGACTACAAGGTGTGAGAATACATTGAGCTATTTTCACACCAATTAGCAATTAGTTGTGACAATATGGTAAGGTCAGATTATGATGATTATATACACAGTGTTTCAATATGGTGAGAACGGTTATGTTTATGCTGAAAAACCTAAAGATGCAGCAAAATGGTAAGAATAGGTTATATCAACTATATGTTATCAACTACATGGAGCAACAAAGTAGTAAGAACCTTGTGTAATGATACAACAGAAGGTGTGATAATATGGTAGATATTATCCACGCCAAGGAATGGCAATTGACAGCAAAAGCACTACAATAATGTAGGATTCGTTCGCACCATTTACCATTAGCCCGGTAAGCCCGGTTCAAACTAATTAAGCAGAAGGTGCAACAATTGATATAAACCCAGTTCACGACCAGAAAGTGTGACAATATGGTAAGCATATTTCACACAGAATAACCACAGTTGCAACCATATAGGAGCAATATATCAGAGTGATTGCCAAAGTGGTGCGATGCAATGTCATGATGGCCAATTAGCCAATCAATTAACATAATTAATAGAATCAAAAAGCATGCCTCATAGAGCCTTAATTGATAGTTCAGGTTTCACTTTCAGTACAACATAGATCTAATGCATACGGCCATTTATTTTGAAAACTGTTTTTAAATGTATCTCTCTATATTTCCAGAGGCAAATCCGAACAATCTTTCAAATTTATATAGCTGCAAATTAATTGAAATTTTGTCAAAATTCCTATCTTAATGATTGAAATTGAAAGCTTAATTAGGCACTACGTACTCTACTGTCTGATTTTACTCCCGATTTGAGAATTCACCTATAGGACAAAGGGCTCATTAGAAAAATGAAATATTTTAAGAAAGGACTTTAACTTTTTTTTCAAATGGCAGCATATATTGGCTCCCATCATAATTTCAATGAAAATTCCATTACTGTCAAATTCTGGTAGTCGATATCGTCTAGTGGAATACAGGCTTTACCTAAAGCAGGAATTAAGATTAGATTGGCTTAATATGAAGAGGCCTTAGCAACAGTTCCTGAGTCATCTTCAGGAGAGATCTACCCAGCAACAAATGAACCAACCAGAGCAGCTGGAAGCGTGTTCTGGGGGAGAGTGTTGCCAGGATCCGCCCACTCTCCAATCAGAACCTGTGTGTGTGCGGCCCAGAAACATTGGGGTAAAAATCTGCTTGGAGAGCATGGATCCCAATGGCGTAATGTGATTGGAGAACGCGGCCAGCGTCCTTGTGATGAACGCTACTCACAGTCACGTGGGTGCATTATGTTGACCTAGTTCCAGGAGACCCGTAAGTGGCCCAGGTCACAAACCAGACCTTTTCTCAAAAACTACAATTTACAAAGATTCCCCAATGCAACAAAACAAACACACTCCCGACCCAAAAGCACACACCCAATTGGACATATTTCAGTGAAATTGTAATCGATATAAGGCTAATTTTATACAAAATTAATGATATTTGGGGAATTGAATCCGTAAGTAACCAAGTTCACAAACCAGACGCATCCCAAACAACAAATCCCACAAATCCAACGATGCAACAAAACAAACACACTCCCCACCCAAAAGCACACACCCAAATGAACATATTTCAGTGAAATTGTAACCAATATAACGCTGATTTTATACAAAATAAATGATGTTTGGGAAATGGAATCCCTCCCCTTACGGCCCCCTTGCTGTCCATCTCCGGGTGCCCTGGTCTATTTTTAGCGGGAACAGCTGATCGCTGCGGCCTAGAGCAGCAGACGACATTTAGCTCGGTGCAATCCCTGATGTGCAGTGGCAGGGGGCGGCCGCCTTAAAGGAACCCTCTCAGCAAGCCTTCTCAGACACTTCACAGCCACAAGACATTACTGCAACCGGCCAAGGATTGAAGATTAGCAACGTCGATGCAACGGTAAGTGAGAAATAAGTGGTTATTTGTGTGTTTTTCATTGGGTATTATGAGTGTGGTGTGTGTGGATTTTCTCTTGCAGGCAGCGCAGCGGTTCAATACTGGCAGCGGCACTAGCGCAATTGCTCTTTGGTCTTTCCAATTCCATTCCCTCGCTTGATATTTGGACATATCTGAAATAATATGTATATCTATATTTCCTAAAATTAAATACTGCCTTTTGTTCGTGCCATGAGCGTTATTTCATTTTAGACTTTATTTCAAATATGTTCCGAACGCTGCTTCTTTGTCCCTGCAATCAGCATTTCCCAGAATTCTAGGAACGAGTAAAATCACACATCAGGCAATTCCTGTTAAAACTATCACGGCAATTCTGCGCTATCGCACCCTGGGGGATATTGAAAAAGCATACAGTTTCCTATAAAAGGGTTGTCATGAGATTATTTACTCAGGATCGTGAATTTTTTCTGTCAGCCTTCAGGTACCAACTGCTTTTCCTCTCGCCAGCTGATCGGTAAAATCAGGTCACTGCCCATGCGTACTCGGCCCGGTTACCGGCCGGCCGGCGCATCTGCGCATGCGCATTGGAATATTAATGAGGCAAGAGGATGTAATTGAATTGTTTCTATGTGAGTGGTACTGAGTGAGTGTGTAGGAGAGGGTGGGTGGGAGGGTGGGTGGGTGGGTGGGTGGGTGGGTGGGAGGGAGGGTTTACCAGGTAATATTGGCAACACTAATGATGAATAGCAGAGCCAAGGTACATACTGTTGGCTAGAGGTTTGAGTAGGGTGAGGTTGGAAAATGGGTTCTGACCAATGACCATTTGGAAAGAAGGGTTTGGCTTAGCTGCTCACCATGCAATAGCGATATATATATGTGCTTGATATACTTGTCTAGGGATATATCATGAATGTATCAAAATAGTTATATCTATTTATATTTATTACATGTGATATCTAGATATATCTATCATATGTCATGCATACATGTACGGGTACATATCATGCAGATGGTTTTAACATGCTATAAGTTGAATCCTGCAATTCAAACAAAGGAATTGAGGTAAATCTATAGCAAAAGCTGAGTCTACGAGTTTCATTTGCAGTGTTACAAACGTTTCAATATCACTAACAATTGAAATATGCGCATAAAGTATTTTGTAAGTATAAAGGTTATAACTTATACATGTTGTTTTACAATGAAATCATTGTTGCCTCAATTAGTAGAGTTGGCAGGCCTGAGAATCAGATGAGGCAGATACTTTGCTGACTACTCCATTTAGATACAGCTGATAAACTAAAGATGGGGAGGGTATAATTATGATTAAAAGTTTCAATTTCAAATGAATTATGATTGGTACGATGATCTTTTATGCATTTTTATACATATTCCGCTTGGCAACTCAGCAACCCTAATCATGTGGAATTCGCCGGTCTTTTCTGTTTTCATTAGGAATAACATAGGCCTATGCATGCTGCATACCATTTGGACAATAAAATCCTGGCTTTTGTTATGTAACATCTCTCTTATGAGCCCTTAACGTGTTCCTACCGGCAATTTATGAATTCCCAATTTACAAGTCGCTAGTGGAATACCTCCATTATAGGTTTTCCCGAACCACTCTGTATAAAGCCCCATACCCACTAGGCGATTTTTACTGAGTCGGCCGACTGATCGGCGCTAAGATCAGCCAATTATACCCTCAAAATCAGCCGATTTTAGCACCGACTCAGATCAAACTTGCATATTTCAATATACTATACTAACAGGGGATCATCGGAATCGGCCGATTCTGTCCGTTTCTCGTCGTCCGTCGCCAGTAAAATCGTCTAGTGGGTATGGGGCTTTAATCTCCCGGGGAGCATGGATACAGGACATTAAGATGGGTGGGGTCCACATCCAAACTTAGTACTAAAACGTGGACATCCACACATACTTGCAAGATTTTTACCCCCTTTGTCAAGTTGAAGTCCCCACCAAAAGAGGTTGTACTGGTGGTGGGTTGAGGGAGGGAGGAGGGGGGGGGAGGGTTAGGGGAGGTTAGGACCCCCTGGACCCCCTGGACCCCCCTGGATCAGCCCCTGCTCTTTGTCCGTTAGTTCAAGTATCACGTGTCAGGCCCCTCGCCCCCTGCTCTGGTTGGTGGTTGATTGTACCATGATGACCACAGCCCCGTCATCCAGGGGTCTTCCTTCCTCCAGACCACGGCCTATAGGCCATGTGCAGATGACACCATTTGTTTCATTTTGTTAGAAACATTTTAGAATAATCATCATTCAACCACATATATGACACAAGATACAGCAATGCTTAATTTTACCTCAAAGAAGCAGCTCAAATAATAACTATCAAAAAGTGCTTTTTTTGAGGATTTATGCATCCTAGATTTGTCATGGTGATTTAGCTACAGTGATCACATGTTGGCAAGCAGTTTGCCTTCTTTGTCTTGCTTTGCCAGCACCAAATGTAAAGGGGAGGGGGGGTAAGGACCCCCTGGACACCCCCACCCCCTCCAATTCATCCATGTACCTCTTGTATTCCCTTAGATAAGCCCAGCTGAAAATGTGTCCAATAACGGGGCCACATAATAGAGTAATCATATGAAATCCAGCGATGGATACAGGGTGGAAGGGGGTCCTGGGGGTCCTGCCCCTCCCCCCCTTTTGGTGGACCTCTAAACTACAAAAGAGAGGGGAAATGCTGCACACTTCTGCGCGATTGCACGCAGTTTTAGTACTTAGCCTTTATACTGACCCCCTCTTTAGAAAATTCCTATATCCGTCTCTGACATCATGTGCAACCGGTCTATAGCTGGTCTATAGCATGTGGTATAGGCCTGACCACAGACTGAGGTACCGCTGTAGGTTTGTGAGTACACTCCGGTAACTCCATACTTCAAAAGCCAACCGCAAGGGACATGTGTACTCCAATGATAGAATGTGTAACATGGGTGGCTCCAGAGGGGTCCAGGGGGTCCTGACCCCCCTAAAACGGCATGCATTCAAACACACACATGGAACGTCTTTTTCTCTTTGGCAAGATAAGGTCCCCAACAAAAGGTTGGGGGTGGGGTGGGTCAGGACCCCCTGGACCCCCCCCCCCCCCCGCCCTGGACCCACCCCTATTTACAACCCAGGCCACAGCTTGTTCCCGGCACGTGCACATCCGTGACATCAGCAGGTAGTGGTGTACATGGAGGTGCCTGGACTGAGCTGACTGGGACCAGTGAAATACATGGGGAGGTATTATTATACAGTATATGTTCTCTCAGGACTGTAGCCAAGGGACCTCAGGGGTTTTAGGTTTTTGAGGAGTTCAACTGTACTTGTCATAGACCAACTCCCTTGAGGAAAGTGCAGAAGAGTTGGCTCAGTGATAGAGCACTGGACAGCATATCTAAAGGCCTGGGATCTCTACCTTCACTATGGATGTGCCTTCAGCTGTCTATAGATTGACTGGTGTCCTAAGCTCTGGGCTGATGCTGTGGGCAGCAGATTAAACAGGATAAGCCTCACTGGGGAATCCAGGGTTTTGAAAGGGGTGGGGGGGGCGGGATGGTGAGCTATTGAAATTACTTTTCTTTAATTGCTTCATAGCCAAATTTTCCATTAAAAACACAAATTTTCCCCACCCCAACAAGGAGGGACACGCACCCCTGCGCCCCACCCTCTGGATCCACCCATGAGCCCCATTCTATTATTCCTGGTCTGCCAACTAATGAACTCTTTGAGCCCAGGTTTATATCAGTTGACTGACTTTATAAAATTACATTGCAGGTATAGGGCTTTAAGAGATACACTACTTTCCTTACTTCATTCTAGGCACATTGGTTCCGACCCAGTCTCGGGCACTTTACTTAATAGATTTGGACATGATCAGTACTCTGCTGATTAAGCCACCTGGCTTGAGGATAGGATTAAGAACTCCTAAAAGGTGTTCTAACAATCTTATTCTGAGAGGAATAAGCCAACCCAAGGTTGCATAATAAATCTAAATTTACCACCCAATGGATATTGTGATTATTTCAAAATTAAGACCATGAGTATTACTGTAATATTACTGTAATATCATCAGGTTCTGATGCCAGGTGGTGCTTGCAATTTTCGATGTACATGTATGCTGTCCAAAATACTGAACTTACTACAAATGGATGAAACAGAGTACATTCCAGAGAAGAAAAGTACAAATTATGAATTCATATCAATTAGATATTCATGAATGAATGAATTATTATATATCAATAAATAATAGTTCTCAGTAACCATGGAACAGCTACCATAAAATGTCTGATTACCCTATCAATGAATAAAACATAGGCCATAGTTTGCCTAATTAACATGCACAAGTATACAAGTGTCACCCAATAATAATGATGATGATAGTATAATGGTAATGCACACTGCCACTGCATTATCCTAAAGAGTATCATGCATTGATATTGTCAATCAGAAGAATTAACTCCATATTGAAAACCTACATTACTTAATGATATATTTATCAGTCCTAGATAAATGTTCCATAAATACATTTAATCATCATTATAGCTTAAGAAAGCTTATAGGCTTAGGCCTAGGTGGACAACCTTTATCTAGGCTAATTACACATAGGTCAGTTACCTTGGTAACCTACTTTTTACCTGTGTATCAGATATCATGAAATACAAAAGCTGGGCTGATTCTGTATCCGTATAAATACGGGCATCAATGTGGGTATATTTGAGTAACCATAATGTTCAAAACAAAGAGACACATCCAACAAGTTCTATATATGGTTGGGTATATAGGTGTTTGTTTACAAACAAAATGGAGTTGAAAAGAATTAGTTCAATTGGATAATATTTAGAAATGTGATTTTTACTTGGTTTAAGCCAAGTTTTACATTTCAACATAGGTTCCTGCAGTGTATTTCCATAATAATTCAACCATAAATTGTTTCGGTTCCCTTTAACCATTCCAGTTTGATTTGACAACAATGAAAAATTGAGGTTAATCCAGAAGTGACCTCATCTAATGTTAAGTAGTGCTCCAAATCTGTCCCTATTGACCCTCCTGCCAGTGTGGGGGTGTAACATCACAGACCTAGATGATTTATTCCAACAGAGTGTGCACTTACATAGACTGTAATACTTAGTTCTGATGCTCAGCAAACCAAAAGTGCCTTGACAAGTTGTTATTTTTCCAAATAATTAAAAGTATTACTTAGTCAAGAACTATCTTGCCATTGAGTGTCACTTATTAAACTAGTTTAAGGCACCAACAAAATGCAGCATGTTGGTACATCAGAGTTCACCCTCTGTACAAGTGCATACTCTGTGGTAACCCTAGGTGTTCAGCCTTACCTGTGTCCCTACTCAAGCCTTAGATCCCCCTCAGGTGGGAGGTGGCACACCTGTTATATGGGCAGTCAGCTGTAATATGACCAGTCAGCTGTTTAGTGTGCAATACAGGAAAGAAGCTAGTGCTCAAATCTCTGAGAAAAAAACAGATTGATTCTCTGCTCATACCCTTTTGGTCTATTTGGAATTATATTTTCAGGTAACAATATTCTTTTGCCAATACAAATCATTTCAAACTCTCTAGTGAGTTATACATTTCATGAGAATATCAGCTTTTTGTTAATGTTACCTTTATTTTGTTAAAGCACATTTATGATATGAATATTCTATGTAAAATACACTATGCTCTGTGACAGTCACCTTCAATATAGATGAAAGAGCAAAAATACTAGAATAATCACTGATTCAAAAAAGTAGGTGAATGACCGACTCAAGGTGGCCCAGATACCAATGGTCCAGTGGGTAAGCCTCAAATGACCGGGCCAAATCAATATCAGTTGAGTCCCTCACCCCAAGACTAGGGCACTAACCTTTCAGCCGAGTAGGGGCGCTGACTCATTAATGGCATGTACCCTAAACAAATCTACAGCCCCACCCCCCTTGTTTGCAATATGACAGCTCTTGGCTTCTATCTATTAGCCCTCTATTTCCTTAGGTGTCGAAGGACAGTTGATTGTGTTTTACTGCAGTAATGCTACTTACCTATAGAAAATAAATGCTCAACTAACCGTACTGGCTTATCCTTGATACTTACTCCCTGATCTGAATAGCTAAACACAACAGCTCCCACACTAATCATGGCGCCTCTCACACCTCCTGGGTTCGTGAGAGCACCGATTTTTCAGTTTAGTCATGAGTTACAGCCCCATCTTTTGAACTGCTGAAGGCTGTTTTGAAGTGGGCACCCTTACCTAGGGGGAGTGCCCCCCCAAGGGATCTGCATCCCCCCCCCCTTTTATTGCAGTGCCTCCCCCCCATCCTATGTCCAAGCTGTACCTGTATGGTCAGTCACAGGGTGTTTGGCTTACTGACCTTAATAACTGCCGTCAGCTGCTGACCTCTGAGCCTTAATCTAAGGTCATTGATCTTGTAACACCTAAAGTCTAGTTCTATTTGTACCTCATTGATTGCATTGTGAATGAATTGAATGTTGTCAATATTAAGCATTAACATGTATACTTGCTCAATTTTTTCCCGGATAAGTTGTGATGTAACAGTGTAACAATGACCAAACATTTTCAATTCTCGCAGACGCGATTAGTTCTTAGTTTAACACTAGATGTCTCTGATAGCCTTCATACGGGTATTTTGTTGACAAAGCCTCCTATCTAACCAAGGTTAAAGCAAGGCGGGAAAGTGTGTTTCTAACCAAATAGATGATTATCATTCAAAATGACATGATAAACATGAATGTTATACTTATATAAAGAAAAAAAAGATAAACTTTAAGTCCATGCTAAGCAAAATAACATGTAAACTCTTCCTGAAATTTGCATCTCGACGCCAAACAACTGCTTGGAGAGTGAGGGCAGTGCTTTGAGATTAATCCATTGTGGTTTCATAGCAACGGCCTGTTACGACATCTCATTTTATGGGTAAACATTATAATAAATGATTCGTATGAATGTGTTTTGCTGCATTATTGGACGGATATTCTTATAACTATAATGTGCAATGTATTTTTGTTTAATATATCTTTTTAACTAATCTATTTTTTACAACAAACATCCAGCAGATCGGGCGGAAACGTCCATGACGACAAAGGGTGTTAGAATTGTTAGATAACCGTTGCAACAAGAGTAGTACCGCAGTGAATAAGGGATTTGCGTCTGCGAGAATTAGTCTGTGACAAACTAAAATTGCATGTAATAGTATGTTAGAGTATGTCAGTATGAATACTTTGTTGGGTTCATAAAAGCTGCTTTATGATTATAATCATTTTTAGATATTCGGAATATGTTGTATTTTGATTAGAACTCATAACTGCTCCTAAAGGTTTCTTATTTCTAGCAGGTAGTATGCTTTGGATCTAACGTCCTTTAGCCAGGACTCCTATGGGCCAAGTTCTAACCCTTGGGGTTGGGTAGACAGCAGTTCAATACTTGACTTGCATATGCCCTGTGTTTATTTTTCATTTTATCACAAAGCAAGTACAGGTCTGTATGCAGTTCAAAGTCTCTAACTTATCCAGCAGTACCTAGGGACGTAAAAATGTGGCTTCAAAAGAGGGGTCTCATAAGACTAAGAGTTGTGAACAACTCTTCTTTGATATTCGGCCCATTTTGATACTTAAAGCCAAGCCACACTTACAAATGAGCTTAACTTGACCGTCATAGCTTTTGATGGCACCAGTGCCTGAAAATGTACGGGCTTTATTGGGAAACTCTACTGTGACTGAGACAAACTCAGTCATGTAGTGTGGCAAACTTAATTGTCTAAATGAGTAAAGTTTTTGCAACTTCCTGCTACAGAAAATTCTCACTTTATGAAAAAGCCCTAACCAATTGCAAGTCTACCCTGCTCCTGTAGCAGCACTCGGCCCTGCTCCTCTGAGTCTGAGTGAGCCTTGTACGAAAACAACCCAACTGCACCGAAGGAACTCTGAAGGCCAATATAACCTTTGTGATTATTCCTAGCAGGGGCAAAATGAATACAACAAAATCTCATGTATTTTGAGTTCCATTGCCATCTAGTCGAATGTCAAAGGCAGTGGCAGATTTAGGATGGGGCGCAGGGGCCCTTTTTTCGGCAAAATTTAGACTTTTTAATGTGATATTCTTTTTCGAATAGTGCGCCCACCCCTTTTCCAAATCCTAGTCCGCCACTGAACTGGAATATATTATCAAGTAGACGCTGGTCTTAAAGTGTAAATCAGTCAACCTGATCCCTTGCCACAAGCAATGCACACTTCACCCTCTATGGGACTGAAGCCAAAGAAGTCCTGGAGCTCAGGTAAAACCAAGTACAATGATAGATTTACCAGCCTTGCACCTTTCCTCGGTCAAATTATGTATAATTGATCACAATATCTAAAGGTGTGTCATGTAATTAGATATGTTTTCAGGTGGGCTGACCATGTGGCCAGGTATAATATGCAATCATTCTAATTATGACATATTGTGTTATTATCATATAAAGGCCATTTGAGTAAATGGCTCTAAAGAAAATGATTCCAAGGTACTAGTCAATCAGGTAGATTGAAAAGATATAGAAAAGTAAATCATGATAATTATCATTTACTTGTAGAACTTTATGAAAGAGAAGAATGTTGGTTCTCTCTTGTGTTCCCATAGGCTTAAGTAAAATAGATTTATAATAAATTATTATTATTTTGTTTCTTTACATTTTGGTTGTATGCAACAAAACTGGGCTTGTACTAGTCTATATCTTAACTATGTAGGTACAAAGAGTGATGGAGTAAGCAATGCCTACCTGTGTGTACAGTTACATGGAGTTACCTTCAACCATACCTCATTATTTTCTCAGGTTTCCTTACTTCCATTTCCTCAAGCACTCTCAACCTCTGGTGTAATATGGTTTCTTCGGTGTTTCACTTATTGCCCCGGGGTCCTTGTATTTATGGGGACTGTTCACTTAATTGTTCAGGATTGTGTGAACAATTGACTAGGTTCCATTATGTTCAAAATTACTGAGGAATAACCATTAACTGACCAGTATCTGGTGTATACTTTTTTGTCTAGTATTAGCTTTTTGTACAAGTAAAATTGTGATTCTAGGATTGATTGTCAAGGTAAAATGCATCCACCAGACTGGAACCTAGGTGGCGCACCAGGGCATGGTATCAAATAGACCCATGACTGCCCATTCTTTATTAATTTGGTTCTTTGCTGTTAGACAAGTTTTTGCCTTCACCTAATTATTTGTGAATGAGTAGGTGAAAAACTATTGTTCTAAATCAGGCTGCGGACTTTCAATACATCATCTATTGTATTCGTAGAGTATTTCTAAGATATTAATATCCGCTAATACAGAGATACCGTGTTTCTTTAGCAGATCAATGAAAGGCTATATATTTTGCATTAAACGTACTTTGGCCAGTGCCTCCCTAAAAAGAAATTTGTACATAGATATCATTCCCACAAGTCTGTTCAACATATTCCCAATTAGGATACCTGAACCTTCTTCTTAAGTTATTCATAGATTTAATCATGCTATTTGATTTAACTGCAAAACATCAGTGCTGACGAAAAGCATTTTCATTCAAAACACCTTTACCATTCACTCACCTAGAAAACTCCCATCTGCCACCACCTGGAGAAAAAAGCTCCTAACCTCATTATGAAATCTGGTTCAATAGCTAACCTGGTTTCCTTGAACCCTGTCCACTTCATTCCACTTCAACAAATGAGATTCTGGGAAAGTGTTCCATGTTGTTTAAATTTGAAAAATTATTTGACTCAGTACACCACATTCAATCTTGTATTAACAGAGAACTTCATATCAATGTATAATAAAAGTGTGAAATGCTAATGTAAAAGGGATTATTGGCTTGATACTTTTATACAGTATTTTCATTATCCAAATCCTTTTATTTCCTATTTACATTGGGGTGTGGTTTCCCAGAATGTAGATTATATCAACATCATACAAGAGGCCTTAGGTTTTGTTAACACACTGTACATTCAGCAATGCTTTCCTACTTCTAGTTTCATTGGCACATGTGGAAATGTTTCTGCTTATTCACTTATAGGTATATACATTCGATTCTTCTGGAAAGTGGCATAACTTATTTTGCGTTTCCAAGAATCCTAAAACCACCATATTGAAATATTTTTCCAAGTGCTAGCACCACAGTTACAATCTATGTCGAGAGCTCTCCTAGAATAGTTTTATTGTTGTTTTCACACTTTCCCTTCAATGATTTCAAGATACACATGCAAATTGTCATGCCAGATCATCTCAATTGCTGTACAAATATTCAAAAAAAGATATTAACCTACTTTTGAATACCATGTTTAACTCAAACTATAACGTAAAGCAAGAAGTAAAGCACCTCTTGGTATACAGGCTTACTATTGGGAATAAAAGACATTGGAATCACCTATGCAAACTACCCAGGCAATGGCCTAGGGTTATGACCCAAAGAACAAACATAATATGAGACCTAACTACAGCATACAGTTTCTCACACACTGTTAACATATCACTTGCTTCACACTGTCTTCTTTGTTCTTATTTTGCAAATATTTAAAGCTGTATATCAGATTCATTCTTTAGTAAATCATATGAAATATTCAAATGCCAATACTATAAATCCTCATTTGTACAGAATTTGATACTGTAAAAATGAGTATTTACAAGATAATTCTATAAACAGTTGAACATGTCCATAATTTCTCAGAACCTACTTAGGAAATTATCCAATAGTTGGATCAAGTAAATACCCCGCGGCCACACTCCTTTGTTGTCAACCCTTCAGTAGAATTGATTCACAGTGACCAATCACCATGAGGTATCCATTGGGTAAACATTCTGATAGCTGCCCTCTATATAGCCTTAGTCGGACCTGCAGCCTTAGGTTGACCTCTGAGCACCAGTACTGGTCAAGGTTCTGCTTAGGCTTGTGGAGTACCTAGCCTATACCCAGGCAACCACAGCAAAATTTGGACCCAATGGTCAGGAATATTACCATTAAGGTTTGGCCTAGGCTTGTGGGGTAGCTATATGTCCAAGCATAGACATTTATGTATCTCTATAGTCCAAGCAACCATGGCAATGTATGGACAAAATTGTCGGGAATATTATCATTAAGTTGTATTCACTCTATACAAGATGGTTCTCTGCATATGTAGGGCTTAACTCAAAGCCCATTTGTTGCATGGGACATTTTTATTGTCATCTTTTCAGTGTTAGAGATTCAATAATTATTTTCCAGGCAACTAAGCATTGCATTCATTGTATGTAACAAAGTCCCCTTCCACTAGAAATGAATGGGTTTTTCCATTCATTGAATTGCTTACACAAGATAATCTTATCCAAGGTCACATGCAATGAATACAACTTCCCTCTGAATGCATTCCCAGCCAAGCCGCAAAGAAACAGAAACATTCTGCAACTATACTTTTTAGTCAGTCTGGTACTTACTAAGATGGCACATAACAATTACGTTATTCATGGTCATGTCAAAACCTCACCAAATCAGAATGTTATCAAGACATTACTTTTTGATGAGGTTAGGATGAAACCAAAACCTAATATAAGAACATTCTGTTTAGGTTGAAGAACGTAACCAGAATTTTATAATAGCATCACAGTGCAATGTCACAACAGTAGGTTACAGCAACGTTATTGGGAGCCATCAAAATATTGTAACAAGAACCAATACAGAAGCAAACAGAACGTTGCTGCAACGTTATAATAATGTCACATGCTTGGCTGGGTTATAATTTCACACCAAAGTCCATTTTACTCTCATGCCAAGTGTATCTTCCATCGCCACCTGCTGTGGTTCCGTCCTAGGCCACCAGAGGTCATGTCTATATTATTGATCACGTGACCAGGAACGCAGGCTATGACGTAACTGCCCATGTCCGGGCTAATTAGTTCTAATTGTGCTCACTAGGTGTCTCTAATGTCAATCAATACCAACAGGTTCTTATGTTTGTGTGTTGGGTGTGGCAGCAGAATAGACCTGGTGGATAAGGTTAGGGGAGGGAAGGCTGTGGACTGTTGATGATGATGTGTTGGAGTTCAGCAATTTTTCAGCAATTTTTCAGCTATATCAAGACCAACTCCGGTTTTTGACTTAACAGGTTTGTGATATGATCTATGGGGGTGAAAATGGAAAAGACCACCCCACCCCCTGTGGCTTGCTGAATAAGCATCAGTGATACATAGTTTAACAACAAATGATATCCTTTTTGAAAACACTGCTGTTGTTAAGCCAGAGTCTAACTTCAAAGTTCTATCTGTTTTATTTTCTTTATAGCTGAATTTCGCAGGGTCTTTGGATCCAAATATCTATATAACCTATATAACTGTTTACAGAATTAGAATCGACTGATTATAAGAACAGCTACATCCACTGCTGATATCAAACCCCAGTATACTATAGATTTTCCCCTGGTCTCATCAATCCAAGTAGAAATCTGGGATATTGTTGTGCATAGGGGATAGAATCCATGGCATAGAGGTACACATGTTTATGATTTCAAAATTGTTGTTACAAAATCTTTTATGGAATAATTGTCCACTGCATCTTTACCTCAAGATTTGAGATACATATATTCCTAAGCTTACAAATCATGGAGAAATTGATATTTTGAGGCATTTGGTATGGGGTAAATTCCAAAAGCTATCTGTAGTAATACCAGTGGTAAATTACTATAGCTATTTGCAGAAATACCAGAGGCAAATTTTTATAGCTATCTGCAGAAATAGCAGTGGTAAATTTCTATACCTATCTGCAGAAATAGCAGTGGTAAATTTCTATACCTATCTGCTGAAATACCAGTGGTAAATTTCTATACCTATCTGCAGAAATAGCAGTGGTAAATTTCTATACCTATCTGCAGAAATATCAGTAGTAAATTTCTATACCTATCTGCTGAAATACCAGTGGTAAATTTCTATACCTATCTGCTGAAATACCAGTGGTAAATTTCTATACCTATCTGCAGAAATAGCAGTGGTAAATTTCTATACCTATCTGCAGAAATACCAGTGGTAAATTTCTATACCTATCTGCTGAAATACCAGTAGTAAATTTCTATACCTATCTGCTGAAATACCAGTAGTAAATTTCTATACCTATCTGCTGAAATACCAGTGGTAAATTTCTATACCTATCTGCTGAAATACCAGTGAAAATCTGTCCTAGCACAGATATCCCTGCACCCTATCCTATGGTAGAGAACCGATCAAACTATTATCTTGTAGTTAGGTCCAACCATGTGTGAACTGAGTTCCATGATTGAGGCACTAATATCATGTCATTACAAGGTTAACATGTCATCCATTCAGCATGGAAGCACATGTGAGGGGCCTTTGATGAGGGGGGTGGTTATATGTTCAGTATAAGAAATAAGCATGTTATCTAGCATGTTGTTTGATATTTTGTTGCTGGTTGCTTGTTACATATCGAATCAAAAGGGCCAATAGTCAGCAAATGTCCAAAAAGTGAATAGTAGAAAATATATACAAAATGAGCTGAGAATAACTGTATTCCTTCTTTATTGTGGAACCATGAATATGGTTTTGATGCAGTTTGGACTGTTCATATTAGCGAAAAGAGAATATTAGCCCTTATTTATGACTGGTAATTACTTGTGTTATCATTTAGTTTCATTGATTTAGCAATTCCTGTTGCTGATATGAAAAGGATTACAATAATCATTTGTATCAGTGTTGATTTATGGGGAATATATGTTTTCATACACTACTAATTTCTTTCAAACAACATCATTTGATATTATCATAGAAATGTACGTAGCTACGTACATTTCTATGATAATATCAAATAACCAATTTGAAAGAAAAAATCTGCATTGGGGGAGCTACAGTTAAATACATACATGCTGTATATCACTATAGATAGGGTTTACAACTAACTCCCTTTGAAAACGATATCAATGTTTGGTTAAATGTCATATTCTCAGGAAAATCTAGACTTGATAATATCATAGAACTCTAGCTTTCAAATTGGTTGTAAAATTGATATAGACATATAGACACTGTGCACATGACCTCACTAAATTTGGATGGACGCCATATTGTTGATCACTTCTATCCACTATTATTGACAATTCTAAAGCTTCAATTAATTAGATTTTTGTCTGTTTCATCATAAGAAGGCTCATTGACTCATAATAAATAATTATTTTCTTGAAATTGTGGACATATCTAATAGCCTCTTGGGTGTTGTGACCACATGGTGATCACCATAATCTGGACACATGTCCACCTGGATTACACATAATCAAATGTGGTGCACATAAATGCAGTGAAATCGGCTTGGCTATATTTCATGCAATCGCTCATGTAGATGCGGGTCGGCCTCTGTATAGTTTTGCTTTGGAGATATGAAGTAGTTTACATGTGTGCAATACAAAGAGATATCTTTCAATTGAAAGAATCGCCAGAGATAATGTCGCAACTACCGTGCCCCTAAAGTCGCATATATAATTATGTGGAAATACCTTTATATTTCCAATGGTGTAGATGGCGCATCATATTTCAGGGTCCTGAGCCTCAATTATAGCGTGACTGGTTATAGAAGAGTCCAACTGGAGGATCACAAAAAACGTACTTTTTCGTAATGTTTAGACATAACGTTTCTGCTGCATGTTTTGCCGCAATTAGATCAATGAGTTGTTATTGCAAGGAGTATAAAATTATCATATACTTAGAATAATATAAATAACTGATAGCTACTAATATATAGGTCCACTGTTGCTCAGTAAACACAGTAGCCTGTTCTGCGCATTTACCGTTATCTTGTGAAATGAGCCCCTAATTTAAAAGCAAAATATTATGAAATTTCCTAGTAGAATCAACCAGTGAATGTTTAGAATAATGAATGTGCAAAATTGACACTTTATACTAGACGTGCGAAAATTTAATTCATAATATAATATAGATCTATATGGGTAATCAATGTTAATGTTCCATCAAACCAGTTTTTTTTTTAATTCTAAAAAAGAAAAATGTAAAATGCATTTCATATTTTACTTTGAATAAGGTTTACCCCAATATCACCCACAAGCAGATGATCTTCTAACCTCCGCAAACATAAAAACACAGTAAATATTAAACCCTATATTGGCAGGGGTCAGCTGGGGTTCTGGTGAAGATTGGTCAATCGGAGGAGTGTGCCAACACACTCAGTTGGAGATTTAGGTCAAAGGTCACCCATAGGTTCAGACGTCATATCGCCGAGTGAGGTCATTGTTACCATTAATCACAATCATGACAATTGCGTCGGGAGAGAGTATGGCTAATTATGTTTCATTTGGGTGGAGCAAATGGAATTTCTAAGAATCCGAAGTACTCTAGCCAATATTCTAACAGGTAATTTTCCACACTCTCCATGCCCCTGGTTCAAGTACATGTTCATCATCGGGGCTTAAGGGGAAAGGGGGAGGAGGCAGGGGGGGGGGGGGGGTCAGGACCCCCTTGCACGCCCCCCCTCTGTATCTATCCCTGTAGGTTATGATTCATCAGAGACATAATGCATTAAGTGCCCCAAGGTCAGATTATGACAAGCACAGGTGTTGATACATAACTGATATGCAGGTGTGACGTCATAGTAACATTTACGTATTTCCCAATGTTTACAGTTCAAACTTCCATTGTGTACATTGAATATTATCAGAGGTTGAAGGCAGTGGGGGGCAGACACTGTAAACAACCCATTATTCATTTAATCATATACATAATTCTCTATGTCGTAGAAGTACATTGACATGGCTATTGCTACAATTCATGCAATTCATGCAATCCTCTGCCTTTGGGTGTTTTTGGTTTTACATTTGGAGCGGTTGTAACCCTCTTGGTTTGGATATTTAGGAGAAAATAATTGTGATTGTTTCTTTTGATAGCAGTTCTTTCACAGTAAACTATTGAAAACAACCATATTTAAGCAAGGAAAGGTTGTGATCATTCTTTTTTTTCAATGTATTTAATTCACTAATGTTCTGAATTCATTAATGTACATAAAATGCTTAAGGTCAAAGAAAAGGGATATTGAACAATAATTAAGAATTATACATTATTTAACAGGGACCACATTATTATATAGACTTTCAGTATTCATTGTTGCATATCAATATAGTTCATAATAACGGGACCTTCTATTATACCTCCAGGTTTTCACCATTCTGTAAAACATGCCGCATCCCTTATATCAATTGCAACACATTAATATCATGTATACATTCTCTCAGCATCATTATACCGCTTGTATGAAGTCCATGCGTCCATTGTTGACTCAAACCTAATCTCGGGTTGGAGAGTGAAGCGGTGCCCGGCTCCCTCTACCACGCGCAGCATCCTCCATTTGGGTTGTCCGCCATTGTTGTCCTGAAACCCTGAAACCCACAATAACGTCCACAAGATTCAGAACACCCTACCCCACTACCCAACCCGAGTGCACCTGCACTGGTCCCTAGCCTCTCTAGTATCTTCTCCATCCCACATTGAGAAACCAGCATGCTCTCACCCACGTGGGCCACCAGCAAAACAACAAGCGGTGTTTATTTACCGCGCTTTTCCGGTCAAATGTCGTCTGCTTAGCCTTCCTTCTTCTCTCCTCTCCAAAATTCAATGGATTTCGGTGATTTAATGGCGGGAATGTGGATTTTACCGGTTTAAGTGCAGTTGGGTTAGGGGCTTGGGGTTTGTTTATGAGTTGACGTGCAGGGAACGCGTTATTAGGTCACGTGATAGACCTAGATCTAGGTTAAGGCATGATTCACCAAAATATTTACAACTCTATGGGCATTTTCAAAGGGCATTGGGGAAGTTTATTTCGTTAATTTAAACGGCTGTCGACCATATGATTCATAAAAGATTCTCCATAAGGGTCGGTGTTGGCTTAAATTTTATTCTATTATGCCAATGTGGTATCATGGAATTATTTTCTGAAACACATTGGCAGTTGAAGAGGGGAAAGAAGAGGTAGGGCTCGCCCTTCCATAATCAAGAATTAGGGAATTAGGTAAATAATTACCTATTTAATGTAAAGATTCGCCCGAATGTAAGGAAGTTGTTTTATAATAAGCACAACCCCCTCCATCTCAAAACCTATAGATCCGTCGCTGAGAAAGCAGCTGCATGACATATGAAGGAATAGTACCAGTCCATTTGTCACATTAAATGTGTATTGATAACGTCCTAGTCTCTTTATTAAGTTTATTGCATTTTAATTTTGTCCATAAATGATGCAAGTGGTTACAATTAAGTGCAGTGAAATGATAGGGGTTTTATTCTATACCAACTTCGTAGCACCTATACCTTCAGCATTGTCCTGCCCTGCGAGAAAAGATGGAATAACTGATGGTGTTATTGCCCCGCTGGTGAATAATGTTTTTCATTGGTTAATGGGTTATTTCTCAGGGTTATTGGTATAGATTAAACAGGAACTAACCGCGGGAGCACTCAGCCATGATTATTGCCCCTTATTGAAGATCTTGGGCAAAGGCCTCAACCCTTCAACAGCGGGGCAATAATCAATGCTTAGTTCTGTGTATTTCCTTCAAAACTTATGATGGGGCTTTAATCTTATTATTGAAAATAAAAGGAAATAAAGAAGTGCCGATCATCTCGTACTCACAGGGGTCGAAATAGTACGAGCCCAGGGGCCCAAGGCTCCTAGAAAATAAGTCGGGCCACCTAATTGTCCTGCTAAGGGGCCCGACTGGCCACTAGAAAATCCAACATTTTCATAGACAAAGAAAATTTGGGACACTTAACGCTAGATTAAGGCCCCAGGCCTTTAAGTGAAAGCGCCCGACTGGCCCCTGACAACTCGGACCTTATTTCGACCCATGTACTCACCGTTATATATACTAACCTTGTGATATATAGCCCTCGGCATAACAGCCTTGGGTGATTCTTTTATCCCAGTGGGTAAAAAGTAACCAGACTCCACGTCAGACACTTCTCATCATAGCGTATCCGTGTATTTGGATCAGAGGTTAAAAAGTCATAAAATGTTATGGATATCAAATTTTGTTATTAATCCTTCGCCTCTTGGCGCCACAAAAATCACTAGTGAATTTGATTATAGCAGATGGCATTGATAAACAATTGTGTGCAAGCTCTTCTAGCGATTCTTACTAGCAAGAAACCATTCCTCAAGAAAAGATTAATTTAGATGTAAAAACCGTTGCAAATGTACATTTGGTATTTGCAAATTATCACTACACTAAGTATAAAAACTGTTGATAAATATTGTCATGATGATAGAGTACACATAGCACAGCAGAGGTCCAACTGTTGATAAAACAACCATTTTTATGTAGCTTAAATATATTTTTTGGCTCATTCATTTTTCTTTTTAGCCTACTTTTTTTGAAGCAGGGTAGGAGTACATTGATATGATTTACGAGGCACCTGGTATACATCTCTCGTTTGACTATTATATTACATTGCCCCAGAATAATAGGCTACCATCTATGACATAGTTCTGCTTTTTCAATCAGTAACACAATTTCTTTCACAATCAAAGGACCTTCGTTTTTGTCATTCTAAAAAGGGAAATTGGATTCTTCTTGTGCACACCAAAAAAATCCTATACATAACCCCAGGCCAGATAGGCATACCCATTGCTCAGTTATCAAAAACCAGAGTCTGCATTAACATTGCAATGTATATCATTTCACCAGAAAGAACAACGTATGGAGATTAGGTTACCCATTACAAAATTCTGATTGGGCTGGAACAAATCCCACCCATCTAGGGATAAGAAAAAGCAACATAGAACACGTTGGATCTATTCTGTTTCGTCCATGAGAGATTCTTTGCTAAAATAATCACATCTTCTTGCAGAACCTTGTTGCCTAGGGGGAACGCATGTTTTGGATTTTTGTTTATAAGCTTGCCATTACAAAAGTGCCTAAGCAATCATTTCAATGCAGCAAGGATGTACTTGTTGCATGCAAGAGGCAGAAAATGCCACCGCAAAAATGGGCATTCAATCTTTACGGCCTAACATAATAGTGTTTGATCAATATCATGTTAAAGCACGCAAATACACAAAGGCTATACACCGACCCCTCCCTTTTCAAAATCCTGGATCCGAATCTGCTATTGCAAGCAAATTCCCCGCACAAACTATGGCCACATTTCAGAGCCTTTTGTAACAGACCTTAGCTTCCACAGTGGAGGCCCATGCTGACATCTCTGTACCAGGACCAGCCCTGGATGCTCCAGATGGGAGGCCCAGCAGGCTAAAAATACTGACACCCAGAGAAGGAGGAGGCAGGGAAAAAAAGAAAAAGAAAAACAGTGATCATCCTGGAGATAGTAGAGGGAAAAAAAAGAAAACCAGCAATCATCATTGCCTGCTAAAAAGATGAGAGAGGTACCAGGGAAGTTGCTCTAGTTGGAAGACAGAGAGAATTGGAAGTGATCCAAAACATTGTTGGTTTATGGCCACAAATCAGCTGATCGTGGAAGGCATATGTACATGTATATAGCTGTTGGTGAAACTACTGAGAGGCGGAAAGGTAGGACACTTTGAAAATAGCCTTTGGGGCAACCCTGGACATTAATGGATTGCCTTTTCAGCAGTCAATGATCTGTAATATTTGACAATATTTGTAAATCACCTTAGGGGGCATTCCATCAATTATTTATACATTTTTACTTCAACCCATTATATCTTTAAGACCCAACCACTCACCCCCTGTCAAACTGAATTCTTTGTTTTAAACATGAAAACAAGGCCCATTTTCAGGCAGTTTCACACTGTTCAACCTACCCGTCCACCCTCTTGTGTGTGACATTAATTTATCAATAGTACTTTACAACCCTTTTAGTATCTAATACGCATTAGAAATTTATTCAGGTCTTTAACCTCCCAATTTCCTTCTTTGTGTGTATGTAATTAATGATTGACCCCCTCATATAGTTTACCACCATTATCCTTTAGAATTGTATGCCATCAAATGTTTGCTTTTGAAATTGGGTGATGAATTGGCCTAGCAGTATCAATCTTACAATCCATTGCAACCCAAAGATCCAATCTGCTTTCACAGTTTACAGATTTAAACAGGACAATCATTTCCTGTCAGCTGACTTACAATCCAGGGTTTAGATCTGCAGCTACTGAACCGTTGGTAAAAAATGGGTTCATGTAATCCTACCATCAAGGGGAGTATATTTTTAGATGATCTAGGGGCCTCTTTTGTCCCCTAATACGTGCTTTAGTCCCATTACAAACATTGATTTCATGCCTGCTTTAAAGGCTACCAATGTAGCAACTAGGCCAATGTTTAGTTAACTTTTCTTGCAAAGCAGTAATCATTTCTTAAGGCCATGTTCCACTTTGCGATTTTATGCTAGTGGTGGTGTTTAGTTAGGGGTTTTCATCACCATCGCACATAAAATCGGGCACCGCAATATGGAATATAGGGATTCACTTGCATTGGTACTTGCATTGGTACTTGCAGTGGTACTTGCGTTGGGCCAACGCAAGTACCACCGCAAATGATTTTATATAGGTTTTCTATGGAAAGCTCGCGGTGGGGGATACCAACATGTTGGTATCTGCAACGTAAATCACTTGCAGTGGCAAATAGAACCACCACAAATGGAACCCCATGCACCACATTGTGGAATATGGGCTTTAGTCTTTAGTTATGTGCAATGATGTGCATGAGCCCCAGGCTTACGTGTATTGTCTCATATGCAATTAACCATTAAAACACTATTATTTTAATTTGCATAGGGGGCCTTGAATTAAGTACTTACACATCAAGGGGGTTGAATTTTTTGAAATGTGCATACCTTTCTGTGCAAATCCAATACGCACACAAGTCAAATGGGGGGGGGGGGGTCTCCTACAAGTTTGTCAAATTTGCATAAATACTTATGGAAGGCCCCCTAGGCTTTAATAACTACCAGCATTTGAATTATCAAGACTTGTCCTATTTCCAAACCATAAAGCCATCAGGTTGTTGCGCAGTTAGGATGAACAGCTGGTCCCACTAGGCCAGAGAGATAGTGAACAGTATGTACAGCTCACTGGTATGCAAATACATAGGTGGAGGTAGTTACAAGGTGACTGAACTTTAGGTAAGAGTATCCAGGGTGTCCTCTACTATGGTGATGTATTTAGGCTTATATATAGATAAAATATAGGCTTAGGAATGAGGGTGTCAAATAACTTTATGGGTTCCTATATTTATCAACTATTGCTTATCAGTGTACATGGAAGGGACCAGTGGAAAATCAGAACAGTGCCCAAGGAATAGTGAATGTGTGCAATTTGTATTGTAAATAAGGAAGTGAATCATTCGTATTAGGTAACTTGACCTGAGTCAATTCAGTTCAAGATAAATGAACAGCTGTTTTCAGATCTGTTCTATTTGCATTCTGGTATGTCATTTTGCCATTCTTACTAAATGAACAATGTCCCAATTATTCTAATACATCTTTATTTATGTTATATTGTTAGTATTGTTATTACACCCTTCCAAGTGCAGCAGGGTTACTTTCCACGTGAACTTTCTTACTTGCACTAATGGTATTATTATAGCAGGTATATTACATGGAGTTTGATGTAGTTTTTATTCAGTGGGATGCCATACATATGTATTGCCTGAGGCCATTATTCCGAAGGCTATTATATCATCCCAGCCAAGTAAAAAAGGCGAATACTAGATAAATGACTCTTATTAGTTTTATTCTTTTCAATCTATTGAAAGAAATAGTGAATGTTTTACCACAGGTCTAATGGGAAGATAAAACCTTTATTTCTATCTAACGGTCTGCTAGTAGTAGAAAAAACATTACCAACTGCCCATAGTAAATTAAAGAGACAGACAGTGAAAAAGCGAAATCTAGACTATCTGATGGATATTTTTGTGAACAATATGCCCAGTCATCATTCAATTATTTGGGTACCTCACAAATCATTACTGGGCTTATTAAGAGTAGGATGAGACCCAAAATCGCACATTTAATCGACCCCAAATCATTCACAAATCGCCCTGGTACCTCACCAATCATTACTGGGTTTATACAGAGTAGGATTAGTTTCAAGATCACTCAAAAGATTGATCCAAAATCATCTGCAAATGATCCCCAAACCATCCTTGAAAAATCAGTTTGTTTTAACTACCTACCTACCATTACATTGCACATGTATCTTCTTATGATAGCATTACCCAGTGAGTCATGGGCAATCAAATGCAAAACAGAAACATAACCACCATATAGGTATGGCCACTTTATTTATGAATATTACATGCCATATCATCCATGTTTATGGGTCTACATGTAAATACAGACACCCACATTAATCAAGGAGTCCTGGAATGAGCACATGTAATTTCTTTTAACAGCAAAGGCTCTACACATTATCCCTTATCTGTGCCTCCCTAACTGATCTCATTTGTCATTGGACATGTGGCATAGTGTACAGACTGCATAGTGGGCAAATCTATCTTAGTGACAACAACGATATTATAGCTACACAAAGATGAGCAAGTCCATATGTTGCCTATGGCAGTTATGTGACGTCCTCAGTAATGGCACCATCTATAAGAATCCGTGCACACCGTTACGACACGTCTGTCTCTTTTGCCGTTTTCTTGACGTCATCGACTTTTATAATGTAAACAAACTGCGATGACGTCATGAAAACAGTTAAACAGACGACGTGTTGTAACAGTGTGCACGGACTCTCATAGACGGCGCCACTATCGAGTCACAGTATCACAGTAAAATGTGATATAGTCATTAATCTTTCCTTTGTACTATCGTTGGTGACAAGGGGGGTAAGTATTACATTGATGATCCATGGGGCCATCCAGGCATGGAGTCTATCCCCAGGGACTACCTAGCAGCTGGACCATTGTACTCCAGACTTAGAGTAATAGGAAAAGTAGAGGGATCTGAAACCCAAAGAAAAAGATTAAGGGAGGGAAATAAATTAGAGGCACACAAAGGATCTTGTATTAAGAGTAAGATTAAGTCGCAGTAGTTATTTAAATGCCTGGCTCTTTCTGGATTAAACTGGTATGTTTAATTCAGTTGCAGTGGCAGTGGCTACTTATTCCCTTGAATTTAAAACCTTTCAATAATTGATGAGTGAATTATATTAAATGGGTCACAAGTTTCTACATTATGCATCTCACAGGCTTTAATCAACATTTCATGATTGATTAAACACAAATCAATAGATCGATTTAACACCAGTTTCTATCAATACCACACAAAGCTTGTTTATTTTTCTAAATACTGACATGGAGGACTTTATAACACAAACACCCATATGGACGACCTTACACATGTAATAAAACACCCATCAGGGGCATACTGGAGAAGTTATATTCCCCGTAAAGCCCCAGAAAGCCAGAGGCCAGAGGCCAAGAGCTTCTTGTGGCTTCACGCAAAATGTGACTTCTAAATTATATCCCCGGACTTAAAATTATATATCTCCACTTCTGTCAAAACCTCTTATATTTCCCTGCACCCTTCAATATTTCCCCTGTGTACATTTACTAGGATTAAAATTCAATCCAAATATTCATTTCATAAGGTGTCCTCATTTTAGACCAATTCCTGCTTCCTTCACTCCCCCCCCCCCCCTCACTCCTACCCGACTCCCCCACTTCCCCGACTTCTCTCACTCCCCCATCTCCCATCTCCCACCCACAAACACACACACACACACACACACACAGACACACACAGACACACACACAGACATCTTCCCAATACATACACATCATCCCATCACACACACACACACACACACACACACACACACACACCCCTCAATACGCACACACCTCCCAACACACACACACACACTACACACACACACACACACACCTCCCAATACACACACACCTCCCAACACACACACAACTCCCAATATACACACACACAAACACACATACACACACATACACACACACTCCCCCATCCTCCCAAACAGATCCCCATCCCTCTGTGGTCACCACTACACCATCCTGGCGTCTCTGTGATCAGCTGATATCCCCCATCGTCCCAGTGCCTGGGGCCAGCAGTGTAAATATAGCCTCCTCCTGCATTGTCTCTCCCTCCTTTTTCCTCAACCTGTTTACAGTCCCGTTTGTCAACCTTGACCCTATGACCTCACAATGTTGGGTCTCTTTTATCAATTTGTTCCTGTAGTTATACTGGCGACACTCGTGGCCTGTAGGTTAAATGCGATGTTGGAGATGTTGCACACAAAGGAAATTGCGTGTAGGATTGGGTTTACTTGAAATGGGAGCCCTGGATTGGGAGGGTTTGGGTGGGAGGGGGATGCCTTGGTTTGTTGATCAATATGTATGATGCATTTTTCATTTTAGTTATTGGCTAGGCTGTTGCATGTTAGATTCTAATGATATGTTGGGAAATGTTCCTTGTCATGTAATTTAGTTCTCTATGATGTAGGTTTTTCCAAAATTAACGTTCCTGTTGCCCACTATTTTAAATGGGCATTATATGCCTTCATCCAAAGAAACCTGCATATCAAAACCCTTGTGAATTCAGTATTATATAAGAGTAACAATTTGTCTATGGAGTCTTATTTCTAATATCAGCTTATGATTGAACTTAAGTCATGATTTGCCTAGGTTTTAAAACTCAGGGGAATGCCCCAGGACCAGGTTTTCAGGAAGTGTGTGGCAGTTGCCAAAGGAATGCACTAATTAATGTGACCATCGCTGAAGTCAGACTTAAGGGGCATGCTACGATTTTAAGCAAGTCCCAAATGAGTGGATGAAATCATCTCACCTTATTGTATTATTATTGCCACCTCATTGAATACCTACTGAAATCAGCATTATTACCTGCAACACCAATGTCCATGATATCACAGACCAACTGCTTCACACAAAAAGACCAACACAACACTATATAACACCTAGCACAATCATGAAGAGTTCTTTGCACGTCTGGTGTTAGGTGCAAAGAGAACCACACATCAATTCTGACCACTGGGAATTAAGTGATTTCAAAGGAAGTCACTAGCAGATCATTAGCAAAATCACTTAAACCCATGCATGTTACATATCATTTGAAAGGGAATTTAAAATCCTTTCTAATGATATGTAACATGGCCATACTTTGGGAAACTTATTCCACCTGAGGATTTTCAAAAATGTGAGGAAAATCGGATAGCGAAGTAGAGTCTTTACAGCCTCAGACCCTGGAAGTTGAACTTCCTGCCACCTCCTGGGCCTACATCACTGTGTCCGTGCTTTATGGTACTGGAAGGTTTATTAGTGAGACTTGCTGCAACCTCTCCTGGGTAAGTAGTGAGTTATTAAGAGTGAGATCTTTGTGGGTTGCTGAGTGAATACAGCCTATTGACTATCATTATTATGCCTGCAGTTACCAGTAAAGGATAATGTTTCCAGGGTTTTGCACTGTTAAGGGTGAAGCAGCTATACAACAAGCCAATTTGGTTGAATGATCTTTGGTTATTCAATAACTGAGTCTTATTTGCTGCATGAGCAAATAGTTCTGTAAAAGGAAAGCCAGTAAATTACTTACTGCATGATTGTCCCTGATATATACATTGACATTAAACAACCTACAAAGTCCGTAGCTCTTTCTTGTATACAATGAAGACCTGGTTCCACATGTCAATTCTCCTGCCAATTTTTTAAATCAGCAGTGAAAATTAAGGTTAAATATAGATGAGTAATACATCACTAGATAGGTCTTTAAATTTATAACAACTATTATGTGATGTGAGTTTCCATGTCATTTTCTAGGAGAAATTCACACATATACAAAATCCCCAGCACCAAAATCTATATATCTATGGAGAACAGGCTTACTTATAAACTATGGAAAAAAACTATAAAAATGGAAAATTTCTACTCAAGGGACTTAAACAAGTCTAACCATCAATATCCATTGCCCGAGCAGCAGTGACACTCCGGGCAGTAGCAGCAGCAGTAGCAGCAATAACAACAGCACCAAGTCACATCGCTGGGGCTCTAAAAGAGGGGTCTCGTAGTTGCATATAAAGTTTTAAAAATACCTCTGTTGCATGTCCAGGACATGCGAAGGGAGTGGTTTTAAAATGTCCTTGTCGCATATTAATTATCTCGCCAGGTGTTGAATTTAAGAATAAAAGATTTTTTTTGTCACATGTTGTTACCTTCCTCATATTTAATCGGCATTGCTTCCAATCTGCACCCAACCCCACTTGTTCAATATTAGCTACCATTGGACAGAGAGTGAGTCAGACCTAGAGGCAGAGTGCCAGTTGAGATAAATGCTGGTGTCTCAACTCATACATATCACTATATAATAAAGGGGAGCTAGAACACCAACACCCAGCGAAATGACCTCGTACCCCCCACTGGGTGGCACCTCCCAGAGCCCCACCAGTGGTGGCCTTATAGGTAAATTCCGGACTCTAATATGGGAGGCAAGGGTTCGCCTCCCAGTGGCGGAATGCACTTGTAACTCTTTAGAAAACGCCCATGCCTTATCTATGTTCTCAAGTCACCCTTTATGTTTAAATGTTGTCCCTTAAAATGGCCGTATGCTGTGTCGAATTTTAGAAAACAGCCATAGCATGTGGCCGATTTTAAGGGTCTAGACCCACCCTTCTACTGCCACCTCCTTCTGCACTCCATGAACCCGGACATTCACAACCGGAAGTCGGCCCTGGAGGCCTCTTTTTACGGACTTCCGGGAGCAGAGGCCAAAACGAGGCTGACAGGTCAGCAGCAATAACCAGGCCCTGAAATACACTCCTGAAATAGTATAAAAAAATGTCTGGGCCCTGAATCAGTATAAAGAAGTATGGGCCCTGAATCAGTGTAAAGAATTCTAGGCCCTGTGTAAAGAAAAATCTCCGGGAGAAGATTATTATGATAAAAAGCAGGCATGGAATGTCTTTGGGAAAGGTCACTGGTTAAGGATACTGAGAAGAAACCTGGTACTCAAGGTATCTCAGTACTTCAGGTGCATTGTTGAGGGCGGGAAGAGATAAGGGGAGTCTAGATGGGGGGTCCTCATGTCGCCCAGTCCGATTTGAGAAATTCTTTAATTGCCTGGGTGTATTTGAGACATTCTAATGTTGCTCCGTTGAATTTAAGAAATTCTCATGTTGCTCTGTCCGCATTAAGAAATTGTCAACATCTCATAAAATCCCATGTCACATGACATTCAGACCAAAAGGAATTACCATGTCGCCTTGTTTACTTTATTAAAGGGACTACAAACTATTAGCCTATACAGTTTTCAAATTGATTCTTATGTTTATATGATGGAAAGGACCAATTTGTGGTTTTAACTGTTTGCATCTGCATTTGCTTTATGTATCAAAAGTTAGTTTAACTTACATCATTAGAAATGTTTACATTTCAATCAAAGAAATCTATGTTGTTTTAACGATGTGTTACCTATAAAGTATGTCAATAATAGTCTGCAGGAACATAAACAGTATGAAAAGCAAACAAGAAAGTTCATCCATTACCCGCATACTTATTTGAATGACTATGTTTAGTGTACAGTTCTCTATGATATATTGTATTGTTAAAAAAATATTTATTGTGAGTATATTCATGTGTAGAAGAATCCGGTCATAAAACTAAAATATTGCTTTGAATCAATTTAAACTTAGAATTGAATATATTACTACTTTGGGTTCAGTTAAACTAGCAGTACATTGTTTGATTTGATGAATGCATCATAGACTTTATTATGAAGGTCAGTGGCTCATTAGCATAATCATTAATATTCAAGTAGAGCATACCTTGACCCACATTTCAGTCCTTCAGTGAAGAGAGACAATAGGAAGTGTAGGGCCAATTAATGTCTGTTTTGATTAAGTGTGTGCTTGGGTGGTTGAGTGTTTGTGTGAGCCAACTCTGTGTGTGTATTAGTTGAGGGATGCATAGCCTGCCATGATAGCACTGGGTGGGCATGTCAAGATGACTATTCTTGGCAGGATTCTACTGATCATGTTCTTCATTGGCATATTGTCAATGATTTCTGAAAAGTTCAGCCCAGTTACGACTGTGTATAAAGCGGAAACTTTACGCATAAGGAGAAGTTATGCCCGAAGACCAGTTTTGGAAATTGCATCGATCCCAAGAAGGCAGCCCGGGGATGCTAACTTTCCGGATGTGCTCTACCATAGTGTTGTTGTGTTTGGAAAGTTATTCGGCAGGCGGAGTATAATCAACCTAACTAAGACAGGGAGTCTTAATTTCTCTCATCCAGTGATTGCTAAAGCACAGGAAAATCTAGTGACAGCTTACGGGCTTGGAGATGTTGATCTTGGGAAAGCACTGTATAATTTGAGAGTTTTAAGGCAGAGAACTCTAGCAGTCACCCCTAGACCAACCTCATGCCATAAATGCATGAAATTTGATAACTTTAAAACACTGTTATCACCTAGAGAGGTCTGTAGGCAGGGTGAAGGGATAATAATTGATTTATTCATTGTTATCACAACTACTCCTCAAGCTATAGCAGCCAGGGAGGCTATGAGAGCAACCTACCTGAAGTTCACCAAGAATAACACTGGAAACATAAGATACATTTTCCTTGTTGGCTCAGGATGGCCTGGGTATGTGGACAGGGAGCTGGGGAAGGAAAATAGAAAATATCAAGATATTCTGCAACAGGATTACAAGGATACTTACTACAATCTGTCCTATAAAGTGTTAAATGGTTTGAAGTGGGCTGTGGGTCACTGTCCTCAGGCAAGCTTTGTAGCCAGATCAGCTGATGATATATACCTCAATATGCCCAGTCTATGGCGCTTATTACGAGTCCATCGAACCCGGTTTCAGAACGTACAAATTGGTTCCTGCTTTGATAAAGGCAACATCGACCGAACATCGTGGACTCGATTTTACCAGACCAAAAAGGATTATCCTGGAAGTACATATGCACCATTCTGCCTTGGAACCACTTATATATTCTCCATGACAGCCACAAAAACAATATTGGACATTGCTGTGGATGTGCCATGGTTTTCCTTAGAGGACCACTGGTTTGGGTTTGTTATGGAGAAAGCAGGTATAAAGACAAAGTCAGTGAAGGGATTCAATGTGTTGTATTATCCTGAAGCAGACATTGAGAATTATTTTGAATGGAGGAAAAAGGAGGGAATATGCAACTTTGCTAGGAAGTGGTATACCCTGCATAGAGTGACACCAAAAGACATAAAGACTATCCACAGAGTTTGTGTGAAGGAGAAATATTAGGAATATAAATTGTGATTATTTAAACTATCTGTACATGTTTTAGTACTAGATGAGTAACTGTTACTAATAAATCATGGTTTTTATTTGGTTGACCATCCAGCAAGAATGATTACTAAGATTAATATTATTCTGTTGATATTACATTTTTCTACGCAGATTAATTTAGTGATAGAATTGAGCTTATCACTATTCTATCTGCAAATTCAGTCAGTATCTTATCAAATGTTATTTTTAGTGAATCATCAATACAATTATTTGAATGAATATGTTTCAATATATTGATTGATTTTGGGTGCCTGGATGCTGAATTTGAATCAATGTTAAACATATATTATATGTAACAAATTCCTGTGGAATAGAAACATTGGACCGCGCTACCGTGATGGGATTCTCGTACATCAAGTAGAAACATAATGTACCCACTTCATGTTTTTCTGTAATATCATTACCTCAATTATCATGCTACTGTTTTTTCCCTTCCTAATTGTTGTTTTCTTAACTCGACGTCGTCGGTTTCAGGGTCAGCCTTTTCCCAACCACTTACTCTCGTTTCCACCGGTACCAATGTATACTCCTAACATAATTTTCATCCACTCATCTTTCACAGTGACAGAACTAGAGGGCTTTCTCTCGATGTAAAATCAAGCCACAAAGACAATAACGATAAAACAATTTCTCAATAGGGCGCCCACCTCCCTTTTATTCACAATCCTAGACCTTTCCATCCCAATACAAAACCCTTATATATTCTCACTCAACATCTTCCTATTATATTCCCACTCTCCTTCCGTCCCCCACATTCCTTCCTTCCTTCCTTCCTTCCTTCCTTCCTTCCTTCCTTCCTTCCTTCCTTCCTTCCTTCCTTCCTTCCTTCCTTCCTTCCTTCCTTCCTTCCTTCCTTCCTTCCTTCCTTCCTTCCTTCCTTCCTTCCTTCCTTCCTTCCTTCCTTCCTTCCTTCCTTCCTTCCTTCCTTCCTTCCTTCCTTCCTTCCTTCCTTCCTTCCTTCCTTCCTTCCTTCCTTCCTTCCTTCCTTCCTTTCTTTCTTTCTTTTCTTTCTTTCTTTCTTCCTACTTTCTTTCTTTCTTTCTCTCTTCCTTTCTTTCTCCCTCTACTCCTTCCTAATATCCTTCCTTCCCATAAACCACTCCCTTCCATGATTCCTTCCTTTATTATTTCCTTACTTCACACCTTCCTTTTCTCCTTTCTTGGATATATAAAAATGAGTTTAAACCCTATGATATTTCTTTTAAAAAATACAGTTGAGCACAAAACCAGATGGCATCCAGAGAAATCAACTGGAACCCATTTAGAAATACCAGGAACCCTAGCCCTCACATTTCTCTGTAACCACCCCAACCCCAGGAGTGTCTCAACACCTCCACCCCTACTTCCCCACCACTCTATCCCTCATTAGTGAACCCTGACACCATACTCTCGAACCGATCCTCGTAGACCACCGGCCATTGTTTGTTGACAGTCCGTCTGCGCATGTCACAAGCTGACATCCGGCCCAGTCTGATACTGGGGGAGTCAGACACAAGTTTTTGTTTTAACCAAAAACAGAAAAACCATATTGCTAGGTGCGTTTATAGTATGAAAGTTGAAATTTATTGTATAATTCTATAGTATTGTATTTGCATTGAAACACATTTGGATTCTAGGAGGTGCTCTCTTAAGGCCCAGTCACATATAGAGACTAAACTCAACTCAACAGTTGAGTTGAGTTGGGTCTCTGATAGTCTTGATATGTGACATAGGGTTAAAACTGGAGTTTTAGGTTTTCTCAAGACTGATCAGTCTGGTCTCTAATCTTGAGATGTTGAAGATTTAAAACTGGATAGTCTTGAGTCCTTAGCAGTTTTAAGACCCAGTCTCAATATGTGACCGGCCTTAAGACTGGATAGTCTTCAGTCTCAATAAGTTTTAAGGCCCAGTCTATATATGTGACATAGTTTAAGACTCAACTCAACTGTCTTGAGTCCAATATCCAATCATATAAAGGCAAATAGACACACCTCTTTTTCCTACATATCATTGACTTTATAGGGAGGGGATAGAAGACTTAAAACTATCTAGTCTCTATATGTGACCACTCATAAGTTTTTCATTAAGACTGGTTTGTTTGCAACTATTCAGTATCAAGTCCTTAAGACTTGAGTTGAGTTCAGTCTCTATATGTGACCGGGCCTTAAGTCTATGTGCATAATTATGAATGGTTTGTGTAGGGAGATCCTAGAGAGATAAAACAACTTGTTTTATCTTTGCAAATATAGCCATTCCACACCATTCAAACCTCCACTTTTATTGATACACCAAATAAGGATAGCTTACATATGAATTTTACCAACCATTGTATTACTGATTATGTGAATAATTATACTATTTGAAATATTATAATGAACTTCACCAATTGGATATAGTTGGTATTGAGCCTGTCATTCTTTGTACTCGATCTCTAAGTAAAGCACTAAAGTATACCTCTTGGAAAAATGTAATGTGATTCTTTTTTTCAAAGTGATTACTTTTTGGAATCATGACATTTCCAAAGTATAAGCTATTCCATGAAGGTGTCATTTTCTCACTTGCGCTTGTAAATAAAATAAATTGGACGGTTTGAAGCTTTAAGGAGTGCAATAAAATGTTATTAGATCACTAGTCAGTTAGTTCCTGTGGAGCACACCAGATGGCATTGCAGATGTTATCCGGTTTCTAATTTCCTATAGAGTCTCCTGGGTGGCAAATGTGTGCAGAACTATAAATACAGAGTTTTCTCAAACAATTTTGGTTCTTACTGTGAAAACAAAAAAACGCATTTCCTATGATTCTAGGAACTTGGTAATAGATAACATATCGACTGGTGACGTGGGGTGGGAGTCAGTATTTTGCTGATTGTTGTGATAGTGGGGCACTTAATCGCTGGATTCGATATAGCCACATGGCATTTTTAGAAAATGGTCAAAAACGACATGCAACATAAAGCCGAACAACATGGGAGTAAAATTGAACACTATAATAATATGATGAGTTAGTTTGACATGGGAAATAGGGGAGTTCTAGAATCTACAGGGAAATAGCAATTATAACGAAAGACAGAATTACTACTTCTAAAATTTGATATGTGTAGTTGGTCCCCCCCTTGTAGGGCCCCAATAGTTTGCGTATGTTAGAATGGCGATAGTTTACATATTATGGTAAACTACAGTGATAGTGTACGCATGTAGCAACGAGACGTCAAAAAGTTTACGTCACTTCAAGTGCACACATGTGGTCTACTGGTTTCAGTTGAAGTGTTTCCTGAGTTACAAGAAATTTGTTTGATGTCAATTTCTTTATGATACATTCAATAAGACAGCACCATTTCCCTTACCATTTCATTGCTTTGTTTTCTGGTAAGATAATAATACTTCTTACACTATACAATCTCTTGTATGAGTACTTTCATTATTTATGTGTATTTAAAATCTTCTTAATTATTATAGCAAAGATTAATATGATATTTACCTGTTAATCGATAAAAGGCTTGTTTCTAAACTTCTTCAAACGCAAGTAGCCCAACATATTTATGATGATGTAAGGATAAATTCAAAAAGGAAATCCACATATGTTTATTTTGATTTCCTGTCTTTTCTTATTGACCACTTCACACAAAACACACACCCACACACATACACGCGCGTGCACACACCCACACACCCACACCCACACACATACACGCGCACACACACACACACACACACACACACACACACACACACACACAACCTATCCAAGTGCAAGAATATCAAGTAATATATTCTAAATACTGAAAATCTGTGATTTTTATGGTTACTTGTTTCCTATCCCCTCATCCCCTCCCACCCCCTGCACCAACCCCCACTAAATGCATACATACTTAAACAATGTTCACACACACTCAAACAAACACACACACATACACACACACACACCCCATCCCAGAACCTACCAAAGAAATAAACGTTAGATAAGATCTTTAGAATATTGAAAAACAGTGATTTTTATGGTTCCTTATTTCCTATCCTCCAACCCCCTCCCCCCCTCCCCCACTCCCCTCCCCTCCTACCCCCTCTCTCATTAGTGCCGACTGTATTATATCCATTACCAGCCGGGTCTAAGGGCACTGAGGGTACATGACCTTCGCCACCGACCCCTACCCGGCCATGGGAAACTTTAATGGTCCACAGGGCCCCTGTCTCAGTGGTCTCAGCAGCCCGGAGAGGACAGAGTCCAAAGCCTGAAGGGGTTGTGAGCATTATATGTTATTATTATATTATATTATATCATATCATATATTATTATATTATATTATATTATATGAGGGGGTTTCAAGCTTATCAGAAGGGGTTTCAAGCTTATTGAAAGGGGGTTCAAGGTTAAAATACAGATAGGGTTTCAAGCTTATTTTATGGGTTTTCAAGCTTAACAGGTAGGGTTTCAATCTTATTGCCTCGGTTTTCAATAGAGTTTCAAACTCATCTGATGAAGTTTATTTCAAGCTTATTTAGGGGGGTCCAGACTGAGAGGGGGTTTCATATAAATCTAATGAGGTTCTACATGTCATTCCATCTGAGATCGGAACACCTTCCAACCCCTGATCACTGAGAGGTATAGTGGCAGGTTATAGGGGCGGCACCAGGATTTATTTATTAAAAAAACGCACAAAAGAGCAGGGAAAGAATTTATGCATCCATCGTGCATTGATTTACGCACATGCACGCGAGATTTACACCTTCCTATGAATTGACAACCACCCATTCAAGAATGGGAATGGGGGGAGAGCACTTGGACCCATCGTCGTGGCTCCGATTGGCCTGGGAGCACCTTGGGTGACTCCTACAGAGTTTTTGGAATTAGGAACTAACCAAAGAGAACATAGAACACTAAAGAAATAGTGTTTCCCATACCATTATAATGTGCAACCAAATATATTCAATAGAAAGATGCCAATATTTTGATAAACTACGCACCTGACGTCATACCAGCACCTTAATTATGTGCGCTGACCTCTAACGGTTCTTTTCTAAACTACAAAATGGCGGTAAAAAGTGTTAAAGTTGTCGCCTGCTCAAGCTGCGTATTTGACACGGGTACAAGCGGCGCTAAGTCTCCGGAACAGACGACATTTTCCGAGAAACGCCGCCATGACATCGGGCAACGATTAGTGGCGGGAAAACGCCGACTTACGTCACGCGAGCATGCGCAATGGGACGCCGTCTAGTCAAAAGTCGTCTGATGTGGTTTGTGAATGAATCCCCAGCCGAAAAGTCTGTGGGTTCTTTGTATCACAACGCATTCTTCGCTGAATAAGCAGTCGGGTTTATAGAATCACATACGTCGGCAAATAGTAGGAAAAAAGTAATTGCTTTATGAATTCCACGGAACGTCATGGAATCACATGGAATCACATAGGCGCTTCCTAATTGCGTAAGCCGTTTACGTGACGTCAAAACTGGTTGTTGAATAAGGAAGAACATAAACATTTAAGGAAGTTATTTTTTGGTTGTTATTTTCTGTCTAAATGAGAATTGCTGAAATTGGGTGAAATTCCGCACGTTTTGAGAAGAGACAGAAATAAGTGGAAATACAGACGTAAGCCTTTGGAAATTGTAGTTTTAATTTGTTATTCGTAGCTATTCAAGCAGAATATATAGGTTTCAGTTATTCACGTTAACATCCTCCAATATAAATTTACCTTACTGTATGGAACTAGAGAAATGATATCAATATTCACTTATATGTAGTTAAATTTATTGTATAGAAGCAGTTCCAATTCTTTTAATGGATCAATTTGGTTTCCAAATATTTTTTCAATTTAAAACATTCATTCACTGCAATATATTGTTTCATATAGTCATCCATAATCGATTTCTTTAACCCTTTTATTACAACTTTAAGTCTTAATATGTCTCTACTACCACAAATGGACCCTAACCCTGATCTGGATTCAAATCTATGTACTACTATTTCCCTATCTTGCAAAAAAGACTCAATCAACTGTGGTGACACCTCAAATCACGTGGTCTCTGACGTCACAACTACGTCTAGACGTACAACGTACAACTTGCCCTGGGAATGGGGCCGCCATTTTTCTTTAATTTGTTTTATTTTTTTCTGTTTTCTTGTTCTGTTTTTCGATTATTTTTCCTTCCTGTGTGTCAAGGTCTGTACTCGAACATATGTCTTTCATTGGTACTTAGTTTACCCGTTGACTGGGAAATGATGTATCGTTCTGCGTAAGAAAGGCAACCTTTAAGGATAGGGGTCCATTCATACTTTCAAAAATTATTGAGTGAGTGAGTGATGGATGTGTTATGCCGTACCAAAGCCAGGGTCATTTTCACAGCCAAAACTAGTTGTAATGATGAATTCTGACTTTTCAGATACGTGTTTTGACTTGGTCAGTCTTTGGTGATTGTATTTATGAGATGACGGTGACAGCAGGGGATCAAAACCTGGAAATTATTTTTGCTGTACCTCATCCCTTACTAAACCCAGACACCAACTGGGAATTAAACCCAATGAACCACTTGGTCAGTGCTGGGTGCCCCTTATCATTCCCTTCTATGATCCCTTCAAAACTAAACATCAAGGAGAGAATCACACTTTATTGTGTGGAATGAATAATGAGGATCACTATAATAGTTGAGAGACAAAAGTAGCGTTGGTTTCCAGGGACATTATTATTTTCATAGTCAAAGGGGTCTTTCGAAACTTATATCAAAGGCCACCCAGTGCACTGAAAGGAACAAAACATGAACCGTGAGAATTGGGTTGAAGGAGTGTCAGCCAATGACTAGACAGAATTCATGACTATTAAAATTATTGTTTAATGACAAATTATTACTTTTTATGACCTTGTTCAGAATTATGCATACATAATACAGAGTTTACGGGAGGATGCAATAGCAGATCCAGGTTTTTGAAAAGGGGGGGCGTGCTATTGGAAAACATTTTTTTCAATATCTTTTCGGCCAAATGTTACATTAAAAAATTCCAAATTAGGTCCAAAAAACGCACCCCGCGACCCACTAAATCTGCCACTGCCGTTCTAACGATGTAGTTTACTAAAAAAAAACAAGATTTGCCTAAAAAGGGCTTGACTAGCTCTCAATTTTGCTGTGCATCGCCCCCACTTTGCAGGTCTGTTTGACTGTGGGTGACTTTTCAAGTGCCCCCCCCCCCTCAGGATAGAGGTCATTCCGTCAATCAGTCCTCCCCAGCCCTCTGCCCTGAAACTGGTTGGCCTGTAGCCCACTGGACTGTGAGAAATAGTTTTTTTTATATGTGCTTAGAAATGGAAGGCTTCGGTGAATTGTGCTTTGGGATAGGTTGGGATGTAATGTAGCAGTGTATACAAAGTTTGTTGTGTAAAATTAGTCAATTTTCAGATGGTATTGTTTAGTTTGCATCCTTGAACCGTAAAAATTGATTCCGGTTTCGACTCGACCCAGACTCTTGGAAGGGGTATATTAGAATACTGTGAATGCAAATAATTTTACTGGTAAACATTTCCACTGAAAATCTTTTTAAAAACAAGTTAATAGTGCTATTGAAAAAAAATGAATAAATAACCTATCCATACTGCACGGTCTTATTACACATAATCACAATTAAGGAATATAAACAGACGTACTTCAATTTCTGTAATTTGATCACAATTTTGACTAGCCAGGTAAGCCAGAATTTCAAGGAAAGGGAAGGGGTTTGTTTCTAGATACTGGTGTCAATTTCTGATGATATTGAGTTATTTCTTATGTTGTATCTTAATAAATCACAAAAATGAAAAAAAGAAGAAAATGCCCCCACACACAATTGATCTCCAAGAAAGATGCTGTTATAAAAACTCTTGTAACTGTGTCCCATGCTATGCTAATGGAGAATGTAAATAATATTGGGTAAATTAACATAATTATAACATGTAGCATGGCATAACAAATAACCTGTAGACTGTTACATATGTACCCTAACATTACACCAGCCCATACCTTGTCACCTTATGTTTTAATCCCACACCCCAGTGACATATCCCAACTCTTTTCTTCCCCCCCCCCCCATTCCCCCCCCCCTCCCCCTCCTCCAGTTATATATGTTTTACCAGGAATCCCCTGGAGGCTGGCTCCGGGCCAAACCAGAAATATCATAGTACTGGGGCGGGGCTCCACACTGATGAAGTCTCAATGGAAATAGTGCTGAAATTTGACATTGCAATATTGGAGTTACCTTAAAGGCTTTCAAATGACATAATAACCTTTTTCAGGGAAGCTTCCCCACCTCCCTTTCGGACTGAATTTCGTTTTAAACATTAGAATAAGGCCCGTTTTCATGTTGTTTCGCACTGTCCCACCCACCCTCTTGTGTGTGTGCTTTGACATTATTATGGACAGCCCCTTAGTCCAGTAGGAAACAAACTTTATTGTAGGATTTGCATCACTGAATTATGGAATTTAGTTCTAGGCCACCAATCCAGGGTTATGAGCCTGTTTAGATATGAATATTTACCCCTTGTTACCGATAACTATTTGGAATTTTGTTGTTGTATATCTCTTCTTTAGATACATTTATTCGTTTTTCACAATATTACTTCCTTTTTAAATTTGGTCTGATTAAAGAATAATGTACTCAGAAATACACTTCATTAGTAACCCAATTTAATCATTTCATTTGGAACTCTTAATGGAGAAATCCCAATAAAATTCACTTGGACAAAATTTCCTTGAAACTTAAACTTCTTAAAAATAGCAAATTGTTAGGTCAGTTATTTCAGTCACAGCAGTGCCTGGATTCCAGACTATAGTACAAAGGTCACGTGACCAAACTCTGATAAGACTTTGGGGGCACCGATTGTCCTCTAATCTAATGCAGTCAGGATGTACCTTTAACCCCACTGGGTAAAAAGGGGGTGGGGTGACTTGGTTTACATACGTCTGGATGTGTGTGTTCGGGTTTCGAAAATGGACCCATTTAGAGCTACTTTGTTCATGAAAAATTATATACCGATAATCAGGGGATCATCAAGGGTAAATACAGAATTTAAAAAAAAAAGGGGGGGGGGTCCACATAAAGGATAAGAAAAAAAATGTGAAGTATAAGCCTTCACCAAAAGGGGGTTGTGGGTGGGAGGTAACACCCTTGGATCCTCCCCTGAATCATTCATCATAGACCCAAGGATTTAAAACGGACATAAGGGGCAGCTAGCTATAGGGTGTATGGTCTACGTATAGTAGTAAGCCAATGTATGTCACTGTTGTGAAATATAATACAACCACGAGATATTAGATGAAACCTAAAGTTTACGTAGTTTTAATTCATAAGCTTCAAATGCTATCCACAATACTCAAGGTCACAGAAAAAATGCAAAGAAATATCCTGTATCATGTGATTCAACCATGAGGTTAAGTTCACAGCAAATTGTAGATTCACCTTCAATAGAGAGGTCATTGAGCTTCACCATTAATAAAAGATCGGTCAAAAAGTGTGTTAAAACCACTGGACCGTGACGATGTAAACACTGCCGGCTGGTCCTGGGCAGCTGTTGTTGTCCCATATAGCCTCACGGAAGGTATCAGCGTAACATACACGTGACAATCCCTCATTTAGTGACATAGGAAAATTCCTACCTCAACCTTGGCAATGAGTATTATATAAGCCTTTAGAATGTGTTTATATTTTCTTTTTTAATGATTTAATCTGTTTTGATGCTCTTAGTTACCCTTCACTGTCGTGTGACTTTCAGGTGGGAAGAGGTCTTTAGTGATGACTCACTGAGCTGGAATTATCATATCTGAAGAGATATTTGTAAAGATCTGTAAAGAAGTGTAAATATATTTTTGCAAATAATCTTGGGCAAATATTCACCTTTTAAGTACTCTGACCTACGACCTTACCTCTCGTTCTATGTCATGTCTTTTTTTCTTTCAACAACTGGCTCAGAAAAATGTTATTTGCAGAACATTTCGTAATGAAGCCTTTGATATGTTTTAATTTGAGTCAAACCCTATTCGGCTGACGCCTTCAGACAATGAAGAGGAATGTTGCATACATCTTAATATGTTGCAAATGAATCTCTAATAGTATGACAGTCACTTTTCAAACAAAAGAAAATAATTAATACTTGGATTATTTGGAATTTAACCAAGTAAAGGCTTTCGGATTCTTGCGTTCTGGGGAACTTTCTGAAAAACTCATTTCCCCTCTACTTAGACCCCCCCCCCCCCCCCCGCCACCTTATTGCCAACAAAATACTTTCAACCAACATATACCTGCAAGACAGCCCATGGAAAGCTAAGTATAGTCACCCTAGGCCTACACATAATAGAATATTTAATACAGAATAGAACGCGGTCTATAAAGTGAATTGACCCTCAGTCCTGGCGCCAGGTACATTTACCCAAGGATTATGTGGGATGATGCAACGTGAAGTCAAACAGGTGTGAATCTGAACTCCATGTTCAGAAGGCATGTGTCGAAAACATGTTATTGTCAAAGTACCCCAGGACAGGCTTCAGCCGGTATGTATTGTACACACAGAAGTGAGTATTGTACATAAACATGGTCCATGATGCATACTAGCATCTCAGCTGTTTTCCTCCAGATTTGTCTTTTTTTACCCTTTCTTTTCTATTTTTCCCCTTTTTTTCAGTTTTTTCCCCTTTTTTTTCTCTTTTTCTCTTTTTCTCTTTTTTTCTCTTTTTTTCCTATTTCTTTTTAATTCATGTATCGGGGAGATCTTCAGGTTTCCCTGTAACTCCAGGTGGTATAATGGGTTCAGAAGGTAGTCTCTATACTGACTGTTGGTTTCTGAAAATGCCCATGTCATAGTATTAAGTGGTTATCATGGTCAGATTTAACAACTGGAGCCCCTTTAGATTTACCTGGAATCCCCTCAGATCTACCTGGAACCCCTTGGATTATGGGGTTGGGTTTGGCCTTAATGGTAATGTAGTTACCTTGATTCAGAGAAATCAAACATGGACAGGACAATGTGAGGTGTAGCCCCATGGATGTTGATGTTTGCGTCACCTCTTCCAGGACCTCAATTCACCCAGGGTCCCAACACACCTGGCCATGAATCCTATATGTTGATCACAAGCCCCACCTTTTTCCATTACATAAAACACCCACACTCACTCACTCGCTCAATTCTAAGCTTTTCAGAGAATTAACCATCCCCCTTTCCAAAAATAAAAAATAAATAAATAAATAAAATCTGGACATGAGAAATCAGGGTGGGGGGGACTGAATAAGTGAATAACAAGGGGGTGAGTAGCATTACTCAACAGCTGGAGGTATACAACAGTGTTTGTGGGCCGGTACGGAATGCTGGCTTCTGATTGGTTGGCGCTGTGCCAAGGACTGCAGCCAGCGTCTGTTTATATATACGGGTCCCCCACGTGGGTAGGCCATATCCAGACTCACTGCTCAACTGGACCCAACTAGGACCAAACCAACCCCAACTAGCCAGTTGGGATCACAGGGACATAGATCAGACAGGGATTTGATAGTTGTGTTTGAGATTCAAACTGGACATTGCTTCTGAGGTGTGATTTTGGATTCTGGAAGTGCTTATCATCTATAGACATCCAGTGCAGAATACGCCTGATTTAGTCTGCTTGAACGTCAATGCAGCATCACGGTGAGTGTTCAGGGTTTCCTCTTTTATTTATAAGGGGTTCTTCTTTACCAATAATGATTGTATATTGTATATGTTATCTATAGCAGTTTGAAACCTATCAAAGATGCCAATGATGGAATTTTCCATGTGGTAGTGTGACAGAGGTCACTTGTCTCAATATCCTCCTTTCTGGACTTCTGAATCAAACTTGACCATGTCAGTGCTGTACCCATCCAATATACGGTATTAGCTCTTTTGGGCAATTGCCATCGTGCCATACATGCAATTATGAAAACAAATACTTTTGCATCAACTCTTTATAATCAGTTCGGAAAAGGGGCTTACACATCTTTAACCTACATACATTCAATGTACCCCTTATCTAGCCTAGCAAAGCTAAACAAATTAACGATTTGAATCTCGGTGATGAACGTGTACACGAGGAAATAGTGGATATTCTTTCGAATGTTTCCAATGATTAGAGATGTGCCTATATGGCAAAATGGTGATGAATCGAATCAATGTTTGTACTCGAAAGTGTATCGACATGGTTTGTAAAATGAAACAAAAAGTTGTTTCCAAATTGCAAGGAGCCTTTCGAAAGTGCATTAAAACACGAAAAGCTTTTGGTTAAAGGTATCCATATCCCCAAAACAACCTAAATGCTTTGACATAAACTGGGTACCCCCAAAACATACAGGAACACAGGTTAGAACGTAAAAAGGTGTATTCTAAGTCACCTGCCACCTACTTAAAGGTTTAAGGAGTTATGGTGTAAAAGGTCAAAGTGTCTTTGCGCAGTTGTCACCTTGACTTCCCCTTCAGTAAAGGCGCAGCTCTGATGACACACTGATGAATCTGTGTACAAAGTTTACGCCTCCCTGAGTCTTTTCAAGTCCAGCCAACCCCATCCTCCGCTCATGTGGGGGTGGGTGTATGTTTACACACATGTATGTACCTCTATATACCCATTACACACTTAGCTTGTCACAGAATGCACAGTCTATGACTGTTATACCTGTTACAGACTCACAGAATGCGCATTCTAGGACTGTTAACCCAATACAGACTTATCACGGAACGCGCATTCTATAGGAAAACTTACCTCGGTTGACAGTACAACCCTGAATACGAGGTGGGTGTAGAAAAATTACTGCCTGAGGCCGTTAGGCTGAGGGCAGTAATTTTTCTGACATCCCACCGAGTATTCAGGGTTGTACTGTCAACCGAGGTAAGTTTTCCTTATATTATATATACCATATTTTGTAAGTTATAAGCAAAAGAGAAAGGAAATTACCAGTGGAGCAAAGTGGGCAGTATTCCAATGTATTGATTATGCACATACTTTGACTGGTGTCAAGCAGTTTTCCCTAATATTCATTATTTTCTCTTAAATTAGGATTCTATCACTATCTCCATTTAATTAGACTGCATTATTTCACCTTAAATTAAAAAAATTATCATGCAAATCCATTCAGAATTCACAAAATAAGGAGAAAAACATTTACACAGTAAAGCAAGGTGGGCAGTATATACAAATACTGCCCACTGTGCCAATACACCAAAAATACTGAATGGCAGTGTCCAGTTAGTATTCATCATGTATTTTGGCATTGGTATATAATATTAGGACATACCTGTTACACACTCAAAGAATATGCATACTCTGACTGTTACACCCATTACTTACTCTTCACAGAATGCGCAGTCTAGGACTGTTACTCCCATTACACCCATGTCACAGAATGCACATTCGAGGACTGTTATAACTGTTACACACTCACAAAATACGCATTCTAAGACTGTTGTTATACCCATTACACACGTGTCACAGAGTGCGCATTCTATGGCTATTAATATAGACCCAATGCGAATTCTGAGGCCAAAACCTTTACAGACTAGGCCCCAGAATGTGCATTGGGCCTATCGTTAAGAACCATAGAATGCGAAATTGTGCAATGAAAATGGGTATGTTTACCAAAATAAATCTCTGAAAGTGGGAGAAAACATTTAACAGTGGCGGATCCAGGGGGTGGCGTCGCAAAAGGGGCAATTGCCCCCCCCCCCCCCTAGACCAAGTGGAGCATTATTCAAATAATCTGAGCTTGTTGATTTGTACAGATCTGACAAGAAGAGCTTACGAAACAGAATATGAATATTCTATTCATATTGAATTCTATATCGTCCAATTTTGTGGTCATTCTGATTTATTTTTTTAAAGAATAATGACATAATGTAAAACCCCAGAAATTAGCATCAATCATAGTTCTATAATAAGTAAGGTGGGTTCCAACTGGTTTGTGGCTGTGGCCTTCGGAGACTGGAGTGTGCTATACCCTTGGCCTGTTGCCATGGAAGTCAGTCCCCCACGTCAAGGGGTTACTAAGGTTACTAGGGTTACTAAGGTTACTCAACCAGCCAGAGACCGCTAGGGAGCATGGGACCTTCACTCTCCAGCTGAACATTAGTCCTATAGACTACCCATGAGGCTTAGGAGATTGTAGAGGCTATGCTTGGAGAGTATAATCAGACCCCCATGTTGTTGCATGAATTCACAACCTTCAAGTTTTCCAGCCTCCCAATGTGACATTGGTTCCTAGTATGACCAACCCCTGCTGTTTTAGGCAGGAAATCACTTTGCTTCTTGATTTGATTCACTGAATCAAGTAATTTCTTGATTTAATCAGTCAAGCCTCTGCTATTAAATTTAGTTCGTGTGTAGTGCCATTAATCTTATAGATATACTAAATCACATTTATTTACCGACTCTAGATGTTTAGATGATGACGATGATGTGTTGAAGTTTAAGGTCTACTAAGCAATTTTTCAGCTATATTGAGACCAACCCCAGTTTTTGACCGACCAAGGTCAATGATTGAATCTATGGTTGTGGAAAAGACGGCAAGGCAAGGTAGTATAGCACGCACAGCCCAGACTCGAACCCAGGCCTCCCATGTGCGAGGCGATGACCCTACCCACTATAATATCTCGCCCTCCCCCCTATAAGTGTTTAGATATCTTGGGGGGTGGGGTGCAGGGGAAACCAAGGAAACTAAAGTTCTGTGAACACATAATAGGATAAGACGTATGATATGAAGACACAACATGTTTTCAAACTATCTTGACAGTAGACGGATATACAACAGGCTAAACCCCATACCCCCTAGGCGATTTTACCGGCGACTGGCGATGGGCAACAGCAGAATCACTGGTAAATTCATCACCAATTCAGATCACCCGTTAGCACGTAATATTGAAATATTACATCTAACAGGTGATCTGAATTGGTGATGATTTTACCAGTGATTCTGCTGTTGCCCATCGCCAGTCGCCGGTAATATCGCCTAGTGGGTATGGGGCTCTAGGATTGAAGATATAACTCTATGGAGTTCTAGAACTGTAGAGTTCCTACAGTATACACGACTGTTCGATAGGTTTAAGTTTATGTTGCCTACCCTTATCTCATACACCCCCTCCCTTCACCAACCCTCCATCCCCCCCCCCCCCCCCCATTCCCCACCGGAGCACCCCTACATGAGAGTTTGCACCAGCTTCAGACTTCACTATGTTTTAGGTCCTTCGTAGAAATGAGGGGGTGGGGGTTGTGGAGTAGAAACAGGGTGGGGGTGGGGGAGGGGGGTGGAGGGTACTGGAGGGCAGGAGGTGTATAGAGGTGGTCTGCCCTGGGGTACACTGGAGGAAACATGACTGTAAAACTTATAATATTTAATGTACCGATTTTCATGCTGGCGATTTTGTATTTATTCGATTTTCTCTGAGAATATGGCATGAAAGCACATATTCTATATTTCCATTTGAATGAGAATTTGTAAAACCTTTCCAGTGATATATATGATGCCTACAGTCAACTTTATCTCCTGCTTCACATTTTTAAAATCAGCACCAAAATTGGTACGTGAAATATATATATGTATAATGAGCATGTAAATCGACACCGCAACAGAGGCATTTCCCAATTTCGACATGAAATATAAGGCCTTATGACTCTAGTGATACAACAAATAAGACACACAACACAGTAATAAACAACTAATAATACACAGACACACAGCGGGAAAATTTCTTAAATTATGACAATAAGCAAGTGGACCTCCCTCCATGCTCTAGCCGCCCATTTGTCCAAGGGTCACTAAGCACTAAGTTTTTGAATTGCCACTCAGACAGAATTTACATCACATTACTGTAAATCCGGGGAACTTGGGTACATAAGTGATTAATTCAATTTACCTAGAAATCATTAGTTAGCAGGAGATATTATCATTCCATAAAGTTGCACTAAGAAAGTGTACAGTTGGCATTATTTTGTTTCTTTCGGCTCACAATTTCCAAGGATGTTGTATAAAAAGTTTTGTTGGACACCTATTCGCTAGATTGTGAGAATGTACTAAGTAGACACTTTTTGATGGTTTCTCCTTTTTCACAATAAGTCACTAGGTGCATATATGACGGATGGCGTGGCCTTACAGTTTCCAGGCCCGCTCGGCCATTGAATATACCTCAACAGAAATGACACTGCAATGTTGTTTTTCCCATTGGCCTAAGCTTATAATTATTATGTTCTGAATCAATCGTAAATGAAGAGTCAGAATCTGAAGCTCTATTGTATATATAGCTATAGCAAAACAACTTTTCAAAGAAAGGCTGAAAGGAATAGTCAAGTTTGCCAGTGAATACCAAGATTCTTGTTCCTTATTGAATTGATATCTCAATAACAGGATATTGGCTTGAGTAAATAGTGAATGACCCTCTATGTGTTATTATAATATTTGTAATGAAGCATACTCCCAACCATAAGTTCCACTGAATAAGCAACCCGATTGAATATTTAATTATTATTGTAGATAGAAATAGACTTGATCCAAAGAAATATTTTTAATCTAGAATAGGAGGAATTTATCAATTAGCAATAACCTTGGCAACGTCCAACTAGTCCACAGAAGTTTCCCCCGCACCCTACTCTCCACTGTTCAATGCTATAACACATGGTTCATACTACCTGTTAGCTAACTCAGAGAGAGGCTGTCACCATGGCAACCAGGTGTCAAAGGTTGCCATGTGACGCAAGAGACCTTGACGTAATACAAGGAGATTCAATGAATGTTGAGTAACCTCACCATTGAATACTGAAAACTTCTGGATTCAGTAGGTCTTCTGCACATTTAATCATCAGGGGCGGATATAGGTTTTCGAAAGGAGGGGGGTCAGCATAAAGGTTAAGTACTAAAAAAGGCGTGCATTTGCACATACACATGCAACATTTTCCTCTCTTTTTGCAGTTTAGGGGTCCAGCAAAAGGGGGGCATGACCCCCTGGACCTCCCCACCGGATCTGCCCCTTGAATCATATTGTGCTGTTTCGCTTCTTCTTATTCATATCTCAAAATCACAATAATTGTAAACATCTGTATCAATGCTACGTTAATAGTAACTATCACTGCCTTAATTTTATAAATACATGTACATTGATTATTTTTCTAAAATGACAAGTTTGAAAACACCCCTATCAAGTGTGAGCTGACTACAATTGTTGTGGTTGATGTTTATTTTGTTGAGTATATTACTGTTGTTGTTGTTGTTGTTGTTGTTGTTGTTGTTGTCGTGTTGTTGTCGTCATCGTCGTCGTTGTTGTTGTTGGGATTTGTTTTATTGTAGTTTTTTATTGTTTTTCTATGCCCTATTTGTACGTGTGATATATGCTGAGTTCAAAAGGTTGTCCCCTCATGTGTTACGACCTATGATTACCTAACTATCCATACCTGCCGTTCATGTAGTGTAAAGTTACACAGGTAACAGTGGTCAAATGATCCCCCTTTCACCTTTACTGCCCACTCTGTATCCTCACTAATTGGTGTGGAGATACACTTTGTATGGGCGTGGTGCACTGGGAAATTCATTAAAAGGCACATAATATGAATCAACGGGTCACTTTACCTATAGTGAGTTGATGTTAACACTGGCCTGTCACATAATGGGGGTATAACAGTGAATACACGCATATCAAATTTCACGTACTTCTAGTGATTTTCTGGGCTAAAAATCTCAGGATTTTTAGAACTGTTAACAGAATTAAAATTTGGTCCTGTAGGACAGCCCAAATTCAACAGCGGGACCCGAAGCAACGGCAATGTCCTTGTTGAAGATATTCAATTGTTTCACTATTTCATTAAGTGATGGGCCACAAAACAAAGGTCAGTTTCAAAAGACAAATAGGTTCAAGGTCAAGCCTTCAAGCTAAAGGTAAAATAAACAAGGTCTAATAGAGCAAGGTCAAATAAACAAGGTCAAGGTTACAGGAGATACCAAGAATAACGCCAACAGATTCAAGGTCAAGTAATATCTAGGTACTTTAAGGTTCTGATATTCGAAAAGGTGTACCTAGATACAGAAAACAGTAGTACATTTATAACATTACTGTATCCATGGGAGGGACCAGGAGGAGTGGGGTGTTTCATAAGTTTCCCCTCAAATTCCGAAATCCTTCAGGTTTGAATTGAACCTCTCGGGTTTTATTGAAACCCCGATAGGTTTATTGGAATCCCTTGAGACTTTTTGAGAACCTCCTCAGAATTTTTTAGAACTCCTTCAGGTTTTACTTGTGCCCCCCTTCGATTTTATGAGAAACCCCCAGATTTTATTGGAACCCTCTCAGGTTTATTATACCCCTTCAGGTTTTTCAGCACCCCTCAGACTTTTTTGAACCCCCATAGGTTCTATGAGAACCCACTGAGACTGGTCCTTGGTTGACTACCTGAAGCAAAAGGTGTTTTGATCCACTTCCTCAACCTTGCTCCAGAAACTGTGTCATGCAAACGCTGTGACGTCACGAAGGTTTACTTAGGCGGAAGTGTTGTCAGCGTCCTTCACTCTCCAAGCACAAACATCAACATCCTAGCTCTCCGCATTGACTTTTAGCAGATTTTAGACGAAGTACACGGTGGGAGAGTGTGTTTTCACAAGATCTATGTAGTATGGGGGTTGACCACTAAAATCGACATGGCGACAGAGGCTTTTCTGAAATTCGACACATGACATGGAGTCTTAACGACACGACAGGGAGGGTAACAAGCATAGTGACATGTGACTTAGGTTTTTCCTAAATTTGACATGCGACATTAGGATAAATAAGCGACAGAGACATGCGACATTGGCGTTTTTTAAATTTGACACGCAACATCGGAATACCCCCCCCCCCCCGACCCCCTGTAGTACACACTCCCAGGGGTAAGTGCACTGGTCTTGTTTTGAGTATTACCCCAAGACCTTGGCCTACTGTCCCTCCAACCTCCCAAACATTGTGTCGTATTTCTTGTGGGGCAAGTTCGGGTGGGGCAAGGGGGATCTCTGGTAAACAATGTTGCATAAGGCTGAGATAGAAGCGTAAGCAAATATTGTAAACAAGAAGTGGGTCAAAAGTCATGGAAAGGTCATTGGTCGACCATGGTATAAAGTTAATTAGTTTTATTCGTAAAGATCAAGAAATACAGGTGGGCAGTATGAAGTGATTTGCAGATTGTATTAAAGGACATCAGTAAAGTAAAACCCATGTTCCACATAACGAAAGTGCACTGACGATTTGCTGCCAATTTAGATTTGCCAGTGATGATATTTAATCTGCGGTTTTATTGATAAAATTTACCAGAATGTTCGTAATTATTTCCTGCTGATTATATATTGGCAGCCAATATTATAAGTGCTCATTGGCGTCCAGCACTTTAGGCACACTTTTGCCACCAAAATTGTGCCTAAAGTGTTCAAATCGGCCACGCACTTTCGGTATATGGAATACAGCCCTAGGGGCGAGATTCACACTAGGACAATCGTAAATACATTTCTCTCATCTCAAAGTTTAAGATAAGATGTATTAAAAGTCAGTAGTCTTAAATCTATGATTAACAATAGGAACATACGATCATAAGTCAGAAATACAACCTTGAAAAATCCAAATATCTTAACTGAAAATACAATCGTAGAATTATGACCAGTGTGAAACGCCACCTTAATAGATAGATTCGTGAACTCGTTCCTAAACCCTATTTCTGGCCTGGTTGATTGGAAGCTGCCTAAGGTTTCTTCTACAGGTAGGTGTAAGTCTGGGCTGGGAGCTGGGCAGGTAGAGGTGTTTGATTGATTAAGGAAACCCTTCATGGGGATTTCACCTGGTAAACTAATGGGTACCAAAGTTTGATGTGGGCTTTAAGGTAATATTCCAGTTTGCGATGTTTTACTTCTATAAATTTGTGGTGTTTCACGTTAAATTTGAAACTGTTCCTTTTGAAGATATGAATAAACAAAAGCCGAAGAAGGGATATGTTACCGAAAATTAAAATGAATCCTGAAGCTTGTATTCACTTAAATTGCAACCCTTGTATTAAATTTGATATCTAATCTTAAAATAGCTAAAACAATCATAATTTCACATGAATTCAGCTGCAATCCGCAAAACCATTTATAAACATATACGAGCAGCCACTCGATACATTTATACAATTGCAAACAATGATTTAAAAACGATTTCAGACTATATTAAGACTTGGTAGTTTCTCACGTTGATCCACACGTGTAAACCCCTGGGTAGATTCAGTCTGTATATATATACCCAACACCTCCTCGTGGAAGGACCTTGGGATATGTCCATCCTGTATTAAGGGTAGAGATTTTAACAACTAAGATTATTTTAGTCATCAGATGACGCGACATTTCACCCCCTTATTAGCTTAAGGGTTAGATTTTTGTAGTAATACTTTTTGACTGAAAGATGGTGGCGTTTATACTTTGCAATTTGATGTTTTTGTTGTTAGCTATAATGATACAGATGGGTGTGAGTGAGAAAAAAACAGTTGTAGAGTTAGATATATATGAGATGTTAGAAACAGACTTTTGATTTGACTATAGTGAAAACTTCCTGTATCATGATATATATATATATCCAAACAGGAATGACCTTATATCAGAAATCTTAAAATCTTTGAAATGATAACTGTTCGAAATTCGTTATTCCCTTGGGATTACATTATTTTAATTGTTTCAGTTCATTAGATAGTGACTATAACAACCAATGGCCAGTAGTTAGCTTTCAGTTGATAAAGGTCAGGTTTCTGATATAATATACACTCAAATAAATCGCCCGCATATTATGCTCAACCCTGGTATCTATCCTTAACCATTCAACATGTCCATCATCAGGGCTTGTAGAATTGCATAAGGTCTCTTCTTTCATAGTAAACAAAGACTTGCATAAGGTCTCTACCTTTATAGTCAACAGAAACTTGCATAAGGTCCCTGAAGTCTAGTGTGGGGTTAAATAGTGTACTCAGTGACCCCACTCAAGTTGGTTCAACTAGATTGGGTGCATTAGGGTTAAGCTCCAATGGATTATAGCAAAGTGTTATAGTAGGATGAGTTTATATACCCCCAGTTCGGAATTCAGATCCTTTGAATGCAAAGAAAACTATCTTATGGGACCTGGGTACTATCCTTGAACTGTGTTGATCAAGAATTGTAAAGGTGTTGATACAAGTGTTTTGAGAGGAATAGATGAAACTATTTTAGGTATAATCTTTTATATTTAAGTTCTATAGTATGTGGGCAAATAGTGAGATTGGCAGCCTGGGGTAATGTACTTGATATGAATTAAACCAGCTGTTGTATATAGTACCCCTAAAACCATCCAGAGACTGTTTGAACCAGGGATGACTTGGTACAGCAAAAGTGTGAATTAACGGGAGAGTACACAGTATTTCAGAAAGGGGAGAGGGGTGTCCACATATAGGCTAAGTACTAAAGTGGCATGCATGTGTGTGCATGCACGTATCATTTTTTCTCTTTAGCAAGTTTAAGTCCCCACCAAAACGAAGGCGATGGGGGAGGGGGGCAGGACCCCCTGGATCCCCCCTCCGGATCTGTCCCTGATTTACACATTGCGTACTGCTGTATGTCTATGTACTTATCATTGATACCTATTTTTTGCACATACAATTGTTCACGCTTTTCCTGGTTCTATCAATCTAACTAAAAGATATTTTCTTACATATTCACATCCTACTATTTGCGCACTATTGTCATCACAAATAATGCAAGAAAATGTAAAGAGTGTGACATTTGATAATGTTAATGATGGGGGAGGGGATATGTTAAGAGTGTGAAGTTAATGCAAGCATAAGGTATGTTTTAAGGCAAGGCCCGATAATCCAGCGCTTCCCTATTCCTTTACAGGTACTCATGCTTGGACAGATGGTAACTAATTAACAATTTAGTGTTCATTGCAGGGTTCTTATAATTCATCCGGCGTCAAAGAAAATTGCACCAATTGCAACAACGTTGTCTCCTGCTTGTTATAAATAATAAGAAAAAATATGAATATGACTGAATATTATACTTTTTGTTCTTTCAGGATTTATCAACTACTGATCACAGAAGTGCAACTCAGGGATAGTAGCTGCGAGACGTTTTAATAGTCACAACCAGTATACTGAACAAAATAACAGTCAACATTGCCATACGCTAAAGACCCTTTAATCTATTACTACACACCAAGAGGCAACAAAACCTACCCACTAGGTTCCAGACTACATATTATGTGCTTGAACCAGTGACAAACACAGAAGAAAAATAAAAAAGACTTGTAATCACATAAACAACAATCAAAATGGGTGCTAAAGACTTTGAAAAGAAACGAAAGCGGAATGCTTCGGGCGAGTCCACGACATCGACCGATTCGGTCTCGAAGTACATCCCAACCCCTCCGGATGGTGGGTGGGGATGGGTGGTGGTCCTGGCTTCCTTCATCAACCATGTGATTGTTGATGGAGTCGCCTTCACCTTCGGAATCTTCTACATGGAGTTCCTGAGGTACTTTGAGTCGAGTAAATCGCAAACCGCACTCGTCGGCTCCCTCCTGGCTGGGTTCTACTTAATGGCTGGTAGGTTGTATTTCATATCTAAAAAGCAGGAATTAGGACTAACTTTTTGTTTATCTTTACATACACACGATAGTATCTGACATAGCTTAAAGGTATTAGACATGCACTTATCGGAGTAAAGAATGATAATTACTGGCCTCAAAACTGATTGAAGTTATTCATTATTATTAATGATTCTATCAAATACTTTGCTGGAATCGCTATAGTTCCTTGACAAAATTATTGAAATTACTTTTGTGGCTACCATCTTACACGTTGCTGAAGAGATTAAGTGTTGATCTCCCCGGTATCACCAGTTATACTGAATTGGAAATTCCAATTTTTAGTGTTTATTAATGAACACCCATAATTCAAATAACTAGCACCTCCACTAATACTTAAGTGGAATTAAGAAAGTTATTTGATTATTATTGTGTCTTTAAATGAGCACAGCTTTAATTTATTTTTAAATTTTACGGAGAATACTTTTTAGTAAAAACCAAATTGTTTTACATGCCATGTGGTTCGATTATCTAATAAGAATAAATTTATTTCACAGGCCCAGTGGCCAGCGCGTTGGTGAACAAGTTCGGGTGTCGTGTGGTGTGTGTGGCGGGGTCCCTGCTGTCGGCCCTCTCCTTCATCCTCTGTACCCTCTCACCCAACATCCATGTCATGATGGTCACCTACGGCTGTATGGGAGGTAAGCCTGGGCAACAAGAATTTTTTAAAAGGCTGGGCAACAACAGTTTATAGAATATTATAGGTGTGTGTTACCTATGGCTGTATGGGAGGTAGGTCTGGGCAACAACAGTTTGTAGAATATCATAGATGTGTTTTTTACCTATGGCTGCATGAGAGGTGAGACTGGGCAACAACAAATAGTAGATTATTATAGGTGTGAATTTTACCTACAACGATGGTCACCTACGGCTGTATGGGAGGTAGGTCAGGGCAACAGGAGTTTGTAGTTCAGGCATAGGGTGGTGTGCGTGGCGGGGTCCCTGCTGTCAGCCCTCTCCTTCATCCTCTGTACCCTCTCACCCAACATCCAGACCATGATGGTCACCTACGGCTGTATGGGAGGTAGGTCTGGGCAACAATGATTTGTAAATTATTACAGGTGTGTATTTTACCTACACCTATACTGGAGGTAAAACTGGGCAACAAAAGTTTATAGAATACCATAGGTTTGTAGTTTACCTGTAATTACATTGGAGGTAAGACTGGGTAACAAAAGTTTGTAGGATTTTATAGGTGTGTGTTACCTATGGCTACATGGGAGGTAAGTCTGGGCAACAACAGTCAACATTGCGGTGTGCGTGGCGGGGTCCCTGCTGTCGGCCCTCTCACCCAACATCAAGACCATGGTGGTCACCTACGGCTGTATGGGAGGTAGGTCTGGGCAACAACAGTTTGTAGTTCAGGTGTCGGGTGGTGTGCGTGGCGGGGTCCCTGCTGTCGGCCCTCTCCTTCATCCTCTGTACGCTCTCACCCAACATCCAGACCATGATGGTCACCTACGGCTGTATGGGAGGTAGGTCTGGGCAACAACAGTTTGTAGAATTAATGTTTGTTGCTGTGTCTTACCCATGGCTACATGGGAGGTAAGCTTAAGTCGGGGCAACAAGAGTTTGTAGAATACTATAGGTGTGTGTTACCTATAGCTACATGGGAGGTAAGTCTGGGCAACAACAAAATAGTAGATTATTATAGGTGTGAATTTTCCTCACAATGATGGTCACTTATGGCTACATGGTAGGTAAGACTGGGCAACAACAGTTTGTAGAATGTTATAGGTGTGTGCCCTACTAGAGATGCAAAATACATTGGCGTTAGAACAAGTACACTCTATTCGAAGTTGAGACAGTTGGATACCGAAAAATTAAAATAAAACATCTTTTAAGCATTTATAAGATTAACACCACATCAGGAAAGTCAATGCCGCCAAAAAATACATGAACACCAATGACTCACTTGCAGTTAACAACACCAGTTGAAATTTTACCATGTATTTGATATAGAATTACTGTTTTTCCATACTAAAAACTCACATTCTTATTCCAGGTTTTGGGTTCGGGCTGATCTACCTACCGTCCATCGTCTCCGTCAGTTACTACTTCGAGAAGCGAAGAGCCCTGGCCACGGGCATCGCCGTGTGCGGTGCGGGGGTCGGGTGCTTCATCTTTGCTCCTGCCGGTAGACTGCTCATGAGGCACTTTGACTGGAAGAACTCCATGTACATAGTGGCTGGAGTCACTCTCAACAGGTGAGAGTTTTCTGATATTATTCATAGATTGTGAAATAAAGTGTTAATTAAACCTTTTAGAGCAATATCAGCGTGTTGGTGTACTCTCCAATCAAGCTGTAGTCTCTCAGAAAACGGCAGATTCTTTTCATTTTACTTTTTCCTTTTTTTCCTTTTTTTTTCCTTTTTTTTCTGAAGATTTTTTTCCAGTTGAGTATTTGTGAAAGAGTTTTCAGGAAGTAAAGACCGTCAACATATTCACCAGTAAAATGCCATCTAATTTTCACTTTTCAAACGTATCAACTAAATTATCTATTTGGAAATTTCTAGGAATATTTTTGAAAACCCTAGGGGAATCGAGTACATCATAATTATTAGCACGTACCTTGTAGGGTCTAAAAGATTAAAAACTGTTATGTCATATTTGTGTTTTTGTTACCTAATTTTAAAGTCAATGCCCTCATCGTCAGAGCGAGCCCTCGGACGATCTTTTCTGTATGTAAATATCAGCAATTTCCTGACATCTCGCCTGGGAATAATACAAGTTCCTTTTTTAATATGTTGATTGTGAGGAAGATAAAGCATGTACGTACGTTAGGTACCTCTGATTCTAATTCTTTGGTTTCCTTTGATTCTTTTCCACAGTTGTATCTGTGGAATGCTCATGAGACCATTGGAAGCACCAAAGAAGAGGCCACGAACCAAGAACATCTTCGATCGACTGAAGGAGAAGATCTTGCGGAGCGCTCCAAGCCTGACCAGCTCAGAAGATGGGGATGAGGAGGAACCAGAGAGTGACATGCTTGAAAGGGTTCAAGAAGCTAAACTTGCCCGGGAACAAGCCTTAAGAGATGCCGAAGAAGGTGAAAGTGACATTGGTTCTGGGCCGAACTCCAGGAGGAGCTCGGTTCGTCGTTCATTCGAAGCTCCAGGAAAGAGTCGCAATGCCTCGATTATCACTTGCAACATGCAGCAGGGGCATCTCCCACAGATTATTGTGGAGGATGTTGCAGAGGCTCTTGCAAGTGAGGAGGACAATGAGAAATCCAAGATGATCCCAAATGGCCAAGAGGAGAAGAAAGATGTGAAAGACACTTCAGAGGAACAAGCACCAATCATCAATGGCTGTGCCAATGGATGTGGCAGCAACATGGAGCATGCTTTGCTCTTGTCCAACAAAGATGACATGAACAACATACAGAATGGCCTTTTGGCCAAACCTGATGACTTAAAAGTAAAAAGCCTGAGTACAGCCAATGTATGGGGTCTTACTCCGCGAAAGCGGAGCATTCCGCCCGGTGTTTCAAAGGAAGACTATGCAAGACCACTATACCGGAGAGATATTTTCTACAGCGGAAGCATCCTTCACATTACAGAGTTCCGGTCACAACCAAACTTCAAGCAGTATGTGGCTAGCATCACCAATATCCCGAATGAGCCTCCGCCTGAGAAGGAGAGCAAGTTCTGGAAGTCAGTGCCAATCTCTAAAGCTGCAAAAGACATTCTCAAACAAATGTTGGACTTATCATTGCTCAAAGTAAATATCCTCCCTATCTATGTCTTTAATTTGAAAACTTTCTGAAAATCTGTAAATTTCTTACAATGGCAATAATGATATCAGTTATAACCAGTTTACAATTAATGTGTTGTGAGTTCATTATCTCATATGATAATCCTATACAGTTATTAATTATGTAAAGGGATATGTCAATAGATTCTTAACCACGAGATTATCTCATAAATAAATGTTTTACTTGTTATTTTGGAGTAAAATCTTTGTCAGTGGTTGACAGATAAGTATCTTCTTTGGAAGATATCAAAAGCTATATTACTTGAATATTACACCTTCTTTGTTTTTATTGAAATTAAGAATGATCTCTTCTGTCTTTCCAGGACCCAGTTTTTGTGATCGCCTGCTTCGGGGAAATCTTCGGGTTTATTGGGCTTTTTGTACCATTTGTATTTGTCGCGGAGCGTGCTATTAAACTCGACATTCCAGACACAGAGGCAGCCTTCCTCCTCTCTGTTATAGGTTAGTAGAACATTACTTAAAGTCTTAAGAACATCCCTTATACAAAAAAAACTAATTAGAAATATATACCATCTCAAGTTTTCAAATTTGTTTTTGCATCAGAAAACCCCTTTGCATAACATCTTAAATTCCATAGGTGTTGCCAGAAGCATCTTTAAAAAAAATCTCTAGTTTGCATCTAAAATCCTGTATTCCACATTTTGTATTTATCTTATTTTTCCAAAAATATGGCATAAAACCATACATCCCACGTAACGTCCAAAAGGAATCATTCGGAATTTACAACTGTTACTTTTTTTAAGTTGTTTTCAATTATTTCCATGCTAATTGAACAACCATTCATTAATCATGATCTTCCATGTTGTTTCAGTATAGAATCATGTAGTAACTATTTACATATTATTATGGTTCAATACTTAAAGTGCTACCTAATTGTGTGTTTTAGGTATCACCAACACCATCGGGCGGGTGATGGCCGGGTGGTTAGCAGACTACAGCTGGGTCAACACCCTGCTGCTTCACAACCTAATGATGATCCTGGGTGGAGTCGCCTGCATCCTCAACATGTTCGCGACAACATACGCTGGCATGTGTGTCTTCTGTGCCTTCTTCGGACTATGTGTCGGTAAGTTTTTTTCGCAGGCCCTCTCAAATGTTGAAGGTTCATTAGGCTAAACTTTGCTTTGCTGACCACCATGCCCATTGATTGTGTACAGCCTGGTAACAATTTTGATGCTGGTACCAGCAGGTGCATTGATAATCAATAGTCTGTATTAGGCAACCCATAACAATCCTTGGCCTGTTTACCGAGATGTGGCTCATTCAGTTGGTGCAAGAAATTGAACTTTTGTTCAGGTGCTTAGATGTGAGATGAAGGCAGTAGTGGTTACTTTGGTTTAAGTCTTTCACAGGTAGAATAGAGTATACTGGTGTTTAGAATGACCTGATATAGCCTGATATGACAAAAGGTCCAGTAGGGACATGGAGAACCAATAATTTTTCCAAGTATGTTTTATTAAAAGAGAAAAGCAAATCTTATATAGCTTGATCACTGGACTAAAGGGACATATTAGACACAATCCAAAAGAAAGGAAAAACATTATGAGTAGAAAAGTACAAAACCAATATAAATCCATGTTGTACTTTCCCAGGTTATGTCCAATAATAGTACACTGTCTGCTGGCCCAGTTAATACCCACTTAATCCAGTTCATGGAAGGACCAGAGCACCCCATGATGTGCCCCCAGTGGCCCCTGGGTCTGTCAATAATAAACAGCATGGTTAGTCTGGGCTCTATCATGGCCAGATTAGGTTCAGTTAGACTGAGGCTGTATCCCTACGATGAGACAAGACCACAGCGATTAATGTTTAGATTAATGTTTATAGCACGGTGATGTTTGGTTTAAGGCGGGTTTCCTCAGAACGACAAACATTGTTCATCGGTGGCAATCCAGTTTTAACCTTTCCACCGTAAATTTCTCCCTACCACAGATAGCTGACTCTCTGTATTTTAGGTACCTGCAAGTTAATTTGAGCTAATTTTGTCAACAAAAACAGAGGAAATACTACAGAAAATATATTATTATCTGCTATATATCAATGTGCAATGAATGAATTTTCAAACCAACTCAAAAAAAGTTATACAGATAAAAAATGAAAAAATTAGCTTATATTGATCTCCATAATTTTTAATCATAAATGATGGCATGCTGAATGACAATTTCTATAGTTAAGCCATGTAGTTTGTCGACATCATTCCCAGAATGCACCCTGAGTAAGGTTAGTCTGCAGGTAAAACCCAGGAAATATGCTATCCGTGGTAGGGTGAATTGTCATTGTGGTTGGAAAGGGTTCTTTAGGACCCCCCCCCCCCCCCCCCTTAACCCATCTACAAGCAATCAGACTTACTTATAATATTATAGCCTGTAGTTCTGAAAGGGTTAAGCCTTCACTGGGTAATAAACTCTTTTTTGTTGCCTCATGGGGATGTGGCTTGGGGTAAAAAGGCCCAGACACAACAAGCTGTGAAATAAATTGGTTACAAATTGGTGACCAGGATGCACTTTGTGGTCCATCTGTTAGTTTCCTGTTGAGTGTATCTGTCCTTGGAGGGGTGGTAGGACAAGTGTAACACTGATGTAGAGAGATAATATTCTTGTACCCAAATTGTAAATTAGTTCTTCTGAAGCAGTTCCATCAGATTAGATTGATTTGGATTATCATGGTCTGCGGGATTCTTGGTTTGTCTCTAAAGTACATAAAGTTCCCATGTGAACAGTGGTTTAGTACATATTTACTGACCCTCCTTTTAAAATCCTGGATCTATCACTCAAGCGGTAATTGCCCAGTTATTCACCTAGTGTGTCTAGTACAATAAGCCATTACATTCATTGAAATAGCCTATTTCCGAGAAATGTAATACATGTGTATGGATCAGAAGAAAATCAGTCCAAATTAGTAGTGCTCATCCAAATGACTATTGTTGCTAAAGACTTAAGGCCATATTCCACTACGCAGTGGGTGACCACTAGCGGTGATATTTTTAACCACCACAAGCAATTTCTGTTTAAGAAACGGACATGTCCGTTTCTGCCACCGCAAGCACTCAATAGAAAACTTTATAAAATTATTGTATACTATGAATATAAAATCATAAAAAAAAGTCATAAAAATCATAAAAAAGTCAAAAAAAAGTCAAAAAAAAATAAAATGATGTAATAGAATATCAAATCATTTGTGGTGGTACTTGCGATTGTTCAATGCAAGCACCACCGCAAGCACCACAGCAAGCAACTTCTATATTCCACCTTGCGGTGGCCAGATTTACTTGCAGTGGGTGCTATCATCGCTAGTAAAACGGCCAGCGCGAGCAAATCACCGCAAGGTGGAATATGTCCTTTAGCCTTCATATGTATAGGTAGACAGTTTGTAATAGCTCATCAATCTATGAGCTAATATGTTCTGGGAAAGCCATTGAACTGTTTATTGATGAGGATTATTTGTATTCTCATTTGTTTCTAATACATGTTTCCAAAAATTATCATAATAGTACAGGCAACCAACTGATCATCCTCTATGAACTTATACCTTGAATACTGACCCATTTAAACTCTAGCCAAATGACTAATTAATTTTACTTTGTACTTTCAGCCACATACATCTCGCTGACCTCCATAATCCTGTGTGACCTAATGGGACTAGAGCGACTGACCTCAGCCTTCGGTATGCTCACTCTAGTCCGAGGTCTCGCATCGATTGCTGGACCACCCATTGCAGGTATGTTAAAACAGCTTACTTTACAAATTTTTAAGAATGGTTTTCTACATTTTGAATCTTGGATTCATTACTTCCCAGTAGAATTTAGGGTAATAATGTTTTCGGTAGCTAGCTGTGTGGAAAATATAAAATATACAAACTTTTTCAAATTTTCTCTTATCAACTCAAGTGCATTTCATTAAGTTTTTAAGAGACCACTAATAGTGCTACTTATATAATCTACAATATCTATATATGTATCAAGGAGGGTAATTGGTACGAAATTACAAAAATAAATGTTTATAATCTCTTAATGATTGCCAAAGAATTCTTAAATTTATCTGAAACAGCATTTTGGATTATTTGAAGGCCCCTTTTGCAAACAGATTAGACCTCATCAATATCTTTCTCTTCCTTCAGGGGTTGTCTTCGAGCTGACAGGAAACTACGACATGTCGTTCCATGTGGGAGGCGTTATGTTCATCATCGCTGGCCTTATGTACTGCCTTCTGCATCTTCCCTACTTCGGTACTGCAGCACGCATCGCCAAGAACAATGGCACAGACATCATCTTTGTTGATGAAAATGGGGAGGTCAAACCAAATGGGGTTGCAACTTTGGAATCATCCTACAATGAGAAGCAGATACCACTACCAGTTTCCGTGCCCGATTTATCGCTCTCTGCACCAACGATACAACGGTCTGATTCAAGCGGTGTGTGAGTCGATTTGTGTATATCTTCTGGTTTTTGTTCAATATAATAACTCATGGTCATTTCCAAGCAACTTAGGTGTAAAGCAAACAATGGATTTGTACTATACTATCAGGGCCTAGCAGCTACCAAACTAAATGTCCCTTGCCAGTGTACTTCTTCTCTCCACAGTGAAAAAAACAAGCAAGTGTACTTGATGTGAGAATTATCAGAGAGTAACTAGATTTGTGTGAGGATAGTGTCAATGTCAGTTCATTAGATCAAAGTGTAAAGCAATATAAAAAATTATTGTCTATACCGGTGCCGGTTAATTGCTGTTCTCGCTAAACAAAAGTGCATCATCACAACCACAATGATAGGTACAAATGAGTGTAGGTTTTTTTTTACCCTCATGATTTGAAACCATTACAGCTTATACATGTACATGACCCTTGGGGACTGGCTGTAAGTTAAATTATAATGACAACATTGCACTTAAAGTGCAAATCTTAGCACCCATATCATGACACTAGACATTGCTGGGTGAACTGGTTTACATGCACAAAGGAGTTTAGTGTGTTTCAGGTCACTGCATACTGAATGAATAGCATTTGAGGCTGCTAGCATAATTTTAACCAATCAGATATGCTATTATGATGAGCTGTAGCTATGACAAACAAACGGTTTTGTCAGAAACTATCATTACTATTTGAAATAGATGCAGAAGTACCAGATACTGCAAGGAATTGCAATGTAAAACTGTTTAGTGTAAACTAAGCTTCATTTATGCGGTCATACCACTTGAACTCTCCACAAACCGATATTTACTGCACCGAGCGGCAAACATAAAAAGCTGTAACATCCATAATGTTGTGTGCACACTCCGATGAATCTGTGGTAAGAGTGCACTTGACTTGCCCTTGAGTGCATGTGCATTGGTTGACCTATAAAGGCATTCAGTGAATTTAACATGCAGCCATTAACCATGAAATTTGACCGGATGAACCATGTTTAACATGTAAAGTGAGGGTATTGGAATGTGTTGGTTTACACTATGACATATACTGCTAGATCTGGATCCTTATTTTGCCACTGAGATGCACTGGAATATGATTGGTTTTGGTGAGAAATGAATGGGATGCCATTTTGAATTTACCCAAAGAGAATATGACAGAAAAAAAGTATTGTGTAAGTTCTTTTCCTTTATATCAACTGCAGATTTGTTTTAAGCTTTCCCACATTGTCAGATGGTTAACTACTATTCCCCTGCTTAATCAATGAAGAGCTTATATCACAAACTCACATGTATTCTACCCATGCAGTTGTAGTGCATAATGGGGAATCTAGACAGTATTAAATGTATGTCTCTGGTAGAGCACCAAGGTGACTAAAATCTATTACTATTTTGTATGATAGAAGTTTCTCAGAATTAAAAGATTTTGAATGCCTTAAAACTCTATCAAAGGATACAGGATATCCTTAGAGGGGCATGTACCATAGGTATGTAAATATCAGTTGTGAGGATATATTACAACTCATACAAGATGCATAATGTGACTAAACCTGCCCACTGTTAATACAGAAATAGCTTGAATATATAGTGTACAGTAAGGTTAGCGAACAAATGATCATGATATTCAACCGCACAATATAACCAAATGTGAAATGGCAGGTTAATAATGGATGGGATTTACTGTAAACTAACAGTGTCTGGAAGAATTCTATTCTTGCCAGTTTCACATTTTGTCTAGTTCTTTGTTTAATTTTTATATAAATACCAAGATCTGAGATGTTGGTAAGTTATAAGTGTGTGTAACTTGTATAAGAGATTTTGACTTCCTGTACATACATACTTAACACATGCACACAGGACATGAGCCTTCTCCAGTATTTAGTTGGCTATTTATTACATGCTGCATCATGAATTTACATCTTTATATCATATGGTTGATGGACTATTATCAATATGATAATCATAATCATTGCTCTTCAACCCATCATTGTTTAGACCCTGGTTAAACCTGACTAAAATGTACCTACATTTCTTGGGTTTTGACAGCACTCTCATTAATTTTACATAATTACACTAAATTGACTTTTTTTTAACAATTTATTATTCAAAGGTTGGAAAAGAAATATGAGAGATTTATGATATATTATCATATGTGTTTGACAAAATATCCTGATAATGTCAGGAATTTGATTCATAATGATATTGTCGCTTGCTTTGTTGATCATGCTTTCATGTTTTTATTTGTGTAATATTCTTAGTACATACTGCTTTGAGTATGACTGTTTGGTTAAATGCTTATTCAAAGAGAAAATGATACAATGGTGTGTAAGCGAATCATTTTACATGGATGTGCACCTGTAACTTTAACATTGTTGGGTGCCCAAAAAGTCAACAGGACTTTGATGAGGCAGATTTGTACTGTAGTATTCTAACACTTTAGTGTATATGTATGTAGTGTCTAAAGGAGAGTATGAAAAATAATCAGGTATTGAAATGCTAACATACATAAATGAAAGGGACAGCTTCTAAATGAACTTCAGAATTTTGTCTGCTAAGATGTTAGCGAATGGAGCCAATTTGTATGAAGAATGCTTGATTTTGGGTTTTCCTTTAATTAACCCTAAAAGGAAGTGGAGGAGGATACAGGCTGTAGTTGTGTGCATTGTAAGTGGTTGTTATAATGCACCTTAGCGAATTTCTTGAAAAATTGTTTCTCATAGATAAACTCTGCGTGCAATTATGAAGCATAACTTCTAGTAAGTAAAGGTCTCTATTTGTTCAGTGTCATTATTTTAATATTACTCTGATTCTTTCTGGCTTAGATCTAGCAAAAGCCAGTGAATCTTTACTTTACAAGAAGCAAATAGATATCTCAGGGTTGTATGGATGAATATACCTTTATGGTTTGCTGCACCAGTTTGACTGTTGGGGCTGTGCAAGCCACTAACTACCTGCAAGTATGATTATCTTGAACATACAGCCCTTTTCAAGGTAGTTGTGATTTCCACTGCCATCAAATAAAAAGAATTTGACTGAAAGTGACAGTAAATTAGGCACTTCAAACTTGTGGGTTTCAGAATAACTTTAGTAAATAGCTGGTAAGTGTGGGTGTATTTCTAACAATCTAAATTTCCTAAGTTACTTTGTACTTGGGACTAGCCCTGTGAAAAATCAGGAGCACAACTAGGATTTAATAAGGAGAGCAGCCAGAATGTAGGCTAAATAGTTAAACGTTGCGCATTTGTACTCACACTCGCAACATTTTTTCCACTTTGCATATCTACATCCTAACCAAGAAATAGGGGGAAGGAGAAGGATGACACATCCTGACCATCCCCTGAAAATTAATTACAAGGTCAAAGGAGGAAAGAAAGTATCTTCTGAAACAAAACCATCAGAAAAGCATGCAGTTCTTCCTTCACATCAAAAGATCAGGGCAAATAATTCTGTTCCTATTCTTTTTCTGTCCTATTACATTGGCATTAGCAATGTTTTTAGTTCATAGTTGACTGACATTCTGTGATAAGTGTCTGAATTTTGTAAATTAATTTGTTGCTGGATACTCCAAATGAAGGAGAACAGATTGGGTGCATTATTTGAAGGCAGGAAAGTGCTGGCTGGAGCAATGATGATTCTACCTTTATCAGTAAATGGCCTACATGCTTTATACTTTGTGTAAAATCCTGCTTTGTAATGGCCAACTGAAAACTGGCTTACTCTTTCAATTTCATGTTCTTTCACAAAGTTACATGAGCTTTTCAAGGTATATTATAACTAAGGCAGAGCAAGGGAATGTGGGTCTACAAATGGTACCACAATGATGTGTATTTGCACAAGTACTTGATATCTCTTTTTAAAGCTTTTGTAATTAAGGTGTGAATGGTCACTTCTAGATCCGCCCTATAACCATACACATAAACTGCACAGTGTCCATGAGAAATATTGTTAAACCGGTGACCTTCTGTACATCTTGTGTTGATGACCCCTTCATTGCCTTCATGGGCTTGAGTTGTTGCCCATTATCAAACAAGAACCCAAGGTTGTTATTATTCTAAGCTGGAGTGAACCAAACAATGGTTTATTTTTGTGATAAAAAACACAACAAGATTATAAAATCTAATGGATGCTGTTATTGAATCACACGTTATAGTCATTTTCATCCTCATTAGGCCCCATACCCACTCGGCGATTTTGATCAAGTCGGCCGACTGACACTAAAATGGCCAATTCTGCCAGGATAATTGTCCAATTTTAGTGCCAATTCGTATCAAACATATTCAATTCAATAGTGCATGCTGACTGTCACATAAGTTAGCCAATTTACTTTAACTGTTTTGTGCCACCTAGCTTGCTGAAAATGGTACGCGTATGAGTCTGAAAATGGTCAATGTTGAATTTACTTAAGTTGGTATTCTGCCATTCTTCGATTGAGAGAGAATACATGATTAGTAGCTGCATAGTTTCATGAAGAAAAGTAATTAATTTGTATATGGATATTGTCTGTCCATTCATCATAGAAAGCTTATTGTGGGGTTTTTTTCAATTCTCTTGTTATATCAGAAGATTATGAGTGAGGAAACTAAATGTGAAGGTATAAAGTGTACCAATTTCAGGTTGAGGATATTGTTTAACACTGAAAGAATGTGATTTGAAACTGAAGTATGAATGTGCATTTGCTGTACTTGAAACCTAAGTTTTATATTGTATATTGTGGGAACAAATATTGTGTGTTCAAGAATGAACAGCCATAATGAAAGGTTCTGACTAGGCAATATTTAGCATTAATGTCAGAAGGTATCAGATAAATTATTGGATTACAAACTAAAACTGTATATTCCACAGAATATATATTATATTGTGTATCCAACTTAACATATAGAGCTTGAAGTCATTTCAATGTAAAGAAAATGACAGTTGCCAATGGCCTGTAAATATGTTAAAGCTGTATTTCTAGTTTTTTTTAAATATCCAGTGATATTCATAGTTTAATTCCCAGCAATGAAAATCTTGTCAAACATTTGGAGAAAGTGACCACTTGACATTGTTGGGAACCATGGTACACAGAAAGGCAGGTTCCTAAAGTTATATACATTGAATATTGTATAAAAAATCAAAAAGGAATAAAATATATTTATACCACTATATTATAGTTATTTCTGTTGTCTTTTGTAGTTAACATGCTACTGCTATTGTATTTGTACTCGGTACAATTCGCCATAAGTATAACGATATAGTTCATACAAAATAGTATCAATTTAAAAAGATATTATTGTCCTCAAGTGAGTTCAGATTTCTAGAAATCAGAAACAAGAAATAAAGTGTATAAATTTATAAGTATGGATTGTTGACATCAACCACATAATTTCCACAACAATATTAATTTGATCGGTTGCTTTTCCACTACTATAGACCTCTTTCAATAGAGTGGTGCCCTGCTAGCGGAATAGGCCTGGACAATCGATTGGGGTATGGGATTCAATGGAAATCGTTGGGTAGAGGCCTTCTAAGGGAAGGTTCACTGCGAAGGTTCATGGGAAAGGTGTATATATAGACTACTTTAGAATTTGACAAATTAAAATTATGGAGTCTATATATACTGGGAAGGATTTTAATAAAATTTATTGTACATTTATCTATTTTCAAAACAAATCACCTTGTATTCTTTGTATAGTAAATATAAGATAACATGAAAATGTATGGTATACAGTTTATTCTTCTTACATTTGAGATATAGATGCATAGTTGCATACACTGTCAACTCTATTTTGAAAAAATAACCATGAACAAATCAAAATACCAACAATATAACAAGATTGCACAGAAACATTATTCATTTCCAATCAGGAAATATATCACAGCTTAATTCTTCACACAAGAAACAACTTTCTGACTTGGTTTAATATACTGTATTAAGAACGTACAGATATAGCAATAAAATGATAGTCTATTCTGCAAGCAAGTCTTTTCACAACAATATAATTCTGTATAAGCAACACTTATATTATAGAGGAAACTGTAAGGTATATAGTATAAGATATGTGTATAAAAATAGATTCAGCAGGTAGAATAAATTCATTTTGTAATAATTATTCATACATATCCAAGGCAAACGATGAAATAGTTCGAAAAATGAAAATAAAGCTTTGAACACACATTTCCAAACACGGCTATCTAAGGTTAGACTATGGTGATGGGTGGCTGATTTAGTAATATTGCAATATATTCGAGACCTAAGCTCGGAGACAAGCATGTAACACATGATACTGAAATTCATATTTTAGTCTGTCTTTGAATATAAAGAATTAAAATTGCTTCCGAAATCGAGAAACAAATATTCTTATCTTTTACACCTATATTTTAGCCAGCGCTTGGATTGGGGGCGATCCACGGCGTGATTCTAGGTCAATTCTGAAAAGATTTCAAAATTCGATATGTGGGTGACCCTTTCCAATCCCTTCCATGTGCAGTAATCACTAGTCTGTTATTCTTTACTTTAAGATTTCATACCAATACACAGGTGGCGCCACAGACTATACTGATTAACCATTCTCTGAGGATATTCCTCAGGGCAACACAATCTCAACGTTAGGAGTATTGGTCAGTAACAACAGTTTAAAGATGGGAATTTCTCGTCGAATTAGGGATCACAAGTGACCAATATCTAGTATTGTGAGATATTTCTTAAGCAATTTCCCATTTCCTCAATGGGAACACCAATCCTATGTCTTTTGATTATTGCTGTGCTATCACTCCCCGACATCCCTATTACTTAGGGCATCCAAAGCATTTTGACCAGGTCAATCTTATAGGGATAGCCCAAAATGGTAACAATATTTTGTAACCATTCTCGTTCTTTCTCATAGATTTTTGAAATTTGTTGCCACTTGGAATCTCAATTTTCGTCTTCTTTGGGTAACTTATTTAGCGCCAATTAAGTATAGCGAAATGCTATTATCAAGTACATGTAAAAGAAATTCATCAATTTAGCTACATTTTTCGACATTGGTACTTTTTACACTTGCATTATCGCATTATTCATCTTCAGTATAATTCTTCAAAGTATCATGTGACCTCTTGAACTATCAGCAAGGAGCGAAAGCGTAGCGTATTGTTGATCTTTGCTATCAGATCATGTTTAATATCATAGAATAACCACTTTTATGTAAACATTTAAAGTAGTTGTTTCTGTTCTTAATCTAACCATATCCATTATACTTTTGATAATCATGTTTACAAAGCACAGCTAAATCAGCAGTTGTAACAACAGAAATATCACTTAAAGATTTCCTCAGGTTTAGTCTGTCTTTGCTATAAGTATAAGCAATGTTTTGACTTGCATAGTAAGAGTTGGGAGGTTAGGACTACTTTACATTGCTCTGATTCCAGCAGAGCAATGTTTGCTTTTAGTTTGTTATTGTCTTTCTGCAGTAGCTTCCTACAGGCAATTGCTTTTTATAAAGGGTATTTCCATTACGTATGTAGAATTCATCCATGTTTGGGAATTATGTTTTTCTTAATTTCAGAAGGATACTTATATTGTCTGAACCGTTACCAATTTCCAACATCAACAAACACTTTCCGCGCTCAGAGGTCAATGTGAATTTTTGATTTACAAGTCTTTTTTTATAAATTACCTCATACTGATGTATTTAGATGGGCCTAAAACTGCATTTGATCAAATCCAAATAATCTAACAATTATTTTCCGGAGTGGATGTTACATATGACAAAGAGAAAAAACGTTGCAGGTGTATGCGCGAATGCACAATAGTTTCATACTTAGCCTATATGCAGACCACCCCCCTTTCCAGAATCCTGCATTCTCCCCTGATTCCATCCTTATCTAAGCAGTGGTCTCCCCTGGGTCGGTCATCTGGATGTTGCTGCTGCTGTTGGAGATCCGGCTTCGTTTCTTCTCCAAGAAGAAGCTGACATTGGAGATCATCACCTTGATGTCTTGTCGGAGTTTGTTCAGGTCCAGAAGCAGGATGAAGACCCCCATTAGTGAGATGATGGTGATGGCCACTGCCCCGTACGACTGGCCATCTTCACTCTCTACAGCGATTTTAAGGCCGGCCGCTATGTTACTTTTATCTGAAAGGACAAGATGCCAATGTTAGGGTATGTATCTATGTTACTTTTATCTGAAAGGTCATGATGAAAATGGTAGGTTATCTATGTCTATATCTATGTTAGTTTTAGTTAAAAGTTTGAGCCAATGTTACGTTTATCTGGAAGGTCAAGATGGCAATGTTAAGGCTATATTCCACGATGCGTTTAGTGCGTTGCTTCTAATTAGAAAACGCAAGTATCTTGCATTTCAAATGCGTTTCAGATACCTACATGTTGGTGTCTGAAACGCAAGTTACTTGCGTTTTCTAATTAGAGGCAACGCAAGTGCCACTAAACGCATCATGGAATATAGCCTTTACCTTGCCATCGCAAGTGCTACCGCAACGGAACCACCAAACGAAAATACAACGCATCATGGAATATAGCTTGCGTTCCACCCAAGTTGCTCCCATCACTTGCGTTATGGAATGTTTCACTTGCGTTTCCACGCAAGCTGACGACGCAAGTGGCCATAACGCATCGTGGAATACAGCCTTTAGGGTACGTGTCTATGTTACTTCAGCTTAAAGGTCGAGCTTAAGTTATTTTATCTTAAAGGTCGAGACAGCAATGTTAAGGACTGACACAATGTCACTTTTTATTTGAAATGTAACAATATATTGATTAATTGTATATGTTGAAGAGTTATCAGAGGGTTTTACTTGAAAAAATGACTGCGTTTCCATGCAACTATGGCCGGATTAGAGATTACACCCTCCAGTGGATATGGCCGGATTGTTGTCTAAAGGCCCTATTACACTACACGACTTTGAGCTGCGATGTCAGCATGATAAGATGACATACAGAAATTTCGCATGCAAGAATGACATAATTGTCTGAAATTGGCAATTGAGGGTTATTTTTATACATGTTTACAAAGAATTTTGACTCTAATATGTGTGATTCTTCTGCAACACAATCCTATTGCAGCTCATTTCGTGTATTGAAAAAACACCTTGAAGGATTCCATGTGGGGGTTCTGGGGAAGAATAGGCCCCAAGTAGCCCCTGCTGATTGTAAAAGGTGATGATAGGGGGGACCCAGCACACACAAGTGTTTTTTTCAGGTTCAATACCCAGTTGGTGCTGGGTTCACTAAGGAATGAGGTACAGCAAAAATGATTTCCGGGTTTTGATCCCCTGCTGTTTTCCCACCCTGTCATCTTCATCTCATAGATACGATCACCAAAGACAGAATTCGTCCTAACTTGTTTTCTCCGCGAAAATGACCTTTGCTTTTCCCAACACTTACTCACTCACTCACTCACTCACTCACTCACTCACTCACTCACTCACTCACTCACTCACCCAATCCTTAAAGGGATAAAGTAGCCTTACCTTTACAGTCCATAATCTCAGGGTGCCAGGCCTTGTCCGTCTCACAGACGGAGAACCGCTCCTCGTTGTCGTAGACGATCTGTCCTGAGGCGTCCTTGGTGGAGTCGGAGAAGTAGAAGCCTTCCTTACAAGAGTAGATGACTACAGCCCCAAACTCATTGCTGGTCGAGTTGAAAACGGCCTCATTCCAGATGGGAACGGGTGGGCAGAAGACGACTGAAAGAAAGGTGGGAATTAATGTAAAACTGTTTTGTTTTTCTTTATTTTTTTAAATGCCTTAACCGAGCAGTTAAAATTGGAATAACAGATCAGAAAATAGATTATTTCATTATTTTTGTCTTTCTTGGCGATAAGATGTATGATGTTCCAGACCATTGGAGACCTTTTCCTAAGGTTTGAAGTTGCTTGGAGTATTTCATGAACAAATGCATTTATTTAACCGCCAGTATTTGGCTTAAAGGGGAGGGGGTGTAATATATAAAGGGCAAAATAGCCATATGGCAATGGGCTCCTGGAAACTTTAAAATACCTTAGGAATATGTAACTTAACATGTCTGATCTGAAATCAGTCTAGCTAATGAACACATCAAGCATCATTATTGTGAAAAATAAAGAGAACTAGACCTGTCCCCCTACACTACACCTTCCAAGGATTTACTTTTTAAACATGTTTCAGTTGAATTTGAAAGTTGTGGCCCATCTGGTGTTCCCCATCTGGTGTTACACCCCTCCCTTGTTCAGGCTGTCATATCAGGCACGTGTATCAGGGGTCAGTGTCCACCAGATGACACCCCTGACCCCAAGATTACCTCATTATGGTCATAACACCCCCAGCAGGAGGGATTCGTTAGGACTCTAACAAATACTTCCCCTTTAACACTAGAACTTCAGTGAAAACATCCCTCTGGAGGGGGTTGCATAACTTTCCGCTGTTTCTAGCGGATGTCTAATGAATACATACTGTTGCAAAACGAATAGCGGAGACCTGGATGTTGTAAAATCCATTACCATTTTTCCGTTAAAGGTGAAAATTAGCAGAGTTTCCGTTAAAAATTTCTGCTACAACTATAGAATATTCAGAAAATATTATCTAACGGAATTGTTACTTTACAGATTTCCAATTAACGGAATATGCAACACCATGACAATCCCTTCGTTATTACATATTAACGGACATTTTTAGCGAACTACTTTAGCGGAATGTTATGTAACCCCCTCCAGATAAAGCCCCCTACCTTCACAGGGAGATACAGGGAAACAAAAACTAATTCTTAAGCATTGAGCCTATGGACAGGAAATTCGGTTTGGGGCAGGTGTCTCATGCCATAATTTACCCCACATGCCGACTGGCATGTTGTCTATAACCAGTCCAAAAATCTCATCGTGAATCATCAGCATTTAACTTCATTGAAAACATCCCTCAGAAAAAGCCCCCTACCTTCACATGGAGGTGGCAGTTCAGTCCAGGTGGCGTTCTCTGTACACACCACTGGTTTGGACTTCTCCTTGTCGGGATACTGGTAGCCCTGGTCACACTCATAGTTAATGATAGAACTGTAGGATGTTTCGTTAGAGTCACGAGTAGCATTTTCCACCTCTGTGTGCTCAGGGCAGTTGATGACTGAAAAAATGATTTTTTGCATTTTAATGACTATGAACTAAAAAAATGTCTTCGTATAATTGTATATAGGAAAAGTTAACAATCAGAGACAGTCAGAAAATATAGAAAAATACCAGAAATGGCGTTCCCATAGAGCAAAGTGACAAAAATAGATCACAAAATGTTACATTGCTTGAAAGATATCAAATAATGTTAGATATTGGTCGCTAGTGACAACTAATTAGACCAGAATCTTAGCCGCATCGCTCAATGGTTTTTATCCTAAATGGAATATTTACAATAAGATTACAGCATGTTCAATACTTTTCTTAACATGGCTTATCCAAATTATCCAAGACAATATCTTTATTTTTTCCTATCACAGTTAGCTGGTTTACAATATCTTAAGTACCTGCTGGTTCATTCTGACTAATAGGGGAGACTTTTGAAAATATTCAAATATTTCCTTCTACATAATTTCAAGCATACATCTTGATCTAAGCTAGTCTGCAGGTAAAGTACAGAAAGTAAGCCATCTTCACCAGGGAGGAATAAACTAATTTTTATTTGATAATTTCTTACTTTCACAGCTAGGGAAGGCGGCATCCGAGGGGTCCCATACACCAGCTTCGTTACAGCGCCGACTTTTCTGGGTCTCGTTATCCGGGAACTTGAAGCCGGTGTCGCAGGAATATTCTACCACTGTGTTGTAGAGTCTGGCGGCCTCCGTGTCATTGTGACTTAGGCTGGCGTTGGACATCTTCATAATAACGTCACATACTTTGGCTGCAATTGAAAAAAACAACAAATAGCTAATGATTTTACCTCTATCATATGACCTTTTTTAAATAGACAGTATTTCATTAATTTTCTATGAAAAGAATTTTGAATCTGAAGGAAACCATATTCTTGCATATTATCGTCATAGATGATCAAATTTGGTTAGTAAATTTACTGTGAGTCCCTCCAAAACCACTTATAAAATGTGTATTATGTTGTTTTTCGCTTACAGAGTACTTTGGTTTATTTTGCTATTGTTATTGAGTGGCACATCACTTACAGAGCAATACACCATATAAGCTGTACAATGTAAATGCAGCTAGCATTCACTTTGATTCAGAAAACTATGCTCAACATATTTTAGATAGATGGAGGTATAGGATTCGTCACGGTGACTTTCTTGGTGATAAAGATAATACTTGGTACTCTCTTTAAATAATGCAAGTTAGTTTGAAACTCTATGCTGCAGCTGGTCCCACAAATTGTTATAGGAAATCCAGCAGAGTCAACCAGTGAAGGGCCTTGGACCAATAAGGAAGCTAGAATGAAGGAAGGCCGTTTTATAAGCATGTTTTAATTAAGATTATCATAACAGGACTCCACATTCTGGGAAACATGTTATTAATAAACAAAATTTAGGAAAACAAGTTCAATCTTGTTTAACCATTTATCTGATAGTTGAAACCTCACCAAATCAGAATGTTATCATAACATTATTCTTTGGTAAGGTTAGGCAAAACCAAAACAGAACGATATAAGAACATTCTGTTTGGGTTGAGGAACGTAACCAGAATGTTGTAATAATGTCACAGTGCAACGTCACGGCAGTACGTTGCAGCGACATAATTGGAAGTCATCACAGGAACGTAACAAGAACCAAATACAGAACCAACCAGAACATTGTTGCAACATTGTAATAATGTTGCATCCTTGGCTGGGATCAGCAGTAAGAAAAGTAACTTACGGTCACAATAAGGCACATTGGTGTCACTCCAGGTTCCCAAGTTGCAGATGATTTTGTGCTCCATCTTGTTGCCCGGCCAATGGTGGCCCGGCTTACATGTATAGGTCACCTCAGAGTTCCACGAGGAGTTCCTTGTATCGGGTTCAGTGTTAGCTGCCTCTGGTATAGGGTCACAGCGATCCTCTGTAATCAAATGATTAACTAATTAAAGTCTATATTCCACTTTGGTTGGGTGGGAATTGCATTGGCCCTATTTTGCATTTCAGATTCCAACATGTAGAAGAATTGCTCCAGTCTTCCCTCACCTCCAACAATAACTTATCCTATTACAGAGTATACTCCTGGATATCCATTTTTCATCTTAAACAAGAGATAAGGAAGGGGAGGTACATTTTTGGTTGGATGGAAAAATACAATTTCTGGGACACAAACATCAAAATCAAGGCATTCGGTAACATAATATATACATTTGTTTTCATTGAAGATAAAGTGCAGCTAGGTTTAATAAGATCAGGTGTAATTCAGACTTTCCATGTTCTTTATTTAATCATGAACCTATTTGTGGCCCCTCACCACTAAAAGAGGCATAAGTCTATGTGAATAGTTCTGCTTAAAAATTGCATAAAGAAATGAGTTTTCTGCAGAAATCACATGATAAACACCTTAGCAATAGGTTTGTTTATTGATATCATACGCATAATATTATTAACCTCACTTGTACATATCAAATATATAATTCATCTCGTTCATACTTTTATACTTCAATCTCATCAATCGTCAAATGGAAGAACATTAAATATAGACCTATGTGTGTTAAGTTGATTTGTAAATAAAAAAAAAATATAAAAAACATAGGATTTCTGGATAGTTATATCTATGGTCTGTAGAGATTTGCATAACCATACAGATAGATCTTTAATGTCATTTATCTCTATTTTCTAGTATAGGAATCGGCCCATTTGTGCACTGATTTAGTTCACCAATCAGTATGCAGGATTGAAATGTACATGTTTGATATGAATCTGTGTTAAAATCGGCCGATTATTCTAGTAGAATCGACCTATTTAGCACCAACCAGTTGGCAAACTTAGTGAAGTTTGCCTAGTGGGTATGGGTCTTATAAAGGACAAAAGCATTGGTTCAGAGCTCTACATATGTATTTCCATACTTACTCCTGCAGGACATATCTGTGTCGTCCCATACTCCAAGCTCTGTGCAGATAATACTCTTGTCGAGCCGACCATCCACGAACTTATAACCGCTATCACACTCATACTGAACCTGAAAGGAGACCAGCATTTGAGGAGCAGATACAGGATTTCAAAAAGGGTGAGACCTTCAAATAGGCTAAGTAATAAAACATTTGCACATGCCCAAGCTACGTTTTTTGTATATATGTTACGGTTAAGTCTTCAGCAAAAGGGGCGGGAGGGGTATTCAAGGGATGAGTTGAGAGTATCCAGAATGGGAAAATGTAATCATAGTGAAAAAGTTATAGGTTTACATTCAGTTTTTCCTATTCACCCACATATATGATGGTTACAAACAAATATTTCATATTGTATATTAAGGTACATCACAATCACATAAATAAGATTGATGCAAATATCAATATGGAATGAATCCGAGTAAAATGATAACATGATCTTTAATTTGTAGATTATATAGATGGATATATATTTATATATATATAATATTACTGTAATCATATTATAATCACTAGGCTATTAAATCTTTGGGCATATTTCACCCTCTCCTACCTGATCAGCATATTCATATCCAGTGGCACCCCCAGCCCGAGTACCATTAAGGATATCAGGAGCATTTGGACATGGGATTGCTGAAAGAAGATTACAAAACTTGCAATACCAACATTACGTAGATTGTGTCATAACCTTTAACTTTTTAATTAAATCAAAAAGTTAAAGGTTATGACACAATAAACTTTACCTTTCAAAATTCAAAATGTCACCCAAAAATGAAAAAGACGTGATCAATTTTGTATCACTATTAAACTCGCTATAACTTTTATAATATTGTGGGTTTTTTGTTTCTTTTGTCTTTTTATAATATTGGATAAGTTAAGGTTAACCAGATTGAGGCAAGGCATGTAGAAAAGAAATTTGATTCTAAATGCAATACTTATGATGTTGGTAAATAAAGTAGATTGTATTCGTGAGAAGAGTCAAATAAATAATTAAAAATACGAAAAGATATTTTACATTTTGTCACCCCTTTAACAAATGACACCTATATACTTGTTGTTGTTTGTTTTTTTAAATCTATTATAGTTGTAATATTATTATAACAGATTATAACAGTTTATGTTTCACTAATATGAAAATCCACATACGTAGACATGGGTCGGTGGTGACCTGGTCCCATTCCCCGTTCTCCATACACCGCGAGGTCCTGACCCGCTCCAGACTGGTGATGTTGTAGTAGTGACCGACATCACAGGTTATGTTAACCATTGAGTCGAACAGGCGGTTTGTCGTACTCAACGACGCCTTGACCGGAATAGTCAGATTCGGGCAAATGATGGCTTATAAAAGGAAGAGAGATTGTTAACTGTTTAATCCACATTGTTAATAGAATGGTGGCATGCCAGTATTCCTAAGTCACAGCTTTGGGTAGACGATGGCTATTGAAATGAAAAGTAAGTTATCAATTCATTCATAGACTTATTCATAGTAAGATGACACAGTGGTATTTCATATACTACATGTGTCATTGACATTGCCATGGATATACGTGACTCCACAGTTGATGGAAATATAAAGCTAAAACCTTCCTCAAATACTTATAATGAGGGCTACATCTCTGTGTGAATTTCCTTAAGCAACCTAAATTCTGAAAATGGTTCATATATTTAATGGCTGATCCACTATTTAATTGGCCACAACTGAACCAATTTCGTTTTAAACAATTCATATCACAAAATAGAACCTTAGACTAAAAAATATATAATTCAAAATACACCTAAAAGGGTAGAGAAGAAAATCGGCTGACAGTGTTCACATAATGGATCATTAGCTTCATACCCACTGGGCAATTTTTGATTAAGTCGGGCGACTGATCAGCGCAAAAATTCACCCATTCTACTAGAGTAATCAACTGATTTTTGCAAAAATTCTTATTTACCGTGTATATTATTAACTTTGCATACTGATTGGTAATACGAACTGTTTTAAAAATCAACTTGCATCCCAGTGGGTGTGGGGCATAACTCACGTTCACAAGCCTGTAGTACAAGTGGCCTTGCCAGGCAGAAAAAAACACTCTCAAGGAACCCGTAACATAATAATGGTTTGGAGACAGTGATGCTAACCCCTACACCATGAACCCATACAGGGGATGAGTGTGAAACTAGATAATGGAGTCATGACCCAATTTGCTGGTTCCCACGGGTCCTTTAAAAAGCAGTCTAAAAAATCAGCAACCAAATGGACTGGCTGGTCATAGCCTATTTTGCTGGTTCTTGGTGTGACCAGAAGTAAGTTCAGTGTGTAGACTGCAACATGCGAAATGACATTCTTTTAGAAATAGTAGGGTAAATATGGAGAGTAGTGGAGTACCACAGGAAACAGCGTAATTGGCTACAGGGCATAACTCACGTTCACACGCCTGTAGTATAGGGCTCCAACGCTTGGTGGAGCTCAAACAGGTCATACTGCGCGACTCGTACTTCTGGCTCCCGATGAAGAACCGATGTCCTGGTATACATGTTAAGTCTATCTGTGAACCATAGCTGGCATCCAGGGCACTTGGTGTAGCATTGGCCACATAGGGCAATGGGAAGCACCTGTTCTCTGAAGAAGAAAAGAAGGGTTTAGGCATACCATGAAAATACTTATGATAGTCTATCAGCAACAGTAAAAGTAAGCTTTACAATGGTCCAGCGCGATAAACTTAAATTGAGCCTAAAGCAATGTTCCTTGAAAATTTGATAAAATTTGACAAACTCAAATAACTACAGAAATACATTCTATGTATTGGTTTAGTATTGACCATGGAAATGAACTCTAACTTCACTAGAATTTCAGAAAACCCATGATGTTTCTGGCTTTAGACAGCAATATTTGCATACAAACCTATTTTGGTTGGTGACCAAAATTGAACATGGACAAGTTTGAATGTATTTCATGAATTTTCAAAAGTTTTTCATGGTCCATGTATCACTTTTGTCCAAAGTTATGGCCATAAAATATATTTCAATAGATAATAAAATTTGCTAAATTTTGACCATGTTTTGCTTTGGCTCACTTTAAGCATTAAAACAGCCCAGAAATGATATTCAACCTTCTTTGTTATCACAAGATGCTTACTTCATGTTTTGTGTAATTTTGCCTCATGGTAACCAGCTGTATCACAACTGGCAAACCAGGCAGTAAGTAACAGTATATATGTTTTCATTATCTGAATTCTATGTATACCCTATTTGGGGATACCCCTTATGTTATAACTACCTACATCTTGCATAGACTATATTTGGTGACCTCAATATCTTTTTGTTTCTTGATCATGTATGTGTATCCCAAGAGTATGTTTCGTTTCATGGTTTTCTTTATGATTATAATCATTTTAACTAATTAGCAATTTGTTTTTTGCATAATCATAACTACCTAACCTAGATGTTATTGTGCGATTCTTTCACATTTTCTAGATGGCCATGAGACCATCTCTTGTATGATATCTGAATCATTATAATCAAAGGAATCCTCTTGTATCACCAAATATCAGTATTTTTTGTGATATTTAACCATGCATAGCAATATCAAAATCTAATAACAATTTTAATGGATCAATAGTAGAGTAAAGGTAACTCAATTATTTCTGAAAATGACTTTCCTTATCTACTCTGAAACCTGTGATGTAGAATTAGCGATTCAGCCCACCAATGCAGTCAGTGATGTTGTCGCTCCATTCGCCCGTCGCGTCACACCGTATGTTCCTGTATGTCGACCCATCCAGCATACGTTTCCCTGATTCACACTGGTACTCAACGTATGTTTCATATGTGACATCGGAAGAGTTCCTTGTGTTCCCTGGGATGGTGCTCATGTCAATTTCTGGGCACTTGACAGCTGGATTTGACAATAAACAAGAAAGAATTATTAATTATTAGTTAGTTGCATTTAATTTACTTTGATGTATTTAATTTTGCCCTTCCTGTTATGATTAGTTTACATTGCTTTTTCATGTTTTATCAACTGAAAGACCAGAGGAAACTCTGAAGCTGATTCTCAATAAAAAGAAAAGATGTTGGCGATCTTACTGACAGAACATTGACAATAAAGGTATCAACAAATTGAGAGATATTTGATGATAATTATCTTAAGCCTATATTCCATTTGCTGATTTTGCTACCAGTCTTAAAAACCTGACTGATTGCAATAATCTATCAGCAAAAAGTAACAAGAAGAAGATAGTGGAATAAAGTCTCCAGGGGCGGATACAGGATTTTTGAAAGGGGGGTCAGCATAAAGGCTAAGTACTAAAACGGCATGCATTTGCGCATACGTGTTGTATTTTCCCCTCTTTTTGCAGTTAAGAGGTCCACCAAAAGGGGGGATCAGAACCCCCTGGACCCCCCCCCCCCTTGGATCCACCCCTCTTTACACTTAATACAATTTCCACTTACGGTTGCAGGGTGGCAGTTCGGCGGTCCACTCCCCTGTGGCGAGGCACTTGATGGTTCGGGCAGTGGTGTGGTCGTGTAGCTCGTACCCCACATCACACCAGAAGGTGACCAGGGTGTTGTAAGTGTTGTTGGTGGTGTCCAGCTCCTGGTAGGAGTAGCTGGGCAGGGCTGGGCAGGTCACAACTGGGAACAGGGGGAAATGTACATGTAAAGAAAGCTTTCTTGTTTTCTGTTAGTTATTAATTGACAGTGGTAGAAAAAGGAACACTTGATGGTTGCTAACTATGAGCTACCAAATTGCCAGTGGTATGGAAATGTACAATTGCCAGAAGTAATGATAACTGGTCAGAGCTGGGCAGGTCACCAATGGGAAGAGGGAGAAATGTACATGTAAGAATCGTTTTCTTTCTGTCAGTCATTAATTGCCAATGGTTGAAAACAAAAATACTTCAAGGTTGTTGACTATGAGCTAACAATTGCCAGTGGTATAGAAATGTACATCTTAATTGCCAGAAGTAGGGGTAACTGGGCAGGGCTGGGCAGGTCACAACTGGGAACAGGGGGGAATGTACATGAAAAGATTGTTTTCTGTCAGTTAACAATTGCCAGTGGTAGGGAAATGTACAGATGAATTGCCAGAAGTAGGGGTGGCTGGGCAGGGCTGGGCAGGGCAGGTCACCACTGCAGACAGGGGGAATGTACATGTAAAGATTGTTTTCTGTCAGTTAACAATTGTCAGTGATAGAGAAATGTACATTCAAAGGTTGCTTTTAACAACTACCAGTAGTACAGAAATACATTTAAAGGTTGTTTCAAATAAGCTAACAATTGTCAGTGGTGGTGAAATGGATATTTAAAGGTTGTTTTCTATAAGATAACGAGTGTCAGTGGTACAATAAAGTATGTTTAAAGGTTGGTCACTGTCCAACAATTTCCAGTGGTAAGGAAATGTGCATTTTAAGGCTTACAATCAATCGAAATACAGAAATGTACATTAAAATTGCCAGTAAGCTGAGCAGGTCAGCACTGGGGAAATCCAATATGTTACAATATACCAACTATGTGACAAAATACCAACTGCATGTTTCTCTCTTCATACACTTTTCTACTACTTGGAACTATACTTTTGATTCCAAATTTCCTGTTTGCAAAAACAAGTATTCTTCAATAAATTATGAATCTAACAGGAATAACTTTTTGGTGATAAGCTGTTTTTCAAAATAGATATCAGAGTTTGTTTTACCTTAGAATTAAATTTAGCTCAGCCTAAATTTTTATACTTTCCTATAAATTTCTGGAACTTCCAACATTTCAGGAAATGTTTGGAGATTTTGGAGAAAATAAACCTTTATTTATCCCAATTAAAGGGTTAAGTGCTCTCCTACTTACCCTGACAATCAGGCAGATCATTCTCCAGGACGCTCCAGTTGCCCGGGGAGAGGCAATCGACACTGAGTATGGTGGAGTTGTCCGGGAAACGGTATCCCACATTACAGGTGTAGTTGATGCTGATTCCCACCAGGGTGTTTGGGTTGGCCACCGACGCATGCGCAATGGAAGGGATGGCATCACAGTGCACTGTCAGAAAAGGATAAAGTAGCTCTCGATTCCCAGCCAAGGATGTGACGCCGAAGAACGTTCTAAGAACGTCGCAGAACGTCACAGAACGTTATTAGAACGTCGCAGAACGTGACTGTTACGTCGCACCTTGGCTGGGTTAGAAGTGTTATTTCTAGGGAAACATAGTCTACAATGTGTGAATACATTACACCATACTTATTTTAAAACATTTTTACCAACATTATAGAACAAAGTATAATTTACTTTGTTCTATAATGTTGGAAAAAATGTTATTAAAAATATATTATATTACCATATTGACATGAGTTAAACAGTAGTATGCAAATGATGTATTATTGTTTATGTAACTTGGCTGTTGCAATATTTGACATTGCACCAAAAGCATTGCCAGAAATTATAAATAAAAGGAGTAGCTCTGTTTGTCTCTAAAGATGGTATTTCTACATGTATAGACCGATTGCCAGTTCTCGCACATGGCAGTACAGTTATGAACTTCCGCCCTATGCATTAGCATTGCAGACTCAAACAAACTGGGTTTTCTGGACATTCTCACACAATCATAATTCCATTTTGTAACATATTGCAGCTCTTGGTTCTGGCTACCTGTGACTATACATATTTTCGCTGAGGGATGAGTTTAAAAGATAAGGGAAACCAAAAACCGATTATTTAGCATTGCACCTACGGGCCGGAAGTCTGCATTTCGCTATCGGTTCTGCACAATTTATTGGGGTGGCTGCGTGACTGCATGGCAGGGGGTCTATACCTCCAGAATCCACTGACTAATTGTAATCTGATTTTTTCTAAATTTTGCATGATGTACTATGATGTAACCTTTAAAATATGACCTATGAAAATCCTTGAAATGTCAATAGTACTGTCTGGACAGTCAATAAAAACATTTTTACAAAATAAGCACAAATTGTTCTTAATGAATAATGATCATCTTCTGAGCTTACAGTCACAGGCTTGTAGAGAAGGGGTCCATCCCTGATTGGTGCAGCGGGTGGTCTTGTTTACTTCCATATCCGGGAACTTATGACCCGGAAGACATGAGAAGAAGATGGTGTCGTTGAAGGCGTAGGTGGAACCTGTGGTGGTTGTGCTGCTTAGGCTGGTGGCATTGGCGATTGTCAACGGAGAGCACATGACGGCTATGAAAAAAAAAATTAAAAAAATCTAACCATCTTACAATTATTCAGACATTAAAAAGACGTTTTGTGAAACATATCAAAGTACAGCGTGAAAAGAAAATCTGAAATAAAGCCTGTATTCCACGATGCGTTCATGTACTTGCATTAGGTATTTTTACTTGTGTTTATTGACATAAACGCAAGTGAAACGCAAGAAAACGCAAGTAATTCTGACTTTGCTTGCGATTATACTTGCGTTAAGGGAATACAAGTATGAACGCAAGCAAATTTCTATATTAAGGCTATACTGTACTATGCGTTCAGTGGCTCTTGCATTCCCTGTAATTAGGAAATGCAAGTTTACTTGCGTTTAGAAACAAACGCGTTGGTATCTGAATGCAAGTAAACTTGCGTTTAATTTCCTAATTAGGGGGAACACAAGTGCCACTGAACGCATAGTGGAATATAGCCTTGAAACCTTTTCTCAAACAAACGAGGAGGTGAAGTACTTTTCTTTCACTAATAACCTTTTTGTCATTTGTTGTTTCTGAAGTATTCAGTGGTAGCATTTGGAACTGCCTTTAAGAACCATGACACTGAACAAGACTTGATTTGAAGACTTGAAGACTAGATGGGGTGCATTCAACAGAAAGGGAAGGTGCTATTCACAAGTGTAAAAGTAGCTTTGTCTATATATGTATATCAATTGCCTGAGTAGAGTCCTTTGTTTTTATTATTTACCTTATCTCTATTCCCTTTAGCTGTATTTCCTAAAATATGCTGTCAGTTAGCATGTTCATGAATTAACAACCAACAGCAGTTGCTTGGCTAAGAGAGGTCCATCTATTATTGTCCTTAATAAGTTGTGTGTGCTGATCTCAGATATATATACAGGTAAGACAACCCAAAACAAAATCACAATTCTTATGCCCACGATTCCAAAATTGGGATTCGCGATTAAGCACAAAATTTTAGATTGGTGACATTTTTTTAAACACTCTAATTGAATTGCAATTTGTTTCTAATAGATATGATGAAGTATTTTTTTTATAAATATTTATACTTTATACATGTTTTTATATAGACATTTTCATTCACGAATCCATCACACATCTCTTTTACACTTTCATGCAACATTTTGTCGATGTGTGATTGTTTTCTGGTGCAGGTTGGATGAAACAAGAGATTCGTGAAATTTCTTTGGTCATCATCCAAGGTCCTTAGAACCCAGGCTCAGCAGGGGTTCCCTTCATCATGTTTTGAATTACAATGCCATAAAGTCCATCAGCCTCTAAAAAGCCCAGCTCTGTCGCCTTGCTTTATACAAAACACCACACCCAGATTGTATTACCCTACATGCACGCATCTCCGCAATGTATTGATCCAACCCCTCATAACCTGTTGTGATTCTCCCCACTTGCAGAAACCAAAGATTATCTCCTCTTTGAGGTTTAGTAGTACTCCACCCAATACAACAGGTCCAGTTCGACTATTTAACCCCTATTTGCACCAACCAATTTAACCGCCGATTATTTGGTAATTTATTACTTTTAAGTAGTATTATAACAAAGCAGTGTATATCTTATATACCATTTGAAAGAGAATTCAAAATTCTTCTATTGGTATATAACATGTTCGTGATTAACTAATATTCCCATTGCCGATTTTTGAAATCGGTAGTAAAATCGGCTGGTAGAAACAGGGCTCTATGAAGAGGAATAATCATTCCACTGCATCAGAATGGATTGACAGGTAGATCAGAAACCTTAGATTCCTTGATCCTGCAACCCTAGTTGAAAGGCTCCGGTCTCCGTGTTTCTCTCCTGCCCTGCCATAGGTGCGGTAGCTTTTTATATTGTTAAGGCAGTATTACACTACATGACTTGAGCTGCGATATGGCGATATCGTAGAAAAATGACACATATTAGAGACAAAATTCTTTGCGACACATATGTAACAATCTACAAATTGCCAAATTTCAATAATCATATCGCTGCTTCATGCAAATTTATCTGTAGTATGAAGATATTGTGTCGATATCACAGCTCAAGTCATGTAGTGTAATAGGGCCTTTACCTATGATTTTGCTGCTTCTGCACATGTTCTGTACAACACAACATTTGACAGTGATATGGGTGTGTCCTGATGGGAATAATCAGGTCTTTGAAGAATGGGGAAGACTGATACCCACTATTGATGCCCATTTTATGACCTGCACCTTTGTCTTTAATCGATCGATATTATCGACTACAGGGTTTTCATTTACCCATGTATATTTCTATGTATGTTTCTGCCTGTCATTTGGTTAGAATAAAGATAGTGGTCTGCCCATCGCCTGATCAGATCAGTGAGTGATCGCCGCATCGTCAACACCACAACACCACTTCATCATGGCACAGGAGAGGAAAGCCTCTGTCCTGTTCGACAATATATTCATGCACTTAACTGTGATAGGGCCCATCACAACACCAATTGATCTTAAACTCAAGGTGCAGTTACCAACCACACCTCTTGGCAGGAGGCCCAGCGATGTGTTCGTTACGGGGTCGGTCGGAAAAATCATAATGTGTGATCATGTTGATGGTCAGAGAGAGGACCACCCTGGAATCCAGTCAGCCATTAGAGGTCTGTACAACCAGAGCCAGATCAAGGAGGAGCCAGCACCAGAGCCCATTCAGGATCTACCAGACAAGCCCACTGCTCTTGCCACAGTGGGAAATATCCCTGGCTCTCTCATTGAAGGAAATATGGGAGCTTCTGAGGTGGAAGAAGTACAGGCTGAAAGCCCTACATCAGCCAGTGTTTCAAGCCATGGAGATTCAGACTCTATGCATTCTGACACCACTGAGTAGTGGGGACCTACCAAGGCATCCAGACCCCACTTTTTTTTCTTTTTTTTTTCTTTTTTTGGTTCATGTCACGCGGACACTGGAGCCGTGGGCTGTGTGGCCTTGGCTCCTGAAAGAGGTTTGAGAGAAGAGCTCCACTCCACCCTATAGACTTGGGGAGGTTCTATATACCATGTCCCGTAGGATAGACCCTGACGGACACCCACATTATTTAAGGAGCTGTGTGAGGCTCCAAGAGGGGGTTGCATAACTTTCCAATATATTTAATGGATGCCTAACGGATCATTACTGTTGCAAAATGGATAATGGAGACCTAGGTGTTGTAAAATCCGTTAAGAATTGTTTGCTAATGGTGAATTTTAACAATTTGTCTGCTAATGAATTCCGTTAATAGCATAGAACATACAGAAAATTATGTTTAACAGATCCGTTAACTAGAATAACGATATATGCAACTCTGTGTAATCCGTTCGTTGTGGATAATTTACGAAGAGGACCTAACGAAAATATTAGTGGAAGATTAACGCCCCCGGACCCCACCCACACCAACAAAACCATTTTAAGAATGGGGATCCCTTGGAGGAAGCCAGCAGTCGATGCCATGTCAACATGAAGTGATCATATAGTTCTATCATAGGAACCTGAGAGACTAACCAGGACTCCGGTAATAGCAGAGACTCTTACTATGAAATAAGACTTATTGCAGAAAAGAGGATATTAAACTCATTTGACAAAGTGGAAAGGCCAGAAGAGAAAGTCCTGGGTACCAAGGGATGATTTTCAACCATCTATAAATCCTGAACAACTTTACTTACAGATTTTACTAGTGACGTTGCCGATTAGCAATCGCCTGTTCTTGGTAATATTACCTAGTGGGTATGCCACTTCAGTACAACTAATTTTGACCTCAATAGATATCCAGATCTATCTTATAAAGGTTCTCTATAGTGGACATTTTTTTAAATGCTTTGAAATTTCAAAGATTAGAGATCTAGATCTTTCCTGTAAAGGTTCCCATTGGTGGACCTTTTTTTTGGAATGCTTTGACATTTCACACAAAATAAACTAGTTGGACTTTGTGAAGATCCTTACCTTGGTCACAGTGTGTTCCATAGTACCCGTTGTCACAGTTGCACCGGGCTCCATTCACCATATCTACACACTGCCCATTGGGGCGGCACTGAGCATAGAGGTTGTTGATGGCGCATTCGTCTATGTCTGAAAATAGATTTCGAAACTTTTTATACACACTTACACGGTTCCGCCACTTGCGAGCACACAGAGGCCACTCTGGAGATTACACCAACTGGACTAACATCTTGCAGGACGCTCTTGAGAGAATGAATTTACTCGCGAATATGACGTCATATCTCCTTATAATTATAGTAAACCGTGTGTATTGAAGATTATGTAACATTAATGTCAGCTGGTTGTGACAATGTTCTTGTGCCTATAGATGTTGTGCAGATCATGTCACAAAGCCCCAAAATGGCATAGACCCCATATTGGTGATCGATTTAGAATAATTACTATTCAATATCAAAAGCATCTAGGACAGAATTCGGTCTATGTTTATCTAAGCTTATCTTTTTAGGTCATGGTTAGTCATTTTCAGTACTTAAAATTCATAAATTCTACACTTAATCACATGGTTGTGATGAGCATGGTGATCACCAAAATATGATCATGTGACCACGTCTGTACAAGATCTACAAATGTGACATTGATATAAATACCCCGCATACAATACCACAATTATTTAACACAATCATAATATAGAAATTAATGCAGACAGTCTCCTATAGATGTGTGGAAATAACTGTTAAAATGCCTCAATGTGTGTCATGTGTTATTGGAAACAGTAACACTATTTGTGGCGTCAGTATAGTTGGTTTGGACAGCAACGTCTATAATCATATACTCAAACTTATTATGTTTACAATTCGATCATTACTGAGACATTCTATGAAAACAGACACATGCAATTTATTTGATTTCTAACATCATCGAATTGACAATTCTAACTAATACCTCATATCTTTATGATAATTATCTCAATTCTGATGAAGAATGTAACAATTCGACACATGTTAATTCAACCATGATTTTAATGTCTTAAATAAACAACAAGTCGACACCAAGCCGTCTTCGAGTTGGATGTATTTCCCACATCTTTGTTATTACATCTTGATAATAATCTTAGTAATATGCCGTGTGAAATATTTCATGCATATTGGAACATAATACAGGCCTAGTATTTCCCCCAAGTATGCACGGAACCTGTAAAGATTAAATTTGATGATACAGAGGGAATATAAGACCATCCCAGTCTACACCAACTTTAACGTTTACCATGAAATACTTTCAAAATTACATCCACATTTATCATCTGAAGAGGGTTAGATAATACAAAATAAACTAAGGCAATTTTGTTGAAAGGTTGCCCCTAACATCTGCAAAATACACCCTTCTGTGTTGACATTTTTCACATAGGAACCAATGTTAAAGCCTGTCAGCCCAGCCTATAATCTATTTTGCCCTGAAATACAACATTTTGTTTGGCTAGCAAAGCTTCAAATCTGTTAATTAATAGAATTCAAGAAATTATAATGGTTGAGCCATACTTGAGGATAAAGGAAAACAATAACTATTGTTTATTTCAGTAACCCCAACTCCTGGAGACAAGGATTGCTTAAAGAGCTATTTCGTCCAACCCTTGTCGAACCCTGGGATATGTGCAATGTGGCATGAGCTTATTATGAATTCAGTATTATTTGGAATTATATTTTCTGGTAATTTTTCTGATAAGTATTGAACATTGCACTCTTTGGTAAATTACAATTAAAAAGATCAAGTATTTAACCAATCAATTTTCAAAATCAGTCAAAATCGGCCCAAAATAGCATCGTCGATCATCGCCTTAATATTCCATGTGAAATATTTCGTGTGTATTGGAACAAAATACAGGCCAACCATTTACCCAAAGGGTGCACAGAAATTATAATGATTAAATTTGATGATGCAGAGGGTATACACCTTTTTCATCAAGGTGGTGCCCCCTGATAGAGTAAAATTGAAATAACTTTTTCGGGTTTTTCTATAGTAAACCTATATGAAGTGAAGTGACCTAAAGACGTTGTGCAGATGACGTTACAACACCCAGAGAAACACTGGCCGCCATATTGGTGATCAATTTAATATGATTGATATTAATGATATATAAAATTAAATAAGTCAAAATTAACATTTAGATTTTCAAGAATTCATTATTTCTAGATATATATCTACTAGTTACATGTTTGAAATGAGCACATGGTGATCACCAAAAGGTAGTCACATGACCACGTCTGCACAAGGTCTATAGTTACCAAAAGACCCAAAAGTTAGCAGACTGGGGTACTGCGTGGGAAAGGTGTATAGACCTTTTTCATTGAGAGTGTTACGCTCCCTGGTGAAGTAAATGGAACCAATGGTTTAGGTCTTTTCCCATAGTTAACCTATATGCTTCACTTCATATTGGTTAACTATGGGAAATGACCTAAGCCATTGGTTCCACTTACTTCACCAGGGGGCGTAACACTCTCAATGAAAAAGGTGTATAGGCTGTATTTCTTCACCCACCTTCTTCACAGTGTGTCCCGTTGTAGCCGGGCAGACAGGTGCAGTCGTACGTGGAGGGTGTCCCCGTACATGTGGCGTTGTTCTTACACGGCCGGGTATGGCACAGGCTGGACACTGAAACAACAAGGGGCCAGTTGGATAGTTATTATCGTCATTATCATTTTTATCAAAATTATTAACACTGAAACAATGTTATAACCGCCACCTTACATATATACTGCACATATGAAAATATTTCCCACATAGCTGTTTTATATTTGGTACCTTTGAACTAGTCGTGACAGTCACAAATGTAACTGGCACCTCACAATAACCTACCTTACGATTCATATGAAACTAAATATATTTCCTATATACTTGTTTGATAGTTTTGGCAGAGTCACAGATATATAACTGGTTCACTCATAATGTATTAAAAATTCTTCATTTTATATTAAAACCTATAATTATAAGGACAGTGATTGATTAGACTATAACTATTGTATTATCAAACAACAGGTGCCAGTGGGTCACTGCTGCCACCTGGATACAAGGAAACGTATCAGGTAGGGCCTCAACAGTCATACACCTATTAAACCTCTCTGGGGGGAGTTGCATAATTTTTCCACTAAAGTAATATTACACCCTCTCCATTAATAAGCAACGACGAACGGATCATCAAAGGGTTGTATAATTATATTGTAGAAAGCTGATCCGTCAAACTTAAGTTCCTATATATTCTATTGTTTCAGCGGAATTTATTAGCGGAAAATCCTCTAAAATACATCTCTAATGGAATGTTCTTAAACGGATTTTACAACACATAGGTATTCGCTATTCAATTTGGATCCATTAACGTCCGTTAAATATACCAGAAAGTTATGCAAACCTCTCCAGGCACCAGACTGAATGGCCATATCATCAACAGATTTCTTTATTCTTACCAGGGTTATGTTAGTAAATATTATCCGCCCAACTCGTGTTATGTTATTATTATCTATCTACTTATTTCCAGATGAACAACTTCGACATTGGTAACAACAGATATTTTGCAGTTACAGTGCCTATTTTTTCAAGTAATGGCAAAACCTTTAATGCCACAGGCGAGAGTCGCATAATTCTGTCATAACTGGACAAATGATTAGGTATAATACATTTTTAATAATAATTATAAAATTGTATTTCTGACTGCTCCATTTTGCAGCTGGTGCAAGTAAACCAGTCATCAGGATCAAAGACATAAACGGCCCCTTTGGTCCATCGCATAATCTCCTCACTGTGGCGAGGGTTGTCCACCACAGCGAGACCCCTCCCTGTTAAAAATTTTAAACAATACAACCCCTCGCAACAAGATGTTCTGTTATGATGGATCCCGCTGTTGATTTGTGGCTGTTCTACTGAACTGATTTTAATTCTGTAAACGGTTCTAAAAATTAGACATTTAGATCTAAAATTCCTGAAATTTTCAGCCTGGAAACTTTATTATAAATGTGTGAAAATCAATGCTGAATTTTGTGTATAACAGCAAGACTTTGATCAAACCCTCGCTGTTGTTTGCACTGTTGCGAGACCCCTAACTAAGTCCTCACTGTGCTCTCGCTGTTGCAAGGGTTTGGTTATGCGAGGGACCACTAGACATTATACTTTTTGATCATAAATGATAATGAAAGTTTATCTTATTTCCACCCTACCTGTTTCACAGTTGGTTCCGTTGAACCATTCCCCACAGTCACAGACATAACTGCTTCCTGACAGTGAGCAGGTTCCGTTATTCTGACATGGGCTGTTACTGCACGCATCTGAAAAGATGATTATCAACGAGGTTCTTGGTGCCATGTTCACTCTAAGATCTTTACAAGATGAACTTTAAAATGCTGTAAGATCTTGCAAAGGTGATTTACTTCTTACAGATCCTGCACTAGTTTGTTTTCCATTAGAAAGGCTGTTCCAGCCTCAGCGGACTGATCAAGTTCTCCAGAGGCCTGAGTTCTCCAGTGTTCCTATTTTGCAACTATGCTTTTACGGTCAGACTGTTTCTTTTGGCAAAATAGACTCTTTTGACTGTGTCTAATGGTACATAACAGTTTCATCATTAATATTGTTTCGATGTTAAAGCCAAACCAAAATAGAATATTATGGCTGAACTTTAATTATCTTACCCAATATTTTCTGTGTGGTGGAAAAACCGTCCGGGTCAAAAATATGTTTTGTTGGTAAACTTTAACACAACTGGTTCTTTTTTCATTGGCCTGAATACAACTTATTGAATTCCACTTAATTATCCCCCTTACCCCTTCTAAAACTTTTAAATATTTTGTTCATGGAGATATTCGAAATACACAAATTACAATTTTTTCAATATTCTGCTTCTGGAATTATTTCGATATCTCACATAATTACTTCTATTTGCAACTTTTTTAACCATTTCAGACATCCCACTTACCGGTCTCACACCGCTGACCCGTGTACCCTACAGGACAGTCACACTGGTAGTAGGTCACGTGATCCTGACAGGTACCTCCGTTCAAACATGGCTGACCGAAACACTCGTCTATGTCTGTGAGAAAAGAATGAAATATACCACTTTGTATTATTGACAAAAACTGTCTTTCTTTTCTGTTCTTGATGTAAACAACAGTCTGGAAAAAAATCCCAAGTTGACTTACTGTTTTGATCATGGACTGTGCGTAGCGTGTCAAAAGTAAAACTTAAGGGCCATCCATTATGATGTCAGATTTTCTAGGGTACTTTTAGGACTCTCAGCTGTCACACTGAATTTTCAGGTTTCAACAAGAACATAAGGCCTGTTTTCAGGTGGTGTCACATTGTTCAACCTACCCACCCACCCCTTTGTGTGTGACATAATTTATGGATGGCCCCTTAGCATGCAATCTATTTGGAGGAGGAATGTAATCATAATTAGCACAGACAGACATCTACTGAAATCCCCCAGGTGGCAATGCTGCTGTCTTTAAGTTGAAGCCCCTACCTACAAAACAATATTTAACTAAGCTTCCCAACTCTATCAAAATTATCAGCAGATTTTTCCGTCCATTCAGATCAAACACGTACATTTACAATACTGCAAACTGACCAGCGGTCACTCAAAAGGACGATGGGCAATCCAGGCAAGAATATGACGTTATTATAACGTTATCATAATGTTCTCTTTGGTACTGGTTTGGTTCTTGTTATGTCATTTTGATGGCATCTTTAGAACCTAACATTGCAACGTTGCACTGTGACGTAATTGTTACATTCTTGTAACGTTATTTCACATTATGATAACGTTATTATAACATTCTTAGTAGGTTAGGTGTCAACCCTACCAAAATATAATGTAATTATAACGTTCTTTTTTAATATGTCTTAACTCCACCTAAAATGACACTGCTGTTTCGTGACAACTGGGCAGGTTTCAGACCAACCAAAAAAGTACAGTCACAGAATTAATAATGTTCTTGTTACTTCACTGCTTGCCTGGGAAGGTCTAAAATGCCCTCTTGCTTAAAGGGTTAAAGTAGGATGCAGTTACATCTGGGTTTTTTTCACCAGCCCCCAAAAAACGAATATGGATTCAGGTCCTGAAAACCTTTAATAACCTTAAATAATATAGCGACACCAAGATGTCGCCTACGGGATTTTTGTGACGTTGTTAATAGTGGCGCCCCCAATGAGAGTCTATGCAACCAGATACGATGCAACCTATTTTCTACCGTTTTTGTGAGGTCATAATCCCTTAGTTTATGGATGATGTCACGAAAAGGACAAAAGAAGACATCGCGTTGTAACAGTTTGCATGGAATCTCATAGGGGGCACCACCATTGCAACGGTCACACCAAAACATCATGATTTGTATCTCGTATCCTGTAGGCTCATTGCTTTAATGGTACGAGGTTCTCACCTTGGAAGCAGACCTTGGCGAACACGTCCTGATTCGGGGCTACTATTGTAGAGTTTGTATCGTTGGCAGCTGGGAAGAACAAAATGTGTTATTATCATCTGATTCAACCTTCCATGGATTTACAGTATTTTAAGCACCTGTAGGCTAATTTGTACTAATTTTGTAGAAAAAGCCCAAGAAAAACTATACAAAATAAACAAATGATTGTAATATATGGATAAAAAAAAATAAAAAATAGATTGCTAGATTCTCATCATATTAATCTACAAATAACTATGATTCATGAAAATTAACATGGTAAGCCTTGCAATGGGTCTATTTATTACCCAGAATGGATCCTGATTTAAGATAAAGATAAAAATGGCCATCCGTGGTTTGGAAAATTGTTCTACATTGATAGCAAATTCTTTCTTTTTTTGGTACAAATCGTATGCAATAAGATAGATAATCTCTCCTGCACATCAACAATACATGAGGCTATAATCTTGGAAGATATGCATCTTTGTGAATATAGAAAAACTTTAATCTTGTGAAAATAGAGGTGATCCATGCAAGGTGCCTGGAATAATTGATTGCACAGGGGTACAGAGGGAATATAGACTGGTAGCTAAATATATTTCTCATTTCCATATATACTAGCTTAAAAAACTTCTACTCACTTTCAAATCTGAACTTTAGAGTTTGATCTTCATAATATATGTTATGATATTTGTCATTTTCTGAAGTTAAAAGCCTTTCAGTGGCTCAGTCTGTGAGTGTAATGTAAAAACATTGAGCTAACCACTCACAGCAAAATTAATTACCTACTACAAAAATAATTAAAATAAAAACTCACGTTTTTCACAGATCACCCAGCTGACTCCAAGGTTAGAGCAGCAGTCCACATTCACCCATTCGGCAGTCGACCAATCAGAACTCGTGTCACTGAGAAGCACACAGTCAATGGAGTTGTTGCCAACATTACTTGGTGTTCCTGCAAAAAAAGGAAAATGATGGTTGGTTCAAGTACAGCAATATATGTAAGGCTTTATTCCACATACTGAAAGTGCAATAATGATTTGCTGCCGATGTATTATAATCATCTGCATCACCGATGAAATTTACCAATATGTTTACCAACATAAAGATATTGACAGCCGATTTTAAAAGTGAAAATTGGCAGCCCAGATTTTCGGCCCACTTTTGGAGCCAAAAATGCATTGAAAATTGAAGACCCTGATATATACATATAACCAACTGAGAAGGGATTACGAGGGGGTTAGCACCCCAAGGCTGGACCCCAATATCAGCCTGGTACTTTTGGACCCTCCCCCGCGCCCCTCTGTCAAACTGAATTTTCTGTTTTAAACATGAAAATAAGGCCCGTTTTCAGGCAGTGTCACATTGTTCAACCTACCCACCCAACCTTTTGTGTGTGACATCATTTTATGGACGGCCCCTAATTAGTTGAAGCATGTCAATTCTGTCATGTTGATAATCATTTTGATATGAAATTATGCTGTCCACCAATACTGTCAAGTTTGACGTATTCTATCATCAAGCAGAAAAAATGTGAAATAAAGAGGCAGATCCCGACCCCTTTTGGTGGACCCCTACCCTAGGGGAAAACGTAGTTTGCATACAGTGCAGGTCGTTTTGGTACCTAGCAGGGGCGGATCCAGGATTTGGAAAAAAAAAGAGGGGGGGGGGCGTCCTATAGGCAAATTTTTGCCCGCGCCCTCCGGGTGAAAGAATTTTACATTAAGAAAATTGAAATTTGGCATAAAATAGGGGGGGTGCCCCAAAATCCGCGCCTGCTTAGCCTTTATGCCGACCCCCCACCAACCCCAATCTCCAGTTCCGGAAATCCTGTATCCACCCCTGTTAAATATCGACATTGTGCCTTGTGTCTTACCTGCGACCGACCAGCCTGTATATGTCACTGCAGTGGTTCCCTCCGTGTAGACAAAGGTGTCCTCTGTGGTGACGTCATTCTGACCGATGTACACCGCCGAGGGGGTCCCAGTCTTAAAAGATATTATCAAAGTTTGAGTGATCATTTCACACAATATGAAGGATATCCCCCCCGCCCCAATCTCCCACCTCCCAATTTAAGTTTGGAAGACGTTGAAAAAAAAGGTATTTTCTGGGCCCTAAATGAATAGGCCTACATATTAAAAATAAAGATCAGTATTATTTCAACTCATTACAATTGTCATGAAATGTATGCCTAAACATTATAATTACAAATCATCTAAGGAATGACAGCAAAATAATGAGGAATGCAAAACCCTGATTCTGAAGTGATTTCATTAAGGGCATCAAAAGTTGTTTATGCAATATTACACTCGCTAATTATGTAGGCCTATATAAATGTTATCCTTCCACTGGCGGGTCCAGGATTTTTAAAGGGAGGCGCACTATTGGAATGTGTTTTTCCTTAATTATGTTTGGATCCACCCATACCTTCGACCATATTAATCAAAGTCGATTTTACATGTAATACACCTGAAAACTAGAGGCGACCCTGATGATTTATCAAATAATAGACAACAACAAAAAGACCTGCATTTTCCATTTTTATCAGATGACAATTAATTGAATGATAAAAAATAGTATAAAAATATCCCCACCTCATTCTGCAATAGACTCAATAACTCTGTCTGTACGGCGCCGGAAGTGACGTCAGGGAGGTCTGCCCCACGTGACTGACACGTCTGACGTGCGTCGTAGGCCGACGTGACGTTACGTCCGACGTTAATTAGCACGTAACAAACGTCGTCGGCACTCAACGTCCAGCCGGAGGGGCACCAACTGGCTGAGTCTGAAGTAGAACAAAAAACAATTGCTATTATGTAGCTATATCTTGTGAAGTAAATGAGGCTGTGTACACCTTATTACAACAAGTGGCGCCGCCCTAGTTTCTTAGATTTGAAGCAATTCCTTGGGAGGTTTTCTAGACTGAATCTGTAGATCTGAGAAAGATGTATACATTCTTCTTATTAAAGGTGGCGCCCCCCCCCCCCCCCGGGGTGTCATATGAACCAAGAATCAAGTTCTTTCTGCAACAATGACCACTAGGCTTGGTGCGGAACCAAGTGACAATTGGTGCCCACTCAGATGGTCAAGTACTAGGTGAGTTTGTTTGACCTGCGCCGGCGTGCGCCGCCATCCCATAATAATTACCTTATGTACTAAATTGCAATGCATTGTGAGATAGCGGCGTGCGCCGGGCGTGCGCCAGCGCACCCAATCAAACTGACCTAGTTTGCCTATTAGTAGTGTGTGGAATGCATATATGGGAGGTCAGGGGTTATTAAAGTTGCTGGCACTGAGGTCCAAAACAATCCCTCTTGGCTAGTACCTGCAAGTAATTTGATTTTAGAGTTGACCTCCGAGGCTAGCAAGACTCAAAGAATTCCTTAATGTAACTAAATTACATATTTTATCATGATATTAGGTTACTTGTAACAAAGAACAAATGTTCTTGCATGCTAATATGAGTGCTAAAAATGGTACATTTGCTTTCTTGTTAGTGTATTTGTGAGATAAAGGGAAAAAGTTCAAAATGGTCCCACTGTTAGCCTATATATATGCAGGGCAGTGATACATGGATTTAATGTAGCTATAATATAGTTTTCAAATCCAGGCAGTCATCCTGTGGTAGATGCAGTGGCATGAGGTCCGGGAGATCCAAGGGGTCCTGGCACCTTCTACCCCCCCGCCCTCTCCCCCCCCTCCCCACGTTTGGTGGACACTCAAATGATACAAGGAATAAATACCTCCACCTGCGCACAAATGTTTGATGTTTCAGTAGGCCTACTTAACCTATATATATATATGTGTGTGTGTGTGTGTGTGTGTGTGTGTGTGTGTGTGTGTGTGTGTGTGTGTGTGTGTGTGTGTGTGTATAGACCCAACCACTGGGACCACTAATTTTAGGGTAGTATGTGAACAATACTTACTCTGGGAGTTAGCATGGTACACCGTCGTGGACAAGGAGATGAGTAGAAATAGGATAGGGTTTGTGTGTCCCTTCATCGTTTACATCTCATTCGGGGTAACCTTTGAAATTAGAACCTGTGAAAAAGGAAAAAAACTCTTAGCGTTAATGTGAATAACAGATATGAATAGATTTATGTTCACGCATATTCTCAGTATTGTCTCAGTATGTTATGAATTAGAAGATACTGTACATCTCTGTAATTTGAGTTATCTTCTTTTAATTAAGATTGTCTACATGCATTCCTTAACATCTTACAATTCTGTGAAAGGTAACCACTCAAATACATACTCTAGCCCTGAACGGCAATTATTCCCTAATTAACTTAGCAAAACTTGAATCTCTTTTATTACCAAAATACCTCTTCTGGCTCAGCCAACCATATAAACTTTCATTTCTCAAATAGTAAACACTCGTATGTATACTTTAGGCCTGACCACTAGTTATTCCGCAGCTTGGCAAAACGTACCTCTGTTACCAAAATAAACTCAGGTCTATAACTCCACTGGCTCGGCCAACCACACACCTTTGTTTCTTGAACAGTAACAAATGTACATACCCCATTTCTATAACCCTGACGGCTTCAGTTATTCCACATAGCACAACTTGTAACCTTTTGATCACAAAAATATATTAGTTCTATAAGTTATTCTACTCTGCGAAACTGAACCATTAATCACACATACATATACCTCAGATCTATAAAAGCCTGCAGGCTCGACCAACCAAACGCTCAGAACTCTTTACACAAAGTTGAGCAAATCGACCACCACCGCCCAAGAATACTAATATCAGGTGACCCTAACAGCGGCCATATTGATTGTCCAACAGGCTTACATTTAGGACTTTGCCTTGTTATTTAAATGAGGCTGTTGTGTGATATTTAACCAAATGTCCCTTATTTGATGCAATCTTCATTAAATCTACAGAAAATAAGCCCACTTGTGGTTTATTTCATCTCATTACATTTCATTGTCATATTACCGAAATTATGAGAAACTGTAATCGTTTGACATCTCACAAGTATACTGTACCTGAACCGGCTAAACTTTGTAAACCACCAGAAAACTGGGTGGGGGCGGATATCAGTAACATATACTGAAAACCACCCAGTATAAAATAAAGATGCTCCAAACAAAAGATAATAAGGTCAACCAATAATTAAGTGTCCAATTTGAATGTGCAATTGTTCCCACTTGTTAAGGTACACTAAACTTGTTTCAAGTTATAGCGTTTTAAGCAGGGGTAATAAAAGGTGGAAAGAAATATGAATGTATCCTTTGGAAAACTACCTTATTTAGAGGTTGCACTGCTTTCCCTGTCTTTTGCTAGATGAAATATTGTATAGCTTATAAATATCAAACATGAAGGCTTGGGGCAGGTCTAACCTGAGCTGCTCAGCGTGTGTTTACTGAGCCGTATCGATCAGGTTCCTGCTGCTCAACAATAGCTCAGGTCCCCTATTATCACTCGGGGTATTTGTTACAATGTGAGTCCTGGGATATGGCCAACGTTAGGGGTCTGGACCACTAAAATCAACAAGGCCACATGGGTTTTACTGGGGGCCCTTGATTGGGAAGGGGGGTGGGGGGTCCCCAATGTCACATGTCGATTTCATTCTTTTTTTTAAACCATGTCATTATGCCGCCTTTTTTGATTTTAGGGTCTAGAGCCATAGGCCTCTTAAATTTGACATGGCGACATGGACATTACTTGGACAAATTTGATATGGAGACATGGGGATTATTTTCATAAATAATCATTTGGCATGGCGACATGGGCATTACTTTCGTAGATTTGACATGGCGATATGGGCATTTCTAAAATTCAAGATGGAGTTATGACATTTTGCCTATAAGTCAAGGTAGGTATATATTAAATAAAGTGATATGCGATAAGAACATTCTTTTCAATCTGCATGATTTTTAGAAACGGCCATGTCTTATGTAATTAATGCGCATGTTGGAAGTTGGGCTTTATGAAAAGTGCTCATCTCATTGTGTCGATATCAAAGGTGTAGATCCATGAAATAATAATGTGCTGGCAGGGTTATAGCAAGCACGAGACCCCTTTTACTGCTATGTAGTATGTATATATATAGAGCGATTGATTTGCTCATTCTAGTACTCTAGCTTGAGACATTATTTCTGAACTGCCTAGGGGAGAAGTGTTTCAATGGTGATTTAGAGGTGGATCTAGGGGATGCGGCTGAGCACACCCTTTTTGGTGAGGACCTAAACGTTACATACAGGATAAAAGGCAGGGCATAATTATGTGCCTCATATTCAGTACTACGCCCCCTTACCCTTGTTTTCAGTTCGTCCTCCCCAAGGAGGTATTCTCTTTCCCTTTCCTATTTCTATGAATTTCATGATTTTGTACAAAAAAAACTGGCCATGTGCATAAGATTTGCATTAGAATGTGTGTATATTTTCAACAACAAAAATCTGCCCAGATGCGTACGTACTTTATAGAAGGCCCCCATCTGTAAATGTGTAAGCGAGTGGTAAATAAGGCATGAGTTCTAATATGTGTGCAGCACACCGACATCTCAGACTAAGTGGAATCCAATACTTGGTATTAAATTATTCATGGTCTAGTTGTGTACAAAGGCAATTACTACAGCACCACACGGCTGGTACAAACTGGCTGGTTATGTCGATTCCTTAAAGATTGATATTTCCTTATGTTCAAAATTGTGCTGATGTTCTTAAGAATTTAGCTAATTTTGTGTTAGCTATTAGATATCTAGGTACATTATTACCTTTATATCTAAGGACATAAGCCTGAGGAAATATATTGATATTCCTATCAATATTGTTTACTGTATGTACCATAAGGGTATATTCCACTTTGCGGTAGGTGACATTTGCGGTCGTTCTTATTGGCCACCACAAGGAATTTGCGGTTTAGATACCACCATGCTGGTATCTTTGGCCACAGGCAAAGCACAGAAAACCAATATAAAATAGCAGGTGCTGCAAACAGCTGCCGCAAACACCTATATTCCACATTGCAGTACCCTACTGCAAGTAGGTTTGTGGCAGTTTGCTTGTGTCTTTTCATGGTGCCGCAAGCAAATGCCGTATAGTGGAATATAATCTTAAGGTCGCTGCCACCTATTGGCAATGCAGATGGAAATGGAGTATCCCAAAAGTGCGCTATGTGGGATGGATACTGGTTGACTTTGACTAGTCATCTGCACAATCTTTGACCCACCTCGACAGGTTCTCCCGAAAATACTTTAAAAGCTAGATCAAATCTTAATTCTCAGCCTATTCCCTCTTTAACCCTACGTAAGCTATCTAATCACCTTGGTCTGGGCAATTCTGCACTGCACTGCACAGGTTTGTGAGAAGGGTGTTTAACTGGTCCCTATGGACCTTGTGCAGACATGGTCGTGTGTTCACTTTTTAGTGATCACCATGTGCTCCATGTGCTCTTCACCAGCACATGCCTGTAATATGAATATCAAAATTATGAATCTTATGTAATACAAGTTTTTCATCATGATATCATATCATCATTTTAGATACATTGAAGGGGAATAACTGTCCTAGATGGTTATGAATTGTTAATAATAATGATAAAACTTTTAAATTGATCACTAAGATGGCGCCAACTTCCTGGCTATTGTGACGTCATCTGCACAACGTCTATAGACCTTTTTCATTAGTGTGAATTTGTCTGAACCAAAGAGTTGAGGTATGGTTGCCTATAGAGCTGCTAGAGATGCCGAAGTTTTGGAGACAAGGCGCCTATGGGAGAGTCCACTGCGCAAATTCGTGAAAAGGTGTATAGCCTCCGGATATGCCTTCTTCATAGACCCGTTTCAATATACTACTTGCTTATATTGTATATATGGATGGCAAACCGGCTATACGCGCGACGTCTTGTATGCAACGTTGTTAATGCTAGACATAATAAAGACAAAGGCGTATTATAACTCTAAATATAACTTTTCTAATATTACGTATCGCGTGTGTAATAGAAACAATACAGCAGACTCGAAATGATAGTAGTATATGGAAACAGGACTTTGGAAACTGCCATATTAAAAGTTTTTTCAACAATTCAAACTTTATACCATATTACATTTTATAACGAAGTGTATATAACAATTGTAATACTTATGACATAGCATGCACAATGTCGCCTAAAAATAGCCGGTGCGCGTCCACAGTGGAGCATTATGCAAACAATGCGACCATCTATAAATTTTCCTTTCCATATACTACTAACATGTCGTGTGTATGGAAGAATCGATTCGCGCTACAACGCCTATTGGGGCGACGTCGCGTGTACTGTCAGCGCCGATTCATGGCTTTACTTTCTGCTTAGAATTTATAGTTACTTATTGAGCTACCTTTACTCTTTCATCCTGCCAATAATATCATTAATTTCATCTCAAACTATAGGCTCACACCCAATTACGGAGCAACGTAATGAAAATCATAGTTTTCAAATATTTATGCCCAAAGGCTTTACTACTTCAATTTTGTTTTTATTAAAGGCAGCTTTCCATATGCACAAACCAATTATTGTTATTCGTTCGCTCTGATGGAGAAATATGCATCGCAACCATGACAATTTCACTAAAACACTTTAGTGACGTTTTCGTTACACTTTCACGACAAAATTGTCTTTTAAATGTTGAGTAAGTAGGTGTGGCTGATTCATATTGGTATTATATGTTGCAAGTAGATTAATGGCAAGACCAACTTTGTATTAGATTCTATGGCAATCAATAGTAATCCACTGGCTTGTAAGGAATGTTCGTTTTTTTTGCTCATACATCGTTCTTACTTAGAGCTGTCCATGTATAAGGTGGCGGGAATGACCAACAGCCATCCCATATTGAGCCCCAGCTGCAGGTGTTAATTGGCTACATTTGGCTATCATTGACTGGAACTTGGCAATAAAGAGGCTCTGTAAGGAAAGTTTTACTGTATCAAATCTACAAATATCACTAAATTACTGTAATACTTATACATTGATATGTTACATAACCACAGTCCTAGTTGGCCCCATATAGAAATGTCAACAATGTATACCGGCTTTGGGTTTCTCATTGAAAAGGGTCTACAAGTTTTGCAATCAAGATTCACCCAAATCTATATTTGGCGTTATCTCTGGCGCATCTTGAAACAAACATTACCACTCACAATAACTCTTTCACATATTTTCTGAATTTCTTTGAAGGCAACATCATGTTTTGTAATACTGTTAAAAGCAAGATCAAATAATTGTTACAGAATTCTAGTGTAAGAATCATGAGCAAAATGTTTCACATCTTACATACACCATTGCACACCATCATGAGTATATCAAATGTGGAATCGTGGGCAGATCACGATCTAACCGCCCTCAATGTCTCCTGGGGTATCAGCAAAAGATGGAAGAGGGGTCATGAACCCCTTGGCCTATACCCCGGAGCCATCCCAAAGGTGATCAATCTGAGTACAGCATCCTCAGTGGGACTCTAAATGGGGTTGAGGGAGGGTCCCCAGTGCAACATGTAGAATTTTTCAGATGTGTAGGTATACATCAAACCAGGCACCAGCTATTTAGAGCTGAGTTCTTTTGTCATAAAACTATAACTTTGCAAATTGATTAGTTTGGACTTTTTACAGTCTTCATCAGTTTGTTTGTCAGTCATAAAATTCGTCAGGTAGATCAATGATTAACAGTGTTAATTAGAGGTGTTAAATTTAACACTGATAGAAATTACCCCATTAGCAATAATTGGTGTAGAATTCCTAATTCGTAATTTATTTTTCAGTTACCTTGACACATATGAAATGTTTGAGACGATGACTTAAAAAAATAGAAATGATTAGGATAGAAATGGTGGGCTCCCTATCTTTGCAATGGTTTAGTATGATATCTGTAAAAGGTGGCACAATTTCATTTTCTGCACAACCTAATTTGTTAAAGATTTGATCACAATTCATATATATATATATATATATGAATATCCTAATCATGATCAATATATATATATGTGTGTGTGTGTGTGTGTGTGTGTGTGTGTGTGTGTGTGTGTGTGTGTGTGTGTGCGCCTCAAAGCTTTCATCCTGTATTGAATCTTCAAATGTTATGCATTAACAATTAATATCAACTCTTTTTTCCACCAGTGAACAGAACATCTCCGACTCTCTCCACAGTTGACACCCTGCCATGACAACCGTCCCACAAACAGACCACAGTCCACCCCATAATCCCCGGACCGCCCTACGCCCAGTCCCATACATGTACACGCATGTCGCGACATCACGCATGTACGCGAGCGATAACCCAGACAGCCTCCCACTACCCCACCCCCTCCCAGAAAGACCTCATCCAGAAAGCACACACACACACACATTCCAGAGGTCAAAGTTCATGCCATGGAGGAGCAACTAGTGCCTTAGAAGCCTACCTGTAAGTGTGTGGAGGTCGTGTGGCTGTGGGGTTGGTGTGGGCAGTGTATGTGTCTGCAGTGGTTGGTGTGTGGGGGCTTGTGTAGTACCCTTATGATGCTTCCAGGCCTGGCTGCACTTGCCAACTGCCTCTGGTGCTGGTGCTGCAGCCACTACAGCAGTTTGGATTGGTACATCTGCTCTGGTCGGTTTCTGTACATCTGCTGCTTCTGCTGGAGCTGCTGGGCTGCTGGTGGGACTTCTACATCTGCTCTGGTGGGTATATATACATCTGCTGCTTCTGTTGCTGCTAGTGCTGCAACTACAGCTCACTCAGCAGTGTTACCATCCATTCATTAAAACTACGGAAACCTATGTTATTTCAATGGTCTGTAGGCATAGCTCCGTTATCCGTTATTTAGGGAAGCAAATCCGTTATTCTTGAAGTCATAACTGGAAACCTCCAGTATCTTATACCAAAACTCATCAAACTTCCAGTATGCTCAGTAAAACGCATAATTTTTCTGTGACCAAAAATATCAGACCCCCTATTTTTAATCAAATTATAAAGTTTCGTTATTTTACCTTTTCAAAAGTTGGTATCACTTCAGCTGCTACATGTGGACTGCTACATCTGCTGCTCTTCTGCTGCTGCTATTACAAGTTCTGCTATTAGGACTACTACTGTGTGGTTGGTATAGTGGTAAGATGTTGTGCAAATGACGTCTAAATCACCCTAGATTGGACTTGGCATACAAATTGTGATCGATTCACAATCAGTATTGATATTATTGTATATATATATATATATATATATAAGATTATATTTGAAGAACGAATGTTTATGTAAATTTCTCTTGCGACAGCTTTATAAAATTGGGGTTTACACGGTGGCCCTTTTTGGGCTTAGTGACATGTGAAATAGCCAATTTTTTAATTCAACACGACGACAGGTCTAGTTCTTAAATTTGACATGTGACATAGCTTATAGTGACATTTGACAAGGCTTTTTCTTAAATTTGAAACGGCTACCAGGGCATTTATCAAATTCGACATCCCACACCAGGACCCCCATTTAGGCCCCCTATAAACAATCTATACCATTTTCGTGATTGATATTCATATAATGTTATTTCAAAAGTGGTTATGGTGATCATCTGCACAATGTCTATTGCTGCTGCAGTCCGTTCCACGGTTTTCACTGGTTCCGGTAGTGCTGCCACGTGCAAATGGGTCAGATTTGGCTGTGGTCAGTGTGTTGTCCTCCATGGTGACTGCAGCTGCTGGTCCTGGGACTGGGGACAAGGAAAGGGGGGGGGGGGGGGTAATGCGCGGTACTTTTCATAAATGTCTGTGTCGTCGGGGCGGATCCGTGGGTTCCTTGGGGTCCAGGGGGCTCCAGGGGGTCAAAAAGGTATTCTGTGCTCAAAAGAAGACTACTAATCCATTTTGTAAAAGCATTTCTAGCCACATTTTGCTCAAAATCACCATTTTTTGACTGTCATTTGGACTTATTCTTTAGTCTATTAGGTTTTACATGTAACATAACACTTTAAATTTTACATAGAGAAGTATCTAATATTTCTATAGGCAATATCTCATCTGCCAACTTTTATAGATAGATAATTTTGAACAATTGTGAAATAAAATCCTAAAAACCCACATCAAATTAAGCTTGACACGGTGATGATGACACTTTCAAAATTTAATATAAGAGATAGATCTATTGTTTCACAGACCTCATATCTTGTTATTCTTAATTTCAACATTTCAAGCTAAATATGTCCTTCTAGAGTATCTGATTGTCATGGCTATTTGATATTCAGGATAGTACACACACAAAATACTTGAATCTGTATGTTTAAAGAACAATAGAACCCCAATTGCATTTTTGCGTGTAATCTATAGTTACAATATGGCTGGCAAATGGGCAAAAAAAGTGGGTTTCAGAACTTTTTTTTTAGCATTCAAAACTGAATAACTTTTGATTGGCCCGCATTGTAAAAGTATATAACATGCCAAAATAATCCTTATAACAAATCCTTTTTGAAAATGAATGTTTTACTAACAATTTCAAAGATTAAGTAACATTTCTATAGCCCACAACATTGAATGTCCAACATTTTCAGCAACTTTTTATGAAATTGTAGGTTCTATTTAGTTCCATAGAAGGAAAACATTCCATTCAGGCTTATCATCAATTGCACCCCTAAAACAGGTAAATTCTTAGCTTCAAATTGATTATTCAATATTGTAGGCACATTATGTGAAAAATTATTCTAAAATTAGTAAGGATGGTCCAGAAAAACTAGTTTTAAGTCCGCTATTTTCCCACCTGACCTATAGTACTAACTCTTCTATTGGGAGATTTTCCCTGGGTTTCCCATTCCCATATAAAACCCTGTTAATAAACGTATACACATGCATATCATGCTTAAGAAATTCATTAAGCACTTGCAAAATTCTTAACTAAATTGATGTTATGTAACGTTGAATAGAAATATAACTGCATTTCAAGTTTTGAGATCTACCTTCACATACATACAATTCATTACTTGGGAATACCATTATAGACATCAGGTACTTTGAGAGAACTACCCGGGACAAAGTTCTATTGTCGTTCAGTATTAGAACTCATCAAATATTAACCCAACCCGATACAACCAGAATGTAAACAAAGCACACGCAACCGGAGAAGCAAGTCTACACTCCCCTAACAGAGGTTTGGTGACTGCTTCTACTGTTAGGATGCTATGGGAAATCAATATATCTGGATGGAGAGTGTATAGAGATCTGGATATGCCTCAACATGTGTCCAATGCGCATGCGCGTGCCCTTGACGACCATTGAGCTGGCTCTGCTGCAGAGTGATAACCAATGTGTGGGTCGTATTTAACTAGCTGATTTTACTACCAATGACAATGACAATGACAATGATTTTTTTATTCACTTCCTCATTATGAGGCTTAGGAAAACTACAATACATGAACTGCAATACATTGAATACAAGGGATATAAATACAATATTATATACATTTTGATGTTGTAAGTATGAGAAACATCGAAGCGAGGGAGATTCACACTTTTGTGTGCCATCTCGTAGCACCAACTGTTTTGGCGAGGCAAGTACTATAGAGTGTAATAAATTAGGCAGTCACCTCTATGGTTATACAGGTCTAGTTATATCATGACGAGTTGTGAAGTTGACCAGTTTATTACATATGTTTGGCTATGATTTTATGAATCAGCATTGAGAATAGTGGTTAATTACAGACATAGCATTTATCACTTGAAAAGGATTTTGATTCTCTTTATGAATATATATATATATATATATATATATATATATATATATAATGATGTAGGATGCATGGTCTTTGATATATAATTTGAGTAACGTCATAAGACATAACCATATTGACTGGTAGTCTGAATCGCCTAGTGAAATATAGGCTTATGGCTTGGTATATATTATATGTGTTTTATGGCATGTGTTTGATTAGTTGGTTTATAATAGGTAACTAAATCCACGCCTTATACTATTAAACTGAAATATACTATGATACTTGATTATTTTTCAATTCTGATTTGCAAAAGAAATACATTATTGAAAAGAATGAAAACCAAACCAATCTTACTCAAAACCTTTTTCTTTTATTGTTATCTTCAAGATTCACAAAAGATATGGGTATAATTCATCAAAATATCTGAGATACATAATCCTCTTCTTTCTCCCTCCCAATTTGTCCTTTTAATTTGTCACTCAGTTGCCACACTTTCTTTCTCTGGTTGTGTATAGGGGTTTGTACTGTTTGTATTCTGCTCCTTTGCTGCAAAGATAAACAGAAAGTATGGAAATATGGCAATGTAATATCAGGAAAACAATGACAAAAATAAAGATGGTTGAATTTACAATTAGAAAAGTAAAGATGGTTAAAGCCTGTATTCCACAATGTGTTCATGATCTTGCCTCTCTCTCCCAGTCAGTGGTGGGAGGGGGCTTCTTGGGCCACCCAACCATGACGGAGTGAGGGGGTGATTGTGGAAGAAAGGGTTGAAATATACCATGAATGGTCCTTCGTGTAAATCTCCTGATTAATAATGTCTTATTAACCAAAAGGCTGTACATACTGTCCACATACTGAAATTGTGCTGCTGTTATGCAACCTCTATACTTTTGCTACTGCTGATGTGTAATCAGCAGTATTACAGATTTAAATGTTGATAACTTTTCCTGCCAATTTTGTACTGGCTGCCAATATCGCACTTTCAATGGCCGATATCACACTTTCAGCAGCCAATATCACACTTTTGGCAGCCAAAATCACACTTTCGGCTGCCGATATCGCATTTTTGGTGGCCAGTATCGCACTTTCGGTGGCCAATATCGCACTTTCAGCAGCCAATATCACACTTTCAGCGGCCATTATCGCATTTACGGCAGCCAAAATCACATCAAAAGTGTGGGCTGCCGATATAGAACGTTACCATTGGGAGGGTCAATATTGGCAGCCCGCACTTTCGGTATGTGGAATATGGCCTTAACAATTGTGAATGCCCACCTTGTGAGTTGGTCTTGTGCAGGTTGAAGAACTCAGCATGGTACCACTGGTGCCTGCCAGGCCCACAGACCCACAAAGTGTGACAGCTGGCCAGCAGGTGAACTGTCAGGGGGGTGTGGGAACTGCCCACCTCCAGCTGGAAAGTCGGGGGAAATATCAGTTATCTTAGAGATTTAAAGAAAAATCATTGGTATGTAAGTCAGTTGCATGGATGATTTAAAGAGAAATACCAGTTGCATGTAAGGTTCTGAGAAATATCAATTGCCTGTAATTGCCTGTAAGAGCTGTCAGTTATAAGAAATATCAGTTATATGTGAGATTTAAAGAAAATTCAGAGAAAAATCAGTTGCATTTAAGGTTTTGCAAAATATCAGTGGCATGTAAGACTTAAATAAATATCAGTTGTCTGTAGGATTTAGAAAAATGGCTGAATAATTTGAGAAAAAAGTTTTCAAATCTCCCTATAGTAACCACCGATAGCTGATTTTCAGTATTTAAGCACCTGTATCTTAATTTGAATTAATTTTGTTGTCTCCCTTACTCATAACATTTGCTTAAATGGGTAAAAAAATTCAAACACCCAGATATAACTTTAATATTGATTTCTGAGATATTACTATTTGCTTGATATAATTGTTTAGTGGCAGTAGTTTTTTTATTACAAGACTACTATTTTTCCCACAGGGGTATATTATATATATGTAGAAGCCAAAGAAATGTTTATCTCAGAAATGAACTTTCACTTCAGACTATGACCTTATTCCAATATTTGTCATTCAAATCAGATTATTGTAATGACATTTTTCAAACCTGTGTACAGTCACGCTCCATGAATTTGTTCCAAGTGACATCCGGGTACCGAATCAACAGCGCCATCTTGAAGCGGGCGAATGCACCAGGTTTTTTAAATTTAATTTCCGTCTCTGTGACTGAGGCCTTCACACGATAGTCCCCTGAAAAGATAAATCCATATTTTGTTATTATTATTCATCATCAATCCTATATCTTTTAGATAACTAACATTATCTTGCAAACTTTTAATAATTCATACAGTATTCAAACATTTGAATCAACAAATCATTACAAGATTATTCATGCATCAAACCTTTCCAATATTATTAGAAAGATTTGAATGTATGCTTTATCAAAAGATTATATTTCTAACAAATAATATGTGTTCGAATGGTTTTATTGTCTGAAGTATTACGGTTTTATTATCACTATTATGGGGAAGTTTCACACTGGTCGTAACCTTAAGATTGTATCTTTAGTTAAGATATTTAGAATTGTTCATGGTTGAGTTTCAGACTTTTTGATCTTATGTTCCTATTGTTATCTATATATTTTTAGAGTTAAGATTATTGATAATTAGAAATGTCCTATCTTACATTTTGGGAGATGTAGGAAACGCATTTAAGATACACCTAGTGTGAAACGCACCCCAAGTTGTGTTTTTTGTCAAGAAAAGATAATCAAAATATGACACTTATGTTAAAAAAAACCCTTTCCTTCTTACATACCTGCATCTATTATCACCTCCCCTATTGTTGGTAGTCTTGGCTGAAGTGGAGTGGGATTTGGGTAAGCTGAGTTACTATTTGTATCCAAGTCATCTGGAAAAAGTATAAATGGTTACAGGGTTGCTTTAAAATCCCCATTTTCCTTTTATAATATAATACAAACAGTTAAGTATGAAACCTTACTTAATAGTTAGCACAATACTATAATGTAAGATGTCTAATGAGCAAAACTCCTCTTGCCATATAGTTAAACACAAATATTCTGTTCTTATATTCCTCAAAGTTTTGATTAGGAGGAAAACGACTTTTCTGGGCCACTGGGTACCAGCCATAGGTGTACATGCCGGGCACAAGTGGCGAATAAAAAGGTTCCTGGTGTGCTACACTGATAACCTACTGCTGGTACCCAGTGGCCCAGAAAAGTAGTTCTCCTCCAAATTGTATTCGAAACAGTATTGTATATGAAGCTCTTTCAATAATGAAAAAGGGATACATCAAAATCGTCATAACACTGTGAGTTCACTTTAAGAAATGTCAAGGAATCATGAGAGGAATACACTTACCTGAAATATTGAGGTTTTTGCAGATATTTTGGAAATCATTGAGAACCCAAGAGTTGTTTCCCTCCTTGGTAACGATGAGTATCCGAGGGTTGTGAAGAATGCGGAGACCCACAGGCTCACCTGTATCAGTAACAGAAACTTGGGTTATAACAGTTCTACCTCAAACCCCTAAAGGCCATGATCAACATTGCAATTTTGGGCCCACCAATTTTCTTTTTACATATTTGGAATCAATTTTCCTGTTGAAAATACAACTTTTCTGATATGAATTATTCTGAAGGAAAAGTGTATGTTGTATAAGAAAAAAGGTTATTTAACCAACCGATTTTCAAAATCGGTTCAAAATCGGCCCAAAATCGCAACGTGGATAATGGCCTTTAGACTGATGATCTGGACGCGTTTTTGGGCTGATTATGCACCGATTTTAGAAAGCGTTTTGACAAATTTTAATAATGATTATTCTTATACAATGTCATTTGTCATCAACTTTACCTCAGTTGTTGTGATACCAAGGGTGATTCTACTCCAAAATACATTTCTAAATATGTGCAAAATGCTTGAGAAGAAAATCAATTAGCACTTTGTCGCATTGATGATCACTGGCTTTAGAGACCCTGCTCCTAATATCAGAAACTTTTGACGCTGAACAATTTTCGTCCATTTCCTACCAAGAAAATAATGTGTGAAAATTCAGTTTGAATGCCAAAATGATATTCAAAACATTTGAAATTCTATAGCGGTAAAAGTTTATGATAAACCTACCTCAAATCCCTAAAGGCTATACTCTACTATGTACTGCACAGCATTTGCATTTGCTATAGGTAGGGAATTATAACCTTTAGATACCGACAAAGCATTTCAGATACCAACATGTTGTTATCTGAACACAAGCATCCCATACAAATAACATGTTTGCGTTCCCTGAATGCAAGTATGAACGCAAGAAAATTCCCTATTCCACTATGCATTCCTAGAAATGCTTGTCTAAGTTTTATGTCATCAAAATCTATTGGTCAGAAACTTCAAATGTCCCAGCACTGCCACCTGGTGCTTTTCAGCAGGCTTCTGTACAAGTGTACTGTTTGTTTGCTACTGCTCAAGGTGTGTCAGTCGTCTGGCCCACCGCCTAATCTTAATCCAGATGTTTCAGTGTTTGGGACCGTTGGGTTGTTGACCCCCTGTACTAATTGGGGCCTTTAGTGGGGGGGGGGAGGGGGGAAGCCCCCTGGGCCCCCTTCCACAGTTTGTAATGGGGAAGAAACTAAACATATATCCCTCTCTTCTGATAGATCTTTAGGATTTATACCCAAAAGGCTAACTTGTTCCTATTCCACAATTTGTAATGGGGAGGAAACTAGATAATCTTAAATTCATTATATATATTCTTAAATTCAACATGTGACTTTTGGAACCCACCATCAAGGGCCTCATCCAGGGACCAGGGGGGATTAGGATGGGGCCTTAATGGTCGGCCATCCCAAAGTAAACATAGGAGGACTAGCCATTGGTCAGACGGCTCAAAACAGACAGTGTATGTTAATTCTACCATGACCTACTGCTGTGACTTTACACTGTGACATTATTACATGTATAACATTCTAGTTACATTCTTCAACCTAAACAGAATGTTCTAATAATGTTCTGTTTTGGTTTCATCCTAACCCCACCAAAAATAATGTTATAATAACGTTCTAATTTGGTGATGTTTGAACCTCACAATCAATAATGTAATTGTTACCTGCCATCTTAGTAAAGCCCCATAACCACTAGGCGATTCTACCGGCGACTGACGATGGGCAACGGCCAGAATAGTGGTAAAATCGTCACCAATTTAGATCACATGTTAGTATGTACCATTTCAATTATACACACTAGCATGTGATTTGAATTGGTAACAATTTTACCACTATTCTGGTAATTGCCCGTTGCCAGTCGCCGGTAAAATCGCCTAGTGGGTATCAGGCTTAAGTAACAAACTGACTAAAAACAAATGGTCGCAGAACATTTTTGTTACGGTGCAAGCTGGCTGGGGATATACATTTATTTACATAGTATTGTTTAAATTTAGAGTCCAGCTAGATAGGGACAAGCAGAATTTTTTTTTTATTTTTTTTTCACTTTTTTTTAAAAATCTTATTTGATGCTTTACCTGACCCGCAGGTGGCGCCTCCTTCACTCTCGTGTGTCCCCTTTGACCACGTGACCTGGGTGTAGCGTGACGTCAGAGCGTCCCGGAAGGCCTCAAAGAAGCGCTGGCTGTGGAACTTGACCACCATTTGGTCCCAACTCTGGTCCACAGTGTAGTTAGCTGTTAAAGGAGATGATTGCATGATAATAAAATATTTTAACTGTACAGTCCATATTCCACATTGCAGTATTTTACTTCTATTACTGGTGTTTCTCATCAAATCAGGGATGGATACAGGATTTCGGAAAGGGAGGGGTCAGCATTTGGCCTAAGTACTAAAACATCGTGCATTCGCACATATACGAGCAACGTTTTTCCTCTTAAGTTTAAGTGTCCACCAAAAGGGGGAGTGTTGGGGGGGAGGGCCAAGGTCAGGACCCCCTTGACCCCTCTGGATCCGCCACTGCAAATTTACAGTGATACAAACACCACAAGATGGAATATTGGAATTTACATTCATTGGTATTTCTGTTTGGTCAAAGCAAGTGCCAACACAATTTTACATGTGTAGGCCTAGGGTTTTCCATGGACTTCCTGTGGTTCACAGGTTGGGGTACCGACATGCTGGTATTTGAAGTGCAAATTACTTGTGAGGGCAAAAGAGTCCACCACAAATGCTAGCCACCGCAATGGTTGGAATATGGCCTTAAGTTTCAAATGATTTATTAGCAACAAAATATGGTAATATCGTGTTTGAGATCACTCACTCATAGATATGTTGTATAGCCTATCATTAGAAACTACTATGAAGCGGTTATGTTACCCACCTTCACAGAGATAATGATTTCATAAGTGCTGCTATACAAATTCCATATTTTCTGTGACAAAGTGAAACATGATTGTCATGTTAAATTGTTTAGCAACATATATTTCATTTTTATTCTGGGCTAGCTCTTCACCTACCTGTTTTTAAAATGGTTCTTTTATGCATGGGTTTTACTGAATTCTTCTTATTGTAAACACAGGCCACATTAAATCTGTTCTCTGAAACTGAAAACATTTTCCTGAGTAAGATTGTTAGGAAAGCCAATTCCATAACTACAACACTTAAGTAATTTGCATAAACTGCTACAACACCTAAGTCATTTGCATGGACACACATGACACAAGTGAATTTGACAAACTTCATTTATGTTACCCAATGTAAGTTGCTGAAAGTTTTAGTATCACAACACCTCAAGAATGTTACACTATTTTTATAGGCTTTTGCTCGTAGTAATCATTGATTCAAGGTTGCTTTTGGCTTCCAGAACTATTACATTACATTATCAGTGCAAAACATGATTTCATCAATATAATTATGATACAGCTCAGCAGGTAGGTCATGCAAATGATAATGACCACATAGTGCAAACTTAGGTTACCATATTTATGACAGTTTTCTGTGTCTAGTAGGTTTTACTTGGTAGTTCAAAAAGAAACTGGTTTTACAATTTTGTATATTCTTTTGTAATCTGTTTCAGAGAAGAGTCCCTCTGTAGAAAATACTATTCCTATACTTCATATGTGCCTTTTTTGTGCAGCACATAGTAGTGGCTAGTATGTGTAATATATTCCTATTCTTCTCTGTCCAACACAAATTCCCTGTCCTACTTCAAATAACATTTTAGTAAATGAACGTAAATCTGGAAGCAAATATCTGAACACAAATCTCCAAACACTTACAACACTTACTAATCAGGATTCACATTGTTCATTGCAAATATTTTGGCATGGAATTATGAGTAATTTAAGTCAGACAATTGAAATGCAAATTGAATAAAACCTATAACTGCACAGGATGCATTTCATTATTTACATTGAAGTTAGCTTACTAAGGTCATGCCTTAGTTATCTAAAGCCCCATACCCACTAGGCGATTTTACCTGGCAACAGAAGACGGGCAACTGGGAGAATCGGCTGATTTCTAAGATTGCCTGTAAGTATACCATATTCAAATGTGTGTGATTGATATGAGTCTGCGCTAAAATTGGCCGACTCTAGATTTTCTAGTAGAGTCGGTCAATTTTAGCACAAGTGAATTGGCTGACTCTTGTAAAAAAAAATCGCTAAATTGGTATGGGGCTTAAGTTACTTATTCAAGACTCACCTGAATAAGGACAGGACCTCAGACGTTTTTGGACAACAAAGTAGATTAAGAAGACTATCAGAAGCAGCAAAATGCCCACCAGGATTCCAATTAATACCTTGTCAGTGCTGTAAGTAAGAAAGATATTATATGATTGAGGACATATATATATGAGTGCTCATGCAATGGTCAGAATGATTGCATAATTCCTCTATCAGGGTCTTTTCCTTAGTTCATATCATGTCTAAAACGATAGACAATGACCCCAAACTACCTGAATTCACCATTGAGTTTGGGTCAAAGACATTATAATTATGGCCTCTGGGCTCCTGCATTCCAGGCAGTGTGGATGTACTGCTCTACCAAAGGTTTTTCCTTCTGATACTTTGTCTACAGAGCATGGGAAGTAAAAGAATCATTGTCTCGGTAAAAGTCTGGTCACAAGTTGTCTACCTTATCATCAAGCATAGCTCCGCAGAAGGAAGCAGCACACCATACAAGCTATACTGAAGCCCCATTTGCAATGGCCAATGGTTGTGTCGCTCGCAGGTCCAACAAATTTATCACTCGGAGAAAGCAATGATCCGAGATACAATCAAATTATTGCACACAAGCAAAATTGAAGAAGTAGCATTCACACTGACAAAAAAGGTCCCGTGTGATTGCAAATGATCATTGTCAGCAGTACTTACGCCCTAGAATCATCGGTTGAAACTTAAATTAATCAAACCAATATGTTGGATCTGCTCATTTGAGAGCTGTCGTTTATATTGTCTGGAGTGCAAATGATACATATGACAATTGTCGTAACAGTTCGCAAGCACCCTGATGGCCAGGGCGAAAAGGCCTTTACTATACTAACATGCAAACTATAATGTTGTAAAACCTCCTGATGAATGAAGTTACCTGGCAATCTGAGACATACACATGCAGTAATTAAATTATTCACATACTCATCTACTGTAGAACAACAATATTGTTCTCCCTGAGGGCCACAGCAGGAATGGCAGATCAGGTTTGCTGATTTTGAGGTCTGGTTGGCTGATTGTGAGGTCTGGTTGGATGACTGTGAGGTCTGGTTGGCTGACTCTGATGTCTGGTTGGCTAGCAGTGAAGAATAGTTTATGAAAACCAGGCTCTGGTTTGTAACAGTTGAGAATGGAGTGCACTCTGCAAAAGAATAAAAGCACATAGGCCTGGTTGACTAACAGTGAAGGACAGTTTTTTTAAATCTGGCTCTAGTTTGTAACCGCTAAGCGTGGAATGTATTCTACAGTAGATTTTTTATATAGGCTTGGTTGGCTAAAAGTGATGTAGAGTGTATGAAAATCAGGCACTGGTTTGTCAAGGTTTGGTATAGAGTGCAATCTGTGATAGATGATTATTTGATAGATATTTAGATGGAGAAGTGATGTAGAGTTTATAAAAAAAAACTCTGATATGCAACATTCTGTTATTGAGTGCATTCTAATAAAGATGATAGATATAGGCGAGGTTAGCTAACCAAGAAGGACAGTTTCTTTTCAAAACAGGCTCTAGTCTGTAACAGTTGGGTATGGGGTGCATTCTGCAGTACATGACATATGATATAGGCCTGGTCAGCTAACAATGGTAAAGGGTTTATGAAAACCTGGCTCTGATTTTTAACAGTTGGGTATGTTTGGTTGGTTATTGGGGTTTAACGCCAGAGCAACATCTTTGGTCATATCACAGCGAGAACAAGATTTGTTAATTCTGACATTGATGATTCTATCTATGGAATGAACGAATCTATGAGAAGATAGAAACCATGCCCCTACACATTACCGAGGCAGGTGTTCTTTAATGTGCAGGATCCCATAGGCAGGGCCCTACACACAACAGCCAGTGGCCCACTAGGAGCCTTTGATAACCCTGTTGTTGTCACAGGGAGCAATTTGGTATGGAGTCTACTCTTAATATTCATAACCAGGACACAAATTGTTTCAATTACTGACATGTACAGATGCTGACCTCAGCTATGGTTGTGTCAGATTCATTTTTCTTGTGTTTGTTCTCAGTTCGCAAACACACAAACAGCATGAGTCAGAAAGTAATTAGATATATATGTAAGCAACCTCGATTTTTATCACCCACATAGCCGACAGGTGCATATTGGGGGGAGTGTGTATTGCCAGGCTTTATCACCCGCACGGTCGAGGAGTGGTACATACAAGGGGTGGTGTGTAGTGACTGGCTGCACATACCCCTGTTCATTTACAGTATTTAAAACATATCTAGATAATTGTTTCGATGATAAAATATAGAACACCCTTAGGGGATGTCCTCGGGTAGCCGGACGGACCTTTGGGGGCAGGACAACCCGCGGGCTTCACCCTTGGGCCGTCCTGCCCCCTCCAGTCCGTCCGGCTACCCTCTGACGTCCCCTGCAGGTCTTCTTATATCAGTACATACTGCTCTTATTGTTAATGGTATTCAACATGAATTGAATTTTATTTGAGAAATGAAATATAGAAAAACCTTTCGGGTTGCCCTTGGGTGTCGGTACGACCCATGCCAACCGCAGGACCCTCTGGCTTCACCCTCGAATTCAATTTTATTTGAGTGATGAAAAATAATATAGAAGAACCTTTGGGATTGTCCTTGGGTGTCTGTACGACCCATGGAAATTGTACGACCCTCTGGCTTCACCCTCGGGTTGTGACGATCCCCTATGGGTCGTACAGACACCCTGATACTCCTCCCACGGTTCTTCCTATTATAATAAGCCAACAATCACATACCTGTTTTGTTTGGAAGGATTCTTGCACTTTCAGTTCCATTCTCGTTCATGCTAAAAATAGATGAACCAACATTGACATTGTCTTATGTTTAAGGAAGTGGGGAGGGGTGGTCCAGTGAGGAACATGTTGTCTCATTGCTATTTCATCATAAATCATTTAAATAGTTTCCAACGACATAATTATCAAGCAGGTAAGATTAAAGGGTGCCAAAACCAATAAATTCAATAACAGATTCCAAACTCAAATAGTCATGGAAATCCACTCCTTCAGCCTATTAATTTTCTGGCCCATGTTAAAATATAAAGTGTTAAATATGGTAGAAAATCATTAAAAACATGTTTTCCTTGCTCAACTCAAATAATGTGGATCTGCAAAAATGGGGTTTGTTTACAATGGAAATAATTATTAACTCTTGGAATCTCTGTTGGAATTCTACTTCAGTATGAGCTAGCTTTCAGAGCTAATACTTTACCACTGACCTTAACTAGACTCATCTATAACATATTATTGTAGTTATCTGAGGTTTGACAATTTTGTTGATTATTATTGGTTTTGGGTCCCTTTAAGAGATACTATGGCGTCCAGAAGGATTGAGCGTAAAAGCTCTCAGGGCTTATTGAGACATGTTAATTTGAATGTTTAGGTGTGTAAACAGGTTTTCCTGCTCGATAAAACAATTGATGTAATGAGCCCATCCTATATTGAATATATGTACGGTTGGACAAGGGTTGGACAAAATTATTGTATATACCATCCTTGTTTCCAAGAGTTGGGGTTACTGAAAGAAGCAAGAATTATGTTTAGGACTGCTTTAACCTTGTGATTTTTTAAATTCCATCCCAGATTTGTAGGTTTGGCAGCCAATCAAAATGCTGTATTTCAGGGCAAAATAGGGTTGAACATTATGGGCTAGGCTAACAGGTTTTAACGTTGGTTCCTATGGAAAAAATGCCAAAATATAAAGCTGGAATTTACCAAATTCATGAGCAATCTGTCAACCAAATTGTTTTTGTTGATTTTGTATTATACAAATGATTTCATGGTATAAGCAATTTTCAAAATATTTCATAGTAAACCTTAGTGGTGGTGTAAACTGGGATGGGACATACCAATAATACTGTCTATTGTCAACGCCCTATCTGCATATTTATAATTACACATAATATAAAGCTGCATTGTGAAGTACATATTATATATACACTTGACAATGCAGCTTTATATGAGGTGTAACAGTATTGTAGAAATTAAACACAGTCATTATCATATACTGATAGTAATAATATGTTTCGAAGATTAATGAATAGGTATATATGGCATCCATAATGTTTAAATGTGGGATTATATTAGATAATAGACATAATATGATAAATACATTGCTTGTTGTTTTTTAAGAAATAATTACATAAATGACATATGATTCATAACGAATGTAGCAACTATAGCCTTAGTTACGTAACTGATAAGTCTGATCAGACGTTTAATGATTAGTGGCTCACAAAAATAATTCCATCTCTCCAACTATTATCGTCGGTTTTAAAAAACTGATTGCTGTTACACCCAATATAAATTGTAATTATTATATTGAACTCATAACATCCTAGCTGAAACAGGTGTTTATGACCGCCCTCCCAATCACGGATAAACAATTACTTTGGTTTTACCTGCAGCTATAATTTTATAGGTTTGCCCAGGATTCATGCTGGGTTCTAACTACTGGAAGATCACGATATACTGTAAAGTGGTTTTTGCTAATAAAAAAATATAAAAAAATATGTCAAGGATTTGCAAGGCTTTACCATCATAATTTTCAGGAATCATATGATTAGATTTAGTTTAAGGTGATGAAAAACTAGCAATTTCTTTCCTGACTTTTCTTCGATATACATTTGATGTTGTCAAAGTTGCTAGAAAATGCATTCATTTTTGAAGGATATAAAACAATTATTTGTTTATTTTCTACAGTTATTCAAGGGATTCGTCCAACACAGTCAGTCCAAATTAACCTTAAGGTGCTTGAAATACTGTAAATCAGTTAGCCACGATAGGTCGAATTAATGTATTTTACAACCACATATGGGGGGACAATAGGTTTTATAAAAAATATTACTATTTTATTCCCCACATCTTGTTTTCATTTGTATTCTCTTTTCTTTACATTAAATGTTGCTTTTTTTAATATCCACGGGCTAGATTGAATAGCAATTGCTTAGCAGTCATACTCTCAAAGAACTAAGGTTATTCTTAATGGTAAAATGCTGTTCAAAATATAAAACTATACATCCTTGCAGCAAATTGCGATCAACAAAAATTAAGTTGCCCCCACCCTTTTCAAAGAAATGCTAATTTTTCTTACAATTCCTGGTCGATCTAAAAGATCTTGGTATTGTTCTACAACTAGGAATATTCAGAATATGAATATGAATGAAATTTGTTCCAACTGAACATTCCAATTCACCTTACGACGGATAGCCAATTTCTTGACTTTTACCTACACGTTAGCCTTGAAAAGGGTGCATAGTGGGTAATTTGTCAAATCACAAAGCTTTAGCATAGTAATTTTCATTAATCATTTCACTAGTGAATATCACAAAGGGAAATATTACTTGTTTTATTTCTAGACTGTGAATAAAAATCAATATTTCCTGTTTGAAAAACTAATAAACTGTTTTCCAGACAAAAAATATGAATGAAATAATAGAAACCCATCAGTTAATACATCTGCAGTAAATATTAACTGATAATCTGATCAAACCTCCATCTACAATATGGACCCCACCGTCAATAGCAATTGCATCATACTGACCACTTGTTACAACATTACCCCCCTCCCCCCGACCCTTCCTTCTATCAAGAATCCAAGAGGGGCGGATCCAGGAGAGGTCATGAGCCCCCCCCCCCCCCCCACTTTTTACCCCCGTTGTTGTTGTTGTTGTTGTTGTTGTTGTTGTTGTTGTTGTTGTTGTTGTTGTTGTTGTTGTTGTTGTGGATACCCGAACTATACGTAGAGAAATTCTAACAGCATACATGTGCGAATACACAATATTTTTGGTCCTTAGCCTGTCAGTGGACTTCACCCCCCCCCCCCCAATCCAAAATCCTGAACCCGCCCCTCTATATTGTAATAATCCCTGGGATAAAAACTCACAATTTACTCTCAAAATGACTTGTAAAAACAAAAGATATACACTGGAAATTTTTCAAGGGATTCTACCAACAGAATCAGTCCAAATTAGCCTTACGGTGCTTGGAATACTGTATATCAGTTAGGCACGGTGGGTCGAATTAATGTATCTTATAACCACATCTGCGAAAACACAATATTTTTAGACCTTAGCCTGTCAGTGGACTTCCACGCCCCCCCCCCCCCCCCAATCCAAAATCCTGAATCCGCCCCTCTCTATTATAATAGCCCATGGGGTCACAAATCTCAGAAATGACTCTCAAAAGGACCAGTGAAAACACATGGTGAAAACACACTAGAGAAGGGCCTCCTTACCTGGAGCTGGGCAGGTGGTGGGCAGGTGAGGTATAAAGGTGTGTTGTCGTCTCCTCCAGGGTCCGACTCCAACAGGTGGGAGAATAAACGTCTACAGGTGTGACAAGGTAGGGGGAGGGGGGGGGGAGGGGGGGAGTTATCACAGGACTATGGTGCGGCGGGTGTTATGGCCATAGTAGGCCTGTTTGTTAAGTTCATTATTTGGAAAATTGATTGCAAAAATTGTGGGATTGCCACAATTTCAGGAAAAAAATTTAAACAAAACTGACCAATCAGGAGACAGAAGAGCCAGCCCAAGCATTCTTGACACCAAATTTGAGTATCCTTTGTTTATTGTGGTCCTGTTACAGGATTGTCAACACGCCCAGTCCCCCCGCTCCTATTTGTAAAGTTGTTACACTTGAATGGGATCTTTCTTAACGGTTATACATATATATATATATATATATCTGAATTGGAGCTTAGCGAGGTTACAGGTGTTTACTTGATGATATATTTCAATGTGATAGGTTGCCTTTGGACTAGCTACTGTCCACAGATTGAAATACGGTGAATAAGGACACAGTGAAAACAGAAACACCATTAGAATATAGAATATCAAAATAGCTGTGACCACCATGAATGCTTGCTAAAACTATATAGTTATCTCGGATCAAATAGAGAAAAGTTTGGAAGAATAATTTGGATTGCCTCCACTGGCATGGGCCTAAATCTCACCACCTATAGTCTGACCTCTGTTCCCTTTTTCCGTCTGTTACCATGAGTTAATTTCAGCTACCCCTGCCTCTCCCAGTCGGTGGTGGGAGGGGGCCTCCTGGGCCACCCAACCATGACTGAGGGAGGGGGGTGAAGACTGTGGAAGGAAGGGTCTAGATTTTACTGTAAATGGTCTCAAATACAGGTGAATGAAAGATCTGTCTGTGAATGCCAACATTCTCTGAGTAATTGATATAGAATAAATCAAGTACAGACTGCGATGCCACTCTTGGGTTATTCTTAGGTAGCATCATTCAGCATGAACAATGCTCTGATTATTTTGGTATATTATAGAACTAATTGATGAAACTGATGAAATCAGGCAAGTTTTGCCTATTCAAGTGAATTCTATTCTGGAAGTAGGGCTCTTCTGTTTTGGTCAAACTGCAGCCAATGTGCGGTAGGGTTAAGTTTAACAGTCTGCACATTATAAACTGATAATCACTCTCCGCCACAGACTCTGATCAACATATCAGTTCCAGTTGTAGTTATTGGCAATCAGGTAAGCAATCTGTGTCTGGAGAGTGAAGGGCCAAGTTCTACCACTTGTCTGTTACCATGGTTACTGCCCTTGATCCCTGGCACTTTAGTGTTACCTTCATCTATAATTGGAGGAAATATGAATATGTTGTGCGTCTATAAATCTTTGTTCCGAGAAAGGACAATGTTTTCACAGCTTATATTCTGAATCATTCACACTTAATGATGATAAACGAGATTCCTTGTTTGAATAACAGTTTACAGTTCTTCAACTGCGGCTGATATGTCATAATTTATATAAGCACCAATACAATACAAAGAGTAATACAGCTGAATAAATTTATACTGCTAAACTAAACTACAGGATTCTTGACTAAGTTATTCATTCACATCTGAGGATCAGGCAATTATTGACATATTTCAAACGGGGATTGTATGAAGTAACAATTCAATCTTACAATATAAACATAGCAGATGAAGTCCAGTGGTGAATGTGAGGGGGGGGGAGAAAAAAAGGACAATTGCCCCCCTCCCCCCCTTCAGACCCAAGAGAGGAAATTTTGTGATCTTAAAATTGGAAGATCTATGTAAAAATGACGTTTTTATCTTTCGTTTTTATAAGGAGGTCAGGGTTTGAACCCCCCTCCTTTCAGAGCACTGAGTCTTAGTTTGAATTACATTACAAATTATATATATATTATAATCTAAAGATTATAATATAATATGTATATAAACTAATAATTTCAACATTTGAGCGCATATAGAAAACTATCTTGTACATACTTCATTTTTATACTCTTACGCTGCACTTTATAAAAGTGCATGAATGTATGAATACTAATGTTATGCATTATCTGGAATTAATTTTCATTGCAATTGTTATGTTTCATCTTATATATACCCAACCATAAGTGTAATTTGAAATTTTATATTGTTTCATTTTATCTTACTTGTGCTGGACTATATCAAAAAAGTTGCATTGCTGTTGTTTGCTTTACAAGGCTTTAAAGCCCAACATTCAAGGCATATTTGCGGTTGTCAATGAAATCTTGGCAGCTGGACCACACAGGTTGAAACTGTTTTGCCTAGATCTTCAGGATTTAATCTGTTGTTCAGATTTGCCTTTTGGTTTCTCTAAATACATTTCCATCTGAAGTAGAGTAGTTCAATTGTCTCTGAAAACTGCATGCATTTCAATGCCTTGTATAATATGACATAAATAATAGCATCATCCATAAATGTTCCAAAAGAGCAAAATATTGCATACACTGGAATGTGTTAATTTCAAAACTGTATTTTGAAGAGAAAAACAGAAATCAGTATGACTCAGTTGTGGGTTGTCAGTATCACTCTACTGTAGTAATTCTCTTAAATTTCTGTGACTGTTACAGCAACATTGTTAAAATAGTGATTCCATAGTAGATGAATTAGAATAATTGTAGCATGGAACATTGTTAGAATCAAGCATGTATTCACCCACTGTCTTTAATCTTGGTGATATTTGTTTCATTTTTTTCAGAGAATGTGGTTTAAAACCATACATTTCATATACCATTCAAAAGAGAATTTAAGAATCTTACTAGAGGAATCTAACCTGTCTATATAAATTTGACCCTTGATTCCTACTGCTGATTTCTAAAATTGTCAGTAGAATTGTAATAAACATTAAACTTTTATCATGTCATTGGTAACCAGTAATGAGGAAAGTACTGGTCCTTGTCATACCACTTTAGTGCTCTTCCCCTTATCCAGTCTTTGAAGTAGACCACTTCACCACCAGAGAGGAATCCTATCCACCATCCAAAGGTTCCAACTGACATCAGTGTATGATTGCAGGAAACGCCAATGGCAAAATCCTCCTCTGCAAACTTGTATCCAGAGTCAGTAGTGAAATAAACGTCTTCTCCAACAAGATTTGCCTTGCTCCATTTCAGATCATTTGTTAATACAACAAAAATCACATTCCTCCCATACTTTGTCCTAAAGTAATCCATACCATGTTGAAAGTAGGATCTGTTCGGAACATTTGTATATTCATGGTCAAGCATGTTTCCCCTTCGCACATGAACACTGACAAAAACTGGAAGTTGGTTGTTAATGAGAATTAGCCCCACAGAATTTCTTGTCAATCTTTGATGAGTGTTGATCCCTTTTTGATAAACAATTGTATTCAAAAATTCATGAGCAAAGTTCTGAAAATTTGTTTGCAGAGCAAATTCTGTTCTTATAGCTTCCTTATATTCCATAAAATATGCATAGTTTTGCAAATATTCATATATCTGTACCTTGCCCTTGTTAGAATGTTTTAGATTCTCAATCATTGCTTTGTCATAATTTAGGTAATTCTTTTCAGTTAGTCTCTTAACTCCTTTCAAATTCATTTTAGAACATGATCTTTTTGTGCAAGTTGATATGGAGATGTGTCCAAACAATTGTCTAAAATCATAGTCAAAACATGCAAGAGGTGTCCTGTTGGTTGTCTTTGCAATGCCATATAAACTTGCATACATCCAAAGTTGGTTTCCAAGTCCCCCAAGAAAGTCAACATATAGAATATTGTGGTTTGACTTCAAAAGGTTTACATTGCAATTAAAATTCTTCACAACATCTATAGAGAAGTCAATAATGAGATAGCAGGCATAAAGGATAATGATGATGCACAATAGTATGATAATCCTTGTTTTTCTTAACACCTTTGTCTTAATATGAACCATGGTGAATGTTAGTGTTGCTATACTGGTTTAATGTGACTGTTACTTGTAGCTCAGTTTTAATCCCTTGTTTAATCACTACTGTCATACCTAGAATTAAAAATGGCACATTCTCCTCCTTACAATCGCAAATATCATTGATTATTATATAACCTACATCAATACCATAATATCCTCAGGAATACTTAAAAGATATATCAAATAAGTACATATACTTCATCATATAGTTAAACAATTGTTGGCACCCTTGCCCTTGGTCAGCAGAACAATTAATGAAATCAGGTCAAGGACTGAAGTTAGGTGGCGAGTTGCACCCATGTTGTAGAAGACATTTGTTCCAGAAGTAGAAAAGAACACATAATGTAATAGCCAAGAAATGTTAAAGGCCTCAGGGCCCAGTCCTGAGACTGTAGAGAAATGTATTCAACATCAGCTTGAACTCCTGTCCTCAAGTCTTCATTTTAACCCACACATCAAAACACTCTTTCCATACTATTGTGGTTTTGAGTAGGTGTAAAACTAAGTTTGACTAGATGTAGTTTCTTTGATGTAGATGGCATTAATTGTTTTAAGAAAACACTTCTTTTCTGTTGCATGATAATGGCCAAGAATGGATGATGTTTCAACATGATGAACTGTAGATTGAAGGACTAGGTGGACCCCTGAACTCAATGGTTTCATTGCTGTTTTGCAATCCAATAAAAAATTGATCTTCTGAGAATATACTTCACTCACAGCTAGACATCTTTCTGTTTTTCTGTATCTCCTATGTAGATCTGGAATATGTAATTAGTAGATTATACATCCATTGTATAAAGCAGTATACTCACTAAGCTGAATTGGTTCACAAATCGCCCGATTACTACCAAAAGAATTAGTTGACTTTTGCAGCAATTCAGACTGACAATCAGACAGATATGAATAAGTGCTAAAATAAGCCGATTATTCTGGTAAGATTGCGCGATTCTAGCGCCATTCAATCAGCCCACTTGGTCAAATTTGCCTTTTGGGTATAGGATTTTTTTCTGACACAGCAATAGATTATGTTATGTATATAAGTTTTTTTGCATATTTGCATTTGAACTGTCAGTCAGGTGTATAACTCAGTGGCGGATTTAGAGGGGGGGCACGGGGGTGCACGCCCCCACCCTATTTGGACAATTTTAGATTTTTTTAATGTAAAATTCTGAAAATTCGGGAGCGCCCCCCCACCTTTTCTATTAGCGCGCCCCCACCTTTTCAAAAAGCTGGATCCGCCACTGTAACTATAATATCTAGATATAGATATAGACCTTGTGAAGACTGAGTTAAGTGAACACCTTTTGATGATCACCGTGTGTTTTGCATGACAACTTGTTTTTAAAGGGAGTCAAAAGCAGTGTTGTGTCAATTATGGCAAAATTTTGCAAACTCAAATAACTATGAAAATACATTCTGAGAGTAATAGTAGCCATTGGTACAGTATAAGTCATGATAACTAGCTACAACTTATGTGAATTGCATAATGCTCATGACATGTATGCCTGGAGACAGCTATGTTTGTAGACAAACTAATTTTGGTGGGTCACCAAAATTGACATGGAACAAGTTTTAATGTATCTTAATGTAGTTTAAGTTGGTATTCACAGTCTATATTTTACCACAGGCCTAGGCTATGGCCATATAATTTATTTCAATAGTTAACAGAATTTGCAAAATGTTTACCCCACATTGCTTTTGGCTCCCTTTAAAGGTGGGTACAAAGCAGCCAACCTGATGGTCTGCAACAATCTTATGAATGTGGGCACAATTTTGACAATCTGAGATGGTTGGGTCCTGGTCTTAAGGGCCTAGTGTGTGTCCAGCTTGAAGGACTCCTTGTACATAAATTTAGAAGGTCCCAATTTGTGTGCATTTGGCTTCATTTATACGTTCCTAAAATATTTCAAATGAAAAGAAAGGTAAAATATCAGGATGTAGTAAATTACACAGGTAAGAAAATTATGTAAAATTCCCTTTCCAAATAATTTGGGAATCCCTAGTTATTGAATGAATTTAGGTTAGTAAAAAGTACAGTTAAAGATAGCTTTATGGGGTTTAATATAAATATTTTATGCTAAAGGTGAAGCGACTGAAACAACAGGATTAAGATGAGCTTCTTGGTCAGACAAAGGCACTCATATGCCATTTCAGTACTTAGCCTATATGCTGACACATACTGCCCCTCCCCTTTTGGAAATCCGCCCCTAGGGAGGTAACACAAAGATATTTACGATGAGAGGTGTTTAGAAGATTTGAAGTTGCAGTTTATCTACACTACCAAGCACTGATATCTTACCATATAATATATCAGGTCTTCCCATGTCTATAGCTGTATAAACAATAACAAATTAATGGTCTGATATACAAAATGTCATATAATATCCTCTTGCGGTAACATTACTTGCCTTTTAGAACAAACTAAAAGTATGTCAATTATTACTATGGCGATAAGGGAAATCTATGATCAAATTGATAAGACCCTTTGATATGATTCAGGATTTTGATAAGATCAAGACTATAGATCGTGCCATTTATGTTAATATTGTCTTTACTCATAATCAAAAAAACTATTGATAAAAATAGTAAGTATAGAAGCAATTTTGTTAAGGCATAACACAAGTTTGTAAAGCCCCATACCCACCAGGTGAAAGCACCTCTTCACTTATACCCATATTAAGTACATCCTGTCTTCCTCCAACCATTTAGTTTGCATACCCAGACAAGCAGCAACTTAACACATTCTGTGACCCTACATTTCAGGTCAGTCTGTTACCTGGCCAAGTTTCAAGCAACAATTACATCTCTTTATGTTATCTTGACTCTCTAAGACCTGAGACCTTTCCAATACAGAATGTAATAATAACGTTATTTCTACATGAAATAATGTAAGCAGAATGTTATAATAACATCACAGTGCAATGTCGCAATGTTACATTCTAAAGAAGTTATTGGGTGCCATTAAACTAACCAGAGCCAAACCAGAGCCAAATAGAACATAACTGGCATAAGGCTTAGTGACATGAAGAAAAAAATAAACGACATGACAGGGACAATTTCTTAAATTCGATATGCGACATGAGAAGTTCTAAGAAGTGACATGGGACATGAGAAGTTGAGTGACAATGGACATAATGATTTCTTAAATTTGACATGCAACATCGGTACCCCCTATCAAGGGCCCCCTATATGTACAGTCGACTCTTTAGTGGACTGTCTTAAGTAGACAACTGTCTTTAGTGGACAAATCTTCTGGTACTGGCAGAATGTCCCTTTAATCTAATATGAAAATCTCTGTCTTAAGTGGACAACCGTCTTATGTGGACAACGGACAGATTTTCTCAAATTTTGGTCAGATTCTCTGTCTTTAGTGGACAATTATGATAGTCCAGAGGGATGTGGAGGGTAGAGGAAGCGACTGACATGACTTGTTCCTTTGATGGGAGGTTGTCAGAGGTGTGGAGTGTACAGGGGGCTACTGACATGACTTCTCCCTTTGAAAAGTGGGTGGGAGAGGTGTGGAGGGGACAGATTGGGACTGACAGGACTTCTTTCTTTGATGGGAGGTCGGCAGAGGTGTAGAGTGGGCAGGGGCGACTGACAGGACTTCTTCTTTTGATGGGAGGCCGGCAGAGGTGTAGAGTGGGCAGGGGCGACTGACAGGACTTCTTTCTTTGAAGAGAGGCTGGGTAAGATGTGGAGTGGACAGGGGGCGACTTACAGGCCTTCTCTCTTTGTGGAGAGGGCGGCAGGGGTAAGGGTTGGACAGGGGGCGACTGACAGGACTTCTTCCTTTAACCAATGGGAGGTCGGCAGAGGTGTAGAGTGGGCAGGGGCGACTGACATGACTTCTTTCTTTGATGAGAGGCTGGGTGAGGTTTGGAGTGGACAGGGGGCGACTTACAGGACTTCTCTTTTTGTTGAGAGGGCGGCAGGGATAAGGGGTGGACAGGACTTCTGTCTTGTATAGGAGGTCGGAGTAGACATAAATAAAAAAGGAAAAGTGAAAATAAACTTCTATTTTCGGCAAATCATCAAAATTATATTACAATAATTAGGCAGAGAAAAATATTACCTCTCATTTAATGTATAATGTGTTAAGGTACTTAGTGTAGTTACAGAGAACAGTGAGATTGTCTGAATTGCACCCTATCAACGATTGTCTATTGTTTATGCATTTTTTCTCATAACCAATTAAAAGTCCACTAAAGACAGGTCCAAATTTCATATCTGCAACTCATGCCCCACTCCTTTTTAGCCACATTTCCACAATCATATATACAAATATATTAAATATATTTTATATATACATATGTATGTGCATATGTATGTATATATTTATGTATGTATGTATACATTACATCACACCTGTATACATATAAGTTATGCAATTGAAATATGCACAAACTTGTCCTATACTACTGACTCTGTCTTAAGCGGACCTCTGTCTTTAGTGGACAAATCTTCTGGTCCCGTCAGTGTCCGCTAAAGACAGAGTCGACTGTATATATAATGTATATACAAAACTGGGTCAGACACCTGCCCTTGCCCCCAATACCAATCCATCCGAGAGACTGTATACTGGGTGTACTGGATAAAATCAGTTACTGAGTTAGGAACTACAATCCTAAAAATAAGCAAAAAATTTCATGCTTGTAGCCAAGGGGGGTTTGGAGCCTTGGACAAACCCTTTGTAAAATATCCAAACCCCCCTGCCCAAATAGGATGAAACCCCTATCTATGAGCTAGAATTATGGGTAGGGGCTATATATTTACATTACATAGTATGTTGTGTATATCTATACCCCTTACCTATCAACAAGAATATTTTATCCCTATTACACAAAAAATGAAACCCCCCCCCTGACAAAAGCCTGTCATTTCTGGGATGAGAGTACAGTTGTTTTTGTAAAAAGAAAACACATAAAGAAACTCACCAGAATGTAGGCTTAGGTGGGACCTTGCTGCAGTATCACTGTACCGGTATCACAGCCTAGTCTGTGACATGCTTGTAACTTTTCAGGTTAAGTTATAAGTGGGGAAAGGCTTAAAGGGGAAGGACGCGTCAGTTTATGGAGGTTGAAGCCTAAAATTGACATGGTGACAAGATCTTTTCTTAAATTTGACATGTGACCATTGGCACTGCAAGGGTTAGAGTCCCAAAATGGTCCACAGGACTGCAGTGGAAGAACATTTAATAAAGTGAACTCAACCTGTACAAAAAAAATATCTAATTACAAAAAATAAAATAGGAAAAAAGATCAGAGGCCTATTGACTGCCTAAAACAGGTTTAAAAGGTTAGCAACAAGGGAAATTGCTCTTTCTTAAATTCAACATGAGACATGAGCATATAAAATGTGACATAGCCATTTCTTAAATTTGACATGGGGCATTGGGACCCCCCATCTGTACCCTGAATTCAGTATGGCCTGAAGAATTTGTATCCAACCAACCAATACTTGAGGCTCAAGACGTGGGCACAGGGCTGCTGATCAATCTACTATGCCAGCTTTAATGTAGATCATGAGTTATTAACAATAGCAGCTCTTTCTTAGATTCAACATGGGACACGAGCATATAAAATGTGACATAGCCATTTCTTAAATTTGACATGGGGCATTGGGACCCCCCATCTGTACCCTGAATTCAGTATGGCCTGAAGAATTTGTATCCAACCAACCAATACTTGAGGCTCAAGACGTGGGCACAGGGCTGCTGATCAATCTACTATGCCAGCTTTAATGTAGATCATGAGTTATTAACAATAGCAGCTCCAGCTTGTTTAAAAGGTGGGGGCCACGTTAACCCTTTCAGCGCGGGAAACCACTAAAGTGGCTCTAGATTAAATTTCCATAGGAATAGTAATTGAAAGAGTAATTGACCTTTCAGAATCTGAAAGAATTTTCAAAAAATTCCCATTAGAACCAGAGATATGGTCGGTTGAATATTCTAGCATCAGCTCATTAGAAAATGATAGAATTGCAATTGAGCAACTTCCTAGCGATAAAGACAAGGATGAATTTTCCATCATTATTCAAATTGTTAATTTGTTGAAAATGATATGATTTTCGAAATATCATAACTTTGGTTTAATTTATGATAATCACAAACATTTTTCTTTTTTCTGTTTAAACACAATCAACTTTTTTTGTTCTCTTTTAAACAAATAAAATCAATATTTCACCAAATGATGGTTTCCATGGAAACCAATAATTCGAACGTAATGCAGTAATTATCAATATAGCCCATTTGGCAAGTTTGTCCAATTGGCACAGTGCCAACATTTGGAATGTTTTCAACTTACATAAAAACAAATTCTACCAGAAGAATCTAGAGAAAATTTTAGTTTTAGACATTTTTAAGACTAATTTTCATATTTTGGGCAATATCTCCTTAAATGTGAACTGTGGAATGACATATTTAGCAGTGAAAGGGTTAAAAGAAAGGGAGACACTACAGTGGTCCAATGCACAATGAATTTCATAACAGCAGAAAACAATTAAACAACGAAACCTTTCACTGATACTTTTATCGTAACAGCAATCGTTTTGACAATTAAAAAAGTTATTTAGAATGTGCTCAATACATTGCTACTTTTACTGATTTTTTTTTCATTCTATTCCCTTCATATATCAATTTACAGAATTTAATGTCATCCATTAGAACCAGAGATATAAAAGTGTTGTTGTTGCGAAAACAATCTTAAAGTTATCTTAGTTATTGTTGTTATGAAAATTCATTGCGCAATGGGCCACAGAAGGTATACAACATGGACTGCAATTCAAGCCATTTGCAATTGAGCTATAAAACACTATTGAATATATCAAATAAATAAAGTACCCTAAAGGCCCTATTACAATATGGAGCATGATCTGTGATGTGGCTGTGACACAATGGTGATATCACTGTGGTCATGTTGTAGAATGCTACGATACCAGTTTATCACAGTAGTGTAAAGGCTATATTCCACAATGTGTTGCGGTCACTTGCATCATCAGCTTGCGTTGAGGCATCCTGGCAATGCAAGTGAAATGCAAGCAATCAACGCAACTGGGGTGGAATGCAAGGAATATTCCATGATGTGTTGTGCTTGCGTTCATGGGACGCAAGTACAATGCAAGTATAAAGGCTATGTTCCACAATGTGTTCAGTCACACTTGCGTCGAAACGCAACTTTTACTTGCGTTTCAATGCAAGTTTAATTATGTCCAGATACCAACATGTTGGTATCTGGAAGTAAATAAACATGTGTTGAAATGCTATGCGTTTCAATGCAAGTGTGACTGAACGCATCGTGGAATACAGCCTTAATAGGGTAAGTTGCAGTGGGATACAACATCAAAGTCCTACAATATTTCTTTTTTCCACAGCTATGTTGTTGAGAACATGTGAGAGGGCGTATATTTTGAAGGTGAAAAACAGCCCAACAACAATCAAAGTGGAGAACAAACATGATTGTTGTTATGAACCCATTTGTTTTTACAATATTCATTGTGCAATGGGCTGTTCTACTGGACCAATTTTAGCAGTTCTAAAACTAGATATTTCCAGCTAAATTTCCTGAGGTTTCCAACCAAGAAGGAGCATTGTGGGCTGGGGAAATTGTATTGTCAATAAAAAATGTTAACATTATCTGGGTAATTTATATAGAAGTATAAACGGTGAGTATACTTAGCAATTGTTATTGCCCACGTTTGCACACACCTATGTCTTTAGCTAAAGCCCTCAATGGTATGTGCAAATTAGGGCAACAGCAATTGCTTTTGGCCCCCTTCATTGGCGTAGCCAGTGGGGTTACTGGGTATCTGGAACCCCCTTTGATTTCCTGAAATATAAGAAAAAATATAAAGAAATATTGCACAAAGGTAGAAATTAACTCATTTACTTTGCGCATATAAACAATTGAAATGATGTGAAGGTCACCAGTTGAACACAAGGGGATAATAAGAGTTCTTCCAAATTATATATCTTATGAGGTTATGTAGTATACATATGGCATGCGCCACCGGTAGGTGTAAATATACCTGATGAGCAATGTTCAGCAGGGTATACCTCCCCGCAGGCGTCGATGCTAGGGTAAAATCAATACCAGACTGCTATAAGAAGCGGGAGCACGATGTAGGGGTAGAGAGAAAATCACTAACGTTTGGACAATACGGATCGAGAGATTCGAGGGAGTTAGATAGCTGCGCAAGCCACAGGGACATCTGGTGACTTGTATGAGAATTACCGCACTACTGTTGAGTGTGAGACTAGGCGGACTTCTAGGAGAAAGCTTACTCTCTATAGGATTAAGATTGTGACACTTGGAGGAACTATCATCTCTCCGCTGGCAAATGTACGCATCATCGTATCCACAAATAAACTTAACCTACTACCAAGCGTTGTTCATGTTATGGATTGAGCGCCCATCTCGTGAACTAACTTACCACTTGATTAGTAACCGTTAGGAATATCAATATCGACGACAGTGAACATATTAAACAATTCCCCAATAATTACAATTAACCATAAACCTTACACTAGCATTCAATATTTTCAAAAATGTATTAAGGAACCCCCTTAGATTTACAAGGAAACCTCCTTCTACTTTACAGATGGTTACGCCCCTGGCCCTTTTGTCTGTACTTTGTGTTTACAAAACACATTGGTAGAATCAATTTGTATTTACACAACACATTGGTAGAATCACTCTGTATTTACACAACACATTGGTAGAATCACTTTGTATATACGCAACACATTGGTAGAATCCCAGCCAAGGTTGTGATGTTGCAGAGCATTCTGGTAACGTCCCATAGAGTCACAGAATGTTATCAGAACATTGCAGAACCCTTATGTCTCTCCCTGGCTTGGATGTATGCAAAATGCATTGATCAATTTGGTTGATCACAATCACTATAATTATTCTAGATAGAAATGATGAAACAGAATCAGGCAAGTTCAGCCTATCCCAGTAAATTCTATTCTGGAAGTAGAGCTCTTCTTTTTGGGTCAAACTGTGGGTAGGGTTTAGTTTGACAGTCTGTACATTATAAACTGATAATCACTCTTCACCACAGACTCTGATCAACATATCAGTTCCAGCTGTAGTCATTGGCAATCAGGTAAGCAATCTGTGTCTGGAGAGTGAAGGGCCAAGTTCTACCACCTGTCAGTTACCATGGTTACTGCCCTTGATCCCTGGCACTGTAAGTGTTACCTGCATCTATTATTGGAGGAAATAAGGATATGTTTTGTTTCTATTTTTTTCCCAAGGAAGGACAATGTATTGACAGCTTTATTCTGAATCATTCACACTTAATGATGACAAACGAGATTCCTTGTTTGAATAACAGTTTGCAGTTCATCAACTGGGGTTAATATGTCATAATTTACAAAAGCACCAATACAATAATATTATAATCTACATATTATGTAGATTATAAAGAGTAATATAGCTGAATAAATTTATACCAAATTAAACTACAGGATTCTTGACTAAGCTATTCAGTCACATTTGAGGATCAGGCAATTATTGACATATTTCAAACAGGGATTGTATGAAGTAACAATTCAATCTTACAATACAAACATGACAGATGAAGTCCAGTGCCGATTATGAGTGGGGGTGCAAAAAGGACAATTGCCCCCATACCCCCCCCCCCCCCCTGACCCAAGGGAGAAAATTTTGTGATCTTAAAATTGGAAGATCTATGTAAAAATGACGTTATTATTTTTCATTTTTATAAGGAGGTCAGGGTCTGAACCCTTCCCCCCTTCCAGAGCACTGAGTCTTAGTTTGAATTACATTTCAAATTGATTTATATGTAAATGAATAATTTCAACATTTGATCGCATATAGAAAAATATCTTGTATTTCATTTTTGTATGTTTATGCTGCACTTTATAAACGTGTATGAATGTATGAATACTTGTGCTATGCATTATCTGGATTTAATTTTCATTGCAATTGTTATGTTTGTCAGTTTTCTCTTATATATACCCAACCATAAGTGTAATTTGAAACTTTACATTGTTTCTTTTTATCTTATTTGTGCTGGGTACTCTCAAAAAAGTTGCATTGCCATTGTTACCTATACAAGGCTTTAAAGCCCAACTTTCAAGGCATATTTCCAGTTGTCAATGAAATCTTGGCAGCTGGACCACACACGTATGAAACTGTTTTGCCTAGATCTTCAGGATTTAATCTACTGTAGTAATTTTCTTAAATTTCTGTGACTGTTGCAGCAACATTGTTAAAATAGTCATTCCATAGTCATTCCATAGTAGATGAATTAGAATAATTGTAACATGAAACATTGTTAGAATCAAGCATATATTCCGTCCAGTGACTTTGATCCTGGTGATATTTGTTTCATTTTTTCAGAGAATGTGGTATGAAACCATACATTTCATATACCATTCAAAAGAGAATTTAAGAATCTTACTAGAGGAATCTAACCTGTCTACATAAATTTGACCCTTAATTCCTACTGCTGGTTTCTAAAATTGTCAGTAAAATTGTAATAAGCATTAAACCTTTATTATGTCATTGGTAACCAGTAATGAGGAAAATACTGGTCCTTGTCATACCACTTTAGTGCTCTTCCCCTTATCCAGTCCCTATAGTAGACCACTTCACCACCGGAGAGGAATCCTATCCACCATCCAAAAGTTCCAACTGACATAAGTGTATGATTGCAGGAAACACCAATGGCAAAATCCTCCTCTGTAATCTTGTATCCAGAGTCAGAAGTGAAATAAATGTCTTCTCCAACAAGATTTGCCTTGCTCCATTTCAGATCATTTGTCAATATAACAAAAAGCACATTTCTCTTATACTTTGTCCTAAAGTAATCCATACCATGTTGAAAGTAGGATCTGTTCGGAACATTTGTATATTCATGGTCAAGTATATCGCCCCTTCGCACATGAACACTGACAAAAACTGGCAGTTGGTTGTTAATGAAAACTAGCCCAACAGAATTTCTTGTCAATTTTTTATGAGTGTCGATCCCTTTTTGATAAACAATTGTATACAGAAATTCAGAAGCAAAATTCCGATAATATGTTTGCAGAGCAAATTCTGTTCTTATAGCTTCTTTACATTCCATAAAATAAGCATAGTTTTGCAAAAATCTGTATATCTGTACCTTGCCCTTGTTAAAATGCTTTAGATTCTCAATTAATGCTACGTCATAATTTAGGTAATTCTTTTCAGTTAGTATCTGAACTCCTTTTAAATTCATTTTAGAACATGATCTTTTTGTACAAGTAGATATGGAGATATGTCCAAACAATTGTTTAAAATCGTAGTCAATGCAAGCAAGAGGTGTCATGTTGGTTTTCTTTGCAATACCATATAAACTTGCATACATCCAAAGTTGGTTTCCAAGTCCATAAAAAAAGTCAACATATAGAATATTGCGGTTTGACTTCAGAAGGTTAACATTGCAATCAACATTCTTTGCAGCTTCTATAGAGAAGTCTATAATTAGATAGCAGACATAAAGGATAACGATAATGCACAATAGTGCGAAACTCCCTTTTCTTAACAATGCTGTCTTAACATTAACCATGTTGAAGGTTAGTTTTGCTATCCAAAACATTGACCTTTCTGAAGACATACTTCACTCACAGCTGGACATCTTTCTGCTCTTCTGTAGCTCCTATGTAGATCTGGAATATGTAATTATAGGATCAAACATCCATTATGTAAAGTGGCATACCCACTAAGCTGAATCGGTGCACAAATCGTCAGATTACTACGAAAAGAATCAGCCAACTTTTGCATTGATTCATACCAACAACCAGATGGATGTTATTAAAATTGGCTGATTATTCTGGTAGGATTTCCCAATTCTCCCAGACCTGGTTCTCTGTTTGTTGTATTTTGGCATACCTGCAGGCTAAATCAGGGTGCATTGTGGGAAATATTTCGACAAGTCCATTTGCTGTTTTAAGCCTGTAGCATATCATAATTAGTCATCTACAACATTTTCCTTTGTTTGAGATTATAAAAAGGTTGAATTAGGTACTTTTTCCTTTTTGTTATTGTATGTACTTCTGAAGTTAATTTCAAAATGTGTTCATTACATATTTTTATATTGCAATAAGATGCATTATTCCTATTGGTTTTCCCATGTTTTTTTGTGCATAAAATACAGAAAAACTTGGAACTGCATCTGCCTGAATTCTAGCGCCAATGAATCGGCCAACTTGGTCCAATTTGCCTATTGGGTATAGGATTTGTTCTGACACAACAAGAGGTTATGTTATCTATATCAGTGTTTGCATATTTGCATTTGAACTGTCAATCAGGTGCATAACTGTGATATCCATATTTACATATACTAGATCTGCAGACACAGCCACATGATCACCTTTTGGTGGTCACCATGTGCTTTGCATGACCACATGCATGGCTTTAAGATAATTGTAGAATTTATAAAATTCTAAACCAAAGAACTTATCTATTATGACATAATATAATTATTTGAGATAAATCTAACATAGAATTAAATGATGGTCTAATAATGGTAAATTTCAATTGATCATGGTGCCCAGTCGCATTCTGGGCATTGTGACATCATCTGCACAATGTCTATAGATGGGATACAGATGAGAAATGGGGTATGGAAATCAGTGAGGATCTAACAATAATAGTTGTGTGGTGATGATTAGTCTAACAATTAATTGACAGCCCTGTCTTCTGTCATCAGTTTAAATATCAACTTGATTTCACATTAATTTCTTAAGTTTAAATGTTGATACGCTGTCTTTTGTTGCACTATTGTCAACTTGAATTAGCAAATAATTGCCAAAAGGTGATTATACATTGTATGAATGACATAATAATTATGTATCACTGTAATTTCTGGAAGAACCGATTCATCTGAAGATATTGAATAAAAATATTTAAAACAAATATATTCACTACCTTGTACAAATTTTCTCTCTACTGCTAAGTGTTATATGTGAGTGCTTATTGTCTAACTTCAAAAGTTAAACAGCATAGAGATATTCTATCTTCTTCATATCTGAAAGTAGATGTATATTAATATCAAGCATTGTGATACTTTTACCCTGAAGCCTGTCTAATTGATCTATTCTTTCTGATTGGAAAGTGTCAATCATAGTTTACAGAATCCATCTCTCACTGTGGCAGAGCTGTTTCTCATAAATTCTTTTACACCAATTGATGAGTTGTATGTTCAGCTTTAAATATGAAAGGATATCTTTATACAAAATAAAAGAAATATTTTTGCACATTCTTATAGATTCTCACTTGTATTTGAAGTTTTAAGGACAAGTGACTGATATCCTGAAGGATATTGTCAAGAGGTGCATATTCAGGTAATCATTTGACAACGTGAACTTACTCGCGAATTGAAGAGAAACATTATACTTCAGCTATAATTATTAAAAGATATCCTCATAGAAAGTCCAAAAGAAATATTGTCATGTATTCTCATAGATTTTTGCTTGTATTTGATTTCAAGCTTTAAGCTTTAAGGAGAAGTGATTGCTATTATGAAAGATATTGTTGCAATGTGCATATTCAAGTAATAGTTCGAGAGCATGAGCTGACTCATAGTCCAGGGGCTTATGTAAAGTTTTTTTGTTTTGTTCAGAAAGTCTTTCTTCCCAGAACAACTTTTATCTATACATTTCTCTGATTACAAACAGTTTTGGTGGCATTTTTTAAGTATGTTTCAAGGTAATCAAATAAAAAAGTATTTAAAAAATGTAAAAAAGCATAAAAAATAATTTAATGGTAAAAAGTACAAAGTGAAATGAGATAAACATAAAAGGATACATGCTCTTTTAATTATTTAACACAAAGGTCATTTATCAAGGACAAAAGTTCATCTAAAGGCCATTTTAAAAGTCAGCCCTCATTTTGCCTTATAGTCAACCAGCCAAAACCTCAAATGAAATATCCACAGGTTTTTTTTTAAATGACAATTATTCTTGCGAGTGGTTTAGACAGTACTCTATGTTAAAAGATGGGGGAGAAAACTATACAAAAATTTGATCTTGAGGGTCACTCTCAAGGTCACAAGATCAAATTTATTTCATTCCATATTTCAAATCTATGATCAAATATATTTCAAAAATTTTAATGTATGTGATATTAAGATTGATTATTTTTCCTCAGGAAGCATTATAACTTTCAATTTAAACATGACTATCGCTGCTGTTTCCTTGGCACACATTAAAATGCATAAGGCAATAATCAATCCGTCAATACAATCATGCATTTAAAGTCAATGCAAAGCTTTTTCATCCAATTTGCAGAGCAATGAGTACAGAACAAGACCTCTATGGGTACCACACTGAGCTGTGTCCTTGAAAGTGACTTTCAAGGTCACCAAGGTCAAATCTATTGTTTTTTTTAAAGATTTGAACTTACCTATGCATTAGCTCTCAGAAACATCAACATTCATTCATTTTTGTTGACTTAACCCTTTGCTGTTCTGCGATTTTAACGTTTCCCTACCAAGAATATGTCCTCAGGGAAGTGAAATTGTATTTTCATATTGAAAGACCTGTTCAATTTTAATAATCTATATATCATTTGAAAGCTTATGGCCTCAGTTTCTATTTTCTGCTAATAGGACCCAAAATTTATATCTATTGGGTCACATGACCAGGGTCACGTGACCCATGATTTTCCCAAATTTTAGGTGAATTTTGGGCAATTTTCGAGAAATTCGTGAAAAATTCAGCTAAATATTAATCTGAGAAAAAAAGTTATTTTTGATGAAAGGTAGCCAGTCAAACTAGGAATAAAATGAGGTATGATGTGAATTTACAAGTCCAATATTTCTAATAAACTGCATTGGTTGAAAATGGTGAAGTTTAGGCAGAAATTTGCAATTTCCCCCCAAAATACCTATAATTTTGTTCATTTAGTATATATTCAGGCCAATATATTACATAAAATAACTCAGGAAATATTCTGTTTGTCAAACAAGTATATGTCTTTATGGATATGAGTTCAAATATGCAGTTCAATATGTTTAGATAATATTTTATGTAAACCAGCTGGGTATTTATTGGTGATTTAATTTATAAGCTCATAACCAGCGTACGCTGTCACTTTCTTATATATCTTCAGTAAATTGGGAAATAGAGTGCAGTACCACCCAATTGATAAACAAGTTCAAATTTTAAATCTTTCCATAGAAATTGATTTAGAGAACATTTAGTAACTTTGTCTTTGTCAGAAAAAGTTATTAGTATTACAATAATTACTTAGTTTAATATAGTAAACTGATATTTCCAGTCAATTAATATACAAAAATAGACTTACACCAAAAGATATTTTTCATCTTTTCAAAAAAATGCAGATATAGTCCCTTCAAAGTCATCAGAATCATATTAGTTGACAATAAATACTAATGAAAATCGTTGCAGGTGTATAAAATGACTTAAATATGAATTAACACTGAAAAAATCTTTGAAATTCATTTAATAATAAGGAAATTATGCAGATTTTAAAATTTCGGACATATATGACGAAATTTGCATTAGGGAACAGCAAAGGGTTAAGGTGTTCTTAATGTATTTTAAATTGTGATTTAAACATGATTATAGAGTAAAGTCTGATACAAAGGCTTGTTTTTCTCAGAGTATATTGTATCAGTAGCTATTTGTATCTAGATAATAGGTAAATAGTTTACAAGCCAGTATAGCAAGATCCTGCTTATATCTACACTTCCATTGCTATTGTACATAAGTTTGGATTGCAACAATATATGTATTGACATAGAGCAATCTCTTGATTTTATTTTCACTTTTACAAGATAAAAAGATATTACTTTTCAATATAAACATGAAGCATTGGTAGATAAACATTACTTTCCTTACTCTGCATGATAGAATTAGGTATCATATGACTTAAAACACATTTTGTACTCCATAGAATACAGCTTTGTTTTGTATCTGGAATATAACAGCCACTTTATTTGGCTTTTGTGACCTTGAAGGTCATTTCCAAGGTCAATTGACAAAATAACTTAAACTTTGGTCTTGATACATGTTGTATTAACACTTTGAAGCATAAAAGCAGTGTCTATAATGCCGATGTATACATTAGGAAAATGACTATAAAGCTGCAAGACATTTTGGAATAAAGAGACATTTGTATCTAGTTTTCTTCTATATCCATGTTTAAAGTGAAGACCAACATGCCTGTAGAACTCAATTGAAACATCAAAACTTAATCATCTTGACTTTTGCTGAAGGCCAGGGTTATACATGTACTCTGCTTTCTTAAAAATTTGACCTTGATGACCTTCTAAGTGATATTGAGGGTCAAATTATGAGGTGTATCCACCAAAATCCTAATTTTAGTAATAAATATGGACTTTTCATCAAAATAAATTGTGATTAACAAAGATAACCATGCCTTTCTTTGTAGATCACTTTTTGGGACCTTGCTGGTTCACTATGTAATGTGCTCTTTAGTTGTGATTTGTAATCTTAAAAATGTTTTAATTTTCACATAATTATGTATGAATGGCCTTGACCTTTTGGAGGTCACTACATCAGCAAATAATCTGCCAATGTAAGATTATACCAACACTTTAAAGTGTGAAGAATTTTCTGATATTTTCCTTAATTTCTTTTCTCTCTCAAATGTTCGATAAATAGAAAATTGTTCACTTTTAATCTTAAATTGTTGTTCCTTTATAGTGTAAACATTTTTGTTAACTATCACTTTCATTCATTATTCACTATGATTCATTTAAGGATAGACACCAGTGGTCAACAACCAATTCAGGAAATCACCAATGAATTCATTAATATCGCTCTGATCCAAACACATTATGTTTTTTACTCCAACTACCTTTTCTAATGCTAGAGGGTCAGAGGAATATATCTGGGTACAAATAATATCAGTTTCAACAAAAACATATATTGCTCCTTTTTTGACATAAGCTCCTGTGGCCCGTCGCATAACGGGTCTCGCTGTAGCGAACATTGGCACATTTCAAAAGACCTCTCCCTGTTCAACAGGGAGCGAATCCACCTTTTGGTTTAATAGCGATGATTGTCCACCTCATTTTGATTGCTTTTCTTCGCAACAGCGATGTGTGTCCTAACAACGACAGTTATCGTAACAGCGATGTGTGTCGCAACAGCGACGTCTTTGTTTACAATCTCCTACTGTTATCGGGACTTTAACTAGTTGTCAGACTTCCCACTAGGTGTCGCCTCTATTGGTTTTGAAGCGACATGAAGCGGTAATTCTCCGAACTACCTCATTAACATAATTTCCGGAAATAACAAATGTCCAGAGAGTCTTCGCAAGTTGATGCCGTCATCATCCCACGCCGAAGGAAATCGAAACGTCCACGCTAAAACATGTCCGGCCAGGTAAATATATGATCATAATAGTTTTGATCGTGTTTTTTGTTAGTATAAGACTTAAGGGCTATAGCTCATTATGCTTTACAAGTCTCATTGTGACATTTATAGCGTGTAACCGTACATAAGGTCACGCCGTACTGTAACTCCCCTTTTATCGCTCACTGTACGTGCATTTCATCGAATCCATGTTGATGAACTTCAGTCATTTGCATTAACGCCAAAAGCGTGTACAAATGTTAAATTTCTCATAATGAAATCTGTCCATGTAAGAACCCTTCGACATTTGTTTTTTGAGTATGTAATTCTAAAATGGCCTAGACATTTTTGTGTTTGCTATGTTGGTGCATTATTGTAACCGTCTTGCATGGTGTGACATCAAAAAGTTTTTATAAAAATCTAGAAACTCGGTGGATTGACAGTGACTTAGGCCCCCCGCCACTTAGGCCCCGTCACTTAGGCCCACTGCTCTCACGGGAGGTGTTGGAGCACAGGTCGTCAGCTTTCACGCCCCTAGGTCCGCGAATTTACTGTTCATTGATGCCTAACCAAATTATTATTTGGTCATTTGAAGATAAAAAGAAAAAGCATTTACCAATCGTATACCCATCACATCTTCTGTAATCATTCAAAAAAAATATAATTAAGATTTTAATGTTAGAAAACCTATGTGGAGGTAGTAGTATGGGTGACAGCCTGCCCTGGGGTGACTCCCCTGGGGGCCTAAGTGACGGGGCCTAAGTGGCGGGGGGCCTAACTGATTGGCTACCCCTAGGTGCAGTGTGTAAATAATGGATAAAAATGCCTATAAAAGAAAAAAATAGGAAATGCCCTATTCTTAGCCCATGACTCACTTATTGTGGTACATCTAACTGATCGCCCACTAAACGAATCCTAGTGTAGACTCACTATATAGACGTAATAGAATCATAAATAAGGCCAACGTTATTTTAAAATAGTTTTCCTAAGAGTCCATAGAATGAAGAATAATTAGACCAAGTTTCTCTTTAAAAATAAATATATTAATTTCCTTTTTATCCACAGCTAATAAATATCAGTTCTGAACTGAATGTTTGGGTTTTCTAGTTTGTCATAACTAAAAAAAAAATAGTTTAATTTAAAAATAGTTTTATTTAAAACACAGGCTGTTACTCCATTTCATGAAATGAAATACAAATATAATTATTCTTTTTCAGAAACGTCAGCGAGTTACAAGCCTCTATGATGGGCGAGTTACAAGCCTCTATGATGGGGATGAACGTGACCGAGTGCGTGCACCTGCCCGTAAAGTAACAACTACGAAACAAAAACGGCCACCCAACCTCGCTAAGCCGAGGGAACCGTCGGTACCCCAAGAACCGCTGCGATCACCTACCCCCACGTCAGAGTCCTCCAAATCTGCACGAGACCCACTAGACGACAGTGTTCAAGACCCTGATTATGAACACAAGTCCAATGGGACTGGTAGTTCATCTGAAAGAGACATTCATGAAGACGTTCGCATACCTTTGTCGCAGTCATCTGGGCGAAAGTTGAAGAGACAGAGGAAACCTCGTCAACGATCATCAACCGTACAGAAAGCAAAAACGAAAAGGCAGCGTGGTCGTTACTGGTCGGAGGACGAGTTGATCCGACTGTTCAGGTCAGCAAACTACTACAAACGTGAACTGAAAGGGCCATATAAGTTTGTAGGAGACGCATCATTCCAGAAGAGACTTGGCCGCCAACGTATAACAAGTAAGACAACCATGCTTTAATTAATTTTAATATAGTAATGTTTATTTTGTCCCCACCCAAAAAAAAAAAAAAAGTCAAATAAAAACTAAATTTGGATATTAATTAATTTCACAATTTTGATAACTACAATTATATTCATGTATATAACACATGTAAACCATGTTCAGTAATTTCGACACTCAAAAGTGTTTCCAATGACAAATGCAATATTACAGTATGTGTATGTCACTTCAAGTAGTCTACAATGAAACTAAGCGTTCCTGATTAGCATAAATTGACATTCAATATTAAAAATTTATGCCTTCCATTCATTGCTAAAGTCACAGTATACTTCAATACTCTGAAACTGTCCCCATTTTCAAACACTTTGTAATGAGTTTTATAACTTAAAATTGCAGATGACGTCAATGACGAACTTCCCAAGAAAATGTGGCGCACGATGGAAGAGGTAAAAAACAAACTCAGCCACTACCAGACAGCTGCAAAGAAAGAAGTAAGACCTCTTTACGTAACTATTGTCATTCCTAGTTAAGTAAAACATGTATACATTGAAATAAAATATATATATAGTACTGACCGAGGTGGGATATCAAAAAAGTTATTCCCTGGCTGTTCAGAGTCAAGGGCCGTAGCGTAGCAATAAACTCACCTCCTTTGTAATTTATCTAGAGACAAGAAACTCACCTCATTTGTAATTTATCTAGAGACAAGAAATATCTTTACCTGTTGTTACTTTGGAATATTTGATATTATCCATAGATTATGTAGAAACCTAAAGGAAATTAAGTTTATATCTTGATAATCAATTAACTAATATTATCATAATGAAACACATAATTGTTAATCTTTTCTTAATCACCGTCAATGTAATTAGGTCTAGCATGCAAGGCTTCTTAAATATTCCTGTCCTATTAACGGGTACTTTGTTATACGAGAATAACAGAACCTAAAGAACATTTTTATTTATTTTTGTTTCAGCACGAGGACCTCTTGAAAACCTATGGTTACTCTGGTGCCGATAACATTCCCGATGATGAGCAGCTGCGGGAATCGGCGTGCCTGGCTTTAGAATTCACAGGTGTGGACTGTGTGATGGGTGAGTTTAACAGACCTTTTTATTTCATTGTTCTTGAATTGTATTTTCTTTGGGGGGGGGGGGGGGTTCAATAGAGGTCTGAGTGCAGCAATTTTTATTTTTGATTTAAAATACTTTGTCCTCCTTCTTACTGAAATAAAGATTGTATATCTGTTTGTCAATGTATCACTGTATTTAAAATACGTTAATAACATTTTTGGTTCTCTGTAAATGACTTTAAAATAAAGTAGTACACCTATATCTACAGTATATACTTTACCAAAATTTACTCTACCTTTGACTTTAATTTTAAATTAAGAAAGACTTTCCTTTTAAACTATACCTATTAATTTATTATTTGTACATTGAAATCTATTTTAGGTATCCCTGGGTTGCAGCCTGCATCACTTCGGCCCAAACCACCAAGCGCGTTTAAAGAACCCAATCCACGAGAGCTGGTCCTCCATGAAAGAATGATTAAAAAAAGGAATGAAGTCCGCACAACTACTTCTGCGACTGTACATCCACAATCGTCAGCAACAAGTTCATCGACAAAACCCTCACAGCAGTCGGTTCAAGACAAGTCTGAGTCAGAGGTGGAGGAAGATGAATCATATGACGCTTATGGACGTCCAATTTATACACAAAGAGGACATGTTTCCCGTCGAAGGACATCAGATCCCATCGAGCTATGGAGCCGAATCGGTTCTTCTGAGAAAAAAAAAACTGACAGGGTGGAAACCATACATGGTAAGAAATCTCGGAAACAAGTCTTTCCGGTCAACCAACAGGCAGAGAAAGAACATGTTGCCATTAGAGACGAGTCGGTTCTATCCAGTCTCTTTCAGCCATCTGGACAAAGCATGACTGTGGAAAGCACTCCTGAACTGGCAAGACAACTTAGGAAAGAAATTCAAAATTTCTCATTGGGTTCGTCAGCACCTGGGGATACACTACCAGATCTGAACGATACTCCAGAGTATAAAATTAAGGTAGAAAGACGGACATCTGGAGGTCAGTTCGACCTTGATTCACCGATTTTGCCACCAAGACAAAGCAAGTATTTTCCACCCAGTGCCCGTAAAGATCAGGAAAGGGCCCTCAAGATAGCTGCAGAAAGACAAACGAAAAAACCAACATCGTCAATGTCTCACCGACTTCCAGAAAGATCTCAAGTGCAGAAAGTCCAGAGGGAAAACACAAATGTAACAAAAACTGATTCAAAAAAGAAATTGTGGTATCCAGGTCAATTTGTGAAAGGTCAATCTCCTCTAAGAGTAGTGGAGGACGACCCCTTCGCCGCAGAAGAGACCGACTCTGATGCCGAAGACCTAAATGAAGAAAACACCGCTTACCTAGAAGAGAGTGATGATCTCAACCAAAATTTGAATCAAAACACACCCGATAATATTAAATTCCGGCCATCACAGACAAGTTCGACAATCAAGGAGGACAGGCAACGTGGTGATGCGGATAAAGAGGAAACATCTGCTGAACAACATGGTGTGGGTCACAAGGCCCAAGTCAGTGAAGAAGACCTTAGTTATAGAATATTGAAGTTAAAATGGCGTGAAAATGGAGCACCAAAAAAGAAAACTGATCGTGTAGAACCTGTGGCCGGCCAATGTTCTGAGGCAGAGAGTGATCTCGACAAGGACAGTGTTAAATTGGTCCCCGAGGATGAAGAACATGCTAACGAAGGTGACGGTGAAGCCGATTCACAGGAAGAACAAAGCTCCGTAGGTCACGTGTCAAATGACATGGAAGGTCAGACAGCCGGACGTGACCGGCCTGACCCAGGTGACTCAGATGTGCATCGGAGCAACGCAAAGTGCCTTACTGAAATTCGGGCCGAACTCCTGGAGGTGCGAAAGGTACATTCTCAAATGACTGAGGCCATGGAAAAGACCAACAACAACATGATCACTATTTTAAATAAGATGACGAATGTCCAGGCAAACTCAACCGCAGGTATAGCATAAATTCTTTTAACATATACAGATATAAAGAAAACCTTGTCATATTGATTTTTATTTACAAGTAAGGTCAAGTTCACAATTGAATGAATTTAACTTTCAATTTTGTTCAAGTGCCATACCAAATATGAGAAAAGAAAAGATTAAATTAAAGAATACTGATTGATTATTCCAGTACATTTATAATATGCCAAAGCGATGACACTAAAAAAGTAAAATATAAAAATTCTAAAGAAAAAAACAATATCAAACCAAATAACTAATAATGAGATAAGTTTACTTTTGTTATTTATTGTGATTGAACGCCAAATGTATTTTTTATGTTATTGCTTAGCTTCTTTTTCAGATAAGGCCTTACTTATTGGCTATTACTAATAGATTGTTATTATTTTCAAATGCCATTCAGTTCTCAAGATGGGTCTCAACGCCTTCGTCGAGTACAACATGACAACAGTTGGGACCCAAACCATTCTTGGAGAAGGGAAGGTACCCCTACCACGTATAGACAATAGAACCGGTGATATATTTTTGGACACAACTCAATTCATTGTCACTGATTTTCTGAACTCCAAACAGTCAGATGTTGGGTCAACTGGGAAAGGAGATAAAAGAACAAGTAGTGCAGCGACAGGTGTAGCAAGTACAGAGAACGAACAGGTCGGTCAAGTGTCAAGTCAGGAACCTGGCAAAGTTGGTAAAACTATTCATGTGCCAAGTTCTATTCCAGAAGTACCGACATCTTCAGGCGGTGACGCACCACACTCTTTGCATGGGAACCGACTTCAGACACCAAGCCATGCAGTCATAACTGAACATCAACTGGCCGTGGAGGGGTCAAGTGCCAATCTCGCCACGCCAGAAAGTACACCTGCAAAACCCGGAAAATCGGGCTCGGCGCGCACTAAACTGAAACCACAGGAGTTTGAGACTCCAAAACAAGAGACACTTCACGAACAAGGCAGCCACGTTTTATCTAGTGGTTCTAAGAAGCATAACAGATGTGGACCTTCAAAGGCTCCTTCACCTGTCCCACTACAGACAGGACAGGTACAAGTAGGTGCCGAGACAGTAGAGGCGCCACCTGCCAAAAAAATTAAACAGGAAACAGGACCAGGGTTGAATTTAGGTAAACCAAGACAACGCTCATCTTCTCTCCCTGGTAACTATTCCAGTGTAAATGTGTCCATTGGTTCGAAGACACCTCACCAACCCCAAATAGAAACACTTCTGCAACCGACATTGCCACCACTGATGGACATGTTAAGGCCCAAAAGAACTTCACCTCCCCATCGATCCACCCCGGCACATCAGGAACGTAAACAAGCTGTGGATAAACCGAGTTATGGTGGACCTAACGATCAAAGACACAAACAACAAGACGTTCACGCAGGGTCAAGTGGCAGTTCGAAAAAAAAGAAAACACTTGCACATGTCCAGTGTGCCCAAAAAAATGTAAATGTGCTTCTATCAAGCGAAGGCGCTACCTCAAAACTGAAGAGTGTAGTACAGACAGTTCCCACGAACGTAGAAGGTAGATCTGTCAACGTAGTAAAACCTGAAGTGGTCCAAAAGCGTCGTAGACACTCTCCACCCCCAGGGGCACAAGTAGTGATACTGAGTTCCCCAACCGATTCGGCTGAAGAGGGACAAGTCACGAGTAAAAAAAGAAAAGTACGAGATGTTGGAAAGGGTGATACACAGGCAGAATCTCGATGTACCCGTAGTAGGAAAGCAGGGGTAAGCACACGTGGAAAAAAAGGAAAAAATAAGTAATGTCAAACACAAAACTATGTAGCCCCTGGAAATAGATTAACAACCTTGTTTATAAGTTAGTGGCAAGGTTTCAACGCGACCGTTACATATAAAACCTTAAAGACCCTGAGACAAGTTTTTAGCATGCGATTCTAAAGCAGGCAGTGAGAATAATGTAAAAAATAATTATGTTGGTATATGTATGGAGCTCCATACCATAAATGGCATGTTAGCACGCCCCTTCTTATCCCCGTTTCTGGGTCAAGCAAGCAGACCACCCAGGGCACTGTCCACTCAGGGTTGTGGCCATGTTGTGACGTCAGCTGGGTTACGATTTCATTGGGTCAAAGTATACTTTGTACAGAGAATGTGCGTACACCCACTTCTGATATTGACAATGAACATAATATATGAACGCAGAAAAGAGATTGTTGGAGTATAACAATATAGAATTAACAGCAGAGAGGTATAGAAACGTAGTGAGGTATTGAACCCTACTGGTTTGGAGAGTATATAGACAAGGGAGTTTGTTTTTTCAGTCGGACATTTAAAAGGTACAACCCCAAAAAAATTATAAAGATAATAATATTTTGAACAACATTACAGTAACAATCGAAGTGGATGTTAAAACATGGACCATAGTAACGGTTTACGGAATTAAAGGAAAACTATTTTTATGGTCGAACATTAAAAAGCAATTTAGGAATTTTTTCAAAATACTTTTTCAAAGCTAACAGAATTTGGCAATTACAAAATAAATTTGAGATTGTTATGAGACTTGTTGGACCAGTTCAGTTGAAGAAGATTCGGTCTTTTGCTGGTCTGAAAAGATATTAATGTACGAGTGAACACATTCCAAACTTTGCTAAGTACATGATGGTATTATATATCTTTGTTTTGTTCTTTTCGTAGATAGGTTTCAAGAATGTTTACTTTATATTGTTTCTTGTTTAATTGACAAAAAAAGATGTGACTAGTCAATCAGTAGAGTTTATTTTTGTTACTTTGTTCCTAGTTATAGCATAGTAAAGCGAGATAATACATCTCCACAGTGTGAGAATGAAACTTTACTTCAGATAAAGTTCTATGTGCGACTGTGTATGGTACTTAACTTTTCCTCAGAAAAAAAGGACATTCCAAATGCCTGGTGCTCATGTATAATCGTAATAGTTACACTTTTCAATGGTTGATTTTCTATCAGTCTTTGAAAAAAGAAAGTTTCAGACTAAAACCATTGTGATATCAACATCCATTAGTGTAGTAAAATGTTCTGTGACTTGGTGTTACTGTTAGTTTAACTTATTTAACGTACATATGCATGTTTTGGAGAAAGTAACACGTGATTATGTTTCTAAAGTGCCTCAATATATAGAAATACTGTACTAGAAACATGAAAGACGGATTGATCGTTAACATTTGGATCCAGGCGTTTAAAAATATTATCTTTTCAACATCTTATAGACAGTATTATTTGAATAATTTATATAATTTGATTTCTTCTTACACAGTAAGAGAGAGAACGTTCACGATACATGTCAACATGTTTGTCGCTGTAGCAGAAATTGGTTCCTATAGTTTAAAATTTAATGTTCAAAGTGTTCTGTGATGTAGTCGATTCTGGCCAGGTTTAGACCACCTCTGCCACCGCGTTGTCGGTCCGACACAATCTCTGGATCTGGTTGTCCACGGCCAGGGCCATAAAACGGGACGTTGTCGGGGTCTCGGTCAACGACTAACGGTGTGTTTTCACGCTTGGCCACGTTGTGAAGGCAGCAGCAGGCCACGATGATTTTACCGCAAACATCCGGGGTGTGCAGCATGTAGCCTCCGGAGTCGCTCATCACCCTGTAATACAAAAGAGAATAGTAACATTCGATTACAATGAGAATTTGTCGTTTATGATTCCCTGAAACAGTCCAGTTGAGGGATATTAATATAAAGTTCATTATTTACTTTTCAGAATTTTTTGATTGGACAATTTCTTTTTCTGACACAAACATGTTGGCATATACGAGTTTCAGGAACCATGAAGAGTACTTTAAATACAGAAAATGTTGTTAGGTACGACAATAATTTCTGAGATTAGGATATTAGACATTAGAAAATAACATATTATATATTTTGGTTTTCATGTACAACGAGGTGCTGCAAACATCATTCAAAATTGAATTTAACGTCATTCTGGGATTGTTGACCGTGATTATTAACACAACTATATTTTTACCTGAACCGATTCTTTAAACAACCAAACGTGTTTTCCACCACCACACGCGTGGACCTGTGCCACTCGTTGAAGTCCACGTCGGCTTGTCGGAGGGGGTTCATCACGGGCACAAAGAGGTAATCCCTTTGTGGATACCTAATGGGTTTTAAAAGTAATTGTTTTTAAACAATTTAGTCTCTTTTGAATGATTGACATGCTGAGTTTAGTAACGTTATTGTCTGTTGTTTGTTTATGAATGTTACTATGTGATCGTGGAGATTAACAAGATTGTTACCTTGTGATCGTCACCTTATAATATCTCTTCGTGTTTGAACAGTTGTTGTTTGACTAAAAAGAATTTAAAAATGTTCAATAAAGATTATAAATTCGAAAGAAATTGCTCTTGATTTTTGTTAGTGTATGTTCTTTTTTTATTTTCATTAACTTAATTGTAATTACCCATTGTCACCCAGAAGGAAGTGTTCGCCGAAAACACCATTTTCCCCATCCCTGCAGATCTCGGTGGTGCTTAACACACCAGCGTCGTTACAGGACCCAGGCCAGCAGGGGTCGACATGTAGAATTCGCTGGTATGCATCAGCGACAACCTTTAAGAAATGGATATGTTAACGTTTAGTTAAAGGGATAATAATATTGATTCTGAATGATATTTTTGTATAGAATTTCTCCTTAAAGTGAAAGTTAGGCCTAAAGTTATAGATTGGTTTTATTCATGAGCGAAATATTTAATTTTTTTTTTTTTTTTTTTCGGGTTTATTACTACTACTGCACATACAACAAGGTTCGTGTTCTTCCACTTGATCGTTGGATAATGATGATGTAGGTACAAATAGATGAACAATATCAGATAAAAGATGCTAGACAATTTAACGAACATACACCGAAAGACAATACATTTATTGTATATTTCTAAATTGTTAGAGGCACTATAGGAAACACTTACCAGCACATTCATACTATGGTACTGCTTCCGATTAACGTACTGGTGTTCCACCTCCGGGTTTGGTCTACGTATAGACACGTGAGTACCATCGATGGCACCAAATACCCGTGGGTAAGGACCAAACCGGGCCTCGAACTCATCGGCTCTGTCCTCACGGGCCTCGTGGGAGTAGGGGAAGGTGATGTACTCCTGCTGGTGTCTGTAAAAGTACTCTGCCACCTCTAGGACAGCTCTCGAGACTGTGGTCTTCTGAACCCCCTGAAAATCGCCAACGCAGGTGTAGTCTGACCCAGTAGCGAAATACCTGAGTGCAAGGCAGAACTGAAAAATAATTTAAATAATTATAATTAGGCTAAGTTATTATCAATGGAATTCTCAATTATATGGACATATTGGTAGAGATTGTTTAAAGTAAAATAAAGCAAAGATGTGTCGTTTTATTTTTTTGTTTTTGCAACAAATTGATATTTCTTTATTTTCTTATTCTAAAAAAACATTATCAAAAAATATAGGACTATTTACGTTAAAAGAAACATGTTCTTATTTTCTTTTGAGGATTATTTGGTTCATTTTGGAACTCAGTATGGCAATTATGCGACGCGCTCATTATGGCACTTATGCGACGCGCCAAAATTCTACTAATGTAGAGGTATTACAGCTGTCATGACCTACTTATTCACAATCAACAATAACACATTGAATACATACTCGCTCTGGAACTGTGATTCCGCCGCCCTGGCTTGTTCCGGCCGTCGAACAAAATCCCGCATCGAAGTAGGCCTTGGCCAACCGCTTCACTGTAGGCTTCCTCAGGCGGTAGCGAGACAAAAACTTTGCCTTACTGAAGCGGGTAAAGGGGTTTATTCGAGGATAAACCTCCTTCTTCTGTCGACGTTTAGGTGCCATGTTTATGTACGGTCGACAGCTGACAGTAGATCACATGATAGCTAACAACCAATGAAAATGAACCGCCATTTTCCCGCCAATTTACAAATTATTCACAGAAGTAAAATGATAGGTTTTTAAGGATTGAGTTAAAAACATTATCCCTACAACGATGTCCTTGTTGCGTAGAATTTATTATGCGACGGGGTTTCTCGCTGTTGCGAGGATTGGCACATTTCAAAAACAAGGAGAGAAAAAAACAGCGAGGAAAAAACAAATCCATCCTTAATCGCTCCCTCTTGCGAGAGTTTGGTTATGCGACGGGCCACTGTGGCCCGTCGCATAACCAAACTCTCGCAAGAGGGAGCGATTAAGGATGGATTTGGTTTTTTCTCGCTGTTTTTTTCTCTCCTTGTTTTGGGGATGTGCCAATCCTCCCTGTTGCGATGGTTTTGTACACATTTTGAATTTAATTTAATTGGCTAATAAATCATTTCCGCCACTTGCCTCCTATACAAATTATAAGCTGAAGGACACATCTAACATTTACTGAAAACCAAATCTTAAAATGTTAACCCCAAAATGTCCCCCTGATAAATTGAAAAATCGGGTGTGCAAACCATCCCTGTAAGGATGAAAGGTGCATTCGCTCCCTGTTGAACAGGGAGAGGTCTTTTGAAAGTGCCAATGTTCGCTACAGCGAGACCCGTTATGCGACGGGGCACTGGACTATCATGAATTGAACAGAAACAACTATGTACAACACAAAAATAAATAAATAGGGCATGTCCATCCAAATAGAGGTACAAAAGGGCCTGACTAGTACCAGCTAGGTGAATACAGGTGTGCAACCGTGACAAGCAGCACTGGTACCTGTGATCTGTGCAGTCAGGCGTATCACCAGCCACTAGGTGCATAGAACTTGTACGTATTATAATCATACAGATGATATGGAGACTGGAAAGCCAAGGAGAAACCTGTTATACACTACCAGCATGCCACCTGGGCTGTGGTTGGAGTAGATTTGAGTTGACCATTATGCATATTCGAAAATGGATTGAGCATGGTAATGGCCAGACCCTGGTCATGGTTGAATGGCTAGGTACAAACCAGCCACCTAGGAAATGGCCATATAGGATCATAGGGGAGCTCTCCAGTCTTGTATATCTATTATATACATACAAGGTGTCTGGCACAACTGAACCTACTTCTGACCGTTATTGGCGAACACTCCCTATTGTTGTTAAAGGGAGCAAAAAGCAATTTGTGTCAAAATATGGCAATAATTTACAAACTCAAAGAACTATGAAAATAAATTTTAAGAGTCTAACTTTAGCCATTGGTACATTATAAATCATGACAACTACCTCTAACTTTCCTTGAATTCCATAATACTCATATCATTTATGACTGAAAACAGCAATGTTTTTAAACAAACCAATTTTGGGGGTCATCAAAATTGACCAGGGACAAGTTTTAATGTATTTCAATGAAGTTTTAGTCAGTATCCACAGTCTAAATTTTACTACAGGCCTAGGTTATATCCATAGAACATTATTTCAAAGGTTAACTGAATTTGCAAAATTTTGACTATACATTGCTTTTGGCTCAGGGGCAGATCCAGGAGGGTCTAGAGGGTCCTGACCCCTCATCCCGCCACCCCGCCTTTGGTAGACCCCTAAACTACAAAAAGAAGGGGAAATGTTGCATACTTGTGAGCATGCAAATGCCATTTTAGCACTTAGCCTATATGCTGATCCCTCCCTTTTGGAAACTTGTATCTGCCCCTCAGGAGATAACACAAAGATAGGTATGATGAGAGGAGAGAAGATTTGCAATTTATTTACATTAATAAGCACTGATGTCTTACCATATCAGGTTTTCCCATGTCTGTAGCTGTATAAACAATAACAAATTAATGGTCTGATATACAAAATGTTATATAATATCCTTCATGAATATTTATATACATATATATACATATAGATGTGTATATATAAATATATATATATATATAATTATATACCTCCCTTATGGCCCTAGACCCCTAAATTTAACAAGACAACATGGGCAGTCTTTAAATTCGACCTTAATACAAATAACATTGGCTTTGAAAATAGATTGACAGTGAAGATCAGCTTTTCTTAAATTAAAAAAAAAATTAAGCAACAAAGACATGCTACATCAGAAATTCTGAAAAGCAGCATGTAACATCAGGACCCTCATCAAGAGCCCCTCTCTTCTAATAAATCTCTTGGATTCATTCCCAAATGGCTAACCTCTCCCTATTCCACAGTTTTAAAAGGAAAAAAGCCATAATCCAAATTAAAGAAGGGGGCAGAAGGAGGTTACCATTGGCCCCTGGCTTGTGTCAACTCATTAAGTGCATTCTATCTTTCAAGTAAAGAGGTGTTGATTGTTTGTGGTCCCAGGTTTGTAGTACAAAGCACATTTGATTAACCAGTAGGTAGGCCTACTGGATTTTGGAAAAAAAAGAGAAAAAAAGAAAAAAAGGGAAAAAAAAGAAAAACAGGGAGGGGTTGCAGAGGTGGATCCAAGGGGGGGGGCCTCAGCATAGGCTAAGTACTAGAAATGCATGCACACACACATGCACGCACATATATATATATATATATATATGTGCATAGTACAGTTATGCCTCTTCGCCTAGTTCAATTCTCCAAACCACGGATAGCCAGTTTCTTGAGTATTACCTGCAGGTTGGCCTACAACCAGGTGCATGCTGGGTAATATGTCGACAAAAGTCAAGGCTATACTATAGGAATTTCCATGAAATGTATCATTATTTTTTAGATTAACATTGGGAAAAATAAGTCATCATTATTTTTCAAATAAGTATCCATATACATATAATATTCCTGAGTTATTTGAAAATCCATTCATTATAGATGGATTTGATTATTTTCTATAGTTTTTCATTGGGTTTTGTCGACAAAATTAGACAAAATCAGCCTGCAGGTGCTTAAAATACTTAAAATCAGCTATCTGTGGTAGGGTGAATTAGAGGTTTACCAAAAGTAGAGGGAGCCAGGACCCCGTGGAACCCCCTGGATCCACCCCTGGGTCCACATAATACTTTAGCACAAAAAGCCGCCATCAAAACTGGGTCAGAAACCTTACCCTGTCCACCTCAAAATCCATCCATCCGTGAGATCGTACTGGGTATACTGGATACAATCAGTTACTGAGTTAGGAACTACGATCCTAAAAAAAACCTATAAATTTCTGTAACCAAGTGCATAACTGTAAATTTCTGTAACCAGGTGCAGGCCTGTAACCAGGGGGGGTTCATACGAATCCCCCCCCCCCCCTTGGACGAACCTCCTTCTAAAATATCCGAACCCCCCTGCCCAAATAGGATGAAACACCTTTCTATGAGCACTAGAATTATGGGTAGGGGCTATATATCTACAATACACATTATGTAGTGTATATCTATACCCCTTACCCACCAACAAGAATATTTTATCCCTATTGCACAAAAAACGAACCCTCCTCTCACAAAAGCCTGTCTTTTTTGTGATGAGAGTACAGTTGTTTTTGACAAAAACAAAACACATAAAACAACTCACCATAATGTAAGCCTACATGGAACGTTGCTTCAGTATTACTGTACAGGTATCACAGCCTATTCTGTGACATGCTTGTGCTTTTTTGGGTTAAGTTATAAGTGGGGACAGGCTTCAATGGTCAGCTTATGGAGATTTATGCATAAAATCGACAGGGTGACAAGGTCTTTTCTTAAATTCCACATGTGACCATTGGCACTGCGTGGGTTCGAGTCCCATGCACTGCAGCATGGAAAAAAGGACATTTGGATGACCCCTGCAAGGAATTGTGCCCAAATGGTCCACTGCAGTGGAAGAACATTGAATAAAGTGAACTCTGTATATAAAAAGATCCGATTAAAAAAAATAAAATAGAAAAAAAGGCCTGAGGCCTAATGACAGCCTAAAACAGGTTTTAAAAGCTAGCAACAAGGGAAATTGCTCTTTCTTAAATTCGACATGGGACATGAGCATACAATTATATATATATAATGCAACATAGCCATTTCTTAAATTTGACATGGGACATTGCCCAGGACCCCCCATCTATGCCCTCTAATATGGTCTGAAGAATTTGGATTCAGCCATCCAATGCATGAGGCTCAAGATGTGGGCACGGGGCTGCTGATCAATCTTCTATGCCAGCTTTAATATAGATCATTCAAGACATATGCAACATGTTGAATAATTTCACAAGGGATTAAGACACAAAAGGCTACAATAATAAATGTTCCCAGATCATACACACCCACGATAAACCATGTCCACCACGGCAAATAGGGCATTAAGGTCCCATTTCTCATAGGCCATTTTGGGGCATAGTGACATTCAACATCACAATTTCTTAAATTTGACATGGCTACATCACACTTTCTTAAATCTGACAGGGCGAAACAATTATTTCTCCGATTCAACACACGACAACAGGACCCCCCATGCAGGGCCTCACTTGTGCTGAAAAGTTATGGACGTTTGGCCTAAAGGAAATTGTTCTGTTCAGGTGACCCGACCTACTCTACTATTTTTGTCCTACCCTAAATTTTTGACCCCCCAAAAAATATAAATTAAGTAGTTACAAATCGCTGTGAAGGATGTATAGTGTAATTTCTGAATGTTCAAGAATATCAGAATCTATCTGGATATGTAACAAAAAATTGACCTACGTACCCTATTTTCTCGACTTATGTTACCTGAACACTTTTTTTTTTTTTTACTGGCCTTAGAGAGAATGAGGTCAGAGTATCCAAAAGCCGTGTCGACAGTGCAACAAGGTTGTAATGCTCCAATGCTGATTTATGGGTTGGTTACTTGGGGCACTTGATGGGGGGGGGGGGGGGGGGGGGGGTCCTGATGTCGCATTTCAAATTTAAGAAATGAGGATGTCAGCATGTCGAATTTAAGAAATGGCCATGTCACCCTGTCGAATTCAAGAAACAGTATTGCCACTCCAGACTGTTGAAAAAGTAGGAAAAGTAGAAAACACTTGTCCTACTTTTTTCTGAGCAGCAACTAGCAGGGAAATAACCTTTAGGAATAGAGAGCTGACATTGAATTTGTATTTGAATAGATTGAAACTAACATAAAAGTATTCTAAAACATGTATTAAAGAGATGTAGAAAAATTTGGTTGTGCAATCCAAAACCACCAAAAAGTAGGAAATCTTACAAAAGTAGGAAAAATGGCATCTCTGAAGAAATAGGCAAGTCCCATGTTACAATCTTTCAAAAATCCTGTCGCATGTCACTAATCCTCAAAACCAGCCATGTCGCCGTGTCAAATTTAGGGCTCTAGGGCCATATACTTAAAACCGTCAGGGGGACATGGCCATTTCTTAAGTTTGACATGGGACTTGAGGCATAGCGACATGCGACAGAAGGTTTTAAAAGAGAATGACAGGTGATTTGGCCATTTCTTGAATTCAACATATGACATGAGCATTATCAAGTGACGACGACAAGCAACATTGCCGTTTCTTAAATTTGACATGGGACTTTCTGACCCCCAATCTACACCCCGTTTTGCCAGGCAACAGGGCCATCAACCGGGTTGCCACTGACCAGAGACGTCAAAATTCCCTGACTTTTCCTTGACTTTTCCCTGACAAATTCCATTTTTTCCTGACTAATTAGATAAGAAAATCCTTTCATTAAACAGCCTTGAACAATACCTAGAACAATCTTGTCCTTCATTTAAACTCAAACTTTTGAAACACAGTACCTTAATTTTTTCTTGGCAACTCCTTTAGCCAAGGAAATATTGCTGGATCACAGCAACGCACCTTAAAATCACAACATGCCTTTCAAGGGGCCACAATTTACAAAATAATGTTTGCCGAAGCAGATTCTTGTGACCTGATGCACAAATTCTAACTTTGTGATTTAGATTTTGGGCTATAGCATGTTTGAAAATTCCATTTTTCCCTGACCAGGGTCAGTTTTCCCTGACCTTCTTCACAATTCCACTTTTCCCTGACCAATTCCAAAATTCCCTGACTTTTCCCTGACCAGTGGCAACCCTGCATAAATAGGGCAGTGTGGCCCCCAGACCCGACCCCAGCCTGATCCGCCCCTGTCCTTGCTCAGGGTCGTTTGCAATGCTTGGTTGGCAGGGTACCAACTGAAATTCCATTTTCAAATTCCCTGTGTTTTCCCTGAGATTTTCCCTGTCCCGTGGCAAATTTTCCCTGTGTTATATCCAGCAAGTTTAATTAAAAGCCTCAGCATGCAGAAAAAATTGGACAACCCAACAACAAAAATTGAAATCCCTAACATCTTGAGAATCAGGAATTTCATTACCTGGCCAAATGAAAATTGAAATTCCCTGTGTTTTCCCTGTTTTGGTAAAATTTGCTAATTCCCTGTGTTTTTCACGTCATCAAATTGTTTTGGCCATTTTCCCTGTTTTCCCTGTGTGGTTGGTAACCTGGATTTGCTTAATTGGTTACTGGAGCAAAAGGGGTCTACATGGGTTTGCCATGTCGAATTCAAAATCTGCTTATGTCACATGTAATTGTCACTAGTTAAGGTCAATGTCCCATGTCAATCCTAGGAATTGTCCGTTCTCCATGTTACTATCTTTTAGTGGAATTAGCAATTCAACAAAAGAAAATATATTTTTCAGTCCTCTGGACTGAAAAATCTTGCTTTTGTGGCAAAAAATATTCATCTATTTTGATTAATAACTTCTGGCACCACTCTTGCTGCCCAATATAAAAGCCTAAAATTTAAAAAAAGTTGTGTTCAGGTAACCCAACCTACCCTTATTTTTTGGGTTGGTTGTGTAAGTGTAAAAAAGAAAAAAAATTTACCTACCTACCCTAATTTTTTTGGCCTATGTTACCTAAACACAATTTTTGTTCTTTGGCCTTATGTGTCAGGCAGGTGGTCTGGCACCTGTGTGTCCACTATAGGGTGGTGGAAGGTGGGGTTGGGGGAGGGGGAGGTGGAGGTGAGAGTGCCAGTCAGGCCACATTATTGCTTTCAGGGCAACCTGGGCTTCCTAGTCTCTCAAAATTGACATACCTCTATATATAGGACCCATGGGCCTGAGTGTCAATCATACCTCTTACCCCTCCTACTATTACCACCAGTGACCAATGGAAAGAGAGGCACCACAGTCCACCACCTGTGGGTGCAAAAGGGGCAAACCAATCAACAATTGGAGGAGGGGGAAGGGGGTATCCACAACTATAATTGTCACAAATTGAGCAGGGGCCCACACAATAGACAGATTTCATGGCTGACTGATTTAACACAATGAAAAACTGCTGACAGTAAGGCTTTAGGGGCGTACTTTACCAATAACCACTAGAGGGCGCCCCAAAAGCAAAAATCAAGGCAAACGGCCTAATGCTATGTATATGAAGAAAAGTGTTCCCAATTTTTGGAATTTATTTGTCATATATTACCCATATTCACAACCATTCACAGAACTGAACAACTAAATTTGGATTTGTTTGGATCTTTACCTCATTTGCCACCCTATCACGAGAACTGACCAGAGTCCAGGGGGTTCTGGCCATTTGGGTAAAGAACAGAGATGTCACTCTTCAGAAATTAAAAATACGGAACATATCCGTATTTTAACACGGAAACAACAATAATATTCTAGTCGTCAGCATTAAAACTCTGATACTGAAATAAAGTATATGTACATGTAATGAAATATATACGTATCTAATTTAGTTACCTGAAATTGAATACATAAAATACTTTCCTTCTAAAAAGGTTGGTACTTTTTAGAACTTGTCAAAGCGAAAAATACGGAAATCCGTATTAATATGGAAAAGTGACGAAGAATCAGGTTCAAGCATTACCAAGATGCTGCCACTGGCGCCTCCTGGGAGACTTTTCTGTAACCAGTCTGTCAGATTAACGAGTATAGACAGAAGTCGTTCAAATTTATCATATACAAAAGGTTCACGATCTATACCAGGTATGCCAGACACTGAGACATTGCCACAGAAAATAATTTTTAAAATTAAAAAACAATTTTAAACATCATTTTTTATTTTTGTTGTTGGGGTATTTTAACATCTGGCAAACCTTTCAGGGTTCTCTCCAGGCTGTAAGTTTTAAGGAGACAGATGTATATTACTTTTTAAAACAGGGAAAGATTTTTTCCAATCGAAATAAAACAAGATACTGCCCCAAAAAAATCTAGTATTTTTCATAATTTGGTCAAGTATATCAGAACCCCTCTGTAAACAAAATTTCCTTACCCAAAACATTTGTAAAAATGCGGAATCTAACTGGTATATGGGTTGGGCGGAATTTTGAGGAATAATGACATTGCGTAAAGCATTATCGGTTTTCTTTGGTTTAAAAATGAGAACTTAAAGCAGGTGTATTAGTTTACCATATTTTTTCAAATTTATTCTCATCAAAAACACCATTGTACTCCATTGGTAAGTGACAGGAAAATACACGAAGTCCTCAGAAGCACTGTCAGTTAATAGACAGATGTCTCAAATATCACAAAGTCACCATCTTGTTGTTACCATGACAACTTGGTTATATATACAGCTTGTTATGGGCATTTTCACCCTAGGGATGCTTGATTTTAGATGTAGGATGTCAAATTGGAACACTAGCACTTCATTTCGAACTATATACGAAAAACACTTCTAAGAATTTGGAGTGAATCAAAAAGAAAAGATGGGGAAAAAATTGAGCATCTCCATGGTGAAGTCGCCCCCTGGTGTGTGAAAAATGTCCTAATTTTATTCAGTATTTTCTGGATTAGTTATTTTGGTGAACGCGTATATTCTTTGATTTTTCACTGAATGGCTGAATATGTCTCTGAATAGGACTCTTGAATAGCTTGAATAGGTCTCTGCTTCAGTCTAACTTATACGATTTGCCATATACTGAATTAAAGCCAGTGTATCGTCCAATGGGCGGACGTAATTTGCTATGTTGTAACTCCCTCAGCCCTGCGTCTAATTCGTGACACAACCAATAACTTCATTGGATTACATTCTAACGTCGCAAAAGATGTTGCCGGCTGCGACATCATTAGGCTTAGGGGTGGAACCCTTAACATTAGAAATGCACGGACAATACACTGACTTTAACATATGAATACGCTGTATTTCTTCAGTTTTAAGACAAAATGCATTGTGTACTAAAGTTTGTGTGCAAAATGATTTAACTGAGGCGGTTGATTTTTTTTGGTCTTTTTAATACTTAAATCGTCTTTCGTTAGATTGTGTTCAATGTAATGCAGGGGTGAAGGTATAATACTTTAAACCGCCCCCTATAAATAAGCCTCTTGTTCACATGATATAGGCGAATTTTCCTTTGTTGCTAATATTTATTTCAACAGTGCAGAATAACGGAAAATAAGTGAACCCAACAGAAATCTCGGTAGCAACAAGGGTAACACAAATACTGCCCAGAAACAGTTTTACAAAACACAACCAACGACTTGATAACAGTAACTGGGACCCGGTCCGTCAATGCTTTTAGTACAGACAGTCCGAAGAATCACCAGCGAAAAGCGGGCAAGAAAAACCCACTGGTAACAGACCTAATACTTAAATATTATTTACCCCCCGCCCCTTACAATTATTGAGATTATTACAGCAAGGTTTTATATTTACAATAGGTCATGCTTTGACGTGTACATAAGACATTTTCAGACGCATCTCTGAGAATTAGATGCAGTTGCCTGCATAGTTGATTATCTTTAAAAGTTATGTAGCAATCTGAATTAATTCAGGTGCACCCAAATGGTAAACAGCGATTTCCAAATGGTACATAGCGATTGTTGGGTACACCCAAAAGGTTTCCAGCGATTTTAGGCACACTAGAAAGGAAAATGGCGAATATGGGAGGGTTATTTCCCATAAGAATTGGAAACTATTTCAATGAGATCGACCCAAACATTTTGCAGAATTAATTTGTAACCGTCTCTTTCAGACAAGTTTTACAGGATTGCTGGAAGAACCAAAGAGTTTTGTGTAAGGCATTTTCCCAGAAAAGAAATCCGTCGGTCGTCTTGACTACAGGAATAAGGTCATAGAACCGAGATTTTACACAAGGGAGAAGTTGCCTATTCAAACATTATCAGTATCATAAACCCACATGAAATCGGGAGAAAATACTGAAGTTTTTCATTTGAAGGCTCACAGAAAGGATGGGTTGCATTTCTTTTCATCACCGCATTATGATATCAAAACAGCACTTATATTTCAAAGATTCGCTCACAGACTTTTCTCATTCTTTTCACTCAAACAGACTTTAGTCTAGATGATCAGTGTAGCATTGGTAATGCAAAGTCCACTATTTGCAATTGAATTGACTCATGATGCTCAAACGCACACACTTTGTGAACCCATACGCATTCAGTCGCAATCAAACATTGACTCTTTCTATAAGGCCCTTGCGGTTGGTCCGTTCCAATAGCAATTCCTAGTGATTTAGAGCGGAAAGAATACAAATCCCTGAAGGTTTCCCTCTCTGCGAAGAAAAACCCTTTCGTCACAGTTCCATTTCGGCTAAGGGACCACCAATTCATAACATACAAGCTTTCCCCCTTATTTTGAGACTGGGGTCGATGTCGACCGACGCAGTAATTTATCGACTGATCTCGCGTATGTTATTCATGGATGGCCCCGAATCACAATTTGTTCGTTTTACGAGAAGATCCTACATGTTCAGCCTATGTTACGAGACTATGTCCTTCGAGTCATTGTTGTTTTTGGTGCCACTTTGTTGGCCACCTTCGGGTTGACGGAATGTCTTTTGGAGTACGAAGGCGTCTGCGGGCTCAATCCGTTTGTAGTAGTTTGCTTTTCGCTCGACGATCTCAAAACCATGCTTCTCGTAGAACTTGATGGCGGAGTCATTGTTTACTTGTACGTGCCTAGAAGAAATGGAGGAACGAGAGATTTAATATAAGCACTATCAGTGTATTTTATTGACACAGAAGACAAATGGCATTGGATTATATGATTTTCTTTTTTTCGTTTTTTTATACTGAATAACCTTTCCCTCCGGTCTCTACCAGATTGAGGTTGCCAAAACATTGAAATTGTTCTTAATAGAAATATTCGCAAACAACGGTCTGAACAACATCTGACTTAGACAAAACTAATTTATGGACAAATTTGAAAAACACTGTAAAAAGACGGGTTCAAAATCTACATTGAAACCTTCTGAAACTGAACTGATGTGCAAGAAACAAATTCAATTTAAACCTTTTTTAATACGACATGCTCAAATATTGCAAAAGTTAAGTATGACATGCTCAAATATTGGAAACAGTACAAAAAGCAACTATGATTCAGCAAAAATTACAGAGAAATCTATCTAAGCAGCCTTTTGGTTGTTATCCATTTCTTGTTGGGGGAAAAACTTTGTTTGCTCAGATTGAACAGGGTAAAGCCGCATCCCCACTTGGGCGACCAAGATGTTATGTTTCCGGGTGATAAGTGTTAACCCTCTCATCAGCGACTACTGAATATTTTTGGTCGCTGTGGTTGGAAAGGGTTAATACTCATCACGCAGTCAGTGACTAAAATCATAGTCGCACAAGTGCAGAGGTGGCTTTAGTCGATACAGTACAAATTTCAAACACCCTAAGTAGACTTACAGAAACACGTTGTCGAAGTTCCCGTCCTCTTCACAGATCTTCAGCACGTGCTGCAGCATCACCGTGCCTGGAAAAAAGACACAAAGTTGAAAACATTTTTAAGATGAAAGAAAAAAAGTTTGTACGTTCATAAATAGGCTTTCAATAGTTTTGCCACTCAGGTTCAAGTCAAACCGTCAAGTTTTTCCCAGAATTTTCCTTGTCTGGTAACAAATTTTCTGTATTATTCTCCATAATAGTTTCAAACCTAAACCTTTGATAACAGTAAAATCGGAAAATTCATCAGCAAAAATTTCCTACAATTTTAGAATCAGGAATTTTACTCGGGCCCTTATATCAGAACATCTTATTACGTCCACCTGTTTAAAGTGGGCTATAACCAAAAGCAGAAACTGTTAAGGGAATAGATTTAAGAGATGCCACTTCTCAGACATGAAAGGTACGTTGAAACCACATTTCCGTATTTTAGGAACGAAACAGCTAATGTCACCTTTACTCAAGTATTAAAGAGCTGATACTAAAAACTCATATTTTCAATTATATAACTACTTGATGTTGCCTGAAATCAAATACAAAAGTCACTTTCTCTTGAATGTATAGGACTATTGAAAATTTTATGTTAAAGCAAAACATACGGAAATCCGTATTTAGACGGAAAAGTGTCATCTCTGTAGATTTAAAGCAGACAATTTAAGCCTGTTAAAGCAACCCACAACCAATCCAGCTACAAAAATGGTCACAAATTCATGAAAATGTATAAGCATTTCTAACACACTCATAGGTGATTCTAAAATGCCCTCCATGTTCTTTTATGTACCATTAGACACATTGTGATGGAGAAAAATGGTTTCAAAGTTTTGGGTTTGTTTTGGTTTGCTCAATGACTAAAATACTTCTGGGAAATACCCCATGTGACACCCAAGAAATGATGATGTCATTGACAAAGTACTTGCAGAAGATACTCATTTTAAGAGAAGGGGGTAGTGGGTTAGATTCTGTAAATATGGTTACATAACTTTTATAGTTTGGAAGACCTTCTCCTTCCCACAAATACAGCATATTCCAGAAATAATCTATTAAAGTGAATAAAGCATTTTAATTATACATTACTAAAGAAAGAGGGCCACTCAAGTGCACTGATTCATGAGTACTCCCCTGCCATCAATGGACTGGTCCTGAGTTAATTGCAGTTTGCACTGAACCGGAACTGGGTCAAGTGAAATGTACATGGTTGACCACAGTGTCATGTACATTTCACTGGTGGAGCCTGGACTAAGGCTACACTCACACTAGATGAATTGCTGGCATATTAGAGATGCATTTCATTCTAATAACATACTTCATTAGAGAAATTTCTTCCACAACCTTATTGGTAATGTAGACAAATTAATTAGTAATCCTATGGTATCAATCTACTAGAAAACTTGGAGAGAACACTGTTTGAAATAAATACAAAGTGCACATGGTGTGAACTGGATTAAAGTGGTTGGTGGGGGGAAATCCTATCAATGTGATGTCATCACTTTCTGATGTAAACAACTGAGAAGTTGTGTGGGCCACAATAATAGAAGGAAGACAATAACATTAGCTGTTTTAATGAAGTTTGAGCCAGATTTCACACTCTATACTTTTCCAAGGGCTTCAACTATGCCCCTACAATGTATTTCAACAGTTAATGGAACTTGCAATATTTTTTCACACTAAGAGGAAACATTGGTTGTGGGTTGCTTTAAGACAATCTGGGCTGTGACAATAAGAATACTCACCGATCCCGAGGCGGCGGTAAGGTGCGAGACAGCCAAGAGTCATGATGTAGAGTCGTCGCTGCTGGTCCGACTTGTCCTCGCGACAACACACTGCGCCCACCACGATGTCGTTAAAGTAGGCTGGAAACACAGAAAGACGTGATATTAGAGGAATACTATTTTGATGTCATGTGACAGTAAGATAGAATGGCCAACCCCTTCACGGTTCTTTTCAGGCTGCACAAGGTAATGCTTTACAGCTTTGGGTGATCGTATCTGCTAGATGATTTTAAAAGAAACCTGCCACTGGCATGATCACTGCCCTACTCTTTTTGAAAGGCATCAAGGGGTCTTTTTCAGTGCAGCATCCCATAGAAAGGGCATTACACGCCCGACCTTTACTATGTCAATTAGTTTCTGATTGTACAAAGTTGCAGAGGGACACTTCAGTTAAGGCCGTATTCCACTATGCGTTTGGGTGGCCGCAAACGCGTCTAGGGTGGCCACAAACGCGTTTGCGGTAGGGTCCCTCCTGCTATGTTCCATCTGCTTGTCACCAGATGCAAGCAAACGGCCGCCGCAAACAAGGTGGAATATAGGTGTTTGCGGCCCCTGCTCGGGGATACCAACATGTTGGTATCAGAACTGCTTGCAGTCCTAAAAATAGCAGCCGCAAACGAGACCTGCCGCAAGGTGGAATATGGCCCTAAGTCTCTGCATCGTTTTTTTCTAGGATTGTTGAAACTTGAAAATTCATGTATTTCCTATAGAAATCTAAAGTACTGTAAATACCTGGTCCTCAAATGTTTGCAATCCCCTAACTAAGAAACCAAACAGTAAATCTAATTTTATTTCTGGCCATGTATTATTGTATTCCTGATGTATTAAAGAAAATTCTGAGGAGGTATCTTGTACGTATTCAGCAGGATTTTACATTGCAGTGATATTTATTCCATACCAGGTATGGAAAAAATATCACTGCAATGTAAAATCCTGCTGAATACGTACAAGTACTATTAAAAGTATGTACGCATCAAGGGAGGGGGAGGGGGAGTGGGATCTGAGATTTTTAAAAATGTGTGTAGGCTTATGTCCCTGTACAAGATCTAATGCTCAAGGGGGAGTGGCGGGTCTAAAATTGTCTAAAATGTGCGTACGTACTTAATTGAGGGCCCCTCGCCGGTTCTGGGTACAAGTAAGCTGAAATACAGTTAGCATATAATATCAACTAACCTGCAAATGACAGGGTTCCCACGCATTTTTGAAAATCCATTCAAGACCCTTTTAACTTTAAGACCAATTTAAGTCCAAGATTCGGACAAATTAAGACCTATCGACGATGTGCAAAGAAAAATTTGAGAACAAATAGTATGATTTAAATTTGAAGTATGTGTGCTCTTTTGTTCGTGGGATTTGGCATTTTCATAGTTTCTTCATTTTGACTTTTCAAAAAGAAATCCATTTAAGACCTTTGACCTCTAGCTCCAAATCCGTCAAATTTAGACCAAAACTGTCAAATTTAAGACCTCTTTTTTGTTTTCTCAAATTTAAGGCCTTAAAGGGGTCTTAAATTTGAGAAAATCAATTTATGACCTATTAAGAACTTTTAAGACCTGGGTGGGAACCCTGAATTGAATACCATTTCAGAAAAGGGTGGCAATAAACTGCATCCGTGTTCTAGCACCTTTCAGGTGGTGAGTCGGTCATACACCTTCCAGTGTTCGAAATTAATGGTTCACCCTATATCCGATTCTGAGGCAGGGTGCATGATTTTCAAATGCATGCACCTGGGTGCTGCATGATTTTCACCATTTTATAGCTTTTTTTTAAATATAGTAATGTACACACAGACACGTCAGTGAGTGAGTGATGGATGTTTTACACCATTCCAAAAGCCAGGGTCTTTGGACAATGGTGATCGTATCTATGAGATGACGGTGACTCATAGGCATGCCAGTCATAAAATGCCATTTCCGCGGAAAATAAAGAATTTATTAAAAATGCATTTAAACCTCTATTTTAAAGAAGAAATCGATATATTATGTCATACTAAAGTGACAAATACCCAGCTACTCTTAAAATATAACAAGAAATTTACGGAAAAAATAACCAAATTATCATTTTTGTCATCAAAATCTATCAGGACCCCCTACCCCCCTACATAAAAAAATATTTTCCTCGGATCTGGACGAATCTCAGAAATGATCCAAATTATTCCAAAAACCGCGGAATTCCGCGGATCCGCGGAAGTCTGGCATGGACTTCCGACTCACCGTCACCGTGACATGGCGGTCAGCTTACTTTAAGAACCTCTGCACCCTGCAGTTGCACAACATAAAACCTTAATTTCGTACACTGTTTTCCTTCATGAGTCGCGATGTCCAGACGATGCACAGTCGTCATGATGTCAGGGTGGTGCACACAAGTCGTGATGTCGGGCGGTGCAGCCATGGGGCTGATGTGAACCTGCAGAATGCTCTATATCTGACCCTACAAGCTCCATCAACCCTACAGCCACACGCCTCTCCAGTGTCGTGGTGAATTGGGATACGGCTGCGTATGCGGAAAACTTTTTGAAGAGCCAGACATAATGTCATTATGTTCGACATTCATAACTTTGTCATCAGACATCAGACATTTTTAAACATGAATTACCATTATTTTCATATTTATTTTTACGATATATCGCCTGGCAAAAATATGAAAAAAAAAGGGTAATTTATGTTAATGTACAGGTTATGCTACAGGACTAAACAATAACAAACCAGATGCGCAGCAACCTAGGAAAACCAGAAACTAAATTGAGCAACTACGTAATGTACATTAGGCAAGTCTTTAAAAAATATTGTTTCTGGTGGACCGACTGGGATTTTCTATTTTTGGAGGAGGAGGAGAATTGGACCCAGTAGATCAGTGGACTAGAATTTCTTTTCTTTAAAAAAAAAAAAAAAAAGCTGACCTTATATAGGGGTATAACAGGCGTAAAACTAAGTTGCCTCACCTAACTTGGCGAGCTCGCCGACATCGAGCACATCCTTGTAAAACTTGTCGTTGTAGGTGACTGGGAAGACGACCTGGTTCAGCCGCTTCAACTGCTTCAGGTTGTGAACAGTGACATCACCGAGCTCCGTCCGGCCTCTGAAAACAACAAATTAAACTCTAAATTAATATATACGTACACAAATGTTAATAAAACAGAAAAAAGTTGCAGCCTGTGAAATATGTGCAGTGTCCAAAATAAAAGTGAAAAGGTTCAAAATATATTGCACCCGGCGACACATCTGTGTGTTCATTGCCTTGACCTAAAAACTAAAAACAATTGTTATTCACTACTTGCATGCATCCGCCATATTGGGGTTTCCCCCGGGAATTCCATGACCCAAAACGAGGCAAAGTGCTCTTTAAGGTACTCCCCAATGCTAGGCCTACCTGTGATAATGGGGCAGGAATTGATTTCACAATTAATTTAAACTAAAACTTGATACGTATTTCTTTTCTGATTTGAAATTGAAGAGTTATTGTTTGTGGAGTCATGATAACAAAAATTAGGCAAATGCTTTGATATTTAAGAAAATACAGTTGATTCTGTAACATTATATTATACAGGAAAACAACATGCATAGTTTGAAGCCACTACAGAGTGCTTTCTCTTTATGTTCTCAATATTACAGCACAAATTTATTCTGTTTTCTTGGTAGTGGTCCTGTGATTCAGTAGTCACATGAAGTGTGTGTCATACGCGAATTTTTAACACATGCATGTGATATTGTCTATTTTAACTATGGCATTAACGCCTGTCAAGACTGGCCCAGAGACCCTCGCCTCGTTCTGAGGTGTGAACGACGGTGGCACCCTGGCCCCGTGCAAGTAGTGAATGTTCCGGTAACCAGACCTACCCTACATTTTTGGGCCTGCCCTAACTTTTCTTTTGTTTTTACGATTTCCGCCCCCCCCCCCCCCCCATTTTTAAAAATTTATTTATTTATTTTTATTTTACTTTTTTGAGGGGGGGGGGGGGGGATCTTTATCTTTCTTTAGCCAATGGTATGGCTTTTCAGGTGCCTTATCAGCTTTATGTAATGGGTTCCCACCAATCTGGTGTCACTCTCTCCCCACCACGTGAGTTTGTTTGTCCAGCCTTCACTGGAGCGTGACGGCTGACCAAGGTCTTTACAAGACTCTATTGACCAGAAAAGCATGGAACAGCATATAATAGAAGCTCAAGATATTTTAGATGTACATTCATCTATTTCAATGTGTTTTCCCAGTCTTATGCCAAATTTTCCCTGTGCTCTTTTCCATAATTTGTTCAATTCTTATAGGATCCGTACTACTTTGCAGAGAAAACAGTGTTACGCTATCTTTTTGGGTCATCGGCTATTATGGCTAACTAGGTACATATTGAAGTTTAAGATTTAAAAGCTGTTAGTCCACCAATTTTAATAAATTCTGCTGAGAAATCTTCTGCATGGATTCAAAAATTTCAGCCATTCACAATTGGCCGATATTAATTTCGGACACTGCAAAATTAATATGGTAAATCCTACGACAGAAAGTCAAATGTCTTACATTCGAGAATCGGGAAGTCAAAAACCTGGTACCAAGAATTGCCTATGTTTTAACAAGGGTAGCAAATTTTCCTATTCATTGACAAGGAAATAACCACGTTTTTGTAATTTTCTGTTTTCCTTTCCAATTCCAGTGGCAACCCCGACTGAATCTCGCATCACAAAAAAATTAAGACTCTGTTCAGACTTCCATTACCAGTAGCTCCAGAAATATCTTGCGATAAGTATTTCCAGGAATGCTAGGAGAAATGGTTCTTGGTAAAAATCCACGTGATGCCTCAGAATGGTTACATCATCCAATGTATATAGGCAGGACTCAAAGAGTCAAATTAAGCCTGACGTGCATTAATCCATGGCCGGGTGCACGATTTTATAAAGTGTGCACCCACAGTGCGCACACTTTTCATGTCTTTTTATCATTGCTATATAGGAGGAGGGTGCAGACCAAATTTCAGGCGCACACCTTCAGGAAGTATGCATATTGTGTTAAAATTATCACTGTTGAATTCCTATACATATACTGTTTTTTTTTTTTGCCACGCCCCCTTAGTTTGTGCTTAAATTCAAAAACACATCAGAAATCTGCGCTCCCACTTTCTCTGAGATTTGTCTTCTGTCTATTTTCAGTTTCCCCCATGACTATCAATACTAGTCTAAGTTATATAGTTGCCAGTTCTTCCTCTGAGGCCTCTATCTTAACTCAGCGACAGGGCTCAACATTTTAAGGTTGTCAACTCTACTGGCCGTCTGCAAGGTATCTAGCTTACCTACCGGGCCAGGGTTCGAAATTAACGTCAGCCCGTCAGCCCCAGGCTGATAGTTTTGAGTCAGGGCTGACAAATTTTGAGAAAATTGCATTAAAATCAGCCCGGATTTTTCACACTTGTAATAGTCTCCAGTATGTCCGGGCTGACAGCCTGAAAAGTTAATTTCGACCCCTGCTACCCTACCATTTACCTACCCTTTTTGAATGGATTATTTGACAGAAATGTTGCCTGTCCTTTGGGCAAATGTGTATCAAAATCTACTTGTCCCACCTCAATTTTTGTCACAAAAATTGTCACAAAATGGTAACAACTTTCGCTGGTACCCATCCCGCTGGTTAAAATAAAGAGACAAACGCCAGGAACCAGCAGTCGGAAAAAGTACTGTAGAGAAGGCCGGCGGCTGAGGCCCGCCTCCCAAAAGCAAAAGATCTGGGGAGTAGAGAAGGTTGACAGCCTAAGGCCCGCCTCCCAAAAACAAAAGATCTGGGGAGTACATTGCCCTGTGACCGGGCCCTGGAAGCAGGAAAAGCAGTCTTCTGTCTTGCGCTTTTTGAGATTTAACAGTTTCAGTTTTTTCGGGGGGTAAACTCACTAACCCTAACACCAGTGAACTGTTATTCAGTGAATCTGAGAAGAAAAAGTAACAAAATTATATCGTCATAGATCTGGGATTATAGGAGAGCAAAACTGCACTTATCAGGGTACAACCCAAATTCCATTTCCAAATTCCCTGTGTTTTCCCTGAGATTTCCCTTTCCCACAGCAATTTTTTCCCGTGTCATATCCAGCAAGTTGTTCAAATTTAAGAACCTCTGCTTGCAGAAAAATTATGGACAACCCAACAACAAAAATTTGAATCCCGAATATCTTGAGAATCAGGAATCTCAGTACCTGGCCCAATAAAATCTCCTGTGCTTTCACTCTGTTTTGGCAAAATTTGAAAAATTCCCTGCGTCTTCCCTGTCAGAGATTCTTTTTGTTGTTGCCATTTATTTTCCCTGTTTTCCCTGTGTGATTGGTACACTGCCTATTATTTTGAGAATCCGGAATTTCATAAGCCGGCCAAATGAAATTCCCAGTGTTTTGACAAAATTTGCAAATTTCCTGTGTTTTCCCTGACAGGGAAATGTTTTGCCCATTTCCCTGTGTGGTTTGTACACTGGCTATTTACATGAAACATGGGCCCTGCAATCGAGCCGCTTGCGAAGCAGAACATCTCTTGCGGTTCTCTATCTTCAACAGTTTCAGGGTAGATTCTAGGCCTAGACTTAGACATTTTATACACTAACGTTATCCCATAACAATGAAGTTACCAGGTTAATGATCTAGGCTAAAATGGAGAAAACGCCTATCATATGAACGAAACGCAGGGCGTCCAAAGCCCTGCGCCGGGCCCTGGAGCAGCAGCAGCAGCCAGCCGTCCCCGGCTCCCCCTCCTGCCTCCTCCGGGCCGACGGCTGCCTCTCCTTCCTCCTGGGTCCCCTCCTCCTCCTCCTCCCCTCCTCCTGGTTCGTCCCCGCCTCGTCGGGCGGCGCCCCGGTCGGTCCGCCCCGCCGCCATCATGGCAACATTGTCCAAATCGCCGGTCCTTTCCCCAACTGTCAAACGCCCAAATCACCGCCCCACCGGCCGGGGACATCGGAAAAACACGCCAGGGGGGTTATTATGGGGGAAGATGGCGGTTAGGTTGGGGATTTTGGGTGTTGTTCGGTTTGCAAGCGGGAAGAAATTTATAATGAGCTGGCGAACACACGTGCGTCGGGCATGACAAAGATCTCCGTCCGCCCTCCCTTTGTTTCGGCCAGCGCCGGGAAACCCCCAACAAACGTCCCTTGGAACTCCGAAACGGCCCGTTTTTCGACCCCTACGTCCTAGAATGAATCCTCAAGGTGTGAACTATCCGGGGAAAATGGCGAAAAAAAGCCGCCGAGCTCTGCCCAAATCGGAATCCACATCTTTCATTTGTTATTTTGCCTCCTTCGGGTCGGGGCGCCGTCTCAGAAAATGCCGACCGCCGAGCGGCCCCGACTCGCTCTCTGTTTTGCCTTCGTTTTTCAAATTCCCACCATGTCCTCCCAATTCACTACATCCTACGGGATCCTGAGACTCTCAACTTGGACTAGAATGTGAAATTAAGCGCAGAAATTGTACTTTACCTCGTCATTTTGGCCAAATTCTTCGCCTCGTGTGGGGAGGATGAGACGCGGGAAGCAACCGGAAACGGCCTGAGTCGGTCTGCGCATGCGCCGACACTTGATCACATGATCTTCAGCCATCATGGTAGGTTTTCCATCTTCTTCTCCGATATTCGCCTACTAATTTCCACATTTCACCACGAAAATCACCACAGATTTAGTCAATTTTATACCAAAATGTGCGTATACTTGCAGTGCATCTGTAGGTGTCATTATTTTCGTGTCGGGTTTTGTACTTCAGTTAAAATAATGGATTATTGGAGTGGGTAATCCGGGACAGAGAGGCCATTTTCAGATTTTACATCACATTTTCGTGTCTTCTTCTCAGCTGTCATTCAGGGTTTGAGGACAAGTAGTAAATGAAAATGGCCTTAAGGCGCATGGAAATATTTCCCAATATGTTCCAGAGAGAAATAGGAAAGATTTGATAGGATATTTTGAGTAATGGTTTGGTAATTCCGAAAATAGCTGCATCTAAATCTAAATGGGCGTGTCGCATTCGAGCCTTGTGACTTGCACTTGGAGTTTCATTTTCATGATTTTGCCCTTAGAATAGAGATTCTGGTTAACTTTTAAATTGAGTCTTGAGAAAACCAATGATAATAGTTTGCCTACCGACATATTTCGCCATAAAGTTCAAAGTAAATGGAAATAGATCCGTGCTTTGAACAGAGAAAAGCCTTGTGATGTTGGAAGTCACTACTCATAATCACGTGATGTGAAAGTCATGTGTAGATCTAGACTAGTCAATCTGCTTTTGACTTTTGAGAACAAAGTATTCAATTGAAAAACATTGCACAGCCATAATTAGGATAATCAAATGTGTTGTTCCCAAAAGCTAGAAACAAATCCTGACAGATCTAGGTCCATTATCATTTGGTTTTCATTACATAACATAAAATGGTATGTGAAAGAAGTTATAAACATAGGGCAGGCTGTGCTATCAGGTAAATCTGATAAAATAGCTTTTATGTACCTTTAAATCTTTGAATATTTTATCCAAAGGGTGAATAATCTATGAAAGTTGTGATCATGAATTAGATATTGTTTACTGGTCAGTTAGACACCATAGACTATCATGAAAGCCATATTGTTCATATAGATCTATGCGATTAATACCACAGAAAGCAGGCATAGTTCTATATCAGAACACCTTCCCCCCCCCCCCTTTCAAAATATTGACAATTCCATATAAAAGTTTGTTCTTAAAGATTGCATATGACTTAGCTACCTCAAGCATTGACAGATAGAAATTAGGATTCAGTGTCTCTCTTCAATGATAAATATTGTAAGTAGATCTACCAAAAAAAAACATCATCTCCCCCCAACATTTATCTATCAAGTTTTGAATGAGTTTCTTGGTGTGTAGTGACGTGGCCTTGGTTGAAAAAAAAATGTTTACAGAGCCCAAACCCAATAAAAAATATTCTGGATGAGTGTGATCCTTACTCACAGAATGCAGAATGCCTTGTACAAAATGATAAAATAATTTGAATGAGTTTCTTGTTCCATTTACAGGCGGGTGCAATGGAAAACGCTCATCGTCTTCCCAAAATCAGGGACCAGGAGAGGGAGTCCGACTTCGGATATGTCTTCGCCGTATCGGGTCCTGGTAAGAAATTAGCATTGTACCATTATGTTTTTATATGTTATCCTTTTTGAGTTTGGAAACGTGGCTAGATGTGATCACTATCAGTTGCTACCGCTTAGTGAGTTTAATTATTTTGTTTTTAATGTTATCTTTTTTTGAGAGAGAAACTATTGCTTCAGTTGACCAACTTTGTAAGTGCTAATGTGAATGTAAAGTAGAAATACTGTTACACTACATAAAATTTACTAATGTAAAGATCCAAAATATTAGACATGGCCAATCTAAAATAATCTGTTTCTGGCAGCTTGTGTTTTTTTAAATAATTTTTTTCTTAATTTTGTATCTCAAAAGTTGTACTTTCCCTGGTAAGGAAAATATATTTTTGAATAACTTACAACCACACAAAAGCTGGTCAGTCCACCAGAAAAATATTTTTACTTAGAGTGGCCTAATATCAGTTATAATAATTAACATATAATATCCACATTGACTCGTGTTTTCAGTGGTCACGGCCCAGCAGATGTCCGGAGCCGCTATGTACGAATTGGTGCGTGTCGGACATGACGAACTGGTCGGAGAAATCATCCGACTGGAGGGCGACATGGCCACCATTCAGGTCTACGAGGAAACATGTATCCTTTTATTTGGACATCATAGTAACAATAAGATTACTTTCAATTTAAAAATCTTCGTGGTTTAACTTTATTGAAAAAATTCACATTATTTGGGTGTAATAGATTTCTGGTCTATACTGCTTTGCACTAAAGTTACAAGTTGCCAACATGAAAAATTAATAATCACATTATTTTCATCAGTGGCACATATTACTAGATGTATAGGCTTCGATAGAGTTACGAGAAATATCCGCGATTTGTGCGTTGGAAAACATTTACTTTTTCTCATATGGAAAAACCGAATTTTTCTCCATATCTATTACAATCAGATTTCCAAAATTGAAAAACCGAAAATATTCAAATACAGTTCATACTCTGCTCTTTCTGTATGAGCTCAAACTTGTTTATTGAATTTAGAAAGGAAAATTTTTTACGGGCCCACCCACAAAAAATATTCTGGGCGGACGCATTCCTCCAATGCGTTCCATCGGAATGCCATGTAAAAGATGATAAAATTGTTTATTGAATTTATAGTGGTGCATTAAACCAGAGAGTTCAGGTGACATGACCACTTTGAGTAATAGGGATAATGTAGAAATTCCTTAACGCGGACTCAGCGGGTGTAACGGTGGGTGACCCCGTGCTGCGGACGGGCAAACCACTCTCGGTAGAGCTGGGCCCCGGCATCATGGGCAGTATCTTTGACGGAATCCAGCGCCCGCTTAAGGACATTCACGACTTGACCCAGTCCATCTACATCCCCAAGGGGGTCAACACGCCCGCCCTCGACCGATCGGCCAAGTGGGACTTTGAGCCCCTACACATCAGGGTGAGTGGCGCTTTATTTTTCGAAAAACTTGTCTTGGTTACCTGCCTGGAATTACACTAACCGCTCCCCAAATCGCCGATGGCCAATGCAAGATGAATCTGGCGAATTATATTTTAGATTAAATTCGCCAAATTGGCGGCTTTAAAAGGGGGTTTAGTGCTAACCCAGCCTGTATACCAAAAGGAGACTGCATCTCTGTCTGCATTGTAGCAACTGCACTGTGGAAACTGTGGGCTGTCATTCTCAGTATTTCCCCTTATTTTCTACGCTGACATAAATGGCTTGATATACCAGCACTTTTTGCAAAATAACATTTTGGTCTTTTCTCAATCGTCGTAATAAATGTCTAGAATGAAACAAGTGGGGTTAGGGTAAAGATTAGAAGTAATATATTTTTATGGACAAATCTAACTTCAAATTTATAAGTGCTGTAACACTATTTTTGTATTGGAGACATCTGTGTATATTTAGTTCGAAGCTGTTCATTTGCACATTTGAAGTCAGAGTTGTCTATGAGAACAGTTTCATCAAACACAAGCTGATGTTACCATAATTGTATATTACACGTTCTGTAATTCCCACTTTCAGCCTGGCAGTCACATAACGGGAGGCGACATTTACGGTATCGTCTACGAGAACAGTTTCATCAAACACAAGCTGATGTTACCCCCTAAGGCCAAGGGCACGGTCACCTGGGTGGCAGAACCTGGAAGCTACGACGTCAATGTAAGTTGCGAAAACTGTGTCTTTACGCCAAAAAATCGTTGTGGTTATATCCACCCTACCCTAGTTTTGAGGATATACTATAATGTCAAAAATCAGTTGGAATAACTCAATGGACTGAAAATGGTTTAGAAAGATGTAAAATGTAAACTAAGATTTACGCATGTCAGTCAATATTGTAGAACATGGCTGCATCAGGTGTTTGAATAGGTCCATCATAGTACTTTTCGACCAGTGTTACCTGAACCCCTATTTCTTTTCAGTCTTATCCAAGTTATTGGCAAAAATATTATATAGAAAAATATTGTTTTGAAAATTATCTTACCACCTGTCGATAGATAAAGAAGGCTAGTCTTTGACAATAATTCCGTGGATTTTGTTATGATCACCCCGCCAGTGTAAGAAAACCTTTGACGATAGTAAATGCATCACATTGCTGTCTAAATTATAGGTTTCTTGTCGGATGCCATCACATAGCTGTTTGTTAAGAAAAGAAAAATATGGCGTTAAAACATATTGAAAGTTTCTTTTTCTTTTTTTTCATACATTTTTGGAATTCAATAAAAATATATTTATATAAACCTAACGGAAAATTGTGTAAAAGATAGATGTGTTTAAATGTAAGAAAATATCATTTTTCAATATACCTTTTCTCATTTTTCAGGATGTGGTGTTGGAGACAGAGTTTGACGGGGAGCGGTCCAAGTTTACCATGTTACAGGTGTGGCCGGTCCGTCAGCTGCGACCCGTCACCGAGAAGCTCGCCGCCAACCACCCGCTGCTCACCGGGCAGCGCGTGCTCGACGCTCTGTTCCCGTGAGTAAATCTGACTCTACCTCAGAAATATTGTTAAATTAGGAGAATTGATTTTGCTGTGAATGCAAACTATTAACTAGCTACCCATGACATTTCTTGATAATTTTCAGCTTAAATTTTCTGATACCGTCCGTTAGAATTTGCCTTCTTTCTATTCAAATAAAATCATATTGTATCTATATTATTGGAACACCATATCTTGATCCTATATATACATAAAACTGATGGTTAAAACACATCTGGAACTGAAAGTTTGATCAATTAATGATCCAGAATCGTTAAGGGAGTCTTCAGAAAACTGAATGCAAAATCCCAGTCGTCCAAATGCTTCCAAATAATTGATCAACAGTGCAAGTGATGTTCTCGGTATGATTTTATGTAGCAAAATCAATAATTATTTTCCTAAATTGCCCCCCTTCAGCTGCGTACAGGGCGGTACGACCGCCATCCCAGGTGCCTTCGGCTGCGGTAAAACTGTCATCTCCCAGTCGCTGTCCAAGTACTCCAACTCGGACGTCATCATCTATGTGGGCTGCGGGGAGCGTGGAAACGAGATGTCTGAGGTACTCCGCGACTTCCCCGAGTTGACGATGGAGGTCGAAGGCAAGGTGGAGTCGATCATGAAGAGAACGGCGCTGGTAGCGAACACTTCCAACATGCCCGTGGCTGCCCGAGAGGCCTCCATCTACACCGGTGAGTTCAGAGAGGGAAAATTAAAACAAAAATGTATCAAATTCTAAAGGCCATATTACACTACGCTTTGGGTCCTCGCGTTTTGGCCATTTCGGGCCAACGCAAGGACCCAACGCGTGCCTGAGCACCCAACGCGTAGTGTTATATAGGAAAATTGACCCAACGCGACCCCCCAACGTGTGCCTAAACGCGTAGTATAATATGCTTCGGGTTGGATCTGACACATAGTGTAATATAGCTCCAACACGAACAGAGATCCAACGCGTAGTGTGATTTATTTAAAGACTAATGGTTATAATTTGTTGATTAGAAAGTATTCCACATTTAGCAAAAAAACAGTACTCCTTCAAGGATGAAATCATAATGAAATTAGATATAAAAAAAGAAAGGAAAAAACAAATGAAATACAATGCTGTTAGTCATTATTGTCGTTATCGTTAGAAAGTGAAATATGAAAGTAATTTATTGAAATTACAGGGAATCATTTTCTACTCTCATCATCCCCAAGGTATTAGATTGAACCTAAAGAAATATCTATTTGAAACTCATTCTGTATATTATATTCTGCATACCCATGCAGGTATCACACTCTCCGAATACTTCCGTGACATGGGTTACAACGTGTCCATGATGGCTGACTCTACGTCTCGATGGGCCGAGGCTCTTCGTGAGATCTCAGGTCGTCTCGCTGAGATGCCTGCTGACTCCGGTTACCCCGCCTACCTTGGGGCCCGACTCGCCTCCTTCTACGAACGTGCCGGTCGCGTGAAGTGCCTGGGGAACCCCGAGCGGGAAGGCAGTGTCACCATCGTAGGAGCGTAAGTTTACTTCAAAAGTACTTCGACAATGTATCACGGCTTCACATTAAGCAGTGCCCGCCTGCCCAGGACTGGGAGAAAATGAGATGGCGCGGATCAATTTTGACATACACCGTCACACCAGCAAAATTTCTGCTAATTTAGTACAATGTATTAATCTATAGTCAATGACGGGAGTGGGGTGGTCTAGTGGTAAGCATTCTGGCATTACACGCGGCCTGCCTGGGTTTGATCCTGGGTGTTGCCTGTTAGACCATCCTACCTAGCCGTCATTTCTACAACCTTGTAGTCAGAAATGTGAGTTTTACCTAAATAGTGGTGTTACTTATTGTAAACTAGTCTCGAAGAGGGATTATTAGCGGAGATGACACTTTTCCGTCTTAATACGGATTTCCGTATTTCTTTATTTTACATTAACTTCGATAACTTCAATATCTCCGATATTTTTTTTTTTTTTTAGCAGGAAATGACTATGATTATTATTTTATTTCCTTGATTATTATATCACGAATGGATGATGTACATGTACATATAATTGTTTTCTGTATTAGAGCTGTAAGTAAACACTGCCTACGTAGTTTCCTTCCTAAAATATGGAACTGTGGTTTCCGTATTTTTCAAGTCTGAAGAGTGGCATCTATGTATTAGGTGTAAAATGTTTTCATGTTTTATTTCTAATCATGAGATGCTAATCAGAATGTCCCTGATTAACCAACTTAATTACAAAGATATGGGGACAGGTTCTGAGAGATTTCTTAGCCAAATAGAATTAAATAGTCCATTTCCCTTCATCCCCTTACAGTGTATCTCCCCCCGGTGGAGACTTCTCCGACCCCGTCACCTCAGCCACCCTGGGTATCGTCCAGGTCTTCTGGGGTCTCGACAAGAAGCTCGCTCAGCGCAAACACTTCCCCTCCATCAACTGGCTCATCTCCTACTCCAAGTATATGCGCGCGCTCGATGAGTATTACGACAAGGTCTACCCCGAGTTTGTCGCACTCAGGACCAAGGTAGGGACAACTTTGTTTTTTCAATTTGTTGGACTCTTGAATGCTTATGTGGAAAAGCTATGAAATGCAGAACCAGCCTTTTGAATTCTTTTTAGTAATTCTCTTAGTCTTATGCTTCGCCTGCCAAAAAGTTTTTGTTTTTTTTAAAGGTATAAGAAATCCACGTGTTTCCAAAACTTATGCAAAAGTTTGAGGAATTACTACATTTCTATAATTCATAATGAGAGTTTAAGGATATTTATCTCTTGCAAAAGACGATGTCACCTCGACAACAACGAAGTAATAAATAAATAATTGTAATATATAGTAATATGTTATACTGTTCAATTTACTCTAACGTGTACACTGTCATCATTGAGAGACTTATGTTAATAGGTCGACTGGGCAATTAGCATTCAGATAATTTTGGCGTTAATTCAAACATGTTTTATTCCAGGTAAAGGAGATTCTCCAAGAAGAAGAAGATTTATCAGAAATCGTGCAGCTTGTCGGCAAGGTATGTACCCATATTCGTGCCAATATTCAAAATTATAAATTTAGAAGCATTGTAAATTCGTCAGAGGGTTTCGCTTGTGATATTTGAACAATATATACAGGTAAAACGTTTATATCTGATAAGGCTGATAAGATCACGTTAGAAGTAGCGAAATTTATAACCCACGTTTTGTCTCTATGTCCGATTCATTGGCTAAACCCGATATGATCATGTTTGTTAGAAGTGGAAAAACTTATAACCCACGTTTTCTCTCTATGTAGGGTTCGTTGGCTGAAGTCAATAAGATCACGTTAGAAGTGACCAAACTTATAACCCATGTTTTCTCTCTATATAGGGTTCATTGGCTGAGTCGGATAAGATCACGTTAGAAGTAGCCAAACTCATCAAAGACGACTTCCTCCAGCAGAACGGGTACACGCCCTACGACAGGTGAGAAAAGTTTACGCTTTTGTATTTTTAACACCCCCTTCCCCTCTCACCTTCAAAACAAAAACTAGTTGTTTTTAGCTAAGAAAAATGGGTTATGAAGGCCTGCACCCATTGTTTTATGGGAATTTTTACAATCCTCCGTAGGGCTTTTATCTTTAGATTTCCTAAAGCCCCATACATATTAGGCGATTTTGACCAGAGTCAGCCGATTCACTGGTGCTAAAATCGGCTGACTCTAGGAGAAGATTTAGAGTCAGCCGATTTTAGCGCCAATTCATATCAACCATATACTTCCATTTGGCATACTGGCGGTTAATCTGAATTGGTACTAAAATCCGCTGATTTTATGAGAATAATCGGCCGGTTCTATTTGGCCAATACAGTCAAATTCGCCTAGTGGGTATGGGGCTTTAGATATCCGTAAACAAAAAAAAAAGGAAAAGGAAAAGGGGAAAAAAAAGGGGGTTCTCTTTTTGGGATATAAGAAGAGGATTAGGATAGGGTGGTTCCGAGTCTAAGGGTTTGAGAAAAAAAGGTGGGGATGGTTTCAGATGTGAGGTAAGTACCTTAACTTTGCTGCATACATTTTCCCTCGCTTTAACACCTCCCGGCTTCATTCACGCAAATCCCAAAAGACAGTAACATTAGATAACAAATTAGTGATTCCTAGAAGGATTTCTAGGAACAATGTAGTTCTAAAATTAACCACCAGATGGCTGTAGGTTTAGTTCAGTTCCCCCCCGCTGGGGGAGAAAGTGGCGCGCTGGCCGCCTAGTGGTGGCGTCTGGTACTTAACATAATGAATGCTCAGATGACGTCATGGTCGTCTGGTCGCCATGTTGATGAGGGGAGGGTGATTAACATAAGGGAGGGGGGGGGGGGGGGGATGGGGAGGGGTTGGGGGATATGGGAGGGGTACAGCTAGAAGGAGCATACTCGTCTTTACTGAGGTAGAACGGATAACGGATTAAATGTAGGCCTATGGATGGTATTGATTTTACATTATGTACTGCAAAATATCACAGACTACTATCCTATTATTCTTTTGTTGTTTGTTTTATGTTTGTTTGTTTTTTTTCTTTTTCGAGGCTGATTTTGTTTTTGTTTTTTGTTTGTTTTTTGTTTGTTCTTTTGTTTTTTGATTTTTGTTCTTTCCTTTAAATTACATAAATTGAATGTTTGTTTTTTTTTGGTCAATTTTTGTGAATGTTTGATTGTTTTGCGTCAGTGAAACTCAATAAGCAAAATTAATTTGCTCTGCGATAATAATAGTCAGAACGAAATCATTAAATAAGCTCCCACCCTCGTCACCTATAAAGAGTCCAATTGCAATTAAGAATTATTATTTCACAGCAAAAAAAAGGTTTCCATTAAGCTAATAAAGCTTTCTTATGTAATGTATCTGTATCTGAACAATAAATCCTTTATATATGAATATATCTATATCTAACCTTACTGTTATTTTTCACCCCCAGGTTCTGTCCGTTCTATAAGACAGTAGGCATGTTGAAGAACATCATGACGTTCTACGAGTTGGCGCGTCACGCGGTGGAGACGACAGCGCAGGCCGACAGTAAGATCACATGGGCCATCATCCGCGAGAGTATGGGCGAACTGATGTACAAACTCTCCAACATGAAGTTTAAGGTAGGTTTCAATCATTTAGGGGGTTTTTAACAAAGGGGGAGGGGGGTTAGGAGGTCAAGGGGTTTAGTACATTTCTAATGCTGTCCAAGATATAAAGTTAATTACGTTGGACAGTTCCTTGCCATACCGGACATTATATAATCAAAAAAACCTAAAATAGAAATCAGTTTATACTTATTACTATATGGTGATAAAAATACCCATTTTATTAGGGCAAAGTATTTCAAATTTGTCAGACAAAATGTCCTATGTTAATGAGTAAAACATCAGATATTTGTGGGAAAATGTCGGACATCCGAATGTTCGGCGGCTTTTGTATATATACTGTAAATGACAAGTGTAGGTATGTTGACTCAGACGTCGCTTCAGTAATTTTTCTTCAAGGAATCATGTAGAAGAAATAACAATTATAATGATTCAAATAACCTACAAGTTCAAGGCCTTAAATCTCCTGTTTGTATACAAACGTGTGCACTTTTGATACTTTTAATCATATTATATTCAAATAATTTTTAGAAAATAAAAACATTTTTTAATTTCTATTTCCAGGATCCAGTCAAGGACGGAGAGGCGCGAATCAGGGCCGACTTTGACGAACTGAACGAAGAACTTCAAACAGCATTCCGTAATCTGGAGGATTAAAACCAGCCCACCACCCCCCGGGGCGTGAATGGTTTAGTCTAAGACAAGGGAGGGACGGGTCCAAGTGGCACTCCGCGAGGGGTGGCCGCTAAAGGTGGGAGAAAAACAATCAAGTAGAATGTGATCGTCCTTATACGTTGACTGTTAGCATTTCTGTTCTTTGTTGATCAAATCTGATTTAAATGTGACTATCTACCATATATATATATATGAAAATATACAGATTATTATTATAATGTTGACTGTGCTTAAAATGTACAGCATTCCATGTTTATTGGTAGAATGATGTAATTTAGTCGTGGTTCTGCATCAAGTTGATGAGTTTCCATCTCAGTTCTTTTTCTTCATTATTCAGGTATTATTTCACGAATAAATGTTAGAGAATGTAAGCAAAGGCTCAAAAGGGAATTACTATAATAGCAGTAGAATATACTCATAGGTATAATAACAATCTTCACAAGTAGACAAAACACACTATGTAAGGTCCTCTTTATTTGCAAAGATTTATGTGATAACATTTATTTGAAATAAGTAGTTGTAGAATATCTGAGGTATTAGAAATATAATACAGGTTTCACAGAGATATGAGACAAGAAAAAAGTGTAGAAATTGTGAGATTTTGATTTGCAAGGGTTTGCACCTTGTAATATCTGTTAGGAAGTGTAAAGAATTGATTGAGAGAACTTAGGAAGTGTAAGAGTGAAGTTTGACTAGAGTAGGTGATCCCAATCGCCAACGACTGGTGTCAAAACTGTAGGAAATAGAATTTTAAGTAACTAGGTAACTCATGTGAGAAGTCTTAAGAAAATCAATGATGTATATTGAACAAATATACTCGAGTATCTTGACTGTAGGAGAAAAATAACACATTAAACATTTCTGGTATTTTAAAATGGGAACATTTTCCTTCTATAGTGGTGTAGGTGTTTTAAACTTTTAAGTCCTAGAACTATTAAACCAAAAGAGTGACATAATTTCGATTAAAAAAAATCATATGATAAGTCAGAAAAAACGTTGGCTATATTTCACCTTCAGTGATGTAATTATTGCGCTACATACGAACAAGTGAAAATGTGAGAATTATTAGAAAAAAAAGAGCCAAACTTGGTTGTATCATGCTGCAAAGTGAACAATTCTATTCCAAGTGTTGCCGACTTTTATTTAGTCCCAGTGAGATGAGGCTTCTCCACCAAATATGTATACAGGTCTAGTCAGGAATAAATGACGTAGATAGGTCATGTGACCCGATGGCATCATCCCCACCAAGAGGTTGTGACGTAGCTGCTATGACGTCACCATTTTGTCAAACATTCCATGAAGTTGCGCTTCTGACCCTACTGTGCCTATAGATTCTCTTCAACGTGGCATTTCAAATCATTCAAAATATCAAAGAAAATGTATTGATATAAAAATGCTGGCAGTCTTTATTTCTACAAAATGTACTTAGTACCTTTAAGAATTTATCAAAATGAGGTTTTTACTCTTTTCTCTCAATGATTGTTCCGTTGGCATCGTCCCAGTCCAAAATTAATAATCTACAGATTTAAAGAGCAGAGAGACGTTTGTGAAAAGGGTCTATTGACGTCATACCAGAATGAGACAGAAAACTAGAAATGTGACAAATAACATTCTATTAAGCCTACAAAAATTGTTGTAATATTGGACCCTTAAACTTACAGCCAAGGTATGGTCGGCTGTTGCGAAGGTTAGGGCCCAAAGCCTAGAGACATTTTGGCCAGCGACATGTTTTGCGATGATAGAATGTATAATATTCCGACAACGTCACAAATTAGGCACAAGGTATGGGAGTTACAATGTAACAAATTACATCTGTCTCTGGCTTTGAATAGAAATATACATATCTGTCTTTAACTTAGAAACACTCATGGTCTTGCAACCCTAATAATTATAAAGCCTGCATAATTATAATTGTAAATTCGTGGCATTTAATTTGACCCCAGGTTGTGCAGTGGTCTGGGTTCTTCGCGTGTAAGATTGCCTGAACCCCGAACTGGTAGGACGAATCATGTTGTAAATTATCTGTATATAAGAAGACATGTATCCAATGTGCGAACAGGTTGAATGAGGGCGAACCAAGTCACCGAGAAAAATAAACTGAAGTACATGAGCACATGTGGTGTATTAGTTCTGTTTACAAAACTTACAGATTTAAAGCAAAATTGTAAAAATTAGAAATAATCGAAAAGATTTGAAGAAAAATGAAAAGGAGGACCTTCTATTAAATATGTATACAAATTCAATTTAAAAAAGACAACAACACGGAAACACTCCGACTCGCCCTCCCTGTGGCTGAAGTACCCCCTGGAATTTTACAGAAATATGCGTAGGCCTACATGTTCAAAATTATAAGACTCGCCCCCCCCCCCCCCCCACGGTGCTTACTACCTAGTGAAATTTTAAGCCCTAAAGGTAAATATTATGTACATAAAATAGTTATTTTGTATCCCCATGATCATTCCCTTATCTGTTTTAACTAATTAGATATTTCTTCCGTTTTCTTGATATTTTGACCGTGGTATGTCTAAAAACCATGCATTAGTCAGTTAACCTGATAGACATTTGAGAATTTGAATATCTTAACCTGGAATATTTTAGGAACAAATAACTCTACCTATGTAATTTATACACAGGTTGTTATATTAGGGGGCCACTTATCAATAAAATAAATATTACGCATGTTATAATAGACAGACATATTTTGTTGTAACATCTGGGCCCATATCTTCGTAACTAATTAGCCTAACCAGGGATTTTTTTAATACGGTCTCAAGATCAGCAATTTGGTATGTAGAACATTTTTCACAACATTTCAAGACACATTTCGATTTTTTTAATGCCATTTCCGAATTTTTCACTGTCCTCAACTTACATCCCCGATATTATTTCCCCCCCCCCCCCCCCCCCGAAAAAAAAACCAAAAAAAAGAAATAAATAAATGAAATAATGACACCCCATTTGCCTATCCCCTACCCCACCCCCCCCACCCCTTACAACTCCATTTTAGTTAAACAAGTTTTGCCCCTTTAAATTCTTCAGTCGAATACTCCAACTGAAAGACCCCAGCCGTGAGTCTGCGTCTTCACCTTTTTGTTACCTCAAAGGAGCTTTTCCGTCTTTGGCAGAGACATAAAAGATCCTGTATGATATTTCCTACACCTGATTACAGGTGACCTATATTCAGGCTCCACACGTGCCAATATAATATATACTGTTCAACGTTAACTTTAATGATATACTGTATCACTGTATGCTATGGATCTTACTTTAAAACCTGGTAAGTATGAGCTACTTATCATCTAAATTTCCACTCTATTGTTATCTTGTTATCAGAGAACTTTATATGTATATGTTTATGCGTAGTACTCTGTGTAGTTTCTGCTTATATTGTATAGATTTGGAGTAAAATATGTCCCCTTCATGGACACCTTGTATTGGAAGGAGAGGCATGTACTAACGTTATATTTAACAAGCAAACATAGTTATACCAAAAAGTCATCTTGTATTAGTTTGGTTAGATTTTATTGTATTACTTATCCATTACATTCCTCTCTCCAATACATCTTAATCTAAATGAATGCAGGTAATCAGGTGTTATAGATCTAGACCAGCTTTAAGGAAACTTTGCACATAAATGAAGGATAAATATTTTTATTGATTCTCAATTTATCATGTTAATTACATCAGTTGCTAATGAATATAGAGGAAAGATAGGAAAACAACATGTTTTAATGCAAGTATTGGACGTTCATATTTGTGATTCTAAGGGAAATCCCCAACATTGTGACGTCACGATTAAGAGAAAATATTGTGGAATCCCATGGGCGGATCCAGGAATTTGATAAAAAGGGGGAGGAGGGTGCTATAGCAACATTTTTGAGCGGACCTCCAGGTGCTAGAATTTTAGAAAAAAAACACATTTGGGCCAAGAAAAAGTATAATCACGCGTTGATTTCATCCCACCCTCCCCCCTTCCACTGTTAAATCATGTTTGTGCCCCCCTCTCCGTACATTCATGTTTGTGGGCCCCCTCCTCCATACATTCATGTTTGTGGGCCCCCTCCTCTGTACATTCATGTTTGTGGGACCCCCCCCCCCCCCCTACTCCGTACATTCATGTTTGTGGGCCCCCCTCCTCTGTACATTCATGTTTGTGCCCCCCCCCCGCACTCCGTACATTCATGTTTATGGGGGGCCCCTCCTCTGTACATTAATGTTTGTCTCCCCCCCCCTCCTCCATACATTCACGTTTGTGGGCCCCCCTCCTCTGTACATTCATGTTTGTGGGGGGGGCCCTCCTCTGTACATTCATGTTTGTTGGCCCCCCTTCTCCGTACATTCATGGTTGTGGCCCCCCTCCTCCATACATTCATGTTTCTGGGGGGCCCCCTCCTCTGTACATTCATGTTTGTGGGGGGGGCCCTCCTCTGTACATTCATGTTTGTTGGGGGGGGCCTTCCTCTGTACATTCATGTTTGTGGGCCCCCCTTCCTCCATACATTCATGGTTGTGGGCCCCCTCTCCTCTGTACATTCATGGTTGTGCCCCCCCCCCCCCCCTCTGTACATTCATGGTTGTGCCCCCCCCTCCTCCTCTGTACATTCATGGATGTGGGCCCCCCTCTTCTGTACATTCATGTTTGTCCCCCCCCCCCTCCTCCGCACATTCATGTTTGTGGGGCCCCCTCCTCTGTGTATTCATTTTGTGGGCCCACCCTCCTCCATACATTCATGTTTTGGGGCCCCCTACTCCATACATTTATGTTTGTGGAGGCCCCCCTCTTTGAATTCCTGGATCTGCCTGAGCAATGTAGCTGGTTCTTGAGGCATGACTAAGGGTTGGGGGAGGTATATTAGCAGGAGGTATGGAAGCAGTATAATTGGGTTAAATGCCTTTGTCTAAAGTGGACACTACACAGACTACATATACTACACTGGGGGAGGAATTTGTTAAGACAGGTCTCTGTACACTGCTCTTAAACACAATATTTCAATTGACAGGATGGGACATATTGCATTGGATTAGGAATTATCAGGTATGTTGCTGAAAATATGGAATACATGTGATTGATCATTGACACTAGTACTGTATATCCACAGCTGCATTACATCCTATTAGCCTGGTCTAATGAAGATCCTATTTGGTACTACAGGGTTGGATTCTGTAGGGTGTGTGCTATGTAAGTAGGGTGTGTGTATTGGATAAGTAGAGTATAATTATGTAGAAAATGTATAGGGTGTATGTATGATAATAATTATGTTATTTTGATTGGGACATATGTAGGGTGTGTATGCTTACAGTATGTCATATTCTGGGAATGTGGGATACTTAATTATATATAAGGTGTGTTGGATGGTGTACAGGGGCGGATACAGGATTTCAAAAAGGGGGGTCCACATATAGGGTAAGTACTAAAACGAAGTGCATTTGCACACACATGCAACATTTTTTTCTCTTTGTAAAGTTTGAGTCACACCAAAAGGGGGGGAGGGAATCAGGACCCCCTGGACCCCCCACTGGATCCGCCCCTGATGTATATTGTATTTTGGTACTAGGGCACATATAAGGTGTGTGGGGGTGGATGTGTCGTACTGTAGGTCTCTGTGGCACATATAAGGTGTGTGGGTGTGGATGTGTCGTACTGTAGGTCTCTGTGGCACATATAAGGTGTGTGGGTGTGGATGTGTTGTACTGTAGGTCTCTGGGGGCACATATAAGGTGTGTGGGTGTGTGTATGTCATACTGTAGGTCTCTAGGGTACATATAAGGTGTGTGGGTGTGTGTATGTCATACTGTAGGTCTCTAGGGTACATATAAGGTGTGTGGGTGTGGATGTGTCGTACTGTAGGTCTCTAGGGTACATATAAGGTGTGTGGGTGTGGATGTGTCGTACTGTAGGTCTCTAGGGTACATATAAGGTGTGTGGGTGTGTGTATGTCATACTGTAGGTGTCTGGGGCACATATAAGGTGTGTGGGTGGGTGTATATCATATTCTGGGTCTCTGGGGTACATATAAGGTGTGTGGGTGTGTGTATGTCATACTGTAGGTGTCTGGGGCACATATAAGGTGTGTGGGTGGGTGTATGTCATACTGTAGGTGTCTGGGGCACATATAAGGTGTGTGGGTGAACGTCATACTGTAGGTCTCTAGGGCAAGGTGTATGGCAGTGCATGTGTCATATTGTGAGTCTCTGGGGCACATACAGGGTGTGTGGGTGTGGGTGTGTGTGTGTGTGTATGTCATATAATAGGATGTTATCTGCAAAGTGTATAAACCCCCTTCCTAATGTATTTTTGTTTTCAGACTTTTTTGCTGACCCTGACTGACATCCCTGGCTCTCATATCTACCAATTGTCTTGAATAATAATTATATCTTTTATGATACCAATCTTTTCAACATATCAAAGATATATATTATATATTTTGCAATATAATATTATATACAATTTTTAAATTTCAAGCGACAGATGATCTTCTGCATGAGACATTGCAAATAACATTATAGCTGTTTGTCTTTTTCAGTTTCATACTATATATATCCTGACCAAGTACAACTAAATCAATGATTCATTTCTCAAATATCAGCAAGGAATCTCCAAAGAAATGGTCCAGGTTCCTTAGGACATTACAATTTGTGCTATGGAAATGAGAAAAGCACGCATATATCTTTTGTGCTGCTTAATCGTCATGATCTTCATTCCCTATTTCAACTATCTACAGTTCAAAGGGAAGGAAATATTGAACTGTTCAATCAAAACTGATACTTTGCCATCCAATGATCGCTATCTGCACATCAACCTGATGGGTGGAATTGGGAATCATCTTTGGATATATGCAAGCTTGTATGGAATCGCATTGACAACAGTCAGGAAGCCTCTTGCCTGCTGGAAACATGATTTGCAAAGACTATTTCCAAATCTGTCAATGTCCATGTGCCGCAAAGGACATTGTAGACACCCCCCAGAAAATGAGACCCTTACAATTGTAGAAAATGGTTATGTCCACTATGACATTGAGATGCTTGAAACATTGACTATATCAGACACCACCCATGCATTTATTTCAAAATATTTCCAGAACATGAGATATTTTGAAGACTATTTAGAGGATATAAGGAGAGAGTTTGTACTGGGGAAACAATTTCAAATGACGGCAAATGAATATCTTCTTGATTTGTTACGCCAAGAAGAGGAGAGAACAAGTCAAATAGTAACCATTAACAAAAGAGGTCAAATCCTTCTCGGTGATAATCTCCCAGTCTTTGTTGCAGTTCATGTAAGACGAGGTGATATGCTTAAGCACCCATATGCATATGTCCCAAATGCGTCATATTTTCACAATGGTATGGATTACTATAGGAGAAAGCATGGGGAGGATCTCATCTTTGTAGTAGTTTCAGACGATCCTGAATGGTGTATGGAGAACTTAGGAGCAGATAATGTCTACTTCACAGGAGATGTAACAAAAAAGAGTACAGAGGAAGATTTTGCTATAGCCATTGCCTGTAATCACACATTAATGTCAGTTGGAACATTTGGATGGTGGATTGGCTTCCTTACTGGCGGAGAGGTGGTCTACTATAGGGACTGGCCTACAGAAAATACCACTGATGCCAGGTATCGAAGCAAGGAGTATTTTCCTAATTACTGGAAACCTATGATATAAAAAGAAAAAATTATCTGAGTTAGTTTTCTTTTTTCCCATTTTAGCTCACCAAATTAATTGTATTTGACAAAACATGATTAACCATTATAATGGGTATGTGAAGAGTATTTATGATATCATTATAGTGTAAACTCAACATTGAACAAACTTGAATTATACTGTACCCTCTATTTAGAAAAACCACCTTTTGAGACGTCAGTTTCATGAATTAGTTGGATGTAGATGGGGGTCCCATGTTGCCCTGCCGTAAAATCAAGAAATGGCCCTGTCGTCCTGTAGAATTTAATAAATGGCCATGTTGCCACGTCAAATTCAAGAAGCGGCTATGTCACATGCCACTAAGCATAAAAACGGCTGTGTTGATCCCATATTTAGATGTCTTTACCCATAATTATGACCACAGAAAGAACCCAAGGGCTCTATCAGTTGGGAGTTTATTTACATGTTCAGGAAGTTAAATCATTGTTGTCTATATCTACATTTGGTTTTTTAATGCATTCAGGTGGGCTCAGACTAGCCTACTTATTACAATCCAACTGTCCCAGCACATCAATCTACCACTAGGGGGCACTGCTTGGGAACCCTGTCAAATGTTTATCATTTCATTATACAATATCATTTTAGATGTAAAATTGTTCTTGCACTTGCCATTGCAATATGTAACACTTAACAAATAATTTAACATTTACTGCTATGTTCTGGGTATGATTGCATATATGTCTTAACCCCTTTTCCATTTAACCCCTACAGGTTTGACCTAAAAGAGCCCCATGCATCTCGTCCCATAAATCAGTCAGGGGTGCATTCCATAAAAATTTCGCAATAATTCAGTTTGAAGAGATACCACAATACCAAAAAATGTTATCACCATATGACATTTTTACTTTTTCTTTTCTTTTTCATTTTTTTTTGTACTCAAACTAAAACTATATAGCATTCCTCCTTAGTCACACACATAATTTGATATATCAATATTGGTTAAATTATGTATTTTTAAAACAGCAATATTTTGAAGTTATCGTGACGATACTGCTGTGAGGCCTTGGTGATATTTTTTCAAGTGCGATAACTTTTTTATGGACTTGCTTTGACTCGCGATAATTATCGTGAAATATTTATGGAATGCATTCCTGGTCACTTGATGCTATTACTGCCTGCCCATATTGACCTGGATAAGGTTGGTAGAAGACAAATCATAGTCTTTACATTTGAATGAAATCCAGAGGTGGGAGGGGCAAACCATCCTCCCACCAAACCCTACCATCTGGGATAAGAATTTGTTGAATTTCTCTAAGATAGTGAACAATGCATTATTTCTTATTAACAATCTTATTGAATATGTTATGCATTTACACTAAATGAAAGATAACCATGGAAAAGGGGGATTTACACAAAGGCTAAGTACTGACACACAGAAAATTCACATGGACTTTTTAATTAATTTTGTCAAGTGAAAGTCCTCACCTAAATGGGAATGGGAGTTCAGAACCCCCTGGACTCCCCCTCCCTTCTAGATCTGCCCCTGCACTAAATGGGCAAATCACATTATTCATAACAATATTGTATTATAAATGTACATGACTTTTGGTTGGTTGGTTATTGGGGTTTTACACCGTATCAACATCTATGGTCATATCACGGTGAGAACAAGTTCTTGACAATTCTGTCTGTTTGGTGATTGCATCTATGAAATGATCACATCTATGAGAAGGTAGAGACCATACCCCTACACTTTTACCGAGGCAGGTGTCTGGACACACAACAGCTGATGGCACACTAGGTGCCTTTGATATCCCTGTCGTTGTCACAGGGAGACATACAGAGGGGAGTAGTAGTCAGCTTAGCCCAGAATTGAACCCCGGCCACCGGCACAGCAGACGGACGCCTAACCACTTCACCACCCCGCATGCCTCATGACTTTTGGTATAATATGTTACTTTCTATTCCTTGTAAGAATAAAAACACTAAGTAGATGTTCTCTTTATACACCAGGTGGCATCCAACTACAGTATCTATAGCTACAGATGGCTGGACAAAAGACATGAGGCTTGAAGACTTCTATAAACCTATTTAAACAGTGTGGCATCTCGTGCCAAAAGAATTATCCCTGCCTGCAGGTTAATTTTGGCGATCTTTGTAGACAAAAATCAACAGACAATACTCATTGAATGACGGAAATGGCTAAAGTTATAGATGAACAGCATGAAATGTCCATTTATATTCTAATTCAGAAATTCTTTCATACAAATATTGCTACGGCCTTAGAATATTGGCTGTTCTTTAAGCTTAAGCAGCTTTAACCAAACAGGAACAATAACTCCAGTTTTTTTCAAAAATTGGGAAAGGACAATAACGATATCGGTATATATGTCCTCATTCCACAAAGAATGAATATGGAATGTATAAGGCTGTCAACTAAATGTTATACCCATTTGTTATCTAAGCTTTCAGTTTATATCTGGAAGTATTTGATATTTCGGTTGAAAATGTATTCATTACAGAAATATATATAACGAATATATCTGTGTTTGGGTGTTCTACAGTAGTCCAAATTAACCTGCAGGTGCTTAAAATAATGTAAATCATCTATCCGTGGAAGGGAGAATTAAGAGCCATTGAATCAGCATCCCTAAAATGTCAAACAGCAATGTGATAAGAACAACATTAGAGGAATCGCAACATTATAAAAATGTCAAATTTTTGGCTAGGTCATTATTTACCCTCTCAATTAGTATCTGCATAGGTCATGACTAGATTAATTGGTTTTGAAAATGGCAACAACAATGGTCTCTGTTAATCAATAGTACCTTTTACCATTTTTAAATAATGATAAGGAAATCAATTACAGGACAACATAATCAATGACAGCAATTGTGCACCGTAAAAAAAATAATTTTTTTATGGTCAACTACTGGCAAATAGGAAGTCAATACAGAATAGAATAGCATTAATGACAAGTGTATAACGTAGTATAGTGGTTCCTATATGTGGCACTAAACAGTGAATACTAAGGGAACATTTACATGAACCATTTAAAATCCATTGCCATTTTTCAAATCTTGATATGGAAATAAAACTGGGTCTTCTTTATTGTTTCATTACAGTACGTCTGATCAATTCCTAACTTGGTGTCCTCATAAATGGGAATTTTCTGACCATCTAAGACAATTCTTGTTGTCCAATAGAAATCTGTTTGCTTCATCATGCCTCTCTTGAATTAAGGAAGCTTCTCCAAACATGACCCGTGGGAAGAATAGGCCCTCAGTATCCCCTGCTGATTGTATAAAGCGATGATAGGGGGGACCCAGGACTGACCAAGTGGTTCTTTGGGTTCAGTTCCCTATTTTGGAATGGTATCACTCCTTTTGGTGTCAGACAAAATCACTTATTATGAGACACTAGACATATTTTTCCTTATTCGCCTAATCACAGAAATCAATTACGAAGATGTGGGCCCAGCTAAGTGACTGAGGGTAGGCTGGAAAGGTGACATCAGGTTACCAGGACAACCAGGGATTAGCTTGTGGAGTTGGTATACGGTACAGGCATTGATGGCAGGTGCATGGGAAGATGGAAGAGTTGATTACATTAGTAAATATCATAAACAATACCTTCAATCATTTCATGTTCTTTGAAAAAGGTTTGGCAATTGTATATAAATCTTTTATAAGAAATCATCATATCATACACTACATAAATAAAGCTTTTTGGGTAACTTTGGTCAATCTAAAGTGTTTGGAGAAGTGATAATTATAATGAAAAGAATAATGAATTGTGAATCTTTTATTGATTATATATTGATAAGTAAATAACAAAAGAATAATCAGTCAAAATGCTCTAATAGTTAAAACCTATTCAATGAATTTCCATTGTCAGCTCGTCATATTGAGACCGTTTATGGTAGTATTAAGTATTCTGTAAAGTATATCTACAGAAACTCATACATTATTTGAGGTACAGGTCATCGGTACACCAATTAAAAATATATAACCTCAATTCACTGCCCATGTGTTAGTTACCATAGCAGGCTTTTAACTAAGTCTTAAAGGTTGGCAGAAGCCAAGGTAAGGATATTAGAATCACTTTATGTTGCCTCAGTATATAACATTGGGTATTTTATATGATTAACTTTTGTTCCACCAACATCTAAAGCAGTGGATCTTATGGAAGTATGAGATCTACCCAAAATTCTGAAGACTGAAACGCAGGTAAGGGAAGTTAGAAAAAACATGAAATAGCATGGACGAGTCTCTAAAAGCCTCTAGAATATGTAAGCAAAGAAAAGTAAGATACATGTTTGATAAATGTCACTGACCAATGATGCCCTCTAACCAGAAGATACCCTACAAATGTTTAACTTGCAGAGGAAAAGCTATAGAAGAGATCCTAAAAGCAAATTCCCCCGGTAAGTATTGTGAAAATTGATAATAATTACCAGAATTTTTGCAGTAGCTCAAGAGGTACTGTAAGTGAATGTGAATTATTGAAGCATACTTTTGAATGGTCTGTTTTTTACTATAACATTATGAAATGGTGTCTTAGCAGTAGGCCTTCTGATTCTCAAAAGCAATTACATTTTGTTATATGTCTTTAAGGACTTTATTTTCAATTACATCTTGTTACTGATCCCAAAAATGGCATGTTATTGCAAGTATGGAAGACACTTACTTGAGAAGTTCTCCATGTCTGTAAGTTTTGCTATGCTATATTGGAACACCAGAGAATATCTAGCACATCGGAGGTCGGGGTGCTCAATGTCATTGAGGCGTTGGTACCACTGGTTGGCATTGGCACTGTTTGGGTTCGAGTCCCATGCAGTGCAGCATGGAAAAAAGGACATTTGGATGACCCCTGCATGGAATTGGGCCAAAATGGTCTACAGAACTGCAGTGGAAGAACATTTAATAAAGTCAACTCAGCCTATATACAAAATCCAATAAAGAAAGAAGAACCTGTACAAACTATAATTACGTACCCACAGTTTTACATAAGGAATTTAGGACTAATCAATCTGCGTATCTAGTTACGTACATTGTTCTATGGTCAGGGGCTGTTCAGCTTGGAGACCTGCTGGTAATTTGGGTTGGTCATCCTCCATGGTATCTATTTAACATATGGATGTTGGACCAGAAACAAATAAATGATCAGTGGCAAATTCAGGAGGGTTTGCCACTCTTCTTCCTTCTGAAAATTAGATTTTAAATAGAACCATCAACTCTTTAGACTGCACAGTTTCATCAGTTCATTACATTACATGCTTGATTTCTCCAGGACATTTTTTTCATTTTTTTTTAATAGGAAATTGCCTTGGAATAATTATAATGACGTGAAAAATATTTCTAACAATATTGAAAGTAATAAGATGGATAGTGATAAGAAAAAAAAACACCTTTTTTTCTGAGTCAATATTAATCAATAGGAAATTATGAATGATTACATTTATTATGAACACCATTACCATTTCATGAATTGGAATCTTTGTCCATTTCTATGTAAACTATTACTCATAGAGTACAGAAAAAGGTATTTGTTGTCCTAATGAATGGTACAGTTTTCTGAACAGAACAAAACTTATCATTCTAACCAAGAAATCAGTCCACGAAAAATAGTTCCAAGAACTTTTGGTTTAGGTTTAGAAGTAAAACTATCTCATATTTTTTTGGATGTATTTAATCTCATTTACCTAAAACTATCTTATTTTCATTAACATTTTAAGGTTATGATGTATTCTTATTGATTTTAGTAGTTTCCATTTCATGATTAACAAAATGATTTTATGCATGTCACTCAATTTTTTTTCAGAACTATGCTTTCCCTGAAAAACTGAAACTCTGAAACAAATCGTCGATGGAAATATTCAAACATCATCGCTGCAATCCATCTGATGTGCTTCAAAGGATATTTTGCAACTCCAGGAGATTGACACTCATAAAATGGTGCTTTGTAGTTTCTGTGGTATTCCTCTTGTGGGTCTCAAAGATTCCTGAGGAACATCCAATATGTATTATCAAAGAAATTTCCCTCCAGGAAAATAATCGCTATGTAGCTGCGGCCTTCAAAGGTAGAATAGGAAATCACCTTTGGATGTATGCCAGTTTGTATGGAATCTCAATGAAAACACATAGACTACCCATAGCCTGCATGGATTATGACATGAGATACCTATTTCCTAATCTATCATTATCAACCTACTCAAAAAGGCTTTGCCCAAGACATAATAAACTTAAGTCATACCAGCTGACTGAAAGGTTCTATCTTCATTATGATACTAAAATGATAGAGACTTTAACTACATCCAGTTCTGTCTATGCATTCATCAAATTATATTTCCAAAATATCAGGTATTTTATTGAATATGAACACATCATCAGATCAGAATTTAGAATTCAAGAAGGATTGCAAGCAATGGCAGCACAGTATCTACTAAATCTGCTGCTTCATGTTGGACATGTTACAAATCAAGAAGTCAAAAGAAATAACAAAGGACAAATTCTTCTTGGGCAGAACCCTGCCATTTTCATTGCTGTCCATGTCCGGAGAGGAGACATACTATCCAATCCATATACAAGACTACCAAAAATAGCCTACTTTCAGAAGGGCATGGATCACTTCCGGGTTAAGTATGGGGTGAATGTGATTTTTGTTGTAGTCACAGATGATCTTCAATGGAGCAAAGAAAATTTAAAAGGAAATGATATCTTCTTCACAGGACACTCAGGAAAAAAGTCTGCAGAGCAGGATTTTGCCATTGCTGTTGCTTGTAATCATACGCTGATCTCTGTGGGGACATTCGGATGGTGGATAGGCTTCCTGTCTGGTGGAGATGTGGTGTACTTTCAGGATTGGGTAAAGGGAGATGCAAAAAAGTGGTACCAGGCTGACGAGTATTTTCCTACTCATTGGATGCCAATGACTTGAAATCTTTCAAACATGAGTCAATATTTTCAGGGGAAATTAGAAGTTTTCTTAAAGGGAGTGCCTGAGTTGTTATATGTAAATAGAAGTGTTTTGCGGATGGAGGAATTGTTAGTCGTAACCAGACCTAAAGGATAAAATTTTGTTCCTATGTATTTTAGACATAAGCTATTTGAAAGATCCCCTGCACCTCCCAATTTGGAGGGGAACTACTTTTCTGGGCCGCTGGGTACCAGCAGTAGGTTATCAGCTTAGCACTCCGGGAACTTTCTTGGCTACTGGTGCCTGTTGTGTATACTTGTAACCTACTGTATTACAAGTATTACTGGTATTCTTATTTGTTGGTAGAACTTTGACATGAAAAGAAGAAACATATAATTGGTGTATGATCAGAATACCAGTATTACCAGAAAAACATGCAATATACCAATTCATTATTCAAACTGTCACCAGAATACCAACACATAATATTATTGCTTCTTGCACCAACCAGTAATAGGTTTCTTTAGTTTAGTTATTCTGTTTATCCAATATAGTAATAGGACGATGGAAAAACAAATGTGTAATCATATATAGCCTGTATTCCACATACCGATTTTGCTCCCTAAAGATTAAACATGGATATATCATACATCAATAGAAGCCCAGGCAAGAATATGACGTTATATTAATGTTATTGTGACGTCATTTTTTTGTTCTTGTTAAGTCGCATTTGATGTTCTATAGACATAGATTTGATGGCTCCCAATCACTTCTCTGAGACTACCAATGTGACTTCACAAAATAACATTCTTATCACATGTCTCTGTGATGTCACAAAATGACATTCTTGCTATGTGTTTTTGCAAAGTCACATTCAAACTTTCAAAGAATGATTGTGTGATTTAGAAACTACTGCTGTGACGTTGCAACATAACATAGTGGTGACATGATAATAACATTATATTGTAACCAAAATTATGTTCCGGTGAGGTTATTTTGTGAAATGTTCTGTTAAGGTTATATTGCGGCCCACCTATGACCAAACATTACAGTATACATCATACTGTACCTATCTCAAGACAAGGAATCTCTGTTTCCAGCTTTGGTCACAGTGACTTGGGGCCTTTTAAGTAAGTACTTGTGTACCCAGGCCCTTTCTATAGCTGGCAAATGTCAGATAACAGGCCAGGAGTTAGATACACTCAGAAGCCCCTTATGAGAGAGTGAAAAAGGTGTTTTCATGATAGTGGCCACTGATTCAGACCAAGCGATTAAACTAGACTATAAATGATTTTCTGGAAGGTAGTTTCATATTTTATGAAGAATACTCTTTCAGCAGAATTTAAACATTTGGAACAAAATAAGATTAACCACAAAATCTTGAGCTTTAGCAATATCTCAACTGAAATAGTATCACACTGTCCCCTGGTGTTGATAAACAGTACTATCAATGGTTATGGCTAAACTAAGATACAATGTACCTGTGACATTCTGTTTTAGTTGTGACTTAACCTAACCAGAATGTCACTGAGACATGCTGATTAGGTGAGGTCAAGACTGGACCTAAGCACAATGTCACTGTGATGTCATGATTAGGTAGGGTTCAAACCAAACCCTAAAAGAACGTCCCTGTGACATCATTATTAGGTATGGTTCAGACCAAACCTAAACACAATCTCCTTTAGCATACTGGTATGGTACAGTAAAGACCTAACCTAATTAGAATGTCACAAAGACATCACAATGTTGGTCACAGCGACCTTTCTGGCAGCCATCAAATAAGCGTTGCTGCAACATCAAAATCTCATTTAACAAGAACGTCTCTTTAGGTATGGTTACAACTACACTTGGTCAGTACATATCAGTTATGTTCTTTTTAAGTTATGTCTCTATGTCATCTAATCAACAAATCATAGCTATATGTGACCCGTTTTGGCGAAATGAGTCGGATGTCGCAGAAAGTCGAACTGAGATATGGGGCTCTGAAGTCGCATTTCGCATTTTTTATCGAAAATGGGTTTTTTCTTTTATTCATATCTCCTATATCAGAAGTCTTCCCAAAAAAAATTTTAGGTCCCAAAGCCATCTCTTAGTCCCTCTAAATAGGCCCCAAAGACGCGCAACGCCTCAGTGATCTGAAACAAAAGACCCTCGATTCACGCCATTTTCCCCTAACTTCGCGGCTTGCCTGTCGGTCTGGATCTCATCCCAGCCCCATGTTCCGGGTACCTGCTGAAAGGGCGCGAAGTGAACTGGCCAATGACAGCCTCGGATTTTGAATTCGCGCCGGCAAGGACCAATCAGAACGTGTTTCCCCGATCGTCGTCACGTAAACAATCGTCGTCAAGGAGGTCACGTGTGCGGAATGCGGCGCGCTGATTGGCTGAGAGGCCTCGCGTGCCTTCCGGTTTCAGTTGTTGTGGAAATTTAAAGGGACGCATGGCGAGCAGGACGGACGTGCGACATCACTTCTCCGACGGATTTAGCTGTTTTAATCCTGGATCACTGCTGGATTTTGATGTGGATTACCTCCCAACATCGTCGGGAAGGACATGGATCGCGAGGAGGCTGTCGCGGATGCCCTGAATACGATAAATCGGGCAAATTTACGTGGTATAGCCGAGCCACAGCAATGGCGGACTTTGGTCGACGAGTACTTTCTCTTCGCCGACGGGGAGGAGGGGCAAGACGATCCCCCCGAGGAAGAAGAAGATGTTCAGGAGGATCTAGGGGAACCGGAGGATGCTGAGGACGATGAGGATGAGCCACTAGTCATCCCTAACCCCACGGACGACCTTCTACAGGCGGAGTGGGACGACTGCGAACGCTTCATGTGAGTTTTTGAAAAACTTTATAATGGCCGACATGCGGTCGGCTGCCCTATCTCTGAAACAAGTACGCAAAGTGCCTAAATCCCTTTCAATGTTGATGAAACTGCCTACGATTGTGCCCTAGTATGTATTCTAACTGCCTAACTAGTTTTTATCAAGTTTCAAAGTTGATTTCATGCCATAAACAGGGATGATCCGTCGGGGTTGTCCGGTGACCTACTTAATGGCGTCAGCTGATCCGGCCGGCCTGTAACGGTTATCAATCATGTCTCATGCCATTGTGGCCCTCAGGAAGGTGAACTAAGTCTAATATCATGTATGTTGTTGTCTTTAGATGTTCCTGCAAGCACTACAAAGACAAGGAGTGCAGTAAACAGTTCACGACGTCGGAGCTGGTCGCGCGTCGGCAGGAGGTCTTTCAGCTGTCCTCAGGTAAGTTTTTCATGAGATACATGTTATGCAAACCTGTCGCCACGACCATGTAGCTATGTCGTTCTTGCTCAAAACTATCCCATAATCCATGACAACGTCTTGAAGTATAACAGACAACTATTAACACTCAACCAGACCGTTTTTAAGTTAGTATTTAGGGTGTGTTAACCTAGTTCATGGGTCAATCCAGAAACCTCATTCCTTGAGTCACATGCATATCATGTACAGATTGTTATTATCCTAATCTACTTTGTTTTCTAGGCGAGAAGGACATGTTGCTACTGGGCATCGTCAGTACCTGCACAGACAATAGCAGCAGGCTGTCCACCTGGAAGAAGGGGATTAAGGGGAGAGGGGAGAGGCAGCACCAAAGAAGCCACTACCTCGTCGGTTCTCGGCCAGTCTGCAGGGACACTTTGAAGTTCATGTACGCGTGAGTAGCTTTGATATTCAACTTCTTTGCTAAACTAAGGTCTACCTAGATATCCCTACTATTAATGTACTACTTGAGGTAAATTACAAGATGAACTGTAATGTATCATAACAGAATCTGATCATGGCACTTACCTTCACAAATCGTCCATATTAATATTACAATACTTACCTGTATTTGTTGCCTGTGTCCAATGATTATTGGCCTAATGTAACTCTTACCTTGTGACCTTTCCAGCATCAGCCAGAACAAGCTGACGTCCATCATCAAGTGGTACAAGTGCTACGGGGTGGTGACCAGGCAAAAGAAGTCTGGCGGGCGACAGGCGACTGCAAGGATCCTCCAACTGGAGGACATCAGGCGGGTCGTGGACTTCATCAACTCCTATGCCGAGACCAACGCCCTCGTCCTGCCTGGTCGTGTGTCTTCCCACAAACGGGATGACATCCTCCTCCTCCCCTCCTCTTCCACAAAGGCCGACATCTACAGGTTGTACAGCAACGCCATGGAGGAGGCTAACTTCAGGTGTGTGGCTGACTCAACCTTTAGAAACCTGTGGCTCCAACTCCTCCCTCGCATAGTGTGTTCCCGCCCTATGACTGACCTCTGCTGGGAATGCCAGCGCAACAACAGGGATATCTCTGCCTCTAGTAACCTACCTGACATTGTGAAACAGGCCAAGCTGAAAAAGCAACAAGTTCACCTGGAGGTGGTGGCTCGGGAGAGGGGCTTTTATCAGGACATGGTCAAGTCTGCCAAGGCTGCCTACAAGGAAGCAGAGTCCCCTCCCCTTGGCCCCCACCCCCCTTGTTCTTCTGACACGAAGGTCCACATCAGTTTTGATTATGCCCAGCAGGTCCACCTTCCCTCCTTTCCTATGCAGCCTGGCCCATTGTATTTCCTTGTCCCCCGCAAGGTCGGCATTTTCGGTGTCTGTGCCGAGGCCATCCCCCAACAGGTGAACTATTTGATCGACGAAAGCCATTGCGGTAGTAAGGGGTCAAATGCTGTTATTTCATACCTGCACCACTATTTTGAAAAGTATTCCCTGGGGGAGAAGGCGGTGGACATGCACTGTGACAACTGTAGTGGTCAGAACAAGAACAAGTTTGTGCTAGCGTATCTTCTCTGGCGGGTCCTGACTGGCCGGCACCAGTCCATTTCCTTAAACTTTTTGATCACAGGGCACACCAAGTTTGCCCCGGACTGGTGCTTTGGTTTGCTTAAACAAAGGTTTCGTCGTGAGCCTGTCTCGAGCCTCTCGGAGATGGAGGCGACTGTGGTGAAGAGTACCCAAGAACGTGTCAACATTGCCCAACTTGTGGGGGACGAGAATGGGAAGGTGTTTGTCGAGTCATATGACTGGCAATCTTTTTTGACCCCTTTCATCAAGCCACTCAAGGGCATTAAGCAGTATCATCACTTTGTATTCTCTGACCAGAACAAGGGCCACGTCACCTTCCGGCAGTATGCCGACTCGGCCCCCGAGACCTTCAAGATGCTGACTATCGCCCCTGAAGCTGTCCCCCAGGAAGGCCCTCAGCCCACCGAATCCCCTGGCCTCCCGGCCAAAAGACAGTGGTATCTCTTCAAGAACATTCGGGATTTTTGTACTGAGGACACGAAGGACATCATGTGCCCTAAGCCCTCTGTACCAGAACCAGCACCCGGTCCAGGCCCCCGTGCCGTACCTCCGCCGGAACCAGATGCGGAATCAGAGCCAGAGGCTGGCGAGGGGGATGGGCCAGGCAGGGGCAGGGGCAGGGGCAGGGGCAGAGGCAGAGGTAGAGGCAGAGGCAGAGGCAGGGGCAGGGGCAGAGGCAGAGGCAGAGGACAGACTCCAGACACATCATCAGGATCGGAGGGGGAGGAGGAGGAGTTGGTCAGACAGCTGGAGAGGGAATCAAAATCTTCATCTGACTCAGAGGAGGAAGGCCCCCCACCCCCCCCTAGGGGCAGGGGCCGTCCTAGTAAACGTGCTAAACGTGGTCGTGGCAGGCCCAGGACCACCTGAGAACTATTAAGAATCCGTTTTGAACATTGTTAACTTATTTTTAGTTGTTAAGACTTTTTCTGATTTTAAGATTTTTACCTCGGTGGCTTTTCACTATTTTAACGACCAAAGACAATCATGAACATTCCAAGAACTTTTATAGACACATTATGGATACCCAGGGTACTTAGGGTCATCACAGAGTCGTTTTTAAGAAGCCAAGATGAGGTATTGTGATCCTTTATGCTTGCCGTTCTAGGTTAAGTTGTTGTTTCAGATCCGGATTTTTGTCACTTTTTGCAGCGCCGGCATGAATAAAAGTTTTGTATATAAACGCATGAATTACTGGTATTTGTTAGCTAGAATAGTGTAGAATGACTATGTAAAGTTTCAGGACCAAGGATTGATTACAAGTGTATGTTGCTAGGGCTTTATCGGAGGACCGCGGTAGCGCGCGGTAAGAAAAACTTTGAACTCATTTATCTCAGTTTCTTATACCCGCATAGGCGCGGTTCTTTTTATTTTCGTCGCAACTTATCTCAGGCCCTAGATATCGGATCTAGACATGCTATACCTCGTTTTAAAGCTAAGAATTAGTATTTTCTGATGGTATACCTAACTAAAAATCTTCCCCGTGCGACATCCGACTCACTTCGCCAAAACGGGTCACATATTCTTTTTAGGTTTGGTCATGACCACATGTACACATAATTAGTTTGTATCAGTTATGTTCTGTTTAAGTTGTGTTTCAACTACACCTGATCAGCACATCACTGTGATGTTACATTGATGTTCATAGAACGTCATTATTACGTACTTTTTATGGGATGTCATAGCATCCCCCTAAAATCATGTAACTGTTACGTAATTTCATGTTGGGTATAGACCGACCAAAATGGTACATACGCAGAATGGTTCTTTTACATTGCTTCTTGCCTTGGAAGGTCTTACAATTCTCTTTTGAATGTTATATGGGATGTATGATCTCATTTCATGTTCTCAGAGAAAATCAATTAAATACAAAATCTGCAGCATCAAAATCAGCATATGGAATACAGCCTTAGAGTATGAAACCAGAATACCAACAAATAGTTACTTCTTTCCCAGAATTGGCACTGTATCAGTCACCTATCCTTGGTAGGGAGAATTAGGAGCCATGGTATCAGGATCTCTAAAATGCCACATGACAATCTAAGAAAATCAATATTTGAGGAACAGCAATATATACAAACGTCATATTTTTGGCTAGGTCGTTCTAAAAACTCCATTGATATAGATCTGCATAGGTCATGACTAGATTAATTGGTTTTAAAAATTGCAGCAGCAATGGTCTCCGTTAATCAATAGTCCCTTTTACCATTTTCAGTTAATCATAAAGTAATCAATAACAGGACAATAACATAATCTATGAAATGTACACTGTAAAAAATTAACCGCATAATTAATGGCAACTGTGCTGCCAGTCGTATACCGTAAAAGTTAAAAGTAACCATAATTGTAATATGTCCTTGATTCATACAGAATAGCACCTTATTAATGACATGGCACTAAACAGTGGATACTATGGGAACATATAAATAAAATAGTTGTCAACCAAGTTTGATATGTTGAATTATCATTTTTCTGTGATTATATTGATATCTGACTTTTCTTCTTTTTTTTTTTTTTATGAATTTTGCAACATATACAGAGAATCTGATTGATCCAGTATAAAGTCACATCAAACATACAAAACTTGAATTCCCTGTAAATATGTGATTGTTTTTGATATGTGCAAACTGCTAGACTTTGATATAAACTAGCATATAATGTTAATCTTAATCCAGGATAAATAAATGAATGAAAAGAAAAATCTGTTGCCATTTTTCAAATTTTGGTATGGAAATATAGGTGTTACATTCATTATTGTTTTATTAGAGTTACAGCTTGGTGACCTCATAAATGGGAATTTTCTCCCCATCTAAGACAATTTGCATTGTTTAATAAAAGTTCATTAGCTTCATTATGCCCCTCCTGAATTAAGGAAGCTTCTCCAGACATAGGAATATCATCCTGACAATCATCCTAGCACATAGAATATTTCCTTGGCCCTCATTGTCCTTTGATGAATATAAAAGAACAATGAATAATTTCCGAAGTCCATGAATCCAATATCCCTCGGTCCATCTTGTCCAAAGGCTACCAGCCAACTGACTGAGGTGGCATGTGTCAGGCAGGACCCCATGGGCTGTGAGTTGTAGCAAAAATGTTATAGCTACACTAAGATACACAACTAAGGCAGTTGACTATTCAATTTTCGTAACATTGTTGATAGTAACGCCCCCTACGAAGGTCCGTGTAACCAGGTACAACCAAAAGAGCAGTGCATCACTTACAATGTTTTTCGAAATGTAAACAGATGGCGATGACGTCACAAAAACGGCAAAACAGACAGCATGTTGTATCTGGTTGCACAGACTCTCATAGGGGGAGCTGCCTTCGCGACGTTCACTTCAAAACGTTACCAATTGTTTCTCTTATTTTGGAGGCTCGTTGGTTGTAGGCTGGGGAGGTGTCATAAGGTTACCAGGGTAACCAGGGATTAAATTGTGGAGTTAGTATACTCTGGAGGCACTGGTGGCAGGTGCATGGTAAAATGATTATTTTTGGAATTTTTTTAAATGTTTTTATTACGAGTTCAGGGTTTCGTTATAGACAATCTTCCTACACCTCCAACAGCTTTAAATACATCTAGGTTGATTACATTAATTAATGCTAACATAAACAATACCTTCAATCATGACATATTCATTTAAAAAACACAGTTTGGTAATTGTATATAAATTCTTTTTTTTCCATAATTTATGACTTGTTGGTTAAATAATGTTTCAGATCATATTATGCACTAATTAAAGAAAGTTTTAGGTAACTTTTGTCAATCTAAAGTGTTTTGAAAAATATAACCAAAAGAATTATGAATCCTAAATGGTTACAATCTTTCATTGATTCCAAATTTATTTTTTAAAGAACAAAAATGACACTCAAACAAAACCCAAGTATAATAGTTAAAATCTATTTAATTAATTTTCCCTTTCCATTGTCAGCTCATTTTACGGTACTTATCTATAAGGAAAAAAACTGGTAATGCACAGTGAACTACCTTCAATGAGAAATTATGGTACTAGTCAGTGAAACAGAACATGCATTATATATATATCATTTCAATTCACTGCCCATGTGTTTGTTACCATAACAAACTTTTATTTAATTCTTGAAGGTTGGCTGAAGCCAAGGTAAGGACATGTATTGGAGATTAGAATCACTTTTTTTTGCATCACTACATCACATTGGGTACATTATTCAGTATATAATATGATAATTTTGCTCCACAAACACCTAAAGCAGTGAACGGGGGAAGTGAGTGAGTGCTGGATGTTTTACGCCATACCGACAGCCAAAGTCATTTTCATGGCGAAGTAGTGAATGGTGAGGTAAGAACGGTGAGATTCGGATGGTGGATAGGCTTCCTTTCTGGTGGAGAGGTGGTCTACTTTCAGGACTGGGTAAAGGGAGATGCAACAAAGTGGTACAAAGCTGACGAGTATTTCCCTGATCACTGGAAGCCTATGACTTAGAATATCTCAAATGTGTGTCCATATTTTCAGAGCCAATTCACAGAGCTGATAATAATTTCAGTGTAATGTCAAATTGGAGTCCCAAATGTCTATTTCCCCCCTGTAAAGCGACCACTACTGTGATGAGAGACCTCAGCCCTTAGTAAGAAGTCCTCCCAGTCACCCCTGACCACTCCACACCTCTGCCCAGCCTATCCACTCACCGACCTATCCACTCACCTGACGGCCTCAGCCCTTAGTAAGAAGTCACCCTGCTAGTCACCCTGACCACTCCATACACCTGTCCAGCATCAGCCCTTAGTAGGAAGTCACAACCCTGTCAGCCACAACCCTCAGTAAGGAGTCTTCCTAGTCACCTCTGACCACTCCACACCTCTGCCGGCCTCAGCCCTTAGTAAGAAGTCCTCCTAGTCACCCCCGACCACTCCACACCTTTGCTTGGCCTCAGCCCTTAGTAAGAAGTCCTACCAGTCAGTCCCTGACCTCCCCACACCCCTGCCCGGCCTCAGCCCTTAGTTAGAAGTCCCCTCACTCACTGCCCGACCTCTCCACACCTTTGCCGGCCTCAGCCCTTAGTTAGAAGTCCCCTCAGTCAGTGCCCGACCTCTCCAGACCCCTGCCCGGCCTCAGCCCTAAGTAGGAAGTCACTTCAGTCACCCCTGACCAGAAGTACTGGGTGGCATGGGCACTCACCAGGTGTCTTTTTGTCTCACCTTGGCCACCCCTCACTTCCCCTACCCCTTCTGAAGTGCAGGGCAACATATTCGCTCACCAAGTGTGATATATATTATCATCTAACAAAGCCATAGCCAAGGGGGTTTGGGGGGTTTGTACAAACCCCCCTTTGGAGGAACCCTCCTTTAATTTTTAACGTAAAATATGACACTTAATTAAAAAATGAACCCCCCCTCTGAGAACAGCTGGCTATGGGCCTGATCTAGGGAAGATACAGTGTTTATAATAAAGGAAACAATGGTAGGACGATATATAGTCTCACCTCGACTGGCCTGTGGTACCCCTTCAATAAGGCGACCACCTCACTTAAAGACCACTTTTGGCTCAGTCCCTAGGGTGGTTGCATTAGAGAGTTTGTACTGTATTAACATTTCTAAAAAAACAACGATAGTTATTTTATAGAATTTAAAGAGTTATTATATCCCTTGTATTCCAACATCGCATCTGAGTATGGAGGGTATCAATGGGAGGTATAAAAGTATCAAGCTCTATCATCAGCATCCGACTCAATTTATAAAATCATTGATTATTTTGTATTTTCTGACAATTGTTCCAGAATGTGCAATATAAGATAATAAGATTTTTTTAAAGTTATGATAAGACTAATAATATCAATGATATTTATAAGCCTGATATGCACAATATAAATGACAAGAATAGATCATTATGTTTTTTCCTATCGGTCATGAGTAGAAGATGTGAAATATGCCTGACAGAAAAGCCTAATAGGGTCCTCTAATTTCAATGATCCTTTGTATAATTTCACGCATCTAAATCTGATAACAATCTATTACAGTGCATAAACTTAGGCCTAACTAGGAGTAAAACCATGCATTCATTCATGTACTTTAAATGATAATTTATCCTTATCCTATGCAGTTAAATGCTATTTGACATTATAGTATGTGTATGCAATACATACATCGTGCAAGACTAATCCAGAGATTGTCAGGTAAAGTTTCTGTATGTTATTATTATTGTGCGATAGTCTAACTTTTTTATAAGGCCACCATTAAAAAAATGTTTGTTTCCTGTCCAGGGCCCGACTGACTTTTTGAGGGCCGACTAGGGACCTTATTTTCCAACCTCCCGACTGGTTTTCTTTCCTGGCCACCTGCTGGACAGGAAACCATTTTTTTTAAGGGTGGCCTTAGGGAGAAATAGGACATGAAAAATACAGGAGGGTATTGGTATATCTCTATTTAATGCACATTAAAAATATTGAAAGAATCCTTTAAGTCATTATTTTACAGGTTACAGTTTATTTTTCTGAATTTACCCACATAAAAATGCACAATGCATGAAATTACACCAGCAGCGTGAAATAAGACTAAATACGTGAGATACTACAACAGTGTGGGGATGTAAACCTGGACAGATGCTGCATCTTTTTTTGTGATAAAAAAGACACTAGAAACATATTTTCGGGGGGAAAGCACGAGCCAAATTTGAGATAATCATAGCAACACATTCCTTGATCACTTTTAAAAAAGAGAAACAAAGCCCAGAATTATCAAGTAATGTGCACATTTTCGTGTTAAATGTGCCAATATGGGTGTATTTTGGTAAAAATTGGCAGAATTTATATCTAATTTTCACTACGATTTTCTTAGATACCTCTTGTACATATCATAAAAGATATTTAGTAAAAAGCATAAGAATAGAAAAGAAACTCTTTCCAGCTGAGCATAGAAAGGTGCAAAAAGAAAAAAAAGATTATTCACGTGGTAGTACTTAAAGACATGTCCTTATGCCATGCAGATACATTAAATTAGGTAAGATTGGTATGTTTTAGAATTGTTTGTCTCCGTACCAAGCAAGTAGCACAATAATGCATTACAATATCTATACATTCATAAACTTTTCTTTATCCAAGATTGATTCATTCATTCACCTGATTATAATAGATGGTGATTCTGCTACAAGTTTAATTTTATGCAAGATAGTTCTGGTGCATTAAGGTTAGACTACAGTAATACAGGGCTATTCTGCGTAACTCTCCATAATGGATGTTTCATGTTTCATCACTAGAGGCCTTGTTGTATAATATATATCATTGAATAGATGATTGTCAGACCTATCTTATGATATAAATAATATTATCATGAATAAAGAAATACTTGTGAAATCTGATCAGGAAATTGAAAAATGAGTTTTGAACACATATTCTTTTAATTAAAATAACTTTCTTAATAATGAACAGAAATGCATAAAATCTTAGTGACATGTAGTTTATATCAGTATGGAGGGAACCGTGTCTCGAAATTTTGATCTAAGTCTTAGTTTTTATTTTATGAAATCTAGAAAATAAGGTTGAAAAAAATGACAAAAAGTTTCCTTTTTTTTGACATAAAATGAAAACTAGGCTCTACATTAAAAATCTAAGACACGATTCCCTCTATATGAATGTAGTATACAATCAACTAAAGTTACAAAGTTGTGGATAAAATATTAAAATAGAAATGTTGATTCAAAAAATAAAAGTGAAAAAATAGGTTTTTCAATAACGTTATTCCTAATTCAAATTCAATATCAATATCGGCTCTACCATGTTATAGAGAAAAATAATATCTTTTATTTGATATATGAAACATGTAAATCCCATCATTACTCCCGGAGATATTCGAATTCTACAAAATTACACTAATTACCGGGAGATAATATACTTAATCAGAATGCCACAGACAGGGTCTAAAAATCGGGACTGTCCCGGGAAAATCGGGACACTTGACAGCCCTGGCCCCAACTTATTGTAACTCCAAAATCTAGATTAAACAAGACAACATTCTAATCTAGCTTAAAGCATGTACGCATAGGTAGGACAATACTTTCTAATCCTGTCGAATCCAATCTAATCCTCACCTAATCTAACCCTAGGCCTAGGGTTATATTAAATATCTATAGTCCTCTAGTCCCTAATCAGGTTTTTAGAGGATCGGATTTAGGTTAGACCAATCAGAATTTCTGTAACAAATCTAGTTAAGGTACATACGAGCCGTTGCCCCTAATCACTAATTTCACATCATCTGAAGAGGCCGTATTTGAATCCTGTTTACTTGTTATGGCACCAAGGCACTATAATCGGACCCACTGACAAATTGACCTGATGTTCTCCCCATCAAAAAGTGATCACAGGTCGGTAAAGTGCTGAGAATACATAACAAAAAAAGACAAACAAGTATGTTCCACCAACGATATAAAGTTTAAATGTGTAAAATGTAGATGTATTGTATGTAACTAGTAGCTACTAGAAAATATAGACTTACTATTGAGCTGTGCTTGAGGTTCTTGGAGGTCCACGCCTGGGTCAGGAGGATGGTCAAATCCGTGTGGAACTTGTTGATGTTGATCGCCCAATTGCCCACTCGATGCTGGTTGCAGAAAGATTGGAACCTTGTTCCAGAACGTTTGTTTTCTCCCATTTCTGTATGTGACTACCTTCACTTTTCTATGGGTGGCTCCTGCATATTTCCCCTTACGTTTAGTTGCTTTCTGATGTGGTTCCATGATTCTGTTTTCGCCGCCACACCACACAATTGGCCGGAAGTTTGGCCACTACACTGTGACGTCAGTCAAAGTGTATGTGCGGTATATTACCACAAGATGGTACTGTGAGTCAAACTAGCCTAGCGCCATCTGTCGTGATAATGGTACAATATCCCTCTCAAAGAGTCTTTCAACAAGAAGACAATTTTCAGCATCTCAGTCATCTGATGACGCAGATGAAACATCTGATCTTCTGTAAGCATCATCATCCCGTGTGACAAATACTTTTAAGAGAAGGTGAAAACGTGTATTATAGTGCGGGCGATAAAACAAAAACGTTACCATTGGAATGAATGAGTGAAGGATGGAAATGGACAAGGAAGACGAAACCATACTTTGTTGATATGACCAACATGTCATCTGATATTGATATTATTATACCATCAAAATGCTTATGACAGTGAGAGCAAAAATAGTATAGCTACACTACTGGTCCTTTATACTATCATTGGCGAGAGGAAGATATAGGTCTGGTCATAATCCTCCAGTGCTTGAGAAGGCAATCAAACCAATAAATTTGGGTAAGTTATTGTTGTTCATCCTTTCATACTTACTCAGGAAATAAGGTATCAGTTTGGGGGTTACAGGATCACAGAATCATTTTAAAAGCTGTATCTAAAAATCCCCATTTATTCCCATTATTATGACATAGCAAGGACAGTGCCACATAGTTAGTTTCTGCCTTGTATATGAGTGACCTTCAGTTTTAGATTTGTCTGTCTGAGCCTGTCATCCTTGGCCTGCGATTTTTATTTTATCAAGTTGTGGTAATTTCCAGGCCATAGGTTTAAAGCATTTAGGAGGTTTATTCCCTGTTTATCTTTTAGGCCATTCACTTGACATGGGGTCAGAACTTTTGTTTTTAACTGTTGGTCTATCTTATCTAAGGCCTTAAAGGCTTGACTTTTAGATTTATTCTTAATTTTTTTCAACCGACAAAATCAATTTATTTTGGTTTGAGGGCGAATCTAATTTTAAAAAATTATTCTTAATTTCACCCCTATTTTAGATTTTTACTTGGATGTTCTTGTGTACAGGATACCTGTATATGCAAATTAAGTTTTAACCTTAGAAGTATCTGTATCTGAAAAAGATCTTTGTAACACTGAAGATTAGAGTACTTTAATAAATATTTTTATATCTTAAATATTTTTGTTGTCTGGTCATCATTTACCTATTATCAACACTAACGGCCGAACCTGGGAGTGATTCCCTATTTCATAGCAATACCCCCAGGGCGCGCTACAGTACGTAACTTACTGACCAAAAATCCTTTTCAAAATGCTCGATCCACCACTAGCAGAGGAAATAGGGCGAGGAGATCACCCCTTTTTGAGAAACATCACCTGTACTAAATACTGACCCAGAGACCCCTGTCTGTTTTCAAAACCCCAACACACACATCCAGCCATTGAGAGGGGAAGTCCCCTCTCCCCCCCTCCCAGCCCCCAGGCTCTCATGATACGTGGAGTAGGGGGATGGGGGATGGAGAGGTTGGCCCAGATTTCCCACTCTCCTGTATAACTCAGTCGGCTGGTGAACGTGGTCTAGAGCAGACACGAGACAGGTGAGCTTGTTTGGTTCTGGAAATATGCCTAGCAATATTATGTATTATTTCATTTTTTAAACAGGTAATGTCCGCAAAAGCTGATACTGGTGATACTGGTGATCTAGGAATCGTGCCACAGAACAATCTGAATAACGTGTAACACACTTTTTTTACAGACTATTTATTGTATTCTTTGATTTAAAGATTTTACACTTTGGGATGAGTATTAGTCGAGATATTAATGTAAAAATAATATAGGGGATTTTAACATGGGAGTCTATGGGCAGAAAATACACTCTATACATCTTGATTCAGAAATTTGAAAAGGTGTGATGTACATTTCGTTTGCTTACTGTTCATGGTTCGGATGAACATAAAACAATTACATACAAAAGAGTAGAAAGATTTTTTTTCCATCTATAAATCTTCCACCCAGGCACCATGACAGGCCTGCAAGCATTCCGAGAGTGCTATTCAGGACAACATTTCAAAAAGTACCCTATAAATGAGGACATTTTACTAAAAATCAGGACAATTTCACTTAATTTTGGACAATCTTTTTGACTGTGATTTATGCTTATATTTAAAATATATGACATTATAGCAGGCCTACCGAATTTATACAGATTTAAATGTTTGGATTGAACAAATTCCAGGTAGGCCCCAGACTTTTCATGGCATGGATGAACAATGACCATTTGGGGGAGGGGGGATCCTCCCTTCCTGCCTTTATGATTATTTAGAAATTATAACAGAAATAAATTAATCTCAGCAACAACAACAACAACAAAAACAACAACAATACAATTTAATTGTTAAGTCCAACAGAATAAAATTACTGAAATGTTCAGATTGTTCATAACTACGTTTATAGATCTACTTAACGGTCAGTAATGATAATGTGACTGTCATATTTTATCAACAAATCATACAGACAAAAATTAATGTAGCCTCATAGCTTCCATGATCAGGACATTTATTATCCAATTACAGAGGCCAACAAATCAGGATTGTCGTTACCAAGTCAGGACAGTTGACTGGCCTGTCATGGAATTGTATGAATGTGTTCCACTCAACTATAATGACAATAGCCTAGTTCCCACTGTCTGCCGGGGTTTAGTCGATACCACTCCCCAGTCAACGGTGTGATGTTATCATAATGTTGCAGCAATGTTCTGGTTGGTTCTGTTTTTGGTTCTTGTTACATTCTTTTGATGACTACCAATTATGTCGCTGTAACATACTGCTGTGATGTTGTGCTGTGATGTTATTACAACGTTTTAGTTACGTTCTTCAACCCAAACAGAATGTTCTTATAATATTCTGTTTTGGTTTTGTCCTTACCTCACCAAAAAATAATGTTATAATAACATACTGATTCAGGGAGGTTTCAACCTCACCATCAATAACGTAAATGTAATTTTTACATGCCATCTTAGCAAGTAACAAACTGACTGAAAAAGTAGGTTTTTCTTTTTTTGATTTGTTAACTTCTTTACATGTAACACATGATCTTCCAGAGGTTAGATGAATAATAATACAATAATATAATATGGTAATATAAATTAAAATGAATTTTACATGATTGATGAGCAATGAATAAGTTACAGATTCTCCAAGACATAGTCCAGGGTCATGTCAATGTAAGGTCAATGTGCATTCATCCTCAGTGACAAATCAATTTAATCATTTTCTTAAATTTAACCTTTGTGGTTGCCCGCTGTACATTGACTGCTAACATTTCCCATGTTAGAGACGGTTGCAGAACGTTTCTGTTACGTCGCAAGCTGGCTGGGTCCCTAGCTCACAGTACCACTACCAGCAGGCTATAAGATCTGAGACACAAGAGACAACTCAAAAACCTGAACATTTTCAGTAACCTCGTGTCCATTTGTCCTTACCCATGTTCTCCTAAATTCACCAAAATGTAACTCTAAAGGCACATTCAAATTGCAATGAAAATACTTGTCCTGTTAATGTACAACACTTCATATATAATAACATTTTAATGTCTAGCCAGAACTCTTAACTATAGCTATGTCATAAAAAAAGGAAAACAAAATGAGCTGTTTCTTGCTGACCAGGTCTATAGTCACCACCTTTCAGGTAAAACAACCAGGTGTGCCCCCACTCATTTATCATTCTAAACCATGGTAGACAGGGAGAACAACGGAAAAGGCCATGATCTACGATGCAACAAAATGCCAACCGATTTTCTTCTCATGCATTTTTCGCATATTTGGAATGACTTTTCACTATGTAAATACCATCTTCTGATATGGATTATTCAAAACTCTTTGGAAAATTACACATGTTATAAGAAAAATGATTATTTGATGAATCGGTTGAAAATCAGCCCAAAATTGCATCGTGGATCATCCCCTTTATGCGTATTGGCTCCAGTGAAGCGGAACCATATAATCTCATAGCACACACCAGCTTTCACTCGATCCATGGTGATGTCTTTATCTTAACACTTTTAATTATAACTCTTTGTTAGTATTCATTAAAATCGCAAACAATAAGCAAGATAAATGCACCTCAGAATCCTAATTGTGCATCGCACATTACAATCAAATTTTGAAAATTTGGAAGTTTTCATATTGTTATGATGTAATTAAAACAAAAAGCTTTTTCTGCCCAAAGACTCCTATGTTAGAAATCTTGATTTTCTTACTCTTATATCTCAGGTAATACTTTTTCTCCAAGTGTCAATTTTTCTTGGTCAATGGCTAATGATATGTATTAAATTTGGCCCATAAAACTACACTTGATCACTGCTTTTTTACTTGAAAATCATGGATCACTATGTGAAAGCACCAATGGTTCGATGTCAGGACTGGTTGGAGTGGCACAAGCCTGGATCCTATGGAAATGATTTACATTTATTTCTGATTAAAAAAAGGAAAAAATCATAAGTTTCTAGAAAATAAATATTTGACACATGAATTAACTCTACATTTGACTCACTTACTGTTTGGTGATTCAATGAATGTTTGATAAGTTTTCACTTGGTTTATGTCAGGAACAACACTTGTCTGTGGCCGAACATGACTAAGGGGTTGTTCCACACTGATCATAATTTTAAGATTGTACTTTCAGTTAAGATATTTTATTTTTTTTCATGGTTGAGTTTCAGACTTTATGATCTTATGTCCCTATTGTTATCTATATATTGTTAGAATTAAGATAATTTATTATTAAGAGCATCTTATCTTAAATTTTGTGAGATGTGAGAAATGCATTTCCTAGTGTGAAACGCGCCCATAATCACTGGGCTAGCTAGCACCTCGTGATTCTATCGCGTACAGCCATGGACTCATGTTGCATCTGCCACCTGGCCCACTCCCCAACACTCGAGCAAACTACTCCACACTGCTGGACTTTGTCTAGCCTCCATACTTTTTTTTATCCTCCATACTTTTTTTCCAACTCAATGAGTCATCCATGCGCTGGGGTGAAGATGGGTGGGGTCCCCATGTTGCCATGTTAAATTTGAGAAATCATTATAAACTTGTCATTATCTCTTAAAAACGGCCAGTAAGGCCAGAACATGCCCTTGCTGCCCTGTCATTGGTGGTGTGGTCATGATATCTAGTACTCCAGACTTTTACACATCTAAAACACATTTCACTATAGGAAAGTTAAAAGAAATTCTGAAAAATCAGCTACATAATTCTATCAGTTTGCATTGGTAATAAGAATTTAAGCCAAACACCCCCAAGTACTTTTAACCTGCTTTCTGTTGGAAGTAAAACAGAGGCAGGGAGAGTTGGGGATTTATCTCTGGATTTTTTTGAGTTACAGACTGTTACTAGACTGTTCCAAACCTCAGGGAATCATTACCTAATGTTTATCATTGGATTATTATTTGGATTGCCAAGAGAGCTCCTTCAACAAAAGTTAATGGATTAAGGTTATATTTGAACAGCAGCAGGGGTCTTCTGAAGTAGGTGTAGTTGGGCCACCTAAGGCCATATTCCAGTATGCGGTGTGTTACCACTAGCTTTTTTACCATCGCAAGCAATTTGCGTTTCAAATACGAACATGTTGGTTTCTGCCTCCACAAGCATTCAATAGAAAACTATATAAAATCATTTGAGGTGGCAATTGCATTGGGTCAACACAAGTAACACAAGTAACACTGCAAGTACCACTGCAAATGAATCCTTATATTCCATATTGCGGTGCCTGCTTTTACTTGCGATGGTTATTAAGATTGCTAGTAAAATGCCCACTGCTAGCAAAACACCGCAAAGTGGAATATGCCCTTTACACTTAACCAAGATTGGGATCTTGCTAAGGCACTCCTATTAGATCTTTCTTTGATGCTCTCCCCTAGGGTTAACACTGGTCATGAATATTTTCATCTAAGTGGAATATTTTGTGAAATATTCAACTCAAGTGGAATATTTCTTTTATGAAAAGTAGTGCACTAGTTGCCTTGGTCTCTATAGATCTAGGCAGCAAGATGTAACATTTGGAAATTTGACTCTGCTATGTTCCAACAGTGCTACTTGTATGCCTGAATATATCAAAATATCAAATCTTGAAAGTTTGTGATAGCTATATATGCCATATATTAATTAATATGTTCAATTGTAATTTTGGTCAAAACTAACCTACTCAATTAAGAAAAATGCCTTAAGAATTTGAAATATGCAGATTACTGTTATTCAATTCCCATCATCATGAACCATTATGCAACAGTTATGCTTTGACTATTTGGCCATAAGAGCAAAACTCTACATCACCCTTTTTTATGTGTGCAATATAATGTAACAAAACAATATCATTCGTTTGACATTTTCAAAGAATTTGAATTAATTCATATTGGTGCTGAACATGATATTATTCATGTATATTTTCAGATATACCTGTGATCAAATGATAAAATTAAATAATGGACCCCAGTGACATCCCTGTAACACATCATCAATGGAAATACTTCAACAACAGAACCATAGATAACGTATTAGGATAGGATTGTGCCTTCTCTCTGATGTATCATCAATGGCTAGATTATGAAAATGGATGGATCCATATAATGAACTCAACATGGAATGAAATGCCATGGAATCTGTAATATTAGCTGACCAGAGTTATGAAAAGTTTTTTTGAAAAACTTTTAAAATACCTCTCCAAGTTTCAAAATTAATACTTGATTGATTTGTGTGTCAGTAGCTTTTTTTCTCAAGTTTGATCTGTGGCTCATAGTTGACATTATTGCATTGAAACTGAACATCTGAGTATGAGAGGACACATTTTCAAACTATGTTGTCTGGCCACATTTATTTTCTTTTTTGTCTGTTACAAGTTGATATTTAAAGAGAAATACCAAAGATGCATAATCAACGGAATTTTTCCATCATCAAGTGATCGTTATGTAGCTGCCGCCTTTGAAGGCAGACTTGGAAATCACCTTTTCATGTATGCAAGTTTGTATGGAATGGGTTTGAAGACAAACCGACTGCCCATCGCCTGCATGGATTATGACATGCGATACCTTTTTCCTGATCTATCATTATCAACCTGCTCAAGAAGAAAGTGTCTCAGCCTGAATGGACCAAAAACCTTCCAGCTGAGGGAAAAGTTTTATCATCATTATGATATTGAAATGCTTAAAAATTTGACAATCTCCAATGCTGGATATGCATTTGTTGCACGACATTTTCAAAATATTAGGTATTTCATTGAATTTAAAGAACAAATTCGAAAAGAATTTGTAATACGAAAAAGTTTTCAAGAAATGGCAAATCAATATCTTCTTCAATTATTAAATCAGATTGGACACAAAACAAAGCAAGAAGTCAAAAGAAACAAGAAAGGAGATATTCAGCTTGGTCAAGGTATTCCTGTTCTGATTGCTGTTCATGTGCGGGGAGGGGATATGCATGAACATCAATTTGTGACCATGCCAAGTGCATCCTATTTTCAAAATAGTATGGATTATTTCCGAGGAAAACATGGTAAGAATGTCATCTTTGTCATAGTTACTGATGATCTCAAATGGTGCAAGGAAAACTTAAAAGGAAATGACGTCTACTTCACAGCAGACTCAGGAATAAAGAGTGCGGAGGAAGATTTTGCTATTGCTGTAGCATGTAACCACACAGTGATTTCAGTCGGGACTTTTGGATGGTGGATAGCCTTCCTTTCTGATGGAGACGTGGTGTACTTTAGGGATTGGATCAAGGGAAATGCAACAAAATGGTATAGAGGTGAAGAGTACTTTTTGAATCACTGGAAGCCTTTGGTTTAGTCTCTGACGTATTTGTAAAATTTAGAAGTGCTATATGTTTACATTTTTGTTAAATTGAATTCGTAGAAATGCTTTACAGTACTTATATCACAAAAGATTGATTTTATGTAAGTTGGAGTTTATCCAATATGGTGTTCAGATGCTATCTGGGCACTATGTTATATCTGTATTACATACAGAAAACAAAATGAATGGCAAATTTGTATGCTTGTTCTGTATCATTTTATTCTATTCTGGTCGCGAAAATGTGAAAATTTCCCCTATACAATCAAGGTTCCTTTGAAAGTGGATTATTGGAGAAGACTTCCCCATGTTGGGCGAAACATACCTCTCAAAATGTCATTGAATACTGTAAGATCTAATGTTTACGGTACAACACAGTCTATGTATATTCTGTTTATCGATCATTATTACTAAATAATCATCAGTATTTTCACAGGTATTCATATGTATTACATGATGGTATGAATGATAAAGTGATATATTTTGGAACAGACTAAGTTTTTTATAAACAGAATATTTACACTTAATCATTGTCTAAAACACATGCTTTGTCAAACATTGCCTATCTGAATCAAATTTGTTCCACAATCAAGTACCTAAGAAGAAGACACCCCATTTAAATTTGTATTGATCTTGGATGGAACAATAACAATCTGAAGTCTTGTATTATATAATTGGTATAGATACTACATTCTCTTTTAGACTATGTACATATATTTGTTCATTGTGCAAGTCACCTCTACTAGATAGAGCAATCGTAAAGTGCAGATGTTCTATTTTCATCTAGTGTTCCTGTTGAATTCTGAGACATATTCCAGCAGCATTATTTTTCATGATTTGGAGGTCATCTTTGGCATCTAAGTTACATGATTGTGATATAGATCCTTGTTTTACATATTGCAATAGCCATCAATGTATGAATACACTTTCTTAGAGGTAAATACGGATGTTTGGTATGACTTCTTAAAACCCGTGACAAAATTCTGAAACCCATGGGGTGGTTAGAGGGATATATGAGGTACATAAAGAAACTTATAAATCCCATGTCACCATTTTTATTTTTCAAACGTTTTATATATCCTGGTGGGGGTAAGGAAAATTTCCTTGTGTGCCCCCCCCCCCCATCCAGCCATAATCTTTACATTTCTGATCCTTGACAACTCGACGTTGAAGTTAACAAACAGTTACAAAAATTCAATTATCTATACTTTCCTGGTATAATAGGTTATAGGCATTCATCCTGGGTGCCTATATATCACATTACTTTTTACGTTGCCATAGGATCCGACTCCGGTTGTTACCCCAATCTCTCAATCCATCTAAACCATATAAATCTCTTATCTGTCCATGGATGAAATGAGATGATCCCACCTTTTATGCCAATGATATATGTACATGTGAATATCATTGGTAGTGACTGAGTATTGCTTATGTAACATAATCTGAGAATTAAGTTATTGGCAGGTGGCAATGCAATAGTTGCTCACTATAGCACCAAGTACCAATGTTCAGGCAATACACAAAAGAAATTTAACAGAATTGATGCCTGGTTGGTGTTCTGGTAATAGTATTTGATATGTTTTTTTACTTAGATTTAAGCGGCAAATAAAATAATATGCAAAATTCTCTGGAACTTGTTCTTTTTTATGTTATTACTATCACCTATCCTTATGTCAAAAATACTGTTTATTTGATAATCTCCTGGTAAGCGAAAGTAAACTACCTTAGGTTTCCGATCAGATATGATATGCTGCAGTTAAAAAAAGTTTGAGATCAACCATGAGAAGAATTATGCGTCTTAACAAATTGATGAAATATTGATCTTTCCCCTTCAAAAATGCTTGCAAATGAATTTTTCATTAAACAATCCCATTAAGGATAGAGAATGGTGATTTTGCCTTTTTTTGCAGTAGCTGCATCTTTGAATCATCAATGATTCAATTTTTGAAATATCTGTTTAATATTTCTCATATCTACACTTGAATATGTCCTCTACATAGAGTTACATGAAATAAGATTGTTCAATGAAAATTGACTGAGTAAATGAATGATAGAAACGGAAATTTGATTTTTAACTTTTATTTTTTGAAGGTGGATACCTGACTTAATATTGAAGGTATTTATTGGACACTTTAGATATATATTTATAACATTCTTATGCAGGGAACTGTGTCTCAGATTTTAAAGTTAAATTTTAAGAAAATATTGAAAATAAATGTGAATTTTTTTTTTAAAAAGTACCCGTTTTTGTCAATAAAATAAAAAGTAAGACCTAAAACAAAAATCTGAGACACAGTTTCCTCCACAGTAATGTTTTTGCATTACCCGTAAAGTCTCAGAATTCCAGAGAAGATGTTGATGAAGTTATCGACATTCAAAGAATAAAACTAGAGATAACTAGAGAAAAGCTGCCCTTTCATTTGATGTATAATACATAAATCAGTTAGCAATATTGGCAAAACTGTTGCAATTTTACTGAAATGCCCGTTAGTCACCATTCTCTATTCTTAAGTTGAAGACAAATTATCAAACTGTTATCAAACTACCATTTACAGAAAAGAAAATTCAGGTCCTTCATAATTTTCCCATATTCATAACGCTGATGTACCAGACAGTAAGTAAGGGGAGGATGTTTCAAGGAGTATGAAACTAGATTTTGCTTTTTGTCTATTTAACCAACTGAAAGGTAACTCCAAAAACAATGGTTACATAGACAATTTTACATAAATAGTTATAAATGCTAAAACCCAGACAATGATTACTTGTTGGTGCCATCTGGTGGATTTATGAGGCACAACAAGGACAGGTGAATTATATCAGGTGTGTCAATGACACGCTGGCACCCAACAGAGACTGTCATTGTTGGTCAGCTTAAAATGCAAAAAAAAGAAAGAAATTCTCTACTTAGATTGTGTGGGGCCGTTATTGGTTTCCCAGGCTAGGTAATAAAGCTAGGAATTTCTCACCCAACCTGAGTTTGACTCATATGTTCTTGCAGAAGGATTTATAGTTGGAAATAATAACTGGCATCTATAATTGTCAAGAACATTCAGGATGTGCAAAATATTATTTTGATATTTATAGACATTTTTACTAGCTAAAATTCTATTATGAGAGCACAATATGATTTGAGTTCTCAATATTGTGTATTACTCTCTAGATGTGATATTCCTACCTGTGCTGTAGGAGCCGGCTCAATGTTTGCCGAGAGAAGCGCCAGCTCAATGTTTGCTGCATGCACCTTTACAGGGTATAAAAAAGGAGCAAATCCCTGACAAATGGGTCAGGAACTATAGTCTGTTCCCACAGTGTTGGCTTTTCTCATAAATAGGACTGTTAATGATACTCTAAGTTGAAAAAGTTAATGGGGCTGGAGCTTACACAATTAGTAATGTCTGGAACTCAACAATAGGAGTTTTATGAAAAAAAACAGTTTTATAACAATTTATAAGAATGGGCTGCCCTAGTCTCTCTAGACATTCTCGGATTCGGGACCCCTTCATTATCCAAGTAATTCTATGAAAGCATTAAGGTTCCCTTTCAGAACAAGTGTTTGTGATGCTGCACAAGAGTAGGGAATGTGTGTGAGATCATGCGTATTTGTGTACAAGAAAGATAACACTGGAAGTGATGACATAAGGTATCACATTGATCATGACCATGCAGGAGTCTTTGGGGCATAAAAGCCAGAGTTCTGGCATGGAATTAACAGTTCCTTCTGGGTTCTCAGTGTGTCAACATCAACTTCCTTCTTCCTTTCTACTTAAGCGGTTAGGGTAGCCAATCACAAAGAATGACATAACATACCTACACAGTACAGTAAAGGCCGTATTATACTATGCTTTGGCTGGTTCACGTTTGGGCCGTTTTAAACGCGTTTTTGCCCACGCGAATAGCAAACGCAAATCTGTGCACCCAACGCGAAGTGTGATATAGAAAAAAAGGTTTGTGTTAGCAATCACATTAGGTAACATGTTCGTGTTGGCATTTGCAACCCCCAGCGTGATCATAAACGCATAGTATAATATGATTTATGTTGGTATCTAATGTGACCCAACGCGTTGTGTAATATACTCTTAATACGGTCCTAACACATACCGTTCACGTTGGGCAAAACCACCCAACGTGTAATACGGCCTTAAAGCCAGTTCTCTTCTATGACTATACAATGCACAGTAATGACTATGCTAACGATAAAGCATGGCTCGAGCAACATGATAAGAATGGGGGGTGAGGCTTCAGGGGCTAGGCCAATACAATACAATCCTGTTCTCTATGGTGCAGTCCCAAGGCACACTTCCCCCACTTTTGGCCAATCATCTGAGTAGAAGTATGGCCTAAACCACCCCTTTTTTCCCTTCATCTCTGCTCCTTCCTTCTGCACTATGTGGTCAACCCTTGTGTGCGAGGCACAACCTCCAGTTCAGAAATTCCCTTTTCTTCGAACCTCGCTTGTTTTCATGCCTGGGCATGGGGACAATGTGGCGTATGACCCCACTAGCAGATTGCAGGAACAACAATATGTGAACCACCCTACACCACAAATGTATAAGCACTCCAGATGAGCCCAAAAAAAAGTGTCACATAGGATAAGGGTGCTCACTCAAATTCAACAACATTAAAATTAAGGATTGGCCCAACAGGTGGAAGTACTCATACCAGGTTGGAACTCATTTTATTTCACTATTTACTGATGCACAAAACATTCTCTTGTATTTAGTGTGTTTGGCCTAGGAACCACCCAACTGTTGGGGTTTGGATTATGATACCAGAAAATGATGGCAGTGGCAGGGGACTCGGAATCGCTGTTTGTCACGACTGGCGATAGTCTGTGCAGCAAAAAATTGATCGGGCTCCATGTCTCCAGGCTGAATATCAGGAATGATTGATTGGTCATCACTACTAGATTTTCACTAGGCTTTCCTGTTAAGGTGGTAGGTAGGAAGACCCACACTATTGGTGATGGGGCTCTTTTCCTCTTCATACATTAAGGCATATTAGGACATAAGATTGGTACATTATAAATGACAAGTAAAGGCATGTGAGAGAGCTTGGTGGGTTGGAGATGCCATGGCGTTCATGATTATGAGGTATAGTGACATGATAATAAGATAAACAATATGAGCTATGTGTAAATTGAAAATCATTGTGTATCTAGAAAAAAAATCATCCACATAGCATCCGCCATGGATCAAGGTCTCCTACTGGCCCTTCCAACTTATGTAACAAACCTGGATCAACTGTGTTTTAAGATCATGTTCATTTCATTAATTTTGTCAAAATAAGAGTGGCTATCACAATGACCCTCAGCCAAGTCAAATGCAACTAATAAGAACTAATTAAAGGTACTTAGGGGTGTTCAGCCTAAATTCTAATTACCAATGGAATCTGCTGCAAACATGTAGGCAATTTAGCTTCTATATGGAGGATAACATGGACACGGTATAAACAATTTTCACCTTTAGTGATAAGAGTTAGAGCCTGATAAAGAAATTGGTCTTCACCATTGGCTTCAATGGGAAATATCAGTCTTCTCGCTCTGTAGAAAATACTACAATTGGAATTCTTATGAAACTTTTAGAATAGCTAGCATTGACCAGAAAGCAAATATTTAAACAAAGAAAATAGATTTTCACTATTTGTGAAAATAATTATATTGAAAAAAGTGAAAAATTGAGGTATTTTTGGTATTCATACCATGGTAATTTGATACCTTATTACTCTAATTAAAAAGAAACACATTGACTTTACTTCTCTCAGTATCATTGGGCCTATAAGCAGTTTAAAAACGCTTTAAAACATTTTTTTTGTAGTTCTTAATCTAGATGGCGCCCTGAACAGCATTGATTACCTTTAACCCAATGTGTAGCTTCACATAACAGCATAAGTAGGAACAGGGGACTTTAAAAGAGGTTCAACACCACCTGTGACCTTACACCTGCAGGGTTTTCCTACACCTATCCACATAGGGGGCAGCACCTATGACTACTGATTGTGTGTGGTTATGACACTAAGTCTCAAAATGACACTAAGTCTCAAAAACCTGTATTTTGAGGCTTAGTGTCATACACATGACACTAAGTCTCAAAATATCATAAAATGACAATAAATCTCAAAAGTTTGCATTATTATTGTCAGAACATAGTATCTAAATAAGCTATCATATTATAATGTTGTATTTTTACATGATGCATGGCACCAAGTGTTTTAGACTATATCTTTAATAGCATTTTCAGTAGGCCTAGATATAATAAAGGACCTTATTTCACATTATGAGGCCTATAGCTAGGCCAAGGGATAATACTGCTATTGCTTACACAGCCAAGTCAAAAGTTAGTCTTCCTCTCACTCAAGGTATAACTGTAAACAAATCGAAGGCTTGATTTAATAAAGTAGCCAAAATAGACTAGATTCATAAATCATAGAATTATTCAATTTTTATTTATTTATCATTTATTATTATCAAATTTGTTTATCATTTAAACTTTCTAATCATTACTTATTACAATGAACTCTTTTTATCCATTTATTATTTATATTTATATGGTTATCAATAAATAACTTTATTTATTAGCTTTGTCTCTTTAATTTTTATTCATGGTTATTAATTATATAATTATATAGCTACCATAAGTTACTTATCATTATCAATTCTATATTTATTTATTACCTTTTCTCATTATTGATTATATACTTTTACTTTTATTAATTATTTTTTAATTTAACAATTACTTATTATCAGTTTTTTTTATCTAATTATCATTTATTTGATTTATAGTGAGGCTAAATGAAAATAAATCTGATTTTGTCATTTAGTCCATATCATCATTAGTATTAATTGAGACTGAGTGTCATTTCTGAGGCTTCATGTCATTTTTGAGACTTAGTGTCAATTCTCCCAACCACAGATAGCCATTTTCATAAGGTCTACCTGCAGGTTAGCCAAGAACAAGATGCATGCTGGGTAAAATGTCGACAAAACACATGGCTTTAGCATGCACTTTTTCATGAATTGTGTCATTATAACTATGTAGATTAATATTGTGAAATACTAACCATCATAATTTTTTGATAAATATATACACTTCAAATTTCTGGAGTTGTTTGACAATTCATTCACTATATAAGGATGCATTACAATTATATGTTTATTTTCTGTAGTTTTTCCACACGTTTTGTCGAAAAAATTAGTCCAAATTAGCCTGCAGGTCATTGAACTTTTGAAAATCTGCTATCCATGGTAGCCAGAATTTGAGACTAAGTGTCATTTTTGAGGTTTCATATAATTTTTGAGACTTAGTGTCATTTTTGAGACTTAGTGTCATTTTGAGACTTAGTGTCAATTTGAGACTTAGTGTCAATTTTGAGACTTTAGTGTCAATTTTGAGCATTAGGTAATGTGGAGTGTCATTTGGAGACATTGTGTCGTTTTTGAGACTTAGTGTCATTTTTGAGGTTTCACAACGTTTTTGAGACTTAGTGTCATTTTTTAGGCTTCATGTCATTTTTGAGACTTAGTGTTATTTTGAGACTTAGTGTCAATAAAATTTGAGACTTAGTGTCATTTTGAGACTTAGTGTCAATTTTGAGACTTAGTGTCATGTGGAGACCCTAAGTCTCAAAATGACACTAAGTCTCAAAATTTTGAGACTTAGTGTCATTTGAGACTTAGTGTCATAACACCCTGCCTATGGGACCCTGCACATTAAAGAACACCTACCTCGGTAACAGTGTAGGGGTACAGTCTCTACCTTCTCATAGATACGATCATTTCATAGATGCGATCATCAAAAAGCAGAATTGTCAAGACTTTGTTCTCACCATGATATGACCATAGCTGCCGATACGGTGTAAAACCCTAATAACCAATCAACCAACTATGACTCCCGAACAGGTTATAAATGTAGCATGAAGGGTAATTTTTTTTATTTTTTTTTATTAAATCCAATCTTATACAAATAAGTTCTTCCTTGGATAGCGTGGTATATGAAACAATGGAATGATGAGGGGTGAACAATGTAGTCTCATATACAGGGTATAGGCATATATCATAACATCATTTATACAATTTCGTCTCAATTTCACGTTTAAAAGACCTCCTATCACACAGTGATTGTTGAGTTGCGGACAGATTGTCCCATAAAGTGACTCCTCTGTAATAACTACTATTTAAGACCCTAGTAAGTATTGTAAAATCTTTCTTAAATTTGATTTTGTCCACACTACGTGTAACCACCATATCATTTGGCTTTACTGGCTCCAAATAGTAATCATTCCACCGTAAGCTATACATAATCATCAACAACTGGATCTGTCTACGTGCATGAAGAGGCTGTATATCATACAATTCATATAAATGTGGGGTATCAACATGGTACCCACAATTATATCGAATAGATCTTAAACATCTTTCTTGTAATTTGTCTAGCTTAACAATGTCAGATTTATTAGCACTATCTATAACAAAACTGGCATATTCAAATAATGGTTGTATAGTCTGTTTATACAATTGTTTAGCAATTTCTTCAGTTATATATTTCCGAATTTTCTTAAAATTATATAACCGTAGATTTACCTTCTTCCAGACACAATTTACAAACTTTTCAAAGTGTAACTCACAATCTATATTTACCGTTAAATATGTATACATATTGACAGTCTCCAATTCATCATTTACACAAAGGGATGAGCAGTTAGACCTTTTTTTATAGTCAAACAGCATATGTTTAGTTTTCTTAGTATTGATTGTTAATCTATTTTGTAGACACCATATTTTTAAAATATTGTAGGCCTCATTACTCTTAACCATAGCACTCTCCGCTGTCCCTCCACAACTAAACATGACAGTGTCATCAGCATACATAATTATATTTGTATCACACTCCATAAACTCCTCGAACAGATCATTAACATAAATGATGAAAAATAATGGCCCAAGACATGTCCCTTGCCCAATACCATAGTGTATGTCAAGAGAATTTGATACTGTTTTCCCAATTTTAGTACTAATTTTCCTCCGTTGCATATAACTAGCACACCATCGAAGTGAATTATTATCAAATCCATACAATTTAAGCTTATGTAATAGTATATTTAGATCTAATGAATCAAATGCTTTAGAATAGTCGACATATATTGAACTTGTGAATTTTTTTAAATTAATATTTTTATATAGCTCATGTAAATAAGAAAATATTGCTCCCGCAGTACTATGTCCGGGCCTGAAACCATGCTGTCTCGGGTCTAATAATTCATTCACAGTAAAATAGCTCATGATCTGGCCATGAATACATTTTTCTATAAGTTTACAGATAATGGGTGGGATAGTTATCGGACGCCAGTTGTTAATATCACTTAAATCTCCACCTTTCGGTATTGGGGTTATTATACCCTGGATCCAAGTAGACGGTACCATAGCATAATATAACGACTGATTAAACATAAATGTTAATTCGGCAATCAGAACCTCAGAGCAATCTCTAAAAAGTTTACATGGTATGTGTTCAATTCCTGAAGGTTTACTAATGTTCAGATCTCGAATAATTTTGTCAACTGTCCCTGGACTAAACGCCTCAAAATTAAACTTAATCCCACTATTTTCAATTCGTCGAAAGAAATATCCCTTTTCCCACGCTGATTTATTATCCTTGCTTAACCTATAACCTATTTCACTATAATGTGTATTAAACTTATCGCATATAATATTTACATCTGAGATCTGAGCACCAGTTACGTCATCAGTTATTAACATAGGTATGTCATTCGAATTTTTGGAGTTATATCCAGTTAAACGTGGTAATAACCTCCAAAACCGTTTTGGATCATTCTTATTCGGATCCAATAAAGTACTAACTACTTCACGCTTAGTGTTGCATATCAGATTTACAACAAAACGTTTTTGAGCTCTATAAAGGGACTGATTCGATATAGAATTATCTTTAATCATGATTTTATATAAATAATCACGATATTTAATATTCTCTATAACATCAGTGGTAAGCCAAGCTGGCCGTTCCTTATATACAGACATCTTCCGCAGTGGACAGTGAACCTCAATATGTTTCCTAATTATTTCAAGAAAATTTTTCCATAATTCCTCTGGATCTTTATGAGGATCCCAGAAGTTTTCCCATAACAAATCATTCATAACATCATATTGAAGTTTCTCCTTATTATAACTTGTGTAGGATCTACCCATAATATATTCTCGATCCCGTGTAATTTTTTTTTTTTTCGAACAACAAAAACTGGCAAATGGTCAGAAATTGGTATAGAGAGAATTCCACTATCACTAATGTAGTGCATATTTGTAAAAATAAGATCTAATAATGACTTACTCCTATTTGTTATTCTAGTATAACCTCTAATGACTTGATGTAAACTATAATCATCCATTAATTCTCTTAGTATTTTATAACTAGGCTGTCGTGTTTTAGAATAGTCAATATTAAAATCACCACATATCGTTAATTCACACTTATCAAGCATACTACTGCTAAGTAGCTCAAGAGAATTTGATACACGAAATAAACCATTTTCAATATTGGCACTGAGTGGCCGATATTCAACTCCCAGAACTTGCTTTTTAAAATTTGGCTTTTCAATTTTTAACCATAATTGTTCAACTAATGCATTTGATTCTGACATATCATCAATAACAGTTGTATAAGTAGATAATAGCTCATTAACATATATTAGAATTCCCCCCCCTCTTTTTGATGTGAGGTTTTCATTTACCCCACGGTCTTGCCTAAAAACCTTGTACCCATCAATGTCAATTAAACTAGTGGATAAATTTGTATTCAACCAAGTCTCTGTTATACAGATTATACTATAACCTTTAAAATAGTGAATAATTTCAGGAGCACTCTTTAATAGACTTCGTACATTTAAATGTACTATACTAAATCCTTTATGGTTTCGATCCATTTAGAGGAAAAATAGTAATTTCCTTTACCATCACATACCACAAAATCGTATGAATAACATTTCCCCATGAGACATGAAAGATGAGTAATAATGAAAAGTGCAGTAGGCTCAAGGCCCAACATAGTGTGCGGGTATATACAATCAGTGCCTATAATTTTCGGCAGGATTGCTAGACATAAGATCATCATCAATAGACGATCATAATAGATCAAATGACAAATCTGACACTTACAATTTAAACAGTAATATGGTTCAGCTCCGTGGGGATGTACATCAACAGATCAATATATATTCAGTCATTTACCCATACTTAGTATATATTAATAGTATTACAATTGGTTATGTAATAGAAACACACAGTATCAACATAGATGTGTGATAATTGTTTAGCTGTTCCCGTGGCAGTGGGTCAGGGCTAAAATACACCCTCGTGACATACTCAGCGATAAGGCCAAGCCATATACGAAGTTTGGTTACACTCAATGTAGCTGCTTACTTTATTTGCGCACAGGCATTCTCTCTTATCAGATCTTCTCGCAATTTTACCAACATGTCCCCTAGCACATTTTTCCCATGCCATGTACCGTTTTTGAATTGAGGGCTTTTCAAATTACAACCAGAAGCCCAGAATTCATCTTTTGTCGTCTCAATTAGCACAAAGGGCGCTGTCTTGATTAAATAATCCCTGAGTTGTTCGTTTTGAGTGAATTTACACCTTAAAATAGCTCTCATTTTATCCTCTTTTATAACATCCCATCCTTCAACATACCCCAGCCGTTTTCCTATAGATTTCGCCACTGCAGCATGTGGGGTTAACATGATTGCATTGAAAATGTCTGGCCGTTTTGCAAATTTGGCTCGTTCCGCCTGGTAAGCATGCTCTGAGGACTTATACATAACCCCATCAAAAATCAGCGTTGTCAGATAGAAATTACTAAGCTCAGAACCAGGCGAAAAGAAACCTATACCTCTCTCCGACATCTCCATGCATGATTCCCGTAGGAAGGACAGATCTCGATCAACTGATTTACGTTCAGCACATGTTGACACAACAGGATTTGGTTTACTAGATTTTACAGGGACAGAAATATTTGATTTGTCGGCAATGGGGTTTTTTTCTGAGGTTTTCTCAGGGTTTTTTACTTCTTCTACATTATCATCAACAATGACAATAGAATCTTGTGTAGGGTTATCATTTACAACACGTTTAGGAATTGTTAGTTCTCCTTTATACCAGTCTGTCGGGGCCGTCTTGGACGGTGCCTCACGCTGAAGCACTTTGGGTAGATCATCAACATCCTTCCATGTATAACGCCTACTGTCAATGGTCACATTGTCTGTACCCGCAATAACTGCCATACGTAGTTCTCTGGCTTTTCGTACCGCAAATCTCAGTTTCGATTTTCTAATGCGCTTCTGAAGGCTTTCATCTGGTTTGAAAGAGAGTCTGTAGTAGTTCTTTGTGTAGGCGAGCTGTGGAGCCTTGCTCAGCATCATGTTGCGGATATGTTTCGAGACGAATTCCACTTTTACAGGTCTCGGCCAGTCTCTTACACTTACCCTGCCTAATCGAAAAATCACATTAAACATTGACTCGTTTAGATTTAGGCCAAGGTTCATCCCCAACATACTAACCCTCTCATAGAGGTTTTCACCAGGCATTTCACAGAGCCCCTCGATTATAATGCTCATAGGGTTCTCGTCATCAGATCTTACTTCTGGGTGAGCAGCCTTGTAGGTATTTCCTGTGCTGAGAGAGTCTGTTTGCATCGACATCGTTGAGGAATTAATCTTCTCCTCCAGCTTCACATGGGTGTTTCTATACTCATCAAGGTCAGCGGCCTGCTGCTTGACAGTACACTCTAGTTGCTCAATTCGATCACATAGCAGTTTGTAATTGTCCACAACGGTTTCTTCAATCCTATTTACCTTCTCCTCATTTATTGCAGCGGCAGCCTGGATTTCGTCTGTTATCTGCGATACCTCTTCCAACTCATAGAGGATAGTGCTAATCTCGCCCTCATTTTTCTTACCAAGGTGAAGGGTTTCAGATAGGCTTTCATCGTATACCTGCAGTTTCGTATCATATTTTCCAAGTGCTTCTGCCACACCTTCCACTTGAGCTTCAATTTTCTCGGCCAGTTTCTCATAGTTCTGTTCAATTTCCTTGAGGTCATCCTTGGTTAACATGTTTGCACCAGTAAATATTGTGTCAAGTTGCATATCGTTTACCATCTCTTTTAGACCTGCAATTTCCGTTTGTCATTCAGTAAGTGACAAAGTTGTAATCCAAAACCCTGATAATTCATATATTCAATAGATTCTCTCTTCTTAGTCTATTATAAATCTAATTGTAATAAAAGTATTATTTTAGACATAAAACATAACTTTCCTGCAAAAGTTATATTTTGTTACCCCACAGCATGCAAGCTGCACCAAGTGCAGGCAAGGGACTTCCAGGTGAAACAGAACAACTTGAATTAAATCTCAAGTTTTAGAATTAGGGGTTTAAAAACTGGTATGCTTAAGTGGGGTGCATTGTGAAACTACAAAAATTTAGATTCACTGGCCCCTCCCTTTAAAAGAATCTCCTATCTTTTTTCAATGATATTCATATACAAAGTTTCTTTTTTTTGGAAAAAGTATATCTATCCCTGTAGAGTCCCCCAAAATTCTATTTTACTATTTTATTTATTTATTTAAAAATGTGCATTTTCTCTGGAGATTCACATGTTGCCTTTTTATAAAAGTAAACTTATAACCAACTTGTTAATAATTATGAGGATGATTATTTTAAAATCTGTATAACGTTTGATGTGGAAATTTAAGTAATTTTGCATTATGTTGCAATACTTAATCAAAAGATTCCACAGTGATGCCCATTTTCTCCTCATTTCTAGTATCGTATATTTATCTTTTATTCCCCACACTTTCGGGAATTTTGAACTTGGAGCAATTGTCTTCCAAAGTCAATTTCTTTTAGTAGTAAGGGGGAGACCCTATTTACTCCACTCCCCCAGCAAACCAGGTTAGGTACATATAATTAAGACATTTGTGTACACAGGTTTGCTCTCTTTCCTCACCATGGGTGCCACAAAATAAAGTGCTGATCCACAACCACTGTGGTAACCATGGATGGATGCCCTCTTGTGAATAGTTATCAAAATCACAGTGAGACAAATCATTTTATATCATCCTACATTTCATGCTTGTCTGCTTTATTATTACTTGGTCATTTCCTGCATTATAATATTCTTTCCTCAGAAAAATTGAGAGCATTGAGGTGCAGTAATAGGCCTCTCTGTCCTGCAAATATGTAGACAAAAGTAGATCAACCAATATTTCTTGTTAATGGTGTATATCCTTTTAATCATCAATTTCACTGATTTTCAAGAAATACATAAAAATTGAAAGTTTGGTTGGCATAATACTTGCTGTCCAACAATTATCTTTGAAAGAAACAATATTTTTTGCCTTTCCATCATTTTCTTTTCATTATTTCCCTAAAATAGGTATTTACCATATTAGGTAATGTCTCATCAGGACCTTAGCCATGGGCAACGCTTAGGGTACCTTACAGTCCCTCATCCAGGCTGAGCCAGAAAATTTGTGTCTGCCTGTAGAACCCCTCTCCACTGTATGTTACCCTTTTATGCCTTGTGGTACCCCTGTCTGCCCTGTAGTACCTCTGTCTACCCTGTGGTACCCCTGTCTGCCCTGCGGTACCCCTGTCCGCCCTGTGGTACATCTATCTGACCTGTGATAGCCCTGTCTGTCCTGTGGTAGCCCTGTCTGCCCTGTGGTACCCCTATCTGCCCTGTGGTACCCCTGTCCACCCTGTGGTACCTCTATCTGTCCTGTGTTCCCTCTGTCTGCCCTGTGATACCCATGTCTGCCCTGTGGTACCCCTGCCCACCCTGTGGTACCCCTGCCCACCCTGTGGTACCCCTGCCTGCCCTGTGGTACCCTTGTCTGCCCTGTGGTACTCTCTGGCTGCCCTGTGGTACCCCTGTCTGTCCTGTGGTATCCCTGTCCATCTCATCTCATCAGGACCTTAGCCATTGGCAACGCTTAGGGTACCTTGCAGTCCCTCATCCAGGCAGAGCAAGAAAATTTGTGTCTGCCTGTAGTACCCCTCTCCACTGTATGTTACCCTTTTGTGCCTTGTGGTACCCCTGTCTGCCCTGTAGTACCTCTGTCTGCCCTGTGGTACCCCTGTCTGCCCTGTGGTACCCCTGTCTGCCCTGTGGTACATCTATCTGACCTGTGATAGCCCTGTCTGCCCTGTGGTAGCCCTGTCTGCCCTGTGGTACCCCTGTCCACCCCGTGATACCCCTGTCTACCCTGTGGTACCCCTGCCCACCCTGTGGTACCCCTGTCCGCCCTGTGGTACTCCTGTATGCCATGTGGTAGCCCTGTTTACCCTATGCTTCCAATGTCCATCCTGTAGTGCCCATGTCCACCCTCTGGTTCCCTTGTCCTCTATGTTGTGGTAGTTCTGGCCACCCTGTGGTTTCCTTGTCTGAAATGGGGTACTGCTGTAACAAAAAAAATTCAAGTTCTTTTTGTGAATATTCTTGGGGTGTCCCCTTAACCTAATGGATGAATGCACTCATTGATAAGGAGAGAAGAATCTACAGGTGTTAGCTATGAGTGCCCTAAATATCATAAAATGTGAAATTAGTTTTGCAAATTTTCCTCAGGGTGGTCTGACATACAAGAATCCGCTGTTAAGACCTCCTAAAACACGAAAAAACGGTTCTGAGATAGGAAGATACGTACATCCATTGTCATTGTGTCATAGAATGTTGTATATTAACAATTGAGTAAATTTTCTTGGGGTTGTCCCTTTTGCCCAAAATTTGATAAAAGGTAACCTCAGACTTTTGATATATCAAATAGCTGTTGTATCATATAAAAGACGTTTCACCTACATGGAAGATCATTCGTACAAATGAATGTGCTTTAATAATGAAAAAAAATTATTACAGGTGTGTGCAGAGCCAAAATTATCTTCGCATATCTACCAGTAAAACCGCACAATCTAGTCATAAATTTGCAAATATTTGTATAGCATTTTAACTTTCCTATATAAATTTGAGGCCAAAATTCACAAGTTTTCGGACAAAATTTACAAATTTGTGCAAATTTGCGAGCATTTGAACACCCCTGGACCAAGTTTGGTAGTCCTTCTCTGCGGGCCCATCTTGGCCTATGTCCACCCAGTCTGGGCCAAGAGGGTGGTCAATCAGCACTCTCCTCTCAACTACATGTCTACCTGAACAGGTTAGGGCTACAATATGGACAACAGGATGCACTTGTTTTTTCAACATAATGCTGAAATCTCAGAAATGCTGTTTAACTGGTTAGAGCTGATGAAACAATCTAACTGATATTCCTAGCCATTTATGACAGGTTTTTGCCCTGCTTGGGGTGTTGGTATCTATTTTGCCCTAACAAAGATGTGTCCCCTCAACAGGGGAGGCCTGGATGCGTCACCTGCTGTAATGTAATCACCCCTGCACAGCTGTAACCATAGTCACCATAGGTCAGTTTAGAACCCTGACAACTTCTCAAAAACATTGAAAACTCATCAAAGTACATTGAAAATTATGTAACAAAATCATTATTGATGGATCCATCCTCATGAGGATGCCTACTCCATAGACATTTATGTCTACATAGTGGTTACTGGAAAGACATATGTCTGCATGGTGGCTACTTCCTGCTACCAGGGTGACATAAATTATTCTTTTTCTGACTGGCCATGCTCTATTAAAACCAGTTATACTGGTGTCCTAGATCTTTTTTGATGAGGTACAGCAACTTTGAAGTTTAGGTATCGAACACTCCAGACACTTCCTATTTCAGAAGTATAACACGTCTTATTTCAGATGTATAAGTTGGAGGCATTTCTGTTGTAAGCAGCAAAGGTAGAGAAGTGAATTGATATTACTAGAGAAAAGGTAAGTATATATTACCTATCATGTATAATTTTATATCAACTCATATCCATATGATGTGAAGTTTCAGCAGAATGAGCTTATACAGTAAAATGCATCTTAGAGATTGGTTTCCATGGAAACTAGCTATTTACTAGGTTCCATGCAGACTTTAACATCGCAACACCTTGTTTTATGAAGTAGAATTGTATATTCTTCTTTAAAAACCTGCAAGTGATTGGTATTGAACACTAACTCTTTGTTTAAGGCCCTTTGCTTATTCGTTGGGAATGGTAAAGACTCTACTTCTTAACTAGCAAATACTCTGTCTGGCCCCGAAGACATATCATACGGGGTTCCTCAAGGATCGATGATTGGGCCTTTATCCTTTACGTTAATGATCTTTTAAGCTTATACCCCACCGACGGTGAGGTTTAAATTAGTCTCTACGCAGATGATACAGTTATCTATGTAAGATCAAACACACTGCGGGATGCGTGTGAAATTTTACAAACAGGGCTAATTAAGCTAACAAACTGGTGTAGCAGAAATAAGCTAACTATAAATGTAAAAAAGACAAAACTTATGGTTGTGCAACCCCATGGCGAGCAAACAGAAGTAATCTGTCCGACAGTAGATTTGATGGGTACTCCTCTAGACCAAGTTGAGCACTATAATTACCTTGGCATACAAATCGACAATAAGCTCAAGTACGAAAAATTCCTAAATGATAAATGTAACACCATCAATAGGAAAATTTTCCAGCTAAGTAAACTTCGGAAGTTTATAACATGTGAAACGGCTCACACCATATATAACCAGACAATACTGCCATATTTTGACTATGCAGATTTTATGATTGACAGGGGGCCACAAAGCAAGCTCAATCGACTTGAGGCATTGCAGAAAAGATCATCGACAATCGTGTGCACCCAGAGTTGGATGTTGACAGACTAGGGGAATTGTGTGATATAACCCCACTGGTATATAGGTGTACCGAGCACATCTGCTGTCTAATGCGTAGGCTAAGTAGAAACCCATCGATGATAACACATATTCGTCCAACTATTAGATTGAGAAGTATGAAGCAAGTTAAGTTTCAAAGTGCAAAACGCAAATATGAGAAATTTCTGAAAAGTTCCATGTCTAGGGGTATCTCCCTATGGGACAGGTTGCCAGTAGAGATCCAACTAAAAACAACAAAAGTTAAGTTCAAGCAATCTGTAAAAGTCGACTCTATTCGGATCTGGCATGAAACTGACTTGTATTGGCGTTGATATTAGCATCCTGGAACCTTGAAAGTAATCATCAATATCCATTTCTCTCTGCCCTGTGGTAGCCCTGTCTGCCCTGTGGTTACCCTATCTGCCCTGTAGTACCCCTTTCTGCCCTGTGGTACCCCTTACCACCCCCGTGTTCTACACTGTGTGTCATATCTTGAATATATGCCTTAAGAATTTGAAATATGTAGATTTCTGTCATTCAATTCCCATCTTCATGAACCACTATGCAACAACTATGACTGTTTGGCCACAAGATCAAACCCCTACATCATCCTTTTATATATATGCATAATATTGTAACAACACAATATCATTCCTTTGAAATTTTCAAGGAATTTGAATTAATTGATATTGGTGCTGAACATGATATTATTCATGTATATTTTCAGATATACCTGTGATCGAATAGATGGACCCCAGTGACATCTCTGTAGTAAATCATCAATGGAAATACATCAACAACAGAACCATAGATAACATATTAGGATAGGATTGTGCTTTTTCTCTGATGTATCATCAATAACTAGAATAATTATGAAAATTGATGGATCCATATAATGAACGCAACATGGAATGAAATGCCATGGAACCTTTTATATTGGCTGACCAGAGTTATGAAAAACTTTGAAAAACTTTGAAAATACCTCTCCAAGTTTCAAAATTAATACTCGATTGATTTGTGTCAGTAGCTTTTTTTCTCAAGTTTGATCTGTGGCTCATGGTTGACATTATTGCATTGAAACTGAACATCTGAGTATGAGAGGACACATTTTCAAACTATGTTGTCTGGTCACATTTATTTTCTTTTTTGTCTGTTACAAGTTGATATTTAAAGAGAAATACCAAAAATGCAGAATCAACGGAATTTTTCCATCTTCAAGTGATCGCTATGTAGCTGCCGCCTTTGAAGGCAGACTTGGAAATCACCTTTTTATGTATGCAAGTTTGTATGGAATGGGATTGAAGACAAACAGGCTACCCATCGCCTGCATGGATTATAATATGCGACATCTGTTTCCTGATCTATCATTATCAACCTGCTCAAGAAGAAAGTGTATCAGCCTGAATGGACCAAAAACCTTCCAGCTGAGGGAAAAGTTTTATCATCATTATGATACTGAAATGATTAAAAATTTGACAATCTCCAATGCTGGATATGCATTTGTTGCACGACATTTTCAAAATATTAGGTATTTCATTGAATTCAAAGACCAAATTCGAAAAGAATTTGTAATACGGAAAAGTTTTCAAGAAATGGCAAATCAATATCTTCTTCAATTATTAAATCAGATTGGACACAAAACAAAGCAAGAAGTCAAACGAAACGAGAAAGGAGTTATTCAGCTTGGTCAACATATTCCTGTTCTGATTGCTGTTCATGTGCGGGGAGGGGATATGCATGAACATCAATTTGTGACCATGCCAAATGCATCCTATTTTCATAATAGTATGGATTATTTCCGGGGAAAATATGGCAAGAATGTCATCTTTGTCATAGTTACTGATGATCTCAAATGGTGCAAGGCAAACCTGAAAGGAAATGACGTCTACTTCACAGCAGACTCAGGAATAAAGAGTGCGGAGGAAGATTTTGCTATTGCTGTAGCATGTAATCACACAGTGATTTCAGTCGGGACTTTTGGATGGTGGATAGCCTTCCTTTCTGGTGGCGACGTGGTGTACTTTAGGGATTGGATCAAGGGAAATGCAACAAAATGGTATAGAGGTGAAGAGTACTTTTTGAATCACTGGAAGCCTTTCGTTTAACCTCTGACATATTTGTAAAATTTAGAAGTGCTATATGTTTACATTTTTGTTAAATTGAATTACATAGAAATGCTTTACAGTACTAATATCACAAAAGATTGATTTTATGTAAGTTGGAGTTTATCCAATATGGTGTTCAGATGCTATCTGGGCACTATGTTATATCTGTATTACATACATAAAACAAAATGAATGGCAAATTTATATGCTTGTTCTGTATCATTTTATTCTATTCTGGTCGCGAAAATGTGAAAATTTCCCCTATGCAATCAAGGTTCCTTTGAAAGTGGATTATTGGAGAAGACCTCCCCGTGTTGGGCAAAACATACCTCTCAAAATGTCCTTTAATACTGTAAGATATAATGTTTACGGTACAACACAGTCTATGTATATTCTGTTTATCGATCATTATTACTAAATAATCATCAGTATTTTCACAGGTTTTCATATGTATTAGATGATGGTATGAATGATAAAGTGATATATTTTGGAACAGACTAAGTTTTTTATAAACAGAATATTTACACTTAATCATTGTCTAAAACACATGCTTTGTCAAACACTGCCTATCTGAATTGAATTTGTTCCACAATCAAGTACCTAAGAAGAAGACACCCCGCTTAAATTTGTATTGATCTTGGATGGAACAATAACAATCTGAAGTCTTGTATTATATATTGGTATAGATACTACATTCTCTTTTAGACTGTGTACATAATATTTGTTCATTGTGCAAGTCACCTCTACTAGATAGACCAATTGTAAAGTGCAGATGTTCTATTTTCATCTAGTGTTCCTGTTGAATTCTGAGACATATTCCAGCAGCATTATTTTTCATGATTTGGAGGTCATCTTTGACATCTAAGTTACATGATTGTGATATAGATCCTTGTTTTACATGTTGCAATAGCCATCAATGTATTAATACACTTTCTTAGAGGTAAATACGGATGTTTGGTATGACTTCTTAAAACCCGTGACACAATTCTGAAACCCATGGGATGGTTAGAGGGATATATGAGGTACATAAAGAAACTTATAAATCCCATGTCATCATTTTTATTTTTCAAACGTTTTATTTATCCTGGTGGGGGCAAGGAAAATGTCCTTGTCTGCCCCCCCCCCCCCCCCCGCCAATCCAGCCATAATCTTTACATTTCTGATCCTTGATAACTCGACGTTGAAGTTAACAAACAGTTACAAAAATTCAATTATCTATACTCTTTCCTGGTATAATAGGTTATAGGCATCCTGGGTTCATCCTGGGTGCCTATATATCACATTACTTTTTATGTTGCCATAGGATCCGATTCCGGTTGTTACCCTAATCTCGCAATCCGTTTTGTGAATATCATTGGTAGTGACTGAGTATTGCTTATGTAACATAATCTGAGAATTAAGTTATTGACAGGTGGCAATGCCCCAGTTGCTCACTATAGCACCAAGTACCAATGTTCAGGCAATACACAAAAGAAATTTAACAAAATTGATGCCTGGTTGGTGTTCTGGTAATAGTATTTGATATGTTTTTTTTTACTTAGATTTAAGCGGCAAATAAAATAATATGCAAAATTCTCTGGAACTTGTTCTTTTTTATGTTATTACTATTACCTATCCTTATGTCAAAAAATGCCGTTTATTAGATAATCTCCTGGTAAGCGAAAGTAAACTACCTTAGCTTTCAAACCAGAAATGGTATGCTGTTGTTAAAGAATGTTTGAGATCAACCTTGTATATATGTTTACAACTATACCTTGATCCACTGGAAGATCTTATGTAACTGTAGGAAGTGGTGAAAAAAAAAAATAAATAAATAAATAAATATGCACCTTAACCGCTTGATGAAATATTGATCTTTCCCCTTCAAAAATGCTTGCAAATGGATCTTTCATTAAACAATCCTATCAAGTTGAAGACAAAGTTATCCAACTGTTATCAAACTACCATTAAGAGAGAAAAAAATCAGGTTCTTCATAATTTTCCCATATTCAGATGTACCAGACAGAAAGTAAGGGTAGGATGTTTCAGGGGGTATGAGAATGGACTCGACATTGATTTCTGTTTATTTAACCAACTAAAAAGTTCCACAGTCAATTTTACAGAAATAGTTTACATTTATGAAAAAAATAACCACAAATTAATTGATTATAAATGCTAAAATCAAGAACACTGATTATTTGGTGGTCCCACCAGGAGGATTTATGGGGTACAACAAGGACAGGTGAACGATACCAGATGTGTCATTCACGCACTGGCACCCGACAGAGACCATCGTTGTTTCTCAGCTTAATATCTAAAATTATTTTTCTACTTAGATTGTGCCGGGCCATTATTGGTTTCCCAGGCTAGGTAATAAAGCTGGGAATTTCATGCCCAACCTGTGTTTGACTCATGTGTTCTTGCAGAAGGATTTATAGTTAGACATAATAACTGGCATTTATGATAATTATTGTCAAGAACTTTCAGGATATGCAAAATATGTTTTTGATATTTTATAGACATTTTACTAGCTAAAATTCCATTATGAGAGCACAACATGATAAGATTTCTCAATATTGTGTCCTACTCTCTAGATGTGATATTCCTACCTGTGCTGTAGGAGCCGGCTCAATGTTTGCCGAGAGAAGCGCCAGCTCAATGTTTGCTGCATGCGCCTTTACAGGGTATAAAAAAGGAGCAAATCCCTGACAAATGGGTCAGGAACTATAGTCTGTTCCCACTGTGTTGGCTTTTCTCATAAATAAGACTGTTAATGATACTCTAAGTTGAAAAAGTTAATGGGGCTGGAGCTTACCTAATTAGTAATATCTGGAACTCAACAAAGGGATTTTTATTAAAAAAACAGTTTTATAACCATTTATATGAATGGTCTGCCCTAGTCTTTCTAGACATGAACAAGCAAATGGAGCAATCACCCCTGAAAAAAAAAAGAAACACCCCAATAGGAAAATAAGGTGGGGTATTTGGGACAAAATCTATTGAAATAATTGGACCGATATAGATATTAATCAAACAGGTTTAGAAGTGTAGGATTTGGGGTTCCTATTCATTTCATTATCTCAGAAGGCTAGACTATGTAAAAGGAGTCATAGATATACATTCAAGGAAAACTAGCATGTTTTGAGACATAATTTTGTTTAGGTTTACTGTGTAGATGTTGCATTAGTTTCAAATTATGTCTTTCATTAACACAGACGGAAGAGTGTAATGTGTGATGAATATAGTAGTGTGACTGTTCGGAAACCTGTAGTTCTAATGGTACAAGCTTCTATTAAATTGTTATATTCTTGTATAAGTTGTTTGCTTACCCCTGATGAATGTATATCTGTGATAATCTGAATAATTCTATGAAAGCATTAAGCCTCCCTTTCAGAATAAGTGTTTGTGATGAAGCACAAGAGTAAGGAATGCATATGAGATCATGAGTATTTGTGTACAAGAAAGATAACACTGGAAGTGATGACATAAGGTATCACATTGATCGTGTGACATGTGTTAACCAATCAGCAGGAGTCTTTGGGGCATAAAGGCCAGAGTTTTGGCACGGAATTAACAGTTCCTTCTGGGTTCTCAGTGTGTCAACATCAACTTCCTTCTTCCTTTCTACTTAAGCAGCTAGGGTAGCCAATCACAAGGAATGACATAACATGCCTACACAGTACAGTAAAGGCCGCATTATACTATGCGTTGGCTGGTTCATGTTTGGGCCATAAACGCATAGTATAATATGATTTATGTTGGTACCTAACGTGACCCAACGCATTATGTAATATACTCTTAATACGGTCCTAACGTGTACTGTTCACATTGGGCAAAACCACCCAACGCGAACATATACCCGACACATAGTGTAATACGGCCTTAAGGCCAGTTCTCTTCTATGACTATACTATGCACAGTAATGACTATGCTAACGATAAAGCATGGCACAAGAAACATGATAAGAATTGGGGATGAGGCTTCAGGGGCTAGGCCAATACACTACAATCCTATTGTCTATGGCGCGGTCCCAAGGTTCACTTCCCCCGCTTTTGGCCAATCATTTGAGTAGAAGTATGGCCTAAACTGCCCCTTTTTTCCCTTCATATCTGCTCCTTCCTGCTGAACTATGTGGTCAACCCTTGTGTGTGAGGTACAACCTCCAGTTCAGAAATTCCCTTTTCTTCGAACCTCGCTTGTGTTCATGCCTGGGCATGGGGACAATGTGGCGTCTAACCCCGCTAGCAGATTGCAGGAACAGTATGTGAACCACCCTACACCACAAATGTATAAGCACTCCAGATGAACTGAAAAAAGGGTGTCACATAAGATCAGGGTGCTCACTCAAATTTAACAACATTAAAATTAAGGATTGGCCAAACAGGTGGAAGTGCTCATACCAGGTGGGAACTCATTTTATTTCACTATTTACTGATGCACAAAACATTCTCTTGTATTTAGTGTGTTTGGCCTAGGAACCACCGGGTTTGGATTATGATACCAGACAGTGAAGGCTGTGGCAGGGGACTCGGAACCGGTATTGGTCACGACTGGTGATGGTCCGTGCAGCAAAAAATTGATCGGGCTCCATGTCTCCAGGCTGAATATCAGGAATGATTGGTTGGCTATCACTGCAAGGCTTTCAGTAGGCTTTCCTGTTAAGGAGGTAGGTAGGAAGACCCACACTATTGGTGATGGGGCTCTTTTCCCGTACATACATTAAGGCATATTAGGACATGAGATTGGTACATTATAAATGACAAGTAAAGGCATGTGAGAGAGCTCAGTGGGTTGGAGATGCCATGGCATTCATGGTTATGAGGTATAGTGACATGATAATAAGGTTGACAATATGAGCTATGTGTAAATTGAAAATCATTGTGTATCTAGAAAAATTTAAAAAAATAATCATCCACATACCATCTGCCATGGATCAAGGTCTCCTACTGACCCTTCCAACTTATGTAACAAACCTGGATCAACTGTGTTTTAAGATCATGTTCATTTCATTTGTCAAAATAAGAGTGGCTATCACAATGACCCTCAGCCAAGTCAAATGCAACTAATAAGAACTAATTAAAGGTACTTAGGGGTGTTCAGCCTAAATTTTAATTACCAATGGAATCTGCTGCAAACTTGTAGGCAATTAAGCTTCTATATGGAGGATAACATAGAAATGGTATAAACAATTTTCACCATTTGCGATAAGAGTTAGAGCCTGATAAAGAAATCGGTCTTCACCATTGGCTTCAATGGAAAATATCAGTCTTCTCGCACTGTGGAAAATACTACCATTGGAATTCTTATAAAACTTTTAGAATGGTTAGCATTTTACCAGAAAGCAAATATTTAAACAAAGAAATATATTTTCACCATTTGTGAAAATAATTATATTGAAAAATGTGAAAAATTGATGTATTTGTGGTATTCATACTGTGACGTTTCTCGGTAGTTCGGGGTTTCCGATTTCTACAGCAGAGGGACGGGGAATTGTTTCAGATCTCGGACGGACGGGGAATCCGGGCAAGAAACCGAGATGTGATATTTAGAGTCGTGCCTCGCGCACGAGGGGGTTTGAGCGGGTCGATCGGGAAATTGGCACTCGTCGACGGGCAGAGGACTGCGGGGAAGGAAAAGTGGTAGGGGTGGGAGGAAGTCGTTTCTATCTCTTCTATGCCGGTATTCTCTCCTGCGGACGGTCCACCCTCGGTCTCGGTCCGCGGGGATGTCGGGCCGACGGTCGCCTATTGTTTGGTAGCGTCGGGCCGAGCCGGTCGCGCCGTTGTTCCCCCGGATCCTGGGTTTCCGTCCCTAGTTTCGGGCCCTCGTGCCATTCCGGGCCTGCGTTTCCGGGACTCCATCCGGGCCAGTTTCGGCCTCCGTGCCTTATTTCGGTCCTTCGGGCCTTCGGGCCCCCGTCCTAAGTTTTCGCCTAATTTCCTCGACCTTCTACTATTTTACTTAAACTTCTAGTTAATTAACTCGTATCGGCTCATCTTACACAAGGAGAACTGTAAAGGAACTCATTTATTCTCGGGCCTCACCGCCCCTTTTATAGTCTAGTGGTCAGCCCTGATTGGCTGTCTTTGATCACATGGTTACAAATGACGTCACTTCCGGTTTACTTTATCACTTCAGGTTTACATATTTCTCGGGACTTTCGGGTTTCGGGCTTTTACATTTTCGGGCCTTTTCGGGCCTTTCAGGTTTTCGGGCTTTTACATTTTCGGGCCTTTTCGGGCCTTTTATAAAACATACTTTACTTTTGTCATATTACCTTACTTTTCTTATTTCGGTCTTTTACCTATCTGATGAATAGACATTCATCACAATACCATGGTAATTTGATACCTTATTACTCTAATTAAAAAGAAATACATTAACTTTACTTCTCTCAGTATCATTGGGCCTATAAGCAGTTTAAAAACGCTTTAAAACATTTTTTTTGTAGTTCTTAACCCTTTCCACCCGCCGGATGCGTTGAGGCATCGCCGCCCAAAACACGCCCGATGCTTTCAAGCATCTTCCCGCGAGATTTGGCTTAATTTGGCTTAAAATCGTTCTAAAATCGTTAGAAAAAGCCAGAATCGCCCAGATTTATTACAGATTAAAGCAATAAGTCAAAATTTCATAATTTCTTGAGAATTTTTTTTGCTGTAACTATGGCAACGGGGAGCACCGCGGGGATTTCAAGCCCCCGAGGCCCGAGGCAAACACGGCGGAATCATGTCCAATTTACACCAGATTTCAGCTCAAAATCCATCGATTTTCATGGGATTTTCGCCATATACACAATAACAAGTATCCATACCTTCATGATGTGATCTCTATATGATGATAAATCCAATATTTTTTGCATTTCGACCACTCCCCCCTGCCTCCTGCTTGTTCGCCGATCGCCACCATCCCGGGGAAGCTGGCGCAAATTTCTAAACTGGCTGATGGTTTACCGCATGTATCCTGGAAAACAGGATATATCCGTGATCCTTGACACATATCCTTGCTAAATATCACAAAAAGAATTATGCAAATCAATCATTTCTGCGAAAAATGACGCAAATTCGTGCGGATATCCCCCTCCCTTACTCGCCGGTCGGCCCCCGACCGGCACAATGATGCAAAAGGTGGCGTCGTCTGGTGGAGAGATCCTAGAACTAACCGGCGGCTCAGTGTGGGCGGTCCCTGCTAGGGGAGACGGGTGGAAAGGGTTAATCTAGGTGGTGCCCTGAACAGCATTGAGTACCTTTAACCCAATGTGTAGCTTCCCATAACAACATAAGTAGGAACAGGGGACTTTAAAAGAGGTTCAACACCACCTGTGACCTTACACCTGCAAGGTTTTCCTACACCTATCCACATAGGGGGCAGCACCTACGACTACTGATTGTGTGTGGGGCCCTGCCTATGGGACCCTGCACATTAAAGAACACCGACCTCGGTAACAGTGTAGGGGTACAGTCTATACCTTCTCATAGGTACGATCATTTCATAGATGTGATCATCAAAAAGCAGAATTGTCAGGACCTTGTTCTCACCATGATATGACCATAGCTGCCGATACGGAATAAAAGTATTATTTTAGACATAAAACATAACTTTCCTGCAAAAGATATATTTTGTTGCCCCACAGCATGCAAGCTGCACCAAGTGCAGGCAAGGGACTTCCAGGTGAAACAGAAAAACTTGAATTAAATCTCAAGTTTTAGAATTAGGGGTTTAAAAACTGGTATGCCTAAGTGGGGTGCACTGTGAAACTACAAAAATTTAGATTCACTGGCACCTCCCTTTAAAAGAATCTCCTATCTTTTTTCAATGATATTTATATACAAAGTTTCTTTTTTTTGGTAAAAGTATATCTATCCCTGTAGAGTGCCACAAAATTCTATTTTACTAATTTATTTATTTATTTTAAAATGTGCATTTTCTCTGGAGATTCACATGTTGCCTTTTTATAAAAGTAAACTTAAAACCAACTTATTAATATTGCGATGATTATTTTAAAATCTGTATAACGTTTGATGTGGAAATTTAAGTAATTTTGCATTATGTTGCAATACTTAATCAAAAGATTCCACAGTGATGCCCATTTGCTCATCATTTCTAGTATCAGTAGATATCTATCTTTTATTCCCCACACTTTCGGGAATTTTGAACTTGGAGCAATTGTCTTCCAAAGTCAATTTTTTTTAGTAGTAAGGGGGAGTGTACATAGGTTTGCTCTCTTTCCTCACCATGGGTGCCACAAAATAAAATGCTGATCCACAACCACTGTGGTAACCATGGATGGATGCCCTCTTGTGAATAGTTATCAAAATCACAGTGAGACAAATCATTTTATATCATCCTACATTTCATGCTTGTCTGCTTTATTATTACTTGGTCATTTCCTGCATTATAATATTCTTTCCTCAGAAAAATTGAGAGCATTGAGGTGCAGTAATAGACCTCTCTGTCCTGCAAATATGTAGACAAAAATAGATCAACCAATATTTCTTGTTAATGGTGTATATCCTTTTAATCATCAATTTCACTGATTTTCAAGAAATACATAAAAATTGAAAGTTTGGTTGGCATAATACTTGCTGTCCAACAATTATCTTTGAAAGACACAATATTTGTTGCCTTTCCATCATTTTCTTTTCATTATTTCCCTAAAATAGGTATTTACCATATTAGGTAATGTCTCATCAGGACCTTAGCCATGGGCAACGCTTAGGGTACCTTGCAGTCCCTCATCCAGGCTGAGCCAGAAAATTTGTGTCTGCCTGTAGTACCCCTCTCCACTGTATGTTACCCTTTTATGCCTTGTGGTACCCCTGTCTGCCCTGTAGTACCTCTGTCTACCCTGTGGTACCCCTGTCTGCCCTGCGGTACCCCTGTCCGCCCTGTGGTACATCCATCTGACCTGTGATAGCCCTGTCTGTCCTGTGGTAGCCCTGTCTGTCCTGTGGTAGCTATGTCTGCCCTGTGGTACCCCTATCTGCCCTGTGGTACCCCTGTCCACCCTGTGGTACCTCTATCTGTCCTGTGTTCCCTCTGTCTGCCCTGTGATACCCATGTCTGCCCTGTGGTACCCCTGCCCGCCCTGTGGTACCCCTGCCCACCCTGTGGTACCCCTGCCTGCCCTGTGGTACCCTTGTCTGCCCTGTGGTACCCTTGTCTGCCCTGTGGTACTCTCTGGCTGCCCTGTGGTACCCCTGTCTTTCCTGTGGTATCCCTGTCCACCTCATCTCATCAGGACCTTAGCCATTGGCAACGCTTAGGGTACCTTGCAGTCCCTCATCCAGGCAGAGCAAGAAAATTTGTGTCTGCCTGTAGTACCCCTCTCCACTGTATGTTACCCTTTTGTGCCTTGTGGTACCCCTGTCTGCCCTGTAGTACCTCTGTCTGCCCTGTGGTACCCCTGTCTGCCCTGTGGTAGCCCTGTCTGCCCTGTGGTACATCTATCTGACCTGTGATAGCCCTGTCTGCCCTGTGGTAGCCCTGTCTGCCCTGTGGTACCCCTGTCCACCCCGTGATACCCCTGTCTACCCTGTGGTACCCCTGCCCACCCTGTGGTACCCCTGTCCGCCCTGTGGTACCCCTGTCCACCCTGTGGTACTCCTGTATGCCATGTGGTAGCCCTGTTTACCCTATGCTTCCAATGTCCATCCTGTAGTGCCCATGTCCACCCTCTGGTTCCCTTGTCCCCTATGTTGTGGTAGTTCTGGTCACCCTGTGGTTTCCTTGTCTGAAATGGGGTACTGCTGTAACAAAAAAAATTCAAGTTCTTTTTGTGAATATTCTTGGGGTGTCCCCTTAACCTAATGGATGAATGCACTCATTGATAAGGAGAGAAGAATCTACAGGTGTTAGCTATGAGTGCCCTAAATATCATAAAATGTGAAATTAGTTTTGCAAATTTTCCTCAGGGTGGTCTGACATACAAGAATCCGCTGTTAAGACCTCCTAAAACACGAAAAAACGGTTCTGAGATAGGAAGATAGGTACATCCATTGTCATTGTGTCATAGAATGTTGTATATTAACAATTGAGTAAATTTTCGTGGGGTTGTCCCTTTTGCCCAAAATTTGATAAAAGGTAACCTCAGACTTTTGATATATCAAATAGCTGTTGTATCATATAAAAGATGTTTCACCTACATGGAAGATCATTCGTACAAATGAATGTGCTTTAATAATGAAAAAAAATTATTATTACAGGTGTGTGCAGAGCCAAAATTATCTTCGCATATCTACCAGTAAAATTCGCACAATCTAGTCATAAATTTGCAAATATTTGTAAAGCATTTTAACTTTCCTATATAAATTTGAGGCCAAAATTCACAAGTTTTCGGACAAAATTTACAAATTTGTGCAAATTTGCGAGCATTTGAACACCCCTGGACCAAGTTTGGTAGTCCTTCTCTGCGGGCCCATCTTGGCCTATGTCCACCCAGTCTGGGCCAAGAGGGTGGTCAATCAGCACTCTCCTTTCAACTACATGTCTACCTGAACAGGTTAGGGCTACAATATGGACAACAGGATGCACTTGTTTTTTCAATATAATGCTGAAATCTCAGAAATGCTGTTTAACTGGTTAGAGCTGATGAAACAATCTAACTGATATTCCTAGCCATTTATGACAGGTTTTTGCCCTGCTTGGGGTGTTGGTATCTATTTTGCCCTAACAAAGATGTGTCCCCTCAACAGGGAAGGCCTGGATGCGTCACCTGCTGTAATGTAATCACCCCTGCACAGCTGTAACCATAGTCACCATAGGTCAGTTTAGAACCCTGACAACTTCTCAAAAACATTGAAAACTCATCAAAGTACATTGAAAATTATGTAGCAAAATCATTATTGATGGATCCATCCTCATGAGGATGCCTACTCCATAGACATTTATGTCTACATAGTAGTTACTGGAAAGACATATGTGACAGTTTCTGGGATTTCCAGCCTTATGGAAATGCCTTTTCATGGCTCCAGAGCCTTTATTTAGCTCAGAAATCATAAAAATCATAAAAATAAGCTAAACTCATGCTATAATTGAATTTTTCATAGTTTTCATTACTGGTGAAAAAATTTGGATTTTTTTGCATTTGGTTGCCATGGTAACCGGAATGTTGATAGAACGTCAAAACCTGCCGATTCTACGGCTGTACAAATGAGGGTTTCCATGGTAACCATGGACCAAAATAAAATTTTCAAAATTTGAAATTCTGAATCAAGGGACTACTTGGCTATATTCAGCAAAAAACAGATTCTGAATATCTTAAATAGAAGGGAAATAGCAGTATATTTCCTGAAATCATATTTGGGCTTTCAATATTTTGCCTTTATTATATATAAGTTATATCTTTATAGATACCAATGACTGGTCTAAATTAGCATATCTAGCATATCCGACCGTTTTGTCTTCAAATCAACATAACTTTTTTTCTAATAAGAATATTTACCTACTTTTTTCAGTTTTAGATTCCCCAAGACACCTTCTTAATTTGATATTCCAGGCCATAAGACTGCTTTTCGCAGAGGATGTCACATATGTCTGCATGGTGGCTACTTCCTGCTACCAGGGTGACATAAATTATTCTTTTTCTGACTGGCCATGCTCTATTAAAACCAGTTATACTGGTGTCCTAGATCTTTTTTGATGAGGTACAGCAACTTTGAAGTTTAGGTATCGAACACTCCAGACACTTCCTATTTCAGAAGTATAACACGTCTTATTTCAGATGTATAAGTTGGAGGCATTTCTGTTGTAAGCAGCAAAGGTAGAGAAGTGAATTGATATTACTAGAGAAAAGGTAAGTATATATTACCTATCATGTATAATTTTATATCAACTCATATCCATATGATGTGAAGTTTCAGCAGAATGAGCTTATACAGTAAAATGCATCTTAGAGATTGGTTTCCATGGAAACTAGCTATTTACTAGGTTCCATGCAGACTTTAACATCACAACACCTTGTTTTATGAAGTAGAATTGTATATTCTTCTTTAAAAACCTGCAAGTGATTGGTATTGAACACTAACTCTTTGTTTAAGGCCCTTTGCTTATTCGTTGGGAATGGTAAAGACTCTACTTCTTAACTAGCAAATACTCTGTCTGGCCCCGAAGACATATCATACGGGGTTCCTCAAGGATCGATGATTGGGCCTTTATCCTTTACGTTAATGATCTTTTAAGCTTATACCCCACCGACGGTGAGGTTTAAATTAGTCTCTACGCAGATGATACAGTTATCTATGTAAGATCAAACACACTGCGGGATGCGTGTGAAATTTTACAAACAGGGCTAATTAAGCTAACAAACTGGTGTAGCAGAAATAAGCTAACTATAAATGTAAAAAAGACAAAACTTATGGTTGTGCAACCCCATGGCGAGCAAACAGAAGTAATCTGTCCGACAGTAGATTTGATGGGTACTCCTCTAGACCAAGTTGAGCACTATAATTACCTTGGCGTACAAATCGACAATAAGCTCAAGTACGAAAAATTCCTAAATGATAAATGTAACACCATCAATAGGAAAATTTTCCAGCTAAGTAAACTTCGGAAGTTTATAACATGTGAAACGGCTCACACCATATATAACCAGACAATACTGCCATATTTTGACTATGCAGATTTTATGATTGACAGGGGGCCACAAAGCAAGCTCAATCGACTTGAGGCATTGCAGAAAAGATCATCGACAATCGTGTGCATCCAGAGTTGGATGTTGACAGACTAGGGGAATTGTGTGATATAACCCCACTGGTATATAGGTGTACCGAGCACATCTGCTGTCTAATGCATAGGCTAAGTAGAAACCCATCGATGATAACACATATTCGTCCAACTATTAGATTGAGAAGTATGAAGCAAGTTAAGTTTCAAAGTGCAAAACGCAAATATGAGAAATTTCTGAAAAGTTCCATGTCTAGGGGTATCTCCCTATGGGACAGGTTGCCAGTAGAGATCCAACTAAAAACAACAAAAGTTAAGTTCAAGCAATCTGTAAAAGTCGACTCTATTCGGATCTGGCATGAAACTGACTTGTATTGGCGTTGATATTAGCATCCTGGAACCTTGAAAGTAATCATCAATATCCATTTCTCTCTGCCCTGTGGTAGCCCTGTCTGCCCTGTGGTTACCCTATCTGCCCTGTAGTACCCCTTTCTGTCCTGTGGTACCCCTTACCACCCCCGTGTTCTACACTGTGTGTCATATCTTGAATATATGCCTTAAGAATTTGAAATATGTAGATTTCTGTCATTCAATTCCCATCTTCATGAACCACTATGCAACAACTATGACTGTTTGGCCACAAGATCAAACCCCTACATCATCCTTTTATATATATGCATAATATTGTAACAACACAATATCATTCCTTTGAAATTTTCAAGGAATTTGAATTAATTGATATTGGTGCTGAACATGGTGCTGATATTATTCATGTATATTTTCAGATATACCTGTGATCGAATAGATGGACCCCAGTGACATCTCTGTAGTAAATCATCAATGGAAATACATCAACAACAGAACCATAGATAACATATTAGGATAGGATTGTGCTTTTTCTCTGATGTATCATCAATAACTAGAATAATTATGAAAATTGATGGATCCATATAATGAACGCAACATGGAATGAAATGCCATGGAACCTTTTATATTGGCTGACCAGAGTTATGAAAAACTTTGAAAAACTTTGAAAATACCTCTCCAAGTTTCAAAATTAATACTCGATTGATTTGTGTCAGTAGCTTTTTTTCTCAAGTTTGATCTGTGGCTCATGGTTGACATTATTGCATTGAAACTGAACATCTGAGTATGAGAGGACACATTTTCAAACTATGTTGTCTGGTCACATTTATTTTCTTTTTTGTCTGTTACAAGTTGATATTTAAAGAGAAATACCAAAAATGCAGAATCAACGGAATTTTTCCATCTTCAAGTGATCGCTATGTAGCTGCCGCCTTTGAAGGCAGACTTGGAAATCACCTTTTTATGTATGCAAGTTTGTATGGAATGGGATTGAAGACAAACAGGCTACCCATCGCCTGCATGGATTATAATATGCGACATCTGTTTCCTGATCTATCATTATCAACCTGCTCAAGAAGAAAGTGTCTCAGCCTGAATGGACCAAAAACCTTCCAGCTGAGGGAAAAGTTTTATCATCATTATGATACTGAAATGATTAAAAATTTGACAATCTCCAATGCTGGATATGCATTTGTTGCACGACATTTTCAAAATATTAGGTATTTCATTGAATTCAAAGACCAAATTCGAAAAGAATTTGTAATACGAAAAAGTTTTCAAGAAATGGCAAATCAATATCTTCTTCAATTATTAAATCAGATTGGACACAAAACAAAGCAAGAAGTCAAACGAAACGAGAAAGGAGTTATTCAGCTTGGTCAACACATTCCTGTTCTGATTGCTGTTCATGTGCGGGGAGGGGATATGCATGAACATCAATTTGTGACCATGCCAAATGCATCCTATTTTCAAAATAGTATGGATATTTCCGGGGAAAATATGGCAAGAATGTCATCTTTGTCATAGTTACTGATGATCTCAAATGGTGCAAGGCAAACCTGAAAGGAAATGACGTCTACTTCACAGCAGACTCAGGAATAAAGAGTGCGGAGGAAGATTTTGCTATTGCTGTAGCATGTAATCACACAGTGATTTCAGTCGGGACTTTTGGATGGTGGATAGCCTTCCTTTCTGGTGGCGACGTGGTGTACTTTAGGGATTGGATCAAGGGAAATGCAACAAAATGGTATAGAGGTGAAGAGTACTTTTTGAATCACTGGAAGCCTTTCATTTAACCTCTGACATATTTGTAAAATTTAGAAGTGCTATATGTTTACATTTTTGTTAAATTGAATTACATAGAAATGCTTTACAGTACTAATATCACAAAAGATTGATTTTATGTAAGTTGGAGTTTATCCAATATGGTGTTCAGATGCTATCTGGGCACTATGTTATATCTGTATTACATACATAAACAAAATGAATGGCAAATTTATATGCTTGTTCTGTATCATTTTATTCTATTCTGGTCGCGAAAATGTGAAAATTTCCCCTATGCAATCAAGGTTCCTTTGAAAGTGGATTATTGGAGAAGACCTCCCCGTGTTGGGCGAAACATGCCTCTCAAAATGTCCTTTAATACTGTAAGATATAATGATTACGGTACAACACAGTCTATGTATATTCTGTTAATCGATCATTATTACTAAATAATCATCAGTATTTTCACAGGTTTTCATATGTATTACATGATGGTATGAATGATAAAGTGATATATTTTGGAACAGACTGAGCTTGTTATAAACAGAATATTTACACTTAATCATTGTCTACAACACATGCTTTGTCAAACACTGCCTATCTGAATTGAATTTGTTCCACAATCAAGTAACTAAGAAGAAGACACCCCGCTTAAATTTGTATTGATCTTGGATGGAACAATAACAATCTGAAGTCTTGTATTATATATTGGTATAGATACTACATTCTCTTTTAGACTGTGTACATAATATTTGTTCATTGTGCAAGTCACCTCTACTAGATAGACCAATTGTAAAGTGCAGATGTTCTATTTTCATCTGGTGTTCCTGTTGAATTCTGAGACATATTCCAGCAGCATTTTTTTTCATGATTTGGAGGTCATCTTTGACATCTAAGTTATATGATTGTGATATAGATCCTTGTTTTACATATTGCAATAGCCATCAATGTATTAATACACTTTCTTAGAGGTAAATACGGATGTTTGGTATGACTTCTTAAAACCCGTGACAAAATTCTGAAACCCATGGGGTGGTTAGAGGGATATATGAGGTACATAAAGAAACTTATAAATCCCATGTCACCATTTTTATTTTTCAAACGTTTTATATATCATGGTGGGGGTAAGGAAAATTTCCTTGTCTGCCCCCCCCCATCCAGCCATAATCTTTACATTTCTAATCCTTGACAACTCGACATTGAAGTTAACAAACAGTTACAAAAATTCAATTATCTATACTCTTTCCTGGTATAATAGGTTATAGGCATTCATCCTGGGTGCCTATATATCACATTACTTTTTACGTTGCCCTAGGATCCGATTCCGGTTATTACCCCAATCTCTCAATCCGTCTAAACCACATAAATCTCTTACCTGCCCATGGATGAGGGGATGATGTCACCTTTTATGCCAATGATATATGTACATGTGAATATCATTGGTAGTGACTGAGTATTGCTTATGTAACATAATCTGAGAATTAAGTTATTGACAGGTGGCAATGTCCCAGTTGCTCACTATAGCACCAAGTACCAATGTTCAGGCAATACACAAAAGAAATTTAACAGAATTGATGCCTGGTTGGTGTTCTGGTAATAGTATTTGATATGTTTTTTTACTTAGATTTAAGCGGCAAATAAAATAATATGCAAAATTCTCTGGAACTTGTTCTTTTTTATGTTATTACTATCACCTATCCTTATGTCAAAAACTGCTGTTTATTAGATAATCTCCTGGTAAGCGAAAGTAAACTACCTTAGCTTTCAAACCAGATATGATATGCTGCAGTTAAAGAAAGTTTGAGATCAACCATGAGAAGAATTATGCATCTTAACAAATTGATGAAATATTGATCTGTGCCCTTCAAAAATGCTTGCAAATGGAATTTTCACTAAACAGTCCCATCAAGTTGAAGACTGTCCTCAAAGATAAGAAGAAAAAAATCAGGTTCTTCATAATTTTTCCCATCTTCAGAACGCATATGTACCAGACAGTAAGTAAGGGTAGGATATTTCAGGGGGTATGAGACTGGACTCGACATTGATTTCTGTTTATTTAACCAACTAAAAAGGCAACTCCAAACACAGTGGTTCCACAGTCAATTTTACAGAAATAGTTTACACTGATTACTTGGTGGTGCCACTTGGAGGATTTATGGGGAACAACAAGGACAGGCGAATGATACCAGACGTGTCATTCACACACTGACACCCGACAGATACCATCGTTGTTTCTCAGCTTAATATACCAAATTATTTTTCTACTTAGATTGTGCCGGGCCATTATTGGTTTCCCAGGCTAGGTAATAAAGCTGGGAATTTCATGCCCAACCTGTGTTTGACTCATGTGTTCTTGCAGAAGGATTTATAGTTGGAAATAATAACTGGCATCTATAATAATTATTGTCAAGAACTTTCAGGATATGCAAAATATGATTTTGATATTTTATAGACATTTTACTAGCTAAAATTCGATTATGAGAGCACAACATGATAAGATTTCTCAATATTGTGTCCTACTCTCTAGATGTGATATTCCTACCTGTGCTGTAGGAGCCGGCTCAATGTTTGCCGCGAGAAGCGCCAGCTCAATGTTTGCTGCATGCGCCTTTACAGGGTATAAAAAAGGAGCAAATCCCTGACAAATGGGTCAGGAACTATAGTCTGTTCCCACAGTGTTGGCTTTTCTCATAAATAGGACTGTTAATGATACTCTAAGTTGAAAAAGTTAATGGGACTGGAGCTTACCTAATTAGTAATATCTGGAACTCAACAAAGGGATTTTTATTTAAAAAAACAGTATTATAACCATTTATATGAATGGTCTGCCCTAGTCTTTCTAGACATGAACAAGCAAATGGAGCAATCACCCCTGAAAAAGAAGAATCACCCCAAGAGGAAAATAAGGTGGGGTATTTGGGACAAAATCTATTGAAATAATTGGACTGATATAGATATTAATCAAACAGGTTTAGAAGTGTAGGCTTTGAGGTTCTATTCATTTCATTATCTCAGAAGGCTAGACTATGTAAAAGGAGTCATAGATATACATTCAAGGAAAACTAGCATGTTTTGAGACATAATTTTGTTTAGGTTAACTGTGTAGATGTTGCATTAGTCAAGTTTTATAGTTTCAAATTATGTCTTTCATTAACACAAACAGAAGAGTGTAATGTGTGATGAATATAGTAGTGTGACTGTTCGGAAACCTGTAGTTCTAATGGTACAAGCTTCTATTAAATTGTTATATTCTTGTATAAGTTGTTTGGTTACCCCTGATGAGTGTATATCTGTGATAATCTGAGTAATTCTACGAAAGCATTAAGCCTCCCTTTCAGAATAAGTGTTTGTGATGAAGCACAAGAGTAAGGAATGTGTGTGAGATCTTGAGTATTTGCGTACGAGAATAACACTGGAAGTGATGACATAAAGCATCACATTGATTGTGTGACATGTGTTGACCAATCAGCCGGAGTCTTTGGGGCATAAAGGCCAGAGTTCTGGCATGGAATTAACAGTTCCTTCTGGGTTCTCAGTGTGTCAACATCAACTTCCTTCTTCCTTTCTACTTAAGCGGCTGGGGTAGCCAATCACAAAGAATGACATAACATGCCTACACAGTACAGTTAGGCCAGTTCACTACTAAGAGTGGACTTGGATAATTTAAGGCTAGACAAACTATGACTATGCTATGCACATTCATAACTTTGCTAATGATAAAGCATGACACGAGCAACATGATAAGAATGGGGATGGGGCTTCAGGGACTAGGCCAATACACTACAATCCTATTCTCTATGGTGCGGTCCCAAGTTACACTTCCCCCACTTTTGGCCAATCATCTGAGTAGAAGTCTGGCCTAAACTGCCCCCTTTTTCCCTTCATCTCTGCTCCTTCCTGCTGAACTATGTGGTCAACCCTTGTGTGTGAGGCACAACCTCCAGTTCAGAAATTCCCTTTTCTTCGAACCTCGCTTGTTTTCATGCCTGGGTATGGGGACAATGCGGCGTATGACCCCGCTAGCAGATTGCAGGAACAACAGTATGTGAACCACCCTACACCACAAATGAGCCAAAAAAAGGGTGTCACATAAGATCAGGGGGCTCACTCAAATTTAACAACATTAGAATTAAAGATTTTGCCCAACAGGTGGAAGTACTCAAACCAGGTGGGAACTCATTTTATTTCACTATTTACTGATGCACAAAACATTCTCTTGTATTTAGTGGATTTGGCCTAGAAACCACCAAACTGTTGGGGCTTGGATTATGATACCTGACAGTGAAGGCTGCGGCTGGGGACTCAGAACCACTTTTGGTCACGACTGGTGATGCTCTGTGCAGCCAGTAGATAAGATCGGGCTCCGTGTCTCCAGGCCAAATATCAGGAATGATTGGTTGGTCATCACTGCTAGGCTTTCACTAGGCTTTCCTGTTAAGGATGTAGGTATGGAGACCCACACTATTGGGGATGGAGCTCTTCTGCCATACATACATTTAGGCATAATTATTAGGACATAAAATTGGTTCTTTATAAATGACAACTAAAGGCATGTGGGATAGCTCGGTAGGTTGGAGATCTCACGGCATTCATGGTTATAAGGTATAGTGACATGATAATAAGGTTGACAATATGAATTATGTGCAAATTGAAAATCATTGTGTATGTAGAAAAGTTACAAAAATAATCATCCACATAACATCTGCCACGTATCAAGGTCTCCTACTGGCCTTCCCAAGTCGGCAATGTTGATAAAAATTGGCGTCTCAGGAGCCTTTTGTAGTAGAAGAATGACTTTGGGGGCCATTCACACTTAGAATTAAAATATTTTGGGAAATGATAGTCTTGATATTAAAGAATAAGAAAATGCAAAAAAGTCATTTTCAATGGTTTGGCTGATTTCCTACTTTAGAGGCCCATATCTCAGTTTGACTGTGTGCGGATTGGGACTCATTTTGTCAGATTCGGTCACATTTGTGAAATCACAAATATCGTGATAAATCCTTTATATTTCCAAAGTTATCTAAGCCTTCCCTAGCAACAGGTTAAATACCTAATATCTTCCTTCATAATGAATTTAGACAAAACTGTATTATACCTACCCCCTCTATGTTGGTCCCCGGGGTTAAAAAAACCCATTAGTTATGATTTACAATGTGTCTGTTGCCTAGCAACAGGTCTTTTATATCAATTTTCCTTAGCAACAGGGTAGTAACACTGATCAAAATACCTACAACTGTATTCTGTGAATTTTAATTGGCACATGTAGCTCTTTTGGTAACATTTTTCAATTTTTCCTCTCTATAGGTTGCCTAGCATCATGTACTATAGAGTTGAAGTTCCTAGCAACCACTTTATTTAGACAATTTTAGAACCACTATAAAAACCTCTACTATTGTAACAAGAACATTCTTTTATAAAAGGATATTGATGAAAGCTCTCACTGTTATAATGATCTGTTATCTATTTAGCCACTATTGTGTGGTCATTGCTGTTTAGGCTATGGCCTATCATTGGGCCGTCTGGTGGACTATTCTTCAATTAATATACATACCCTCCATCTACTGGCAGTCCCTCCATACTACTACCCCCTCCCCCACAAACACATTCCCTTTGTGCATGTGCGCCTCCCCTACTCCCTCTCCCCTCCAAATATCCTTCACTTCACCGCCTGCCCTCCACCTCTCCACTACTACAAGCTGCCCACCCACCCACCCACTCCTTTATACATACTTCATATTTCATACATCACAACTTTTATACCCATTTATAATTCACATATTTATTATTCACTACTTCTTAATAAATACAATTATATATATATTATTATAAATAAAAATATTATCGGCCATTCCTGCTTTACACTTTATTCCCTTAGAGTCCACCGCTCTTAGTCCAATGATCTATATAAGATGTTTCTTTTGTTGAACAACACATTGTGTTTTGATATTTCCTTTTTTCAGATCAGGATGGCAGTTACCTAGGAGAATATGGTTCTGGAGAATTAAGTCTGTCTTCAGAGACAGTCTTAGAAAAAACCATTGAAGGAATGCTGGAGCATTTGTGTTATATTGAGAATTAATTGCATCTGCCAGTATTCTATGACCTTTTTAAAATCCCTATTCAGAGACTAAACCCCTCACTCTGAAATGTGTAGTGTGAGAAGTATTGAGATGCATATGCAGCATATCCTCAATTCAACTTCTATTGGATGAGTTCACTTACTAATACTGTCAAGCAATTCACCCTCTGACATAAAAGATCTAGAGCTGTACAACATCACTATGAGACATCACAATGAACCAATGAAAAATCAAGGATTTAGAGGGCCAATTCCAAATACATTTTTCCTCCCTCAGAAAATCCTGAATTTTCATATCTTTTTTGCTAACTGCATGTTTCATTCAAATCATATTAGCAATGTGGAAATGAAACTTAAACAGCAGTGGAATATTATCTACCAGGCTAGGATACCATGCTGTGAGCTAAGTTTCACAATGTCGACTGTTTATTTTGGAGTTAAAATCAATAGGAGGATTTGTTTCGTACTTTTATGTATGTTGGTTGCCCTTTATATCTTTTGTTGCATTATTGACTTCTCTTTAGAAATTATCAGAAATGGTCATTGTGATATAGGCCTTCTCAGATCAGACCAAAATATTCTATTTGTTTACTTTGATGGTGGACTCTGAAACCATCTTTGGATTTCTGCCAGTTTATATGGAATTGCAAAGAAAACTAACAAAACACCTATTGCCTGTGCAAATTATGATATGAGAAAGTTGTTTGCCCATATTCCTATATCAGCCTGCTCTGACAGAATGTGTGCTAAAATGAAATGGGAAAAAACTTTGGATCTTGTTGAAAAGAGCTTTTTCTATCATGACATAGCACTGATTGAGAATCTCAAGCATTCTAGCAACGTCAATGCAGAGATACATGGTTTTTTCCAGAACTATGCATATTTTCGGGAATACAGGGACGATATCAGACCAGCATTTATTTTGAAAACATGGCTCCAGGAATCAGCATTTCAATATCTCTATGAAATTCTGCATCAAGAAGGAATGAAAACAAAACAAACGTTGACAAGGAATTCTGTGGGGCAAATTCTCATCGGAAATCAGGTCCCAGTTTTTGTCAGCATTCATGTACGTAGAGGAGACATGCTAACTCACCCATTCACAAATGTTCCCAATGCAGCCTATTTTCAAAATGGTATGGATTACTTTAGGACAAAGTATGGGGGAAATGTGTTATTTGTTGTAGTGACAAATGATCTGCTATGGAGCCGAGTGAATATCAGAGGTCAAGATGTCTACTTCACTTCAGAATCTAGAGACAAGACAACGGAGGAAGATTTTGCCATTGCTATAGCATGTAATCACACACTGATGTCAGTGGGAACATTTGGATGGTGGATAGGCTTCCTTTCTGGTGGAGAGGTGGTCTACTATAGGGACTGGCCTACAGAAAATACCACTATCTTGGGGTATCGAAGAGAAGAGTACTTTCCTATTGACTGGAAACCTATGATATAAAAAGTCAAATTAATCAGAGTGAGCTTTCTTTATTCCTATTCCCGAGGAAGACTATGGATGAAGTATATACTTAATTTATTTCCAGAAAAATATCATCGGCTTCTTCTCATACATCCATATTCTTCCACAAGACTCAGATGACAATGTCTTTCATTATATTAGAGAGATGAATTATATTTACAATGACATGTATGTTTCCATAAGTATATATATATATATATATATACACACACATATATATATATATCTATATACAAATGTTTCCTCTAACTGCGCAGTGATAGGGGATGTTTTGGTGGTGGTTGGGTCTCCTCTCTAGTGGAGAGATGATCTACATTGAAAGCTTCATAGAGAATAAGGGTATGAACATGACCAAGATGTTTCCTTTTCAGTACTGCATTTTACCAATGAGTATAGACAGAAGGGAGGCGTAGCTGTTGGGGGCCTTTTCGGGGCGCCTGTCCCGAGCTTATGTTCACAATTAACATATGGGTCATTAGCACCTATCTGAGATAAAGGGGGTGCTTGGGCGGTGAGATTCAAACGATAGATGGCCTCCAGGACCAGCCATGGGGTCAGATTACTATTTAATGGCCTGATGAGGAGGATTGGTTGCTGCCAAGCTCTATCTTTTCAATATTTATAATTATTGTCTTCTTATATTTTTCAATAATTTTCTATAAACAGTTCCACAGTATTGAATAGCCAATGATACAGGCATTATTGCAGAATTAGCTATAGGGGTGTAATTGTTTTGGATCAGGATGTCAAAGTAATTTCTTGTCCCATCAAATGATTTCCTCCTTAAATAAAGGTAGGGAAGTTTTGTGTTTTTTTAGCTGGTCCTATTGTGCATGACATATTTAGTTCATCTGTATTAGATAGAAATGTCCCCGAATAACCCATTTAGTGTTATATTCAGTTTTACAAATCATGTAGGTCAGGGGTCTGAGGGGGGTTCTTGAAATTTTGCTAATTCAGCGACGGTTCGGACTTGCAAGGGACCCGACCCAGCATGGTCCCTCATGGGTCCCTGGCCTGCGGTTAAGGCGTAAACAGATTAATAGACTAATCATACTAGACTAAATATAACAGATTAATTAGCAGTCCCTCAGAAGAGAGCCAGCCTGTGAGCTGTGTCCCTCTTCTGTCTACACTCGTTGGTTTTACTCAAAGAAATTCCGTCTGTATCTCCATTTAAGTTCTGTTGGTTGTAAATACAGGATTTTTGTACAAATTTTAATTTTTACTCAGTCTGCTATTTACATGTATTGATGCATTTATGTGGGCATTTTAGATCTCTTAAGAATAGAGGATGGGTATTTTGGAATGGCAGATAAAACTTTTCATGATGGTATAACATCAAAGTTACTCTACATAATACACCTTGCATATTTTTAATGTTCTATGTTCAAGATCATTGTATACTACCTCGTTTTGATTTTATACATGAGTTGCCACAGACCAGAGACATCAAAATTCTCTGACATTTCCTTGACAAATTCCGTTTTTCCCTGACATCCTTTCATCAAACAGCATTGAATCATCCCTAGAACAGTCTTCTTCTCCTATCTAGGCTCAGACTTTCAGAACACAGTACCTTAATATTTCTTGGCACCTCCTGTTGCCAAGGCAATGCTGCTGGATATTTACAGGTAGAATTCGCAGGACAAAGCGAAGACATATGTATGCATGCTAAGTAAACTGGACATGACTAAAACTTCATTCAGAAGGTTTTCAACATGTGTCTTAATAATTAATAGGGATTGAGGAGTTCTGAATAAATCAGAATAAATATCACCATGGCTGGAAGAGCATGTTTGCACTTGAAGCCTTGATTGAACGAATAAAAAAAAAAGAAATCTAACAAAAAACACTAGATATATCAAAGGGACTTTTATTGACCTAAGAGAACAGTTGGATTTGTGGATCAGAATCACAGTACTTTATATCAACATTTGCAGAGTTATCAGCACAGCATTACTCAAGTCATAGTTGATATAATTAAGTAAACCAGGTGTTCTACTGTTGATTGTCTTGCATCTGGTAAATTCTCTGCAGATATTGACTCAAACACAAGGACATTTGCAATACAAAGTGAAATAAAATTTTACCCAGACATGATAAAAGCCAAGCGGCTGCTTTGTTTTGGACTTTTAAGCGCCACACCCACCTACAAATGTTCCTTGTTGGAACACCAATCACCACACCGATTGTGAGTGGGTATGCGGTGTCCAGTCAGAGTTTGCCCACAGGAACACCAACAGAAGCACCTATCCAAATAAAGCATGTTACAAATTTGGTGCACTTCCGTGCTAGTTATGACGTATCAAAAAAGTTCAAACAGTGAAAAGTCAGGCCCAACAAACTGGGACTGTGGAGGCCAGCTTGGCATTGACTTAGTATTGCTTAAGAGCCACACCCAATAAGTGATTTTACCACTGACGGGCGACTGGGAGAATCACTGGTAAAGTCACTGGGCAACTCAGGATTGCCTGGTAACTCCCTGTGGGTATGTGCAGATTCTAGGCGACGGGAGACAGGACCAGCAGAAAAATATCAAAATTACTCGATATGACAGTCGCCCAGTAATGATGACAGTCATTCGGCAATGTTAAAATCGCTGAGTGGGTATGGGACTTTATGTAACACAGTCAGAGAATTCACAGTAAATGACAGGTGCGTTTGCTCTGCGTCCCCATGGCATCAGCTTCCAAAAACTAATTGGTACAAATTGTATCCAAATGAGGAACAAGGCAAGAGACAAAAGAAACTTTGCTGTGTTGAGTTTTCTACTTAGATCCAGGCAGTATGACACTAATGTTTCATTTTCACCATTTTCATTAAATGTTTTAAGTTTTTGTATACAATCTTCTGCCCATCAGAAGAAAAGAATAGAGTGAGCTTGCAAATATTGCTTTTCTCTGGATATAGTATAAATAATGTCAAGGTAATTGTCATCAAATCATGGCAAAAATATGCAGAATTCTCCTAAACTATTTTTTGTATGCCTATGATATATCATTATCACCTATCCTTATGTCAGAAACAACTATGCATTAGTTAATATTGTAGGATAATAAAATTAAACTATCTTATTTTCCTTACAAAATATGATATTATGTGTTGATGTAAAGAATATGAAGTCAACCATAAGAAAAACTAGGAACCTTTAAAAAACTGAAGAAACATTGATCTTTTCTCATAAAAATTGAATGCAGAATGGATTTTTCAGTATATTTTCCCATTAAGTTGAAGACAAAGTTATCAAACTAATCAAGGACACTTACTCTGATTAGGAACATATGTGTCTGACAATATGTTTGAAGAGTTTCTCAATAGCAATATTGTCAAAGTTGACAATAATTTATATCTGTCATATCTATGTTATTTTCTACCAAAACACACACACACACACACACACACACACACACACACACACACACACACACACACACACACACACACAATAAAGAAAGATTTGCACTGAAATTGTAACATGTGGTAAACATGATACCACCATTAAAAAAAGGTCTCTTCCAACTTCACTTTTCTAATTTTTCCATATTCATAACAAAAAGTTGATTTACTATTATATTTCACCACATAGAGGCAAAAACAATATAAATTACCATAGGGAGGATAGGTTTGAGTCTGAACTTTCACTTGAGTGTCATGTGGAACAAAGTTAACACAGAGATTCCCTAGCAGGAAAAACAAAGTTACATATGCAAGTTCTGCTTTGAAAATAGAAACTAAAAGAATCCTAAAAAAGATAACATTTAATGCTTATGGCAAACAACTTCAACAAATGGTTACAATGAACAATAAAACAATGAAATATCACATAAAAAAGACAATTATATAAGTGAGTGCTACGGTTAAAGGGGCGGTATCATCCTCCGCTTACACCGTCACGACAATAGCACAACAGGCGCTGTGTTTTACACTTTTAGAACATCAGGGGATAACATCATTCGTGGCATCACAAATAAGGCGCGCTTCTGTGCTAGTTATGACATATCAGTTGACGATATAATTATTGATGATATTGCCCATTTTAGTTATTCACACCATTGTGACCTTAAAGGTCTAAAACCCATCTTATGAGCTTCCTGAGCCCAACATAAAGCTTTACATGGACTTAGTCCCCAAATTAACCTATATATAATTACCCCAACTGTACAAGTATGATAATATGTTACATGACAAATAACCAAAGAATAACCCTGAGAACTTCAAGGAGAATTATACAAAGGACTAATACTAGTCATGATGTCAGTCCTGGAGCAGAGCTTCCATGAGATGCGAAATAGTCTTAGGAATTTGTCAATAAGTATGAATAGAACTGTGTAAAAATGTTCAAGGTGAACGTCCACGCCACTGTTGCCGACCATTGTACAAAAGTATAGACACTCTTCACAGTGTGGGGTCAAAGTTCAAGGTCAAAATCTATGCCACCTTTGCTGAGCGCCGGTACTCTTACATTTGCAGTGGCGGTTTTGACAGATGCCATGATATGTCAAAAAGGAAAATTTTGTCACCATTTCCAAACTTCATAATGTCACTTTTAACTACTATTTCTTGTTAAAAATCAAATGGACTATTCTTCCTGAGATATTAAACTATTACCAGGACATAACTTTCTTTGTATCACTTACCAAGTCTGAGAAAAATGAGAGGACAGACAAGTCAAATTGTGAAAAACACAAATTTCTGAAATGTCAGCTGCAGCTGGTTCCCAGCGAGATGTACACATTCACATCAAACATACCAAACACAAAGGATATCCATTTGAGATCCTTCTTATCTATACAATAATCAAAGAGTTCCTGCAGACTCTATGCTCTCACATATAAAGGAATAGTTTTCCACAGAATCTTCTACAATGACATGGAAAACAGTTATACTAGTAATTCAAGTCTTCCTCAGAGATTCATTAATTGTATGGAATTGTATCAAACACATCATTTCTCTCAAAATGTAAAGAATAGAAATTACCAAACAAATACAATAGAAATATGTAACAGAAATGTGAAAAACAATTATAAAAGTATAACAAAGCCCAATGCCTTTTGCATTCATAGATGAACCAATTATCATCAGACATAATATACCCATTGCATGGATTCCATAGACCACATCTCTTCCATAATTTTTCAAAATTTTCATGACCAATTACAACTTCCCAGGTAAATTTGGCAGGTTTCCCCATCTCTACCTGCAAGCAAAGGTTATAGAAGTTATATTACACTAGATATGTAGGAAAGTGGGACTTTCCAGGTTGTTGCATTCTTTTCAATTTTGGAGGAAAAAAGAAAAAAATTGTCAATTACTGGAGAAACAATAATGAAAATTCCATGACTCCTCAAAACTTTTTATGACTTTCTGACTCTGTTTTAAATTCCAAGATTTTCCAGATCATTTTTTATTTTCCAGGTTTTCCAGGTAGTGTGGGAACCCTGCATTGGTATATTTCACAGTAGTCTGTATTTTGTGACATCGTCTATTCCGCTTGACATTATCGCCATCACCCAGGAATTTATACAGATGTTGCCTTTATCGCTGAAGGACGAATACATTTACTATTGTACGCCAATGGTTCCCAATACTGGGACATCGACTAATGTAATGTGATCCTGGGGTGCATGAAGTTCAAATATCAAAATCTGGAAAAAAAATATAAGGAGAAAGTATTAACCTATAACAGAATAAAGAATGAATTGCGATGTGTTTTTACCTCTTTATAACAGTTTTTTGAAAGGTTAAAAAACAAACCCACATACATATATCCTGTCCTCTAGACTATATATAGGCCAAATTTCATTATCAAATGTTTTACTTGTACTTTGGCCTCTTTGAGTACAGTTACTGGTAGGAAAAGTGCATGCTTCAGCAAACCTTACACTAATGGCCAAGGTTAAATGAGGTAATGAGTAACCAAGCTTTAAGTTATGATACAATAAAGACCGTATTCCACATACTGAAAGTGCAAGCTGCCGATACTAAGCATCCCCATGGTAATATTCTACATCGGCAGCCTACACTTTTGGTGCACTTTCCAAAAGTAAGTATTCCTGATTTTCACTTGTAAAATTGGCTACCAATATATAATTGACAGGAAATAACTACCAACATGTTTGTAAATTTTGCTGCCGATACCTGGGATTTTAAATCACCATTTGCGAGAGTATATAGGCTGCAAATCGGCAGCGCACTTTCGGTATGTGGAATACAGGCTTAACCTGATTTCACACCCCAAATATTCACCTCGTTTTGTCCCTCCTTGAGTATGGGTGCAGGTAGGTAGAGTGTGAATTGTGGACCCAACTTCCAGTATCGCCCAAGGTTAAACCCGTTGACGAATACAACACCTTTCGTCCAACCCTGCAAAAGCACAAACAAGATGGCGTATTACTATATATAACTATATCTAATTAACGTTACTTTACATTAATACCCTAACTATTACATATAACACTAGAAAATAAGACAGCAGGGGCTCCTAAAAGTCAAATGATACAGTAAGATTGGAACAAAATATGATTTCTGGATAATTCATGAAAGACTTTTTGCTATTCTGTCACTTCTTGAATTTAGCTAAGAACAAGCCTATTTCAATAAATCTGACTATTTAAAACAAATAATGTGTTTAACTTGTAGCTACCAAGGGTAATTTTTCATTACCCATTGAACCAATAGGGGTTATGCATAGTGGCCATCTTGGATTTCTGTTCACTGGTGCATCATGGGAAATGTAGTCCGAATTGAGCATAAATCTATAGTTCCTCAAATGTATTGTATGAAAACACAAAACTGTAGAAAAATACCTCTATTTTGTGGAATTGGGTGTTTTGGCGATTTTTTCTTAATTTGGAACATAGTAAATTGCTGGTTTTCATGGAAACCACTAAAAAATTAGTCAATTTGAAAATACACTGTATTTGGGTCACATGTATGTCAGAAACTTTACGTACCATCATGTTAACAAAGGTGTCTTGTGGTGTTCCCGTGATGGTTATCGACCCTTTCACCAAGCACGGCTCTGTGAACTGAGTTAATGTCTGACTCGTCACTCGCTGCCACGACTGGTCGGCCACAGCCGTCTTGAGGAAATCTTTTTTAAACTCCAGCGGGTAGATTAGCCAGTCCGCGACCTTCTTCCCATCAGCTCTCACTTCACCATTCAGACCTGAATAAAGGGATATTTGAAAATGATAAGTTATTTTTTGACTTTGGCTTCACTAAGTGACATATAGCACTGGTCTTTTAGTTATTGTCTTTTAGTTAGTGTATCAATAAGGGGCCTTCCATTAAGTCTGTACGCACCAAGGGGGGGGGTGGGGGGGTCTGAAATTTTGGGAATTTTGTGTATGTTCCTATACAAATTCAATGCGTATTTTAGCCTAAGGGCGGGTGGGGGGGTCTAGAATTTGTGAATTTTTGCGTACGTACTAAATGGAAGGCCCCTAATTCTTATGGTATTATCTTCAGGAAACTAGATAAAGATCAAATAACATCCAATAGACAAAGCAGCAATTTGTCTGACCCAATCATTATTTTTTAAATGAAACATTGTGCTTTAATCTGATCACTCAGCAAAGATAACAAGACAGTATTTTTTACATAAAGAATTTCATGGATAGAAAGTGTGAAGTATTCGCTCAGTGGAAGAGGGTTCAAAGACCTCAGGTTCGACTTCCTTGCCAAGCCCTTGCCAAATCTTGAATTTATAAACAGGTTCCCACCCACTTTTTAAAATCTTGGAAACCTTTTCAATGCCAATTTCAGACGAAGGTTCAGAAAAATCAAGACTTATTGACCATTAATTTAGTAAAGAACGTAAAATCTGAGCACTCTGTTTGATGAGAACTTGCAGTAGCTGAACTGAAATGAAATCTCACAATTAATTTTGATTGTCAAAAATATTTGATGTAACACCTTTATAAGACTCCTAGCAACAAAACCATCAAATGTCTTAACTTTGAGAAAATCAATCTGAGACCCTTAGGACCTGTGCGGGAACCCTGTAAATATCCGGTAAATACATTAAGGTAAACTGACCTTTTCGCTGCGTGTCGAGCACCGCTGTTTTATAGTGGCCGTAGTTGACACGCCCCATGTTCTCTACCAGGAGGTCTAGCACCATGTCCGACTGAAAAAACGACACATATCATATCACAGATACATCATCAGACTTCTGAGAGCAAACAGTTCAATGATTTTTCCAAGATTTTGCAGTCATTGACTTTTTTTTCAGGACGATCGTTTGACTTATTTAATGCATAAAAAATTGGGCAGTACAATAATTTTTAACAAATGTTCTGAAACAGTGGACTTTCTGAACTAATGTTCAGTTTCTCCTTTCTGAAAAAATATGGTCAATTTCTGAAAAGGATATTAGTGAATTTCCATGCTGACTTTTTACATGTTTTAAATTTGTTTTTTTGCCACATCTTCAGATCCTTTACTGTTCCATGGCAAAATTTATTTGACAGGTTGTCAGGGTTTTCTTGTCTATGTGGGAAGCCTGAATCAGCTCCAGGATCCCATCTCAAATTTCATTTCCCCTTAAATTTCCCTGTCCCGCAGCAATTTTTCTCCGTCATTTCCAGCAAGTTGTTCAATTTCTAAAGCCTTCACATGCAGGAAAAATTTGGACAACCCACCAAGAAGAAGTCAAATCCCTAATATTTTGAGAATCAGGAATTGCAGAACCTTGCCAAATGAAATTCTTTTCGCTGTGTTTTGGTAAAATTTGCAAATTCCCTGTGTTTTTCCTGTCGGGGAATCATTTTTGCCATTTTTCCTGTTTTCCCTGTGCAGTGGAGACCCTGACAGTGTGACAGCAATGCCAAGAGCTGTACGTACATTTTTTCTTCTGGTAGTGTCGTGGATCTGGACAGTCTGATTCTGCGAGTGCCAGTCATAAACGCCGACCTCCCGGCCGTTTACTATCATCTACAGGAAAATACAATACTTGTGATCATAATACTGCATTAGTGGTGACAATTCTTTTGCAATATTACTAAGTCTTTGAGGCATGGAAGATAAAAGAAAATCAATCATACAGTTTTGAAGATTTAAATCTTAATCTTTCGAGGTTTTACATAACTTAGAATAAGGCATTCTTTATCTATTTTTTTTTTTTTTAATTCAACCGACTACCTTGAAGAGGTGAGACCTCAGGCTGTTCTCCCCCTATCTTCGGTACATATAACATATATAATTTGTGATTCTCCATTAACTACAGACTAACTTATTTATATACATATATATCATTAACAAAATTATATATAAATATTTAACTTCACCTACCTGGAGCCTGTCACGAATGTCCCCAACAACTTGGACGGTCGCAACCTTCGGTAAAGTCTTACGGTAAAGGATAAAACCGTGGCCCTGACCGTTACCGTTGTTTAGATCCAGCATCTCCATGGGAACCACGTTATTTAACATAACCGGCTATAGGGGAAAAGAGAAGATTTCAAAGAAAAATGTCTTAAATTCAACATTTTCTTATTTCGTTAGGTATATGACTGTGTTAAACTGTTGTTTTATTTTTACATTTTGTAAAAAAAAAAAGCTCTATACAGGAATTATGTTCCAATATCCTCGTGTCATACAGTTATATTCAATGGGAATTTCGCTGACATGTGTGTTATTAAGTCATTCCTATGAGTGAATTTCTTGGAAGTAAACAGTTTTTTTTCTATTCACGACGAACAATATTTTACATATGGATATATATATTTCAAGAAAAACATTTACCCACGTATCAAAGATGCACTTTATGATTCCAGGGTTTTATTTACTACTGAAAAAAACGTTTTGATATTGATAAATACTAGGATTTCGCGTTTGTAGATTTTCGTAGGAGCTGGTCATTTGATGCCAAGTTTACATAGATATGGGGAATATAGTTTCGCTGAATTACAAACCTTTATAAAGGAGAGCATCTTGTCGAGTGTCATGTAGGAAGTCATCTGTACAACGCCTGATAATACCAATAACGAAGACCATTATTATGTCGCATGTATTAGACCGTGTAGGCATTTATTTCTTAACCTTTCAGCTCACGTTTGCCTTTATCGGTAATTTAATATAATAACACTACAATATCAAATCCACTCCATAAACAAAAAACTTTAACTGTATTACAAGAACTATTCATAAAGAAAAGACAAGACTCAGATTATGAAAAGAATTACAAAAATACAGACAAATAGAGATGAAATCCAAAGATTTAATGTATATTTATCTAAGGGTTCAAGCCCCGTAGCTTAGATATGAATAATGTGTATTTGCCATAAAACAAAACTTTCTGAGATGCTTTGTAAAATTTTACCGTATGAATGTGTCTTCGGTTGTAATGGCATCTTTGGTAACGTCTCTGTGAAGAATGGGATAAAAAAAACAGATATTAAAAACACTGAGGGTTATCAAAATGTCTCAAGCTTTGTACTATACAAATTTTCCAAATTTTCCGTTTTTTTCCTACTTAAAATCTCTTGTATTTTCGTTATTATTTTCTTTGCAATTTTCCTTAATTTACGCTTGTTATGGTCATCATTAGATTTTCTTTCTTATCATGTACTTTATTTTCTACCATACCTTTTGACAGAGATGATAACATTTCACGAATCTTTGAAAACTTCTCCGTCATAAATCCGTGCTCCGATATGGGAGCGTCATAGTCTGAAAGCAGAATGTAAATATTTTCAGTTCATCAAAATATCATCAGTTTTCATGGAAGAACTGATAAAGGCTGGAGACAATCTCTGAATATAATGACATTATAAAGTTTTTCTAATCATAACCATTTTCTTTGTTGGGGTAATTTAATGTCCATCCAACCCTTGAGGGTTCTTTCCAGACTGTAAAGGTAATGCTTTTCAGCAAGTTTTACGCCACATGGGCGGTGACCAAATCTATGACAAGAGGTGCCTATTGGAACCCAGTGCCTTCTTTATAGTGCTGACCCACTGAGATATTATGTCATAGACCCACATGATACCCAGGGGCAGACACAGGATTTCAGAAAGGGGGGAGGGGGTCCGCATATAGGTAAAGTACTAAAATGGCATGCATTTGCGCGTGCACATGCAATATTTTTTTCTCTTTGGCAAGTTTAAGTCCCCCAAAAAGGGACCCCCAGGACCAGCGCCGCTTGAGAGAGTACAGACGCGTATCGTTCCTACAGCCCCCCACATCCTGGATCCATCCATGATACCCAACTAGGGTACCAACCGAAATTCCATTTTCAAATTCACTGTGTTTTCATTGAGATATCCCTGTCCCAAGAGAATTTTTCCCTGTTGTGTCCAGCAAGTTGTTCAAATTTAAAAGCCTCTGCATGCAGAAAAAGATGTGGACAACCCAACAACAAAATGTCAAATAACTTATATCTTAAGAATCAGGAATTTCAAAACCAAATGAAATTCCCTATGTTTTCCAGTGTTTTGGCAAAATTTGCAAACCCTTGTTGTCCCTGTCAGGGATTTTTTTTTGCCATTTTCACTGTTTTCCCTCTGTGCTCTCTGACTTTGATGAACAAATCTATGAAATGAGCAAGTCTATTAGAAGGTAGAGACCATACCCCTACACATATACCAAGGCAGGTGGTCTTTAATGTGAAAGGTCCCATAGACAGGGCCAGACACACAACAGCCACTGGTCCTGAGACCTATGGTAACCCTGATGTTGGCACATTGCGGAAATGCAGAGAGGTACAGCAGGCCACCCCAGCCAAGGATTGAACCCAGGTCGCCCGCATGTGAGACAAACACGCTATAGCCACTTCACCGCCCCGCGCCTACTGAGATCGACAAAGTGGCCGGGTGATCTTACCGTAGCTGGTGATGGTCGGGGTGTAAGGCATGTTGGCTCCGTTCATGAAGCCGAAGTTGGTGCCGCCGTGAAACATGTAGAAGTTGACGTTACCGGCCTCCTTCAGAATGTACTGTAGGACGTCCTCCATCCCTGCAAGAGGACAACCACTGTTTGAAAGGAGCAGTCGGGGCAGATATATAAAAGAAACATGTAGAAGTTGACGTTACCGGCCTCCTTCAAAATGTACTGTAGTACGTCCTCCATCCCTGTAAAAGGACAACCACTGTTTGAAAGGGGCAGTGGGGGCAGATATATACATGAAACATGTAGAAGTTGACGTTACCGGCCTCCTTGAGAATACACTGTAGAACATCCTCCATTCCTGCAACAGGAAAACCACTGTTTGAAAGGGGCAGTGGGGGCAGATATAGACATGAAACATGTAGAAGTTGACGTTACCGGCCTCCTTCAGAATGTACTGTAGTACATCCTCCATCCCTGCAAAAGGACAACCACTGTCAGACCCAATTTAAGACCTTTTTAAGGATAGAGAGTGGTGATTTTGGCGTTTTTTTGCAGTAGCTGCGTCTTTGATTTAATTTTTTTTCAGTAAAATAAAAAGTAGAGCCTAAAACAAAAATCTGAGACACGGTTCCCTTCACACTAATGTTTTTGCATTACCCATAAAGTCTCAGAATTCCAGAGAAGCTGATGATGAAGATATTGACATTCAAAAAATAAAAGTGAAAAAATCACTTTTTCATACATATTTTTTTCTGATCCCATTTCATTAAAAATCTATCTATACCATTAGATAGAGAAAAATCTGCCCATTAATTTGATGTATAATACCTCAATCAGTTAGCAATACTGGCAAAACTGTTGCAATTTTACTCAAATGCCCGTAAATCATCACTCTCTATCCTTAAGACCTCCTGCAAGTAAAAGGTGAAATTTAAGACCTTTTTAAGGCCTTGTTGTTGGGGTAGTTTATTTTCCGGTCAACCCTTATGGGTTCTTTCCCTTGAATTTAAGAAAATCAAATTAAGACGTTTTAAGACTTGCATGGGCACCCTGTTCAGGGGCTGGAATCCTGATATAGAATAAAAAGATGGATCTGCCATAACCACAGTGGTGGTGAGGGGAGGGGGTCTTTCTGTCCAACAGTTCAAATGGTGCTGGAAAAATAGGGTTATCAACAACTTTTGACTTCAAGTCTTCATTTCCACTATACAACAAACTAAAGTCCTACAGTTTATATTCAGTGGAAATACAGTGTGTAATGAGTGTAGACTCAGTATGACCTTGCAGTAAAGTTTTAGTGCTGAATCAGTGGAAATATGTAGGAAAACAATAGTTGAGCAGTTGGAAATCAATATGTCTGAAATATTAATGAGCTATGTAGTGCAATCAGTAGCATTTCAGTCACTCATTTATAAATATGTAGAACTACCATTTCTCCCAACCACAGATGGCCAATTTCTGGAGCTTTACCTGCAGGTTAGTCTAGATCAAGTTGCATGCTGAGTAATACGTCGACAAATAACAAGGCTTTAGCATTGTAATTTTCATTAATTACTTCATAATTTGTTCTTGAATATAGTGAAAAACTATCCATCATTATTTTTTTATTTGTATACATACATATTTGATATTTTCTGAGTTGTTTGACAATTCCTTAGTTCTAAATGTATATATAACAACTATTTGATTATTTTTCGATAGGGTTTTCAATGGTTTTTGTCAACAAAATTAGTCAAAATTAGCCTGCAGGTACTTAAAAAACTGTAAGTCAGCTATATGTTGTAGGGAGAATTAAGGAAATAACTGTCATTTGGTGTGGGTCCAGAAACTTACGCGCTATATCCATCCCTTGGTGAGTGTTGCCCCAGTGGTCGAACCAGCCGGGCCAGAACTCCATGGTCATCAGGGGCTTGTCGGGTTGTCGCATACGCAGGTAGTCAAACAGGGCTTGGCCGTGCTGCTTCGTGTTGAAATTTGCCATCGCCATCACTGGAAGTATTGAGAAATATTAAAACAGGGTCCCCACTCAAATTTTGTGATGTAGTTCCCAGTGTTTTCCCTGAGTTTTCCCTGTCTCATTGTATGTTTTCCCTGTCATGGTTTCAGTGATTTTTTCTTTGTTTTTCAATAACAAAGCGTTAAATTGTCTCTGGGAAGGGCGATCTCCTAAATCTTAAAAATTAGAAAATCCAGAAACTGGGCAAACAAAATTCCCTGTGCTTTCAATCTGTTTTCCCGGCAGGGAATCTTATTTAGCCATTTTCCCAGTCATTCCTATGCAGTGAGAACCCTTATAAATAGAAGTATCGTCTGTATGAAAATATAACTAGTTCTTACAATCAATATTAAGGTAGAATATGCAGGGGATTAACTTTACTATTCTGTCAATTTGTCCACTGGCTAGTGCCCCTCTTGCCCATAAATGTTTTTATTAACAAATTTAAAGATTTTCACTGGTCCACTGGGCTAGCAACTCATAAATCACACTAGCCCGGAAGGATTTCTACTAATACCTGGTACTAATACTTGGAAATATTATGTGAGTAGCATCAAACGTACCCCCTTTGAGTGACCCGCGCTCCATGCCGCGGTCATTGTCACACGTGAAGTGGAGCTCAGTCAGGCCGTTCTCCAGAAACATCTGAAAAGAAAAGTTTGTTTTTGAAAGTTGCAGGCTTATAAAGTTTAATTCAATCAAGTCTAGTGGTTTTCAGCCACATTTCACAGAGTGACTTCCTTTAGTTTAATATTTACGTTTTGTAGATCCCCCCTCCCCCACCACCACTAGCATGTGAAATGCATTATTGGTGTACTAAAAGGAAACCTTGCACATAACTCCAGGGATATTATTTCCCAATGAAATCAATTCAGCATGAAGTATACAACATTTTCATTATTTTCTTTTCAAATGTATTAAGAATACTCAAGTGAAGTTAAAACAAGAACATGGGGTAATCACCCCGGAAAAAATTTAATCAACCCTGGATAGGACATTACCATTAATAGGCCTAATAGTTATTATTGTTTTCATTATTATTAAGACTGCTATCATCCTTCATGACAATGTAAATTGGATTGGCCTACATTGTAACAGGACGTATAGGCCTATATGTTGGGACCAAATTCGTGATGCAACCAATATCAATCATTGGCAGACCCAACTTTTAATTTCTTTCTTTCTTTCTTTTCTTTTTTTTTCTTTTTCTTTTTTCTTTTTCATTTTGCCAAAATAGGTGAGGGTGCCACTGATAACATTATAATAGATACAGGATTTTGAAAAAAGAGGGGTGTACACAGGCTATTTAAGCATGTAGCAAATGGTACTAAATGACTTTACTTACTCCCCGCTCTAAAACATGAAACTCACGACTGGCCAATGCATAACCACCTCCTCCCCTAGCCCTGACGGCCTAGGGGTATAAAAAATAACCATGTAAGTCCGCTGGAAACTGACAGAATAAGAGAAATAATACTTTTGTTTAGTTCCCGAACGTCACAAATTGTTACCCTAGCAACTTACAAACGTCACGGATTATTGTTACCCTAGCAACTTAGTTGTTAGGGCAACATGACGTAGTAACTGCATGGCGAAACGTCACAAATTATAAATCTGCCGTAATCCACTGTTGCCAATTATCAGAACCGTGTTTTACAGCATAGAAATTTAGTAAATCTGTGATTAGATGCAAATACTTATGACTTTAACTGTAAATAATAACTAAAAACGTATTTTATTGTAATATTTACATAAAAATACTATAAAGACTTACTATTTATCAACCCTTGTTAGGAAAGTTCAAAACAGCCGTCGTAATCAACCATGGAAAGTGACTACGGCATAACCACCCTGCCCCTGGCCCTGACGGGCCAGGGGGCCGCTGCGCGGCGGGGTGATTAAATAATTTTTTTATAGCAACTTGTAAATTTATATATATGCAAGGGACGTTTTAACCCTGTCATCCCCTCCCCCATTTATGTGTTAAAGAATTAAAGAATGCCGCCTAAAGGCCATATTCCACTATCCGTTCTCGGCTTGCGGCCACCCAAGAAAATGCAAGCAACGGCCGTAAACGCAAACGCAAACGCAGTGAAAGTAAACGCGAATGCTTTAGCGGCGGCCGTAAAATCGGCACCCACTGCTATATTCCACTTGTTTGCAGCCACCAGACGCAAGCAAACAGCCGCAAATGAGTTTGCGGCGGCCGCAAACGTGGTGGAATATAGGTCTTTGTGTCCCCTGTTTGCGTCCCCTGTTTTGGGATACCAACATGTTGGTATCTGGGTCGCAAACTGCTTGCGGCCACCTTAAATAGCGGCCGCAAGTACCCCCGAACGCAAGGTGGAATATGGCCTTTAGGCTTCCACTTTTAGCAATGAATAAACAATGAATTACTATATTTTTTCTTATCAAGGTTAGCCACAGGGTAACAAAACTCTTTTACCTGTTGCACTTGTCCCATGTATTCGGAATCTCTGCCGTACGACCCGAACTCGTTCTCCAACTGGAAGGCGATGATGGGGCCTCCTTGACGGTACTGGAAAACATTTTAGTGCAGAAAAGGATTATTTGCTCTACTTTCCCAAAGTTTTTTCCATAAATGTTTCTAGGAGCAAAGAACATGTAAAATACATATTTTAGTGAGACGAAAAGTCTGAAGGAAGGGTTAAAAGAAAACTTATCTTATATCATGTAAATTCTACGGTTCCAAAGCAATTTTAAAAAACGCATTATTCATATGGCCTGAATAAATGCAATATTTATTTATTTTCAAATTACGAACTTTTGAGAAATTATAGTGTAGCAGAAACCCGGAAATACCGTACAATTTATGTATAATCCAACTTCAGAAATAAAGAAAGTGAATGCGCAAAAAAAAAATTAGTTGGTTCCAGCCTGTATCGTGTATGAGCCTTACCTGCAGGTCTCCAATTTCCACGGTCAGTCTCTTCAGGTACAGTCTCACCGCGTCCAGGTACGGCTTGTACGTCGACCGCAGCACCATCTGGGGGTCGTGAAGCAACCAACTGAAATACGAAAAGCCAGTTTGATTATCGAAACACTATCAGGCTAAGAAACCTGCTCTCTAACCTGGGCAGATAGTTTCCCAAGATGCTGTTGAACATTGTGTCTGAACTGTTTCTACTGGAATATGCAAATTTAGTTTCATTATAAGAAAAATGTCATGCTAAGCAACCTTTTCCCTAACCTGGGCAGATAAGATACTAAATGTACTGTTAAAAAGTGTCTAGGAACTGATTCTCTGGAACATGTCAATCTAAGTTTTATAATCAGAATACTGTCAGGCTGAAAAAAAAATCAGAGTAACAAAATGATCATAAGCATTGACATTCAAAATTGTACTTTTATCATCAGGATAAGAAACTTGTTCTCCAATTGAGGCTGCGAGTTTCCTGAAGTACAGTTAACCCATGTCTAAGTACGGTTTCTATTGGAATACACAAAATCTGTAGTTTTAATAAAATGTCACCCTTTAATAATAGTTGCGTAGAACTAGTGTAAAACCCCGAAGCTAAGCTACATCCTATTTTAAACAGCACCCTAAATTGACAGTCTATGCTTTTGAGTTTCTGATCGACCGTACTTTTCAGAACCAGTTTTCAGAAGTGTATAGTGTATAAGGGTGTGGAAACCCCTAATTTAGGCTGAATCCTCAAAGTTGAGACCTGACATGCTATCATGTCAATTAACCCTTATTTAAGCGGCTGCTTATATTAGGGTGTTACGGTAGTCGCGTACCTGGGGAGACCTCCGAGGTCCCACTCGGCACAGATGTAGGGGCCTGGCCGCACGATCACGTTCAGCCCCACCGACTGGGCCAACTTGATGTAACGTCTGGAAAATAAACGACACAGATCGATCAAAATCAGAATTTAGATTGCAAATTAGGGAAAAAAGGTACAATGGGGATCGTTTTGATAAAAAAAAACAATGCATAAACTCGAGTATATTGTTGAAAACTAATTTGTTGAAAGCATTTCAATTCATACCTGATATCGTACATCCCTTCAAAGTTGAAAACCCCTCTTTCCGGCTCGTGCCCATTCCAGGCAACGTACCTAAAATAAAACAAACAGAATAACATCATTATAAAAGGTAAAACAACTTCTACTCTAATCATCGATGGAAATAAGGTTACTTTTTTCCTAGCTGTCTAGCGGGTGAACATAAAGTGGTAGTAATATTTTTTTGAGTTGTTTGTTTAAATAAGGACAATTGTCCCCGTCACGTGTTTGACAGTTTAACAAGGTGTTCATGTTTATGAAGTTAATTTTCTTTTCAGATTTAGAGTCCCAACTCGCTCCTAGACCTTGGAGCTTTGTTCCAATCTATGATAAAATGGGATGACTTTATTCTATAGTCCACAATCCCTGAATGACTTGGAATTTCCTAGTAACCGTCGCAACCCCTTCACATATATAAAATCATATATTGTTTCTTCAAACGATATAGACGTAGTGCAGATGACGTCACAATGCCCAGAAAGGGTCTGGACGCCATATTGGTGATCAATTCGAAACTATTACTATTTATTTTTCAATAATATCTGTGATAACCTTTATACTAGATTTATCTTGTTTGGTCTGATAAAATTGTAATTACCCAATTTTGATAGTTAGAATTGATTAATTCTAGATTTATCTAATGGCCACGTGGTGGTGATAAGCACATGGTGATCACCAAAATGTGATCACGTGACTACGTCTGCACAAGGTCTATACTATTTCCCTAAAATATCATTTTTATCGATCATAAGATATTGAAGAATAACTATAAATGAATAATGTTAATGAATAATTTTAATAATTCATGGTAATCCACGTGCCCCAAGCTATACTAGACCTTGTATCAATATTTCCAGATTTACCTTAGAATTTCTACCCATAATGAATACATTTATGCCATCCCAAAAAGTACTTGTTTCTGATAGGCCGCCCGACTGAACATTAATTTTATTACTGATTTTATTTTACCTATATTTTTCTTCAACTATTTTATTGACTAGTTACTGTCAGGGTCTCCCTATGGAAGAAAGGGAACAAAAAGATTTTCCAGACTCCAGACGGGTTATTGATTTTGTCACCGAGTTGACAAGAAGATTTATAAGGGTGGCCTTATTGTTTGCACAAAGTCTATAGACATAGTCTATTTATAGTTATATGCAGGTGGCCGAACTGCGAAACTGAGAACCTATGTACATGTCTGCTCGCTTTAACCTCACGCTTTGAAACCACTCTTTTAAGGATAGATAAGGGGTCTCAGGGTGGTGCGCTGCATTCAGGCACATACTTTTGTGAAGGGCATACTTATGATGACATACTATACATCACATGAAAGGAATAATTATTCTCCACATAATGATATATTTATCAAAATAATCGGTTGAGAATTACAGAAATTATGAATTTTTAATCAATTTTTTCACTTTATTTTTTTTTAACATCGATTTCTCTTTACCTATTCAAGTTATTGAACTGAAATTTTGGGTATGGGGTCTTAACATTCTCTTGAAGGGAAGCGTGTCTCAAACTTTGAAGTAAGGTCTTAGTTTTCATTTTATGACAAAAAACGGGTAACTTTTTATGAATTATTCAAACAGTATTTTCTACATTTCATAAAATCAAAACTAGAAAATATATCAAAATTCTGAGACACGCTTCCCATCTGATGAATCTTAAAAAGATACATTGAAAATTTCAAGGTTTTATGCCCAATAGTTACTGAGATATCAATGTTCAAAATTGTATCACAAAAAATGTAATTTTTGTTTTTACCCATCCATATTTCAGTGAATTTTCATCTCCTTTACATTTGTTTAATATCCCCAGAAAACTCACAGACTCTATTTTTGATTTCTATACAGTACATTTATGTTCTTTTAGACCTGATTTTTTAAACCACTAATTAGTGCAGGTAGAATGAATCACGCATCATCCCCCCTTATCTATCCTTAAGTCACAATTAAAGACCTTCTCAAACCCTACCCCATTTAAGCCCTCATCAAAGACTAAAACAAAGAAAAACCTATACTCAAAACGTAGAACAAAATCTAAAGAATAATTTGTAGAGGAAACAATGTGATCATATCATCTTCTCATCCCTCTCTCACCTTTTATCATCCATTTAGTAGATTAATGTGCTAACTATGTTAATGTAGTTGCTTACTTAATTTTAGACAGCATCTGACTGACTCGTATTTATAATTAGTTACAAAATTTGAAAGGTGTCGTATTAGAGAGTTGTGAGACTGGCAACCACTGGAAGAACGGCTACATATTATCAAGCCGAAGTGTTGTATGAGTTTTAAATGCAATAAAAAAGAGAAAAAAAACTCTGCAGCAAATCACCCTCCACGTCAGAAATGATCGTCCATGAGAACTGACTCTGCTATGTGGGGCAATAACTATTTAGACCAGCATTATAAGATCACTACATGCTAGTTACTACGGGCTAAAAGATAGTCAAGCGTTTTTCGCTTGTATCACACAACAACCTAGAGCCAGACCAAGTTGGGCCTTAAGCGGTATACCCACTAGGCGATTTTGGGAAGAATCGGCACCGACTCGGCGCCGATGTCGTCGGCCGAATCTCCTTAGTCCAGGGATACCCACACAAAATTGGTGCCAACGTTGTCATTGCCGCTGGCGCCAACCATCGGCATCAATCATGCCAATCCTTATCAAACACGTTTAATGATTTTACGCCAATGCCAACCGTCAGCGCTGATGGCTGTGCCAACATCAGCGTCGACGTTGGCCAGTCGGTTAGTGGGTATGGGGCTTTAGTAAAAACATAGACATACGTAACATGTATCTCTATTGTATAAAGCATAGATGAACATCATTGATAAACTCACTGATAAAAAGTATGGGGGCAGCGATGCGATGTTTTATTTTTCCCTGCCCCAAATTTACATTTATTATACATAGCTTCAAAGACCTACACAAAAGATAAAGATGTTTAGTATACACAGGGTGGTAACGGATTTTGGATCTTTTATTTAAGACAATTTAGAACCAATTTAAGACAAATGTTTGAAAAATTTAAGATCATAGCTATCGCAATATTAATCATCGGGCAAATTTTATTTAAAGTTAAAATAACGTTTATTTGAAATAATCTGATTTCAGAGTCCTGATGTGGCAGATGGATTTTCAAAACTACGGGAAAATTAATTATTTTAATATCAGGTAGGTAAAACTTGAGGTGGGGCAGGTTCAATTTGACATTCAACTGACCTAAGGTCTGGTACAATTTGTCATATTTAGATAATTCAGAAAAGATGGGCAGGTGAATTTAAGGGTCGGGCTGGTAAGATTTCACAGAGATGTAAATCAGGATTAGTGAAAAAATCTGAAACTCCAGACAGATAATTAGAATTTATCTTAAAATGTTGGGTAACCCGATTTAAGAAATTAATTCTGACATCCTTTAATGGGTGTGATGGTGTGAAAAATCTGAAAACCAGACAAAAACTTGATAACTTACATCCCAGTAGACTAAAGTTAAACCTTTTATGTTGAGCCCTGATCTTAAATTAACAGGGGTGGACATAACCAGGGGCCCAGGGGCCCTAGGCCCACAAAAAGCAGGTTGGGTCCCTTTTCTACCCTGGGGCCCGGCTGGCCCCTAGAAATATATGGACAATTTTTTTCTTTTTTTTCTTTTTTTTTTTTTAAATAGAAATATATGGACAGTAACCACAGATTTTCAGTGATAACTGGGCTGGATATTTTACTTTCCTTAAATTCTAGAATAAAAGTCTGACAGCTGGTTACTTACATGGCTTTCATTTCAAAATGTATTCTCTTGTTATTACAAGTGGAATAAAAATTAAGAAATAAACCTAGTGTTTTTAATACCCTGTTGATGGATCCTAGAATTAGGCAAGGGCCCTAGATTTGGAAAGCTGGCCCACAGATTTTATGTTTTAGTTTTTAAAACTTGTGTAAACCACTGAATTACAGTATTGGTATTGAATTTGAGATTACTGGTCAATGAGCTCCTGGTCCTTATAGATTGATCAAACAGACAAACAGGTGATTTAACACTGCGTGTGGACCCTCAACATTAAACACTCGACAGGTATAGTCAGGCCATCCTAAAAAAAGAAATGTTTCCAGTCAACCGCCCGACTGGGTGCAATACTGCCGACTGGAAGGCTTTTTTTTAAAGAACATTTTTTTTTTTTCTGAAACATTTCAATACTTTCCCCAGCAAATACAATTATAAAATGTAAAAGTAAAATTCCCGACTGGCCTTTTAAAAACCAGTCGGTCCATCGGAAACAACACTTTTTTAGGCTGGCCTCATACTACAGTTTGTCAGGCTGATTCTAACAGCAGGTGAACAAATATAGAAGTAAATATTGTATTGTGTATTGTTCTCATATCATGAATTTATGATTGACAGACCTAAAGGGTAAATCAATATGGCCTTTAAAAGACTGGGTTTACGAGCAAGCTGCCAGATTTGTTCTTCTTTGTTTGACGGGATCATTTTTATGAGGAAAAGAAAATGTTGAGAAACAAAATGAGGAAAAAAGATTCTCAGTTACCATTAAAATGCCCACTCGGATACTTAAATGCAAACGAAATTGTGCTATGCTTTACTGTTAGATCTTGTCGGTTTAGAACTAATAAAATCCGACTTGGCTATTGCAATATAGACAGCTCCTCTAACGTTTAAAGGATGTTTGATATGCAAAAAAAGATTAAATACAACAGGGAGTGCATGCTGCAAGGCATATTCGATCCACCTGCTGGGTAGACGGCATTGGAACCAGAATCCAATGCTATTGTATAGCCGAGAAATGCATGCTAGTTAGCTGCGCATGTTTAGTTAGGGTCACCCAGGGCTGCTAGCAGGACCAATCGAACTGGCCTAATAGTGGTCGAAGTGGTTTGAGCCAGTCAACAAACAGCCTATTGTGTTGATCACAGGTACTAACGGTGGGGGACACGCCTGCCCGCACAGGGCAACGCTAAAATCCAGAGCAATGTTTTACATCACTCTGCGGCGAGACACCCTCTGCGCCAGAAATGCTACTCACAGTAGAGGGAGTCAGTGCGGCAGAGTGGTCAGAGCAAATAGCCTCGACAGGTGCCCCCTCCACAAACTGTGGAATAGGGACGAATTAGCCTTTTAGGTATGAATTTCAAATATGTAGAAGATGAGAAGGATATATATTTAGCTTGCTACCCATTACAACTTGCTACCCGTTACAACCCTCTTTGAGATTAGAGATTGTTCTGGCTTTTAGGTTTTCCTGACTGCACATACCACAGGTACCATTGACGCTGGTAATGGTGACCCACCTGTATACACCTGGCTGGCACTATAGATTTGGTCAGCAAGAAACAGCTCATTTTGTGTTCTTTTTATTGTGACATAGCAATATATTGTCACATAGTGTCATTACACTTTGAATGTGCCATTAGAGTTGCATTTTGATCAATTTACTAGAACATATGAAAAGACAAACTAACATGAGGGGACAGAAAAATGTTCTCGTTTTTTAGTTGTTTCTTATGTCTTAGATCTATAGTCAGGTCCATTTGCACCAACATTAGGCCAGTTCAATTCTTCCCACCGCCGACCCTCGGTGGCCCTAACTACGCATGCGCGACTAACTAGCATGCTTTTCATGGCTATACAATAGCAATAAATTCCGGTTCTGGCACTGGCTAGCCAGTGAGTGTCTTGAACCCACCTACTTGGCTGTACATGTCCTATTAGACTGACAGTTTTGGCATTTAGTCTGTTTTTGACATTACTTTTTCTCCAAATCGCTAAATTCCTACACTTAATTAAGATGTTACCTCAATGCTACAATTTTATTTCATGGCCTAATAAACATGAAAACATTAAATTCAGACCACGCTTAACCATTAGTTTCGGCTGATGTTACCCTAAGCGACTCTATTTTTCTTGGCCTATTTTCTGGTTCAGCGTGGACACGTTGTGAGCACTTTTCACGGTTCACTGACTCTCCTGGTTAGTTCTGTGTTTAGTAACCAGGCAACGAGAAGGCTGATTATACATTAAATATGGCAGACATATGACGGTCTACCGTCTGGGGGACAGGGTATTCAGTTCACAGTCCTCAATGTGAAGGAAAACTGTAATTAGTCCTTTAGAATATTGCTATGTTCGGGTAATGACGTACCCTGCATTTTTGGTCCTACCCAAAATTTCTCTTCTTTTTTTAAATTTTATATCTTTTTTTTGTTCAAAAGATTTTCAAAAAACAAAAAAAATGGCTAGAAGATCATGGGGCAGCATAGACACTTTCAAGGGTATGTATTTTACATGCCAGAAATTGTATGAGAGGATGCTAGAATATCTTCTATATTTACTGCCTGGGTCCATTCTGTAAGTTAAAAAAGTACACACAAACATCCGACCTACCTACCCTAATTTTTCGACCTACATTAACTGAACACAACTAATGATAAGTTTTGTTCAGGCATTACGTTGGAGTTGAATTATTTTTGTTTTTTCACTTAAATAGAAAACAGAAATCCTACGTTTCTAGAGTGTTGAGTCCAGCAGCCTTGAACTTGAGCATACGGTCTTCCCAATATTCGGGTACGACCCTGAAGTAGTGCATGGCCCCGCTGAGTAACGACACCTTCTGTGACTCGAGGAGAAATGCCCCGTCACGAACCTCCAGACCTTTCCGCATCTGAAGTGATAGAAAAAAGGAAACATGTTAAGGATCATGTAATTTGTAAAAGAGTTGGATATATTTGGTGATTATGACAGATACGGTGATTATGCAAAATGCACTCTTGCAAGTTAAAGTTATCCCCCCCCCCCATTTAATGAAAAAACAAAAAATTGCTGCCAACCACCCCCAAAACACTTGCCACATCCCCAACCTCTGCCACGCCCCCCAAACCCCTGCCACGCCCCCCAAACCCCTGCCACGCCCCCAACCCCAACCCCTGCCACGCCCCCAAACCCCTGCCATGCCCCAAACCCCTGCCACATCCCCCAAACCCTGCCACGCCCCCAACCCCTGCCACGCCCCCAAACCCCTGCCACGTCCCCCAAACCCCTGCCATGCCCCAAACCCCTGCCACGCTCACAAACCCCTGCCACGCCCCCCAACCCCTGCCCCTCCCCTAAACCCCTGCCCCTCCCCCAAACCCCTGCCACGCCTCCGAAATCCCTGCCATGCCCCCAAACCCCTGCCACGCCTTCAAACCCCTGCCATGCCCCCAAACCCCTGCCACGCCCCCAAACCCCTGCCACGCCCCCCAACCCCTGCCACACCCCCCCAACCCCTGCCACGCCCCCAAACCCCTGCCATGCCCCAAACCCCCTGCCATGCCCCAAACCCATGCCACACCCCAAAACCCCTGCCACGCCCCCCAACCCCCTGCCACGCCCCCCAAACCCCTGCCATGCCCCCAAACCCCCTGCCATGCCCCAAACCCATGCCACACCCGAAAACCCCTGCCACGCCCCCAACCCTTGCCACGCCCCACAACTCCTGCCACACCCCAAAACCCCTACCACACCCCTGAACCCTTGCCATGCCCCAAAAACTCTGGCAGTGCCTTAATTGCCACGTAACACCTGTCACACTCACTCCCATATTCCTTTAGTTTATAATGAATATTCCTTCAATTATTGGCCAGGCTTAGTTTTTTCAGAATTATTCATGGCCTAAACTTGACAAAAATTTAATAGCTTTTTTTGGTGCTCTTTTTAACCGTATGGCTATATAAACGCATGATTGTCATACCGCATTTTTCTTGATAAATGTAGCAGGTTTAGATTTCCCACTCAGCAAGTCTTTGATAATATAGGTCAACATTCTAAGAAAATAAACTTACCGTTGTGACACCTTGGGCTCGTGTTTTGGTGCTGGCCGGAGTCGACCGCCCCCACTGGCCCCAGTACAACAAAACTAACAGTCCTACACCAACAATAACACAACATTTCACAACCTCCTTGTGCTTGAGAGTTATAACGTTCATGGTCCGCATTATGTGTTGGAAAAGACGGAAATGTCCTCTCTTCTTCTTGTTTTCCTCTAAGTTTGTGGAGACTTCTCCCTCCGGCTAGTCCCCAGGCCGGCCTGTAGTTGGTGTGTTTGACTCCAGGGGGCGCCACTTTTGGTTTAGTTTTTAGATTGCCCACAAGGTGGCCATGTTTTCATTTCTCTTTCGGTCTTTCCCGCCTAATGTAGTTAAATAATAGGGGTATGTTGATTTGACTCGATTGCACACTTTCGATATATACATATATTTGGTAATTATTTTCTACGAAATTCTAAGAGTGAAATAAAGCAATAAAGTGGAATAACAAGACAATAGACAATTAGGCCTAGTGGTACTTTTAGCCAAAAAATTCAGTACATTCCATGCTCTTAGGTAGGCTTTATAATCATCCGTTTTCCATATCACATAAAATATGCATCGAAATATTAAGTATGAGATATGATAATTTCTTTGATGTTTTTTTTCTATCTCTTATGGAGGTTATGCTACATGTATAGGGGGAATGTGGGTTGTATCGCGCACCAAGTGCGCGATATAACAACTACAACAAATGCCAGATAAAGAAATGAGCTATAATAGTTATCCCTTGTGTGTGAGGGGAAAAAAACAGATAACAAAAAAAAAAAATTTATTTTATGAAAACATAAAACGTTTATTATCCCATTTTTATTTTCAATTTGAGAAGATGACACCTGTAAACTATTGATGTTTGCACATAGAAATTGTGATTTTTACATCTAAAAAGAAAGGCACATTTGTTAGAACTAATGGGCTGTTGTTATATCGCGCATTTAAGTGTTGTATCGCGAATTTAAGATATCTATATTTGATATGAGGATATGAAATAATTGAGAAAGAAATGATTGATAAAATATTGGAGAGTGTGCACATATTTGTCTGTATTATTTTGTAGAAAAAGAATAAGCAAAAAAATATTGAAACAAAGTGATTTTCGAAATGAATATTTGACAATGATTTTATTGTCACGTTATAATTAAAAAAGAGAGCAAATTCAGATTAAAGAACTTATTTTGTAAATAATATTTCAAATCAAAGATGATAAATACGTTTTCCTATGGATGATTTTAAATTAGTATTTGACATACTTTATCTTTGACAAATGAAATGTAGAGATATCCGTGGTATCAAAAAATACTTTAAAATGTGAATTCAAGTCGGAAAATAATGAAAATTGAAAAATTAAAGTTATATATGTATAATTTGCAGTGAGCTGCGTGATATAACAACAGTCAAAGCGCGATACAATACCACTTGGAGGCATATTTTTACTTTGAAACATCACTGAAAAAAATATTCATTTCAACATTAGGGAAAATTTACATATTTTCAAAATTTCACGGCCTTTCTGATGCTATAGGTGGAAAATCTCTCAGTAACTTCATTAATTTGTTGTAACAAAATTAGTAAAATAATAAATTAACTAAAAGTTAAAGGCAAAACGGAAAAAAAGATGGAATATGATACATACTGGGTATTCTATTAGTTATTCATTATGAATATCGTATCCAGGTATGCATAGGCTACCATAGACAATATTGCACATATGCCTTTTTGAGTTTCAACAATCAGATTAATTTGAACCTTTTTATAAGCACTTGAGTGGAGGTGCGCGATATAACCCACATGCGCGATACAACCCACATTCCCCCTAATAGTATAATTTCTTTCAGTAGCACTATCTGTGCTTATTGTATGGCGTGCTGGGTGCGGCACAAGGCACATTCCCCCTAATCCTACAGAGGAAATTAAAGAGAGATATCATTACCCATCTCTTTATTTCATCTGTAACCTTCACATTTTGTTAGACAGTGTGGGTACGTCCAGGAGATAAATTACATCCATCCGTAGGTCTCTAACTGTATTTTTATTTTATAGCCTAGTACCATTCACACAATGATTGGCTTAAAAGGCAGATCCAGAGCTAGTGCTCGGGGGGGGGGGAGGGGCAAACCCTGGACCCTCTTATGAAAAATGAAAATGAATAACACCAGATTTACATAGATCTTCCCATTTAAAGATGCCAAAATTTGGGGGCGGGGGGCAATTGCCCCATTTGCTCCCCCCCCCCCCCGTCGATCTACTACTGTCTTATCTTCTTTTCCTTTATAATTCTATTTTGACCTAGCTGTTATATAGCCCTATAGAGATCCTGCAGAAAAGCTGAGTCGCAATTTAATTGGTTGGGAGTGTTACAGGGGCAGGTTCAGGGATATTGTAGGGGGGGGGGAGATTTTTTGATAAGATGTTATAAATCTTATAAGTACTATTATACTGACTAAATTTTTGGACGCCAGATATGGGCAGAATGTGAAAACTTTTCCTATTGTTGAACTGGCCACACTTATATTGAATGAAATTTTTTGGGTTTTTTTTCCCTAATTATTTTGATTTGAATGCTGGTATCAATTCCTCCAGGGAAATTTGTTGTACATGAGGATGACCTTTGAGGAAATTTTGGAAATATATTTCAACCCGAAAGATCATGTAGAGAAGTATACCATCAAGTGTGTGTGATACGCTAGTCATGATGAAAATGTTTTGTTTGTTATAACTCAAATCTGTTCCTCTGGGAGTGAGCGATCATCCAGTTGGACTTAAACCACCCAGTTGATGATATAACCTACCCCTGGAATAATTAATGTAAGAAAGAACAACCAGTTTATTAAAAGTATTTATTAAATCCCATAGGGTGGAGAAGTAACATAATTAAACCTGGATAAGATAACAAAAGAAGACTAGTAAATCCCTATAAGCATACGGAAACATAAAATTAATATAAGCAGTCATAGGTCATCTTTAAATTCTATCTTTAAATTAAGCATTTGGTTTTCAATTTCTGGATTTCATGCTAGGTTGAAGACTTTAATTGGTACTCTCCAAACCAAACCCAGGTTAGAAAGGGCAGCTAATTTGAGGTTACCTAACTGATGGGATTTAGGCATGTCATGCACCAGATACAGAGAAAATTGCAGAAATATCTAATTAGTCATTAAAGTATTGGAATGGTAAACTCACTCTTCAGAAACAATTATTGTAATTATTTGATATAATTATTGTAATGGGGATACTGGTATACCCTGTGACATGCATTCTCAGTGCTCCGTCGCATAACCAAACCCTCGCAACAGCGAGACCACAGCAACGGTTTAGATTTGGGTCTCGCAACAGTGCAAATCACAGAGAGGGTTTGGTAAAAGTCTCGCTGTTATATGCAAAATTCAGCATCAATTCTCACCAATTTCTAATAATTCTTCAAAGCTGAAAATTTCAGGAATTTAAGATCTAGATGTCTAGTTCTCAGAACCGTTTACAGAATTAAAATCGGTCCAGTAGAACAGCCACAAATCAACAGCGGAACCCATCGCAACAGCGACGTCCTTATAGGGACAGGTTGTATTGTTTAAATTTTTGCACAGGGAGGGGTCTCGCTGTCGTGGACAACCCTCGCAACAGCAAGGGGGGTTATGCGACGGATCACTGATACATTTTCTGATGTGAGACCTGCGCCACATCGCATAACCAGATACTCCCAACAGTGAGAGAACAGCGAAGGTTTAGATATTGTTCTCGCTAAAGCGATATCCTTAAGGTTTGCACTGTTACAATCCTTGCAACAGCGGTGTTTTCGTATACATTTTGAACACATTTAATTGACTGATAGATACAATTCTGCCGCTTGCCTTCTGTACATTTCATAAGCTGAGGAACACACCTAACATCTGGTAAAAACAGAATATTAAAATGATGATCCCAAAATGTCCCGCCAACACATTTGAAAATTGGGTGTTCTAACCCTCACGGTCTTGCTGTTTGTGCCAATTATCCCAACAGCGATACCCATTATGTGACGGAGCATTGTGACCCATTGTACAATGAGTTTCGTAACAACCATTTGTATCCTTGTCCACTTTTAATTTATTGCCTTTGGGCCATTTTTCATGCACAATAAAAAGCTGTTTAGAATGCTGTTAATGATCTGTTATTTTCCACACTTCAAGTTACAGATTTCAATTTTATACATTAGAAAAAAAGATACAAATTTTTGATATTGAAATGTATGCACCCGAGCATGGAAATTTGCATGCCAGTTGGAGGATGTAGGTTTGGAAAGTTAATGTTTGAAACTGCATCCCCACTTGAGCGACTAAGAATTTAGTAGCCGGGGACTAGTGTTAACCCTTTGTGTCATAGGCAACTTGTTCTTATTTCTGGTCTTGGTTGCTGTGTTTGGAAAGGGTTAATACAAGTCGCCCAGCGATTAAAATCTTAGTGGCCCAAGTGGGGACGCAGCTTTAGTTGTAATCTGATTTGGGACCCTGCCATTATTAATGGGTGCTTTACAGGTTCTTCCCTAGAGAAACATTTTCTAAATTTTGGTAGAAGTTCCAGTTTTGTTTTTACAAAGAAGAGATTAATGATCATATTTGATAATTATACAAGACCCACTATTGGGATGGCCCCACCATTTTCATGTCAAAATAAAAATATTGCTCAAGTGATGCATAGTGTTAGGATTTTATGTTCCCAGGGGACATGCTCTGCTCCTATTCGTATAATTCTCCTAACCACAGATAGCCAGATTCCTGAGATTTACCTGCAGGTCATCCTAGATCATGATGTATGCTGAGTAATTTGTTGACAAATCACAAGGATTTTACTCAGACATTTTCATTAATCATTAATCATTATCTGTTATCAAACACGGGGAAAACCTAACGATCATCATTTTTCAATTTGTTTACATATGCATTTGAAATTTTCTTTGTTGCTTGAAAATTCATCCATCATCTATGAATTTATAACAATTATTTGTTTGTTTTCTATAGGTTTTGCTCTGTTTTTTTCGACAAGGTTAGTCCAAATTAACCTGCAGGTACTTAAAATACTGTAAATCAGCTTTCTGTGGTAGGGAGAATTATCCCAATATTACTCTTTCAATAACATAGAAGAGTTCCACTTTATGAAACTCACCACTGCCCCACAGGCAACTCTGTGTACAGCCATAAGGTAATTGCTTGAAAGTTATATCAATTCAAAAATGTAATGTCAACTTTAGGGCAGCATGTTAGATTTTCTTGAATTCTGAACAATATCTTGTAAAGGGGATAGGGCAATACCTGGCATCATTATTATCACCCCAAGAATTTCTATCCAGTTCTCATGCCCAGGTAAAATAGACTTTGTAAGTGTAAATTCAACAGCTAAGACAACTACAACTTCAAAACTATAAAGCAGGCTTGCTCTAGTCCCTCCAATCTGGCGAATTGAATAGACAATGGAATAGGTTGTGAATGCTGATGCAGCAACATATCCTGTAACATACAATATTTGTTCAAAATTCAATAGGAAAACCATTTGTTCAAGGTACAGTGAAAGTAGAGCTGATATCAAAAAATACAGATTAGTGAAGTATGCTATTCTGACAACTGGGTCAATATCAGCCAGAGGAAATCCATTAAGATTGAAAGCTATGCCTCTGCTTGATCCACCGAAAATAACAAATATGTATCCAATTTGATAGTTTGGCTTAGTTGTGTATTCTTCTGTGTGTGACATGTCCTTGCTAATGTTTGCACATGGGTTGTGGCAAGTGCTAATTTCTATCTTCTCAAAAGGCTCAGTGCTGAGATGAGAAAATTTTTTAAAAATGAAAGCAGGCTGGGTTATAAGTAAAATACCAAGAGTACAAATACACAGTGATAAAATGTCCACTTAACGTACATATTTCTGGTAAGTAAATCTTGCATGGACCATAGCTGATAGAATGGTGACGGATGATGATATTCCAACAACTTCAACTATAGAGAGGTACTTAGTAGAACCATAATAACCCACATTTATAGCCACGTAGAGAACACCTAAACAGACAAGGGGAAAGATATGTGGTTTCTTTACTGTTCTAAAATCGATATCTCTTGCAAGTCCTATTACAATATACAGGGGTCCTTGTAAAATTGCCCTGATGGCTGAAAGCTGGAAATTGGGAATTCTTCCTTGCAGTCCCTGTGCACACGCTGTAGCAGTAACTGCTCCCCCGATAGCAGCCATTGCTGACAATATGCCAGTGATCAGCTGATAATTTGAGACTTTATCATGATGCATTTTCAACACTTGTTGTCTCCTTTAACTTTGCGTACAATCAGTGTCCTCCAAGGCCAACATTTTTTTTCTTCAGTTAGTAGTCTCTAGTGGAAAAAATATAAATGTTACATGTCTCAAATATTTGCTATTTGAAATCCAATGGGGAGAACTAGGGTAGTAATTCATACATAAATCTAGGACAAGTGTGGTGCAGATTACTGCATGATTTAAAAGCCTTGTTCTCTTATTTCTTGAGCATTAATATTGTTTATAATTGTGGTGCTTAGATATCTGATTTACCGAAAAAATATTCATAATAGGCAAGGCAAAACATATTAAATGCAAGCTTAATTGCTAGAAATGTCTGATACATAATTTCGACTTATTGTATACATATTGGGAAAGAAAATGTGGAACATAAGTTATAATTTGAGTCCATATTGTATTTCTCTATGTGGTTCAAATAGCCATTTGCCCTTATAGCACTTAGTTGTGATTAGTACCACACATCAACATATAAGAATATACAGATGAAAATATATGAGGACAATTCATTTTTTTTCAAATTTAAAATGTTCTTCTCATTATCAACTATTAATAAAAATATCTTTTGTCTTTCACATTTATTTCATCAAAAACTTTCAGGCCAGAACCTTCTTCGAAAACATTGAATACGTCGTTCTTATTTCAGCATTCACATGTTATACAATTAAGGAAAATATTATCGAAAGTATAATAACAAAATGAATGAGTGTGATAAATGTGTTTGTTGTCATAGTTGATTAAATCTGACTTCCAATTTTTCAAATTGTTCACCGAAGTTCAGACTTCAGTTTCAAAGTTAGAGTACATGGACAAGACCATATCTAGGTTGTTGGCTTATCGATCTACTTACTTGTAGGGGTGTTGATTGGGGGGGGGGGGGTCCCTTTGTTGCGTGTTGAGTTTAAAGGGGCAGGGTGGGTATATAAAGGACGGAACAGCCATAACCCCAGTGGGGGGTATATCATTCTAACAGTTCAAAGGTCTCCTGCAAATTTAGACTTTATCACAAATTTCTCAGTAATATATACCTCTATCTGTGTAATTTATGGATAGGCTTGCATTTAAACACATCATGAAACCTTGTTGTGAAAACGAAAAGAAATAACCTTCTATATCTATCAATACTAGGAAATCCCTTTTGAAAATATTTCAGTTACATTTGAAAGTTGTGGCTGTTCCTTAATCAGGGTTACACCCCTCCTTTGTTGAGGCTGATATATCAGAGGGACACTGGTCAGTAAATAACACCCCTCTGACCTAACACCCCACTTGACCTGAAGATTACACATTAGCATATCCATTACTCCAGGAGGGACCCAGGAGGTCCTCAGCAGGGTGCAATTCGTTAGGTACCTAACAAGTTTTGCCCCTTTAAGAAATGATCATGTTGCATGTACCCATGTTGCATACCCATTGAATAATATAAATGTTAAATCTGTCATGTCAATCATTTTGATCGTTATCAATCATTTTTACCATCATCACGTTTCATTATTGTTCAATAATTTCTAGTATTAAGTTTATAATTTAAATGTTCCTGTCAATATGTTGGAAGATCTCGATGTCAAATTGAGAAGCAATAAAGAAATTTGAAACAAAAATCATTTTCCGTGTTGATTCTAAGAACCCCTCATGTCGCATATCTAATTTAAGAAATGACCAATGGCATCTCGTTTATTTTCTTCATCATGTCACTAAGCCTCTTGTTACATGTTGAATTTAAGAAAAGGCCATGTCGCCCTGTCGATTTCAAGGGTCTTTACCCATACTCGTTGGCTAAGTGATGTTTGCCAATCATGTCCCTTGCCAGATTACAAACTTACCTTTGCCACAAGACCAAACAACACACTTCCAATACATTTGGTGTTGTAATAAATTGTGAACATGAAACTGATAAACACTCACCATATATCCAGCAACACCACTTAGTAGTTGATTTTCTGTTAGTATTTTTCACTGTAACCTGTTTGAGGTTGTTCTACCACTAGGCAAGGATCAGGGTTATGTGTAGCAACCGTGACTTGTTACCCATTGATGCCTGAGGAGGTGACTTCACGCTACATCTGCCTGATAGTGTGTCGAAAAGGGAAGGGCAAGGGTCCTTTTTCAGCTTGAAGAGTGAAATGAGTGTCGCTTCTTTCACTCACAACGGGTGTGAAATTAGTATGGGCCACTCAATATGGGTATATTTCAGGAGGTAATGCCATATTTAAAGGGTATCTAATACTGACCCAAGCAATTCAGAGTCCCACCATACTTTGTTGATGACTAAAAACTACAATGTAGTGGAGCATAACAGGATGCTATAAGGTATTTGAATTGAAAACTAAATAGGACTATGCATTTGAGTGTATGATCTCTTCCTTATGGGTATGTTTTTGGCACAGACAAAGTCCTTTCAAAAGGGTCCATTTTTGAAACCCAAACACACATCAGGGCTTTTATAATTCAAGTCACCCCCCACCCCGGGCCATTGACATCATAATTAAGCCGTAGGTTCAGTAAGGGAATGGGGTTTATACAGGTGCTGAACTAGAAAAGAATTAGAGTAGAATAGTTTATGTATATGTGACCCGTTTTGGTGAATCAGGTCGGAAGTCGCAACGAGTCGGATGTCGGCTGTTACTACTCATTTTAAAGCTAAGAATCTGAATTTTCTGATGGGAATGGTCTCTAAAAATGGACCCCGTGCGACATCCGACTCAATTCGCCAAAACGGGCCACATATGTGATGAATCTGTTATCACAAACTTTGAAGCCTTGTAATTAGGGCAGCAAGAGTTCTTAGGAAACCATTATGAGTATACATTATATGCCAAAGTTATGGTTTAATTGTCCATTCATCAATTGCAGCTGCGTACTTGTAATTATTCAAATAATGGTGTGAAATAAATTATTTTCATAATGGCATCAAAGCTAAAATTAATATAAAAAAATGTTAAATATAGGTTGTTTATTGAAGGTTAGAATGATGTCACCTCTAGAGCTCATCTAGGAAGCGGTCACATGACGTCTAGGCAGTGATCAGGGGGTCTAGATGGAGGTTACCATGATTAATTTTACTAATTACCTTTAAAACTATATCATAAATATGCTTTAACTTTGTCAGTGTTCACAGTGGTCTATATTTCAATGTGTTTTAACGTTTGGTTATGTGAATGTATAAAGTTTTGAAAAAATATCCTTTTCATAAATAACAGAAATGAAAAAAACAGTTCTTTCATGGTGTAGAATTTAGAGCCTCGACCCATCCTCCAGGGTGTAACTTGTAGCTGGTAGGTTGATGCTTTTGTTTTGATTTTCGTTGGTTATAGAACTTTTCTGCTCATGCAATTCAGTTGTAAATTACATCTTTTTCTTTGTTATTTCAAATAATTTTGATCACCAATGGTGAAATGCACCTTAAGAGGGGTATATATAATTAATCTGTAATAAAAATCTGTATTAGAATATTTGTTTTATATTGTTTAGCAAGGTTGCGCAAAAATATATAAACAACAGTATGAATCAAATTCCTGTGGCTGTGCATTCTCTTGTTAGAGGGCTACACTGACTATCATTATGCAGCCTGTCAGTGTAAAATTCACAGTTGAATTTCCGGCCTTATCTAGGTCAAACTAGGTCTAGGTCTATCATAGAACCCTTCTACTTAAATGCCAGTAACTTCAGTGTAGCATAATTATTTATGCTTTTCATGTTTTACACTATACCTATTTCTACCTTTATCAATACCAATTATCAAGTTTTTTTGATGAATTTATGGTGTCTGACCTTATCATGCTTAGAAGTTTTCTAATAGAAATATTTAAGAGATGTTTGCTTTCTTTTTTTAAGCGAGCCTGCAACTTTTTTCTATGTTAATCATCTCTGTCAATAGGCCACAAAATCGTAGAACAGTATTTTGTGAGATGAGCATTTGATGCAAATTATAATATATCCGATTGCCTGGTTCAATCAACATTCAATAATGAATTAACAATAATTGTTTTTTTTATCAAAAGAGTTTTTTTTAAAGTTCTTATGATTAGTCAAATCAAATCATTCCCACAAATTCTGCAAGGCTGACACTTCTTTTTATTACAAAGCCAGAATAGTAAGAACTTGGATCAGTTTATGCATATGAAAGTTCACTTGAACTCGCAGAGTATGATGAGAAGGGAAGTGCTGACTATCCTCCTCCTCGTGCTGGGGGTCAGGAAGTTGGTGCTCGGGGTAATATACAAGCGTATCACCTTTAATGTCCTACAAGTGTGTTTCTCAGCTGGCAGGCAAACTCCGGCCGCCTACGATGCAGTTGAGCATCCTACCCAGTAGGTCACCACATGAGTGGCTGAGGGTAGGGTGTCAATTTGTTGGATTCTGGAGTTATAGCTTTTATTACATAGTGATATGTCAGAGTTGATATACCAGCTCTGACTACTCTAAGTCCAATGGTAGCTAGCATTGAACAGGTGGGGTATAGTGAAGATTGGAAGCAATGGCATTTTAACATAAGGAAAGTTAACCTTTTTTATCTTGCAACAGGCAGCCCTGAGAATTAAAGCTAAATGCTTCCTACTGAGTCACCCTCTATGAGACATTAAACAGAAATGGGATTGACACACAAATCTTATGTGAATAACATGACACCTACAGGACCAGTTCAAAGAAGATAGTAGAGGGTAGCTTTATGTACAAGTTTAAGGCATTGCTTTTGTGATTAGTATTTTCATATTAAACACCTAGATTTAGCATATTTGAAGGGATGCCACAGACTATGTAGACATAAACTTAGTGATTCTGGGGAACCATAACTGTATGTTGAACTAAAGTGTGTTCCGATTAAAGATGTAGAGTTGAAAATTGATGAGCTGAACATTTGTAAATCATCAATGATTCCTAACATATCTAATGAAATACTAGAAGATGCTGTCCTAGCACAATCTTCTCAATTAACCTAAAAGTTAATTGTCCTATGGTACTCTATTTGACTTTTTAAAGTCCATTAACGTATCGGTAAAGGGACACAGACAGCCCCCAAAGAGAATGAGAATTGCCCCCAAACCCTCTTGCCAGTTCCTATGGCCTGGTTGGACTGATGCCATTAATGTGTATTGTAGAAGTAACATTACCAAAATCTGCAAACTGTGCACTAGATTTGTTTGCACACCTCCTATTATTTGAGATGCATACACACTTGTTAATATATCGAAACAAGATCCAATACAGTGTATGAGAAGGTAAAGCAATTGTAATGAGTCTAGAGCTAGCAAAAATGGTTCGAAGTATACGTTTGATATTGCAGAGATAATAACCCCGAATACTGCAAAGTAAGAAGCAATTACTAAAGGCTCCACATCTTTCAGCACTGTTCCTAACAAAACGTAGTCTACTCCATATGCAAAACCACATGCAAGAACTAAAGTATAACCTTTCAATCTGTCTTTGACATCTGAATAGCATGACTCTGAAAATGTATTGTTATGAGAGCCTGCAGTAGATGATGTAAGGGATGAGTTCAAGAATGTAGAGCAGATATCACCTTGCCAAGGCTGACTCACACAGAGGCATCCCACAGAACAGAGTGCCAAGGCTATCACCTGAGCTTTACTTATTTCCTGATGGAACACAAACCTAGCCCATAGTGAGGAGCACAGTAGGGAAACAAGAGTCGCAGTTCCAGTTAATTCTCCTAGGGGCAAAAACACAGCTGCTCCGTAGTATGTAAGGGTCCACCAAGAGCAGAAAATAACTGCCAGAATCATCCAAGGTATGACAGGAGTACTGACGCCAAACTTTTTATTCTTAAACAGTGCTAAGGGTAAGAAAACAACAACCATGAACGAGAACCGTATGGCTGTTAATTCTGCATTGGGTATGGTTCCTTGCAGTGCTTGAGCAGATGCTGTTCCAAGACTGAATGATGCAAGTGTTGATGTAGCAATGAGATATCCTGCAATCCTAGACATTGGTTTCTTTCTTTCTTGGTCTTGTTGTTTCTGGCTTTCACATGTCAATGTTTTATCTGGGAAATACAGGAAGAAATGTAGAATAACTAAGCAACTTTGTACAGTATGATTTCACATACAGAAGATGAAATTGCATAGGGGCAATTCTTTTTGCTGGGTTGGGAACATGCAAAATAGTGGACAAGGTTTCCTGCCATCCTAGAATGTTTGACACATTACATAATTGGAACCAGGATTGCAGTAACAAAATATCTAACACATCAAATTCATCAATTTTTGCCCTTCAATGATATGTTAGGAGGAGATAATCACATCTATAAAGTTGATGGCTGCCTTCTCGGCTATAGTAAATGTTGGATTGTTGTTTTCTAAACCATATAACAGAAGTTGTCCTTGTGTCTTCATTTTGTTACAGAAAGGAAATATAATACACCCAGTAGACAGAGATTGTCATAGCAAAGACTGCCTGGCATGAATTGGTCTCCAAGCTCGATGTAATTATGTCATGAGGGAGAACATAACTGCAGGCATGTGAAATTGAACAAAATGGCAGACCTCAAAGCACAGGATGAATTTGGCTCAACTCCCTGCCAAACCCTCCCCAAAGGCTTTACTATATCAATCTCTAAGAGTGCTCATAACATCAGAACAATTTCCAAGTGAAATGAGCAATCAAAGACATAATTCAATGTCCATAAGATATTACATACCACTAGCCATGAAGCTAAGTTTGATCCACGAGGATGGATCTGCCTGTTTCCCCCCATGGCCACTCTAAAAATGGGGAGGGTTACATATAAGTAGTTGCTAACATACCTTTCATTGCTGTGCTCTTCCAAATTTATGCAAGAAACTAAAACAGATATCTCCTGAAAAAAAGAAGGTGATAGATTTAATTGTAGTTATGAATCTCACAATCATTTAGTTTTAGTCCAAGAGATGTGGTATTGTGAATTGCAGCACTTTTATTCATGTGGCAGAGGCTGAAAAGTTTGAAGGTGGATGCCTAACCCAAATTTTCCACAGAATTAAAAAAAATTATTTCTTTGTGGTTAAAGCCTCTGTGTTTTGGGTGAAAAACGACGTTTTTGGATGAAAATTAGCACTTCTTAGCAAAAAGATAGTCTAAGTATTTCCTCACCAGCCACCCTTAAAACAATGTTGGCAACTTGTACATGCAATCAAAATGAAGGATAGGTCCTAGTCAACAAAGAGATTGAACAAAAATGATCAATTTTGTTGGTTATCATGGTAATAGCTAGGTGGTGATTTGGGTGGAAAATAGTAAAAAAAAAGACCTATGGTAACCACAAAAAGCAAGTTTTCAGTCTAAATCTTCCTAAGTACATTCCATAGCATCCAACTGTAAATAAACATGATAAAATTGATGAGCCATCTTGAGTAAATTAAGTCCAAATTGACGTAATTTGCCAATAAGTGCCATCGAAATAACATAACAAGAACCAAAGGGTCACTCTCCAGAAATTTCCTTAATTGGCAAAATCAGTGTTTTTTTTCTTCAGATGACTGTGGAACCTTAAATTAATTTAAACTTTTATATATCTTAGCCTCAACATGCTGAAAAGACTTATAAATTTGAGAAAATCAATATTAGAGTTAATCAATTTTTTCAGATTTTTAGAAATTTAACCCTAAATTGAGGGAAATAGTCAAAAATTGAGAGGTAAGAGTTTTTTTTCACATCAATATTTTCGATAAACACCAGAATTTCAGTTTTGGAACCATAATATTTGTTTGAGAGGTAATTTGAGTTGAGGCAAACTGAATAAAACAATATTTTCCCCAAATTTAATGATTTTCTGATTTTAATTGAAGTTCTTAGTTTTTTTAAATTCACAAATGTACGTTCAGAACCAAGCTTTGAAGAACAAAAAAATACATATAAAATAGGATTATATGAATTTTGAGTTACTAGCATGAAAAGTGCCATAATAATTTATTATTCAGCCCTAAGTGAAAATCATAGGAATATAAGAAGCATACTAGTAATAAAACTTTGTTTATTTTTATTGGGCATGCCAAAAAAGTTAAAATGTACGTTCAGAACCAAGGTTTTAACATTTTAAAGTTTTTTTCACATAAAATATGCATGTATTTGTTCATGCTTATTTGGAGATGTAAGAAAAACCCTACCAGAGGGTATTATGTCATCATATACCAAATTATTCCCATATAAATAGTGGAAAGTAGAGGAAAAAGCTTGGTTCTGAACGTACAAAGCTTGGTTCTGAACGTACATATATGTACGTTCAGAACCAAGCTTTTTTCTCTTTCTATTCTCAGAGATGATCTAAGATGTAACTCTGAATGTTTTCCTTTGCAAGCCATCCAGATGTGATATTCCTTACCACATGTTTTCACATGATATTCATTTTCTGTCTTTATATGCCACTTTCGTTGGTGGAAACCTTGGTACTGAACGTACAAAGCTTGGTTCTGAACGTACATATCTTGGTTCTGAACGTACATTTATATTTTCTTAAAGATGCAAGTTCCATATGCATACCACATTCCTATTTTACACTGTACAATGTTTTCATTGAGTCTATAGCATGTCCATGAATATAAATCAATAAATTGGTACGAAAGTATCCCTTTAAAAGTCAGATAACCATATTCAAAACTAGGATATTTAACTTCAACCAAGATATGCATGTACGTTCAGAACCAAGGTTATGTACGTTCAGAACCAAGATATGTACGTTCAGAACCAATTTTTTTTTATACTTAACTGCACAACACTAAGAATATACATTCAGTCAGTACAATTTCCTTTTAATCATTTGAACATCATGTAAAAGAATATAAATACATGGCTATACTGCATATTTTTATACATTCAACTATTTTAAAGCTTTGTTAAGCCAAAATTTGACCCAAATCTTTGAAAAATGCTAAGTTTTCAAAATGATTGAAAAATCAAAGTGCAATTTAAAGTACAAGAACAATTCTTTTTCTTGAAATTATTGTTTCTTATGACTGGAAAACACATGAAAATGCGTAAAAAGGTTTAAAAAAAAGATTTATTCATACTTTGTGAATATCCTAGCACTTTAATGATAAGATTGACAACCTTGGTTCTGAACGTACATCATTACAAAAATTTTAAAGTCCATAACTAAAAATGAAAAATATGAGAAATTGAAAAACGATGGGAATACCCTTTTTCTAGAATAAGAATGCCAAGATACTCTAGATAAGGAAAATGAAAAAATAAATCCTATTAGCAGTATCTTATTTTTGACCTAAAATTTTAGGGAACTGCGCACTTTTCAGGAGAGTGACCCCAAAGCAAAACTATACAGGATTTTGCTGCAGCATTATAATAATGCCATATTATCATACCTTAAGGTGATACACGTTTAGTAGTTAAGAGTTAAATGCATGCTGTATCAAAGCTGGGTGATAACCAGCCTTGTATCACCCTCCAGGGTGATACAGAAACTTTTATTTTTCAATAATTCATTTAAAAAATGAAATCATTAATAAATAAAAAATCTAGCATGTGCATTATCTGCACAATGTTCTTAGCTACTTTTTAATTGCTTACTGGTTGTGGATTTGATGGATATCAATTATGAAGAAACATAAAAACATGTGCAGCATCACATCCTTCCCGACCTCAAAGGGGGTCCTTGGGAAGTCAGCATCCCCTGTGGGGTCCAGCCTCTGGGTGCTAACCCCCCTTGTACCGCCTTCCCAGTTGCTTATATTCATTTTTTGCAAGGAAACCAAGGGAACTAGTCATGACATCAAATGGCATTCTGTCCTCTGTGGTACAATACCCAGCACTGTCAGCTGACTGCTAACTTTGCTCTCTTCACTGTGATTGATGATTCAGAATAAGCCCATCCCACATTGGGTAGAGGGTTATGCTATCCCAGGGTTGGACAAGGGTTGGACAAAATCACCATCTAAGTCAGTCCTTGTCTCCTAGAGTTGGGTTACTAATATGAGCAAGAATTACATTTTTCTATATCCCTGAGGACTGATAAAACATTATGATTTCGTAAATCTTACTAACTGACATATTTTCAGGTTTGTCTTTCAGGGCAAAGTAAGGTTGGGCATTATATATTTGCCTGAGAGGCTTTACCCTTGGTTCCTATGGGGAAAAGTCCAAAATATAAGGTTGTATTTTAGAAATTTTAGGAGAAATTTGTCAATGAAACTGCTTTGGTTGATTTTGCATCATGCAACTGTCTTCAGGGAATAAGCATGGAAGCAATTTTGAGAATATTTCATGGTAAACGTTATCAGTGTGAGCTTGGATTGGTTATGAATACAATATACAGCCGTTATATTCTGTGACTTTGTATAAAAACAAACAGAGTGTACTAATGTGTCCTCTTTATCTTGACCTATAATTTCTAGTTCCAGTACTTTAAGCATATAGAATACGGCTTTTCCATCTACGTCATTACAGTTTTTTATCTTAATACTGTACTTGTAAAAGAAACAAAGCTCCGTAGCAGACACTCCGTATTCTCCAACAGTGATATACCCCCTAAATGTTTGCCTGATATAAAGAAAATGTAAATTATTGTGCTATGCACACTTGAAGAGCAAGTTTGTTGTAAGAATTTTAAAAAAAATAATACTGACATTTCTTGAGGTCCAGAGCCTTATATCCTTTTTCAGGAGAGTGTTTCCTTTGGATCCATTTGTAACAAAGCCGCCAATATTGTATTATTGAGTAACTTAAAGAGTGTGACAGTGGTGACCTATATAGCTAGGAGGCAGCAGGGCTCAGCTTCTAGCTGTTTGGAGCCTAAAAGAGAAGAGTGACACAGACTGTGACATATGTCTCTCTCAGTTCCCCCGAGGTTCTCTAACTGTATGTGGGGAGGCTCCCCCTATACCCTGAATGACCTGGGACCGCCCTGCTCACACCTGCATACATGTGTCTCCCCGCACAGAAAGGATGCTCCGAGGGGGATACATCTTAAGCTCTACTGGTAATATTTAGGGAGAGATGGGTAGATTTGTAAAAAATAGAGAAGAAAATGTCTTATACCAACTTTTTGTGTAGAATTCAGTTATCCTACTCTAAACATTCCATTTTGTTTGAAAAACATTCTATTTGGAATGTTAATAGAATGTTTATTCACTAAATATTACCAAACATCAGATTTTTGGTTACCATGGAAACAACACAATTGGAAAAACATGACTTGATTGTATTACCAGTCCAAACTGAAAGAGATTATCTTTTGTAGAACAAAAGTTATAAGCTTAATAGCTTTTATGACTTTTTGTTATTTTATGTAGGAAATTTCATTTCATTACAAAAAATTTAGATAAATATTCAATATCCGGGCTTTTTGCAATTATCAGGAATGCTGACCGTCCTGTGTTCAACTGCCCGTAAATTCCTTGAAAATTATTTAATTTTGATGTGCTTGGTATCATTTGAAAGCTTAAGGATAGAGAGGTGTTATCAACGGGCCTTTCTGCAAAATTGCAACAGTTTTGTTAATAATGCCTATTAGTTAATGTTTTATACATCAAATGAAAGGACACATTTTTCTCTATCCAATGATATATGTAGTTTTTTGATAGAGTAAAAAATAAAAATAAAATATAATAAAATGTTATTTTTTTACTTTTATTTTTTGAATGTCAATATCTTCATAAATAATTCCTCTTGACCTTTGAAACTTTAGAGGCAGTACAAGAACCTTACTGTGGAGGGAACCGTGTCTCAGTTTTTTGTTGTAGGTCCTAGTCTTTATTTTATTTAAAAATAAACGGGTAATTTTAAAGTAATTTTTTTACATTTTTTTCATAATTTTTTCAAATATTTATCAGGACCTATACAAAAAATCTGAGACACGGTTCCCTGCTACAGAATGTTTTCAACGCATATCCAAAGTTTTAATGGAGTAGCCTAAACATTTAGGGAGATATCCACCTTCAAAATATAAAAGTTAAAAAACACATTTTGTTTTTACAATTCATTAACTTGGTCAACTTTCAACAAATTAATATATATCATGCAGTACGTTTTAGAGGTCATATTCAAGTTTGGAAATTATAAGTATTAAGCAGATATTCATAACGATAGATAATGATAAGAGCAATAGGTGCAAATATCGAAAAATACAGCAGGATAACACCTCTCTGTCCTTAAATCATCCTCTTTAATGCCTAATTCCCGCCTGGAGCATCCTTTCTGTGTGGGGAGACACACATAGGCCTAAGTGTATACATGAGCATAAGTATGTTGGTGACTACTAAGGAAGTATATAATTAAAGATGTATGACTATGAAGATACACATGTACTGATATAAGAAGGCCCATGGGGGACGTCCGAGGGTCACCGGACGGGCCGCAGGTCCTGCACTCCGTTCGTCCAGCTACTTGGGGATGGCCCCTGAGGGTCTTCTATATTTCATCACCCAAACAAGATTAAAAAGTTAATGAAAATACTGAAAACAAGGAGCAGTACATACAGCCTGTCAATATGCCCAGCCCCTTATACACACAGATCGTCGGCCTTGAGGCTGATAGAATAAGAAATAAATTAAACTACCCCTGTGATAACCCATTCCTATGTAGGTAGTTAACCCGTTCTTATTACACACTGGAGTATCCTATGGACCTTGTGCAGATGACGTCATAACTGTCATAATCGGCTGGCGGCCATATTGGTGATCAATGTATAACCCTTGTTTTCTAAAGTCTGAAGTATCTAAAATATAGTTTTATTCTACAAGTAATATCACAGAATAAAAGTAAGCAACTATCATTACTTAGAATAGATTTATTTGTATAAATTCTATACCCATGTGGTCTTGATCACCACATGGTGATCACCAAAAAGTGATCACGTGACCACGTCTGCACAAGGTCTATATTAGCACCAAATACATATATATAAGCAAGAATTAAACAAGAAATGTGGTTGTGACCACTGAAAAAAAACCTGTGTGTGTGTCAATGGTTGTGTTACATTTGGTGCCACCCTCCACCACTCCCGGCCCCGGGGTTACTGGATAAAAGCTCTCCTTGTATTCGCCGATGCTACATTACAGTCGCTACGTTAGCGTTGCTACGTTAGCGTTGCTATGTTAGCGTTGCTATGTTAGCATAGCTACTTTAACCTTGCTACGTTAGCATTGCTATATTACTGTCGCTATATTAGCGTCGTTACGTTAATGTCGCTACATTAGCGTTGCTTCGTTACCATTGCTATGTTAGTGTCGCTATGTTATTGTTGATACTCTACTGCTGCTACATTACCGCTGCTATGTTACCATTGCTACGTTACCGTCGGTATGTTACCGTCAGTACGTTACCATCACTAAGGAGAGTGTAGGGATAGTGCAATTGCATCATGCTTCAAGATACTGCTACCAATTAGGAAAGTGGAATGTATATAGCTTTTCACTGATAAGGTGGACCTAAAAAAGACTTCCATCAGGCTGAGATAATGCTCGGTAAGTGAAATGACGTCACATGCTCCCCTTACACTCTAAGATAACGCTTCGAGATTGAAATGACATGACGCTTCAAGAAGGTGTGCCCAGGGAGAAAGTACACAGGTTTTCACTGATCAGCGTTAAATGCCTCGGTGATGTGGTGCCCAGCAGGGTTAAGCCTAAAAAAGAAAAATCTCCCTAGGAGACATTTGACTTGAAGCTGGATGGGAACATTGAACTTAACCAGATTATAGACATGACCTACTTTTGTGACACGTTACATATGTTAGGTTAATTACTCATCTCTTCCTTCCATAATTGCCCCCTTCCTCAGTTATGGTTGGGTGGCCAGAGAGGCCTCCTTCCACCACCGACTGGGAATACAGGAAAATAGGCTGCATATATTTTCTTTTAGCATTATTCTTATTCAAATCCCTTTTTGCCTTACATATATTAACATAATAATATATTAAGAAGGCCTGCTGGGTTCGTCAGAGGGCAGAAGGACGACCCACCGGGCAGTGTACTGCCCAAGGCCGAAGCCCGTGGGCCATATGCTGCCCAGAAGACCTCGAGGACCCTGCCTGAAGTGGCATACCCACTAGGCAATTTTGAGGAGAATTGGCGCTGACGTCGGCGCCGATCACTTGCAAAGCCCATACCCACACATAATCAGCGCTGATGTTGACATCAGCGCCGACCGCCGACGGTCGGCCCCATTCACGCTGATCCTTATTAAACCATGGCTGTCGGTGTGGGCGCATTGGTGCAAGACTCCAAAATTCATGAAACTACTGAAAACAAGGTGGTTTGTCCGACTGGGAGAGAAGTATGCCAGCCAAGCTGCGTCATAACAGAAACGTTCTGCAACCATACTTTTTTAGTCAGTCTGTTACTTACTAAGATGGCACGTAACAAATACGTTATTGATTGTGAGGTTGAAAGCTCACCAAATCAGAACGCTATTACAACATTATTTTTTGGTGAGGTTAGGACGAAACCAAAACATAACATTATACGAATGTCCTGATTAGGTTGAAGAATGTAACAAAAACGTTATAATAATGTCTCATTGACACGTCACAACAGTACTTTACAGCAACGTTTTGGAAGCCATCAAAATAAAGTAACAAGAACCAGTACAGAACCAAACAGAACGTTGCTGCAACGTTATAATAACGTCACATGCTTGCCTGGGATGGGTAGTGGTGAAATTGGCACTCGGTAAAAGGGAGCAGTCATCCAAACTGCATCATAAGAAAACTGTATCGTTCCCCATTTCATGTTACCAAAAGTCACCTGTTTAAGTTATCAGGGGGTTGACTTGTCCGTTTTTGTACAGCCTTGTCCATTTCCACCCTTCCCAATGCCAATTATCATGCTTTAGGGCATACTTTATGTATATACAAGACGCTCCGTGTCTCGACTCAATCATATTAGATTTAGGCCAAGTTGGGGGTCTAGACGGGGGGTCCCCATGTCACGTGTCGAATTTAAAAAGTGGCCCTGTTGCATGTCGCTATAACCCAGTAAATACCCATGTCCCATGTCAATTTTAAGAAACAGCCCTGTCCCATGTCATTATCTTTTTAAGGCTTATGTCGCATTTAGGAAACATGAATGTCATTTGTCACAAAGTTGCCATGTCGCCTCTCGAATTTGAAAAATGGCTGTGTCGCCGTGTCGAATTTAAGAAATGGCTGTGTCGCGCTGTCGAATTTACGGGTCCACACCCCCCAAGTTCCACCACACTGCCCCTAGCCTCTGATCGCTACGAAATAATGAATTAACGGTAGGCCGACTGGTGCGGAAATGGTCTCCTTTTTTGGGGCTTAACTTAGTACATGCGATGTTCATCACCATTTCCTTAAATGCGACATGGTGACAATGCCATTTCTTAAATTCGACAGGATGACATGGCCATGCCCATCCCATTGGAACTCCCCCCTCCCCGGGCCCCCGTCTACACCCCCGTCAGCGTATGTGAGCCTAACTATTCTCTCAGATTTTACGGCTGGGTACGCCCCTGACCCTTGCTTCTGAATGTTTCAAACTGCAGGCCTGCCAACCTGTAAGCTCCATAATTCCGGACACCCCACTCCCAGAATTATTTTTCCAGATTTGTGCATTTTAGTAGATTCTGAGACAATATTAGATCTAGATCTAAGGCAAATTTGTAACACAACAGGGTCGAAAAATTTGGGACACTTGGCAGGCCTGATTAACTGATATAGCTTTATAAGCCTACTGTCCTCGTCAGCCTAGAGCCCTAGAGGCGGAGCCTCTTGTTCTTTTAATAATTTTGCTCTTGAACATGACTTTGGGAACATACTGTAAATTGGCAAATATAGGCCTACGTAAGAGTTCACAGAAAAGGGACTTATTTTGAAATTCATATCTCATTTCCCTGTGAGTTCATCCCGCTGGATTGAAATTCGGCAAGCACATCTTCTATATTGAAAGGAAAGGGCTTGAGAGGCTCCGTGTCTAGGCTCAAATGGACACGATCCTGCACTGCAGTTTTGGTGCCACACAACTCGGCTCTCCTAGCAGATCAGCGTATACAGACCAGTTCTCTGCTGGGAGAGTGTGATGTGACGATACGACGTGATCAGGGATCATCAGTCGCCTTGACGTCGTTTTTTGCGTAACAACGTAAACCACGTACTATTAGTACATTTGTATTGAATAGTAATAGCCAGATAGTAGCCTATAACACCTCCAAAAAAAGTTTTAATTGTAACATAAATCTCACTTTGCCGTGAGTTCATTCCGCTGGATTGTATTTCGGCAGGTGTAACTTTCATATTGAAAGGAATGAATGTGGGAGGCTGATATCAGCGAAAAAACATGGCGGCACATGGACGAAATCTCGTTTCAACAGCGTTTTTAAGAAGGGGGAATAATTTAGTAGACTCAAGTGAACTAAAAAGATTGATGGGACAAAGAATTGAGTTAGTCAGGTATGTTGACTACAGGTAACACGGGCATGAACTCTCTAGATGGCGCTACCCCTCTCTCATAGCTACTTATAATACTGTCAGGGTAAGAACCTAAAACTGTACCCTGCAGTTTGCACAGACATATGTTTTGGATTAAGCCTAAACTTTAAGATATTTTGTGAAATAAAAAAATGTTTGTATTTCAGACAATTGATAAAAACCAATTGGCTGTCGTGTTTTATTGATATTCATGCTATATAAATGGCAATTGACAAATTTATTGAAAAAAATGCAACCCCGCCCAGTATTGCAGCATACCATATATGGCAATGCCCTTATTTGGAAAGGACTTTATGAATGGAGGTCACATGACCAACCACATAAGACAATGTGCACATAGGCCTTTTGGTAATTATAGGCAATAATCAATGGTAGTTATAACTCCTGTCCATGTTAAACCCTATGTTTGCCCATAGTTTTGCTATAAGTGTGTAATGTACATTGCTATTTCCTTCAAACTGGTTAATTAGAACATGGGAGGGTAGGGGAATCCCCTATGACATCACTATGTTAGTTATACAAGAGCTCTCTACATAGGTTTGTTTTAAACAAAAACCTCATCCTAAACATAATACCTCAACCTCATACAGCCAAGCATTTCATTCCACTGTCATTACAGGAAACTGTGGTATAATGGCTAGGGTGAGGGACTTCAAATCAGAAGGTTGGTGATTCAAACCTCCTGATGGTCATGTTGCAGTTTGACCATGTTGCACTTTTCTTATGAAAATCTTCAATAATCAGCTTTTACAGTTCTAATCCTTTATCTTAGGTATACTCATTCTGTTGTTATTTCACCCAAATGAATTATTTTTAATGTGATTTCTTCATTTATTAAAAAGAGTGACACTATCCAGACATGGGTGGGATTTGAAACCACTACCTTTGGATTTGAAGTCCTAGACTCTAGCCTCTGCGCTATTCCTAACAGTGGTGTTAAGCAATGCTCTGATTATCCAAGTACTAACTTTCTACTAGTATTGGGTTTAGAGAATGTCTGAAGAAGTTTGTGGGGAAACCCTTTTAGCACTATAAATAACCATCCAATCCAGTGAATGAGTTGCATTCTGTTCAAGGAAGGGGCACTGAAGGGAGAAGCATGCATAGAGCTATTTCTTTCTGGAAAATGTAAACTACAAAAATTCAAAGCACACTGCAATAATTATGATTCATTATTGTAAGAATGACAAAAAGATAGTAAGTTTAATGGTGTTTTTTTTATATGAATATCAAAATAGAACTGGGTCATTCACTGCAGTCTTGTGGGAATCCTATGCATCTGCTGGTCATCAGCTTATATGTTTTGACAGGAACCAGCTAGATCCAAAATGGAGAGTGTGCTACCCTTTCTATTCTTAACTAGTAAGCAGTAGGCATGGCACCATCTTTAGAGTTCATGCCCATGACAGGTAATATCTGGTGTGACTCCTTCGTTAAAATTAATAGGAAACAATAATAGCGTACTTTAGCAAGACCTGTTGAGATGGTGCATGCTTGGGGCCTGAAGAGCACATGAACATGACACTTATGGAATCTTTCTTTAGCAAAATACAATGTATGTGAGTTCATGTGCACCTAGATGGTTATGATGGTATACACAGGGCGTCAAACTTACACCAAGGGTACACACTCAAACTTGTTACATGTCCTACCTAACAAGTTCAAATTGTTATGTATAGCACGTTGTGTATAGCACTTACAAAACGTCATCAGATTTGCCTATGTTATTAGAACTGACTACTTTCTGGTCCCATTTTATTAATTTGGGATCATTTTCCAGATATTTTCTCAAATATTTATAATGTAAAAAGCCTTACTCATGATCCGGCAATCATGGCGTTTGGATGTCCAAAGGAGGGCCTATTTAGCTGCATGGAGACTGAGAATTTACCCCTACTTAGATTGGCTCACATCAGGTTTACTTCTTGTTGAGTCAATACAACTTGCCTGCCAGCCAAAAGCATTTTATCACCCGCACGACCAAGCAGCGGGCCACATAGAGGCCAGTGAGTATAAGTAGGCTGTATGGCCCGCTCCTTGTTTACCGTGTTTTACGTGGTAGATAAAGCACGAGTCGGGAGGGTTACGCGAAATAATCCACGAGGCGGTAGCCGAGTGGGTATTTCAAGTACCCTCCTGACAAGTGCTTTATCTGACATATACCACGGGGGAGGGGGTTCTTTAATTGTTGTTTGTCTGAGACCTGGGTCAGCTGGGGTGTACATTTCACCCCTGGGCCTATAAAAGAGTGTTTCTGCATAGGCTCTCTATCATTATATCTTGGGCAGTCAGACAGAGAGGATTAAAAGGTAAGAAAGTTTTTTTTCTTTTAGTTTTATAACAATCAGACTTAATTTCCCAGATATCAGTCATCATTTGGGCAGAATCTGTCAGTATTATAACTTATGCAGGGTTGCATGGTTTTATTGTTTAGATATTAAATACGTTTTTTAGGTGTCATGTTTTTTATATCTAACCTTATATGTTTAGATATTAAACATATGAGACCCTAAACACGTGATTAATTTCTAAACATCATTTTTACAGTATGGTTATAGCTGGGGACCCAAGGGCCCAGGGCCCGTAAAATACAGGATGGGCCCATGGCTTGGGTTATATGCACAGGTTTGTTCTCATGTAAAATAATATTATAAAGATTCATATATATGTGTGGACGTAGCCCCTTTTTTTGCTTTTAAACTGTAATCTAATCGGGGGCTATGTGCACAGACAACCACCCACCGCCTGCCGGCCCCCTTCCAAAAACTACACAGTAATAAAAGAACACATCTTTTGCATCAAAATGATCGTTGTATTTTCACATTCTATGCTCATGTATGCATATGTACGTTTATAATATTATATGTGTGTATATATGTATTTTAAATGTTATGCATCATTCATGCATTTAGTCCCCGTATAGGCCTACAATTTGTCATGCTGTGACCAGCTCTGACCGCCCTTTCCACCCTCCCCCTCCCCCTCCCCACCCCACTACCCTGGTCCCCGGGCCACGAAGAGTAGCGGAATACCAGGGGGGAAACAGTGTACCCACTCCTCTTCCTCAGAGCCCTGCTCAGGGCAGACTTCAAGGCACCGCTCTGGCGCCGTGAGATTATGTGGAGGCGTTCCGCTCCACTGCAGAATACGTGATATATTCACGGCCTAGTTCTATTGTTCTCACTGCCTACCGTGGTATATACACATTTACAGAATTGTTTGTAGGGCCCAGGACCGCCCGCAGGATTCGCCCTTGGGCCATCCTGGGCCCTCAGGTCCATCCGGCTACCTCGGACGTCCCCCACGGGTCTTCTTATATTAGTATGACATTGTAATAAAAGTGGCTTTGTGGAGACTGTATCCAGGTTTTGGTGTGGGGAAAATATTAATATAGTGGAAGTGAGGCAATGCTATCAGTTAGTATGATGATACTGAAACAAAAAATCATTCTGATGGTCAAAAATCGTACTTCAATGTTAATTGACAATAAAAGTAGACATAACTAAGTGCATGAACCAACAAAAATATATTGCGCTATTCATGAAACTAATAAATGTCTGAACACAGTATTATTTAATCTTGGCTTTCGAAGAATGGCTCTTGCCACACAACAAAATATTATATTATGAATAGAAAAGATGAAATGATATCTAAACCTGATTCAATTTATAGATGTTGTACAAACATCACTTCATCATCCTACATGCCCATCTACAGCTATTTGAAAAGCGCAATTTGTAATGTGAAATAGTTGTTATGGGACAATGAATGCAAACTGCTGTTACGGGACAATGAATGCGATTACATCCATGAACTAACAGCAAATATTCCACTAGTATTGAAGATTGCTTTCTATGTAAAGGATAATGGACACGTAGTAGTGCACAAAGGTAGTTGTGCATATAAGATATTAGTAAGGAATTTCCCTATGCGAGATATATTTTGTTGTATGGATAAGAATTCAGATGAAAGATAGAAGTCACCAGATGAGAAAGAAAACTATAAAAGAAATTATAAAAGACTATTCGAAATTACATGAATATGAAAACGGCAGACGCTGCTGGTAGGTGAAATATACTTGATCAGCTATTGCAGACAGGAGGCATCTCCCAGCGAGCAGTGCTGCCTGGGTAAAAATCAATAATTGGAATAGTATATATTGGGCTGAGTCAGCAGGCTAAGGCAGAGAACACTATTTGAATCGTTTGGATCAATACAAATCTTGAGGATTTGGGGGTTTGGTTTTAGCCATGTACACAGACATCAGGTGACTTGGATAGGAGTTTACCGTTGCATGACTGCGCTAAGACAAGCGGACTCCAGTGAAGCTAGCCTTGGGCAGTGTTGAACAAGGACCATGTTGGTCTGTGTTGTGGATATGAACGCCCATTTCATGGATAAAGTCTACCACTTGGATAGCAACGATAATAGAGACTAAACTAGACAGTCTAAGTAAGCGGATGATAGCAGTTTCCCCATATTAATAATAATCAAATTATTATTAATATGGGGAAACTGTGAATGCTAGTTGTTTGTTAGGTGTTAATTATTAACACCTAACAAACAACTAGCATTCAGTATTGCATGGGGTGATAATAATAATAATGCATGGACCCTAAGGACAAGTGCATTATTTCAGCCCATGCACTACTACCATTATCAGACATAAACCATGAGAGAAAAGTCAGAAATGTATAACGATCTCAATTGGCAGCCGATTACAGTACTCTTAATTTTCAATTAATGATATAATACCCAAGTACCTAGATCTAAGGTTGGCAGTTTTAGAAGAGCAGTGGGTGTGTAGCATTGGGCTAAGGTCTGTGCTTTATGTACAAGAGGTCCCGGGTCAAATCTCATGCAGGTAACACCTGCATGTTCCATTTTTTGGCTTAAAAACTAAAGCTTTGTTTTTTGTAATATAGAAGTTGTGTATATACATATATATGCCTATATTAACGTAATATATGTACACATATAATCATATGTACAAGTGTGTGTAAGTATATGGATGTAAGGTCTATAGTGGGAGGAGAGCATTGAGTGTGCCCAAATCTACCACCTGCCTCTTGGGCATGTGGGAAAGGGGTGGCCTTTGTATACAAGAGGTCCCTGTGGCCCGGAGCATAAAGGCCGTATTCCACTATGCGTTTAGGGTGGCCACAAACGCAATTAGGGTGGCCTCAAACGGGTTTAGGGTGGCCGTAAATGCGTTTAGGGCGGCCGCAAATGCGTTTGTGTCTGCTATATTCCACTTCCTTCCGGCCACCAGACGCTAGCAAACGGCCACAAATGAGTTTGTGGCGGCCGCAAATGAGTTTGCGGCGGCCGCAAACGTGTTTGCGGTAGGGTTCTACAAGGTGGAATATGGGTATTTGCGGCCTGCGTTTGCGGTCTGCGTTTGCGACCTGCGTTTGCGTCACCTACTCAGGGATACCAACATGTTGGTATCAAAACCGCAAATTGCTTGCGTTACCTGAGAACAGTGGCCGCAAACGCGACCTGCCGCATAGTGGAATATGGCCTTAATGGGTCTCGCTGTAGCAACGATTGGCACACTTTAAAAGACCTGTCCCTCTTCAACAGAGCGCGAATCCACCTTTCATCCTTGGTTTAACCACCCCTTTTTTTCATGTCCCGTAAGGACATTTTGGGGTATGAATTTTAATATTTTGTTTTCAGCAAATGATAGCAGTGTCCCTCATCTTTTAAAATATATAGAAGATAAATGGCGGAAATGTATTATTCATCAATCAGTTAAATTGACTTCAAAGTGTGTGCAAAACCATCATAGCAGGGATGATTGGCACATGAGGGAAACAAGGATACAAAAAAACAGGGAGAGAAAAACTGAACCATTTTTAATCCCTTGCTGTTGCGAGCATTTGGTTTTACGACACGGCACTGTGGCCCGTTGCACAATAGAATTTTGTTGTGAGGATCCAGTTTGTTGAGGCTGGTTTTGTGTTAAAATGTCAAGTACTAGTAGCTATAAGTTTTGCTTTGTAACAGCTTTCTTCGGGAAAATACATATAAGTATTTCTTCAACAGTAAGATAGCGTAATTGTACTTAAGAGGTAAGTGACCTGATATTATTTATCTACTTGAGTAATTCTAAGGTTTGGGTATGAGTATTACGTATGCTCATCCACAACTATAGTGATCATTATCTATCATTAAAAAGTTATATTTCATAATTACTAGTGTAAAGGAGAGGGAGTGTTAATCTAACAAAATCCTAATATGAACAACATTTTGAAAAAAATCAGATTCAACTAATAGTGAAGCTTATTGTTATTGCCCTTCTCATCCCCTTGGTGGGGCTACATGTGTCAGTGTGAGTCAGTGTTACGATGTTGACACCTTATAACTATGTGAAGGGGCAATGATACATGTAGTTTATTCTGCATAAAGTATCAGACATGAGTGTATCATCACCGTCCTTTGCTAGAGGATCTGCTAGGAGTCAGGGTAAATTGTCATGATTATGTATTCAGCAAATATAATAACTGGTAACAAAAGAAATTAAGTTTTCACGAGGATATGTGATGTTTCTTTAAGCTATAACAAAACATTTTGTAAACAGTAAGTCACAATAGTCTTTGAGAATTTTCACCTGTTCTGGCTCAACTGTCTTCATATGGCTTCTAGCACAGTGAGAGCTTTTAGTTTTCTCAATGGAGGGCATATTCATTCAGATCACTTTGGATACCAATTTAACAACATTGAAATTAGCAAAATACAAGGCAAAGAAAGGCCACCAACTGGTTTATTGCTATAACTTTACATTGTACAACATATCATTTGATTAGACAGTAACTCAATATCGTCCCTGCCCAAACAAATTAACCAAAATAAGTAGTTTATATATATATGAAATGATATAACTATCAGAAAACGATGGGTATGAATTCCAGAGTGTAAAGTTTTTTTGGATCTATGGGGATACCTTTATTAATGAACAACTTGTTTGTTAGGCAAATCAATCTCTGGTTACATAATTTTATTTCAACAAATAAATCAAATATATTAGAATAATTAAACTGTTGGTGGGTCCATTTGACAAAAGGTGTCCATGCTATGATTGATTTTATTGTATTACTCTCACTGCCTTGGTCACAATATTTATTTCATCACCCTGGGCCTTCATAATGGGCAGTTCAAAGCAAGTTTTGTCAACCGCACCACCATCCATCGGAATAAAGAGATGTACCTGAAACAAAAATACAAATTCTAAAAACAGTCCTTGTTTAAGTCAATGCATGTAGTAACATTCCATCCGTTCTTGAACAACAGTATCATGTGCTTGTACCCCCTTCATAATTTTGTAAAAAGTCAAATGCAAAGACAAGTACAAAATAAATAGTCCCAGGAGTATCTTAATGTTTGAATCTAATTATCTAGTCATCCCTTGGAAGGTGTTGCTGGTCATTGCTGCCCCCTGGTGGTTCTTTCTGGCACTAACTCACACCCTCCAGGAGTGCCGACCAAAGAAATTTCACGCATCTAAACGTGTCCACAAGCTGCTCCAGATAACGACCACGCATCTAAAAAATGATGCGTGAAAATGCAAAAAAGATGCGTGATGGATTCGTGGAGTAAAATGTCTAAATAGAAACATTGATAAAGTGTAAATATTTACATAAAATACTTAATCATTCCCATTAGAAACAAATTGCAATTTAATTGGAGTGTTTTTAACCACCACAGAAAGTCACGAATCTAGAATTTTGTGTTATTTCACGCATCCAAATTCTGGAATCGTGGACATAAGATGCGTGAAATTTCTTTGGTCGCCACCCCAGGTCTGTTCCCAGCTCCTCCTATACTACATGTTACACCCCTTACAGGTACCAGCTACAACCCCTGCTGGTCCCAGCCTTATACACACAAAACTCGGAGTACCAGCTACGTCCCTTCAAATCTCTATAAATACCTTTCCCCACAACACACTCGCGCACTCTCTCTGTCACTGCCCACCTACAACATACCCACCCTCAGTAATGTTAAGTTATGTATTTATAATTATAATGATTTGAAATGGATTAATAACAGTCTCATAAATATATGATTTGATCAAGCGAACACATACACATCAGTTCTGGTTAAATCAAAATCACTTATCAATTCAATGAAATATATCACTCTGTCTTATTAGTTACAGTGTTAGATTGATGATGATGATGATGATGTGTTGGAGTTTAAGGTCTACTCAGCAATGTTTCAGCTATATCGAGACCAACTCCGGTTTCTGACTTCACAGTTGTATGATCGTATCTATGGGGGTGAGAACGACGGCAAGGCGAGGTAGTGTAGCAGGCACAGCCCAGACTTGAACCCGGGTCTCCCACAAGCGAGGCAAGGACGTTAACCACTACACTATCCCGTCCCCCTGTGTTAGATTGACTCTGTACTATAAATGTACTATAGATCTACCAGGCAAGAAACAACTGTTTTTGTATTTTGATAATCCATACACAAATTTTAATAGTCAATGACATCCTAAAACAAACCTTACTTTTTCAACAGTTTTTACATTTTCTGTACAATAACAATTTTTCAGTTGAGATCTGGTCTTGATCTGTTTATATTTCAAAAATCAGACAAAAGTTCCATGTATGTATGGATATCTATTGAAAATTACACCATAGATTTAAAACTGGTACAAAATGCTGATATCTTCAGTGTCTGGGGGATTCCCTTCTGTGCATAATCTCACATGGGTTACTTTGATGCCCCAAATGTATCCATCTCCAATCAGGCTATACATGAGTTTGCTTGGATAGTGGAGAAAAGTGGCAGGATTTTAAGAGCTATTTAAGAAAAATAGGATTGACCTTCATTCATTTATAGTAGAGTGTGTTGTAGTGTGTGATGTGAATTTCTTTACTATATTTTCTTATTAACTGTATGCTCACTTTTTACAAACTTGGGTAACTTTCTCATACTTTACATCAATATGTTCCTGAAATCAATATAATAAATGAACATGCTTTTTATACCAATAGAGAGGAAAAAATGTGTAGTTTCTGGAAATATAAAGTTCACCAACATGAGATAACAAATGACAATTGAGCATACAGAAAACCATTGAAAGGGCCGGGATTTTTCAAGTTTTTGGGTTGTTTCTTGTCTGGTAGATCTTTATAGAAATGAAATGTAGGGTCGATTGGGTTGTTTGACTGACGTCTCGCATGGCCACACACTTGTACAGAGCTATAGGCACCTGCCCTACGCCCTCAGTGAAGAGTAAAAATCATTTTAAAATAATTGCAACAATAAATCTGCAAATCTATCAATTTGCAGATAGCAGACACACTTATAGCAGAAACTTCCTGATGCTATGCACATGACCTTGACAGTATAATTATGATATTTGACCTGCCAGCATGGTTTCTGTTATTCTAGTCACTGATGTGACTTGACGTATCGCAAAATAGCATACTGCATGACCAACGCTTCCTTTACAATAAAAATCAGTACATGTACATGTAATCCTCTGCCCTTCAGCTCATTCTCCAATATATCAATACCATCACCATTTTGAGAACATCTCAAGTATCTTGGAGTAAGTTATCATTATGAGGGGAATGGGATGGCTCCTGATTTGGATCTCATTATATACAGGTAAGGTTGGAAACATAAAGGATATTATTATAATAAGAAGTGCCTATCAGGGAGTATGAGGGGATTTGTATTAGCTGTTGGCAGAAAATTCTTAGGTCAAAGTTCAAGGGATTTCTTTGTGAAAATTGTGATAATAAAATCACACAGTACGACCTGAGAGATACCTTAAAAAAAATCAAACATCATTGTCTATACAAAATATGATATTATGATTTTCTATATGAAAATGACATTGAAATTGCAAAGGATAATGCAGGATTTATTGACCAGTAAATTATCAACTGCTGGCACAGGAATCTCAATCTCTGATGATCTAACGATTAATAAATAGTTTAGATAAGCATGAATTTCTTTCTTTTTTTAAATATGGTTTTCTCATGTCTAACAGATAAAGAACACTTGCTAAAATCTGATTAAGTCTGTGCCATTTACACTGTTCAAATTAATACGTACTTGACAGATGTCACTTAACTTTGAAAGAGGGATGAATCCTTAGCTACTTTATTAATAGAAGCCACTGAATTCTCTCCTGCTTGTATACAACTTCTTTTCTTCATACTCTAGATGCAGTCAACGGTCAACCTCACAAAACATGTACAGAGGGAAGTCAATGCAGAGTCACCATCTTTGAAAATAGACGATCAAACCTGAACTGTACCATGGTATCAAAGAACGGGACCCTCCGTTCCATATTCTATTTCGACAATTATACAGGAACGACTGCCAATGGATATGGTTTCAATGGGACATCGTTGGAGCTATATATAGTGAATTTCACTTCACTCTTTACTGGGAAGTACGAGTGCCAGTCAAATGGGTCAGTTGTGATAGAAGCGTCTGATCTCATCACTGATTCTGGTGGGTGCATTTTAGTTTGTTTTGTTGCATGTTTATATAATGAGCAGTTTCGTATTGCCAACAAGGAGGTCATACTTCTGAGCATACGCCATGAATCTGAAAGGCAGGCAGGTAGGGGGATCCATAGTCACTGGAAGTAAATTGTACATAAGCAGACAAACACATGAGCAACATTTCCCCTGTTTGTTTGTGCAAAAAGAAAAAGGGGGTGGGGAAGGACCCCTAGACCCCGAGAAATGACCTACCCTCATTTATAATAACATTTATCTTACCTACTGACTTCTCTCTTAGTAATATACATACCATATGATATGCCATATTCGTCATCAGCCTTCGTTGCACCTGGATTATTGTTGTTGAAATGAAATCTCTGTCTGACGGCCTTGTTTTCTGATATCAGGGTGCCATCTAGGTTGTGGATATTTTCATTATTTTCTCCCTATTTTAGTGTGCTTTCTAAGTGTGCTTTCTTATTGTGTTTTTTTACGAAGAATTGTAGATAGAAAGGTCACCTTGTTGAAAGAATGGTGTGGCTCTCCTAATTTTGATATTGATTTTTGATAAAAAATACTTTTTTTTATCTGCTTCCTTCCAGTTGTCGTCACCTCTGAGGGCCCTTCTGAGGGCCCCGACCGACGACTGTGGGCATTGTCGGGAGTACCTTTAATTGTGGGCATCACAGTACTGGGTGTGTATGTTCTATGTAAACAGTGTGGACAAAGACAGGATGGAAGTAGCAGCAGCAGCTTTAGCGATCACTTAGGTAAAGTTTTAATTATATATGGGGAAAAACTTCAGTGATTAAACTACAAGGTTTCTTTGTTTTTCAGTTATGTTACATCTAGATTTTATGTAATTATGCATTAAATCTCCTGTGCTTTGGTTTGTCCCACCTATTTTTCATAAAATAAGTTCTTATGGTTGAATCTTCTCATCAATCACCTTCCTCTTTCTATATGTGACCCCCCACCACATAATGAGTTTTTGGCTTTTGTCTTTGGGGAAAATGACATTACCTTCATAATGATGAAAGAATTATGTTTCTATCATATATAGAACTCAAGTTATGAGTGTTTGAAGTTTACGGCATCACATAATCTAATTAGAGAAAAATGGCCTTAAAGATTAGACTCAACTGCATGGTAATGCAAATTTCTATAGATTATATTCATGACAATCAGGAAACCCTGCATAAAATACATACAAAATCAAATATTCCAATACATTTCTTAGTTAACTGAATTCCTCGGGTGTTTTTCAAGTGATTTTTGGAGAAAACTCTTTTTTTGAATTTTTGACAGTTTTTTCTTAATTTGCAACTTTCTCAGAATCTTAAACTGCGACTTATGCCTCATTTAGTGGTGTGGGGTCACATATATAGTTTCCTTTGGTGATACTACTGAAAAGGGGGTAAACCTTGAGGTCTGTTACTAGATAAAAGCTTCAGAGATAAATCTTAATTCCTTTTTATTATACAGATGGTTTAGATGATGTGTCTCCAATACAGGTCACCGTGTTTGACCCAACCTTGAGACGATCTTGGAGCATGGACGTGCTGCCAGGTTAGTTTAAAGTAATACTTTGGTGCCGTTATTGATAACGTGTCTCCCTCTCATAAGAGGGTATGCTGCTCCTGATGCAGAGGATTTGAAAGGAGCAAAAAATTGAAATTATTCACTAACATAAGCTAAATAAATAAAGGTCTCTAGGTTTTTAACAAAGTGTAAGAACAAATAATGATATGATTAATGACAATAAGTATACTATACTCTTGTGATTTGTCGACATATTACCAAGCATGCATCCAGATGCAAGCTAACCTGTAGGTACAACTCAAGAAATTGGCTATCTGTGGTTGGGTGAATTAATATTTCTTCTTCCAGGCCCTTCATCCACCCACAGTCTTAGTTTCCATGCCCTCCATGAACAGACGTTTGTTCGGTCATCCTCAAGGTCGCTGGGTAAGTGATGTTGTAAAACCTTGGACTATTAGTACTTTATTCAAATCATAATACTTAAGTAGGAACAAAAAGAAACGTTCTAAGTAATACATTATTACATTTCAACTGAAGAAAATGCAACCAACCAAGTCAGGAATCAAAGGAAATACTAGCAAATATGCATGTGCAAATACTCACTATACATGGACAGATTGGTATAGTTCTATAATTAGCTACCAAAAAGTAAACCTGTGGCTTCCTTTTTCTCTATACTTAAGTCTGTATTCCACATACCAGAAGTATTTGTTACTGATACTTGGTGATTTCATGGTATCGACCTATTTTGGTGCATGTTCGGTGTTTTTTTTTGTTGACAAAGGTCCAGTCTGCCATTTATCACTTGTAAAATTGGTTGAAAATATCAAATTGGCAGGACATTTTTACTAACATATTGCTTTAAACGTTTGCTTTGTCATGTACTAAAGAACATTATCATCTTTTTTCTAGCCTCCCTGAAGTTCATCGACCCCAGAACTCCTGACAGAAGCATAGAAACCACTTCACCAATTGTAACCAGAAAGGTACAACTTTTGTTTTCATTTTAAATATATTTTGCCAGTTTTCTTAAGTGTTCACAGACTTAATCTGGCCTATCTGATTCCACATCATCTGTAGGTGTCAGGAAAACAGTGAAGCATGCTGTATAATGGAATAGAGGAAAATTACTATACATCGAAATATATATTATTTGGATTTGTATATTATTTCATTTTGATCGCATCTATTATTTTTTTTAATATTTTCAATGGGACACTGTAAGGTGTGCCTATATAATGCTTAATATTTGGTACTGACAGAACTTTTTTTATTTTCAGGTAGCAGTAAAGGAGACAGCCTTGTAGAGAATTATCAAACCCAGCCCACCTGATATCATTTGGACAGAACTAATCAAAAAATACTAACTTCAGAAATCTGATTGACTTTTTATATTCATATTTTATTCAAGTGAATGACAGACATAATTGGTACAAGGAACATTGACCACTCCATTCTTAATTCTCGTAATTAGTGATAGATAAGACATGACACATTATGATAAGGAGCAGCATCAACATTTGATTATAACTAAAATGTTGATTATTATCAGATTTTTAGATAATACAACTTTGAAGTGTGACATGTTTTATATGTCTTTGAGGATATATATGAAAATGAAACAATTTGATGAAAGTTGGTTAGTTATTGGTTGCTTTACACCCTAATTAACTACCAATGTCCATATCAAGGACGGTGCTGGTGACATAATCTGTGAGAAGGTTCAGACCATACCCATCTTATCCACACCTTTTCTCTTTCTCTTTAAAGGATTTGTCACAACAAATTACCTTGCTAATAGAAGCATAGATTTATTTCTCTGTGTCATCTGTTTATGGAGAGGGTGAAAATTCCTTTTCTTTGAAAAGACCCACTAAGAGTAGTGTGTCTTTGACACACTAGGTGGCCCTCTCTTGGTGACTATTACAAGGATTTGTCAACATCCATATAACCTAGAGTATGGGATGAGTAATCTACTCCTTTCACAAGAGAAGAAGCCTTCAATACAAAACCTTCTTTCAGAAGAAGATAATGTATGTACTAGATGCCATACCCCTACACCTTTACCGAGCCTGGATAGGGCCAGACACACAACAGCCCATGTCCCTATTAAGACATTTGATAACCCAGTTGTTGCCACTCAAGCCCCACTCACTGTGGTGGACGTGGCTCTTTCGTAGAGCTCTGGGATCTGTGAACATTGGAAACGTTGGATTATCGTAGCCCTCTGCGACCTGGTCCCTTGCGAAATTATTCAACATGTTTAATATTTTCGTAGAGAACCTGTGTGATTCAAGACCAGATTGCTTGCGAAAATGATCACAAGGGAGCATTCTTCTCAGTGTGAATGCTCTACGATCAATTTCTCTACCTTGCGATCATTTTCTTTACCATGAGATTATTTGCAAATGCATAAGATACATTTTTCGTAGCTCTCTACGATGGAAACTTTGACCACGGCGAATGGGGCTTTAGGGCCATGCAGAGGGGAGCAGCAGCAAGTCCAAGCCAGAGTTGAATCTAGACCAAAGGGGCACTCATTAACACCTTCACCAGCCAGCATGCCCAATTGATGACCCAAAATTGATGATGTGCAAATTATATGTTTGACAGACTATTACAGTATACACATAAGTAAAAGTAAGGTCATAGTATTGTGATTCTAGCTAATAAGGAAGTGTATTTTGTTGGTATTTGTTGGTGTTCAGATTAGATACGAAAGTTCATATAAAGTGTACAGTTGTTGCAGATTAAAGGGATTTGTGACTGACCACACCAGTGCCGCCTGGTGTGAAAATAAAAGATTTACATGGAATTTGTTTACATAAAAATATACAGGAATTGCCAAATTATTCTGTTTGTATGGCTGTAGTTCTTTAATCCAACGGCGACCCCCACTTTTTTGATACTGAAATCTATGGATACTGGTCTATAGATGATATTCAGCCATGATTGATTATGATTATGCTGGTTAAATTTTTCAGGAGATGAGGAACTAGTGTTTTCCCATAGAAACCTATGGTAAAACCTAATATTTGTACATCCATTTATCTTGAAAACAAGTACGGTAATGTAATTATGTTTTATGGTCATTTATTCACATAGTATTGGTATAACATCACAAATTGTATCATGGCTATATGCTGGTTCATTTAGAAATCTGTTAGGCAGTCCTTAATCCCTTTAAATACATATTACATATCCAACTGGTACATGGTTAATATATCAATGCACAGAAGTAAGAAACACTGTTTATTGTTAATAAATACAACTGTTATTTCAAACATCAATACAGTACTCCTACGTTTATCTTAGAATACCTTACAATATTGTTTGTCTTACAATACCAAGCTGTTTATGATCCCCAGATACAATAACTTGATTGTCAACATGCACAATCTCTTCTTTTTCTCTTCTTTTTGTAATACAATAGGCAATTTCTTCCAAACCACTGTAGAACAGACTCAGATGTCACTTTAAATCTAGATATTGTGTAACATTTCAGGGGCAGATACAAGAAAGAGGGGTCTGAATATAGCCTAAGTACTAAAGCATTGTGCAATTACGTGTACACAATGGCGGATTGGGGGGGGGGGGGGATCGCGGTGCAGGGGGCGTGCACCTCCCACATGTTCAGCAATATATTGATTTCTTCTTAATGTAAAAATCATAGGCTCAAGTGGAAATTCTTACAATGGGGCGTCCCCCCTCCCTTCCTTTTGAAAGTTTCTGGATCCGCCCCTGGTGCATGTTTTTTAATTCTCTTTGTCAAATATATCACAGTATCATACAAAGAAAAGGAGGAAAAATTATAATGGCAAAATATAGCATGAGATATATCTATTTATCATATTTCGAATGATAAGACAGTTGGAAATCTGCATCCTTTCTCAGACTCTTGATATAATCATTTTTCTTTCATGTATTTTACCAATTAGACCAGTGACCTTTGGATTAGCAGACCAGTGCTGTACCATTTAGCTTATTCAAATCCCAATTTACACAGTAGTAACTCTCCCCATGAAACCGACACTGTCCAAGTCACCTGGATGAAATATAAGCAAAGTATTCATCAATCATTCAGGTCATCTTCATATCAGTCTGAGTGTATATCCCTTCCATACAAGTATTAGTATTTGAATAAAATGTTTTACTGGCAATTGATGTGTAAACAAGTGTGACGTTAACATTATGTATCTAACTTCATAATAATATATCTGAATAATAATATCTAAAGCCCCCGGGATTCCCTGCCTCTTTTCCCAGAACTGCTCCTGTTACTTGTGTGACTTTTATGTGCAAACAACAGTACTCCTGAAATATGTCAAATTACGAAATAGGAAATAACTTGGACTGTACCAAAATATGTATTATAAACTCTTACCCATGGATTTAGGTCTGTTGTTGACAGGCAGCAGATAGTCATCAGCATCCAACTCACAACAACTCATCCTTTGAGTGCCGTACACTGGGTTGTCTGAAAAAATCAATACCATCATATTAAATGTCAATTACAATAATTAATGATAATTAAATTTACTAATAATTATAACAACCCAGGGGCAGATTCAGGAGTTTGGAAAGGGTGGTCTGCATATAGGCTTAGTACTAAAATGGCATGCACACAGATGCACTTGCATGACGTTTTTTATCACGTTGTTAAAGTCCCCAACAAAAATGGGGGGGGGGGGGGGGGGGTGATCAGGACTACCTAGATCTGCACCTGCAACCACCCCATGGACAATGAATGTACTAGGATGGTTGGACTGCCAAGGTGTTTATAACACTTGTCAGTGGTGTTTGTTGGCCAACTAGGGACATGGCTTTAATCCTTGATGTAAAAATCCAACGTGAGAACGATGGCAAGGCAAGGCGGTTTAGCAGGCAGAGCCCAGGCTTGAACCTGGTCCAGTCATGTGTGAGGTAAGGAGGTTACCAACTTCACCATCCCACCGCCGTCCTTTATTGGAAGAATGCTACTTACCAGAGAGGATGTCCACACTGTTGGATCTGTAGAACACCTTCCCCACCTCACCGATCTGGTTATAATCATTTTGGAAATTGGTCTCTGTAAATGTATGAGAATAAGGTTTGGCTTAAGGAATTAAGTGTAGAGACAAATTGCTTGTTACATTTAATTAAGGCAAGGGTCTGATTTCAGGGGACAACTGGGGACAAATTCAGTAATTTTCAAAAGGGTTGGTGCATCTCTGTGGCCACAAGCTTCACATTGTTCTGTGTTCCAAATGGTTATTGGATATTGATGCTTATCAACATCTATGGTCATGTCAGTGTAAGAACAAGATTGGTTAATTGTGTCTTTGATGACTGAATCTATGATATCTATGAGAAGATAGAGACTATACCCCTGCATGTTTAGAGGCAGGGGCCCATAGACAGAGCCCCACATACAACAACTGAGGCCTGTGATAACCCTGTCCTTAGCACGGGGGAAGACAAGAGGGGTAGCCCAGCCCAGTCCCAGCTCAGCTCAGCCCAGTTTAGTATCGAACCCAAGCCGCTCACAGCAGTGTATGATTTTACAAAACCATTGTTTGCGGTTACATGTGTCCATGCAAATGCCCACAGCTTCACAGTTGTTAATGTGGGGAGTGTAGATGGGGGGGTCCCATGTCGCCCTGTCGAATCTAAGAAATGTTCATGTCGCCCTGTCGAATTTAAGAAATGTCCATGTCGCCCTGTCGAATTTAAGAAATGGTCATGTCACCCTTTCGAATTTAAGGAATGTTCATGTCACCATGTCGAATTTAAGAAAATGTTCGTGTCGCATGTCACTAAGCCCAAAAACGACTGTGTCGCCCTGTCGATTTTAGGGGTCTACACCCATAATGTGTTAGTTAATGTGGGCTCACCTTCAGGTCCACTGTTTTTACTGCTACTGGTTTCAAGCTGGTCATAGCCATCGTCCTCAATCCCTGCAAGTGAAAGGAACATCATAATAGATCAGACCTACCAAAATGTTTCATAGGGTTTACCATTCCTTTCTCAATGTTTTCCCAAGATTTCGGAATAAAATATGTAAAATTCCATGACTTTTGAAAACAAAATGCCATTTTCGCACTTTCACAGTCAGCAGCCAAAGGTCACTTGATCTTGAACGAATTATAATGGTCACAACTAGTAATACACCCCCCACTAATGCACTCACGCCTATACTCTCCCCATTTCGATACTTGTAGAGGCATTACTCATTTTTATAGAACTACCAAGGACAGAAAAACGGTTATAGTATTATTTAAATGTTTGGAATTGGTCAGAAACTCACAAGGTTATCCATTAATCAAAAACAAATTATCGAACATGTTGATTGGGCAAGTGTGAGTGATTCACCAGGGCTTTGTATCTCATTTCGCTGTTCACTGTGAATGAATCGCAACCATTATCTACTCTGGTGGATCTAGAAACCTTACCAGAAAGTTCCTTCTGTAGATGAACAAGTCCTGCTTCAGTTTTCATTCCTCGGAGGAATATGAAGAAGCCGAACAGAAACAAAGAGGTAAAACCACCAATACCACTAAACACATACAGAAATATTTCCCAGTCAGAGCCTGTAGAGAGTGAAATATACATGAATCATTTATTTGAAAACAGTTTTCATCTCAAGAGTAAAATTTATATTGTGCTTCTTTCACTGAGTTTTCAGTTTGAACCGTTCACATGTCATTACTGACTTTTTTCACCAGACTTGTATAGTATTCACATGATTAAATGCTATAAGAATGTTGATATAAACATTATGGCTGGTATTACGATTCAGCTAATAATAAATTAATGATTATAAAAAAAAGTCTCATTCCCTGCAATAAATTGAAGACTACTGTGATTATACTTGGAGAAAGAATGGTTTATTATGGCAAACTATGGTCTTCTTAAGTTTAGTGAGATATTGGTCAAGGTGTGACACAAAATTGGAAAGGTGCATTGCAGCAACATAAAGTCAATTGGATTCCAGCCAAGTTGTGACGTAACAGAAACATTCTGCAACCATATTCTTTTAGTCAGACTGTTACTTACTAAGATGGCATACAACAATTACGTTATTGATGGTGAGGTTGAAACCTCATCATATCAGAATGTTATTATAACATTATTTTTTGGTGAGGTTAGGATGAAACCAAAACAGATTGTTATAAGAACATTCTGTTTAGGTTTAAGAACATAACAAGAATGATATAATAATAACGTCACAGTCACAGCAGTACATTGCAGCAACATTATTGGGAGCCATCAGAATAATGTACCAATACAGAAGCAATATAGAACCAAAGATAATGTTGCTGCAACTGCATAATAAAGTGACATGCTTGGCTGGGATGTACTTACCACAGATATATAACTGTATCGAGTCAGTCAAAGTGCGATTCAAGAAGGGTTCAAACAGTTTACAGGTATATTTCCCATTGTGTTCGGAATATGCTGAGGGGATCTTGAGGACTATCTGCTCAACTATTCTGTAATCCAGAGACTTTGGACATACTGTAAAGGCAGAATCGATCTGGAAGCGAGGGTTATCAATCATGCAGTCGTTCTTCGTCATGCGGTCTTCATAGATCCAAATAACACGAGTATAGTTTGTTACAACATCCCCACATTCCATTGTTACACTGGCACCTAAGATAGAATAAACAGAATAGAACAACTATTTTCAATACAACAATTAAGACTGTGCTTGTGATGGTTGGATGGTTGTCTAACACCCTAATGCCAGAGTCATATAAAGGCCGGTGATGATGGTTGAATCTATGAGAAGGTAAACACCCATTTACTGGGACAAGTGATTTTTACTTCCCATACTGCATAGACATGGTGTGAGGCGTACATGTCTTTGATGTAGCAGTGTGTCCATACTTATGGGGTGTAAGGAAACAAGCTGCCAGCACTAGGATTCATCACAAGACTTATCTCAATGTTCTTTCCAGTGTTTGAGACCACTTGTCCTTGTCTCCCCTAACTTGCAATTGTGCTTGGTTGTTTTTGGTTATTGGTGTGTAACACCGTATCAACAACTATGGTCATTTCATAGCAAGAACAAGGTTGACTGTTTTTGTCTTTTGTTAATTAAATATAGGAGTGAATCTATGATATGATTGTATCTATGAGAATATAGAGACCATACCCCTGCACATTTACTGAGGTAGGTGTTCTTTAAAGTGCAGGGACCCATAAGACGAGTCCAATACACAAAGCTGGTGGCACTATGCCTTTGATAACCCTGTCATTGGCACAAAGAAAAGCACAGAGAGGTGAAGAAGCTAAGCCCAAGGCCCAGGGTCGCCCACATGCTAACCGCTCACTTCACCTCCCAATGCCCCTATCCTATGGCCAGCTCCATGTTTGAGCATGTTGGGATGATGGGGTGCTTATTATTGCTCTGTACAATAGCTTGCACTGATATAGGTAAGTTATTTGACATTATGCTTGGCAAATGATCATCTGATTAGAAAATCATAGGAATACGCTTTAAAAAGAGAAATTATGTGTTCCCAATCTATTTGCATAACCTCAGGGTGGATTAGGAATTTAAGATGTGGGAGGGTGATTGGGAGAGCCCTCATAAAAGTCTTGGCGGCCCCTTGGGGCAGAAATTTATATTTGGTCAAAAATTAATTGGTTTCTGTTTAGTAATAGACTGTTAACGCAAGACCAAAGTCTGGAAAAAATAATGATCAAGGAACTGCTTCAACTTGGTATGGCCTTCCTGGAGCTTCGATGGGAAATCACTTCTTAAATAACTGTATGGCAGATATGGTTGGTTGGTTGGTTATTGGGGTTTAATGCCGTAGCAACATCTAGGGTCATATCACGGCGAGAACAAGATTTGACAATTCTGTCTTGGATGATCGAATCTATGGAATGAACGAATCTATGAGAAGATAGAGACCGTACCCCTACACATTTACCGAGGCAGGTGTTCTTTAATGTGCAGGGTCCCATAGGCAGGGCCCTACACACAACAGCCGGTGGCCCACAAGGAGCCTTTGATAACCCAGTTGTTGCCACTGGGAGACATGCAGAGGGGAGCAGCAGCCAGACCACCTCAGCCCAGACTTGAACCCGGGCCGCCCGCGCAGCAGACGGACACTCTAACCACTTCACCACCCCACACGCCTGCATGGCAGATATGTCTTTTACAATATAACTAAAGTAAAGTTTGAAATGTTTATATCAAGTATTGTTTATAATGTAAGTATTACCCAAGTTGGCAACTTTTACTTCTTGGGATCCAAGAAGGTTTTAGTCCTTTTGTAAAGAATAATAGCAAAGTTAAATACCTTTTGGTCTGACCATAACCTTTTCAAAGGCACTGCAAACTGGAAGTACAAGTAAAGAAAGCCACAGCAGAGGAAAATCCATTTTTCAAGTGTTGTTGATGTAATGAAAATATAGTGATACCCAGTATACAGTTAATAGTCTAGAATGTTTTCTAATAAAAAAACTTAGGATCTTTGTCAATCAAAAATCCTGTTCTCAATGGTTTTGATGAGGTTATGCTTTGGTTTGGTTCTAAATATAGAAAGCTGTACTGCTCCAACCATAGTACGTTACAGTTCTATGCTGCAACTAATGTATCTTTCTTGTTAGTTCACAATTTGACATCATGCGATAAGTTATCCTACTTCCTTGTTCTGTTCATGCTGGTAGCAAGTAAATATGTTTTTATCTGTTTAAAGAGTCATTAAACCGTCACTGTGCAACTTCAGTCCGCTCGAGTAAGTCATACTGGTACTAATGCACCAACGTCGGGTCTGCTTGGAGATTTCAGGAAAAAACGGTAGCAAATCTCAGAGGGGAGATTGATGCTGCAGATCGGGCGCTTTACTATATATATTATGTCTATTTTAAATTTTCAGAACACCTCAATATGATCTTTTATTAATTATTACCCAAAAAGAAATTCAAAAGAAATGTATTAATCGGAAAACTATGCATTGACAAATATCATATTTGGATAGACATATCTGCCTCAATGAAGAGAACGAATCTCCAAGTAGTTTAGAAGACAGGGGAAGACAGATTTTCGAAAGAGGGGGTCAGCATAAAGGCTAAGTTTTAAAACCACGTGCAATTGCTCATACGCGAGGGGCATTTCCCCCTCTTTTTGTGCTTTTGGGGTCCACCAAAGGGGGGGGATAGGAAATAAAAATATGCTAGTTACTATTGTGAGGCATTTAGAATATGATTTTATGGGAAACTTATTATCATCAATCATTATTATTTACAATTCTGAAACATTCAGATTACATTTTTATGGTACATCTACTAATGTCAATCTCACTGAATGATAATGAACAGTCATCATTATTAAAGTAAGAAATTGTGGATCTATTTCATGGCCATGCAGTCATTTTACCAACCTTAAAGTGACCATGTGACCACGTTTGCAAAAGGTCTATACAAAATGGTTCCAGGCAGTACCCTCATGTGGTTGTATCCATATCAAAGGCCATTTCTAGGTCTGATAAGCATTGTACTTACTTGAACACTAGTAGTGGGTATGGTCACATAATGATAATACAAATAGCCCCTTAGTCACATAATGGTATTACAAGCAGTCCTATAGTCATATGATGACACTACAAACAATCCTGCTTCTTCCCGCCACACTGGGTAAACTTGACCCTTCTGACAGCAAATGTGTATGCTATCTGTTGAGATAGCTATATTACTGTTAGGATATATACATAGTGCTACTAGTTACAGAGGGTGTTATAGGATACTTCAGTAATGCCTATTTACAAGAAAATAACATGGATTCTTTCAATATGCTTATTCATTCAGCTCACTTTTTGTTCCCAAGGTATGTGAATTGTTCTTTAGATTATATCAATTAAATGATTGTTATTATGATTATAGGTTTTGATGGGTGTCAGAAGTTTTATAATTGCAATATGCCCGATTGTACCATGGTTCTATTCTGACAGGATAATAAATTCTTGGGCAAACTTTAACTGTTGAGAATTGATAAAAGTCAAATTGAAAAGAGTCTCAATTCCAGAAAATCCTGGTAAGATCTTCATAATTAATTCGTATTGAAACATAAGAGGATTATTCGAAATTTTGAGAAAATGAGTATTTATAATGTAATAGAATGTTGAGGAGTACGTCCAACTCAAAGACGACTTTGTAGACTTGATATTTATTAGACGTGAATCATTTATAATCTGTATTCCTGTCACAGCTACTTTCACGGTGAAAGACACATTATCCAATGTAACCATTGATTCATTACTGGAACTGAACTGCTACACAGACTCTGACTCTGGAAACAATACCACTAGGAACATTAATGTTCTGCTAAATATGACAGAGAAAAGTGAAAACTACACATGTACAAAGGACAATGACCATGATGGCCACATTTCATCAATCGTACAACTTTTTTGTAAGTCTTCATATATACTGTATCTCTTTTGGCATTATATTAAGGTGATTAATTCTATCACCCTTAATTTTGTTGAAGGTCATAATGATAATTAAATAGCAAATTTTTGAAAGAATTAATACTACAGGCCAAGCATCTATATCCACTAAATTGTATTGCATATGGAAAATAACTGAGAAAAATGAATTAGTGCATCATTATCTTTAGTTTTCACGTCACTTATATCACCATTTTATAGTACTGTATGATCAGCCAAATGAATGTAAACTGTGTCTGATATTACTACATGAATCTACATTATGATGTTTTTATAGTAATTGTAACTTCGATTATAACTCATCTGTATAATATCTATATGGAACATTCCAATTTATATCCTCTTGGATGTTATAAACATAATTAGATCTATAATATCTGCAGTTTAATTTCAGTTTCTGCAGGAAACCTGCCATGGAATTGGTCAGGAGTGAGCCACAATCTTACCTGCAATATGCATAATCAACAAGACCATTCATGGTTCTTCCAAGATGTGAATATTCCAGTGGACAGAAATGCAACAACAACTTCTTTAGGGATCTATTTCTGCAGACATGACAGTATGTGTTTTATACGAATAATTACCTTCATTTGTAACACATATGAATTGATTTATGAACTATTATTCTTAAAATGAAAAATATTTAAATGAGCTACCATTTGTCTGACCAGTAAGGGTAAACTTGATAAACCTGATTTTCAATAATAATAAATTTCCCTTTAGTAATTACAACCTCATCCAAGACAGGTGAATTTATTGCCACATTTGTCTTCGTAAATATCCTCACTTGTCCCTTCAGTAGATTGAATGTGCTTTATTCACAATATAACTATAATTATCTGATTTTGAAACTGTTGTCACTTCTTAGCATTAATTTTGTTTCATTCTAGATGGCGACACAGGGAGCAGTCGTAACCCACTGGTCATATACCTCGGTCTCAGTATAACCCTGGGAGGGATCTGTATGGCTGTCCTCTTACTGTGTATTTTCAAGTGTCGTGCCAGCATAAAACCGAAAGGAAAAGGTTTGGCATTTTTACGGTACATTTCGATTTGACTTAATCAATAATCAAGAACACCCATACCTTTCCTCTTACGTTTCCCCAGTACAAATAATTCTAGAATAACTCCTGTTCAGAATAACTGCATCTAGATATTTATTTTCCTATAGCCGTAGATTTAGGATGATATATGAAAGGTAAAATGTAATAATGGTTTTACACCCCCCAAAAATGAAAGTATCATACAGTTTAGATTTTATACAGTTTCAGGCTACCACATGTAATATGATTCAGTAAAATGTTACAACTCCTGAACCATCAACACAATACAATACAATTACCACTATTGCCAAGTTTGCTACTCTTGTACACTTTTTGGATAACATCACAAATGCCCCAAGGTTGACATTATATCTTCCCTCTGTTTAGATGTGACTGTAATGAGTGTGACAGACTCGGAGACAGCCGAGGATGTCTGTCTGAGAGGGGTCGGGGAACGGCAGCACCTCGCCCGACCAAAGAGTGTGGACATACACTATGATACACAACTCAGTAAGTTAGAGGGATACAATTAAGTTAAGAGTATTGATGTGTCTGGGAGGGGTCGGGGAACGGCAGCACCTCGCCCGACCAAAGAGTGTGGACATACACTATGATACACAACTCAGTAAGTTAGAGGGATACAATTAAGTTAAGAGTATTGATGTGTCTGGGAGGGGTCGGGGAACGGCAGCACCTCGCCCGACCAAAGAGTGTGGACATACACTACGATACGCAACTCAGTAAGTTAGAGGGGTATAATTAAGTTAAGAGTATTGATGTGTCTGGGAGGGGTCGGGGAGCGGTAACACCTCGCCCGGCCAAAGAGCGTGGACATACACTATGATACACAACTCAGTAAGTTAGAGGGGTATGATTGAGTTAAGAGTATTGATGTGTCTGGGAGGGGTCGGGGAACGACAGCACCTCGCCCGACCAAAGAGTGTGGACATACACTATGATACACAACTCAGTAAGTTAGAGGGATACAATTAAGTTAAGAGTATTGATGTGTCTGGGAGGGGTCGGGGAACGGCAGCACCTCGCCCGACCAAAGAGTGTGGACATACACTACGATACGCAACTCAGTAAGTCAGAGGGGTATAATTAAGTTAAGAGTATTGATGTGTCTGGGAGGGGTCGGGGAGCGGTAACACCTCGCCCGGCCAAAGAGCGTGGACATACACTATGATACACAACTCAGTAAGTTAGAGGGGTATGATTGAGTTAAGAGTATTGATGTGTCATAGAGGGGTCGGGGAGCGGCAGCACCTCGCCCGGCCAAAGAGTGTCGACATACACTATGATACACAACTCAGTAAGTTAGAGGGGTACGATTGAGTTAAGAGTATTGATATGTCATACTCATAGAGGGGTCGGGGAGCGGCAGCACCTCGCCCGACCAAAGAGCGTCGACATACACTATGATACACAACTCAGTAAGTTAGAGGGATATGATTAACTTGGAAAGATTACTATTCTCCCAACCACGGATAGCCAGTTTCTTGAAGTCTACCTGCAGGCTTGCCCAGAACAGGATGCATGCTGGGTAATATGTCGACAAGACTCAAGGTTTTAGCATAGAAATTTGCATGAATTGTGCAATTATTTGGAGAAAATTGAATAATATTACCCATCATTATTTTCTAAATTAGTACCAATATACTATTTCTAGTTCTTGAGTTGTTTGAAAATTTATTCATTATAGATGGATAAATAGCAATTATTTCTTTATTTTCTATAGTTTGTCTATGAGTTTGTCGACAAAATCAGCCCAAATTAGCCTGCAGGTCCTTAAAATGCTGGAAATCAGATATCCGTGGTAGGAAGAATTACTCGTTATTAAGCATTCAGGGGAATGTTTATTTGAGAGTGTCCATCAGTGGGTTTAATTACATAAGGTGATGCTTTCCAGTTGAGAGATATGGTTATCTTGTACAGATCATTGAAAATAATTATGTCTTCGAGGGGTCAATGGCTGTCAGCACATTGCTACGTCAAAGATGGTGGCCAGTTAGTAAGAGTAAAAACACTAATGTAAAATGTTTTTGGAAATGCATCTCTCTGGGTTGTTTATTATATCCAAAGGGTGTTAACTTATTAATGTAGGCAAATGACAAATGTTCATTTCTAATGCACAGATTTTATTGTCAAATTGACCACTTCTAAATTATTTTGTGCTATTTTTCAGAGACGTTCGTTATCCATTACCCCGAGCCAGCTCCTGTGAGTCCGGTCAGGAAGGCCAAGTCTCTGGGTAAGGATTATGGAATAGCTTTACTGTTTGCCCTCTATCATAAGCCGAGGGTTATATCAAGGTTAACTCTGAAGAATATACAGTGACCCATCCCCTCTTTAACACAGCCATTTCAGTGGAGGATTTGGAGGCTCCAGGGAGGCTGGAGAAAATGTTTTTGTTAGAACGCCCACCTTTTGAAAATCTCTGGGCCCGCATCTGTATTAATTTTAAAATGATTCCCCATGCATTTTTTGTCTGCCTTAATCAACATGTGATCTGTTGTTTTTATCACAATAGGTATATTAATACTGAATATAGGCCTATATAATTATACAATATTAATGTATTTCACGCTTCATAATATGTATTTACTTATAAGTCACTAAATAGTTCTAAGGTCCCTTAATAAAGTAATTGTTTATTCCAGACTGTCTCGCGATTCAAGGAATACGTCGGGTATGAACCAAGAGTCCCTGGTACATTTTGGATGATTGTCTTTGAATAAAGGAATGATCTAAAGTTTGGACGACAGAAAGAGTTTGATGCATTTCATATGAGTGACATCTTCGGTTCATTTTCTGTGTGACGTACAATGATTGCGAAGTGTTCATCATTATAGTGTAATAGTGTAGCTGTAGTTATAGCCTGTCCATGTCTAGTTTGTGATCCACTCTGTTTGACACATAAGTTTGTAATGACTTCTCTGTTGTCAATAAAATACTTATTATTATAATGTGTACATGTCATTATTATAAAGTGTACAAAGAGAAATCCATAGGCCTATATGTACCTACGGTCATTGACCAACCATCTTCTGGAAGAACATATAATTTACATAAAGTTGTTAATAAAAACTTAATGAGAAAAAGATAACCGAAATATTGACGGTGACTTATTTTCTTTCTCAAATGAATTATATGGATAAAATTATAATGTTATACTATGGGAAGAGATGATTCGCAATAAGCAGTACTGTACGCGAATTTACATTTGTGTAGTCAACTCATTGATTCAAATCTGCATGAAATATATAAACAGCGCAATAATATCTTTATAATAATGCCGCAACTTCATTAGTTATAGAAATCTATTGATTCTACCAGAATAATCGGCCTATTTTAGCACCGATTCATGTCAATTATATACGTTTCAATGTTTTAGACTGATTGGTGCACAAGGAATGTCAAATTACTACATAAGCTGCGTTTGTGTATACACTTTTAATAAACAAAACTTATTCAAAGAAATCGACTACCTTTTCCATATCTGTGGCAAATCTACCAAACGTGAACGTGATTTTCCACACAATCAAATAAATACCGTAAAGTGGTCGATGAATGATTTGGTAACGAAAAAACGTAAGGAACATAAACATTAACAGTAGTAAACAACAGAGAAATATGTAATTTGCATAATTATACCGTGATAGATGAAAACAGAAAGGATTGATTGCAGAAAGTACTGATAGTGCCCAATACAGGCACTTTCTGTACGTTCTTTCACCTCAAAAGCTAGTATCAAGGTTTTGCGTAGGCACACAAAAGCAGTGGGACTTTTTTTCTCCAAAGTATATGTCATCAGATTTGAAAGTAAATAGATAAAAAAGAGCGTCTTCATACAACATAACTTCACCTTTTGGTCAATATGTTCTGCATACTTCTATCCAGTACACCATAATGACCTTCAAAGCTTAATTATCTAATTTACCTTACATAGATTTTATGTGTATTGAATCTATTCTTGTTCAATCATCATAATGTACGTAAAACTTTACTTAAGAATACGCTATAATCATTGACTGATATTTATACACATTGCAATTTTGCATTTACTCATATACCTTTTGCCTTATAATCAAATAATATAATATCTGCCCAGCAGCCTGAGTTCTATCCTGATCTGGTCAAACAAACATCAAACAAAAGTCAACGTGTGTGCTAATGATATCAAATCAAATAGTAAACGTTCTTACAGAAAACAATGTTACTGCCTTAACAAGTTTTTATCCTAAAACGTTCTGCAACAAACTCTTTAACTTCCTTTGATATGAGCTCATAATAATATTATCACTACAGAAACGATCATATTAAAGCTGGTTTGACACTGGTAATGGGTTAAAACATCAAGTAGCCTTTCACAAAGTCATGTTATCTTCCACAATGTCACATCACATCATTCTCAAGTCTAGAGGCTCAATCTAAGCTGCAGAGTAATCCTGAAACATGAGAGCTTTGGATACTATCCCTACAATACGGCTGAAATCCTGCAATATTTTATAGAATTCTCCTCAAACACCATTATAGATACATCACATAAACACATTACAATATGATTCTATGAAAACAATCTATGTACAGAATGTATAATTATTTAACTGCTTCTATCTAGATGTGCCTTCATCTGGTTGAACTATGCTGGCTTTAATACGTGATACAAAAGACATGATCTTGTGTAAGAGTCTATGAAGTTGAATAATTGTTGCGGCAATACTGTGCCTATATCTTCGTAACTATATTAGCTAATCAGGGAAATTTTGATTATAATCTCATGATCAGAAATTCTGTCTATCATGAATAAAATTTAAACCTTATAATTCCTCTTTGACACAATTTTGCAATAACACTATGAATTTTGGTAAAAGGCAAAATCGCTGATCATGGGACCCTAATCAAATTTTCCCTGTTCAGCCAAATTAGTTACAAAGATATGGGTCCTGGCTTTAGAAAAGGCGCATGATCAAACCAATGATATGGTCATTGTTGTACATGTTGACCACATCAATGTTTAAATCTTCTGGATATTTGAGGTGTCTGTCATAAAAATCCTCCATGTGAAAGAAATTGAAAGGGTTGGTATCCGATGTAGAATCGACGATATCCACCTTAATGACATAGTTCGTGTTTGCCTTGAGATGAACTTCTTCGAACTCCAAAATGTGACATGGAAAATCATCATCATCAATGGCACTTGACATGATCAGTTTCGTTAAAGGAGATTGCTTTGTGTTTTCAATAATCGAAACTTCGTGTTCAACCGGCCTTTCTGGGTTAACGAAACTGTACATGTGAATCCCCGATAACAGCAATCTTTCTCTTGGACATATTTCCATAGAGCTGATAGAGGCATTTTGCTTTAGAAGTGAGGAGTATTCTTTAACAGTGTTAATATTACCAGGAAAGCTAAGTGAATAAAGTAAGGACACCATGAAGTAGTGCTTTGTTGACAGAAATCTCAGGGGAGCAATAACAGCAGGGTCAGCTAGAGAATGTCCAATGAGACTGAAAATCTCATCCTGTGTGAGAATATTTGTTGGGGAAACAATGTTGTAGACATCGCTGATTAACATCATTGGGAAGCGAATCAGCGAAAGACAGTCATCGAGAACCATTCGTTTGTTTACACCGGTAGCCTCAATTTCAAGGCGTAAACACTCAGCGCAAGCCCATGCGTTACAAGCTTTGAAAAGTTCGATGTCCGCGATCACAATTCCAAACTTTTGGTCTCTGCAGGATTTCCCATCTACTTCAACACAATTGAGTTGCAGCAAGTCCAGCAGCACTTCCCTTGGGACGTCAAGAAAAGACTCAGATGATAATCCGGATACGACATTCTTTAAACTCTTTGAGAAATACCTCCTGCAGGCTCGAAGAAGTTTTGCATCGGGTTGTCTGATGCTAGATGTGTACACTTCCCAAATGTTCTCCTCCTGAAAACTTTGGATTTGAATCTTGCTACACGCGTCCTCCAAGAGGGGCAGCATGTATTTCTTCGCCGCATAGTGCGTGGCCAGGGCATCGTTGGGTGGGACATCGAGGCAATCGTAGTAGCAGTACCTGAAATGTAATAACTAGAATTTATAGGTTTTGGAGACTTATAGACATTCTAGATTTTGAAGATGTATTTCTCCAATCAAATTAACGTAAAATTTTCAGCTGAGAATTTTAACGTGAAAAAATTGATATTAGACAAAAAATGAGGGAGGAGGGGGCAGAGTTACTTTCAGGGATGAATCATTGAATGACTAACATGGGGGATCCTCATGTCGCACGTTGAATTTAAGAAAAGGCTATGTCACATGTCATTATTATCCTAAAATCTGTCCATGTCCCTTGTCGATTTTAAGAATAAGCCATGTCGCAGTGTCGAATTTAAGAACAGCCCCTGTCTTATGTCACTAAGCTGATAATGGGCTGCATCACAGGAAATTTTCTTTCCCATTTATGGTTCCTTGGTTGGTTATTGGGGTTTAACGCCGTACCAACATCTAAGGTCATGTCATGGCGAGAACAGGATTTGACAATTCTGTCTTTGATGATCGTATCTATGGAATGAATGAATCTATGAGAAGATAAAGACCATACCCCTACACATTTACCGAGGTAGGTGTTCTTTTATGTGCATGGTCCCATAGATAGGGCCACACACACAACAGCCGGTGACTCTCTAGGAGTCTTTGATAACCCAGTTGTTGCCACTGGGAGACATGTAGAGGGGAGCAGCAGCCAGCCCACCCCAGCCCAGGATTGAACCCGGGCCGCCCACGCAACAGGCGGACACGCTGACCACTACACCACCCCACACGCCTCTTTCCCATTTATGTGATAAAAGCATTCATAATTTAAGACAAAAAGGAGATATCTAAATGTAGTTTTTCCCCATTCATACTCACCATAATAACGTCAACATAACCAGACCCACATATACCAGTATTTACATCTGTATTTACTAAACTAATAACAAAGCTACAATGATTCCTTACCTCAGAAGGGCTTTAAATGCAGCTGGTTCCACATCTGGGATGACGATAGGAGTAGTTGACTCTGGGAGTGAACCATAGAACATCTTTTCAAACACGGGCGTCCTCTGAGCAAGAATCAACTTGTGACCTTTGATCAGTTCTCCTTTATCGCCCACTTTGAATTCGACATCGCAGAATTCCTCGCGTTCAAGCAGGCATTTGGCACTCTCGCGCTGAGTTTTATTCATCTGCCAATCGTCCTCTTGTGTTCTGTAGACCTATGAACAAAAATGAGTGAGTGGGAGAGTGATGGATGTTTTATGCCATACCGATGGCCAGGGTAATTTTTCATGGTGAAAACAAGTAAGGACAAATTCTGACATGTGTTTTGACTTGGTCAGTCTTTAGTAATTATATCTATGAGGTGAAGGTGACAGGGTAGGCAAACAGTAGGGGATTAATACCTGGAAAACATTTTTTGTGGTACCTCATCCCTTAGTTAACCCAGACACCAACTGGGAATCAAACCCTATGAACCACTTTGGTCAGTGTTGGGTCCCCCCTATCATCGCCTTATACGATCAGCAGGGGCTACTGGGGGCCTATATTCTTCCCAGGAGCAGAAGCCCCACCCCTGTGCCCCCATGGGGGCCCTAGGAACAAAATAAAGAATAACACATATTGTTACTATTTACTATGATACTATGAATGTGAATGTTATAATGTAGTTTCATTTTCACAAATTCACATAATATAATTAACCCTGAAATATGTTTTCGAGAATCAGCTGGTCAAGTCTAGGTTCACTATAATATTTTAGAATGAAGGATTGGACAGAAGGCAGGCCCGTACACGGGAGGGGGGGGGGAGGTGGCACCCCGGGTGGCACGCCGACTCCCCCCCCCACCCCCACCCAAAGGAACATTTGTTTAAAAAGTTCAACCTTTCCTTCAAAAACTCAAAATAAAAAACCCATAAAATTAAAGAAACTTCTGAAAAGTTCCACTTGGTGAACCTCTCCACCCCTTTTTTTTTAGTTCGGAATTATTGAAATCAGGGACGGATTTAAAATTTTTTTAAAACTCTAGCCCTTGAAGGTGGCGCCTCAAACTTTACATAAGGGCCCCCCCTTCCCCCTTTCTCAAATCTCTGGATCCATCATTGATCGAAATTATAAGCAAAGGTTCCACTTAAGGAACAGCAGAACATATCTACGGGCCTGTCAGACACCCAATTAATGTTCTATCATAGACGTATCTTCATGATTCTATCTGCAACTACTTTCAATACTGTAGATGGTATTTCTTCTATGAAATATTTGAAAATGCATTCTAGAAACTTTGAGAATTCAGTCAGGCCCGTACCCAGGGTTGGCTGTGGGGTGGTGGTGAGTTTCATAAAGTGGAACTCTTCTATGGTTTGGGGGAAATGATATAGACAAAATAATTAGTAAAAAAGTTCCACAAAGGATTGTATGATATAAGGGGAAGCAGAGCATGCCCCCTATGCATATGAAATCAAACATTATTCTTCAAGCACTAATGATCATCTCTATTTAAAAAAGACAAAAATAGTGGCGCAACCTCTATGGTGTGGCAACTGCACAAGAAAGGTGATGATAGGTAAAGATTTTTTTTTCTAGATAATGGATATATTCCTGAAAATAACTGACCAAGAATTACAGAACTTGTGAATCTTTTTGAACATTAACCACTTAACTGCTGCTCCCGAGTATACTCGGGAGCAGACTGTAATTTTAAGCTATTTTAGTGAAAAATAGGCCAATTTTCAAAATAATTATTTTGGATATTAACAGTCTGTAAAGAACTAGGGGTGTACAGGCCCGTTCCCAGGTTGTGTTGGCAAGGAAAGGTGGAACTTTTGGAAACATTTCCTTTGTGGGGTGGGTGTGTGTGTGTGTGTGTGTGTGTGTGTGTGTGTGTGTGTGTGTGTGTGGCCCGCCACACAGAATCAGTACAATACATTATATATAGAAGCCAAGGCAAGGTATACCTGTCTGGCCAATAGATTAAAGAAAGATTGAAGAGAAAAAACATTTTATGGCCGAAAACCAATTATGTAAAATCCGGGAGCAAAATTCCCGGACGGACCCCCATAAAAAATTGTTAAACAATAGATTACAGAAACACTTGAAAATATCTGACACTTGTTGTAACCTGTAAACGTCTGTACAATCCCCGGATACAACCAGATAGTGCCATCCGGCAAATCAAGACCCCCTCCCCACCGAAATGTAGTACCAAGGTGCATATCATCGTTGACATTTCGTTTTGTAAGACTGTCTTTATCATACTGTGAAATGGTTAAGTCTGTGCCATGCGCGGTGGGCACATTGAAAAGTAAAACACATTACATTCTTAAACTGGGTACCAAGGGAACATACATTTGCATTTGTAAAGATATAAAAATATGCTAAAATAAGGCATCCCCTTTAGAATACGTCTCATATAACTGACTAATGAGTGCACCGTTATCGTATGCGATTATTTTCTGACATAACTCACAGTCAATATCTGTATAGCTTTATCTATTCTTGTGTTAAACGTTTAGACACCGCAGATTGTGTTCATGAATTGATGGATTTCAAGCAATTAAGGGAAATCTGGAGGGAAATCTGGAGGGAAATCTGGAGGGAAATCTGTAGAAATCCCTGGGAAGTCTAGAAGATTTTCCTTTTAGAAACTCTCATACTAGCGCAAACTATCTAAATTACAATAGGTTGGAAAATATTTGTTTAAGTTTGAATTTTACTACATGTTCCCGTGGTCTACTTCTTGATTTGTATCTTTCAAGACCTCAAATAAAACCAGTAGAAATGCTTCGTTGGCTGAATAACAAAAAAAAAATCTAAAAAAAAGTGTTATTTTAGAATGCATTTCCTGACCCTTTGGGTCACATAGAAAATTTGGAATTTTTAAAATCTGACTATTCTTTGGAATGTTAGGGGTCAGTAAACAAAGGTCGCATGTGACCTGGCTACTTTTTCAGAGGGCAACCAAATGTACAAAAACATCAAAATATTTTTTTTTTTAAACTTTAATAATTTTAGTTAATATATCTTTTACATAACTATTCAAAAGGCGATATTAAAAAACATGGAGGTATAACTTTTATCAATTATAGTAATTTTGTCAATATAACAGTAAAAATACCATGTACTGCCTTTGGTTACTGATGATTTGGATGTTGAGTAAACAAAGGTTGTATCTGACAGTTACTTTCAGTTTTGGCAATACAAACCTCATCAAATTTGGACAAATTGCAAAGGATGCAAAATCAAGCTCTTCGAATATGCCTCAATTTCTATCATCCTAGGGATATGAGCATAGAAGAATTACACACAAGAGCTCGACTTGATATGCTTAAAACACGACGTACCTTACATTTGATGAACACAATGTTTAAATTTAGAGAAAATATGGAGTTATTCTAAATAATAGAATTGAAACAAGAGCAAACAATGTTATGAAGTTTCCTGTTAATATACCAACCTTGCGCATATATACAGTCATAGTCCATATTTTGTTGGGTCTGAAATCTGGGCACTACTACCAAATGAATGTAAAGATATTGGAAACCTGGTGAATTATAAAAATGTTACCCTAAATTGGATCAGGGAAAATATTTGAATGTATACATTACTTGCAAGCCTGGTACTCAACTAACCTCAGATGGAGTCTCCTGTATCAATTATTTCTTGTATAATGTTGGTTATAACCTTGTCTCTGCCTGCTAATCTCAGTAAGGCAACTGCATAATAATTTACTGTTATGATCTGAGCTGTATATTTATGCACATTATGACATACTTATCAATACCATTTATGTGATATAACTCGAATGTCTATATACTGACATTGATACCTACATGGAAGATCATGAAAATGAATGTGGTTTAAATAAATAAATAAAAAAAATGATAATAATTCAATTTTAATGTAATATCATGAAATGAATATGAGCGTATTGCCATTACCTGTAAATCATCATGTCATAATTCTAAAGTCAAGAGGGTTTAATCAATTTGCATTTAATCTGATATAATACTTACTAGATACAACCTTTAGTTATCAACATAAATTCACATTTGAGTAATTGAGTAACAAAAGGTTGCATCTGCAATAATTCCCTTTGATATTACCATGGTTACTTTAATATCCAACATTTTTGTCTCAAAACACACTATTAATTTTGCAGTTAAATGCCAATTCAAGCAAAGTAAATTTATAAAGCTTTGACAGATATATAAATGTCTAGTGACAGTTAAAGAAATGCAAATTTCTAAATTTGCAATTACTCAAAATCCCCATTTTTCAGAAACGACCTCTGGTTACTCAGCCAATATATCGTGACAGTGATACCTGCAATAACAACGACACCATTGGAAAGAAAATATATCTTTATATCTTTATATCTTTATAGCTTATAATCATTGAGAAGGAGCTCGAGTTAACCTGTGTTTGTGTCAGTCTGCAGGGTGTTTCATAATTGTCTACGACAGTTTTGGAAAATATTTCTGTTTCCGAGCCTTATGGCAAGGGTTTGGGTCGTCTTAGTAACGATGGTTTGGTTTCCCCTACGATGGTTTCGGTGGACCCTATATACGATGGTTTGGGGTTACCTACGATGGTTTGGAGGTGACTTACGATGGTTTGGGGGTGACTTACGACAGTTTGGAGGTGACTTATGACGATTTTATTATGAAACACAATTTCAAAATGATCGTAAGAAAATCGTAAGGGTTCCTCAAACATATAGTAACTACGATGGATATTATGAAACAGGCCACGGGTTCTGCGAAAGGTATCATAGCATATCTGACATCGAGTGCATGTCTAAGCCAATGTCCAGGTGTGAACTGACCCACGTTTCCCATGCTTATGTAAGATGACTGATACGCCTATCTTCATCACATATAAAAGATGAGTAAATCTGGGGGCATTGTGTCAGACCTGAAGGTGACTCAACATCACCTGTCAACTCATTGGTAAGTATTACAAAAACTGTAATAGAGAAAAAGTCTCAGTGCTTTTTGCGGGGCTTGGTATTTCATAAATTTAATTATGTATGATTAAGGAAGGATGGACAACACCTCTCAGGGGCAATAAGCCCATCACAGTTTACACCAATATTTAGGTTTGCTATGAAATATTTTCAAAATTGTTTCCACACTTGTGTTCTGAAGATGGTTGTATAATACAAAATTAACAAAAGCAATTTGGTTGAAGGTTTGCTCTTAAAATTTGTTTTTCCCATAGGAACCAATGTTAAAGCCTGTCAGCCCAGCTGTGTCCAACCCTATTTTGCCCTGAAATACATCATTTTGATTGGCTGACAAACCTGCAAATCTGTCAATTCATGAAATTTGAGAAATCATTATGTTCAAAATGTATTTGAGGATATAGAAAAACATAATTCTTGCTTATTTCAGTTACCCCAAATTTTAGGAACAAGGATGGCTTAAACAGTCATTTTCTCCAACCCTTGTCCAACCCTAGATATACCCAATGCGGGATGGGCTTATTTCATGGTGGTCCCTGTGAGGAGGGTTGTGCAATCAAGTGTTCGTGACAATGCTATGTACCATACATCTTTAAATAGTCAATTAATAACTCTATCCATTGATATTAGTTATTTTAAAATGTGTTGGACAGAACTTGTGGAGATTGACAGAGATGTGAAAAAAGTTATTTTTAACTTTCACTTTTTGAAGAAGGATATCTCCCTTAATACTGAATGTAAATACCTGGAGGGAAGCATATCTCAGATTTGTAATTCAGGTCCTAGTTTTTGGTTTATCAAATGTAAAAAAATAATTTAAAAGAAATCACGAAAGGGTCCCGTTTTTTGTTAAAATATAAAATACTAAGGTCTAAATAAAAAATCTGAGACACGCTTTACTCCATACAAATGTCCCCAGAACAAGCTCCCAAAATTGTATAAAATGTTCAAAAAATTAAATTAAAAGAATTTTTTTTTTTTGGGTCTTATTTCTCCAATATTGGCGAGACAGATTATATTTTATATCAAAAGTTAGAGAAAAAAATCTTTCAATTGATATAAATAAATTACTATAATTATCCTTAATAACAAGAGCGTAATATATATATATATATATATATAGATTACCGCAAATTGTCTGCTAAGAGAAGTTGTCTATTCTTAATTTTATTTCGATGTATTCATGGATATTCATGGGTGCACAGAAGACGTTGGGCATAAAAGGTACATGACGCTATTTAATAGAAGAATATGAAATTTCAATGATATGTTTCCATGATTATGCCTTCCAGATAATTATGGCATCTTAGTAGTAAGAGTTGACAAATTGTCTTCTTTGCAAAGCAGTTTGTACATAGAGCATAGAACCATCCACTGAAAACCACCAGATGGCAGTGCCAGGGCGTATCAACTTTTGATATAAACCATATAACTGGGTTGATAAATGGATGAATATTATACTAACTAGAAGGGGAAAACATGTTTCAACTTCAACTTTTTGAAGTTACCTCAGGATGTGTGACCCATCAGGGGAAAAGGATGTTCCTGGTGGAAATTCATCATTTAAGATGATGAAATAAGCTTTCAAATTATACTAAAAATGTGAAATTGTGTTGATTATCAAAGACATTACAAGTTATAGAACATAGGAACGTGAATATTCCTGAAATTGACAACAACATGAATTATTCAGTATTTACTGAGTTATTTGATAACAAAACATAATTCTTGAAAAACATAGAATACTATTGTGATCATAATTCTTGATCTAAAAATGGTATTTGTTATCTGTTTGAAGTGGGAATATTTTCAAGTTATATTTTTATGGATAGCAGTCCATAACAAAATTGGCGATAATTATTGCGAGTTAAAGCGCATCCATAAAAATTTCACGATACTCTAAAAATTATCGGCAAGGCCTCACAGCAGTATCGCAATGATAATTTAAAAATATCACGGTCTTAAAAATATATATTTCCACAAAGATCAATATATAAAAAAATATATATGTGACCATGGAAGAATGCTATATAGTTTAAGTTTGATGAAAATAAAAATCTAACAAAAACAATGAAAATCCATTTGGCGATAACATTTTTTGTTATCATATGTTAAACAGGATTATCGCAACATTTTTATGGAATGCGCCCCTGGTCTTAAATCTACTGCAACAGTAGATAGCAAGATAATGTAGCTATCTAATTAAAGTTTTTCTAATAAGCTATTTTAGAATATATAACATGAGCATTAAAAATAGGATAGAGTCAAAAGGTTATTGAACAGGTGAAAGTGTACATGACAAAACACCAGTACCCCACTTCTCATGTTGTCTACCATTTAACATGTCATATTTACTGAGCTGTTTATTTTGTCCATTCAATCTTCACACTTGAGACTCAATGGTCCTTCTTCATTCCAGACTAAGCCGTCAAAATGTTGCTGAAACATGGGGTTGTCATGCTCTGCCTTCTCTTGGTTGGCGAGTCAATGGCCAGCAAGCTCAATATCACTCCAGAGCAGAAAAGGAAAATGGAAAAAGGAGTTGAAGCTGGAAAGAAATTGACGGAGCTCCTGCAAACTGGTTCCTTTGACACAGCTATGGCTAATGTTGACACCTATGTTGTGAGCTGGATGGATGGTGTAGAACTCGTCTTTGAGTTTGTTGGCTCCTTCTTCCCAGACACTGATGAGCTTATTCTTGAGGAGATCATCCGTGGCTTCAAACAAGTCAACGCGAGGCTAGACATTGTGATCAATGAGCTAGGTGAAATCAAAAAGCTGATTAAATGGAAGGACATGGAGGTCAGGTTTGGTGATATTGAATCAAGGATTCGTCTCCTTGATAATACACTGAAGGACACCCTTAGATCTCCTAACAGGAGGGATGGAGTAAACCGCTTCAACAACATCTTCAACTCTCAGTACCAGAGTGCTGGTTTCTATCTGTATGATTCTGTTGCCAAAAATGACCAGGTCTTCAGCAAGAACCTTCTGGTTGCTGCAATGAAGTTCTCAGACAACACCCGGAAACAAACCCAGAAGTTTAGCAAGGGACTAATGGGTCTGCTGATGAAGGCAGTTAATGTTGAGTTGGCTGCTGAGAAGTTCGCTAGGCAAAACACTGGACAAAAGCTCATTTGGAAAGACAGGGTGAGTGAGTGCAGACGGGCAATGCAGGCTGCTGATACAGCTTTGGAACAAGAGGGCTGGAAGCTGCAGTCAAAGATGGATGCTGATGGTCTGGGATATGCTAGGAAGGACAATGATAACCACCAGGAGATGGCAAATGCTCTATATGACCAACTATCAGAGAAGTTCTACTGGCGTTATTGGTTTGTGATGGCCTATGACAAGGTTGAGGGACTTTCCAAGCATGCTCAAGTTCTCCCAGATCATGCACATACAAGCTTCGGCAAGTTTAACCGCAATTTCATTATTGTTTCAACTGACCCCAAGAGCCCCTGGAACTTGCAGACAGCTAAACAGAGCATCCAGCATGTCACGTGTCGTGCCTATCCACATCAGTGCCACAGAGACACTGCTAAATGGATCATTGACTTGACCCCTAAGTATGGTCAGGCTAAGATGGTTGTCCAGAAGGGAACATCAGTCTTCTACAAGGGACAGAATGGCCGCTTTGCCTATGGCATCAGTGACCTGCTGCGCCCAACTGGAGGCTGGTATGACAGTTACCACATTGTCTATTTTGGTTGATGTTTGCATATCTCACAAAGAATGTCCAAATTTTGATTAAAATCTCTTTAATGCAATAGCTGTTTGTTGGTTCTATTTTTGTACTTTATTCTAGATATTGATAGCAGGAAAAGATGGATATCTAATTTCATCTGATATTATGTCACACAATGATCTCCTCCAGAATGAAAGCACGCAAAGAATGTAAATGGGGGTTTCATATTTAGTAAAATCATAAGTAGTAAAGAATTTTCAAAGAGAACATAGTAAAATCAAATGGACTGGAGGGAAAAAAAAATTTGAAAATTTTTAAAGAATAAAAAATATTGAAAGTGATTATGCATACAAAAAAATTGAATACCCAGAAAATCTTAAAATCAATTTGGCCAGGAGAGGTGTACAACCATTGGAACATCTAAAAATGGCTGCCAATGGGTACCCATCTGTTTTCTCTATAAATTCACTTTTAAATATATCATATGGAAGGAATATGAGTATTTTTCTTATTTTATCAACTCTCAAAAATGTCTTATGCATATTGTGTCTTAATGAAATGAATATTTAAAAAGATACACATAAAACATGTTTTTTCTTCCAAAATTGTTTTCAGCATTTGTAAAATTCAAAAAATTTAGTCAAATCTGACTATCTTTTTCTCTTAAACTGTTTCTATTACACATATTTTTGACACCAGTTATGAATAGCTTATAAATCATTTGACATTCATATGAAATTTGAAAAAGATTGGAGGACTTTCAATTTTGAATATTGTAACCTGCTCTGCGATTTTGGGCTACTTGACATGAACAATGAATTTAGAACAAGGCTCAGGCTTTCTAAAAATGTAAACATGTCTTAAATATATGTGGAAAATGGCACGATTGCCCTTAAGGTTAAGCAATTATGGCATATTTGGAATACATCAACAAGATACACAATCTGTCTCTTGTTGTGATAAAATGTTTACATTGGCACAATTTCTTTTGAGAAAAAAAAAAAAAGCATTTGCCTGGAGCCCCATTTGCTTTGACCTATGGTTCTGTCGCACAGACCAGCAAAAATATTATCTCATGCATTTGCAAATAATTTCAGGTATGACAAAATGGTTGCTAGCCAGCAGCATTGAGCGAATAGCATTCACCACAAAAATTCCCTAAAATTCCCTATAAATGTATTCAACATGTTGAATAATCTCACAAGGGACCAGGTCACAGAGGACTATGATAACCCAACATTCCCAATGTTCGCAGATTGCAGATTATGAGAAAAGGACCCCTGCAACCAGTTGCGATTATTTTCACAATAGATTTCCCTCTCAAAAACAGACAAAGCAAATACAATGTGCTTGATATTAGGTCAGTTCGAGATGCCCGGGCTATGAAATTAGGTTGTGGTCATACATTGCAGGCATATCTTTTAACCTTGATTTCTGTTTCTGACTGGAACCCAATTTTATAGCCCGGCGTCATCTCGAGCTGACCTAGCTAGTGTTTTGTCTCATACAAAAGACCAAGCCCGTAGGTTAGGCAACTCCCCCTCCCCCCCACCAACCTGGGCCAGGTCCACTATTTGAAAAATCAAGGACCCCTAACTGTCCCATATTTGATGGGACAGTCCCGTATTTTGACTATTGTCTCTTGTGTCCTGGAAGGGAGCTGAAATGTTTCCTAAAACTTCAAGTCATCAGCTAAAGAATAATATATCATAACATGTTCTTCTGTTAAAAAGTATGACAAATATAATTAATTAAAAAAACGTCTATTTTCCCTAAACTTACTTCCAGCAGCACGGCAGCTAAGTGGTTAATGCCTTACCACCTTTTCCAGTTTTTAAACAAATATTTTGTAGATGCTCTTTTTCTTCTCAGAGAAGGGGTGTCTCAATTTTTCAATTAGGTCTAAGTTTGTATTTTATGATACAAAGCAGTAATTCTTTGTAGGCCTATATGTATCAAACATCATATTCCATTTTTTTTTAATAAAAGCTAAACTGGAACTCATATCAAACCTCTGACAAAACGGATCGAACAGAATTTGATATTGGGTGGAACATTTAGGAATCTTGATATAAAAAGAAATGGGGTTGATGACATGATATCCTAACATCCCCCCTCCCTCTTCGAACATGTTTGAGAACTGAACTGTTGGATGGAAAAGGTCTTACAATTTAAGGTGGCATTTCAAATGTTTTTGAAAAGAGAAAGAACAGTAGATAAGCTGTTTCAATGGAATTACTGGTATTTTTTAAAGCGATCCGCGCCGAAGGCGCAACGGAGCGTAGCGACGTGATCGCTTTACCCCCTGTCCAAAATCCATGGGCAATGTTCTGATAGGTTCTGTCCTTACTTTCACAACAACAAATCCTCTGAAACAACCTAATCCTCCTATGTCATTGCCCCAAACTGTCAACATACCTTTTTTAGTTCATTCCCTGCTTAGATTAATCCATATTATGGCTTTTGGTCAAAGGATTTTATCAATAATCTCCCTCTTTATGCTGCAAAATGTTCCAGTTTGTTGGAGTTTTGGCTCCCCTTAGAAAAACCAGAGTGAGGCTGGTGGGCCAAAGCTGGTTGTAAGCTCCACTCTGATTGGCCCTTGTCCTTGACATCATGTCATGGAAACATCTAACAAACAGAACAGCCCGGCGGGATTATGAAACGAAATAAAAATATTTACAACATTTGAAATCAATTGTGGGTGGGTGGGATATTATGAAATGGTAAAAAAGAAATTTGAAAAAATTATGTAAAGTTATTAAACAACATGTAGGGTGTGTGGGATATTATGAAATGGTATATAAGAAATTTTAGAAAATTATGGAAAGGTATTAAACAACATGTTGGGTGTGTGGGATATTATGAAACGGTATATAAGAAATTTTAGAAAATTATGGAAAGGTATTAAACAACATGTTGGGTGTGCTGGACATAAAATGGTAAAACAGAAATTTCTAAAAATTATGTGAAGGTATTAAACAGCATGTTGGGTGTGCGGGATATTATGAAATGGTATATAAGAAATTTTAGAAAATTATAGAGAGGGATCAAACAACATGTTGGGTGTGCGGGATATTATGAAATGGTATATAAGAAATTTTAGAAAATTATGGAAAGGTATTAAAAAACATGTTGGGTGTGCTGGACATAAAATGGTAAAACAGAATTTTTAAAAAATTATGTGAAGGTATTAAACAGCATGTTGGGTGTGCGGGATATTATGAAATGGTATATAAGAAATTTTAGAAAATTATAGAAAGGGATCAAACAACATGTTGGGTGTGCGGGATATTATGAAATGGTATAAAAGAAATTTTAGAAAATTATGGAAAGGTATTAAAAAACATGTTGGGTGTGCGGGATATTATGAAATGGTATATAAGAAATTTTAGAAAATTATGGAAAGGTATTAAACAACATGTTGGGTGTGCTGGACATAAAATGGTAAAAAAGATTTTTTTTAAAATTATGTGAAGGTATTAAACAGCATGTTGGGTGTGCGGGATATTATGAAATGGTATATAAGAAATTTTAGAAAATTATAGAAAGGGATCAAACAACATGTTGGGTGTGCGGGATATTATGAAATGGTATATAAGAAAATTTAGAAAATTATGGAAAGGTATTAACCAACATGTAGGGTGTGTGGGATATTATGAAATGGTAAATAAGAAATTTTTAAAAATTATGGAAAGGTTTTAAACAACATGTTGGGTGTGTGGGATATTATGAAATGGTAAATAAGAAATTTAAAAAAAACATTTAAAGGTATTAAAGGTGATAGAAAGAGAAATGCCGTAAAGTAGTAAAAGCAAATGTAAATGATAGATCTTCACCAAAAAAGATTACTTTCCTATAGAAACTCCTAATCAGTTAACTATGAATGGCTACATTAAGAGTTAACTACTGCGCATACCCTCTCAACACCATGATTGTCATTGTGCATAATGCCTTTGTTCTTTCTCACCAGTTGGCGCAGAGTGTCAAGCTTAGTGACGCAATATGTGCTATGAGAAATTTCGCGCTGGTAGAGGTGTTAGCTTAACAGTAACATCACCCACTTACCGAGCACTGCATACCTACCAGCTGCAGTTTTGTAATAATCTGTTTCAAAACTATTTGTTATTTTCACCATCTAGGTCTGTTGCACTATCTATTTTATTTCTGCAAACTTACTTTCAAGCATTTACATTAGATTATCCAATCTCGTACATTGCTGGTATGGGAGGTGTATGGCAAATGTGACGTCACACCTTTCCACCTCAGGGCTTATCAGGGTTGGCCCAGCCTAACGTTGAGTGGGTCCTAGGCTCAGATAGTAAAATGAAGGTAACTTTTGTGATTCTGAAGGGATTTCAATAATTTTTTTTAGGGCATGTATAGATTGGTCTATAGAAAAAGGAGTGTTGATTAGATATCCTCTTTATATCACCTTTAAACAACAAGTAGGGTGTGCAGGATATTATGAAATGTGTAAAAAAGAAATTTAGAAGATTATGGAAAGGTTTTAAACAACATGTTTGGTGTGCGGGATATTATGAAATTTGGAAAATTATGTAAAGGTATCAAACAACATGTAGAGTCTGCGGGATATCATGAAAGGGCGAATGAGAAATTTGCAGCAAACCTGCTACTGAGCGAAGCGAAGGGTTATTGTAAGGCAGACACGGATCGCTTTTTTCCCGCGGACACTACGCATTTCTTGTTGACTATTTGTTTTAATGAATTTGAGGGAGTATTTCTACCTGCAGCTGGGTGGAACTTATTATGAGTGATTTTCTGTTGGGGGGTGCTCCCCCCCCAGCCCCCCCCCCCCCACCCCCCCACCCCCCCCCCCAGCCCCCCCCACCCCCCCACCCCCCCCCCCCCACCTCCACCCCTGGGTACGGGCCTGTAATTTAATTCACTTTGCATCCTTCCATAAGATGTCAAGAAAATAAACACGGAAATAATATCTTACTCGTGAACGTAAGTTCATCCTGAATGGCGGTGACCTTCGTGCAGAGGATTTCTTCATCTTTCCCGGCATCTGAAATGATTTAATAATACATGTAGTCATATTTTGTATTTGTCTTTATGTTAAATTTCATGTTGCACGTTCTGTCACAAATATAATATCACAAACCATGTTCACCAGTAATCTTTTATAAAAGTGACGTCCTCACTGCAGGCCCCTATACAGGTTCTGCTGTGGGGGGTGCTGAGATTTCAGAAGTAATTTTTCAATAACCTAACCTTAAAAAGGGGTGTGGCGAGGAGTAAAAAGCGGGACTTTATTTAAATTTTTAAGACTAGTTCCAAAATTGAGTATACTATACTTAATTTTGGAAGATCTTATGTATTCGTAGGAAGTGGACAAATAAAAGAAAAAAACCTATTATGATGACATTGTATGGAATATACATGTACATAGATATGAGATCAGTGGTATTTACAATGAGTTAATGAGTATCAAAGTATGATCAGCCTCACAATTTTCAGATAATTAAATTAATTCTCTAAAAATTGACAATGATATCCAGGCGATATCAAGATTCATATTGAACTTCGATGTTGATGATTACTATGAGTTTTGTTTTTATAATGAATTTTGGAAGGAAAGGTGAAATCTTTTAAAAAATGTCCTTGGGGCCGCCATCCCCCCCCCCCTACCACCACCATATATGGGACTGGAATTCTGTAGGATCTCAAACAAGGATTATTATTGAGACGACAATGTTTTAAGTTCACCACAAACCCACTGGTATTTACCTGGAAATGACACGTTTTTATCTGAACACTGTTTGGATTCTTGTAGGCCTCTGACCAGTGTTCATCCACTTCTGACTTCTCTGACCCAACTACCACTCAAGGTTTGTTGACTGCGTATTTTTACCCAGTGCTGCCAGTTTGTACCAAAGACATTGTAAGAGAGGGGGCGCCGATAGAGAAACCTTTTGTTAATTTGTTTGCTCTCACTTGGGGAAAGATCAAATTGCAACATAATAATGTTTAGATGTAACGTTTAAGGTTATATTCTTTTGTACAGTATCTGCTTGCTGTACCATGAAAAGACGCAAGCAAACTGCCACAAACTTGCTTTCGGTAGGGAAATATAGGAAATTCCTGCGGTACTTGCTTGCGGTAGGTCCTACCGCAAATGATTTTATATAGGTTTTCTATTGAATGCTTGCAGTCGGGGATACCAATATGTTGGTATCAAAACTGCATAATACATGGCTTGCAGGGCCTAAAAAAAGCAACTAGATCTACAAATGCTACCCACTGGCTCATTGGTTGTTTTGACCACATACACTTACATAGAGAGTGAACACTCTCGATAAGTTCTAGTTATAAGGTCTCTCATTATAATACACTGAACTACCCCCCCCCCCCGCCTCCCCCCCCCCCCCCCCCCAAAAAAAAAGAACAAAAAAAGAAGACTCGAAATATCCTAATTGCGAAGTGAGTGCCCTCTATTATAAGGCCAAGGGGCAAAAAATGTTGTTTCGTTAATATCAGCCCAAAAAATAGGTGGTTCTTTTTAATCAATGTCTATTACTGAAGAAATGTTCTAATTTCTGTGGGTTTCTTTTCACTATTTATAAATATTTCATTTTATCCTGGGCAAGTACAATTTTGCAAAATGCCTGTTTTCGTTGTAACCCAGCATGTAAACATCTAGATCTAGATAGGTAGGCAGATAATTTTTAAGTGAAATTAGAACAGGCATATCAAGTATGTCTCACTAAAATTCTCGGAAAACGTTAGGATTGATGCAAAAAGATGGGATTGGTCGGGAAACAACTGATTTTTCCTTGGCCTCATCATAATGACCGCTCAATCCCACCAAGGACTAATAAGTAGCTAATTATAGATCTTTGATCCCACCACGCCCGAAGCCGACTGAGTGGCGCCGTCACGGCTCATTGCGTCCACCTGTTCCAATCACTTCCCTTCATCAAGTTCTAACCCCGTTTTCCTCGAATTTAAATGGTCTCTGTCTTATATCGCGCCTAGATAGGTCGTACTTAAAACTCGAGAAGTATTCTGCGAAGGACAGAGCCGGGTGGTTGAGGGGTGGGGTGGCGGATATGTCTATTTTACATGTCCATTATTGTTTAGATCTAGGCCTAGTTATTTCTGATTTTGAAACAGCTTCATAGTAAATTAAAGTCACAATAACGTCATGAAATAATGTTAGTAACATACAATCACAATACAATCTCATTTTTACCAATTGCATAGCTAACACCTTGAAAATGCATCCGAATGACCAGGCAGTAAAATCGACAATTGCAGGTAATGGTATTCTCTTTCTAAGGCTGGAGGAAAAAAAAGTGTCATGCAAGAGATTTGTAAAGACCCCTTAAATCGACATTTATTAAATTCGAAAAACAACATGGGAAGTTCTTAACGTTAAAATTGACATAATTATGAAGTTATAGTGACGGGAGACATGACGACCTCTTTTGGTATTCTTTTATAAACATAGATCTACGACATTCACATTGGGACCTCCACCAATATGGGTATGGACCCCTAAAATCGACAGGGCGACAGGGGCATTTCTTAAATTCGACAGGGCGACATGGCCGTTTTTTAAATTCGGCAGGCGACATGATACTTAAGGGACAAATGACATAGTCCTGTTCTTAAATTCGACATGCGACAGGGCCTCTAAAAAGATAGTGACATGGCACATGGCTATTTCTTAAATTCGACATGGGACATGGGTCTAAATTGACGTATAGCGACAGGCGACATGGGCTATTTTTTAAAGCGATCCGCGCCGAAGGCACATGGAGCGTAGCGACGTGATCGCTTTACACCCTGTCCAAAATCCATGGGCAATGTTCTGATAGGTTCTGTCCTTACTTTCACAACAACAAATCCTCTGAAACAACTTAATCCTCCTATGTCACTGCCCCAAACTGTCAACATACCTTTTTAAGTTCATTCCCTGCTTAGATTAATCCATATTATGGCTTTTGGTCAAAGGATTTTATCAATAATCTCCCTCTTTATGCTGCAAAATGTTCCAGTTTGTTGGAGTTTTGGCTCCCCTTAGAAAAACCAGAGTGAGGCTGGTGGGCCAAAGCTGGTTGTAAGCTCCACTCTGATTGGCCCTTTTCCTTGACATCATGTCATGGAAACATCTAACAAACAGAACAGCCCGGCGGGATTATGAAACGAAATAAAAATATTTACAACATTTGAAATCAATTCTGGGTGGGCGGGATATTATGAAATGGCAAAAAAGAAATTTGAAAAAATTATGTAAAGTTATTAAACAACATGTAGGGTGTGTGGGATATGGAACAGTATATAAGAAATTTTAGAAAATTATGGAAAGGTATTAAACAACATGCTGGGTGTGTGGGATATTAAGCGACAGTATATAAGAAATTTGAGAAAATTATGGAAAGGTATTAAACAACATGTTGGGTGTGCGGGATATTATGAAACGGCATATAAGAAATTTTAGAAAATTATGGAAAGGTATTAAACAACATGTTGGGTGTGTGGGATATTAAGCAACGGTTTATAAGAAATTTTAGAAAATTATGGAAAGGTATTAAACAACATGTTGGGTGTGCGGGATATTATGAAACGGTATATAAGAAATTTTAGAAAATTATGGAAAGGTATTAAACAACATGTTGGGTGTGTGGGATATTATGAAACGGTATATAAGAAATTTTAGAAAATTATGGAAAGGTATTAAACAACATGTTGGGTGTGCGGGATATTATGAAACAGTATATAAGAAATTTTAGAAAATTATGGAAAGGTATTAAACAACATGTTGGGTGTGCGGGATATTATGAAATGGTATATAAGAAATTTTAGAAAATTATGGAAAGGGATCAAACAACATGTTGGGTGTGCGGGACATTATGAAATGGTATAATTATAAGAAATTTTAGAAAATTATGGAAAGGTATTAACCAACATGTTGGGTGTGCGGGATATTTGAAATGGTATATAAGAAATTTTAGAAAATTATGGAAAGGTATTAAACAACATGTTGGGTGTGTGGGATATTATGAAATGGTAAAAAAGAAATTTGAAAAATTATGTAAAGGTATCAAACAGCATGTTGGGTGTGCGGGATATTAGGAAATGGTAAAATAGAAAATTTGAAAAATTATGAAAAGGTATCAAACAACATGTAGAGTCTTTGGGATATCATGAAAGGGCGAATGAGAAATTTGCAGCAAAGCTGCCACTGAGCGAAGCGAAGGGTTATCATAAGGCAGACACGGATCGCTTTTTTCCCGCAGACACTACGCATTTCTTGTTAAATTCGACACGGGAAATGGGACCCCCCCGTCTATACCCCCACCAATACCCCAAACGCTCATAAATGCAAGCCCCGATGCAAGCTCTCTCATTTCAAAAGTTTCCAACTATAATGTTATAAGTAGACCTAATAGAAGTTTAATGTATGTACATACTTTTCTTACTCACCTTTTTTTCGCTCTGAACTGTTGTTTTAAATCAGAGAAGCTGTCAGATAGCTAGAGTTGCTCTCGTGTAAACCTCTCCTCAATGGTGGTCCAACTCGAATGTCGTCTGCCCACTCGTCACGGTCTGATGGTTCCGCCGGTGGCTTCCTTCACCGCGTGCAGAACCAGCGGATTTCCCGCCACTTTTGACGAATGAACCAATGAGGTCACAAGGACAAAGATCTACCCGAAGATGATGAGATCTGTCATCTAGTTGTAATAAGCAGGTACAATAATCCAAAATATTGGAAAGTAGAGTCATGTCATACTCATAATACTTGCTAATTTTAGTAGTTTCAATCTATAGAGTATGTGTATCAATAGTCCAATCCCCAATCATAAATCGCACAATCATGAATTGTTTGAGAATTTTCATAAAAACTTGTACTGATCAATTTGTCTATATTTACAGGGCCGTGCCCAGGGTTGGCCGTGGAGGGGAGGGGGGGGGGTGGTGGTCAGTTTCACAAAGTGGAACTCTTTTATGTTTTGGGGGAAGTAATATCGGAAAAAAACTTTAAAAGTTCAATGTACAATTTTAACCCTTTCGTGACGCCAGTTGCATAAATGCATCACCATGCTCTTGACGCCAGTTGCATAAATGCAACACCACAGTAAGGACGCCAGTTGCATAAATGCAACAATTTTAAATTCTTCAAAATCCGCCTCAAAACCTAAATAAATTGTAAAATTCATAAATTTTGTTTTTTTCTACATGGGAAAAATATGCATGTAGATTTGCTTTATGATTCTTATCATTTTTGAGTTGTATATTCTTTTACCAGATGATATAATGTATCAATATTATATTTACCAATTGCCCCTGGCGTCCATAAAGGAAACTTTAGGCATACAAATGGCGTCAAATGCTACAATTTATCAGTATACATGGCGTCATTAAAGGGTTATAGTATAAATGGGAGCAAAGAATAAAACTATGCATCAAATAATATTTCAATTTGCGGCATTAGATCAGATTTTCTCTGGTATACAGAATGTATAAATCCTGGTGGGTTGTTTATTACCTAGAATGTTCTGTTTGGAAAACTTCTGCTATTTTTCTTGGTGGCTAAGGCCAGATTTGGGGAAGTACCCAAGGCTGGCAATGGCCAGCTTTGGGTTCTTGACTGCTGAATTGATAAGTTAGTATATCATAAGTTGGCATTGCAAAGGTTTTTGAAAAGGAAATGAATGGTAGGTAAGGTGTTTCAATGGAACTTTCCTTCAAATTTCTTACTCTAAAGAATTTTGAAGAATGAGAATATTCCTACCTGGGTGGAACTACTTATCACTGATGCTCTGTGGGGGGGGGGGGGGGGGGCACCACCCCCTCCTCCCCCCCTGGGTACGGGCCTGATTTAGGGGCTGTCCATAAATGATGTCACGCACAAGGGGGTGGATGGGGGTGTTAAACAGTGTGACACTGCCTGAAAATTGGCCTGATTTTCATGATTAGATGAGAGAATTTATTGTGACAGGTGGGTGGGTAAGAACTACTATAAATTACCTTTTACATTGTACACTTTCATGTTTGCCACATCGGGTTTCGGAGGATGACTGGGTCCATATTTCTGATCTATTATCAAAATAGAAATTGAAAGGGAAACCCCCCCCCCCTCAAAAAAAACAAGAGAGATGATAGGCTTTCAGGTGTAGGCTTTTGTGCAGATGATATCACAAATACCCAGTATGGGCTGGTCGCCACATTGGTGATCAATTTAGAATTGCTATTATTTAAAAGTCTGAAGCATTTGAAATACAGTTTTATGTTAAAATTATTTGAAATAATATCACAGAATAATACTTGATTTATGACATAATGATATAATTATTATTATCATTTAGAATTAATTCGTTTTGATCTATTAAATTTCATAGCCATGTGGATTAGTCTTTTCATTAGCAGAATCTCAGTAATAGGAAGAGGTGATCTTGTTTTTGCATTTGAGGACATGGTTCCGGAAGCATTGACATCTAAAAATGCATTTATTACTTTTGGGATGTGTTGAATCTCTTTAATGTAAAATAGTAAAAACAAAAAACTCAAATAGATAAAAATGGATATTTATTTTAAGAACACACATATTGCAAACATTTTTTCTATTACCAATTCTTCGCTGCCATGGAACCATTATTGAAGTATTTCACATAATGCAATGAGTAAAATGGCAAGACAAATCTCTAATGGAGTTACTGTCAAAGTACATTATATTTGACTAACATGTAACTTTTACATATTATACCAATACATGATTATATGCTAATTGATTATTCATGTATAAACTTACATCATTATCTTGATGGTACTCCAAAGTAATTTCATGAACCAGTCATGCATATATATATATATATATATATATATATATATATATATATATATATCATTATGAGCTTTATTGGTAAGTAGTTAACAAATTCGACAACTGACAATTAAATGCATCAAACCGCATTACAAGACATTCAAAACTTGGTCAATGTAGACTTATCAATACTCCATGCAAACACGTCACCAATGCCCATACAAATACTTATTTGGTGACAGAAAAATGTTATATATTATATATGGCCAAATTCTGTTGTGGCAAATACTTGAGTTTCTAAGTCACAAAGATGTTATCACTCAGAACATAACTGTAAGGATATATTTAGGTAATTTTCTATGTGTTTAGATGTACCCTAATTGTAACATATATTAGAATTGCACAGGGTAATGAAAAAAAATCACTATGAACAGTATGTGGGCCCCTCTCACAATCTTTCGTAGGGTAACGTAGTGCATTCATACACTTTTCTTGGATGTCCCCAACAATGAGGGAAGGGGAGGGTCAGGAGCCCCTGGACCGCCCCACAAATCTGCCCCTGCTATATGGGATAGGAAAAGAGATACAGGAGGTACAAACTACTTTCTATCAGTTATATCAAGTGGGGGAAAATCAATATACTAATTATTATATCTAAGAGCATTTACACACAAAAAGTATTGTATCATATTCTTATACAAGTGCTACAAGATTTATGCTGACTATAATATATATATGCACAGGCATTAACATGTTCGTCTTTCAAGGGGCAAGGGGCATTTTACATTTTTTAAACATAGTTAATCTAGCAATATAAAAATCTAAAAAGTATTTCTCTTCTGTACTGAAACTTCCTTGATGTCAAAATTCAGTTGCCCTTGAAAATAGTGAGAGATATTCAGGTGGATTTGCCAGAGTCTCACTGGCAAAGTGCTGCCTAATATTTGCAGGGAGGCAAGTAAGGTTTGTTGAAAACTTTGGAATAGCCAATATAAATAATTCATTCACTTCCCCGGACACTTTCAGATTTTCTTAAACATTTCTGACAATTTTTCCCAATGTTAGTTATTTAACCACTCTTTTGCTTCCATTTTGTGATTATCATATTGTTCCAACATCAATCTGATTATTTGATCCGGCCAATCTTTCAGGTTTATTTCCAGACTGCCACAAGGCTAAGTTTTTCTGCTAGTTTTAAACCATGTGTGCGGTGACCGAATCTATGGAATGAGGTGCTTGTTTGTAGCAGTGGGACCCAATGCTCTCTTGAAATGCTGCCTCACTGAGATACAATAATCTGAAACTTACATCCCTGAATATAGGTAAAACGTACAGAAATTAGTGAAATGCCAATGCTAGAACACTTGTGTTTGTTAGCCCTGCTTGGGCCCATGTGCCAGTCCATGGCCAGATTTCTTTTATTATTATTATTCAGGAAAAATTATACAGAAATAGGCTTCAGCAAGATAATATATATGCTGATTTTCTAGCCCTTGCTGTCAATTCAGCTATACATTTCCATTACAGGTATGTTTATACACAATCATGTTCATATATCTTTGTTGTCCAACTTCATGTGGGTTTCATATTAAATTGAACGCAGGCAATTACATTTCAAATACACATTAATGTACAACAGTCCTAATTTACATTTTCTTATACAAGGAGGATTTTATCTTTAGTTTTTTCTAACATAGCTAAGCAACAAACAGTGGCGACTTTAATAGTCCAGCAGCAACATGTTCTTTAATACTATTTTTGAAGTGCCTCAAAGTCTAAATTGTTTGCGTTTCTTCAAGCAATTTGTTCCACAGTGTACTTCCAAGATAATAAGGAGAATTAAATGTCTGTGTTAATCTATGGACTCCCAATTTTTTTTTTTTTTTTTAAATTGTTTATTAAGTAAATCACTTCAGGGTTGCCCCTGGTTTTCGGTGATATTACAATGATAAAGTGTAGTAAATAAACATTTCAGGTGAAATCTATAAGTATGTACATCAAGATAATACAATATATATTGGACCTAATAAAGTAGATCAGTATAAGCACAGTATCTGTGTTTGATCAGATTAATAAATTCATTGACACAGGTTGCAAATTGCATATCATGGCATAGTTCATCCCAAATGATTGTCCCTTTATAAAAAGCACTATTCTGGAATTTTGTTTTCATTTTTGTTGGGACAATAAACTGTTTCTTATTAGCCAATCTAGTTTGTCTTACTGGAATTTAAATTTGATTTTTTCGACCCCCTAGTTCTTACCTTATCATTTTCATCTAACACTAAGGGTTCCAATTTTTTTCGACCTCTTGAACATAAGGCAAAGCAAGTATATTATTCTCCTGTCTTTTAGATTTAGCAACTTACTTTTCACATCAGTTAGGGCCCAGATAAGGCCCAACAGGAAATACACCCTAGGCTGGCAAAATTAGCAAAACTATTTACCTGACATTTCAGAATATCTTAAAAAGTGCAGTCAGTTAGGCCAAAAAAAATGAAAATTGCTGTGTTCAGGTAACATTGGTCAAAAAAACTAGGGTAGGTAGGTCTGTAGGTATGTTTTTTTTTCTTTTTTGCTCTTTTTTTACTTACCAAAGAGACCCAGGCAGTGTCGGACATAAGATCTAAAATACATGCCCTGAGTATCTATGTGCTGTTTTATGGTTTTCCACACTATTTCAGGTCAATTCTTTTGGATTTTGAGAAAAATATATCAAAAGTTTCCTTTAAAAAATGTTAAGGTAGGGCCAAAAATTTAGGGTAGGTAGGGTTACCTGAACACAACAATTTTTTTGCCTTATCTGTGAATCCTTCAGATGATTTTCAGACATCTCACACAAGGCGAAAAGCCATAGTGATCATGCACTCATTGGATGCCTTATTGATTATACCGAGACCCACTTGGTGTGGATATTTTACTCTGTGACAGTTATGTCCTAGAGAAGCAGCATTAGGATGTGAGCTTGCAAGGCCCATTGGACCAGGAGCTTGTTCCACTTTAATAGTGTACTCATATTTTCGTTTCAAATGTACATCTTCCAGATGTAGGCGTTTTATATCATATGACTGAAATGGGGCACTCTTTGCCACAACTACTTTAGACCAGATCTTCCCTTCTGTCTTTCCTTCCACCATGACTTCATGTTTACTTTGAAGATTCTCGCTGTGACCAACTAAAAGGTAAATTTCACTGAGTATTAAACTCTCTTCTGGTTTGACAGTGAGAACACTGTATGTTGTCAAACGCTTGTGGATAAGAGAATGATCTACGTTTGGTTTTGCATTAGGTGAAGGGCGCAGTCGAATATAGTAATCATGATGGAATTTAAGATCTGAATGGACAGAATTTATGGCTTGACCTACATGTGAATCTTTAAGCAAGTTGTACTTTTCTTCTTCGTTCATGATAGCTGTTGAACCAACGTACATCAGGAAATCCACAGGAAGCATGTTTCTGAATTGAATCAGTTCAATACAATCACCCAATACCATCTTTTTGTTTTCAGCAGTAGGCTCCTTTTCCTGTCGTAAGCACTCAGCTGCAGCCCATTTCATGCATGCTTTGAAAAGTTTGATCTCTGATATCAGTATTCCATATGATTTTTGCCCATCTTTTCTAACTGAATGGTTCAGCTGCAACATAGATTTAAGGACAATATGACTGATCTCCAGAAAATTTGTAGAATACAATGCCGCTGCTACATCTGTGACACTCCTTCCAAAGAAGCACTTGCAACTTTCTGCAAGCTTGTCATCTGGTTCATTAAATGTGGATGTATAAACTTGCCAAATGTTTTCTGATTGAAGATTTTGTATTATTTTTTTCCGGCATGCATCTTCCAGTGATGGCAGTATATACTTCTTGGCAGCATAGAGTGCTGACAAAGCAACATCTGGTGCAATGGCCAAATGCTCATAGTAGCAGAACCTGAAAATAGAAAAAGAAAATAAATCAACAAAGAATTTACTATCACAAGAAATACATGCCGAAGATATATTATGCATTGTGCCTTTATGGAAAAGAAAGAAGTCCTTCAAAGTAGTCCAGCAAGTGTTTTGTTCAAAACATTTGATGTGCCCTGTACCATATGCACAGGATATCCTTGACTATCATAATATTTTATTACAAGCTAGGACCAATCTAAAATTAAATGCTATCTAGCTCCTGCATCTGCAGAGGCATTATAGGTGAATGAGGTATACTTGACAGGGGTTCAGTAAAAGGCAAGGGGGGTCAGGCCGCCCTTTGATGATATGGGAAGAATCTGTTTATCAACTCTTTAATAGCTGAATATATTATGATTCTACATTTAATTATTAGAGATATTGTCCTAAATATGAAAATAAGTCTTCAAAATGCCAAAAACTCAATTTTCCCCTAGATTCTAGGAGAATTTCTACTTATGTATGTTTGATGAAAGCATTCAAAACTTTGGCATTGTGCCAATTGGCCAAACTTGACTATGTTGCTAATGTCTGCACTATGTTCCAATTGTTGGTTTCCATGATAACCAATAATTGTTGAAATATTCAATTTAATTTTTCAAAGGACCTTTTGAAAATCATAAAAAGTTTCCACAAATTGACAAGTTTCTATGAATTAGAATATTGAAGGCAAAATTGTCTTTATGTATATCGCTACAAGGTTGCTTGAGGATCTCTCAGCTCGCCATTTGCAGTAATTGAAATTGCGTTCTATCTGGTAGGGGTACATCTATAGACAATCGACAGATGGAGCGTATTTTCTCTTGATATAAAGTATTCAGATTTTACTCAAGAATTAAAGAAATTATGGGTTAAAAACTGATTTTTTCACTTTTATTTTTTGAACATGTATATCTCAGCTATCGTTCAATAAATTCTTACAAAATTTTGGGTGTTTGTGACAAACATCAGTTTGCAGGGAATGGTGTCTCAGACTTTTGATTCAGGGCTTAGTTTTTATTTTACACAAAAAAACAGGAAACGTATTATTATTTTTTCATCATTATTTTCTAGATTTTATGAATCAAAAACTAAAACCTAAATAAAAATTCTGAGACACGAGACACCTTCCCTTTGCATGAATGTTATTTGGATGCATTGAAAACTTCATTTGTTTATATTGAATACTAAGCGAGATATCCTTGTTCAAAAAATAAAAATAAAAAATATGCTTTTGCAATTTCCAATAGGGTACACATGTATGCATATATGTACTCATTGTAAAATAAATCATACCATTAGATAGGTTGATTAAACATGCATATAATGATATCAACTCATAAATGTGTTATATATACAGAATAATTATGCCTGTATATAGGGAGTCCCGCAAATTAGCTGCTGAGAGGAGTTGTCTATCCTTAATTGAAATTTCTATTATCCTCTAATGGAATATTTAAATGATCATATCTCTGGTTTTAATTGGAATTTCAGAAAATTCTTTCAGTTCATGAAAACTTAATTACTCCTCTTCACATGTTATTATTACGAGAACTTACTATAGAGCCACTTTTTTGACTTCCCATGGTGAAAGGGTCCCCACCGCCCTGACACAGTCCCAAACACCCTGACCCAGTCCCCAACACCCTGACCCAGTCCCCACCGCCTTTACACAGTCCCCAATGCCCTGACCGATCCCCACCACCCTGACATAGTCCCCACCACCCTGACACAGTCCCAAACACCCTGACACAGTCCCCAACACCCTGACCCAGTCCCCACCGCCTTTACACAGTCCCCAATGCCCTGACCGATCTCCACTGCCCTGACACAGTCCCCACCTCCCTGACACAGTCCCCACCACCCTGACACAGTCCCCACCACCCTGACACAGTCCCCACCGCCCTGACATAGTCCCCAATGCCCTGACACAGTCCCCACCACCCTGACACAGTCCCCACCTCCCTGACACAGTCCCCACCGCCCTGACACAGTCCCCAATGCCCTGACCGATCCCCACCTCCCTGACACAGTCCCCACCTCCCTGAGACAGTCCCCACCGCCCTGACACAGTCCCCAATGCCCTGACCGATCCCCACCTCCCTGACACAGTCCCCACCACCCTGAGACAGTCCCCACCACCCTGACACAGTCCCCAATGCCCTGACCGATCCCCACCACCCTGACATAGTCCCCACTACCCTGACACAGTCCCCACCACCCTGACACAGTCCCCACCACCCTGACATAGTCCCCAACACCCTGAGACAGTCTCCACCGCCCTGACACAGTCCCCACTGCCCTGACACAGTCCCCACCTCCCTGACACAGTCCCCACCACCCTGACACAGTCCCCACCGCCCTGACACAGTCCCACCGCCCTGACACAGTCCCCACCACCCTAACACAGTCCCCACCACCCTGACACAGTCCCCATCGCCCTGACACAGTCCCCAATGCCCTGACCGATCCCCACCACCCTGACACAGTCCCCACTACCCTGACACAGTCCCCACCACCCTGACACAGTCCCCAACACCCTGACACAGTCCCCACTGCCCTGACACAGTCCCCACCTCCCTGACACAGTCTCCACCACCCTGACACAGTCCCCACCGCCCTGACACAGTCCCCACCTCCCTGACACAGTCTCCACCACCCTGACACAGTCCCACCGCCCTGACACAGTCCCCACCACCCTAACACAGTCCCCACCACCCTGACACAGTCCCCACCGCCCTGACACAGTCCCCAATGCCCTGACCGATCCCCACCTCCCTGACACAGTCCCCACCACCCTGACACAGTCCCCACCACCCTGACATAGTCCCCAACACCCTGAGACAGTCTCCACCGCCCTGACACAGTCCCCACTGCCCTGACACAGTCCCCACCTCCCTGACACAGTCCCCACCACCCTGACACAGTCCCCACCGCTCTGACACAGTCCCCAATGCCCTGACCGATCCCCACCACCCTGACATAGTACCGCCCTGACACAGTCCCCACCGCCCTGACACAGTCCCCACTGCCCTGACACAGTCCCCACCACCCTGACACAGTCCCCACCTCCCTGACATATTCCCCACTGCCCTGACACAGTCCCCACCACCCTGACACAGTCCCCACCTCCCTGACACAGTCTCCACTGCCCTGACACAATCCCCACCACCCTGACACAGTCCCCACCACCCTGATACAGCCCTGACACAGTCACAGCCACCCTGACAATCCCCACTGACCTGACACAGTCCCTGTCACATTGGCATTGTCCCCTTCACTCTGATACACTTCCCACCACACTGACAGTCCCCGCTACCCTGACACAGTTCCTATCGCTTTGACAGTCCCCACTGCCCTGACACCCCCTAACTGCCAAGAGACACTCCTCACCATCTTCACACATTTTTCTCAAGTACTCTACCACAAGTTTTTTTATTTTTCCTATAATCAAAGTAGCTAGTTGATTGAAGATCTGAAAGAGAAATTATTGTATTTTGAATAATTGTCGATACAAGAAAACCATTTTTACAGAGTTTGGATTCAGTAGGGAAAGTGTTGAAGAGAAGAAGACAAGTGAAATAAGGGGTGCTTTCACATGGCCAGGCAAGGGCAATTATAAGCATAATATCCCAACCTGTGATAGAAATATTTGAAAATGGATTTCACCATTTGAAAGAGGAGATTCTGAATTCAAAATCATGTTTTCCCTCTTAGGTCACTAATTCCAACAATCGGCTACAAATGACAGAAATGCTGTGTAAGTTGCTCTCAGTGATTCTTTCCTTTGTGTGATTCCTTGAATTTACAGATGTGGACACATGTGGGCAGAATCTTAGAAATACTAAGAGGTGATTGAAATACGAAGAGGTGATATTGTTTTTGCATTTGAGGACATGGAAACGCTGCAATTTAAACATGATTTTTTTTTACCATTGGGATGTAATAAATTTCTGTAATAGAATATGTAAAAACAAGAAGAAATTGAAATAGATCAAACTAAATATTTATTGCTTTTAAGTACAAACATCATGCATACAATTTTCTCTGACCAAGTCTTCACTTGCATGCATATATGGATGCACCATTTACATATTTCATATAATGCAATGAGTAAAATGGCAAGACATCTCTAATGGAGTAACTTCACTAAGCATGTAGCATTACATATACCAAAATATATCTATGTATGACTGGGGATCATCATCTTGATGGTAAACCGAAGTGACTTTATGAACTAGTGATATAGACGTTGTGCAGATGATGTCATAACTGCCAAGATTGAGCTGGCTGCCATATTGGTGATCAAAGTATACTTATATTGTTATTCATCATAAGGAAGCATATAAAATATAGATTTATGCTATGTTTACTATAAATAATCTCAGCCAATAATACTTAGCAATTATTATCATTTAGAATATATGTTTATGTATTCCATGACCGCTTGGTGCTGATCTCGACGTGGTCATCAACAAAAAGTGATCATGTGACCATGTCTGGCCAAGGTCTATACGTATCATGATGAGCTTTATAGTCAAAATATTTTTCCACATTGATAATTCTCATGCATAAGCCGAAATTCATTCACAAATTGACCAATGTAGATGTGATCTATAATCCATATAGATTTGACACTGGAAAGATCATCCCATTTCTTTATTTCCCTTTTTTCTTGTGACTGAAGCCCAAATTCCACAGGCCAATATTGATTATGCTAGTTGTGTATTTGTTCGATTTCCCCCCCAAACATTACATGGAACCTTACATCTTATATAACCTATCTAATGACACTAGTATGCCAAGTCTTTGCATTGATGGTATTGAACAGTACATTTATTTGTAGAAAAATGCAGACTTTCCCAGCTTAAGTGTAGGTTTTCAATGGATATATATATATCAAATTACAAGGATATATAAATACATACAATAAACTGCCTCCCTTGATCTGACATAAAGGATGGGATATTGCTTCTCTTACTTTAAATACATCCCGCTTTCTGTCATTTATATCAAGTGGAGATACTATACTGGTTATACCAAGGAGCTTTATATAATAATACACAAAGTATTGTATACTATTCTAATACAAAACACTATACCACATTTAGAAGAGGCCCAGTGGGCACCACCATGATGTACTTTTCCTATTCCTCATTGGCTGGGAGGTTGCGCTTGACCCCCCACAGGAAGGTGACGGGCCAAAATATGCATGCGTGAACCTGGACTCCTGAATGTGGTATAGGGTTTATATGGAATATATATATGCACATGCATTAACATTACCTTCTTTCAAGAGTAAAATGCCAAACTATAATAGTTGTTTTACTTTTTTATATTAAAACTTTATCTAGCAATAAATTCTAATTTTTTCTCTAATGGGAACTTCTAAATTTCAAAATGCGGTCACCAATGTTAAAATAGAATGCAATCCATTGACAGATCTTAAGGTGTGCTCGATAATCACTCTTGCCGTGCTGTTTAGAGGCCACTTTATTTCCAAACATATATATAAGGTTGAAAATCTGTTGTTGAAACACCATTTAGTACATATGCACATTTTCAAAAATCTCAGACTCTTGGGCAGAATACGCATTAGATTTGTACAAGGATGTACACACATTTGAAAAATCTGAGGCCTCCTCTCCCCACTTCATGCATACATACCTAATGGAAGGCCCCAAACCAGATCGTTATTTATTTTCCTCCTAGACCCTCATTGAACTATGAACAATTTCTGACCACTTCTCCCGAACTCTTCTGTTTCACTTCCAATTTGGGACTATCATTTAGTTCAATAGACATTGCTGGCTAGAAGTCATTTGTTAGCTAGCCCTGCTTGGGCCCAGCTGCCAGCCCAGTTAGTAACTCACACAAGGCGAAAAGCCATAGTGATCATGCATTCATTGGATGTCTCATCAATTATACCCAGGTTAACTTGGTCCGGAAGTTTAAATGAGGATGGGACTTTTGATCCTAGTGACTCTTTAAGATATAGATTTGAGTTGGCAACACACACCAGACCATCAGGTTGTTCAACTTTGATAGTGTACTCACAATTACGCTTCAATTGTACATTTTCAAGATGTAGGCGTTTTACATCGTATGACTGACGCCGGGTATTCTTTGCCACAACTACTTTAGACCAGATCTTCCCTTCCGTTTTTCCTTCTACCAAGACTTCATGTTTACTTTGACAAGTTTCACTGTGACCAACTAAAAGGCAAATTTCGCTGAGCACTAAACTCTCTTCTGCTTTGACCGACAGAACACTGTATGTTGTTGAACGCTTGTGAATAAGAGAATAATCCACTTTTGATTTAGCATTAGGCTGAAGGCCCAAAAGAAGACTGAAGCTAAAACCTGTAGTGTGAGAACTTATAGCTTGATCTACATGTGAATATTTAAGTAAATTGTAATTTCCTTCTTGGCTCATGATGTTGGTTGGACAAACATGCTTCAGGATATCTAAAGGCAACATGTTTCTGAATCGTATCAGTTTAATACAATCACCCAATACCATCCTTTTGTTGTCAGCTGAAGGCTCCTTTTCTTGTCGCAAGCATTCAGCAGCAGCCCATTTCATACATGCATTGAAAAGTTTGATTTCTGATATCAAAATTCCATATTTCCTATTCCCATCTTCATTGAGTGTGTGATTCAACTGCAATATAGACTTGAGGACAATATGACTGATCTCTAGAAAGTTTGTAGAGTACAATGCAGCTGATACATCTGTGACACTCCTTCCAAAGAAATGCTTGCAACTTTCTGCAAGCTTGTCATCTGGTTCAATAAATGTGGATGTATAAACTTGCCAAATGTTTTCTGATTGAAGATTTTGAATTATTATTTTCCGGCATGCATCTTCCAGTGATGGCAGTATATACTTCTTGGCAGCATACAGTGTTGTCAAGGCAACATCTGGTGTAACAACCAAATGCTCATAGTAGCAGTACCTAAAAATAGAGAGAAAAAAGTCATCAAAAATTTTTACTCATCATATGAAATGCTTGCTTGACAAACAATTTTTTTTCAATAAATAATAAATGTATTTATCAATGAATTAGATTATTTCTTTTCCATAAAGGCACTTTTTAAAAGTGCCTTCATGGAAAGGAAATAAGGTCTTCCATTTACTGACATTTACTTCAAAATATGTGGTGTGCTGTGCACCTTATGCAAAGGATGTCCTTGACTGCTATTATTGCCATAATTTATTATAACTTCTGCAATACATACACGAATTACATGTGTGATAATATGTGATGGATGGATTCTTATCATCATCTTCAAAAAATATAGAAACACAGGAAGACTACATCCTAAAATTAAAAAAATCATGCCTTTTGTTTGTTTGTTGGGTTAGTTTAAAGTCTGGCCAACCCTTCAGGCTTCTTTTATCAGGCTGCACAAGGTATAGAAATTCATGCCTTAATTCATGCCTTCACATAATCCTTAATATAATAATGACTACTTTTAAAGCCTATACCATACCTTAAGAAATGAAAGTGGAGATACATACGGGTAAAATACAATATTTCTTGTATTCATAGTTTAAGGCGTTATGCTGTACATGTTCTTCCAGCCAAATTTTATTTGAATATGGAAGAAATAATAACTGTGTATTAATGATATGAGATGAACATGACTGTCCCAACAAATGATATTCTGACATTGGTAAACAAGCCTCGTCATTGGGGGTGCAGGGTTGTGAAGTGGTTAACATGAATGTCTCACATGTGGGCAGTCTGGGTTCAATCCCCACTGCAGTCAAAAATGTGAAAAAGTAGGAAGGACATTTGGAAATATTAGCCAGAAAACCTATGTCTTTGGCTTACATGGCATATAGGAATGATTTGAAAAGCATTTTTGACTTTGGTAAGGAAAATCTTTCATTTCATTTGTATTCTGAACTAGCGAAAAACTGGAAATCCGGAAAAAGAAGGAAAAATGGCATCTCTGCACACCTGTCTGTGCATCCCCTTGTGCCAACAACAGGGATTTCAATGGCCCATGTATCACCAGCTGATGCATGTCTGGCCCTGTCTCTTGAATCAGGCATACGAGGTCCCAGGTGGATCTTATAGATTGGCGTACGGTTAAAAAAACAAAAAACTCCGGGCTGTTAGCTTTTATTTTGCATATATGATATTATATAGATTGATTAAATATGTAGACATAGGAAAACAAAATTATCATGTGAACAAGAAACAGAAGGAAATATGACACCGATGCCATTCCTATCATCCCCCAATATTGTTCCCTGAAATATTATGAGTATTAACCTTTCCCTTCTGTCGATTATATCGAAATAGAAGGACATATTGTGTATATCAACACAATTCCTCATTTCATATAACAGCCTAGACCTGGTCCGAATATGAATAATCCATAATATATACTCCATATTGCCGATTTAAAGTATAAAAATTGTTGAAACGAGGTACTGACCAGGACAGTGCCATGTTCCATAATGATTGGCCTAGATTGACAGTAACAGTGCCTGTGCTCCGTTGCATAATGGGTCTCGCTCTTGCAAGGGTTGGCACACACAGCGAGTCATCCTTGTTCTACATCGAGGGCATCCAAGTTTGGCTATATCATTGAGAGTTTGATCACCTGCTTTCTCAGACGTTCAAGGGGGGACATTTTGGGGTCAACATTTTGTTTTCAGCAAATGATAGTGTCCCTCAGCTTATGAAATATACAGGAGGCAAGTGGCGGAAATGTATTTATCAATGAATTAGATGTGTGCAAATGTGTACAAAACCATCACAGCAGTGAGGGTTTGCATTTTAAAATCCTTAAAGCCCACTAGCCGATTTTACTGACGTTGGGCGACTCCTCAAGATACATATTGCCAGCACAATCGCCCGGTGATCATAATCGTTGGGTGATTTCCCATGGGTATGGTGTAGATTCTGTGCAAAAAAAAGACGGACGATGGGATCGCTGCGAAAATCAGCTGGAAAATTGCCGGAAAAAATATCAAACTCGCTAAATATTGCAGTTACCCTGCGACGGCGGTGGCGATCTTTCAAGTCGCCCATCAACAGTGATATCTCCTAGTGGGTATGGGGCTTTAGGATATCGCTGTTGCGAGACCCATATTTAAACCCTCGCTGTGCTCTTGCTGTTGTGAGAGTTTGGTTATGCGAAACCTATTAATCTATCCTGTCTATCCTGTTAATCCCAAAGCACAGTCAATCTTTGAAATATATGAATTCCATATAATTTCTCCACTCTTCAATATCTCTTTGCTCAAACCGGAAGCAGGTCAAAAATCCAGCGCTGGTTTCAGCATGTTTTGATATATCTTAATGGCTGTCCTCAGCTTAAAATGCCGAGTCATTATCTCCAGGGGTCTGATAACAGATGGGTTGGCGATGCTAAGAGAATAAAAGAACACCTGTCTCAGTAAATGTGTAGAGGTATGATCTAGTGTTTGGATTAACTGGGTATAGTGTTGGAAAGAAGATAAGCGAAATGAGGGGTGTTTTCACATGGCCAGGCTAGGGCAACTTAAAAGAAACCTTGCACATAAGCGCAGGATAGTTATTTTTCAATAGAATTAGTCCAGCATGTCATTCAAATATAGCACTTAAATCAGAGTAAAGAAAATTTAAAGAAAACTTTCAATTTAGGCACATTTAGGGGACATTAAAACACTTCACTTTTTTCATTTTTTGAGGGAAATCCCATAAATTTGTGACGTCACACAGTGAGTAATTGGGAAATCCAGTTTATTAATCAAAGAGAATCCCTCACCGTAAAATATATAGTAAGCAATATGATGTTTAAGACCAAATACACATATTTGGCCAGTTACATGCTATAATTGTTAGGATAGTCATCAATCTTCAATCATTCATTCATCTGTAAATTCCAAATTATATCTAGGGGGAATTCCCATGTTTATGACGTCACACAGTGAGTAATGGAAAGCCTAGAACTTCAGGAGTTCCCTAATTTAATTTTCTCTTCTTAATAGCTTACTTGTGCCTTGATATTTTTTCGCTATTTCTTTTGAAATGGGTTTCTAATGCTCAAGTAATGTTATCTACACAAAAAATAACAATGTGCAAAATTATGTGCAAGAGAACCTTTAAACAAGCTTATCTCAACCTATCATAGGGATATTTGAAAATGGTTTTCACCATTTGAAAGAAAAGATTCTGAATTCAAAATCACGTCTTCCCCCTTAGGTCACCAATTCCAACAATCGGTCACAAATGTCTGAAATGCTGTGTAAGTTACTCTCAGTGATTTGTTTTGTTGGCTGATTCCTGGAGTTTGCAGGTGTGGACGCATGTGAGCAGAATATTAAAAATATGAAGCGGTGATAATAATACAAAGGGGGGATATTGTTTTGCATTTGAGAACATGGAAGCACTGCAATTTAAGAGTTTTTTTACTCTCGGGATGTAATAAATTTCTTTAATAAAGTATGTAAAAACAAAGAAAATTGAAATAGATAAAACTAAATGTTTATTGTTTCTAAGTACAAACATCATGCATACATTTTTCTCTTACCAAGTCTTCACTTGCGAAGGAGCACCATTTACATATTTTACCATGATGCAATGAGTAAAATGGCAAGACATTTCTAATGAAGTAGCTGTCAAGGTACAGTATATTTGTTTTATCTAACTTCACTGAGCATATCACCACTACATTTACCAATATATGTCTATGTTAAACTATACATCACCAAAGTAACTTTATGAACCAGTCATATATATATCTCTTCAAGTACTTTCCCATGTCACTGTTGGATTTAAGAAAGGGGTCATGTCACATCACCAAGAGGATTCTGTCACATGTTGAATTTAAGATATAGCCATGTTCCCACATCAAATTGAAGAAACAGCCATGCCAGAGTGTTGACTTTAGGGGTCCAGGGCCATATGATGAACTTTGTAGTCAGTAATTAAATATATTTTTCCACAATTGATAATTTTTATCCATGAGCACAAATTGATTCAGAAATTGACCAACAAACACTCTGAAGATCCTCCCATATTTTTATTCCCCTGTTGTATGTGACCTGTATTCCATAGGCCAATATGGACACTGCTGGTTGTGTATTTGTTGAGATTTTTCCCCAGAAACATTACATGGAACCATTCATACTACATAACCTTTCTAATGATACATGTATACCAATAGAGAGCAAATTTATTGCATTAGCTGTATTTCACAGTATTTGTAGGAAAATGTAGACTTTCCCAGCTAATGTGTAGGTTTTCACTGTTACAATTATAATGATATCAAATTAAAAGGATTATAAATACATACGTGTACATATGCAGGGGCAGAAAAGAAAAGGGGGGTTCACATATGTACACTTATATAATATCAAATAACAAGGATACACAAATACACACATGTATATGTTTATGTATATTTAGATATGCATATGCAGGGGCAGATATAGAATTATAAAAAAAGGGAGTGGGGTGATTTTTCCCAAAAACATGACATGGAACCATACATCTTGTATAACGTTTTTAATGATACTTGTATGTGCATGAAGAGCAAATCTTTGCTTTAGCAATATTTCACAGTATTTTAGGAGAATACAGACATTCCCAGCCGTATGTTTTCAATGTTGTACAATCATATAATATCAAATCTAAAGGATATATATATATATATATATATATATATATACATATGCAGGGGCAGAAAAGAAAAGGGGGTACACATATGGACAAAGTACTGGAAAAGCATTCACATACACACACAATGTTTTTTCTCTACACAAAGTTAAACTCTTACGACTCCACAGATTGACTCCCTTGATCCGAGATAAAGGATCGGATATTACTTCTGTTTCTTAAAATACACCCCACTTTCTGTCTGTTATATCAAGTGGGATACTATACTGTTTACATCAAAGACCTTTATACGATCATACAAAAAGTATTGTATCCTATTCTAAGATAAAGCACTACACGGTTTGGGAAATAGTGCTATGCCAATGCCTCACGTGATGTCACACCACTGTTAAGACTTGTCTCCTCCAAATTCACACTTGAGCTGTGTCACTGGCTTTGCACTTACAAGAATAGACCAGTGACATATTGCCTGAGTAAATTTGTTGCTCACTACATTGCCTTACTTTAAACTAAGCATTAATAGAGGTGTATAAGAGGTTATCTGAATTTCGAAATATTTCTTTTCGTGTGAGTTTTTATCTAGCAATATCAAATTCTAATTTGTTCTCTAATGAGAGTTTCTTGGATTTCAAAATTCAGTCAACAATGTTAAAATTGAATGCAATCCTTTCACAGATATTGAGGTTGGCCTAAATCCCACAGTTACAGTGCTTTTTAGGTCTCACTTGATTTCCAAATATATATACAGGGATGAAAATCTGTTGTTGAAAAACATTAGAATAGCTAACCAGCTATCATAATTTCTTCTCCAGATCCTCTTTTTTTGAATATGTGAACCTTGTGAAAAACTCCAGAACGCTTCTCCCAAGGTTAATTGTCATTTAAAAACTCTTTCACTTTCATTTGTGATTATCATATGTAGACTTTGCTGGCCTTGGCCTTTTTTATGGCTATTTAACTGCTTCAATGGCCACAAAAGAAAAATTGAAATTGCAATATTAATCTGAAAATGAATATCCCTATAATTATGTAGGTAGAATGCACAGAAATGTGTTAAATGGTTATGCACCATTCCCATAAAATTCCCTCTTTTCCCTGAGTTTTCCCTGTCTCACAGTAAATTTCCCGTCATAGTTTTGTGCATTTGTTCTGATCAAAATACGCAAAGTTTCTGGAAAAAATTGAAATATTCTCCTGAACATTTCAGGAACTTAAAATCAAAATGTCCATTTTCAGAACCATTTACAGAATTAAAATTGGTCCAGTAGAACTGCCATGATTCGAGAGCGGGACCCATCGCAACAGCGACGTCCATGTAGTGAGACATTGTACTGTTAAAATTTTTTAACAGGGACGGGTCTCGCTGTGTGTGCAAACCCTCGCAACAGCAAGACCCATTATGCAACACACCACTGGTGATGCTGTTCAGGCTGACAAAATTAGCAAAAAAGATTTTCCTGACTTTTCCTGGTCTATGAAAAGATTCACTCTATCATCTGGAAATCCTTTAGTTGGACATCTCACACAAGGCGGAAAGCCAGAGTGATCATGGATTCATTGGATGTCTCGTCGATTATACCCAGGTTAACTTGGTGTGGAAGTTTTATTCTTGAGGGCTTCTTGCTTCCTAATGATGTCAGAACATAGGGATTTGAGTTGAAAACACCCTCCAGACAATCAGGTTGTTCAACTTTGATTGTATACTCACAATTTCGCTTCAAATGTACATCTTTCAGATGTAGGGTTTTGAAATCGTATATGTCAAACTGGGCAGTATTGGCAGCAACTATTTGAGACCAGATCTTTCCTTCCGTTTTTCCTTCCACTAAAACTTCATGTTTACTTTGAAGATTTTCACTGTGGAGAACTAAAAGACCAATTTCATTGATCATAAAACTCTCTTCTGCTTTGACTGTGAGAACACTGTATGTTGTTGGACATTTGTGGATGGGAGAATAATCCACTTTCGATTTAGCATTAGGCTGAGGGCACAGAAGAATACGGAAGCTAAAACCTGTAGTGGGAGAACTCATGGCTTGATCTATATGTGAATTTTTAAGTAGGTTGAACTTTTCTTCTTGGCTCAAGATGCTTGTTGGACAAACATGCTTCAGGATATCCAAAGGCAACATGTTTCTGAATCGTATCCGTTCAATACAATCACCCAATACCATCCTTTTGTTTTCAGCTGAAGGCTCCTTTTCTTGTCGCAAGCATTCAGCAGCAGCCCATTTCATACATGCATTGAAAAGTTTGATTTCTGATATCAAAATTCCATATTTCCTCTTCCCATCTTCATTGAGCGTGTGATTCAACTGCAATATAGACTTGAGGACAATATGACTGATCTCTAGAAAATTTGTAGAGTACAATGCAGCTGATACATCTGTGACGCTCCTTCCAAAGAAATGTTTGCAACTTTCTGCAAGCTTGTCATCTGGTTCATTAAATGTGGATGTATAAACTTGCCAAATGTTTTCAGATTGAAGATTTTGAATTATTATTTTCCGGCATGCACCTTCCAGTGATGGCAGGAAGACCACATCCTCAAATTAAAAAAATTCATGCATTTTGTTTAATTGTTGGGTTAGTTCAAGGTCCGGCCAACCCTTCAAGGGTTCTTTTGCACAAGGTATAGAATTTCATGCCTTAATTCATGCCTTCACATAATCCTTAGTATAATATAATGACGATGATGATTAAATAAAGATGACTATAATAATTACTGGGGAAATTCTTCTTCATCATTCATTGCGATAGCTAGCTCTTCCGTCCTAAATTCAAATAGATCTTACTTCGCATGTTAATCTGTTTGAAAGTGGTAGAGACTCTTAAGTATAGGGGCTCTTTCCTGTACAAAGAACACACGCTTGGCAAGAGGTAATCTTATTATATCCATTGAGATATATATACTGAAGATACAAGTAAATAGTTGATTCCATCCATACAATTCATGTCATTCATCTCATAAGCAAACAACATCAGTGACATTCCAACCAGGTATAGCTATGGTTAAGCTTCCCCTTTCGAGGTCCGTGAATACCCAACGGCTAGTGGGATCGTCACCTCCTGTCAAACCTACACTGGAGATCATCGGTGGGATCTCCGTTGTGTCCTGTACTCTGTCCATAAAGCTAAGCCTAAGCTATTCCCGATCCTTACTATTCACCATTGGTAGCTGTAGCTACTGCTTCTAACACAGCCCATGTGACCCATCCGACTTGTATGTTAGACTATTGCTCCCGTGTGTTTGTCTTAAAGTCTATGATGGTCTGCTCGCTCATCCTAAGTCTCACACCTTTATATAGTGTCAGCCATAGGCTAGGCGCTATACTCAGGCACCCTAACTTGCCTCAGATCCTCACTAGTCCCATATATTCCTCATTCATACCTATACTAAAAAGCTAATCTTATTGTTAGCCCTATACTAACGTCATTGTAAATAGTAGAAACTGTTGGCTTCATAATGTCCTCCTAAGCTAAATTCTCTTTCTTCTGCTTAAGATAAGCATAATATTCGCTAGCAGTCTTCTTATTGCACCTATGTCCAATGTATACCTGTGCGTACCTGTCTAGGAGCGAACTAACTCAGTTATCACTATCTCCGTGTGAAGGTGGCAACATTTATGACAACTTCTATGCTATATCTAGCCACAAAACAGGAGCGCCGCTCAGCGCTTTGCTATGACACTAGATCACCAAATCACAATGTTCTCCTGCCAAACTTAGGTTACAATATAATTATAATATCAATATACTAAAGAATACTATAATCTTTTTGCACTGTGCATCAGTGCAATTTTCAGACATTGGTAAATGCTGTTGTGAGGGTTGGCAGGCACACACAGTGAGAGTCATCCTTGTTCAACATCGACGGTATCCAAGTTTGGCTATATCAGCAAGGGTTTGATCATCTGATGTTCAAGGGGGGCACTTTGGGGTAAAGATTCTGTTTTCCCTGAGCTTATAAAATATACAGGAGGCAAATGGCGGAAATGTATTTATCAATGAATTATATGTGTGCAAATGTGTACAAAACCATCACAACAGTGAGGGTTTGTATTTTGAAATCCTTAAGGATATTGCTGTTGCGAGACCCATATCTAAACCCTTGCTGTGCTCTTGCTGTTGTGAGAGTTTGGTTGTATGACGGAAAACTGGCCTCTTAACTGACGGACTGGAAGGGAATGTTAGGAAAAACAGTTCAACATGATCCACGTTTCTCTGGGTTTATATTGATTCATTACGGTAAAATAGATTTTCAACCTCAATAGGATATTGATATTGGCCTGTATCAACATTTTGAGGAAATAGGTGTGCAAGCTTGACCTAGTTTTAGGTGGGACCACCAGCACCCACCATGCTCACTGTCTTCACCTTAATCATCATAATTTATTCCACACTGCCGTGCAGCTTGAATGTATAGGTTAGCTTGCTTGTGGAAAAGCTGTAAAACAAGTTGTCTTATCTTCCTAATCTTAAAGCACACTAAATTTTTGAAATATATGAATTCCATATGATTTCTCTACTCTTCGATATATCTTTGCTCAAACCGGAAACAGGTCAAAAATCCAGCGCTAGTTTCAGCATGTTTTGATATATCTTAATGGCTGCCCTCAACCTAAAATGAAGAGTCATTATCTCCGGGGGTCCGATAACAGATGTGTCGGTGATGCTAAGAGAATTAAAGAACATCTGCCTCAGTAAATGTGTACAGGTATGATCTAGTGTTTGGATTAACTGGGTATAGTGTTGAAAAGAAGAAGATAAGCGAAATAAGGACATTAAATGGGACATTAAAACACTTCACTTTTTTCATTTTTTTGAGATAAATCCCATAAATTTGTGACGTCACACGGTGAGTAATTGGGAAATCCCATTTATCAATCAAAAAGAATCCCTCACCGTAAAATATAATAGTAAGCAATATGATGTTTAAGATCAAATACACATATTAGGCCAGATACATTCTATAATTGTTAGGATAGTCATCAATCTTCAATCATTCATTCATCTGTAAATTCCAAATTATATCTAGGGGGAATTCCCATATTTATGATGTCACACGGTGAGTAATGGAAAGCCTAGAATTTCAGGAATTCCCTAATTTAATTTTCTCTTCTTAATAGCTTACTTGTGCCTTGATATTTTTTCGCTATTTCTTTTGAAATGGGTTTCTAATGCTCAAGTAATGTTATCTACACAAAAAATAACAATGTGCAAAGTTATGTGCAAGAGAACCTTTAAACAAGCTTATCTCAACCAATCATAGGGATATTTGAAAATGATTTTCACCATTTGAAAGAAAAGATTCTGAATTCAAAATCACATCTTCCCCCTTAGGACACCAATTCCAACAATCGGTCACAAATGTCTGAAATGCTGTGTAAGATACTCTCAGTGATTCGTTCTGTTGGCTGATTCCTGGAGTTTGCAGGTGTGGACGCATGTGAGCAGAATATTAGAAATATGAAGAGGTGATAATAATACAAAGAGGGGATATTGTTTTGCATTTGAGAACATGGAAGCACTGCAATTTAAACATGAGTTTTTTTACTCTTGGGGTGTAATAAATTTCTTTAGTAAAAAATGTAAAAACACAGAAAATTGAAATAGATAAAACTAAATGTTTATTGTTTTTAAGTACAAACATCATGCATACATTTTTCTCTTACCAAGTCTTCACTTGGACAGGAGCACCATTTACATATTTTACCATAATGCAAGTAAAATGGCAAGACATTTCTAATGAAGTAGCTGTCAATGTACAGTATATTTGTTTTATCTAACTTCACTGAGCATATCTCTGCTACATATACCAATATATGTCTAACTATACATCTCCAAAGTAACTTTATGAACCAGTTTTGTATGTATCATGATGGGGGCCCTAGATGGCCATGTCCACTGTCACTAAAAAAAGCCATATTGCTTGTGTCACTAATATTAACTAATATTTTAAAACTTTGTATTCATATTTTTATTTTGAATGTTAAAATTTCAGAGAAAAATGAGACTAATATCTCTTCAAGTACTTTCCCGTGTCACTGTTGGATTTAAGAAAGGGGTCATGTCACATCACCGAGAGGGTTCTGTCACATGTTGAATTTAAGATATAGCCATGTTGCCACATCAAATTGAAGAAATGGCCATGCCACAGTGTTGACTTTAGGGGTCCAGGGCCATATGATGAACTTTGTAGCCAGTAATTAAATATTATATTTTCCCACAATTGATAATTTTTATCCATGAGCACAAATTGATTCAGAAATTGACCAACAAACACTCTGAAGATCCTCCCATATTTTTATTCCCCTGTTGTATGTGACCTGTATTTCATAGTCCAATATGGACACTGCTGGTTGTGTATTTGTAAGATTTGTCCCCAGAAACATTACATGGAACCATTCATACTACATAACCTTTCTAATGATACCTGTATACCAATAGAGAGCAAATTTTTGCATTAGATGTATTTCACAGTATTTGTAGGAAAATGTAGACTTTCCCAGCTAATGCGTAGGTTTTCATTGTTGTACAATTATAATGATATCAAATTAAAAGGATATATAAATACATACATATACATATGCAGGGGCAGAAAAGAAAAGGGGGGTTCACATAATGTACACTTATATAATATCAAATAACAAGGATACACAAATACACACATGTATATGTTTATGTATATTTAGATATGCATATGCAGGAGCAGATATAGAATTATAAAAAAAAGGGAGCAGGGTGACCTTTTCCCAAAAACATGACATAGAACCATACATCTTATAATATAACGTTTTTAATGATACTTGTATGTGCATGAAGAGCAAATTTTTGCAATATTTTAGCAATATTTCACAGTATATGTAGGAAAATGCAGACATTCCCAGCTGTTTGTTTTCAACGTTGTACAATCATATAATATCAAATCTAAAGGATGTATAAATACATACATTATATATATATATATAAATATATATATATATGAAGGGGCAGAAAAGAAAAGGGGGTACACATATGGACAAAGTACTGGAAAAGGGGTAGACATATGGATCAAAGTACCAAAACATTGCGTATTCACATACACACAATGTTTTTTCTCTATACAAAGTTAAACTGACTCCACAGATTGCCTCCCTTGATCCGAGATAAAAGATCGGATATTACTTGTTACTTAAAATACACCCCACTTTCTGTCTGTTGTATCAAGTGGGATACTACACTGGTAATATCAAAGAGCTTTATACAATTATATAAAAACTATTGTATCCTATTCTAACATACAGCGCTACACAGCTTATGGAAATAGTGCTAGGCCAATGCCTCACGTGATGTCACCAGCTCTGTTTAGACTTGTCTCTTCTAAATTCACACTTGAGGTGTGTCACTGGCTTTGCACTTACAAAAATAGACCAGTGACATATGGCATGAGCAACGTTTTTGCTCACTACATTGCCTTACTTTAAACTAACCATTAATAGAAGTTTATAAAAGGCTATCTAAATTTTGAAATATTTCTTTTCGTGTGAGTTTTTATCTAGCAATATCAAATTCTATTTTTCTTTCTCTAATGAGAGTTTCTTGGATTTCAAAATTCAGTCAACAATGTTAAAATTGAATGCAATCCTTTAACAGATATTGAGGTTGGCCTAAATCCCACAGTTACAGTGCTTTTTAGAACCCACTTGATTTTCAAATATATATACAGGGATGAAAATCTGTTGTTGAAAAACATTAGAATAGCTAATCAGCTATCATAATTTCTTCTCCAGATCCTCTTTTTTGAAGATGTGAACCTTGTGAAAAACTCCATAACGCTTCTCCCAAGGTCATTTAAAAACTCTTTCACTTTCATTTGTGATTATCATATGTAGACTTTGCTGGCCTTGGCCTTTTTTTATGGCTATTTAACTGCTTCAATGGCCACAAATGAAAAATTGAAATTGCAATATTAATCTGAAAATGAATATCCCTATAATTATGTAGGTAAAATGCACAGAAATGTGTTAAATGGTTATGCACCATTCCCATAAAATTACCTCTATTCCCTGAGTTTTCCCTGTCTCACAGTAAATTTCCCGTCATAGTTTTTTGCATTTGTTCTGATCAAAATACGCAAAGTTTCTGGAAAAAAATGAAATATTCTCCTGAACATTTCAGGAACTTAAAATCTAAATGTCCATTTTCGGAACCGTTTACAGAATTAAAATTGGTCCAGTAGAACTGCCACAATTCGACAGCGGGACCCATCGCAACAGCGACGTCCTTGTAGCGAGATATTGTACTGTTTAAATTTTTGATCAGGGATTTTTGATCCTGTCGCAAACATTCAGCTGCAGCCCATTTCATACATGCTTTGTGTGCAAACCCTTGCAGCAGCGAGACCCACTATGTAACACACCACTGATGATACTGTCTAGGCTGACAAAATTAGCAAAATAATTTTCCTTACTTTTCCTGGTCTTTGAAAAGATTCACTCTATCATCTGGAAATCCTTTAGTTGGACATCTCACACAAGGCAGAAAGCCATAGTGATCATGGATTCATTGGATGTCTCGTTGATTATACCCAGGTTAACTTGGTGTGGAAGTTTTATTCTTGAAGGCTTCTTGCTTCCTAATGACGTTAGAACATAGGGATTTGAGTTGAAAACACCCTCTTGACAATCAGGTTGTTCAACTTTGATAGTATACTCACAATTTCGCTTCAAATGTACATCTTTCAGAGTTAAGGTTTTGAAATCGTATACGTCAAACTGGGCAGTATTGGCAGCAACTATTTGAGACAAGATCTTTCCTTCCGTTTTTCCTTCCACTAAAACTTCATGCTTACTTTGAAGATTTTCACTGTGGAGAACTAAAAGACCAATTTCATTGATCATTAAACTCTCTTCTGCTTTGACAGTGAGAACACTGTACGTTGTTGGACACTTGTGGATGGGAGAATAATCCACTTTCGGTTTAGCATTAGGCTGAGGGCACAGAAGAACACGGAAGCTAAAACCCATAGCCGGAGAACTCATAGCTTGATCTAGATGTGAATTTTTAAGTAGGTTGAACTTTTCTTCTTGGCTCATAATATTTGTTGGACAAACATTCATCAGGATATCCAAAGGCAGCATGTTTCTGAATAGTATCAGGTCAATGCAGTCACCCAATACCATCCTTTTGTTTTCAGCAGAAGGCTCCTTTTCCTGTCGCAAACATTCAGCTGCAGCCCATTTCATACATGCTTTGAAAATATTGATTTCTGATATTAAAATCCCATATTTTTTCTTCCCATCTTCATTGAGTGTGTGATTCAGCTGCAACACAGACTGAAGGACGATATGACTGATCTCTAGAAAGTTTGTAGAGTATAATGCAGCTGCTACATCTGTGACACTCCTTCCAAAGAAGCGCTTGCAACTTTCAGCAAGCTCGTCATCTGGTTCATTAAATGTGGATGTATAAACTTGCCAAATGTTTTCTGATTGAAGGTTTTGTGTTATTATTTGCCGGCATGCATCTTCTAGTGATGGCAGTATGTACTTCTTGGCAGCATACAGTGTTGACAAAGCAATATCTGGTGCAACAACCAAATACTCATAGTAGCAATACCTAAAAATAGAAAGAAACTAAATCAACAGAATTTTTACTCATCACAGGAATTGCTTGCGAAAAATATATAAGGAAAAGAGCCCTTATGGAAAAGAAAAATTTCTTGCATTGACAATATTAATCTTGTCCAAAACACTTGGTGTGCCCTGCAACTTATACAAAAGAATGTCTGATATCCATGACTATTTTAAATACCATATTCTATTATTACTTCTGCAGTATATACAAGAAATACATGTGCCATAATGTGTGAGAGATTGAATAATATTATCTACAAAAATTTAGAAGAATAGGAAGACTACATACTCATCCTCAAGTTAAAAAATTCATGCCTTAACATAATCCTTAGTATATAATAACTACTTTTAAAACCTATATCATACCTTAAGAACTGGAAGTGGGATGCATTCAGGTAAAATACAATATTTCTTGTATTCGTAGTTTAAGGCTTCATGTTGCACATATTGTTTGTTTGTTTGTTGAGGTAGTTTAACACTTGGCCAACCTTTCAGGGTTCTTTCCAGACTGCACACGCTAATGCTTTTCAGCTTTGGGTGACCGTATCTATGAGAAATCCGCCACCAGGTTCAATACCCTACTCTTTTTGAAGAGTGGCAAGGTTTTTTTTTATGTGCACTGTCCGATAGAAAGGGCACTGCACACCCAGCTTTTGATGACACTGTTGGGGGCACAGGGTCCCCCTTTGTCACCTCTTACAATCAGCAAGGGGGTTGTAGGAACCTGTTCTTCCTGATCTTGCCAACATCAGGGATATCAACAGCACCAGCAGCTGTTGTGTATCTGGCCCTGTCTATCGGATCAGGCATATCAAAGAACACCTTCCTCTGTAAATGTGTAGAAGTGTGATCTCCATCTTTTCAATTCTCTACCATGGATCTAGCCATTTTTTTTGGTATTACCTGCAGCATAGCCTAGATGAACACGAATGCTGGGCAATTTGTCAACAAGTCACAAGACTTATACAGTATTTGCAACATTTATATTTCTCCCCACCACAGATAGGTTATTTAATATGATATATTAAATCTGTGGTAGGGAGTATTAAACTAGAATAGACTATCCTTAATCAAGATGCATGCTGGGAAATGTGTAGAAGACTTACAAGGCAGAAGAAGCATGTACATTTGCATTAAACCTTGCTTTTTTGTAGTTAAACATGGCGGATAATAAGTATTGGATAATTTTAAAGTTTACATCTGTACATGGTTGATTCTCACGAAACGGGGCCACAGACCTGATTTTCATAATTTCATTCGTAAAATTGCATCAATAATTAATAGCCATTCTATCAGAGTCTCAATGGATGTGTCTTTATCAAACCTTTAATGGGAACCCTACTTTTAAGTGAATTATATGAATATTTTAGAATTTATAGGTTAAAATGTACCATTTTTGACACATTTCTCAACCAAAATCACGTTTTTCATTTAAATCAAGTCATGTAACTTTTTTAAATTTGGGCCCTGCAAATATTCTTTTTTCAGGTATTATAAGCAACAAATTGATTCTTATCAATTGAATAAAATTGGTGTAAATTTTTAACAATTTCCATGTTTTTTTTACCAAATTATCCATTGTGTAGAAAATGCATCATAGTACATATACAAAATTGCAGCAGCCTAATCATATCAAGAAAATAAAACAAATGATCCATAAAATGCATAAGAAAATGCAATAATGTATTGGCATTGTTCATGGACGAAATTACATATATTTATGAAGATCTAATCATTGGGCAACAGAATATGTAAATCCAGGTAGGGTTGGGGTAGCAAATGCATCATAGTACATATACAGATTAAACATCCCATAAAATTAAAACATGCAAACATTAATGGAAAATATTTGTGTCCAATATAGATTGACCTAATATTATCATATTAATATTAAAATCGGGAAAATTTTTTATTTGATTTTCAAATAGTATCAAATATAATATCAAAAATAACAGAACGCATCATAGTACATATACGCATCATAGTACATATACAGACAATTAATTGTGTTATAATTCTTTAAAAAATACAAATGCTCAATAGCAAAAGTATGTGCACTAAACTCATGTTCATATGCTACTTAATGAAGCATTTTTGATATTCATAATTTTAAAGAAATTGTTTAAATATGTTAAATTATGGAAATAATAAATGCATCATAGTACATATACAGGTGTAACCATATGCAATTGCATCATATTACATATACAAAATTGAAGTCATCTCTGAAACTAGTATGTTTGGGCTGCCCTAAAAAGCAAACCTAACATGATTAAATCATACACATGCAATGCTTGCAGGAGTAATTTTATGTTTATATCTCTGAAAAGATTAGGTAAAATTAAGGAAGTTTTGTTTTATAAATGCATCATAGTACATATACTGCATCATAGTACATATACAAAATTAAAAACCTTAATAACTCAAAGAATTATGAAGATTAGTGTTCCCAACTTTGGGAATGCATTTCAACATAAGCAGTCCTTCAGTCCACAAAGTTTCATCGAGATACTTTCATTTTAAGTTTTTACTAAAAAAAATTCTCCTGTGGCCCCCATTTGTGAGAATCAACCACATTCAATATTTCATAAGTGGGTTTGAGAATGTATTGATTATAGATAGGTAACAAATATTGTACATTTTCTACAGTTTTCCTTGTGCATTTGTCTACATAATTAGTCCAAATAAACCTGCAGTTCCTTTAGGAATACCATGCATAAGCTACCCATGGTAGGGAGAATTGAACATGATGCATTCAGTATTCTTTAGTTTGATTCTATGTATATTTGTATTTTCCAAGTTGCAATGATTTACGATGTATAAACTACATATTTTAGGATCCATTAACTTTAGCTTACCAAGTTGATCTTTTCATTGAGCAAATATGTGTATATTCTTTTTATTCTATTAATATCATTATTTCTACACTGTTGATCGAGATATTCCCAACAAACTCTGGTTCTCTCACTCATCCTGATGAAGACTTTTAACCAGTCGAAATATGTTGATCCTTGTGCTGTACTAATTGTCTACACTACGTTTTGATAAATAACAGAGTCGTCCATCAAGTTGTGCTTATTGAGTTTGGTGTCCATCCACACTTTTATATTTCTTTTTTTATGTATAGTTTTTGTGGTGTTTGGTGGACACTATTTGTGGAAATGAATCTACAGATGCAGCAAGTACCATAAATCAGCTGTCTCTGGTGTGGAGAATTATTGTCTTCTTTATGTGGAGAAACCATTTGCATTAATTTTGTATGCTCAGGTACTGACAAACAGCTGTTAACTAGAGCCTAGAACTGATTTTAGTGGCAAATGGTTCCACAAAATCCCTTTTTACCCTTTGTGTGAATTCAAATCAATCCAGGACGCTCAATTGGATATGTTGAGGTGTTAATAAGTCTAACAGAAATGTATTTACAATGACTAAAGTGTAAACTCTACCCATCAGACTGACCACAAAACAGTCTATAATGGGAAAACCAATGGTCAAGATATCAGACCTTTGTCTCTAGTCTGATGTGATTGGAGGTAGTACACAAAAGCCAGACAGATGCTCAGGGAGGTCGCCTGTCAACAATTATGGGCATAAAATTTAGCTCATCAAGTTGATCTTTTCATTAAGCAACGGTATTACAAAATATAAATTAAGCTATCAAAATGTGTAAAACTTGGTAAACTAAAAACAAAAAAAGAACATCTACTCACAGTGTAAACACTAAAATCTGCTTGGACAGTGATAACAAAATTGACAGGGGTCAAAATATGTACCTAGCAGAGGTGGTGAATCTCATCCACAAGATCAGCTGAGAGTCCTTGGTTCTTATTACTTATTTTCAGACATTTCAAAGAACCATTACAAAGGCATTGGAAAAAAGTATTAAGGCCGTATTCCACATACTGATTTTGTTGCTGCCGCTTTTGTATTTGTTTGATTTTCTCTAAGAATATTATATTAGACTTTACATCTTATATATCATTCAAAAGAGAATTCTAAGACCTTTCCATTTATGTATGACAAATAGATCTGTATTAGACTTTTACTCCCACTGCCAATTGTCAAAGCCGGCAGAAAAATTGGCATGTGGAGTTCAGCCCTTACTCCCTTGAAAATAGTAAAATGATGTCGGCTTGATTCTATCTCAGCTATTTAGTGACGAAAACACTAAATTCTCTGCTGAAACAAGCAATTTCATTGGGTTATAACTGTCAAAAGGCTATAAATTTAAAATTCCCATCTTTATCAAACTCTCTATTAACCATACGGATTGTAGATGTCATATTCATGACATATCTTTTCAGATATTTTAATTGTATTTTGAAAACAATTCATAATAAATTGCATGCCATTAAAAGTGTCAAAAAAATATATAAAGAAGTTTTTGACTAAAAACAATTTAAGGTACCCTTTGGACTTAGCTTTAATATTTGATTTAGGCTGTTGGGTTAATGATAATACACAAACTAAAATTGATAAAATACATTTTATTAAGGTGCTCAATATTACACACATGTAATCATATATTATATGTGTTAATTTCCGCAGAACATGAATGAAACTTCACATAATCAATTAGGCATAATACCTTTTATCACACTACCTTATGAAAGTATACAAAAATAATGGAATTCTATCAAATCTTAAAGGTACATATCGATCATCTAATATTACTACATGCACCAACGTTCAAAAGCTCTGTCATAAGAATAATACAGCATATTCATAAGTTTTTTTCAAAGCTAAGCATGGAAAATAAATTGGAGTAAACATTGTGAAACGTTATTACTAGTATACTATATGGGGCACTTTCTCTGGTTCCTAGCTCACAAAAGTAGCCTATTGCTTGGTATCCAGTAACCTAGATAAGTATCTTCCTGCTCACCAAATTCCCAAGGTACTCTTCCACCTTGGTCTCTGCGCCAACTTAAAAATATGTGCAGAAAAAAGGCCTAGAGTATATAATGATGTATATAATGTCTGTACTGGATTTATTTTACCTCCTAGAAATCTATAAATGTAAATGGTGATTCTAAGTGTAAACATCTCTTCATTACAGTTTTTGAAACAAGGAAATGATTGAATATTGACGAAGATATTGATTTACAAAAGCTACAACAAATGTTAACAAACAGCAGAATTTTGTGATGTAGCAACGCGACGTAGCAATGTGACCTTGACTCCAATGCTAAGCCGTGATTGGCCCATAGTGAAAGTGGGCGTGGCTTTACCAAAAGTTATTCCCCTGGCTCCCTATAATCTTATTGGCTCAGCCTAATAAGAGGGGCGTTAGTCCTCTGGTCTCTGTAGTTTACAGTTTAAATCAGGGGTACATCATTTTTGTTATTCCCCTGGCTGAATATTGTAACGTTTAAATAGGAAATGTACAGACACTACGCCATTAGGGGTGAAATAAAATGTCTATAGTACCTAGCTTGCATGTTTTTTTCTTATGCATGTGTAGCCCACAAACAGATATTGATGCTGCCGATTTTGTATTTGTCTATTTTCTCTGAGAATGTCACAAAAGGCCTTACATCCTTTATACCATTAGAAAGTGAATTGTAAGACTTTTCTATTGATGTATAACATATCTATATTTGACCTCCAATTCCACTGCCCATTTTCAAAATCGGTATGTAAAGTACAGCCTGAAATTCCTGCATAAAGGGGTGATAGTAATTCTAACTACTGTCCGTCCTTAACTCTTGCAGTCTCTTTGTATGCCTGTAAATTTAATGTTGCAATCCTTCAAACTGCAGTGACAAAAGTGCCTGATTACAAAGTTTCCTGAGGCCCTTTTCACATTGGGAGGGGTTGTTGAAAGGAGGGGTTGTTATTAGAAAAAAAACATACGGCTTTCAAATTCTCCTGAAATTGGGCAATTTCCTGATGACTTTCATCACTGAGGCGGCATAAAATTTTGCTCTTTAGGCACGCCTTTAAAGAAATTCTCTTTCTGGTTGACCAGCAAGGTGAGTATTTATGGCCAGGAAGGGACCTTCTTTTATTGTTTTTTGAACATCACATTTTTTCAAAATTACATATTATGTCAATATCAAAAAAAAAAAGAAAAAAAAAGAAAGAAATATCCACCTGCCTGGGTCAGCTAAATTTACACCACCCGCTGGACTGGAAAGAGAACATTTCTTAAGGACGCCCTCAAAAAAAAGTCAATCACTGCATATTCTATGATACATTTTATGCTAGGTATTAAGGTCTAATGCAGGTAGGAACCGCTAGGGGGTGCTACCTTCTGTCCCTGGCAGGTGGTGAAGATACCATTCATTCCAAGCCAGCTTATGTGTTTGTGTTTTCTTGTATTGATTTGTAATGTTGACATTCATTATTATATATCTACATAATTATTTACATCAGACACTCAATCAGGCACTATCTTTTCATTTTTATTTCTTTCAACATTCACTGCATATTGTGTGTAAAAACTAGAACATGCACTTACCAAATTATAGGTTTCAATATTTTTCAAGAAGCCTCGCTGTCTATTTGACCAAAAATCCACTATGAATCTAATTATAATCAGGATTTGACAATTCACCAACATGCTTGCCTGCCTGGCAACCAACCTCATCACCCTGTTTCCAAGCAGTTCACTTAGTTGCCTGAAGATTTTAAGAGAAACACAACATAGATTTTGTATTTTCCTTGCTAGTATTGAATTATGGTCACAAAAACTTTAGGATTGTAAAGTCAGTTGACTTTTGTCAGAAAAGGTGCTGGAAATTTCTGTGATTGTTCATCTGACAACCTGAGTCTGTGTTTCTGATTTGTTGATCCCTGCTTACCATGTCAACAGAAGAAATCTTACACTAGACGGCAAAGCAAATACTTCAGGCACTGATTGGATGTGACATCAACAAGTTCAAGGTTAATCTGGCCTGGTACTTTGACGTCAGGTTTTCTCCACTTTTTACCAGGATGGGAGGTCATATAAATTCGCTGACAACCAGTCTGTTCAACCTTTATAGTGTACACACCATTTGCCTTCAAATGTACATCTTCAAAATCAAGGCACACAAAGGAATACAAAGTTCTCCTGTCATGTAATGCTGGAACTTCTCTTGAAAAGGTTTTTCGCTCTGTCTCATCTTCTATAAAAACCTCAAGGTGACTTTCAGGATTGTCTGTGGGACTAACTACTAGTGTAAGACCACTGAGAATTAAGCCCTCATTTGCTTTGACAGTGACAGTGCTGTACACAGTGTCGCACTTGTTCAGAGGAGAATATTCTACGATATGCCCAGCACTGATTTCTGGTACCAAACGGACATTAAACCATTCAGTAACTCTTCTAGAGTCAGGACTGGGATCAGGTACCTGAGCAAATTCCAGTAAATTAAACATTTCTCCTTGGTTCAGGATTTTGGTTGGAAAAACTGTATTCAGAATATCTGAAGGCAGCATGTTTCTGAATTGTATCAGTTCAATGCAATCACCCAATACCATCCTTTTGTTTTCGGCAGAAGGCTCTATTACCTGTCGCTCACACTCAGCTGCAGCCCATTTCATACATGCCTTGAAAAGTTTAACCTCAGAAATCAAAACTGAATATAACTTATTTCCTAGGTCATCATACAACCTGTTGAGTTTTAACATGGACCAAAGGACAATTTGACTGATTTCTAAAAAGTAAGGAGAGTCCAATGCTGATGTCACATCATTGACACTGCCCCCAAAAAACATCTTGCAACCTTCAGCTAGCTTCTCATCTGGCTCATTGAAGATAGATGAATACACCTGCCAGATGTTTTCTGGTTTTAGATTTTCAAGGAGAATTTTTCTGCAGGCATCTTCAAGAAGTGGCAGTATATACTTCTTAGAAGCATACAGCGTAGGTAAAGCCGTGTCTGGTTCAACATCCAAGTGTTCATAGTAGCAGTACCTGAAATATAGAATACAGAAAAAATGCAAAACACTTTCTGAATCTCACATTTTTACATAACTTTTGATAGAATGACACCAAGGGTTATTTTACAGGTACACACATGGTTTGTGGCATGGAAATAGCTTAAGTCGGGAGAATTTTTGTTAAAAGTAAAATTCAAGTTTTGAAGTTTTCTTATTCTTTATATGATTTCAGTTCATGTCCATGTCGAGTCAACAAGGAACTCTCCCACTTTGTCTTAGACATTCTTTGAACCCCTCAAAATCTCTTCCTAAACATGTTCAGGGAACATATTAAAATCAGAAAGTTAAATTCCAAAAACTTTCAACAATATTCTAACTTTTGTGAGCCAAGCTTGCACCAACTTTTGCAGCTGAATTGGAGCCCTTAAATCTGATGCAAAACCCTATGGCCCCATAAACAAATATGCAGTTAGAACCTTGAAATCTTTGGTATGTTATGTCCTATAGGTAGGGCCTACCCTTCAAGGAAATATCAAAGTCTGTTATGCTAGATTTTATGGAGAAGAATGGCATGTGCATTAGAAAAGAAAGGAATATGCATAAAGTAAAAAATGTCAATGGACCTCACAGAAATAAGAGTTTTGATCCTGTGCCTCTGATACTTCTCAAGTCTCAATGCCCTAATGGGCTTTGCATTGCTAGAATTTGGATACATGGGATTGAGTATGTTCGGAGATATTAGTTGTTAAACATAGATACAAAAATGCCGATTTAGTGGCAGGCTTCACAATTTGTCAAACTCTGGCATATCACTATGATACCGCAAGCATAACCATACGCATAACTACAACCATAACCGCAAGCATAACCATAAGCATAACCACAACCATAACCGCAAGCACAACCACAACCATTACCTAAAATGTCAATGATTTCCATCACAAAGTGCCTATTCTCAAGACATCTGCTTAGTTGAAAAAGACAGTTGTTTTTACATTAATCGTCCCTATGATCCTCTTTTAATTCAAGATCAAAAGAGTATCATTCGAATACAAAACAAGAAGCAAATCAGCTACAATTTTCCGCTCATACATGAGCGATGGTCATCCCTCAGTAAACTAGAGGCCCTCCTAATACCAGAGGGCTATGTGCAGTATGGGCTATAGGTGCTGACCACCACCACTCCTGCTGTCATACACAGCTCAGGGAGGGGTTTTAAGAAAGGGCCACTACTAGGTCCTAGTACTGAGTGACCTATCACTCACCAACCTGGGAGTGCCCACCTGCAGGTGACAGTGGTTATCCTAATTTGAAGGGGCAGGGGCTGTTTAACTCTGGCATTGGTTATGTAACCTACTTCTAGCTTCTCACACTGCCTGATTCTAACAACAATTGGAGGACAATGCCCTTCAACTGCTGAACATGAGATTGTGTAACCGGTCATTGAGAACAAAGAGAATTAAATGGCTAAAGACATGACTGATTGAGGGAGTCCCACCATAGCTACTATACTATACCATCACCTTATCCACACGTTCTCTTCTTTTCTTAGAAGAACACTCTGAGTGATTTCTTCTTGAAGAGCAAAGCCAGAGAATTCCTCTTGTTCTCTGATAGTTTAGAGAATGAGAATTCCTTTCTCTTAAAGAGGGTCAAATTCTCTATTTTCATGGAGAAAGAGTTTTCATTCTCTATTCTCAGGGAAGAAAGAATTCTCAGTCTTTCTTTATTAAGAATGAGAATTTCTTGATGCTTAAGAAAAGAGGTTTAGAGAATTTCTTGTTAGAGAAGAAGAGAATGTGTGGATAAGGTGAAACCATATAGATATAACTAGGGACTCCCAAAAACCTAGATATTTTAGAAAATACAAGGTTTGCCTATACTGAAGCTGCAAAATGTATAGAAAAAAATAGTTGTAAAATGAAAGTTGACCCAAAATACATATGGTAAATAATTTCCCAATTACATGCTTTCATTACAGAGGCCTTATTAAGAGGTGTTTAGCAGTTGTTTAACTCTAGCCCACTTTAAACATGTTGAAGGGTAATCTTTAGAGGCATTTACTTTATTCTTTTTGTGCACAATGAACAAATCAAATCAATGCATAGAATTATCAATTTTCTTCTTCTAACATGAATTTTAAACAAACATTTTACAACTTTATGTCGAGGGGGATCCCTAGAAATGTAATATATAACCAAGTTAATTGGTTATTGGTAATCAAATCATAAGGAAATTGAGGAAAGCTTGGTTATGTATGCTAAATGATTGGTCATGTACTTTACCAGGTTCTCACTATTTTTTCATCCCTTATGGACCGTTATATAGATAAATCAGGTAAGTGTGTCTCATTGGTTGGTTGGTTGGTTATTGGTGTTTAACGCCGTATCAACATCTATGGTTATATCACGGCGAGAACAAGGTTTTTGACAATTCTGTTTTTTGATGATCGTATCTGTGAAATGATCGTATCTATGAGAAGGTAGAGACCGTACCCCTACACTTTTACCAAGACAGGTGTTCTTTAATGTGCAGGGCCCCATAGACAGGGCCCTACACACAACAGCCGGTGGTCCTAAGACCTTTGATAACCCAGTTGTTGCCACTGGGAGACATGTAGAGGGGAGAAGCAGCTAGCCCACCTCAGCCCAGGATTGAACCTGGGCGGCCCACACAACAGGTGGAGATGCTAACCACTTCACGACCCCACACGCCTAAGTGTGTCTCATTGTTCATACATCTACTGATTGGTCTTACTATCTCCACTAATGGTTTAAATGTTTGATGTGTTCAAACATGACAGTTTCCTAAAATCTTACTTCTTGGCGCATTTCTTAGGAGATCTATAACATCAGACTAGTCACAATGAATATCCCCCAATCTGGATTTTGGGCTCCGAAATAAATATCTCTAAAAATATATATAATCATCCCTTTTGACTAATTCCCTTTTCACTGATTTCCATAATTATGTGGTTGTGTCAGCATGGGTCACTGGGGACCCAGGCTGTGTCATTGCTGTCCCTTACAGACACACATCCTGCACTACAAACTTTAAAACCCCACACGTTTTAAACCAACTACATAACGTTGCAATGAACATGGCTTCATCACAATTAAACAAATGGGCAAATACATTTTATTTTATCAAGGCATTAATATTGTGCCCCTAATGTCTATCCGAACACTCATGATTCCTATTGTTGCTTTTGATGACAACCAATACTAAATTCATGTAGCATATTTGTTCACAGCAAAGCGCAGTCTATTCAATTTTGCTTTCCTTATTATACACAAACATTGAAAGTGTCAGGGCAGGCCAGTTCCTTGCTTGCATAAAACACCTAAGGCCCTACATTAATAGTGAAATTGATAATGCTATCTGTAAGCAAACAATTTTACCACTGCTTTATTAATTTGATTCTATTGTGATGAATTACCTATTTCATCATTAAGGTACAAAAGTACGAAGCTAGAAATTGGGTCATAATTATCGTGTAGAATCAACTTATATTGTGAAATGATTAAAGAATGTAACAATTTGCTGGCTAATAATAAAAAAAATGCATTGGAATGAAAGGTGTATGGGGATGAGGCAAAGGGTTCCCTAGTCAAGACCACCTTGAATGAAGATAGATGAATGCATTGGAATGAAACTGTAGTTGAGGCACAAAGTCACGAAATGATGTATTACTGGAAGTGACGTCATATGGATCATGTGATTATAACCGACCATTGAGAAGACACTTGCAACTATAAAAAGGCATGTTGGCACACAAAATAAACGGTTCTTTATTCACCGAGAGCACAAAGTACAGACCCCTAAACCGCCCTTTGCTGCAGTCACATCTGTACCCCCCATAAAAACAACCCCCTCCCCTCTCATAGAACTAGCACTAGCACTAGCACTAAACACTAGTACGAAGTTCCACAGGCCAGCCCTAACTCCGTTCACCCTTGTGCACAAGGCAGGGCTCGCAACTAAAATGGTCTCCCATACTAAGAACCCGGTTAGACCAAGACTGACAGTCAAACTCCCCTTCGCTACAGAGAATGGAAAACCCCGACTCCCAGAAGAATATCACACTATGATAGAAGATGGTCTAATGGGATGATAGAAGCACCTAGAGGCTTTTCAGGAGAAGGCCTTAAAATATATTGACAATAGAATGCACAATAATATAGAGGTGGCCCAAATGTACAAATTATATAATGTATAACTTTTAATAATATGTTAGGGAGAACATAAATTATGTGATTGTTGTATTGTCAGAGTAACAGAGCTAACCTGTTGGATAAGTAGTGATCATAAAAATTTGAGCAGGTAATTGGTTACCATGAATTGTTCTTAAAAGGTACCATGAGTAGAGGATCAAAAATATGTGAAATGTTACCCTCAGGGGTGCAACATGCAACACCAAAGGTCAAGTTTAAGAATCATATAAGACCAATGTGTAGATGACAGGATGTCGACCTTATTACATTTGTCAGTCCCCAATAGTCATCCCATTGGTGATCCCTAATTTGATTTAGAAACAAGAGGCACGCTGCCGGCCATCTAATAGCATAGCTACCCAATCGGAGATCCCTGTATCTAGCTTTTGAACTCATTTTATTTTTCTAATGCCATTTAAATTCCAGTGGGAAATCATGGCAGTGGCTCTTTAAGATGTGGTGAATATGTGCTTGGAGAGGGAGGATGGAAGGCTCCCTATTGGCACCCCACCATTATCACCCTTCTTAGATTACAGGTCTCAGTCTGTGACAGTGATGACTGTCCTCAGCCTGTAGAAACAATTATCACCCTCCTTAGATTACAGGTCTCTCAGTCTGTGACAGTGATGAAAAACATCTGGTGAACCAACCTCCCTTTAAAATACAAGAAAATCACCTAACAAAATGCTACTAATAATACAATGTTCAATATTTTGATTATTCCAATATGCCAAATGGGACACATTCAACTATTCTGGAAGAAGCTTGTGAAACTTAAAATAAGATTGGAAGGTAAACTTTACCTCCGAAATTGGTGACAAAATTAGCTGTCACACAAGGTTAACTATAGAAAAAAACACACTGAAAATCGGGTTTTGCAGCATCATAACTGATCTTAGTCCCTCAAGGGCCAGAAAGAGGTTCCTGGGGGATCACCTCTTAACAACTCTTTATCATAGTATCTATAAGATCACTCTTGAAAGGTAACAAATTTGTTCCTGGTAGTAGTTTTCTAAGAGTGGTATGTATCAGGTCATGATCACTGATATTCTTCCTAGAATATCCAAGCTGTTAGTATAAATTCAGTTGATACATCGATTTAACCTAGTATTTTTACAAATTAATCGCTTTAAATTTGATAGTCTCTCAAAATTATGTAATAATTTCATATTGTTTTGATTATTGTCATTGTAGTTTATATATATATATATATATTCAACTCACCTAGTACAAACAGTTCATGATTAGTAGTTTCAGTGACTGTGTTGACTCTTTCTAGGAGCAATTCTCACACACTTTAGTCACTTGAGTGACTAATGCACCACTGGAAATATGTAATGGAACCCTTTTCAAGGGAATTCAAACTTTTTGGGAAGTAAGTATATCACCATTGTTACAGGAAATTTGTCTTTTCAGTATTGCAACCATTTCGGGAAGAAAACCATTATTCCCTAAGCTATTGCATTTTATATATTTGTAATAATTACCAAACTGTATCTCTTGTTGCAATATGTCCCAAATCAATTTGCTAAAACATGGAAAAATGAAGAGGATATGGAATGTTTAGAGGGTTTCTATCATTATGAAGTAGCTATCGTTAAACAGTAATCTCAGGTCATAAAAGTTGTACTTTAAAAGGTTCATCTAAAGGCTTAGATCTTCAACTTTAAGAAAGAATTTCATCATCTGCTCACACGAGGGTAGGATTGAAAGGTTTAAATGTACCTCCTACATGAATTACAATACATTCACAATACATTTGATATTCAAATTTGACAACAAAACCCTTCATTGAAATACACATCCTACGTTAAATTCATCACTTATGTTGAATCCAAGGTGTTGTTGTCATAAAAAATTAAGTCTAAATAAGGAAAAATGAAATGTCTCCTTCACTCTATAATCCTCTCTCGGCAGACCAATTACATTGATGAGTCTATGGAGGAACTTCCCTAAATATATGGAGTAAACGGGTTAGCGGTATCCTCGGCATTTCAGTCATCGCGCGGTAAAATACTGGGCTCTGTATATTGGCTACTTAACACTGGCGTCTATGGGGAAAATGCAAATTTTGACGATAATGCGAAAAAATCAACAAAATGCGAAAATTCGAAGGGTTGTATTGCATTCCTGAGATTAATTCCAACCTTTTTCTTGTTTACTGTATGAAGATTGGACCAATATTAAAAAAAAGTTATAGCAAAATAACATGTTTTCCCCCATAGGAGCCCATGTTAAAAGCCCCCCCGTAATGGTATTCACTTAAAAATGATGGTCCACAAAATTTATGACGTGATGCTTAGATTCAGATCTTGCAAGCTCTATTTACTTTCAGTCTGAATATAATAATTAAACCATCACTATCTTATGAAAGAATAATAATTAATTATACTATCAAACATTATAATAAGTACACACCTATCATCTATTCAAACTATATGCACTACAGAATTGTATTTTACACATATTAAAAACTTTCAGACCCTCTCTTGATAATACATACTTAATGGAGTCACCATAATATTATTTACTAATACCAATACATGACAGCCTTGTCACACCTCACACACTCATAACTGTTTTTCACAGTTCAACATGGCCAATTTAGCAATGGAAGCAAGTTATTACTCATACAAAATAGGAGTAACCTTCTCTGCTGGCACACCAATAACTTGTGGCTGGTATCATGTAGCCATGATAAATACTGATCTGCTAATTGACCTTCAACTGCACCAAACTCCAAAGGTACTCTTGTTCCTTGCTTGATGTGAAGAGAAGGTATCCAGACTAGTACCAGCTTGTGAGTGCTTTACTGTACATTTGTAGAGAAGGGCCCAGACTAGTACCCAGTTAGTGAATGCTTAATAATTATACACGTGTAGAGAGGGACTAGTTAACAGTGTATAGACCTTGTGCAGATGTGGTTACATGACCACTTTTTGGTGATCACCATGTGCTTATCATAACCATGTGTCTAGAAAAGTTATATCTGTTAGTTCTGAACAATGACAATTTTTAATTGTTATTTAGGGAGATTATTTAAAACAGATATGGCAAGAAGTGTTTTAAGTAATTGTTAAAAGTGATTAATGCTGATTTTGAATTGATCACCAATATGGCTGCCAGTCCATTTTGGGGTATGTGATGTCATCTGCACAGCGTCTATTCTTTGTTAAATTTGCAGAAAAGGGGGCCCAGAGAGAGGAGGAGGCCACACTAGTAACTAGCTTGTTTCTTTTATCTCAGGAATGTAAATGTGTAGTTTAGGGCCCAGACTAGTAACCAGTTGTGAACTGTGTCTCTAAAATTAATATTTCATCTAATAAGTGAGATATTGAAGCTAAAAACTTTAAATCAAAATGCAATCCTTTTATCTTTCTATTTCCTATCTTAAAATGATAGAAATTAATAGATAGATTCATTCATTGGCTATGTCATCATATATACATTACACAAATTGTCATTAGTAATTAACTGGTTAATCCCTGCTAGAAGGGGGAACAGAAATTTGTCAATGTATGTTCTATGACAAAGGTATTACAATCTTATAAAGATTAGGGCCACAACATTGGGCTACCCTTTTTCCTCTGGAAGGTGATGAAGGTAATGGTTATTCCAAGGCCCTCCGTCACCAGAGTTATGTGTAGATTTTTCTTTTGTAATACATGATGAGCTAAGCACCAGAGTAATGCGTAGATTTTTCTTTTGTAATACATGTTTGATAGTGTCATCTTGTATTACAATGTTGACTTACATTATCTACATCATCGATCAAGCAATACTTCAGGCATCAAGCAATACTTCAGGCATTATCTTTTCATTCTGATTTCTTTCAACATTTACTTCATGTTCTGTGCAAGAACTAGAATATGCACTTACCAAATGACAATTTACAAGATTATTCAAGAGATTTCACTGCCTATCTGATGATAAAATTCACTATGAACCTTATTTTAACCACCTGGGCTTGACAATTCTCAAAACACGGTTGCACGCCAGGCAACCAATCTTCATCCATTTGTTGCTCTGCTGTACTCTTAAGTTGTCAGAAAATATAACCTAAGTTTTCTATTTTCCTTGCTGGCATTATAGTCACGAAACATAAGATAATGATAAAATGCTATATCAGTTCAATTTCATCAGCAAATAGCAAAAGTGATTGAAATGTTATCCACTGCGAAACTTGACTTTACTCTAGTTGTCTGGCAGCACTTTTGCTTTGGCAGGTGTCCAGGCACCAGATTTGTTGAGACCTGTTAACCATGTCAACTGAAGTAATCTCACACAAGGCGGCAAGTCAAACCTGTCAGGCATTGATTACAGGTGACATCAATAAGTTCAAGGTTAATCTGGCTTGGTAATTTGATGTCGGCTCTTTTTGACCTCCGACTGTACGGCCTCATGAGAACTCGCTGAAAACCAGTCTGTTCAACCTTTATAGTGTACACACAATTTGCCTTCAAGTGTACATCTTCAAAAGACAGGACCACAAAGGAAAACCTATCTTTCCTGTCATGACGAGCTGGCACTACCTTGGACAAGGTTTTTTGCTCGGACTCATCTTCTATGGAAACTTCAAGATTACTTGTGGGATTGTCTGTAAGGCCAACTCTGAGTGTCATTCCACTGAGCATTAAACGCTCATTCGGTTTGAGAGTGATCGTGCTGTAGAGGGTGCTGCGCTTGTTCAGGGGAGAATATTCTATGATGTGTCCCGCGCTGTGTTCAGGCACGAAATACACCAGAAACAATCCGTTGACTCTTCTTCCGTTTTCAGGACGGGGACCAGGTATCTGAGAAAATTCCAGTAAATTGTACTTTTCTTCTTGGTTCAGGATTTCGGTTGGAAAAACTGTATTCAGAATATCTGTAGGCAGCATGGCTTCAAATTGTATCAGTTTAACGCAGTCACCCAATACCATCTTTTTGTTTTCACCACAAGGCTCCATTTCCTGACACTCAAACTCAGCTGCAGCCCATTTCATACATGCCTTGAAGAGTTTAACCTCAGATATCAGAATTCCATATCTCTTATTTCCTCTGTCATCATACAACCTGTTGAGTTTTAACAGAGAGCAAAGGACAAATTGATTGATTTCTAAAAAGTGAGGAGAGTCCAGCGCTGATGCCACATCTGTGACACTGCCCCCAAAATACATCTTGCAAACTTCAGCTAGTTCCTCATCAGGTTCATTGAAGGTAGATGAATACACCTGCCAGATGTTTTCTGGTTTTAGATTTTCTAGGAGAATTCTTCTGCAGGCATCTTCAAGTGGTGGCAATATATACTTCTTAGAAGCATACAGTGTAGGTAAAGCTGTGTCTGGTTCAACATCCAAGTGTTCATAGTAGCAGTACCTAGAAATATAGAATACAGAAAAATACAAAAATCTTTTCTAAATCTCAAATCTTTACATAACTTTTGTGGGAATGACACCATGGAGAACTTGGCAAGAACATACATAGTACACAAACTTACATATAGCTGGGTAAGTTTTTGTTGAATACAAAATTCATATCATGAAACTTGTTTATGTGATTTATGTGGTGTCAACTCAACAATTCAAAAAGGGACTCTCACACTTTGTTTCAGATTTTCCTTGAACCCCTGAAAATATCTTCCTAAACATGTTCAGGGAACATATTACAAATTAGAAAATCAAATTTTTTTTAACAATCTTCTACTTTTCATGAACCAAGCTTGCACAAAATTCTGTAGCAGAATTAATAGCCTTTACAACTGCGTTTTGAGCTAGACTGTAGAAATTTCTTATTCTGAACATTGATGAAGCTATAAAACCAATAATTTTGATCATTTTCTCCATTCACACTAAGACATGGCAGTTACAACTTTTTTCATAGAACTCGCCATTCTGCAGCGACATAAGAAGAGTACAAGGTAGTTTCACTTTCACTTTCAGGGGCCACAGTAACCAAGCAAAACAATTGGCCCAGTCAGTCTCTTACATATAGTTTTAAAATGTTAATTGATTCAATCTTTACTAAGTTTGCATGTTCTACAGCTAAATAACGTGTTAGGAAGTGATCTACAGATTTTCATGCGTTGATTACACTTATCTAGTTTTGGACAGCTGTCAACAGAACCAGTGCTTGTGAAACTATATGGGAGTTCCCCTCCTTTGTTTCTGACTGCTGCCACCTTGATGCTGGGTTTCAAAGTGTCCAAGTTTTGGTCTAAAGACTCTACTGACCATTTTAAACACAAATATTACTTAGAGCAGAATTTCAAATTCTTTCAGATTTAAGATTCTTTCAAAAAACTTTTATATTTCAAGCAAATATAATCCAGAATGCAACTTTGAATCTGATGACATACAATTTTGTGGCCCCATATCTAAATGTATAGTTAGAGTCTTGCAGTCTTTGGCATTTTAAATCCTATTGGTACCCTCCAAGGAAAATCTAAAGTCTGTTATGTTAGATTTTATGAAAGAATGGCTGGGCTCTCACTAGACATTCACATATTTGCTTGGGGTGAATTCAAATTCAAACTGACAACAAATATGGACAAATGAGCTCTTAAATTTGTCTAGCTGGTGAAAGTTTTTGCAGGAAAGGAATCTGATACAACATGCCATATATCAAATGAAAAATAATTTCATGCGTATTCCTAAGATGTAAATCATTTGAAGACTATCTAAACTCAGCCAAGATACTGTCAAAAACAATATACTGGCAACATTTCGGTGAGAGAAATTGTAACCAAATATCCTACCCTATGATGATGCATCTCAGACTGGGACTAATAACTATGGGGCAAACAAAATAACTATGTTCAGGTAAAAAAGGTTGAAAATTAGGGTAGGTCGAATTTTTTTAAACACACACATATAGACGTTGGCATTCTTGAAAATTCTGAAAGCACACAAAACACTATCCTCAATCATTGCTAGCCTCTAAAATACATCTTTTGATCAAATATGTAATATCCTGTCACTGCAGCCATTTCCAGAACATTGATTTTTGAAAATGTTAAAGAAAAGAGAGCATAGATAAAAGATAGTAGGGTAGGTCCATAGGGTTACCTGAACTCAACAGTTTTTTTTCCATTTTAGGCCTTGTTAATGTATTTCTCCTTAGCATTCATGAAAAACATTTCTCAATGAATTTCTCCTTGTAATGAAATACCAATAAACAATGTTAAGCACACTATCTTTGCAGGTAAAAGTTTCGCTAAAGATTTTCGAAACTGGCTGAAGAAAATAGAGAATCCTGACTTGATTTTAGCCAAACTAGCAAAATGAAATCTGAGCCTAGCACAAGCCTAGGATGGTACGTTTATTTGTTGGGTTAGTTTAACATCTGGCTAATCGTTCAGGGTTCTTTCCAGACTGCACAAGGTAATGCTTTTCAGCCAATTTTATGCAAGATGACAAAATCTATATGAGAAGAGGTCCCTATTTGTATTAGTATTTGTATTATCACACTGAGATATGTCATAGGCCCGAACAATGTCCCATGCAGTTACATTATACTGACACCAGGCCAACCAGTCAAATTTCGTGGATTCCCCGGACACGTATGGCAGATCCCCTGGGTTCCCCTTTCTTTCTCTCACCTTCTGTGCACCTTTAAGAATTTCAAAAAATTGTTTTTCAAGCCGGCAATGGCTGAATTGGGAAGTACATCCACAGGTGGCTATGGCCCGATGAGGTCATGAAAAATGTCTACAAGTCATTTCATGTCTTTTAATGTTACAAGATCTTCATAATCAACTAAATGAAATAGATAGTATAGTTTTAATGGTGCAATCACTCTAGGAGTGGTGCTATCAGTCCTTCCAAGTGAAACAATCTGTCCACAGAGGTGGTGCAATTGACTCTGCTGCATGGACACCTCGGCTATGAAAGTGATGATTACACTGTAGCCACCACTTGGTCTGGCTCCAGCCAGTCATATTCCGCCAGCAAAAAAAAACTGGACTATTTTTAGATATAGTTAATGACCTAGATACAGCAGTCTACATTAGCCCCTGGCATGATGCCCGAAAATTATATCTGGGCTAGTTAAAAATAATGCCAATGTCACAGTCTGACACAGGGTGCCCACGCTCTTTCAAAAATCAATTTAAATCTTTTTCAGACCTATTTGAGACCCAACTTTAGCAAACTGAACATCATCTTTCACACGTTAAGAACAATTTCTTGGCATAATGTTTGATGTTACAACACTCTGCAAAAAGCATCATTTTGCTCATGCTATCTAAGGTTTTCATTTTCAAAGCAGATCCAATTTAGGACGTTTTTTTAGGACATTTTACAAGAAAAATGCCTTTTAAGGCCTTAAATTTGAGAAAAGCAATTTAAGACCTATTTTAAGGTTTTTAACTTTTAAGGCACGCGTGGGCATCCTGTACTCTCAAAGACCATTTACCTAGAGTGGAGGTCAAGTGCTGCAAAATGGTGCAATCTGTCCACACAGATGTTGTAATCAGTCCAGGGTCGTTTGATTGGTCCATGGTGCAATCAGTCCACAGTTCCATAAGTCCGTGATTCAGTCAATTCCATCCAAACAATGATAAGCGAGGAACAGCCTAGCAGTAAAGGGCCACCACCCACTCCAAGCGATCAATGAGGTGTGAAGGTGGAAAGCCAGGAATTCAACGAGCAATGGCAGGTGCGACAAACTACATGAATTTCTGTTACTTTGCAAAAAGAACATGGGCCAGTGTATACCATCTATCAAAAAAAAGGCCTGTTTCCTCAATAAGAATTGCAATGTTTGGAACCTTATGAAAGAAATAAACTTTTCATACTGCTTATTCTGATTAAGATTTTTGCAGACTGGATAATGCTAGTACTTGAGATTGTGAAATTTGATTTGAGATATTTGGCAGTCAATTTGAAAAAATAGCCAAAAACAAGTTTTCAAATGAAAATATATCAATGTTGATAGGCATAAAGATTCCACAACAACCTGGTAAATGAAAGGTCATAGGGTACATTTCATCACCTACAGTTTGGCTTATATGGTAGATATACATAAGGTATATGTCTATGCCTGCATATACTTTGTGTTTTTAATGATGAATCATTTTTCATATCAGATTTAATTCTAGGCTTATGCAAGAAAGATGACAGATTTAAGTTCTTTTGGATCATATAAACTTGATAAATCAATTTAAGACATTCTAAGATTTCTGTGGGAAGCCTGTGCCAATGCAAACAATATTTTTCCTTATAGCACAGTTCCAACTATCTAAAGGAAATTGATCCAAACTATGATTCAGATTGTGCAAAGTGTATGAGTCATCTTATATTAAACAAATAAGGACTTTCAGATCAAGCAAAATACACAAACAGATGTTGCTATTTACATTTTATTTTTGTCGTTGCAAACACTTGAACTACATCAGTCTATAGCAATTTTGTCATTTATAAACCAACACTTTGATATAAAAGGTTGCAGACATAGAATCTACTATGAAATCTTAAGTAAATGCCAATCACCTATTTAAACTATATCTATTACAGGATGGTATTTTACCATATTTATTAATACCAATGTATGACACCTTTGTCACAAGAGTGTTATGGCTCACATCTTCATAAACATTCAACATGGAGAATTTTAACAATGTTAAGAAGTTATTACTCACACAAAATACGATGAACTGTCTCTTCCACTGATTTCCAGCTCACGCCAATAACCTATGGTCGGTAACCAGTGGCCAAGATATTTACCCAATACACTCTATATGTCCTTAGCAACTAACTGATTAATATCTGCTTAAAGGGGGGACAGAAATTTGTCAATGGATGTCCTATGATAAAGGTATTATGATCTAACAAACGTCAGGATCGCTAGGTTGGGGCACCCTTTTCCCCTGGCAGGTGTTGAAGGTATTGGTTTTCCCCCGGCCCTCCATCACCAGAATAAGGTCAGTGGTCGATCTTAGCACTAGCCCGCTAATACCGTCACTAGTGCAAATCAGGTCGGACTAGTGCGTTTTTGGAACAACTAGCCCGATGGGCTAGTGCAAATACATGTAATGGCTATTTGTTTTCTTAATTGACTTGCTTGCTTTAAATTATATAACTTCTAAATTATGGTTTGCATTTAATGGTATCTTTATAGAATAGTATCATCAAAATTTTCTCAATAACCTACCAGTTTAGCCCTTGAAACAATTAAATTCGGTACTAGTGAAATACATTTTGCGTTAGTGCAGATAGACACCCACTAGCCCGTCGGACCAGTGGCTGAAAAAGTTAAGGTCTACCCCTGAAGTTGTAGATTTTTCTTTTTGTGATAAATGCTGAGCTGAGCTAGTCAACCGTATTTGATAGTGATATCTTGTATCGTAATCTTGATTTACATTATCTTATCATCTATTAAGTAATAAACTCCAAAGTTTTGACTATATAAACACTTAATAAGCTAATGTTCATTCAGTGATTCAAGCATTGTTTTCATCCTTTTCCTTTGAACATTTACTACATCTTCTGTGTAAGAAGAATACGTGCTTAACAAATGGCTGGTCACAAGAATTTTTGAGAAGTTTCACTGTCTAACAATAAACTCCTCTATGAATCCTAACTTTGACAAAGGCTAGACAATTCTCTTCCATGGTTTCCCACCCAGCAACCAATCCTCATTATTTGGTTGCCAAGCTGTAGTCTTAGTTATCGGAAACTATAACCTAGACTTTATATTTTCCTTGCTAGTAATTGTGGTCACAAAACAAAAGATAATTTTTGGGGTTTCTGAATTAGTTCACTATAATCGGAAAATAGTAAGTGACTAAAATTTCTGTTGTTGTCTATCAGGCAGCTCGACCTTGTGTTCTTATTGCTCAGCAACATTTGCAGTAGTCCTAGGCTTCAGGGCATCTGATCTTTTGAGCCCTTTGCACCATGTCAACAGAATTTCACACAAGTCGGCATTTCAAAGCTGTGATGCATTGATTAGATGCTACTTCAACAAGTTCAAGGTTAACCTGGCTTGGTGATTTCGTGTGAGGTTCTTTTGACGGTGTACTAACAGAAGGCCTTGAGAGAACTCGCTGACAACCGGTCTGTTCAACCTTTATAGTGTACACACAATTTGCCTTCAAGTGTACATCTTCAAAATCTAGGATCATCGAGGAATGCCTTTCTTGGCTGTTATGACGTGCTGGCACTACTTTTGACAAGGTTTTTCGCTCTGTCTTATCTTCTATAAAGACCTCAAAATGACTTTGGGGATTGTCCGTAAGACTAACTCTGAGCAGAAGTGCACTGAGAAATAAACCTTCATTTGCTTTGACAGTGACAGTGCTGTAAGGAGTGTTGCGCTTGTTCAGGTGAGAATATTCTGTAATATATCCAGCACTGTGTTCAGGTACGATATACACAATAAAGCATCCTTTACCATTTCTTCCAGTTCTAGGGCTAGGTAACTGAGCGAATTCCAATAAATTGTACTTTTCTTCGTGAGTCAGGATTCCTGTTGGAAAAACTGTACTCAGAATATCTGTAGGCAGCATGGCTTTAAATCGTATCAGTTTTACACAGTCACCCAAAACCATCTTTTTGTTTTCACCACAAGGCTCAATTTCCTGCCGCTCACACTCAGCTGCAGCCCATTTCATACATGCCTTGAAGAGTTTAATCTCAGAAATCAAAATTCCATTTATCTTCTTTCCTTGGTCATCAAATAAGCTGTTGAGCTTTAACAGAGAGCAAAGGATGAATTGACTGACTTCTAAAAAGTGAGGAGAGTCCAGCGCTGATGCCACATCTTTAACACTGCCCCCAAAAAACATCTTGCAACCCTCAGACAGTTTCTCATCTGGTTCATTGAAGGTAGATAAATACACCTGCCAGATGTTTTCTGATTTTAGATTTTCTAGGATAATTTTTCTGCAGGCATCTTCAAGTGGCAGTAATATATACTTCTTAGAAGCATACAGTGTAGGTAAAGCTGTGTCAGGTTCAACATCCAAGTGTTCATAGTAGCAGTACCTGAAATACAGAATACAGAAAAAATGCAATACACTTTCTGAATCTCATATTTTTACATAACTTTTGATTGAATGACACCAAGGGTAATTTTGCAGGTACACATATGGTACATGGCATGTACATAATTATAGTTGGGTGAGTTTTTGTTAAAAACAAAATCCATGTTTTGAAGCTTTTCTTATTCTTTATATGATTTCAGTTCATGTCCATGTCGAGTCAACAAGGGACTCTCCCACTTTGTCTTCGATTTTCTTTGAACCCATCAAAATCTCTTCCTAAACATGTTCAGGGAATATATCAAAAATCAGAAAGTTAAATTCCAAAAACTTTCAACAATATTCTAACTTGTGTGAGCCAAGCTTGCACCAAATTTGAAATTGGAGCCCTTAAATCTGATGCCAACTTTGTGGCCCCATAAACAAATACACAGGTACCCTTCAAGGATATATCAAAGTTTGTTATGCTAGATTTTATGTTGAAGAATTGTATTTACTTGAGAAAAGAAACAAATATGCATAAAGTAAAAAAAAGCAATGTTTTGGACCTCACAGAAATGGTAGTTTTGATCTTGTCCCTCTGATACTTCTCAAGTTTAAATGTCCTAATGGACTTTGCATTGCTAGAATTTGGATACATGAGATTAAGTATGTTCGGAGATATCAGTTGTTAAACATAAAAAGTGCAAAAAGTATTTATTTTCAGATACAAAAGTGCTCATTTTTGGCTGGCTTCAAAATTTGTCAAACTCTGGCATATGAGACTACAAGCGTAACCATAAGCATAACTATAACCGTAACCACAAGCATAACCATAAGCATAACTACAACCATAACCACAACCACAACCACAACCATAGCCTAAAATGTCAACGTTTTTCATCAGATAGGGGCTATTCTCAGGACATCTGCTCAGTTGAAATGATAATCGTCCCTATGATCCTTTTTTAATTCAAGATCAAAAGAGTATCATTCGAATACAAAAAAAACCTAGATCTTTTAGAAAATACATGGTTTGCCTATACTGAAGCTGCAAAATGTATAGAAAATAGTTGCAATATGAAAGTTGACCCAAAATACATATGGTAAATAATTTCCCAATTACATGCTTTCATTACAGAGGCCTTATTAAGAGGTGTTTAGCAGTTTTTAACTGAAGCCCACATGATGCAGGTTAATCTTTAGAGGCATTTACTTTATTCTTTTTGTGCGCATTTACTTCATTCTTTTTGTGCACAATGAACAAATCAAATCAATGCATAGATTTTACTATGTTCTTTTTCTAACATGAATTTAAAACAAACATTTTATTACTTTATGTAGAGGGGGATCCCTAGAAATGTAATATATAACCAAGTTAATTGGTTATTGGTAATCAAATCATAAGGAAAGCTTGGTTATGTATGTTAAATGATTGGTCATGTACTTCACCAGGTTCTCACTATATTATCATCTCTTATGGACCATTATATAGACAAATCAGGTTAAGTGTAAGTTATTGCTCATAGATCTACTGATTCCTCTTACTATCTCCACTGATAATTCTAGATGTGTTCAAACATGACAGTTCCCTGAAATCTTAGTTCTTGGTGCATGTCTTAGGAGATAATGTCAGACTAGTCACAATGAATATCCCTCAATCTGGATTCTAAGCTCTGAAATGAATAGCTCTAAAAAAAGATATAATCATCCCTTTTGACCGATTCATTTTTTCACTGATTTCCATATGTAATTGTGTCAGCATGGGTCATTGGGGACCCAGGCTTTGTCATTGCTACCCCTTACAGGCACACAACTTTCACTACAAACTTTACAACCCCACACAAGTCTGGACTTAAAACCAACTACAGGAAATAGCACTTTTTCATGAACATGGCTTCATCACATTTATACAAAGGAGTAAATACAATTTTTTATCAATGCATTTATTGTTGCCCTAATGTCTATCCGAACACTCATAATTCCTATTGTTGCTTTTGATGACAACCAATACTAAATTATTGTAGCATATTTGTTCATGGCAAAGCACATTCTATCTAATTTTGCTTTCTCTATATACACAATTTGTTTTGTTTGTTTGTTGGGGTAGTTTAACGTCCGGCCAACCCTTATGGGTTCTTTCAAGACGGCACAAGGTAATGCTTCTCAGCTTGTTTTACGCCACAAGGGCGGTGACCGACTCTATGATATGGTTTAGAAGAAACCCGCCACCAGTTGCAATACCCTACTCGTTGCGAAGAGTGGTAAGGGTTCTTTTGTGTGCAATGTCCCATAGGAAGGACACCACACACCCAGCCTTTGATGACCCTGTCAGGAGCATGCCAGTTCCTTGATTGCGTAAAACACCTAAGGCCCTACATAAATAGTTAAATTGATAATGCTATCTATAAGCAAACAATTTTACCAGTGCTTGATTAATCTGATTCTATTGTGATGAATTGCCTATTTCATCATTAAGATACAAAAGTACGAAGCTAGAAATTGGTCATAATTATTGTGTAGAATCCACTTATATTGTGAAATGATAAAAGAATGTAACAATTTGCAAGCTATTAATCAAATAATGTACTGGAACGAAAGTGGAATGAAACTGTAATTGAGGCGCGAAGTCACGAAACAATGTATTACCGGAAGTGACGTCATGTGGGTCACGTGATTATAACGGACCAACGATACACTTGGAAGTATAGAAAGGCACATTGACACACAAAATAAACAGTTCCTTTATTGCACTCACTGAGAGCACTAAGTACAGACCCCTAAACTGCCCTTTGCTGCAGTTACATCAGTACCCCCCATAAAACAACCCCCTCCCCTCACGTAGAACAAACACTAGCATTAAGCTCCGCGGGCCAGCCCCGACTCTGTTCACTTTTAACTAAAACGGTCTCCCATACCAAGAACCCGGTTGGACTGAGACTGAAAGTCAAACTCCCCTTCGCTATACAGAATGGAAAACCCTGACTCGCCAAAGAATATTACACTATGATAGAAGGTGGTCTAATGGGACGATATAAGCAACTGGAGGCTCTTCAGGAGGCCTTAAAATATATTGACAATATAATGCACAATACTATGGAGGTGGCCCAAACATAAATTAAATAATGTGCAACCTCTGATAATACATCTCACCTTGGGCCACCGTAGCTGACAAAAACGCGTTTTCCGACGGACCTCCGACGGCCGACTTCTAGGGCATTTTTCTCCAACTTCTCCTATTCAGATCATAACGCCATTCGGTAGGCTACTAAAACTAACATCCAGGCCTTCAGAGAAAAATTTTCAGAACTCCTGAGTGAATACTTTGGCTGTGGCGTACACTTTTGTGATCCTTGACATTGTTACATGTGACATTGACAGCTGCTAAAACTGGGTCAGGCATCAACGGACAGCTACGGTGGCCCAAAAGTACAAAAGTATTTTCATACCATCAAGTTGAAGAGGGTGAATATCAGAACAAAGAACTACGAGGTATTAAGTAGGAATATGGTTGCAGCATCATGAAAATCCCCACAAACCAAGACCACGCGATTGCGAACTTCTGATAAATATTTAAGACCTCAACTTTGATCAGAACTGTCAGCAGTGACAGCCCACTCTTCAACATCTAGTGGGAAACATATCGAACATAATTTTTCAGACACTCGGTAGCAACCAAGCAGAACTGGAGACTCGTGAAGACTTTTGACAAAGAACGTAATCGCGATAACATTCTGCACCAAACTCCTCTACAATAGCTAACGACCACATAGTTGCCGAGTGACCTACTGAAAAACACCTGGTAGTGTGGACTCTCGTCTGCACCCACTCTACTCTACGCCAAACATCACCATGGCATCCACCTAGATTTATAACTACCTTTCCCTGGGGACTGTGCCTAAGTTTAATCACTGACATTTTTGGACAAGTTGCTGATTCTCTACTAAAACTACATTAACTCTCAAGAATCGAGACAATATTTCTTTTTGTCAGCTTCTCTGCTGCATATAATGATCAAATCAAGTATACCAACTCTGAGGAAGGTAGTAAAGGACCCCAGAACTGGTGAGATACGTTCACGACGCCCATTCTCAAACGCCTCCATACCTCATACTCAGCTGAAAACAGTTCAAATCACTAACACTTCACCTAAAGGTAATCCGGCCCCAACAAAATCAAAAATGCCTACTGTCGAGTCACAAACTGATCAGACCACTCATCCTGCAGACCTACAATCTGATCAGATTACTCCTCCCAGAGATGCTGAACTTCACCAGAAGATAGATAATCTTTGCTCACGATTTGAGGCAGTTGAAGGAGTATGTAAAGGCTACAAGGAATCTCTGGAATTCACTCAGGCCGAAGTGCAAGACCTAAAAGAAGAAAATTCTTATCTGAAGGAGTGCCTTCAAAGTCTCAGCCTTGAAATCCGTAGAAATACATACGCAATTAAGAAACTGGACACCAAGTGTGAAAAGCTTGATACAATGGTGAAGAAAAAGAATCTGATCTTTGAGGGAGTTGAAGAGCCTCGGATGGGTAGAGAAAATTTGCATGACACCATCTATGAACTGTTCTCCGAAATGGGTCTAGGGAGAGATGTTGAGTATGACGCTTCATATAGGATTGGGCAGAAGAAAGGCAACATCCCCCGCCCCATTTTCATCTCCTTCCCACGTCTTGATGATAGAGAATTGGTCTTCGGTTGCCGCACAAACCTTCGTAAATCTCAGCGCTTCAGACAAGTCTGGGTCTCAGAAGATGCTACACCACAAACAAAAAGAGTGAAGAGCGTTATCAGGGAAGTTGCTAAGGAAGCACGTAACCAAGGCGTCCCTTGCACATCAACCCCCTACTCAGTCACCATCAATGACAGAAGGTACACTGAAACCAACCTAGAGGATCTGCCACCCCAGTTTGCCTTAGAGAAGATAAAAATGAGAAAGGTGGGAGATGCAGTGGTGTATCACTCTGAGCATGCACCCTTCTCCAATCTCTACCCATCTTCGGTTCCGATGAAGAAGCACACCTATCAGAGCGTTGAGCAGGCTTTCCGCCACATCAGAGCTGTTCATCATAATGATCACAGATTGGCCGCACAAATACTATGGAGCAGAGATCCATATGAAATCATGCAACTCGACAAACACCTGGTCCTCTCTGACAGCTGGCGGGCAATTGAAGATGAAGTCATGTTCACATGCATGTTCAAAAAGTATGAGAAGAACAAGGAGCTGAGGGATATACTTCAAAGCACGGGGGATTTAGAGCTCGTAGAGGCGACAAGAAACAGTCGGTGGGGGGCCGGAGCATTTATGAATTCCACACAGATCAAACAACATGCGTGGACAGGTGATAACAAGCAAGGAAAACACAGCATGCGAATCAGGAAATGGTTTAGAGATAGCCAGCACAAGTACGAAGATGCCACAGAAGTGAATGACGAGGACACAACTATCATGAAAAAGATTTACCAGGAAAGTGAAATTGACACCTGAAGACTTTCTGCAACAAACCTGATTCCAACAAGTGAAAAGTGATCACCCTTTGAAAGGAAAGAATCTCCACATATACTGTTACATAACAAGTGCACTTCCACTGACATTTGGTGCTACTTAAATCGGAAGACTGCAAGCTTTCTGGAAAAGCTGAAGTGTGTGACAAAATTTTTGCAAGTATAAGAGTAACTTTGGTTGAACTAAAAATCAACGAACCTACAGAATTTCGTATGACAGACTTGATGTCAGCATCAATTAGTGAAATCTCAGATCTGATCAGTGTGCCTTAGATTAGCAAGGGTTTAAAAGCGAAGTTTGGTCTTAAATGTGTTACTGTAGTTCTTGCCATGTTATCAACATTTTACTCAAACCTCGTTGGCCTGATACTACCGGCAAGCAGTACAGATTTTAGTTACGTTTCATGCTCTAGTCTTTTGTTGTCTAGTCTTCAAATTTTATCTCAAAAGTGCTACAAAGTGCATCTAGTCTTTAACTTGTCCTAGGAAGTGCATGCAATGAATATCATGTTTAATCTTGTCTCTTTAGATCTGACTGGCTGATGTTCATGTCAAACAGTACAGTTTAAACTTGTTTATTGTGTAACCTTGATATTCGATTTGTGAAGATTTTACGTTACATTCTTTGCTCTTAGTTGCAAGGTGGTAAAGAGAATTGCTAAAATAACATATTATACATTGTAAATTTGAGGGGTCAGCAACCTGTTTCAGAAGGGTAAAAAGCATCAACCTGTCCTTTGAACTGAAAAGCTACCACAAGATAATTCAAGCATCACTTAACATACTTGATCGTTTCTTATCTGGGAAAGTAATTGTGTAACTTCAACGTATCTCTTTACATTCAGCCAGTTAGGAACATCACGTTCATTAACTGACTTGTTCATAAATTCTGCATTGTTGTGCCACTGTATACTGATACGAAAAACAAATATTTGCAACAGCCAACTCCGAACAACCAAATATGAACTCAACATTTTTAACCATGGGTAGTGATACAACTGTGAGGTTGCCAGTCTCATTTTACGATGCATGTTAACAGGTTTGGTTATCCATGTCCATTGTTGTGTACATTGTTTATTCAGTATGATTCAAGGTGTATGAGGATGAATATCAGGACACAATAATGTTTTACCAATGTCATTATGATTCTTGGCCCATCTAATCAAACAAAACTGACTCTACTTGGTCCTCAGGGAAAGGACTTATCTCATCCCAAAACTGACTCTACTTAGTCCTCAGGGAAAGGACTTATCACCAAAGTTTTAGGTCTTAAAATTCATTTATTTAGATCTGCAAACTTGTTTAGCTATGATGGCAACATCATCAGAACTATATCTTTCTCCCTTCCCCCATCACATGCACATTCTCATCATCTCACATGGTCACAACTGTTTTAACAAGTCAAATGTAATGATGGACAAATGCACAGTAGACTTGTCCAGGACTTTCATTTTTGACAATGGGGGATGACATTCACAGCTTCTTTGACTTGAACAGGGCAAAAGGGTTTAAAGTAGTACATCTTAACATCAGAAGTCTTCTACAGAAGATAGATCAATTACGAATTATACTTACTGACTCTAATATTGACATCATTACACTGTCTGAAACCTGGCTGTCAGGTAAGATTGATTCGCATCTGGTGCAAATTGATGGATATACTGCATACAGATTAGATAGAGACTCTGAGAAAACAAAAAAGAAGAGAGGGGGAGGTCTCATTACTTATATTAGGAAAGAATCACTCATGGATGTTCACGTCCAGGCAAATGAATGTGCCTCAAACTGTAATATTGAAATACAGTGGTTACGAATTCAGAGGAAAAATGCCAAAAATATATTATTAGGTAACGTCTACAAGGCCCCTACTGGGAAGGCAGAATTAGCTATTGCCTATATGGAAAGCTGTATCAATAAACTCAGAACAGTGAGTGACGAAGTTCTTATAATGGGTGACATGAATATAGACTATCAGAAAAAAACAAACCCTGATTGCAAAAAACTTTTGTTTTTTGCCAAATCAAACTCTCTAGAGCAAATTATCAAAAGCACAACTAGAAATACAAACTCCTCCTCATCACTTTTAGACATTGCTCTAACAAACATGCAGTACATCAAATCATCTGGTGCTTTAGATTCATTTATCAGTGATCACCAACCAATATTTATAGTCAAGAAGAAGGCAAAGATTAGTCACGCTAATCCACAACAGTTTGAAGGCAGAACATATAGAAAGTATGATAAGCAAGAGTTTATGAATAATCTTAATGCCCAGAATTGGAACAGCTTCTATGAAGCCTCTGACCCAAATATAGCATGGGCCTTGATGGAAGACATATTAATCAGTGAAGCTGATAAGCTATGCCCTTTCAAAACATACAAAATACGTAATTGTAGACCTGTGTGGATGACAAATGAACTACTTGAACTAGTAAAGGATAGGGACTATTTCTATAAAAAGGCCAAAAAGACTAAGAATGAGGATGACTGGAATATTGCAAAGTACTATCGCAATTTGACTAACTTCAATATCAGAAAGGCAAAAGCTGAATTTATCAAAACACAACTAACGAACAGTGAAGGTAATAGCTCTAAATTTTGGAGGACCATAAAACAAATTATACCTGGTAGGAAAACTAAAGAAACAAGTCTTGTTCCTGACATAGTCTTGAAAGATGATGATGGTACAGAGATCCAAAAGGAGCAAACAGCTATTTATGTTAATGAATTTTTTAGAAATGTAGGAAATGTTTCTAAACCTAAAACCTCAGACACCACCTCTGTAAAGACCTGCCATGAAAAACAGAAAGATGTGCAACCTGATGAGGATACACCAGTTCACTTTGACTTCAATATGTTACGTCCATCCGAAGTCTTCTCATTAGTTACCTCCATAAATATTTCAAAGTCATCAGGCATTTCAGCGTTAAGTTCTAGACTTTTTAGGGATGCTTTTCAAGCTATTCATGGACAATTGACACACTTATTTAACCTGTCTTTAAGAACAAAGATTTTTCCGGCTCATTGGAAGAAAGCTCTCATAATTCCAATCCCTAAACCTGGTGATCCTACAAAGGTTACAAACTATAGGCCCATTTCATTGCTTCCTCTTCCAGGTAAAATATTAGAGAAGCTTGTTCACTCACAGCTAGTAGATCATCTCGAAAAGCATCACAGTTTTTCTGATCATCAATTCGGTTTCAGGAGACAACGGTCCACTATGCACGCTATATCACAGTTTCTGAATCAGGTTTACACAAACTTCAACAAATCTGCAATAACAGCAGCAGTTTACATAGATTTTCGCAAAGCCTTTGATTGTGTTCAACATTCCACTCTCCTAGGCAAGTTAAGCAGTTTCCATTTAAGTGATAATGCAATCCAGTGGACAACAAGTTATTTATCTGATAGGCAACAGAGGACTTTCATAAATAATACTTACTCTCCATACCTTAGTGTTACACAAGGTGTTCCACAGGGATCTGTCTTGGGTCCGTTATATTACATACTTTATTCAAATGATATAGCGGACAAAATTAAGAACAGTGGATATACTTTCTATGCAGATGATACCGTCCTTTACACTAAGAAAAAGTCATTAGAGTTAGCCAGTAAACAGTTGCAAGAAGATTTGAGCAATCTTACACAGTGGTGTAGGGACAATGATATTTCTGTAAATGCTAACAAAACAAAAGTTATGTTTTTTGGCAGCAAGGTAAAACTCCAAAGTGTTCAATTACCAACGTTTAACATTGAAGGACTAGAGCTACAAAGGGCTACAACCTACACATATCTAGGCATGAAAATTGATGAGCAACTTACTCTCGAAACCCATGCTAACTACATTATTAGAAGAGTCTCAAATAAGATTCATCAGCTTAGGAAAATAAGAATGTTTTTAACAAGAAAGGCAGCTGTTCTCATATATAAGAATATGATATTGCCTATCTTAGAATACGGGGATATCATCCTAAATTCAGTTTCACAAAAAACCAAGAAGAAATTCCAAACGCTTCAGAATAAGGCTTTAAGATGTGCCCTGGGTAAAGAACGGACTGAAAGGTCTGACAAACTGCATGAAGAAGCAAGAATTCAGAAATTAAAAGATAGACGCCAACAACATATGCTCATTCATATGTATCAACTCTCCCGTTTTAAAAACTTTAACTCCTGGAAAAAGCACCATCCGACAGGAACTAGAACTAGATCTAGCAAGAAAAAGCTTGTAACCATCAAAAGGCCCAATAATGAAAAATTTAGGAAAAGTTTCTCATATCAAGGCCCTAAATTATGGAACAGTTTACCAGCTGCCCTCCAAAAGACTCAGGATTATCACTCTTTTAAGTCGCAATTGAAGACCTTCTTAAACCCTACCCCATTTAAGCCCTCATCGAAGACTAAAACAAAGAAAAAACTATACTCAAAACATAGAACAAGATCTCAAGAATAATTTGTAGAGGAAACAATGTGATCATATCATCTTCTCATCCCTCTCTCACCTATTATCACCCTTATATTATCCATTTAGTAGATTAGTGTGTTAACTATGTTAATGTAGTTGCTTACTTAAGTTTAGACAGCATCTGACTGATTTGTATAATTAGTTACAAAATTTTGAAGGTGTAGTATTAGAGTTGTGAGACTGGCAACCACTGGAAGAACGGCTACATATTGTCAAGCCGAAGTGTTGTATGAGTTTTAAATGCAATAAAAAAATTAAAAAAAACATCAGGGAGAACATCTATATTATGTGATTGTTGTATTGTCAGAGTAAAAGAGCAAACCTGTTGGATAACTCGCGGCCATAAAAATTTTAACAGGTAATTGTAATTGTAAGCGGTAACATTCCTCCAGAAAAAGAAATAACTATAAATTGTTCTTAAAAAGTCCCATGATTAGAGGATAAAAAATATGTGAAACGTTACCTTCGGGGGTGCAACATGCAACACCAAAGGTTAAGTTTAAGAATTATATAAGACCAATGTGTAGATGACAGGATATCAACCTTATTACGTATGTCAGTCCCCAATAGTCATCCCATTGGTGATCCTGTATTTGATTTTGAAAGAACTCTTTATTACAGTATCTATAAGACTGCCCTTGAAAGGTAACATATTTGTTCTTGGTAGTAGTATTCTCCAGAGGGGTATGTATCAGGTCATGATCACTGATGTTCTTCCTAGAATATCCAAGCTGTTAGTATAAATTAGGTCGATAAATCTATTTAACCTAGTATTTTTTTACAAATTAATTGCTTTTAATTTGATAGTTGCTCAAAATAGTGTAATAATTTCATATTTTTTGTTATTATTGTCATTGTAGTTTATATCAAAGTCACCTAATACCCCTTCAGTACAAAATACATTCACAATACATTTGATGTGTAATATAATCATCATTTATTATATTGATATATATTATTGGGGACATGCTCGAATTGTAACGGAGGCAATCTAATTAATGAGTTGTCACATGATATTGCGGCGGCAATCATTGTGTATCCAGCCGCCATTAGCCTCACATATTCCCATTGATCCTAAAACTTTGTTGTTAGAAATATTCATCATTTTAACAACTTTCCGGTTAATTACATAGATGATTTTATCTGTATTTTTCAAAGCGAACTTGAATACAATACTGCCTTACATGTACTTGTACATAGTATTGAACACATATGATTTTTGGTCAAGTCTTCCAAATTAATTAGGCCTTCCCAGGAAGTTAAATTTATACTTAGGTATTAAAATTAACAAGAAGGTGGCGCCCCTAAGAGCATATATATGCTCCCTATTTGTTAAGCCAGAAGTAAAGTACCCTGGTCCCCGGGCCACCCGTTGGTCTTGGTAAAAGGGAGAGTAGCAGAATACCACGGGGAACCAGTGTAGAAGTAAAAGGCGCCACCACCCACTCCAAGCGATCAACGAGGTGTAAAGTTGGTGAGCCAGGTAATTCACCAAGCAATATCAGGTGTGACAAACTACATGAATATCTGTTACTTTGCCAAGAGAACAAGGCCAGTGGAACGCCATCTATCAAAGTTAAGACCTTCAGAGGGACACAAACTTGATGAAATTGATTTAAGATTTGTGTAGGAACCCTGTATGAATACAAACAATGTTTTCTATTATAGCACTGTTCCAAATATCTAAAGGCAAACAATCTAAACTATCAGTATGATTCAGATTATCCACAAACAGGCATGCCAGTCACAATTAGCCATTTCCGCAGAAAATCATGAAATTTAAAAAAAACAAAACAATTAAACCCCATTTTCAAGAAAGAAATACACCTATTTTAAATACTAAATACAATACAGTTTCCTCCCAAAATACATTAAGAAATCCATCCTGAAATTTCACAAGTTTTTCATTTTGGTTGTCAAAATGATCTATCACCCCCCCCCCCCTCTATATATACAATATTTTCTACTCGGATCTGGACGAATCTCAGAAATGACTCAAAATATTTCAAAAACCGCGGAATTCCGCGGATCGGTGGAATTCTGGCATGCCTGACAAATGCTTGATTCATCTTTTAAGAAACAAATAAGAACTTGTTGATAAATCAAAATGCACATTGTTTGTTTGTTTGTGGGATTAGTTTAATATCCTGCCAACCCTTTAGGGTTATTCTACCAGACTGCACAAGGTAAAGCTTTTCACCTAGTTTTACACCACAGGGGCGGTGACCGAATCTATGAAATGAGGTGTCTATTTGTAGCAGTGGGACCCAATGCCCTCTTTATAGTGCTGCCACACTGAGATATCATGTCATAGGCCCACACAATACCCCACCCAGTCACATTATGCTGATGCCAGGCCAACCAGTCATGTTTCATGGTTCAAAATGCACGAACAGTTATTGCTCTTTTTATTTTTGTTCCCAAAACAGAATTTATGACATGATAATTTGTGTAAATATAAAACTGTTGATTAGTAAGTTGGGTAAACTTGGGATAAATCGAAAACTCAGGAAGTGGCTGGAGAGTTATCTCGGGAATCGAAAAATTCGCACAAAGCTGAATGGGAAAACATCATCTGAGCAAATGATTGATATCGGCGTTCCTCAAGGGTCGACCGTCGGCCCTTTATTGTTTATCACATATATAAATGATATAATGGAAGAATTGAATAACTCCAATACCAAAATGATACTGTATGCTGATGATGCTGTGGTTTATTGCACGAGCGGTGACATAGAATATATTAATATGTCATTGCAACACTCGATCAATAGAATTGCAAACTGGTGTAACAACAATGGTTTGATAATTAATGAGAATAAATCTAAAGTGTCAGTTTTTGGGACACGGAATATGTTAGGTAGAATTTCATCTCTAAATATCAGCTTAAGTAACAAACAGCTCGAAAGGTGCAGTACATACAGCTATCTGGGAGTTGTTTTTGATGAATGCCTATCAATGAAGCAACATTTCAACAACCAGTGTCGAAAATTCTCACAACGTATTTTCAAACTAACCAAGTTAAAAGACCACATCAATGTCGAAACGTGTAAATTAGTTTATAAACAAACTGTGTTACCAATAATTGAGTATGCAGATATTGTGTTCTCCTTATGTACAAAGCACGACCGTGAGAAGTTACAGCGTATGCAGAATAGAGCTTTAAGAACGGTCCTGGGTATATATAATCCGTTAGACTGTGCCATTGAAGATATACATGCCTATATGTACCATTTCAAAATTAGAAGTAAGAAGGGAGAAACATCTCCTTACTATGATGTACAAAAATCGAGAACATACTACTTGGTTGAATGAGAATAGGAATCGACAAACAAGAAGTGCAGAAAAAATCAAATTCAAAACCAAAGTGAGTAATCTTACTACATATAGTAACAGCCCGTATTATACTGGTGCAAAACTTTGGGACAAACTGCCGAGACATGTTCAAAACTCCCCAGATAAAACCTCCTTCCAGAAAGAAATCGATCGCTTGCAACTACACGGTACGATATAGGTTATGTACTGAGACTCTACTTATCTTAGTGAGTCTCTATTATATTTATGTATTGAATTTGTGAATATGAGATCATGAAACTGTTTATATTACACTACTTTTTACTACCATATAATCACAGTTTTGTCCTATGCTTAACTTAGCTTGGACATGCAATTACTACACTGTATTAATTGTGCCTATACTTTATCTGAACACCTACATGGAAGAACACTTGAAAAGTGATTGTGGTTAATAAAAAAAAAAAAAAAAAAAAAAATATGAAATGCTAAACATAAATTCAGATCTTATAAGCTCTTTTTAATGACAGTCTGAATATCTTTAAACCATTGCTATTTTATGTATGCAAAGTATGCAAAAATAATTGAATTCTACAATCAAATCTGATAATTTGTACATACCAATCATCTATTTAACCTAAATACACTACAGCATGGTATTTTACCATATTTACTAATACCAATGTACAACAGCTTTGTCATGAGTATTGCAACTCACATATTCATAACTCTTTTTCAAAGTTCAACATAGACAATTTTAACAATGTGAACAAGTCATCACTCATACAAAATAGGAAGAACTTTCTCTGCTACTGGTTCTTGGCTGGCACACCAATAACTTGTGGCTGGTATCCTGTAGCCAAGATAATTACTGATCCGCTAATCGACCTATAACTGCACCAAACTCCAAAGGTACTCTTGAACCTTGGTCTGGATATGAAGAGAAGGGATCCAGACTAGTACCCAGCTTGTGACTACCTTTTTATACATGTTCATAGAAGGGCCCAGACTAGTGACCAGCGAGGGGGAGATCTAGGTGGTTGCCATCTTGTGCATGCTTTATTATATACATTTTAGAGGAGGGCCCAGACTATTAACCATCTAGCATATATGCTTTATCGTACTTTTGTAGTGGATGGCTCAGACTAGTAAACAGCTTACATTAAGATACATTCATTGTAATGTTAAATGCTGTACATAAAATGTCATAACAATGAATCGGTTAATCCCTGCTTAAAGCAGAGACAGGAATTGATCAATGTACATTCCATCGTATGGGTATTACAATGTAACACAGATTAGAACCAGGTGGGGCTACTCTTTTTCCCCTGGTAGATGGTGAAGGTATTTTGTTATTCCCTGACCCTTCCTTGCAAGGGTAACTTGTAGATAATGAACGCTGAGTTAAGCCAGATGACTGTGTTTGAAGGTGTTATTGTGTATTGCAATGTTGACTTACATAATGTCCCCCATCTGTCAAGCGATAAACTCCGAGGTTTTAAATAATTCAATGACAATAGAGACGCTCTATAAGCTAATGTTCATTCAATACTTGAGGCATTATCTATTCTTGCTTATTTCTTTCATGTTATGTGTAACAACTATACACTTTCCAAATAACATGTTACAAAATTATTCAAGAAGTCTCACCGTCTCTCTAACATTAAAATCCACTATGAATCTTAATTTTGACAATTCTCCTACATTCCCGTCCAGCAACTGATCTTCATCATTTTGTTGTCCAGGTGACTTAAGGCCACATTCCACTGTGTGGTGTTTTACTAGCGGTGGGGGTGTTATTTGCGGCGTTCATGACCACCACAAGCAAAAACAGGGACCGCAAGGTGTAATATAGGTGTTTGCTTGTGGTGTTACTTGCGGTGGCCCTTGTGGTGGCTCACCACAAGAGGAAATATAAAGGTTTTCTATGGCTTGCTTGTGGTGGCAGAAACCAACATGTTCGTTTATGTAATCCAAATTGCTTGCGGTGGCTTAAAATATAATCGCTAGTGGTCATCCACCGCATAGTGGAATATGGGCTTTAGTTTCAGTTATCTAAAAATACAATCTGGACGTTTGGATTTTCCTTGTTAGTCTTGAATCATGGTCACAAAACAAGACAATGTTGGGGTTTTCTGTATTAGTTCACTTTTGTCAAAAATATTAAGCAACTGAAATCGGGCTGCTTGGCCTTGTGTCCTCATTACTCAGCACCACTAGTGGTTGTGCTAGGCATCAGGGCATCTGATTTTTCGAGCTTTGTTCAACATGTCAACAGAAGTATTCTTACACAAGTCGGCAATGCAAAGCTTTCAGGCATTCATTTGATGCTACTTCAACAAGTTCAAGGTTAACCTGCCCCGGTAATTTAATTTGAGCCTCCTTGTATGTAAGGGGTGCCAAGTGAACACGCTGAAAACCAGTCTGTTCAACCTTTATAGTGTACACACAATTTGCCTTCAAGTGTACTTCTTAAAATTTCAGGACTACATAGGAAAATGAACTTTTTCTGTAATGCTGGGCAGGAACTACTTTAGACAAGGTCTTCTGCTCGGTCTCATCTTCTATAGAAACCTCAAGATGACTTTGGGGATTGTTTGGATGTCTAACAGCGAGTGAAATTTCACTGAGCACTAAACCCTCATTTACTCTGACAGTGACTGCGCTGTACATAGTGTTGCGCTTGTTCAGGGGAGAATATTCTATGATGTATTCTGCTCTGTGTTCAGGCTCCAGATAGACCCAAAACTGCCGCGTAACTCTTCTTCTAAATTCAAGACTGGAACCAGGTATCTGAGCAAATTCCAGTAAATTGTACTTTCCTTCTTGGTTCAGTATTTCGGTTGGAAAAACTGTATTCAGAATATCTGTAGGCAGCATGGCTTTGAATTGTATCAGTTTAATGCAGTCACCCAATACCATCTTTTTGTTTTCAGCAGAAGCCTCCATTTCCAGCCGCTCACACTCAGCTGCAGCCCATTTCATACATGCCTCAAAGAGCTTAACCTCAGATATCAAAATGCCATATATCTTATTTCCTGGGTCATCATACAATCTGTTGAGTTTTAACACAGACCGAAGGACAAATTGACTGAGTTCTAAAAACTGAGGAGAGTCCAATGCTGAAGCTACATCTTTGACACTGCCTCTAAAAAATGTCTTGCAACCTTCAGATAGTTTCTCATCTGGATAATCTAATGTGGATGTATAAACCTGCCAGATGTTTTCTGGTTTCAGATTTTCTAGGAGAATTTTCCTGCAGGCATCTTCAAGTGGTGGCAATATGTACTTTTTTGAGGCATACAGTGAAGATAATGCAGTGTCTGGTTCAACATCCAAGTGTTCATAGTAGCAGTACCTGAAAAATATAGAATAAAGAAGAAATGCAATATACTTTCTAAATCTCAAATTTTTACATGTCTTTTGCATGAACGACATTGAGGGGAATTTTGCAAGTACATACATGTCACATGGTATGTACAGGTAGTTGGGTGAGTTTTGTGTTTAATACAAAAATTCACTTTTTGTTTTGAGGAGTCTCAGTTGCCTCCTTTGGTTTATGAAATTAGGTTATTGTCTGGTAACAAGTAAAAGAAAAAGAAAATGACCATTACATTTTGAAAATTAACTGCATGAAAGTAGAGAAAATGGAAATCAGGGAAAAACTGGAAGACTTTTATCCCTGGATTAATTCAACAAGCAACAGCAGGTGTGACAAACTATATGAATTTCTGTTACTTTGCCAAAAGAACAAAGGCCAGTCTAAACTATCTATCGTAGTGAAAGGTCCTAACCTGATATACTGATTTCCTTTAATTACCATATTCCAACAGATTTTTTCATCAAAAACGTCCATGTTTGGGACCTTAAAGAAGAAATGTAAGTTTCATACTGCATATTCTGATTAAGACTATGGTAGACTAATGCTTATATTCTATATCCTGATTTACAGTTTGACTTACAAAAACCTTTTGGTTCTAATTCATTTTTCAAATCAGATTTAATTCATGACTTTAATATTTAAGACTAGAAAAATGTCAGATTTAAGACCTTATGAATAATATAAACTTGTTGAAATTAATTCAAGACTTTCTATGATTTGTGTGGGGCAGTTCACCGTCTGGTCAATCACACAATGTTCTTTCCAGACTGAGATTTGTTTGGGAACCGTATACAAATACAAATAGTGTCTTCCATTGCAGCAGTGTTCCAACTATCTAACGGCAATTGATCCAAACTATGATTCAGATTGTGCAAAAATGTTTGATTCACCTTCTATTACACAAATAAGGACTTTCATATAAAGCAAAATACACAAACATATTTTGCTATTTACTTTTTATTTTTGTTGTTGCAAACACTTTCAACTACATCAGTATGCGGCAATTATATCTTGCATATATAAACCATCACTATGATATGAAATGTTGCAGAAATAGAATTCATCAATTCTACAATGAAATATTAGGTATATACCAATCAGCTATTTAAACTGAAATACAGGATGGTATTTTACCATATTTATTAATACCAATGATTGACAGCTTTGTCATAAAGAGTGTTACAGCTCCCATCCTAATAAACATTCAACATGGAGGATTTTATCAATGTTAACAACAAGATGCCCACCCTTTTTCAGAAATCAAAATAAGACCTAAATAAGACCTTTATAATACCATGTCGGGTACCAAAATATGACCTTTCCAAGAAGAATTTTTTTGACCTATCTAAATATTTAAATACATTCTACCGGAAAAAAAGTAAACATTGAAATGACAGGAGGAAAAACTATATCTTGTAATAAATTGAGGTTGACCAAAAAAAGACCTTTCTAAGACCTCTGGACCTAAAATAAGACCTTTCTAATAGCCTTATGAATGGCAAAATAAAAATAAGACCTTGTGAGACCTTATAATACCTGCGTTGGGACCCTGAACAAGTTATTACTCACAAAATATGAAGAACTTTCTCTGCCACTAATTTCCAGGTCATTCTAAAAACCTATAGCCGGTATCCATTGGCCAAGATATTTACCCAATACACTGTATAATGTTGTTAGCAATGAATTGGTGAATACCTGCTTAAACAGGGTGCCCACGCTTTTTCAGAAATCAAAATATGACCTAAATAAGACCTTTATAATACCTTGTCGGTTACCAAAATAAGACCTTTTCAAGACATTTTTAGAAAGATTTTGACCTATTCAAACATTTATACATTCTACCAAAAAAAAACTATATCTTGTAATAGATTGAGATTGACCAAAAATAAGACCTTTCTAAGACCTCTGGACCTAAAATGAGACCTTTCTAATAGCCTTATAAATGGCAAAACCAAAATAAGACCTTTTAAGACCTTATAAGACCTGCGTGGGCATCCTGTTAAAAGGGGGACAGAAATCTAATCTAATCATCTAATCAATCTAATTCATCTTATCATCTAAAAAGTAATAAACTCATGTGACTATACAGACACTCAATAAGCTAATGTTCATTCAATACTTTAGGCATTATCTTTTCATCCTTATCTCTTTCAACATTTACTGCATGTTCTATGTAAGAAGAATATATGCTTAACGAATGGCTGGTCGCAAGATTTTTCGAGAAGCTTCACTGTCTATCTGACAATAAACTCCACTATGAATCTTAATTTTGACGAAGGCTCGACAATTCTCTTCCATAGTTTCCCACCCAGCAACCAATCCTCATTATTTGGTTGCCGAGCTGTAGTCTTATTTATCTGAAACTATAAGCTAGATTTTATATTTTCCTTGCTAGAAATTGTGGTCACAAAACAGATAATTTTGGGGGTTTCTGAATTAGTTCACCATTGTCGGAAAATAGTAAGTGACTGAAATTTCAGTTATTGTCCATCGGGCAGCTTGACCTTGTGTTCTTACTGCTCAGCAACATTTGCAGTAGTTCTAGGCTTCAGGGCATCTGATCTTTTGAGCCCTTTTCATCATGTCAACAGAATTTCACACAAGTCGGCATTTCAAAGCTACGAGGCATTGATTAGATGCTACTTCAACAAGTTCAAGGTTAACCTGGCTTGGTGATTTTGTGTGAGGTTTTTTTGACGGTGTACTAACAGAAGGCCTTGAGAGAACTCGCTGACAACCGGTCTGTTCAACCTTTATAGTGTACACACAATTTGCCTTCAAGTGTACATCTTCAAAATCCAGGATCATCGAGGAATGCCTTTCTTCGCTGTTATGACGTGCTGGCACTACTTTTGACAAGGTTTTTCGCTCTGTCTTATCTTCTATAAAGACCTCAAAATGACTTTGGGGATTGTCCATGAGACTAACTCTGAGTAGAAGTGCACTGAGAAATAAACCTTCATTTGCTTTGACAGTGACAGTGCTGTAAGGAGTGTTGCGCTTGTTCAGGTGAGAATATTCTGTAATATATCCAGCACTGTGTTCAGGTACGATATACACAATAAAGCATCCTTTACCATTTCTTCCAGTTCTAGGGCTAGGTAACTGAGCAAATTCCAATAAATTGTACTTTTCTTCGTGAGTCAGGATTCCTGTTGGAAAAACTGTACTCAGAATATCTGTAGGCAGCATGGCTTTAAATCGTATCAGTTTAACACAGTTACCCAATACCATCTTTTTGTTTTCACCACAAGGCTCAATTTCCTGCCGCTCACACTCAGCTGCAGCCCATTTCATACATGCCTTGAAGAGTTTGATCTCAGAAATCAAAATTCCATTTATCTTCTTTCCTTGGTCATCAAATAAGCTGTTGAGTTTTAACAGAGAGCAAAGGACGAATTGACTGACTTCTAAAAAGTGAGGAGAGTCCAGCGCTGATGCCACATCTTTAACACTGCCCCCAAAAAACATCTTGCAACCCTCAGACAGTTTCTCATCCGGTTCATTGAAGGTAGATAAATACACCTGCCAGATGTTTTCTGATTTTAGATTTTCTAGGATAATTTTTCTGCAGGCATCTTCAAGTGGCAGTAATATATACTTCTTAGAAGCATACAGTGTAGGTAAAGCTGTGTCAGGTTCAACATCCAAGTGTTCATAGTAGCAGTACCTGAAATACAGAATACAAAAAAAATGCAATACACTTTCTGAATCTCATATTTTTACATAACTTTTGATTGAATGACACCAAGGGTAATTTTGCAGGTACACATATGGTACATGGCATGTACATAATTATAGTCGGGTGAGTTTTTGTCAAAAACAAAATTCATGTTTAGAAGCTTTTCTTATTCTTTATATGATTTCAGTTCATGTCCATGTTAAGTCAACAAGGGACTCTCCCACTTTGTCTTAGATTTTCTTTGAACCCCTCAAAATATCTTCCTAAACATGTTCAGGGAACATACTAAAAAACAGAAAGTTAAATTCCAAATTCCACAAATTTTTAACAATATTCTAACTTTTGTGAGCCGAGCTCGCACCAAATTTTGCAACTGAATTGGAGCCCTTCAATCTGATGCCAACTCTGGGCCCCATTAACAAATTTACAGTTAGAACCTTAGAATCTTTGGTATGTTAAGTTCTATAGGTACCATTCAAGGATATATCAAAGTTTGTTATGCTAGATTTTATTGAGAAGAATGGTATGTGCATGAGAAAAGAAAGAAATATGCATAAAGTAGAAAATGGCAATGTTTTGGACCTCACAGAAATGGGAGTTTTGATCCTGTGCCTCTGATACTTCTCAGTATTAAGACCCTAATGGACTTTGCATTGCTAGAATTTGGATACATGAGATTAAGTATGTTTGGAGATATCAGTTGTTAAACATGAAAAGTGCAAAAAAACTAATTTTCAGATACAAAAATGCTGATTTAGTGGCTGGCTTCAACATTTGTCAAACTCTGGCTTATGAGACCACAAGCATAACTATAAGCATAACTACAACCGTAACCGCAAGCATAACCATAAGCATAACTACAACCATAACCACAACCACAACCATAACCTAAAATGTCAACGGTTTTCATCACATAGGGGCTATTCTCAGGACACCTTCTCAGTTGAAAAAAAACCAGTTGTTTTTACTTTAATCGTCCCTATGATGTTCCTCTTTTAATTAAAGATTAAGCGAGTATCATTCAAATACCAAAAAACCTAGATCCTTTAGAAAATATATGGTTTGCCTATACTGAAGCTGCAAAATGTATAGAAAAAATAGTTGTAATATGAAAGTTGACCCAAAATACACATGGTAAATTATTTGCCAATTATATGCGTTCATTCCAGAGGCCTATAGGTCTTATTAAAAGGTGTTTAGCAGTTTTTTTTAACTCTAGCCCACTTTAAACATGTTGCAGGGTAATCTTTAGAAGCATTCACTTTATTCTTTTTTTGCACAATGAACAAATAGAGTCAATGCATAGAATTACCAACGTTCTTCTTCTAACATGAAATAAAATAAACATTTTACTACTTTCTGTTGAGGACGATCCTTAGAAATGTAATATAAAACAAAGTTAATTGGTTATTGGGAATCAAATCATATAGAAAGCTTGGTAATGTATGTTAAATGATTGGTTATATAAGTCACCAGTTTCTCAATATTTTCATGTCTTGTGGAACACTATGAATACATTGGCTAAGTTTGTTCTTATTGCTCACAGAACCACTGATGGCTCTTACTATCTTCACTACTAATTCTAGAGGTGGTTAACATGACAGTATCCTAAAACCTTAGCTCTGGGGAAAAAAGATCACACAGAACAGATGCTAGCTGGTCTGTGTACTCCCCCTCCTGTCCACAGCCTAACTGCTTGCTCCCTCAGACTGATCAAGTCTATAATTAGGTATCACTTTGGTCAGTGGCTTAATCGTCTGTGAGGTGCTAAATGCCCTTTACATTTATACTCGCATATTTATTCAAATATACCACACATAACCTCTAAACTGGTCACAATGCCCTATTCTGGAGTTTGAGCTCTGAAAAGGAACAATCATCCCTTTGATCAGTTTGTTTTTTCCCTGTATATATTCTAACGCTTTTAAGACCCAATCCCCTTTTTACATGTAATACACAGTGATAATTTACTATATCCTTGACCCCCCCCCCCCAGACCCCATTGATGCATGTTATAAATGGATGGCCCCATATTGTGGCAACAGTGCCCATGGATTCAGCATATCTCAAAGTTCAAAGTACCTCCTGGGCTACCTTAAAGGAAAGCTTGCACATTTTTTTTATTTCATCACACCTTTGTACTATAACAATGTTTCGAATTGTTGAAAAGCAAAATGCCAAGATATTAAAATATATTATGCAGGAAGGACAATTAAATTTGGGAGACAGAGAAGAAAAACGATGGATGCAACGACTCTCATCCATTGTCCCCAAGGGTCTGAATCTAATAGACTAATCCATGTCTCCGCCATATTGACCTACTCCGTTAAAAATTTGGGAATTCCCTAAATTGTAGGCTTATCAGTACTCCCCGTGAATACCAGTGAACTGGGCCCCAAGGTGAACTAGGCTCCAGGTAAACTGGGCCCCTAGGTGGACTGGGCCCCTCCAGACACAAGTGAACTGGGCCCCAAGGTGAACTGGGCCCCCAGGTGAACTAGGCTCCAGGTAAACTGGGCCCCTAGGTGGACTGGGCCCCTCCAGACACAAGTGAACTGGGCCCCAAGGTGAACTGGGCCCCAAGGTGATCTAGAACCCAGGTGAAATGGGCCCCATAATTTGTTAAATAACTGAATTATTAAAGATATCGACATCCAAAAAGAAAAAGAGTGAAAAAAAAGTAATAACGGATTTCTCTGCTTTCATTTTTTGAACACATTAAAAACGTTCTTCCCAAGGGAATACCAAGGGAAGGATGTCTCAAAATTTTGATTTATGTTTCTTTTAATTTGTGTGTGATGAAATGCGTAAAATATTTGATAACAATAATTGATATTTTTGTCTTCTTTGAATAAAAAAAAACATAACTAGGACCTAAATCAAAATTTCAAGACACAGATCTCAGGAGAACAATGTTTTTAACATACTTGAGACATTTCATAATAATTAAGTCATAATCAAATAAGAAATCCATGTTAAAATAATAAAAAATGAAAAATACTAATTTAATATGTCAAGTCCTGTTTCCCACTAATGTTTCTATGACTTAAGCCCTATATGATCGTTAATACTAGAAAAATTCATTTTCCTCTAAATGTTCTATCATAACTTGATTTCCTATCCATTTCACTCAGGGGCCCAGTTCACTTAGGGGCCCAATTCACTCAGGGGGCCCAGTTCACCTAGGGGCCCAGATCACCTGGGGCCCAGATCACTTCAGGGCCCAGTTCACCTGTAACCCTCCCCGTACTACGTCATTACAATGGGAATTCCCTTTCAGAATAACTTGGGAATCCCAGGCTATTGAATGCATTAATTTTATTTGAGTAAAGGATAGAATTATTGATAGCCTGTATGGGGCCTAACATAAATATTTTATTGTCAACCTCAATTTCCCTTCTCAACATTAATGTTTTGAGAGCTGGGAATTCCCTTTTACCAAAATATGGGGATTCCCAATTAATAACATTATGACGTCACAAATATGGGGATTCCCTTAAAAATACTTAAATTAGACTAAATCTAAAAGTCTCATAAATCTGTCTACACTTGGAGTATCTTAATGAAATCTTCAGCATTATTAGTTTTTGATAGAATCACCATGCTCAAAACAATCATCTATCATTATGTGCAAGCTTTCCTTTAAGAAATACATCACAAAGAGGCTGTTTTAAGGTAAACCGTTTTTAAAGTTTTAATTTTCCCTAAGATACTCTATTTATAAAGGCTCTACATACATTTCCAGCAAGACCCTAGCAAGGCACATATCTGTTATGGTTGACAAGTCTGGAATTTAATCCAACTACATAAAATACAATGTAATGAACATGGCTTCATCACAATTACACAAACGGGTAAATGTTTCATTTAAAACAAAGCATTTACTGTGGCCCTAACATCTATCCCAATACTCAGGTTTCCTTGTATATTTGTTCACAGCAAAGCGCAGTCTATTTGATTTTGCTTTCTCTATACACACAAATTTCGAATGTGTTAGAGCCTGCCAGTTCCTAGCTTGCATAAAACACCTAAGGCCCTACATTAATAGTTGAGGCTTTACAGGAGGAGGCCTTAAAATATATTGATAATGGAATGTACAATAACATGGAGGTTGCCCAAACATATAAATTATATAATGCGCAACCGTTGAAATTACGATGGGGAGAACATATATCATGTGCTTTTTGTATCGTCAGAGTAGAAGAGCTAACCTGTTGGATAACTCATGACCATCAACAAATGAGTTGTTCCTAAAAAGTCCTATGATTAGAGGATCCAAAATATTTCAAAAGTTACCATCGGAGGTGCAACATGCAACACCAAAGGTTAAGTTTAAGAATTATATAAGACCAATGTGTAGGTGACAGGATGTTGACCCTATTATTATGTCAATGATTGGAATTTGACTAAGGTGATCTCTCCCATTTGTTCTTTTTTTTTTCAATCCAACTTCACATCCACTAGGTACGTATTCTTCTAGTCAGCAAATAACATTAATGGGATTACATTGAGATGAACAAGATGAAATTGCTCATTGTACCTCTCATTAGTATCTGTATATACTTTGTTACACTACTGGAAGGACATGCCTGTACATGAAGAAGTAATAAAATAGATTTAAAAAAAAAAATACCTGTAGATGATATTTGTCCCTGACAGGGGTCAGTTTTCCTTGACATTTTTCAAAATTTCAGTTTTCCCTGACCCTACAGAACCCTAACCCAGAGCCCAGAAATGACATGTAAAGCCTCCCCCTGGATCCTTTCTGTGGTAGTTTAACGTCTGGCCAACCACAGAGGGTTGGGGCGTAGGAGCCAAGGAAGGGTACAGCTCATAGTAGTGTGGGTTACGAAGTACAGCATGGTGAAAGGGTGAAAGAACAGTGTGAATGAAAAGAACATAATAAAAATATGTACAAAAAATACATCCTGAGACCTAAATTCTTTTACAGTTTGTTTCAACAAATATTTCTTTTAGAATCTTTCATAAAACATAGTCCATCATGGACAATTTAAGTCATGTTTTGCCATTCCTGGAAATTAGCCTCACAATCCTTTTATGTTTGGGAGCATTATTTTAAGTTGTTTTATCAATTTTTTTCCAGAGATTTCCATAGTATCTCTAGAATACTCTCATTTCGATGACTAATGCACCACTGGAAATATGTAATGGAACCTTTTTCAGGGTAATTCAGGGTATTTGGGAGGTAATTATTTCACCATTGTTAGGGAAATGAGAAATTATTTTGTGTAAAATATTTTGCATGTTTCATATTCTTTCCATTTATTTTCCCTAAATATCATTCCACATATGGCTGGATGATCTCGATGTCAAATTGAGAGCAATAAAAGAATAAAAAAACAAAAACAAAAACACTTCATTGTTTTTTCAGTATTCCAACTATTTAGGGAAGCAAACCATCAACCCCTAAGCTATTGCAGTTAATAAATTTGTAATTACTACCAAACTGTATCTCTTTAAAAGGATATGGAAGATTTAGAGGATTTCTATCATTATGAAGTAGCTGTTGTTAAACAATATAAACTCAGCTCATAAAAGTTATATTTTAAAATGTTTATGGTTGCCTGCGTGGGTCCTCATCCATATGTTACTTTGCTGTACTCTTAGTTGTCTGAAAAAATAACCTAGGTTTTGTATTTTCCTTGCTGGTATTAAGGTCATAAAACACAAGGTCACAGGGGGAAGGATGGAAGAAAAAGATCGGTTAGAAAACCGAAAATATCTGGGTTATTCGTCTTCTTTTTCTATTTATGGTGGGACATTGCTGAATGAGATATGCGACTATGAAGACGAATTATTGAGCGAAGTATTGATTGAATTAAACAAAAAGATGCACATGTCACCACGCCGCCATCATCCTCTATTATCGTTCACCCACTCGCTGAGCTTACTAACCTTGTTCTCAATGTCGATCGAACATATCAACATAATTCTTCACTTTATATCGACCCTGACCGCCTCTGAATATCAATAATCCATAATATATACTCCATATTGGTTGTCAATGTCGATTTAAGGCGTACAAGGTGTTCAATCACTGAGGACAGCTACACGTGTTTTGACCGGACCCCCGCCATCTTGGTGTCTGCCTGAAGTAGGGGGACAATGTCATTGCGCGAGATGTGCTTTGCCCGGAAGGGATTGCGCATGAAACATAGTCCGGAAAGAAACGCGATTTTCTTGGTTTATATCGATATATGGCTTCCTAACACATCGGCATCATCAATAAAAGATCGACATGAACCTTTATAGTGCGTTAAGTCAACTGAAACGCACGCAAAATAGGCGAATTAGGCCTGCAATCCCGGCCGACTTTGCGATCGGACACCGGAGCCCGCCTTGCTTGGCGTCATCATGCTCATTAACATAATTCATTCCACACTACATGGCACATCCCGAACTCTATAGGCCTTTGAATGCTGGGGCGTCAATGTCATACAGTTTGAGCACTGTCATTCTCCCTCCCGATTTCTGCCAATGCTTTGTCAATGGTCAATTTCTGGTATAGACTTCTCATAGGCACAGTATTACAACCGGTTGTAAGTCTAAATTTGTCATCTTGTTGCCGCTGGTGGCGGTATCGTTCAATGGCATTTCCCGCCTAAATGACCAAGTCAACTCCTCTGGGTGAGATACGATTTGATCAGTGATATTTCAATAATGACTGGATGATACAGCGAGCCTGGATAATAAGATAATGATGAAATGCAATGATAATGCATCGATAATGCACTGGACTGATTGCACCACATTTCCTGGACTGATCGCGCCACCTCAATGGACCAATTGTATCATAATTTCTGTTCCTTTCAATTAAATCCACTCTTTCTCATTTTCCCTGAACAGCAATGGCAGATCTCCTGGGCTCCCCTTTCTTTCTCTCGCCTTCTGGCCACCTTTAAGAATTTAGAAAAAAAAAAGTTATTCCGGTTGGCTATGGTTGAATTGGGGAGTAGGTGGATATGGCTCAATGGGGTGTAAAGGTTATGAAAAATGTCTACATATCATTTCATGTCTTTTGATTTTACAGTATCTTCATAATCAACTAAATGAAAAAGATAGTATACTATTTTAGTATTGCATCATTCTAGGAGAGGGGTGATCAGTCCTTCCAAGAGATACAATTGGTCCACAGAGGTGGTGCAATCGACTACTGAATGGACACCTCTGCTCAGAGAGTGATCATTGTACTGTAGCGACCACTTGGTCCAGCTCAAGCCAGTTGTATTCCATCAGCAAAAAACGCTGAACTATTTTTAGCTCGCAGCGCACAGAGGTCTTATACTGCAAAGAAATAGCGAATGACCTACATACAGCAGTCTACAACATTAGCCACAGCCCAGTAAAATTATAGCTGAGCCAATGGAAAATTTAATAAAATTTAATAAAATTTTGAAGGCTCATATGCTGCTGGGCAAGTTTTTCTTTTTTTTAAAAAATCTTGTTTAAGGCTTCAAATATGGATGATTTTATAAGAGATTTCATCCAAAGTAATGTGATGTTTTAATCAGACAAAAGACAGGTTCAATGTTTCGACTTGAAACACTTTTATCCTGTGAAAATTGAATATATACACATATGTATACATAAGTCAATAGGAATAGCCCTATGAAGAAGTAGGGCTGTGAATAAAATAAAACCTAAAAATAGGGAGAGACGGATGGGTAAGATCAGAGTTTATGGTGTTGCCTCTTGTAAGTCTCAATCTGGGATGGTGGCAACGAAGCTGTCGGAAGTGATGTCTGTGTGCCTCTTTTGCACCCATCAGACACAAGACAGGTTAAACGTTTGGACTTAAAACACTTTTATCGTGTGTAGATTTAACATACATACATATACGTTAGTCAATGTGAATGGCTAAGAATTGTGTAAAGGAAAATGGGAATTGAACTAGCGAGTCTCTCTGGTATTTAAGAGGTAATGACACCACTAGGTACTGTGAGCCATGAGATGGGCCTGTGGGGCACCTCGTAGACGCACTCCTGTGCAGCTGACTGTAGTAGGGAGGGCACAGTAACCTGGCAGGCACAAGAGATTTGTTGCTTTACTCTTATTTGTCTGAAAATATAACCTAGGTTTTGTATTTTCCTTATTATTATGGTCACATAATGATGGGATTTCCATATCAGTTCACTTTTGTCAGGAAGTACGAAGAGTGACAGAAATGTCTGTGATTCTCCATTGTGCAACTTGACTTTGGTCTAGTTGCCAGTCAGCAGTTTAGGTTGTCCAGATGTCCAGTGCTTGATATCTGACTTGTTGAGTCCTGTTAACCATGTCAACAGAAGTAGTCTTATACAAGTCTTATAAATGTCAGGGATTGATTATATTTGACTTCAATAAATTCAAGGTTAACCTGGCCTGGTAATTTCATACCCGCTGTTTTTGACTTTGAACCACGAAAGGGATTAATGAGAACTCGCTGAAAACCGGTCTGTTCAACCTTTATAGTGTACACACAATTTGCCTTCAAGTGTACTTCTTCAAAAGATAGGAGAACAAGAGAAAACCTATCTCTCCTGTCATAATGCACTGGCACTACCTTAGACAAGGTTTTTCCCTCAGTCTCATTTTCTACACAAACTTCAAGATGACTTGCAGGATTTTCTGTTGGAGCAACTACCAGTTTTATTCCATTGAGCAATAAACCCTCATTTACTTTGACAGTGACAGTGCTGTACATAGTGTTGAGCTTGTTCACAGAAGAATATTCTATGGTATGTCCTGCACTGTGTTCAGCCGAGAAATACACTTTAAACCATCCTGTAACTCTAGATTCAGGACTGGAACTAGATATCTGAGCAAATTCCAGTAAATTGTACTTTTCCTCTTGGTTCAGTATTCCAGTTGGAAAAACTGTATTCAGAATATCTGTAGGCAGCATGGCTTTAAATTGGATCAGTTTAATGCAGTCACCCAATACCATCCTTTTGTTTTCAGCAGAAGGCTCAATTTCCTGCCGCTCACACTCAGCTGTAGCCCATTTCATAAATGCCTTGAAAAGTTTAACTTCAGATATCAAAATTCTATATACCTTGTCTCCTTGGTTATGAAATAAGCTGTTGAGTTTTAACAGAGAGCAAAGGACGAATTGACTGAGTTCTAAAAAGTGAGGAGAGTCCAGCGCTGATGCAACATCTGTGACACTGCTCCCAAAAAACGTCTTGCAACCTTCAGCTAGTTCCTCATCAGGTTCATTGAAGGTAGATGAATACACCTGCCAGATGTTTTCTGGTTTTAGATTTTCTAGCAGAGCTTTTCTGCAGGCATCTTCAAGTGGTGGCAATATATACTTTTTGGAAGCATACAGTGTAGCTAACGCCATGTCTTGTTCAACATCCAAGTGCTCATAGTAGCAGTACCTGAAAATATAGAATACAGAAAATGCTAAAAAGTTTCTAAATCATACAAACATACTTTCGTAATCTCAAGGTTTGTGCATAACTTCTGTGGGAATGACATCATGGAGAATTTCACTAGTACATACATGCAGTGTCCGAAATAAAGAGTGCACCCTGCACTGAGGTGGCCACTTTGGCTGCTGGGTGCATGATTTTCAAAGTGTGCACCCGGCAGATGAACACAATTTTAAATATTTAGCCCTATATCACTGAGGGTGCACAGAAAGGCTACCAGGTGCATACTTTTCAGAGCTATGCACCTGTCGGGTGCACTTATTTAAACCTTAATTTCGGACACTGACATGGTGTGTATATATAGTTCAGTAAGCTTCAGTAAATCAATAATTGATGTTTCGAGACTTCCTTAATCTTTATGTAATAATACCAAATCATTAATATCATTACATGACATAACAATCATAATTATATCAAAAAGAAAAAGAAAGTAACAGATTTGTGATTAAAATAAGTATCAAGTATCAAAGGATCTAATGGCAGAAAACATCTGATTGGTCACTCGTTGTGCTGTCTCATAATTATCTAGTGATTGTACATATCCTATGACATGGTTCTCATGCTTTTTTTGAAATCCATGTAAGACCTTTTTATGACCCATTTGAAACCAATTGTCAGAAAATTTTAGCCATCTCAACAGGAAAATGTTGTGCTGAAGTTTGATGTACAACTAGAGGGCTACCGGAAATAAGCCACTTAGGCTGAGTAGTCCCTAATAAAAAGAACTCCTAATGAAAAAGAAAAAGAAAAAATAAAGAAAAAACAAAAACGCAACAACTTTGAATTCATTTGTGTGATTTATATATCTCTGTGAAATAATAATGGTAAACTATTATGTAAGGTCTTATTGTAACACAGTGTAAACTCTGTTAGTTTACACGTAGTCCTTTGTCTCACCCTTGACCTAAAATCTAACCCCTATGCCCCCTGACAAAGGGTCGAGTGGGGAAATAAATGATTTTCCAGACCACGCCACTAGTGTACAACTCTGTCAAAGTGCTGGTCAGACAAGCCTTAGGTTATTTTCTCTTTGAGTGTATATAAATTGGTCTCGTTAAACTTCATACAACATTTTATACACACAAAGTTGAAGAATGCGATAATAATAGTTGCACAGTACTAAGCTTGATCTTTCCATTGATGTGTGAGTCATAACTGTGAACGTAAGCCTTGTATTTAATAAGCATTTTCTATATTAAAAGGTTTGATGTCATTTTAACCAATGGGAAGGGTTCCCATCGGCCTCATCAGTATTATATAATGGCCACCCACCAATCAGGTTATAAAACTACAAGTTGTTCAGGGGTGCCCTGGCTGGGCCCATGATATAAAGGGGTAAATGAGTAAGTCTGAAACAGGTCTGTTCTCTTTGGTGGCTAGGTGAAGACTGACTTTATTCACACATGGATCTAAAAGGGTGGGGTTACATGGCAGAGGGGTGTGAATTACAACCTAAATATAGATGCATGAAAGGAGAGGGACTGCATGGCCAACTGTGTGTACAGAGGGGTGTGTAATTACAACCATTCACAGGTGGAACCCTAAACTGCCTATTTTAGTCCCCTGCCACTAACCCTATACTTTGTAGATTCACCTACATAACTGCACATTCAATGAAACCATTCTATTAAGTTCAAGTTCTAAGATAAGTCATCATTTAATAATAATACATATAGCAATACTATTCAAACTACATGGGAACACACAAGGAAAGATATGAAATCTTTACAAGGTGTTGTGCTCCACTCATCCAAACATGTTGGTTTGTTTTAGCCTACCTCCACTGAAGGGTGACAGGTGGGCGAGGTTTGGCACAGACTCTATTGCATGCATGTTGGCAGCAGGAGTCTGGACACTAAAGCCCCGTACCCACTAGGCGACTGGCCGTCGTCGGCGCCGACGTCGGGACGGCCGTCGGCGCCGACCGTCGTCGTCGGCGTAAAATTATTAAACATGTTTAATAAGGATCGGTGTCATCGGCGCCGACGGTCGGCACAGCCGTCGGTGCCGACCGTCGGCGCCGACGGCAACATCGGCGCCAATAATGTGTGGGTATGCCTAGTCTAAGCACAGTCGGCCGACGGCCGTTCCGACATCGGCGCCGATTCTTGCCAACGTCGCCTAGTGGGTATGGCGCTTAAGGCTTAGCCCAATGGTTATATGTGCCACTGAGGAACACAATAACAGGATCCCATGCATTTTTGAAAATCAATTTTAGACCTTTTTGAGACCAATCTAAGACCAAAATTCGGAAAAATTAAGACCTATCAACTGCATTCAAAGAACAATTTCAGAATTTATCATGATTTAAATATTCGGTAAGTGTACTGATTCGAAAGTGCGATTTGTTATTTCATGGTTACTCCGTTTCAACTTCTCAAAAAATTCACTTTAAGACCTTTTGATACCTTTAGCTTCAAAACTGTCAAATTTGAGACCTTTTTAAGGCCTTACAAATTTAAAGCGCGTCAATATTGATAGAGGTTGGACATAATTGCAGTTTTTGCAAAGTCAGGCACTGACACAAATTTGAGTGAATGAGTTAGTACTTGTGTTTTCTAAGTCAATAAGGTATTGATAAATGAGGATGAATTACTTTTTCTCTCAATTAGGTAATTACCTCCATTTTAGGTGAACTAAAATAGAGTATGTTTTTGTGATTTTAGGGTTGGACATTGTGAGCAAAGCTGAAGGGCTTTAACACTGTTCCCTATGGGAAAATGCCATTTTTGCTTTCCAATCCTACAGCTACATATTTAACATCATATTGAAAGTAAAAGTTTATAAAGTTTAGTTTTGGGTAATACTGCTAGGAAAATTACTGTGAATCAAGTATGAGGAACATTTTTCTAAAAAATGTTGATATCATAGAAATAAGGGGTGGGGTAGCTGGCAAAGTGGACAGGTCTAATAGAAATCTAACAGGGGAAACTGGACAAAAGAATCTCGTCTAGGAAAAATGCATGGAAAACGTTCTGAATTCCTGATTATCAATATTGTAGATTTATTTTGATTATTTATCAAAGGACATCAAAAAGATTTTACTAAATGTCAAGGTATTCAATAGGTTATACCCATTTTAAGTTTAAAACTCCCAAATTGAAAGAATATAAAAAACCTTGGGCAACCCCTATAAACTGGCGGACAACATAAGAAATGGGAGTTGCCCAGCTAGCAAACAGGTCAAAAAACGATTTGTCAAGCACTGAAATGTAATATATAACAAAGTTAACTGGTTATGGGAAATCAAATCATGAAGAAAGCTTGGTACGTCACTAAAGTCTTGCTCTCATATCTAATGGAACATTACAAAGATCAATCAGATAAGTTTTCTTATTGCCCCTAGATCTACTGATGGCTCTTACAGTCTTCACTAATAATTCTAGATGTATTTAACATGACAGTATCTGAAAACCTTTGTCCTGGGTATTTAAAGCTTGGTACATTAACAGTACATTAAGTTAAAGTTTTATAACATCAAAACTAGTCAAAATGAATATTCCCCCCTATGGATTTTCAGTTCTGACATGGATTGGTTCCCCAATTAGATATCAATAATACATAACACTCTTGTTCAGGACATGTCTGATATCTGACGGGTTTTCACAAACACTGTAGTAGCCAAGATGATACTGCCAGATCACAGCAATACCCTTCATGTTTCAAAATGCATGTCAATACAAGTTAGCTTTTGCCTTGCCTCCACCAGACTCTTGTGATCTAATGCATTTGATTTCACTTTTTCATCTCGATTTCTTATTGTTACTTTTGATTACAACTGAAAACATACTAAATTAATTGCATAAACATACAGTACATTTATTCATAGCAAAGTGGAGTTAATTTGATTTTACTTCTTTATAGACACAATTTCTGGGTGTCAGATTCAGCCTGTTTTATGCTTGTAGATCTGGAAATTCCATTTTTACCTGACCAGCATCAATTTTCCCTGACTTTTTAAAAAATTCTAGTTTTCCCTGAACAACTCCAAAAGTCCCTGACCTTGAAAAAAAAACGTTTCCCTGACCTGTGGTAACCCTGTATAATCATTCTTTTCGACCAAATTAATTTTGCATTGATTTCCATATGTGATTGCGTCAGCACGGGGTCATTTAGGACCCAGGAAAATGTTTATCCATCCATCTTAAAATGGTTGTATTAAAGTGTAGGCAAAACTATAAACTGAAGAATAACCTAACAGCTTGGCCTAAGCTGAAAGAGGAGAAGAAGCGTAAAGGTAAAGAGAGCCCTCAGCCAGAACCCAGAACGCTAACCCAGAGCCTAGAACCATAACGTTAAACTTAGCCCACATCGGTACCTGTACCTCCCTACATACAGTGTTCGAAATAAACCTTTTATGATATCAGATAGCCAGGCTGATGTTCATGAAAACATGTCAGCCCTGATATAGAATTGTCAGCCTGAATTTTGTATGATGAAAAATTTGACCAGGGGACAGACCATCACAACAATATTTTCCCTTATAGCACAGTTCCAACTATCTAAAGGCAATTGATCCAAACTATGATTCAGATTGTGAAAAAATGTATGATTCTTCTTATATTACACAAATAAGGACTTTCAGATAAAGCAAAAAACACAAACAGATATTGTTATTTACATTTTACTTTTGTTGTTGCAAACACTTGAACTACATCAGTCTATGGCAATTTTATCTTGCATATATATAAACCATCACTTTGATATGAAAGGCTGCAGAGAATTCTACTATGAAATCTTAAGTATATACTGATCACCTATTTAACCCTTTCAGGACGCCTGTATCCCTCAGGCATCACCAGGTCTAGCCTCCTGTGTCTACCACTACCAGGCATCACCAGGCCTAAACGCCTGATGCCTGAGAGATACATGGAAAATATTTCAGAATTGGAAATTTGATGCTTAAAATATATCAAATACATTTTTTTCCATTTCAAACCACTGAAATGGTCCATATTATGCACCATCTAGCTATTACCATTTGGAAATAATTATTTCTATTCATGTTTTAGCTTTAGATTGGTCTAATTTAAAACTTTATGGTATCAGTGGAGTGTTTTGGGGATATTCATTGAGTAAATTGGTGTCTATTTGGTACTACATTGAAATTTTGTGGCGTCTTGAAAGGGCTAACCCAGATTATACTGACGTCCTACTGGTAGGAGGTTTTTTATAGTGTCTTTATTCTATTGTCATTTATTCAATTTTTCAGAGAAATGCTTGATTTTTTCAAAAATTAGTCTCTCATAGCCCTGGAAAAGGAACATCAGATTAGTTTTCTTTTGGCCTAACCCACTTATAAATGGGGGGCTTATCGAAATAAAAAATATTTTATAAAGGTTTAGCCCCATTAAGTCTTATATTTATGGCTAAAAATAGCCAAAAATACAATATAATACCTTTTTTTTTTTTTAGGAAAAATGCATTTATGAATTTTAAAGATGGTTCAAACAAAAAAAGTGATATTTGAGGCATTTTATATGAAAATTGCTGTTTCCATGGCAAATTTGTTGATTTTCGTTGCCATGGCAACAGAAAAAGAACATTTTTGCAAAATGTTGAAATGAGAAAAGGATAATATGCGTAAAGCATATTTATCAGATAAAGTTTATTTCATCCAATTTGATCAATTAGAAATTAAGATATCTCAATTTCAAAACTGTCATTTGGATGCAGTTTTGAATGTTGGAAGGTTATATTAACTCTCTAAATAATGTGTTCTTCCATTTCCATGGTTTCCAAATTTCCATTCATAACAATTTTCGAAAATTGACATATCTCAGGCCCTAATTGGAATATTGAGAAAATTCTTTCAGTTTTGGAAAGCCAAAGAGATTTCCCAGAGGTCAAAAAACACTAAAACCACTTTCGTATAATCTGTGTTAAATCTACATGCACTACAGGATGGTATTTTACCATATTAATTAATACCAATGTATAACAGCTTTGTGATAAGAGTGTTATGGCTCACATCCTCATAAATATTCAACACTGAGAATTTTAACAATGTTAACAAGTTATTACTCAAACAAAATATGATAAACATTCTCTACCACTGATTTCCAGCTCATGCCAATAACCAATAAGTGAAGGTATTCGCTTTTCCCCAGCCCTCCATCACCAGAGCAAGGTGTAGATTTTTCTTTCGTACTAAACGCTGAGCTGAGCTAGCCGACCATTTTTGTCAGTGTTATCTTGTATTGTAATGTTGATTTACATTATCTACATCATCTATAAAATAATCAACTCCAAAATTTTAAATCATATGACTATACAGACACTCAATAAGCTAATGTTCATTCAGCGCTACAAGCATTATCTTTTCACCCTTATTTCTCTCAACATTTACTGCATGTTCTATGTAAGAAGAATATACACTTAACAAATGGCTGGTCACAAGATTTTTCAAGAAGCTTCACTGTCTATCTAACATTAAACTTGACTATGAATCTTAATTTTGACGAAGGCTCGACAATTCTCCTATATGATTTCCCACCCAGCAACCAATCCTCATCATTTGGTTGCCAAGCTATAGTCTTAGTAATTTGAAACTACAAGATAAAGTATGTTGGGTTCTAAAGAACCCAAAAGCTTCATCTTATTCACCTTGTTCAATAACAGCTGAAAGAAGTAGAGGGAAAGAAGAGGGAAAGGGAGAGGGAGAGGGAGAGGGAGAGAGATTTATTGCCATGACAATGCCATGACATCCCCCTGACATTGCCATGATGATGCCATGACATTGCTATGACATCCCCATGACAATGCCATGACAATGCCATGACAGTACCATGACATTGCCATGACATTACCATGACAATGCCAGGACAGTGCCATGACAATGCCATGACAATGCCATGACAATGCCACGACATCCCCATGATGATGCCATGACATTGCCATGACATCTCCATGACAATGCCATGACAGTGCCATGACATTGCCATGACAATGCCATGACATTACCATGACAATGCCATGATAGTGCCATGACATCCCCATGACATTGCCATGACATCTCCATGACGTCCCCTTTACCCCTTTACCCCCTTACCCCAATACAGCATGGATTGAGAGCCTGAGCTCGTTTGTGTTTGGAGATTGTATTGGTAATATGCAAATTTATTCAATATGGCCTCCCCCAGAGGGTGACAGGGGCATTCCCGACCTACTTTCATTCTATTTTTAGAATATTATTATGACATCATCTCGTCACTCTCCAGGTAATGACTTTTTTATGCTAATTTCTACACTCTCAAGGCATTTCCTATGATAAAACCATCACTCTCCGACCAGGTTCACAATACCACAAAATAGCAGTGTCCCCCCTCCGCTGGTTACCAGCAACTGCTGGTCATTCTCCATACACATTTACGCTGGTATCAGCTTTTTGGGACGACCTATGACTCCAAATTATCGGACTATCGAAGTGATCCACTGAACGAAAACGGAGAATAACCTAGATTTGATATTTTCCTTGCTAATAATTGTGGTCACAAAACATGATATAATGTTGGGGTTTTCTGAATCAGTTCACTATAGTCAGAAAATAGTAAGTGACTGAAGTTTCTGTGGTTGTCTATTGGGCAGCTTGACCTTCTGTTCCTATTGCTCACCAACATTTGTGGAAGTCCTAGGCTTCACAGCATCTAATCTTTCATGACTTTTTCAGCATGTCAACAGAAGTAATTTCACACAAGTCGGCATTTCAAAGCTGTCAGGCATTGATTAGATGCTACTTCAACAAGTTCAAGGTTAACCTGGGCTGGTGATTTTATATGAGCTTTTTTTGATGGTATACTAAGAGGCACTGGGAGAACTCGCTGACAACCAGTCTGTTCAACCTTTACAGTGTACACACAATTTGCCTTCAAGTGTACCTCTTCAAAATCCAGGCAGATCACAGAAAAGTACCTATCTCCTCTGAAATGACTTGGTGGCACTACTTTTGACAAGGTTTTTCGCTCTGTCTCATCTTCTATAAAGACCTCAAAATGACTTTGGGGATGGTCTGTGAGACCAACTCTAAGTATAAGTGCACTGAGAATTAAACCTTCATTTGCTTTGACAGTGACAGTGCTGTAAGGAGTGTTGCGCTTGTTCAGTTGAGAATATTCTGTGATATGTCCAGCGCTGCATTCGGGCATGATATACACAACAAAATATCCGATGACATTTATTCCAGTTTGAGGGCTAGGAACATGTAACTGAGCAAATTCTAGTAAATTGTACTTTTCTTCATGAGTCAGGATTCCTGTTGGAAAAACTGTGTTCAATATATCTGTAGGCAGCATAGCTTCAAACTGTATCAGTTTAACACAGTCACCCAATACCATCCTTTTGTTTTCAGCACAAGGCTCAATTTCCTGATGCTCACACTCAGCTGCAGCCCATTTCATACATGCCTTGAAAAGTTTAACCTCAGATATCAAAATTCCATATATCTTGTTTTCTCGGTCATCAAATAAGCTGTTTAGTTTTAAAAGAGAGCAAAGGACGAATTGACTGAGTTCTAAAAAGTGAGGAGAGTCCAGCGCTGATGCAACATCTGTGACACTGACCCCTAAAAACAACTTGCAACCTTCAGCAAGTTTCTCATCTGGATAATCTAAGGTAGATGTATAAACCTGCCAGATGTTTTCTGGGTTCAGATTTTCTAGGAGAATTTTTCTGCAGGCATCTTCAAATGGTGGCAATATGTACTTTTTTGAGGCATACAGTGTAGGTAAAGCTATGTCTAGTTCAACATCCAAGTGTTCATAGTAGCAGTACCTGAAAAATATAAAATACAGAAGAAATGCAATATACTTTCTATATCTCAAATTTTTACATGACTTTTGCATGACCGACATTGAGGGGCATTTTGGAAGTACATATATGTCACATGGTATGTACAGATACTTGGGTGAGTTTTTTGTTTAATAAAAAAATTCACTTTTTGTTAAAACTCGCATGACCACTGAGGCTGACCAAAGATAGTGGTGCCTGTTGAGTTGGAAGGAAGGGGCCTAGGAATAGTAAGACTCAAGTTAGGGGCTGGGTTAGGAAGAACAGCAAGGTTGGTTGGTTGGTTATTGGTTGCTTTACACCCTAATTAACTGCCAGGGTCATATTAAGGGTGGTGATGGTGATCGAATCTATGAGAAGGTAGAGACCATACCCCTACACTTTTACCGAGGCAGGTGTTCTTTAATGTGCAGGGTCCCACAGGCAGGGCCCTACACACAACAGCCGGTGGCCCTCAAGGAGCCTTTGATAACCCAGTTGTTGCCACTGGGAGACATGCAGAGGGGAGTAGTAGCCACCTCAGCCGAGAATTGAGCCCCGGCCGCCCGCGCAGCAGGCGGACACTCTAACCACTTCACCACCCCACACACCTAGAACAGCAAGGAGTAGGGCTGAAAAACTAGTGTGAAGCAAAAGAAATATATGTGATATTGCCAACAGGAGAAAACAGTACCAAGCACAAACAAAGCCAAATGATGCCTTTGTCATATATATGAGGTTCTCACATAAAGGCTAACCTACTAGGAATAATTGTAAACACTAATGATAATTCTAACATGATTAATGACGGAAGTAAAGGCTAAGCAAAAAGTGTTTTTCTCTCTCTCAGATTTTTACAACAGCATCCCACTGATAAGGCTTTCCCACCTGCTGTTGAGAATTTCAAAATACCCCGATGGATTCATTCAGTTTTATCTCTTCCCCAACACTTAAATGCACAAAAACAAACCATTATTTCTGGTCCTCAACATGCTACCCTCTATATAATTTTTTAAAAACAGAATTTGCTGAAAACTTCATAAAATCAAAAAGAAGAGCTCGAATCTTCTCATCTGCTGCCAAGTTATTCACCAGAAGTTGTTTTACAGAAGAGCAAATCCATAGATTTAGGACCAAAAGACTGAAAGAGAAATGAACAACATACAATTTGAGCCGATTTCATGAGCCTATACCATATCAAAAATATCCTGAGACCTAAATTACCTCCTGAGACCTAAATCAGAATGGTAGGTTTGTGTTAATATAAAAACTTCAGCCTACCTCCTACGTCAATTGAAATATATGTGTGGAATACATGTAACATATATTCAAATTTAACAAGGAAACCTTTTATTAAAAAACACCCCCTCCATTAAATTCATCACTATGGTTGCCACAAACATCAAAATTCCCTGACATTTCCCTGACAAATCCATTTTTTCCTGACTAATAAAATAAGAAAATCCTCTAATCAAACAGTGACCAATCCTTAAAACAGTCCTCTCCCATCTCACCTCAGACTTTCAGAACACGGTATCTTAATTTTTTCTTGGCCACTCCTGTAGCCAAGACAATGCTGAGGATCACAGCAATGCACCTGGAAATTACAACATGCCTGTCAAGGGTCCACAAGTCATAAAATAGGTTTTGCCAAACCAAATTCTTGTGACCTGATGCTCAGATTTCAACTTTGGGGCTATGACATATTTGGAAATTCCATTTTTCCCCAACTAGGGTCAATTTTCCATGACATTTTTCAAAATTCCAGTTTTCCCTGACCAATTCCAAAATTCCCTAACTTTTCCCTGACCTTGAAAAAATAAACTTTTCACTGGTCTATGGCAACCCTGATCACTAATGTTGAATAAGATTTTAAAGTGAATTAAGCCAAAATAAGGAGCTTTACCCTTGGATCCTTGCAGTTTGACTGCTCAAAGTAAATGATAACAAGTCTATGTAGAACCCTTCCTATATAGAGAGATGTTGTGACATGAACTCCCATACAAACACCAATAGAAGCCCCAATACTTCAGGCATATGTCAGATAGCACTTGTAAGCTCTCTATTGGTTTTGAGGAGTCTCAGTTGCCTCCTTGACCACTCCATACCAGTTTAATACGCATTGATACGTCCTGGTTGTGCTAAGGATATGGAGTGCACTGTCTACCAATCAAAGGAAGGGGCCAGTGACTTCAAATCAGTATGTTGTCATGCTCCTTACTGTTCAGACAGTGTTTATGCCAAGGTTTAAATCCATACCTATAACATTTTCCTTTTTATGAATATTTTTCTTAATTCTACAGATTGGTCCCTCAGCGCACCTGATGCACCTTGACAGACCATTTGTCTATGTGTGACGTCACAAACAGTTTTATCAAAAATTTTAAACTGCAGAAAAAACCCCACCCAGATTATCCATGTTTTTCACTCAATCCTTTAACATTTGTAATCATGAATTCTCTGCCAAAATTATGAAATCAAGTCTTTTGAAGACTTACAATTTCAAAATTTGAAAACGATCTTTTTTTTGTTTGACATCCTACACAGACTTGTATTTTCCTGGTGATAACAGGAATCAGACGTTTCCTGAAATCAAATCACTTTAATCATATGAAAGATGTAATCACTGGTAAAGAAATATTGCATATATCTCATTTAAAATTCAGCGATGTGAGCAGGTCAGTGGTGTGGGAGCAACTGAATGCTAACGGTTATGCTCCCAATTTTTAGTCACATGTCAACAAATCCGCGTAACCATGGTTACAGAACGGTTACACCACTCACCTGCTCCCAGACATAACAAGTTAAAGGTATCGGACCCCAAAATATTACATTAAATCTAAGCTATAAAGCATGAAATGAGAAGAATTGGAATTTTGGTGGCTCCTCTCTTTAGAGCTGTGCCCCAACACAACCAACACCAGGGATGTTGGAATAGCTGATGGTTATCAGGGATATCTGACAGAGGGTTGATTGGCATTGGCTGAATGGCCTGGAAGAAAAGGCCAATCACATGTAATGCAGTGCAGAATGGTAGGGCGTCATATGGCATCTGCCATGGTCTGTTGGTAATCTGACTAATGGCACCATGGATGGAGGGCACTGGAATGATTGTACCACTTTTCCTGGACTGATTGCATCACCTCAATTGACCCACTGCACCTCCCCAATGGACTGATTACATCACCAAAATGGACCAATTATATCATAATTTCTGTTCCTTTCAATTAAATCTACTCTTCCTTGTGTTCGCTAGACATCAATGGAAGATCCCCTGGGCTCCCCTTTCTTTCTCTTGCCTTCTGTGTGCCTTTAAGAATTTCAGAAAAACGTTTTTCCAGCCAGCTATGACTGAATTGGGGAAAACACACACAAACGGATATGGCTCAATTTGGTGTAAAGGTTAACAAAAATGTCTACACATCCAATTCATGTTTTTTATTTTTACAATTTCTTCATACTGAAAAGAATAGTATAGTTTAATGGTTTGTTTGTTTGTGGGATTAGTTTAATGTCTGGCCAACCCTTCAGGGTTCTTTTACCAGACTGCACAAGGTAAAGCCTTTCAGCTTGTTTTACACCACAGGGGCGGTGACCGAATCTATGAAATGAGGTGCCTATTTGTAGCAGTGGGACCCAATGCCCTCTTTATAGTGCTGTCACACTGAGATATTATGTCATAGGCCCAAAATACCCCACCCAGTCACATTATACTGACACCAGGCTGCCCAGTTATGTTTCGTGGTTCTTACTTCATACCGAGTGCCAGGCAAGCAGTGACCACTACCATTGTTAAAGTCTTTGGTGTGACTCGGCCAGGGATAAATCCCAAGACCTCCCAGACTCAGAGCGGGCCCTCTACCAAAGAGCTACTGAGTCTGGTCCCCCCATTTGTCGACTTCTACGAACAGCAAGGGGCTGCTGGGGACCTATTCTTCCCAGGAGGCTCCCGAAGGAACCCCCATATAGTTTAATGGTGCAATCAGTCCTTCCAAGTCAAACAATCCGCCCACATAGGTGGTGCAATCCACTCTGCTGTATGGACACCTCGTCTGTGAGAGTGATCATTGCACTGTAGCCACAACTTGTCTGGCCCCAGCCAGTCATATTCCACCAGCAAAAATCGCTGACCTGGAGGTCTTATAATGCCAGAATATAGTTAATGACTTACATACAGCTGTCTACATTAGCCTCTGGCATAATGCCCGAGGCCAGTAAAATTAAATCTTGGCTATAGCTCATTGCAGCAAATAGCGATCAAAGGATATACTAAGCTTTTCCAAGGTTTTGCACTGTGATAGGAAAAAGTATCATCAATTATTGGCATATATTATGAGAGATAAATGTACTGAGGACCTTTCCTTAGAGTTTCAGATATTTTAAAGCATTTTCCAGCCTTTAAATTGACAAAGTATCCTTGGAACATACACAATACCTGGCCAATTATGCACATTATATGTGAATCCCATATTTAAAAAATTGCTATTTCCTATTTAAAAGCCTGATTGATGGAACTATGGACTAATATTGAAATGTTTTTATAGAATAAAGGTAAATGTAGCATCAGACCTCTATATGCAACTAAATATCAACCTTTTGATATCAATAAGCATGTCAAAAGGCAAAAGAATTAGCACAGTTGACCCCTCAGAGCAACCCAAATCGTCAATTATACTGTATGTGGTAAGATGCAAGCACACAGTTGGACATTCTAAACCCCTGCACGGAATTGTGCCCAAATGGTCCACAGGACTGCAGTGGAAGAACATTTAATAAAGTAAACTCAGCCTGGATAAAAATCCAATTAAAAAAAAAAAATGATGTAAAAGTACATGTTACCCTCACAAACTGTTGGGATTGCAATATTTTTTATACTTTCCCATCAGTAACCTATTAAATAGTAATAATAGATAATTGTATAAAAAGATACAACAAAAATAGGCAAGAAATTAGCAAACATTCTGTTATCAAATTCAAATTGCTTCTCAGCATCCAGATGGCTTATTGGAAAAATCTGTGCAAAATGGTGGTATTTCATAATTTCACCTCAGCCTTCTGACTGTGTTTATTTGCTGAATAATGCTTGTATATAGGTGAATGAGACATCATTAGATTCCAAATTTAATTCTCTAAACTCCCTATTGAAAGAATTGAGATAAAATGTAAATTGAAAATTCTATTTAGAATTAAGTTGATGGAAGTCAGGAAAAATACCAAATTTCGACAAATTTTGGAGGACATTCCAAACATTCCAAATTAGTTGGAATGTTCAGTTGGAACATATTTCATCCAGATTCATAATATATAGTCCTAGCTTTAGAATGATACCAAGATGATTAAAATTGATCAAGAATTGTAAGAATTATGAGGATTTCTTTCAAAAATGTAAGGGCAACTTAATGTTTTTGATCGCAATTTGCTGCAATGATCTATAGCGGAAAATTGATTAAGATTCAGTAAATTTGATATTATTTTGAAGGCTTATGACTGCCGGACCAGTGGAAAATAATGCTAATGTCGCAGTCTGATACAGAGTGCCCACACTTTTTCAAAAATCAATTTAAAGGGGCCACCACCAACTCAATGCAACCAATGAGCCGTCAAGGGGTGAGCCAGGTAATTCAGTCAGCAACAGCAGGTGTGACAAACTACATGAATTTCTGCTACTTTGCCAAAAGTACATAGGCCGGTCTAAACCATCTATCAAAGTAAAAGGTACTAAGCTGATTTCCTTTACTTACCATAATTATTACAAGTTATTTCAACAAAAATTACCATTTTTGGGATCCTAAAGAAGAAATGTAACTTTCGTACTGCTTATTCTGATTAAGACTTTGATATAAAAAATGTTTATATTTTATATCCTGGTGTACAGTTTGGCTAACAGAAACCTTTTGCCTATAATTCATTTGCCAAATCAGATTTAATTTAAGACTTTAAGATTTAAGGCTAGAAATTGTGAGATTTAAGACCTTATGAATAATATAAACTTGTTGAAGTTGATTCAAGACTTTCTATGATTTGTGTGGGGCAGTTTAACGTCTGGTCAACCACACAAGGTTCTTTCCAGACTGAGATTTGTTTGGGAACCATATACAACTACGTTTTCCATTATAGCCAGTTCCAACTATCTAAAGGCAATTGATCCAAACTATGATTCAGATTGTGCAAAAATGTTTGATTCATCTTCTATTATACAAATAAGGACTTTCAAATAAAGCAAAACACACAAACAGATATTGCTACGTAATTTTTATTTATGTTGTTGCAAACACTTGAACTACATAAGTATGTGGCAATTATGTCTTGCATATATAAACCATCACTATGATATGAAAGGTTGCAGAAAAAGAATTCTACAATGAAATCTTAGGTATATACCAATCCCCTATTCAAACTGAAATACAGGATGGTATTTTACCATATTTATTAATATCAATATTTGACAGCTGTGTCATAAGAGTGTTTCAGCTAACATCCTCATAAACTTCAACATGGAGGATTTTATCAACGTTAACAAGTGATTATGAAGAACTTTCTCTGCCACTAATTTCTAGTTCATGCCAAAAACCTATGGCCAGTATCCAGTGGCAAATATAATTACCCAAAAAATTGTATGTGTCATTAGCAATGAACTGGTTAATACCTGCTTAAAGGGGGGACAGAAATATGATAAAGGTATTATGATATAACACACATCAGGATCACTAGGTTGGGCTATCATTTTTCCCCTGGCAGGTGGTGGGGTATTTGCTTTTCCCCGGCCCTCCATCTCCATAGCAAGGTGTAGATTTTTCTTCCATAATAAATGCTGAGCTGAGCCAGTCAACCATGTTTGATAGTCTTATATCGTAATATTGATTTACATTATCTACATCATCTATCAAGTAATAAACTTCAAAGGTTAAGATCATGACTATACAGACACTCAATTAGCTAATGTTCATTCAATACATCAGGCATTATCTTTTCATCCTTATCTCTTTCAATATTTACTGCATGTTCTGTGTAAGAAGAATATGTCCTTAACGAATGGCTGGTCACAAGGTTTTTCAAGAAGCTTCACCGTCTATCTGACAATAAACTCCACTTTGAATCTTAATTTTGACGAAGGCTCGACAATTCTCTTCCATGGTTTCCCACCCAGGAACCAATCCTCATTATTGGGTTGCCGAGCTGTAGTCTTATTTTTCTGAAACTATAACCTAGATTTTATCTTTTCCTTGCTAGTAATTGTGGTCATAAAACAGATAATTTTGGGGGTTTCTGAATTAGTTCACTATTGTCAGAAAATAGTAAGTGACTGAAATTTCTGTTGTTGTCAATCGGGCAGCTTGACCTTGTGTTCTTACTGCTCAGCAACATTTGCAGTAGTTCTAGGCTTCAGGGCGTCTGATATTTTTAGCCCTTTTCGTCATGTCAACAGGATTTCATACAAGTCGGCATTTCAAAACTGCGATGCATTGATTAGATGCTACTTCAACAAGTTCAAGGTTAACCTGGCTTGGTGATTTCACGTGAAGTGATGATGTACTAACATTGGGGCCTGGGAGAACTCGCTGACAACCAGTCTGTTCAACCTTTATAGTGTACACACAATTTGCCTTCAAGTGTACCTCTTCAAAATCCAGGCACATCGAGCAATGCCTTCCTTCTCTGATATGACGGGCTGGCACTACTTTTGACAAGGTTTTTCGCTCTGTTTTATCTTCTACAAAGACCTCAAAATGACTTTGGGGATTGTCTGTAAGACCAACTCTGAGCAGAAGTGCACTGAGAATTAAACCTTCATTTGCTTTGACAGTGACAGTGCTGTAAGGAGTGTTGCGCTTGTTCAGGTGAGAATATTCTGTGATATGTCCAGCACTGTGTTCAGGTATGATATACACAATAAAACATCCTTTGACATTTCTTCCAGTTCCAGGGCCAGGTAACTGAGCAAATTCCAGTAAATTGTACTTTTCTTCATGAGTCAGGATTCCTGTTGGAAAAACTGTATTCAGAATATCTGCAGGCAGCATGGCTTTAAATCGTATCAGTTTAACACAGTCACCCAATACCATCTTTTTGTTTTCAGCACAAGGCTCGATTTCCTGACGCTCACACTCAGCTGTAGCCCATTTCATACATGCCTTGAAAAGTTTAACTTCAGATATCAAAATTCTATATACCTTGTCTCCTTGGTTATGAAATAAGCTGTTGAGTTTTAACAGAGAGCAAAGGAAGAATTGACTGAGTTCTAAAAAGTGAGGAGAGTCCAGCGCTGATGCAACATCTGTGACACTGCTCCCAAAAAACATCTTGCAACCTTCAGCTAGTTCCTCATCAGGTTCATTGAAGGTAGATGAATACACCTGCCAGATGTTTTCTGGTTTTAGGTTTTCTAGGAGAGCTTTTCTGCAGGCATCTTCAAGTGGTGGCAATATATACTTTTTAGAAGCATACAGTGTTGCTAACGCCATGTCTTGTTCAACATCCAAGTGCTCATAGTAGCAGTACCTGAAAATATAGAATGGAGAAAAATCCTTTCTAAATCTGAAACTTTAGCCTAACCTTAGCAGGAATGACACCAAGGAGAATTTTGCAGGTACATACATATAGTTCAGCAAGCTTTGGTAAATAGAAAAATTGATATTTTGAGACCTTTTTTACCTATGTGTAATTATAATGCTATACTATCATATCAGGTTTTACTCTAATACAGTGTAGGTTCTGTTAAGGATAGACAAAAGTGGGCAGGTCGTTATTTGCAATATCTACACCCATTTTCTTAACTGATGAGATACAGTATCGTTTCATATACCAAATGAAAGGTAATAACTTTCCCTATCTAATGACATTAATAAGGTTAGATTTAAATCAATATCACCAATAAAATGAATTAATAACCAATTTCTCATTTTATTTTTTGAACAGAGATATCTCCCTTAGTATCAAGGTTACAAACTTAAAACTGTGTGAGTAAGGTCAGAAATCTAATGTGAGACATTGAATAGGGAATTATATCTGTTTTTGAATTATATATTTGCCGTGTTTGGATGTTGAAGACTAGAGTGTTTTCTTTGGAAACATTATGGAAAATGACCATTTTCCGAGCAGCTACAGTCTAATTGGAGATTGGAAATGTGATGCTGGGTTTGGGATGCTGTGATGCTGGGTTTGGGTTTGATTTTGATTTGCTGTGATGACTGTGATGTGATTTGATTTGCTGTGATGCTGGGTTTGGGTTTGATGCTGGGTTTGGGATGCTGTGATGCTGGGTGACTGACAAAACTATTTTTCGCTGTCATACATCCCATTCTGCGATGGGCCACTTGGAATTAACAATTATCAGGTAGGCGGCCTACTGGTTGATTAGCCTTCTTGAACATGCTAAAAAGACTATTATCAATACCAGATGCCGTATACGTGATATCTACAACTATGTTACTAACCATAAAACTTAACTAATAGCATAAAGCTTATTAAATATATATCTTAAATGGAACATTGGAAGCTGAGATCAGATCTGAGAAATGACTTGAGTAATGTTCTTCTTGCTATTGCAAGTTGTCAAACCTTATTGATGGGTATCACTGGAAAATCTTAAGAAATTCTTTTTCTTTATTGTATAGATAATGCTCAACAGTCAGTCGTAAAGCCCTTATATGGCGATAGTGACGCCTTTAATTCAGAGATGCCACATTTCAAACATGAAAAATACGGAATACAGTGAAACCACATTTCCATATTTCAGTACGCAATAACTAAGGTAGCCTAGTCTTCAATACTAAAGCTCTATTACTAAAACAAATCAAGTGAACATGAAATATAGTATATAAACACTTTGTGATACCTGAAATTTGAAACAAAAACATCTTCTTCTCTAATTTAAAGGCTTTTTAAAGATTGTTGTCAAAAGCAAAAAATAAAACGGAAATCAGTATTTAGATGGAAAAGTGGCATCTCTGTTAATTCAATGCTCGGGTAGAGAATAAAGGTATTGACTCATGTTGAATACTGTAGTAAAAGTGAACTTTATTTGAAAGGCTAAACTTGTATGTACTAAACCATACATGAGCATACAACTATGTGGTAATTCAGGCTCTGCCTAATATTTAAGGCCAAACTAATCTAACTAGTGTCTACTGGCCCTAACCAACAGATTGTTCTTCCTTTGGAAGAGACTCGCTACCCAATCAGAAATATCAAACATGTTTGATCTTTATTCTTAATCTGTCCAAACTGCGTAGCAAATAATATGTGAATCGCTCTCTTAATTGTTAGTGAATTCAGCAGGTAAATCGCTGGATGATTTACCTGCTGACCTTTCCACAATGTAAGGATCACTCCTATGGGTATACACCTAAGAATGTTTGTTTCCTGGAGTAGTTTAATTTGGGCTCTGTTCAGACTTTGCACCTAAGTAGTCGAAGACAAGCACATTTAAGCGCCTCAACTTAGCACCAACATATAAAGTATACTCTTGTGGAATACTGAAGTAAATGTGAACTTTGTTTGAAAGGTTAAACTTGTAATGTACTGAACCATACAGGAAGTATACAATGATGTGGTAATTCAGGCTAACATTGTTTGTTTCCTGAGTAGTTTAATGTCCAAACCCTTTGGGCTCTGTTTAGACGATGCACCTAAGCAGTCGAAGACAAACTCATCGAAGCGCCTCAACTTAGCACCAACATATAAACATAAGAACTTTAAGTGAGACTATGGTTGTGGCCATGGTAACTGGTAGGGATCTTAAACAAGACAACATGACAGTTGCATGATACAGGCATTATGACGCATGTCACACAGTTCAAGGTCAACTTGAACTGCGGACTTCACTGTCGCTTCGCCCCATCCTGGGAGATACTGCGCCATGTCAAGATCGCCTTCATTTTGGGTTTGTTCAACTTTGATCTCAGTCGTTACATCTAAAAGCGTATCTTCAATCTCCAAATATTTGACGGTATACGCTCCAAGCCTTTCATTCCGTGCCAGAACTTCTTTGGTCCATTTCTTGGTCTTCTGACTATTTCTTTGTTTTACATAAACTTCGTGTTTGCTCTGGCTGGTATCTGAATCAGGAACTAGAATGGTAATTCCCTTTAGGATCATATCAGTGTTAGGGCCAACAGTGATGGAACTGAATGGTAACTCACAGTTACGGATATGAGAATGACGCTGCAGCGGTTGAGCCCTAGACTGCATTACCATTTGGACATTGTAATATGGCACATTCGGTCCGAGCGACACAGTGGGACTGTTAGCATGCTCCAGCAATTCATTCTTCTCTTCTTCACTCAGAATGTCTGTTGGGAAAACTTTCTCCTGAATGTCTTTGGGTAGCATCGCTTTGAATTGTATCAGTCCGACACAGTCACCCAATACCATCCTTTTGTTTTCAGCGGAAGGCTCCTTTTCCTGCCGCTCACACTCAGCTGAAGCCCATTTCATACATGCCTCGAAGAGTTTGATCTCAGAAATCAAAACTCCGGATGTCTTGTTGCCTACGTCATCCAATGCAGCATTGAGGTCCAACATGGACCAAAGCGCAAAATCACTTATTCTGAGGAACTTCGAGGAGTTTAGTGCTAATTCGACAGCAACGACTCCACTACCGAAAAACTTCTTGCACGCCTCAATAATCTTTTCATCTGGGTAACGGAGGGAAGCACTAAAGATTTCCCAGATATTGTCAGAATCGATAACTTCAAGGAGGGTTCGGCAGGCATCTTCAAGTAGCGTCACCATGTACTTCTTAGCAACGTACAATGTCGGTGCAGCCAAGTGAAACTCAACCTTTTGGCCATAGTAGATGTACCTGAAAATATCAAAAACAAAGGGAAGCCATGTAGTTTTGAGTCTTCAAAGTTACTGCATGTTAGAAAGGAAATTCTTTTCAATAGCAATACAGATTCGCCAAGAGATTGAATCATCACAATTAAAAATAACTAGAAAGTTGTGATGGTCATCCCTCAATAAACTAAACAGGCAACTCAAACATTTTAACAAGTGTTCAAAGTTTAAGGATCATTTTAGTGCACATGTCGGGTGCAGAAGGTTAAAAAATCTTGTACCTTGTATATTTTTTCATGGGTATATCATATAAAGCTATGTAGACTGGACTAAATCGATGCACCCATTGGGTGCAAAGCTCCAAAACACTGTGCATCCTGCAGGCAAAATATGCACACCAGGTGCTGGGTGCACCCTTAACTTTGAATATTGATAACCTACTACTACCACCAACTTAACATTCCTACCACCAGTAGGCTGTATGGGCTATGAGTACTGACCACCACCACTATTCTGCTGTAACCCAGAACTGAATTAGGGGTTAGTGAAAGGGCTACTACTAGTTCCATCCCCACACTACCATGCAACTTGTACTCAAAACTCACCCACCTGGGCCTGCCCACCTGCAGGTGACTGTCAGGGTACCAACTCAAAATCCATTTCCGAATTCCCGGTTTCCAATGAGATTTCCTTGTCTCGCAGAAATTTCCTGTGTTTGGGTAACAATTTCAAATTCCCTGTGTAATCCCTGTTAGGAAAACGTTTTATCCATTTTCCCTGTGTGGTGGGTACCCTAGACTGTGGTCTTTTGACTGTCCTTGTGTGAGAGTGGGTAGTGTTGGGCTCAGACAGGAGTTATGTCTTCTCACATGGCTTGAGTGGAAAAACCAGGGGTTTTAAAACCTTCACAAATTCACGAAATGTGCGCATTTTGCCACAAACTTTGTGAATTTGGGCTTTTAATTCATAGAGAAAAGTGAAAATACAACCCTGACAACAATTGGATGACAATGCCTTTCAACTGCTGAACATGCCGGCTAAGAAAATCTGTGTGTCCATGTGTCTCCGACGACCAGAAAATGGGTGTGGACACCTAGAAATTGATTTCTGGTTGTCCTCCTGACGACCAGATATTTTGAAACAAATACTAAAAATGTTACCTCAGAAAATTCTCATTTTGGCCTTTATTGTTATTTCAGGGTTCCCACGCATTTTCGAAAATCGATATAAGACCAATTTAAGACCAAGATTTGGAAAAATTAAGACCTATCGACCACATGTAAAGAATTTTTTTAGAAATATCATATGATTTCAATTTCAATTGAGAGTACTTACTTGAAAGTTCGATTTGGTGACTTCATTTTAACTTCTCAAAAATTTCATTTTAAGACCTTTTAAGACCTCTAGCTACAAAAATGCCAAATTTAAGACATTTTAAAACCTGCGTGGGACCCCTGTATTTGTTTGGAAAGTTAATAATGTGGATAACCTATGGATATATAATATATGTGGACAAGATCTTCATTATTGGTCATCTGAATACGATCAGAAAATTGGGGGAATTTTCCTAGCCTGACACGACATTATTTTCAATGAAGCTTTAACAAAATTGGCACTCAAATATACTTTTCTCGGATACCAAATGTCGATATTGGTTATTTGTATGATCTATCAGTGTTCGAAATTAGGGAATTATTTTGTGCACACGCCGGGTGCATAAGGTTCCAAAATTATGCACCCTGCATTTTCTTTATGTGTACACCACTATATAAAGGTATTTAAACTGGGGGAAAACCATGCACACACCGGGTGCATGGCTCAAAAAAAGCATGCACCCTGATGACAAATTGTGCACACCGGGTGCAGGGTGCGCCCTTAATTTCGAACACTGTCTATTCATGTCCAAAAAATCAAGATGTAAAACTTTACTTTTGCCTGTTAGATGTACGTTAAAAAAGTTTACATTAAGACCAATTTGCCGTCCTAACTATGTGGCAATTAAGAAATATATTAGGTTGATCTACCTACGGTCATCTCCTCTACACAGACACTGAAAACTATTAAGTTTACGTTTTTGAATGGTTTCCTCCCAGTAAATCCCAACATGGTCAAATAAACAAAAACTAAAATATATATAAAATAACTTTTATTTCATATGATTGCTAATGTGACGGTTATATGAATTAATATCATCGTCTCAAATCCCGACTGAGTATTTTCACAATTATTCAATACATACAAATTTGTACAAACAAACTTTCTTGCATCACCGATTCTAGAAAGCAACTGTGCTGAACACACACATTGAAGATGGCGATACATATGTGAGTGAACGCCATTATAACATGATCTAGTTGGTCTCATCCATTAAGTACGAAGGCAACAAAGGAGTGGGTGGGAAATTCTGGAAAACATGGCTAGGTCCCTGTATCAGGGATGTCAGTCATGATTACTGAAAAAAACCTGAAACCCTAGAGAGAAAAAAAATCAAAAATCTTCAAATGCTGTAAAACGTCATGAAGGGAATTCAGTTTGAAAATAATCATTTGAGGTGATGGTGTGAAAATCTGAAACCAGATCGAAATCTGAAAACTTACATCCCTGCTGTATAAATCCAATGTTCGAAATTAAGGGTGCACCCCTCCCCCCAATATGCATGATATTGCTCAGTGTCCGAAATTAAGGGTGCACCCTGCATCCGACTTGCATGTTTTTGCAGCAGGGTGCATGCTATTTCAAAGTGAGCACCCAGGAGATGCACATTTTTTTGATTGAGTAAATTGCTTTTTGTCACTGATGGTGCACTGAACAGCTCCCGGGCGCATAGCTTTCAAAAGCATGCACCCGGCGTGTGCGTAGATTCAAACCTTAATTTCGGACACTGTAATGCTGCACGGTGCACTGTTTTATGGAGGGATTCACCAATCTTTTTCTCTTTCTCCAATCTATTCATCAAAATATTTTCTTACTGGATTTTCACAAACCTCAACGATGAACTAGTTGTATATATGAAGCCAGATTGGTAAAAGTTATTGAGTCTTTATTGACGGTCTGTATTTGTATCGCATTCCAATAGCAAGACCTAAAGTTTAATAAGACTTTTGAATGTATTACAAATTCTGAACTTATGAACTTCTTTATAAAACTTAGGCCTCTGAAAGGAGCCTACCATCAGGTATGAACGCATCAGCGGGGTGTGGGAGGAAGACATTTTTTTAAAAATTGCATAAGTTCCAGTACAAATCCAAGGAATACTACAATCAAAAACTAATAAAATCTGTTCTACTGTTTGGGTGGTTGTTGGGGCAACCAACTCACTAGCGATCAAGTCTATGACAAGGGGAGGTGGGAAAACAAAGAAAAACATTTATAATAATATCAACAAAACAACGGATTCTTTAAGATTATACCATTTCATTTGTACATTGGGAAGGAATGGCCGTTTGCTTTAAGAAAGTTATAGAAACCTCCATCTCCCATAACATAAGGTTTGACTGTTCAGCATTGTGGCACCATGGAAGCCTTTCATTGGCACTTTCTACGCTTAGTTGGCCGACTCGTCAGTCCAAAAAAGGGCCGATTGTTTCAGAATATTCCGTCAATTTAAGCACTAATCCATATCAATTATGAACATTTCAATATAGTATACTGATTGTTGATCTGAATCGTTGCAAAAATCAGCTT